>OY725336.1:31928222-33251347 GCA_963243735.1 Neocrepidodera transversa
TTCCCAAAAAGCATGGCAGGAATCAATTACTGTTCGTATAAAAAAAAAAATAAAAGTAAACCCTCTACTGATCACCAATCTCATTAACCTGTACCATATGTAAACTCAAGGAAAAACTTATTAACAAAAGGTTACTTTGGTAACTAAATAAACAAAAAATCATTATTCCAAGCTGAATTCCGACCTCAACGCTCCACTATGGATAATCTTTTTCTCCTTTAGACATATATCTCTGAGGCCTTCGATATTGAAAGCGCTTTTATACACCTTGCCCAAATCCATCATCCTTCATAAATTGGAAGAGTACAAACTTTCTGGTAACATATACTTATTAATTAAAAAGTTTTTAACCTTAAGAACTTTCAATATCTATTAATGGGTTTATATCTAACGCCTTAAATAAAAGTAATGGAGTTCCGCAAGGTTCGGTTCTGAGCCCCACATTATTCAATATCGCTATGAATGACATATGTAAAGGAATCAGCCGCTTAATTAAATATGTCATCGACGCCGACGATTTAGTTATTCACTTTTCATAAAGCAATCTGGAGACCACTTCCAGATTAGTCCAGGATGCAGTAACTCACCTCAATAAGTAGGCTATCAACGTGTCTTAATTTCTCGTACAGAAAGTCCCACATTATTCATTTTAGTATACCTCAAAATACACGATCACTAGATATTAAGCTCAACGATGAATTACTGGCTACAGTAAATAATCTGAAAATTCTGGGAATGACTTTCGATAATAAATTGAGCTGGAAAACTCACATCAATTAACTAAAGTAGAGTAGACATAATCAAAACGTTGGCACATCACCGATGGGGAGCTGACGAAGAAGTTTTGCTTAAATTATATAGAGCACTTATTAGATACAATTGGACTATGGTAGCTTTATCTATATGTCAGCTGCAAAAAAAATCTACGGTCTCTTTACGTAGTATATAAAACCGCTCTACAAATCTGCCTTGGCACTTTCTGATCTACACTGGCCAAAAGTTTGTACCGTTAAGCAAATGAACCGCCACTCTGACTGCTACATCAGCAACTCCTTCTGACATAATTAGTTACAGTTTCAGCCAATCCCTTGAACCCTATTTACACCTTAATTGTAAATTATTGGGACGAGAACTCACACCCTCCGTCCAAAATAGCCCCATCCATCTATCTTGCCATCACTTTTGGAAAACGCTGATCATTTTCAAACCATACCCACTCCTGTTTTTCTTATCCTTCCTTGGATTAAATCCATGTCTCAAATCAACGTATCTCTAAGTATCCACCCAAAAGAAGATGCTCCTACTTCATTCCTAACACAGTGCAACACATAAAATGTTAACTAAATTATAACTTCAGTTTCTGGAAGATCATACCCAAACTAGCAAAACCCTATTTGGGTTTTGATATTTTAGTTCGATTTTTTTGCGCTCATCAATTTTTTTGTTCGAGCTTTGGTATTGTACATCTATATCTCGAAAATTATTGGAAATTTTGTAATGCAGGCTGGAAACGAAATGTTCTTCACATCAAAATGCATAACTTTTGTGAACATGTTGAGGCCAGATTTTCACTCTTTCGGCGTGTTTTTAGTGAAGAAAGACCTAAAAAATGTCATTTTTTCACATATTCTAGAATAACTTACAAACCCTGCATATTTTAGCATAAATGTCTGGGACAAAATGTTCTTTGCATCAACACGACTAACTTTTCTTAATATTGCAATGACCTACAATCGATCCTTATAGTTCTTTTGGTCGTTGTAAAGAATTTCGTCACCAAATAGCAATTCCACACCAAAATTTCACCTTTCATCATGTTTTTTTTGTGTTAAAGTTTGTTTCGAAATTTTTTTTCCATTTTATGAAAATTAAAGATTTAGAAAAAGGCAAAAAAAATTATTTTTAATCCATTTCCATAGCCTCCCGAGAAGTTGATGGTTTTGACCTCTTCAATAGTCGTTCTAATTCTTCGTCTGAATTTGTATCATCACTATCTGAGCTCGTGCTGTATAAAATATTTAAGGTCATATCTCTTTCGGTGTGTCCTTCATATTCTTCTTCGATGCCCTCATCTTTATGTTTGAACATCTTTTGACTCTTCCAACATACTTCTGTAAGCAATGCATCCAGCTTTTTACTTTCCCGACCCACCTCCTAGAAGAGAAAGTATTGTGAACGAGCTAAAAAAAATTCGAGATAAAAACGAAAATATCCATTTTCGGGTCACCAGAGACGATTAAGACCATTTCCAGATGGAAGTCTGTCTATATGTATGTGTATGTGTGTGTATTCTTCCACGATAGAGACCACACGTGTGTGTGTGGGTGCGTGCGTTCGTGCGGGCGTGCGTGCGTGCGTGCGTGTGTGGGCGCGCGTTAGGATGGATGTTGTAGTAACGATAACTCAAAAACTACAGAATAAAAACATTTGAAATTTTGAATACAGGATTCTGATACCACAGATTAGATCTGATTAGATTTTGATGTCCATTGGACAACCGGAAGTGGCAGTTGCTATGAGTGATGACGTCATTACTAAACAAAATGGCAATAAAGTTTTACACATATATTTTTTATACACTATAGTTTATTTTCGTATCATTAAAATTTTCAAAAAGTTTGCCATTGTTGCCAGATTTACAAAAAAAGTCAATTTTTTTCATACTTGTTTGTGTTAACGTGTAAATTTTTGATTTAAATATGGCCACATCAGATTTTTTTATTCTAAATTAAGTTTGCAATCTGGCATTCATCCGAGTTAACGTATTTGCCCCTTATTGACCTGAACTCTTCATTATATTCACCGTGGGTGCCCGGTTTAAGAATTGGTACCTCAGCGAACACTGTGTCGTAAAAGGCGACTATAGGTACCTGTGCTCTCCTTAGTTGCTGCCTAGTGTGGGACTAGGTAGTAATTTGTCTTTTCTACACTTTTCACGTTTCAAAACAATCTAATTCTTTTCTTATCTATTTTTCCAATTTACCCTTCACTCTTCGACTAGTTTCCATGTTTTATCTTGGTCTAGTCACGTCTATTTGTTTCTTCTAGCTTCTGACCTAGTTTTTCTAACGCCAGAGCCCTTCACTCTACTCTACAAAAAAAAATTCGATTTACAGTTTAGTTTCCCAACCAACTATGCTTGGTTCCTTGGGACCGCTGTATGGATCATATCCCTAGTTACTAAGCATAGCCCTTTTCCCTTTTTAATAACACTTATAAATGATGATCAGTTCAGCTCGGTTTGGTGCAGTTCGGAACTCTGATGAATGCCCTCTCGTTCCCTGTCACTTGTCAACGTCAGCCAAATTTCAGTTGTCACTAATATTCTATTGTCCCCGGCCATGCCGTGGTACTACAATGTCTGATCGTCAATCAATTTGACTAAATTTATTGATTTTATTGCTATTATGGATCAAATTTAGATCAGGAGTACCTGCATTAGCGATATGCTATTCTGCAATCTAATTTTTATAAAAAATTTTTAAAAAAATTTTAATCTTGTCATGCTTTTAAATATTTTCGGTGGGGTATCGCTTTGACGTAAGTCTTACTCTTTATTTTATTTTTACTTGTATTTTATTGTAAATTAACAACTTTTTGGGAAGGCTCTGATGATGGCATATTATGCCGAAAGCGCTTAGCCTAATTTTAATAAATTTAAATTTTACACACTGATGTACTCGTTTTCACTCTTCACCTAATTGTATTATTAACTATTAGAGGGCGCTGCAAGTGCTATTCCAGATTATTCAAATCTATTTTTGAAATTTATCAGTGATTGATCAGTATATTGCAAAAATCTTTTGTATATTGTTATGATTTGTGAAAATATAAAATTATATTGCAAAGTACGTACTATATTTACTTTAAGATTTTGTAGTACATGAAGTTGTAATTATCGTAAAAATATTATAATTTGTAACATGTAGAACATGTTTGTATAATAATACTAAATTATTTTCTTAAATTTATCAAATTTATTCCAATCTAAAAGATATTTTCTAAATTCAATAAGTCCATTCCCCAATTTAATTCTTCATTTTATTAAGACCTGCGCGATTTCAAATATTCAAATTTTCGTTCCCAGTCACATGACTTTCTGACGTATTTCCGCTCGCCATAACGGCCAAGAAATTAAACACGAACATTCATTCTGTTTGTTGATAGCGTCAGATTCATAGGTCTCAGTCGAGATAGTTAATTTATTTTGAGAAACCGTTCTGTGCTAATTAGTGAACTTTGCAGACTTATTCAGGTAATTTGGCAATCTGGTATTTATCACATTTGTAATTATTAGGAGTTTATTTTATTAATATTTACGTATTTTTACTCATATTTAAACAAAATGGCGAACAGTCCATGCCGGTATTAATTTTTCTTGTTCAACATTATTAGTCTAAATTTTCTTTTTAAATTAACTCATAATCAATGCCGGTATGTAAAATCTAAATTTATATTTATTCAACTTTTTATTTTTCTGTCGTTTTCATATATTTCCACCACGTGGAAATTTTCTGTTTAAATTGTTCAAATTAAATTAATTTTTTGTCCTAATTGTGTTTCTATTCCTCCTTCAGGAATATAAGCAAAGTTCACCTACTGGTACCGTTTCACCTAACGTCCAGTTTCACCTACTGGTACAGTTTCACCTACTGGTACAGTTTCACCTACTGGTACCGTTTCACCTAACGTCCAGTTTCACCTACTGGTATAGTTTCACCTACTGGTACAGTCTCACCTACTGGTATAGTTACCTACTGGTACAGTCTCACCTACTGGTACAGTTACACCTAACGTCCAGTTTCACCTACTGGTATAGTTTCGCCTGCTGGTACAGTTTTACCTAACGTCCAGTTTCACCTATTGATTGGTTGATCAGGTTTCACCTGCTGGGTCCAGTGTCGCCCGTTGGTTGACTCAACTGTTTGTTCGAGTGTTGGTTAACGTCTGAGTTAATTACAAGTTACACTCCGACGCCTGCAGCCACTTAAAATTGAAACAACTGGTAACACGTAATTTTTTTTTAAATAAATAATCAACTAACTATAATTTTTTTTATTTTGGCGACAGACTATTTTAGACATAATTAAATAAGTTTATAATAACTTCATTAGTATTTAACTTAAAATACATTTCCTTTTACTCTTATTAAACTATAAGTCTCTTTTTGTTTGTTTTTAGGGACTTTCAAAAATTATTCAAAAATAAACTGGCGCCCATTCAAATAACCCTTATTGGAACATATTCTACACAAATCCTAAATAAACATAAACTATATTAAGGTATGAACGCCACCCCTAGAGAGTCTCAATATAAGAATAGATATTTATTATTATTAGTATTATCTAATTTCACAACAAAAAGGGTAGTTTACCCGTTGCAAATTATAGTACGGTTGGCAATGCTGTTGTTGGCCTTATATCCAATAACGCAGCAACCATTAAATTCTTGCAAGACACTAGACTGTATTTCCATATGTACAAGTTTATAATTGTGCTTGCCAATAATCTTATTTTACTATTATATTTTTAATGTTACTATTTTATATCTAATTTGTAACGAATGATCCGTGTGTCATTAATCTTTGATATCGAGACACATTAAACTCAAAAAAAAAAAATGTTGTGTTTCCATTTTTTTCGATATAGCCAAAAGTAATTCGAAAATTAAAGATTTTTTTAGATATTACTCACTAAAATATGCTTTTTTCATTTATTCGATCCTTTATTTTTATTATTTTCCATTATAAAAAATAAAGGTTGATTTATCACTTTTTTCGCACACAAATAATTATTAGTTATCTTTTAATATGGTATTTTAAATAAAGGAAAACATACGATATCATATCATGAGTTTTCAAAAAAAATACACTCCTTGCACTTATTAAAATTAAAAAGTGTACTTGCGTGTTATTGCTTGTCTTGTCGCTAGATTATCTTTTGGTATTAAAGACAAGAACAGAAGTAGGTGTGGAGAAAACATCACGCGACAATGATATTACATGAATTGTTTAACTTGTAATAATACCTTAGTCACTTGTATATCTATTTCCGTATCTTAGGTGTCTAAAAAAATTCTCTATTTATCTTTAATTTTCCTGTCGAAAGGACTATTTCGGTTTCTGAGCTTTTGACAAAAAGATAAAACCTACCTGCAGCAAAATCAAAATTTTAAGTATTTTTATTTTTTAATTGAACTTTTGTTCAACCCTAAACACTATGAAAAAAAACTGAAATATCCAGATGACCTTTTTGGTCAGATAATTTTTGTTGAAAATTTGATACTTTCTTATAGCTTTGTAAAAAGTAAAATAAACATACTTACCCACCACAAGACAGAATTCCTTAATATTTGGTGGGTAAATATTACGGTTTTAAGAACACAATGTAATTTTAGTTTTTTTGTACAAATATAAAAGTCAATGATGATGAAAATATCAATTTGAGTTGTGTTAAAAAGTTTTTGATGAGTCTAAAATTCAAAAAAATGAGGGGGTAATCCCACCCAACTTTCCGAACAATACTAGTAAAGTAATTGTTTAATCAATTATTTTTAGTAATATTAAAATTATGAAAAATTTTACACATAATATACTTTTTTCATCCCTTTCGGATGTACTATTTACTTTTTGTTTTATCAATTTCGATAAACGATAGGACAAACAAATTGAAAAAATTCTTTATTTTGGTTATAACAATTACAATTTTAAATCCGAAGAAACTAAGATATATTCTAAATTTAGAGTGTCATATTACCTTTCAAATGGTATAAATCCCATTTAAATATCTTTAATATTTTTTAAATTATTCATTTTTTTTTAAATACTAAATTTTGAAAATTTTTTGCCATTTTTTTTACAAATTCCACAATTTTTTGAATAACAGTTTTAAAAAATATCACAGTTAGAGATTTTAGTACAAATTTAACGATATTTTTTTTAAATTTTTAATATTAATATTAACTAAAAAAATTAAATCCTATTTTTGAACAATTTTAAAATCAATAAATAATATATCATTCAATTTTATTTATTTATTTATTTATTTATTTTTAAGTTTTCTGTATCAAAATGTATTAATAAAGTTTAAAAAACTAAAAAACATCAAATTTTTTGCCAAAAATTCTTGGGCATGTCAATTGTTTTAACTTTTTACATTTTATGCTGTAACTTTTACAAATATTATTTTAAAATTACGAAATAATTTATATATAGTACTTTTGGATCCATTTCGGATATACTATTTACTTTTTTTATTTGTTTTATACTTTTTGACAAAACGAAATTATAAAAAAATTTAATAAAATATCTTTATTATGGCTATAATAATTACAATTCTAAATTTGAAGAAACTAAAATACATTACAAATTTAGAGTTTTATATTATTTTTCGAAAGGCGAAAATCACATTTTATTATCTTTAATATTTTAAAGGTTATTGAATTTAGTTTAAAATCGTAATAAAATTTAAAATTTTTTTGATCCATTTTTTTAAAAATTCCACAATATTTTTAATAAAATTTTAAAAAAAATCGCACTTATAAAGTTTTTTAATACAAAAACAGTATTTTTTTAAAATTTTTATTATTGTAATTTACTATGCGGGATTCGAAAAAACAATAATGACAAAATGTGTTAAAAATTTTATGTTCTACATCTTGTATCCTGTAATTTTTCATGAAAATGCATAATTTTGGCAATTAAAAAATATATGAAAAACATTTACTTTTTGATTAATCTGGCAACAATGCCAAAAGTTATTAAAAATTTTAATAATCTATATAAACTATAATATATAGTAAAAATATGTGTAAAGCTTTATTGCCATCTTGTTTAGTAATGGCGTCATAACTTGTATCAACTATCACTTCCAATTGTCCGATTACCACCAAAATCTATACACATCATCTCCCTGCTATCCCTAAATATCCATATAAAATTTCATCTATGGCCAAAAAATCATGATTGCAATACTTTCCTTCTATACAACTTTGTTGGATTCGAAAAATGACAAGTCTGAGTTTGGAGCGCTATAAACAAAAACCTATGCAATATACAGAAAAAAAGTTTGAAATAGTTGTATAGTATGTTTTTATCTGCAAAAAAGGTCTCTACTATTTTTCTCGTACGATGCACGGTTCACGAAATATTTCACAAAACATCTTTTAAAGATGGTAAGTGACACTCGCGCTCCCCCGTCAGCCAACAGGAATTTATTTTCAGGTGACACCAATAAACATGTTCTAATAATAGAATTTAATCTGTAGAATATTACAGAAAAAAGAACCTGGACTATTACTACATTAAAAAGTACATTAAATTGCATTAAAATTGCCCGAAAACGCACTTTGTACTTCCGTATAAAAATTGTACTAATTATACTAAAACGTCAGTAATGGATGTAATGGATGCGCCTCTTCGTTTCTTCTGCATACCAGACACATTGGAAACTTGAACTTGTAATTTTTCACATCAATTTTGAACAATTTTTAAGATAACTATAGGATCCTAGCAAAATTAAAGGAAGACGGATAAGAGCTTTTCATTAATTTTATAAATGCTCTTAATACCTTGTTTTAAATATCACACTCCGTTTCATAGATATTTTTTTTTAAATTTTTGTCTTTTTCGAAAAAAACAACTTGGAAAACAAACAAATTTTTTAGATTACTTCTATTTTTAAAAGAATTTTCCATGAAATTTTGCTTAAAATCTAAGACCCTTAGCTTGTTTCCTTTGAAACTGAGAAAAGTGTGTGAAATCCGAAAAATCTCGATTTCCTGATTTCCAATTCTGCTTATTTATTATCAAAATCTAGTACCCAAAAAATGGTGAAAATTTCATGTCAATTTACGAAAAATATGAAAAATATATCTAATCTTTTGACTTGTATTTATTCTAAAAATGCACATAAAAATTTTTACAAGGTCACCAGTCATGGTATTTTAAACAAAAAATAACGAAACCAAGATACGTATTTATGTTAAAATGTACATTCGTTTTGTAAAAAACTGTAACTCCCAGTCCCCACTTTTTCTACGCAAAATTAAAACAAGTTGTAGGCTTTGGGAATACTTGACAGGTTTTAACAAAAGCTTGCATTCGCGTAAATTGATTAAGAGACGGTAGTTATTTTGTTGAGACAAATTATTCTTTATAATAGTTTTGTTTATAATAAAAGTGTTGGTGATATAATTATTGAATCAGATAGAAATTAATAGCAACGTCCAATATCACTACAACTGGTCTCAATGTTCGTTTATTTTTTATAATTAATTCTCTCCCTAAACTAATAATAAATAATCCTATTTATTTCTATGGTTGTTATCATTCATAATTAATAGTAGAGGAAATTTAATACTAAATTAGGGAAATTTTCGATAGTAACCTGGTAGATTTTACTCGAAGAAACATACAGAAAATTTGTGACATATTTTAATTATTTCAATCGTGTATGCATCTTTTAGTGAATTTTCTTGAGAATATTAAAAAAAAATCATTATACGGCTAATAGTTAACAAAATGAAGCCAACTTGTTTACTGAAAGGTTTTTTTGGTTGCTGAACTCGAATATGATGTCGAAAAATTACCTGGAGGTACCTTGTGAGTTTTTTGTTTTTATTTACAGATCACGAATATAACATCCAAAATTTAATCTATTTTTAAGTAATTAATAAAATTAATGTATTGGATAAATATTGAATACGACGCTACGAAGGCGTATTAGGGCCACTGATTCACTTTATTTTTTCAATTATTGTCAATTGTCACTTGCAAACTGACAATTTTCTGTCATTTAACACTGCTACCAATTTAAAATTTTGACAGTTTTGACATACGTCAAGTGTCATACACCTTTGTATTATTATTATTAACTTATATTTATAAAATCCAAGAAAGCGAATGCTTATAAATTATATATATTATTATAATCGTATTATTATTGTAATTGTAGCAGAAGCAACTCAAAAGGTATATAACATATTTTATTTACATATTTAAAAATTTTTGTAAAAAAATATTAAATTTTAGCTCGTTTGACGAGAACACCCAAAGGTGATCTAGTAAAAACTAATGGAAGTTATCCTTCTAGAATAATTACACGATTTTGTAAAAATAGTAAATTTTTACAATTTGCTGATGTTAAAATTATATTTTCTAAATTTCGAATTGAATGAACCGTCGCTGCTAAATATGTGATGATACACGTCGAACATAAACAAAAATTGAGATCTATCAAAGAATGAGAAAACTATAGTTGTAGAAAATTTGTTAATTTGTTAATATGGGCATTCCAAAGGATGCAAAATAAAAATGGAAAGTTGTAAGATATAAAGCACTATAATTTATTAAGCAATCAAGATTTATCAAGTATTTCAAGGCTTTATTAGAAGAGACATAAAAATGACATGATAGCAAGAGCATTAATGAAATTCCCATGGAAAAAATGAATTGATGATATTAACAGGAACTAAGAAGAAATTTGTAGAAGTGACAAAAATGAAATAGATTTTTAAATGACTTAAACAAGTATGTACAATTTCAACATTTTGCAACAAAAAATTGACGTAAATTACTATTTCCAGAATGAAGATAGGATACAAATGTGGGCTCACTGTTATTAAGTTAAATATGATGGAAAACTTAAATAATTTTTTGAAGCTGCAGTTAAACAGAAAAGCGAATGTAACAATTAAAAAGTCACTTGATGTACTACATGGTCTAATAGAGGGAAGTATGTGGCAAATAATTTTATCAATGGAAAGATCAAATTCAAATAGCTATCAAGACAAGATTGTGATAAATGCTGATAAGCTGAAACTGTGGAAAATAAAATTGAAAAGGATAAATTTGGAGAGTTTATGGCTATGGTAAATCATCAGCAGGTAATATTTATTATAAAGTTTTATAGAATTGATTACGTAATTCTGATTGTCGTATGTCATATTTTCAAATATGTAACACGTGTCCATCGTTATGTGTGAACTTTAACTGAAACTGAAAATTTTGAGAAAGGAAAGTGCATTCACAAAGCAAAGAAATAAATTAACCGAGGATATGAAAATTGAAAACAAAAAGCAAGCAGCAAAAGAAAAAATCTGATGTGGCCAGCACATGACCTCTCGCCATTTTTGAATCAAAAATTTACAGGTTGACACAAAAAAGTATGAAAAAAATTATTTTTTTGTAAATCTGGCAACAATGGCAAAAGTTTCGAAAATTTCAATGAGATGAAAATAAACTATAGGGTATACAAAATATATGTGTAAAACTTTATTGCCGTTTTGTAGAATAATGGCGTCATCACCCATAGCAACTGCCACTTCCGGTTGTGCGATTGGCACCAAAATCTAATCAGATCTAATCTAGGGTATCAGAATTCTGTATGCAAAATTTCAAATTTTTTTATTCAGCAGTTTTTGAGTTATCGTTACTACAACATCCATCCAAACACACACACACACACACACTAACACACACACACACACACACACACACACACTAACACACACACACACACTAACACACACACAGACATCATCGCGAAAATATTAAAATCGTATTCTAGGGACCCTAAAACGTGTTTATCCATTGAAAACTCACTACCCAATTTTTAGCATGATTCCTATACCTCTCTTATCTGAAGGGCGAGAGGTAAAAAAACAATTTATTTAAATAGTAAAAATAAATTTCTTGGGAATGTAGTTCTGGTTTTATTGGTGTACGTGGGTGACATCTATCTTTGACTTTGACTGTTTGAACGATTCAAGGTGTGATAAATAAACCAATTGCGTTTGCTTATATGGGTGAAAAGTGACCTTTTTACCTCTCGCCCTTCAGATAAGAGAGGTATAGGAACCATGCTAAAAATTGGGTAGTGAGTTTTCAATTAATAAACACGTTTTGGGGTCCCTAGAATACGATTTTAATATTTTCGCGATGATGTCTGTGTGTGTGTGTGTGTTAGTGTGTGTGTGTGTTAGTGTGTGTGTGTGTGTGTGTTAGTGTGTGTGTGTGTGTGTGTTTGGATGGATGTTGTAGTAACGATAACTCAAAAACTACTGAATAAAAAAATTTGAAATTTTGCATACAGGATTCTGATACCCTAGATTAGATCTGATTAGATTTTGGTGCCAATCGCACAACCGGAAGTGGCAGTTGCTATGGGTGATGACGCCATTATTATAGAAAACGGCAATAAAGTTTTACACATATATTTTGTATACCCTACAGTTTATTTTCATCTCATTAAAATTTTCTAAACTTTTGCCATTGTTGCCAGATTTACAAAAATATAATTTTTTTTCATACTTTTTTGTGTCAACCTGTAAATTTTTGATTCAAAAATGGCGAGAGGTCATGTGCTGGCCACATCAGATTTTTATTTTCCTGGATCCCTTTATCCAGCTTTCGCGACCAACTGGGCTATACCTTTCAAAATGAGAAAAGATTAAATTCCGTTAGTCCATGCCTGTATGATAAAACATAATAATAAGATTTTGCTCTTTTGAGGATCATAATGATATCTGTGACTTTCCACACCATAGGAACATACTTCAGTCAGGATACATTGATAATACATTTTATTATACCTTTTCTTGGAAATTGCTATAAAGCTACACTTGTAATCAAGTCAAATCTTTTTACCTCTCGCCCTACAGGTAAGAGAGGTATAGGAATCATGCTAAAAATTGGGTAGTGACTTTTCAATGAATAAACACGTTTTAGGGTCCCTAGAATACGATTTTAATATTTTCGCGATGATGTCTGTGTGTGTTAGTGTGTGTGTGTGTGTGTGTGTGTGTGTGTGTGTGTGTGTGTGTGTGTGTGTTAGTGTGTGTGTGTGTGTGTGTGTTAGTGTGTGTGTTTGGATGGATGTTGTAGTAACGATAACTCAAAAACTACTGAATAAAAAAATTTGAAATTTTGCATACAGGATTCTGATACCCTAGATTAGATCTGATTAGATTTTGGTGCCAATCGGACAACCGGAACTGGCAGTTGCTATGGGTGATGACGCCATTATTATACAAAACGGCAATAAAGTTCTACACATATATTTTGTATACCCTATAGTTTATTTTCATCTCATTAAAATTTTCGAAACTTTTGCCATTGTTGCCAGATTTACAAAAAAATAATTTTTTTTCATACTTTTTTGTGTCAACCTGTAAATTTTTGATTAAAAAATGGCGAGAGGTCATGTGCTGGCTACATCAGATTTTTATGTTATTTTAAGCCATTTATACATTTAAAGTCATATATTTGAACGATATTTTGTAACTAATTGTTAATAAATCATACCATCTGAAAATGCAAAGAATTGGAAGAAATAATATGGAGATAAGATCACGAAAAATGTCCTCTGTTCCACAATGCTCTTCATAGTCTCCATACGTTATGTGTGATAGTTTTCTCGTTATTAAAATGATGTGACCAGCCTTCAGAAACCTCTTCGCCTTCCTTAACATGTTCACACCCATATAAACCAAAATTTCGGAAACTGATATGTCCACTTTTACAGCCAGTACTTATTAACAATCTATAACACAAATCCATCAGCGATTCGGTGACAGTATAAAACACTACAACTCCAAATACGAATCTTTGATCCAATGTTAAAACTATGTTTTTACAAGAAATTGTTGTTCACACCTTGAACAAAAATAATGAACAGTATTATAATAATATATATAATTTATAAGCATGCGCGTTCTTGGATTTTATAAATATAAGGTAATAATAATAATAATTTGTATGACATTTGACTGTCAAAATTTTAAATTAGTAGCAGTGTTAAATGACAGAAAATTATCATTTTGCAAGTGACAATTGTCAGGGATTTATGTCAGGTATATTTTCAGCAGTTTCGTTTCTTCAATATTTCTTGTCTTTTTTCTTTTTGCTTGTTGTATAAGTCAGTTATGAACGGTTGGAGTTCGTCTTTATGTCGTTGGTTATACGTTTCGTTTAGAGGTAGTTCGAAGTCGAAATGAATTTTTTCAGCGTATGGTCCATAAAGTATAGAGAATTGTGAATAATTAGTAGCACTATGGATTGATTATTTATAGATTGAAATTGCGTGGGTAAATGTGTCATCTAGTGGGTCTTGTGGGTTTTGTTCTCTTAGTGCTCTGATTTTTTCACTTAATTTAGAATGAAATCGTTCTACAGGAGAGTTTGAAGAAGAATTATTTACTGTCGTAAAGTGCATTTCGATTTTATATAGTTTGAGAAATTCTTTAATTACGGCAGAATAAAATTCTGTCCCGCAGTCACAAACAATTTACTTTGTATAATTGTGGTGTGAAAAATAATGTCTCATTTTAAATCTGCGGTAGTAACCGATAAGTTCTAAAAATGATTTGGTTTCTTTGCAGTTTTAGGAAGCGGGAATTTTTGTATAGCTTCTATTTTGATAGGATTTGGCTTTATTTCTTCTGAGGTGAATAGTCATCCAAGGAAAGCAACCTCCTTAGTGAGAAATTCTGATTTGTCTAATTGGATTCTAAGATTAGTTTTTCGAAACTTCTCGAAAATAGTTGCAACCTGAACTAGATGTTCCTGAAGAGATTTAGAGAAAATGATGACATCGCCCATGTAGACGAAGCAAAATTTAAACAGAAAAGTCCTAATGATATTATCCATTTTTTTTTCAAATGTAACCGGGGCATTTTTGAGGCATTCGAACAAATTCGAAATGTCCATGGAGTACTTAAAAGCTACTTTTACCTCTCGCCCTTCAGATAAGAGAGGTATAGGAATCATGCTAAAAATTGGGTAGTGAGTTTTCAATGGATAAACACGTTTTGGGGTCCCTAGAATACGATTTTAATATTTTCGCGATGATGTCTGTGTGTGTGTGTTAGTGTGTGTGTGTGTGTGTGTTAGTGTGTTAGTGTGTGTGTGTGTGTGTGTGTTTGGATGGATGTTGTAGTAACGATAACTCAAAAACTACTGAATAAAAAAATTTGAAATTTTGCATACAGGATTCTGATACCCTAGATTAGATCTGATTAGATTTTGGTGCCAATCGCACAACCGGAAGTGGCAGTTGCTATGGGTGAAGACGCCATTATTATACAAAACGGCAATAAAGTTTTACACATATATTTTGTATACCCTACAGTTTATTTTCATCTCATTAAAATTTTCTAAACTTTTGCCATTGTTGCCAGATTTACAAAAATATAATTTTTTTTCATACTTTTTTGTGTCAACCTGTAAATTTTTGATTCAAAAATGGCGAGAGGTCATGTGCTGGCCACATCAGATTTTTCCTCTATATTTACGTGTTTAGTTCGGATAATTGAAGGATTGAAATATGTCGGTCGTTTTGAAATTTCGTATTTTTCTAGTTTTTCAACATGTATGAGTTCTACTTGCATACGATTTGGTATTGTGATATCGTTTATATATCGGTTTGAAACGGTGTGAATTGATTCGGGGATTTTCATGTAATTTATTATTGTTTCTGGAAGAAGTATTTGGCCGTTAGGTATATCTACTGCAATTTTATTGTAAAGAGTGAAAAAGAGGATTATAATATTAAAGTCTCTTAATGTTAACTTTTTATTTTGGTACTATATCAGATCGTGAAGTCATTTTAAGTCGAAGTTACCTAGTAAAATGTCAAAGTCTGTACTCCAGTACGCAATTCTAGCATCTATGGGTTCGTACAAATTATATTCTTTAAATAAAGGTTTTAATATTTGAAAAATATTTTTTAGTATTTTTCATAGACATTAGGGTAAAAGGTTATAGATGTGAGATGAGTCAAAATATTTGGCAGTATTGAGCGATATTATAGTGTCAGAACCACCAGAGTCTATTAGTTCTTTAAGCCTTGTTTTTGGCATAACAAAGTACGGTAATTGAGGGTATTTACAAATATTAATTAAATTTATAGAGGGAGCGGCTGTTCTTTGGTAGAACCGTGCCGAAAATGTTGTTCTTCAAAATTTTCGATTTCTTTTTCGAATTTAATATTAGCAGGGATTTCGTTAAAGTCAGTATTTACGTTGAAATGGTGAGTCCTTCTATTAGAAGTACTCATTGGTTGGTTTCGAGCAGTAACTCTTTGTATGCCACTCATAGGAGAAGAATTATTTTGGCGATTTTCATAATTTCTGAATTGAGATGTTCTGTTAAAACTTTGATTATTATTTCCAAAAGTGGATGTATTAGGTTGATAGTTATTTCGCTGTGAAGTCATGTAGTCTGAGTGAGAATTATTTCTTTTCTTGAGGCATATAATATGGCTGAGAAATATTTCATGGAAACACAGGAGCATTGGTTTGTAAATTATTCCGGGAATAGTTAAAACTCGTATTAGGTGTACTAAAATTTGAATTTAAATGTGTTTGTTTTGGAGGGAATTTTTTTCGTCTAGTTGTAAATGTTTTATTCGATTTTGTTGGGTTTTCAAGAAGTTCATGTATTGTTATTGGTTTTTGTGAATGTCGTAGGCAATACATTTTTGAAGTGCTTCGCCAAGAAAATCGATTTGAAAATGCGACAAATATTTGCAGTATGGATTGTTTATTCCTGTGAAATAGGGCGTTTTAAAATTTAATGTTTCTACATTGTCGTTTAACGCTATGTGTTGAAGTAAATCATTCAAATTGTTCGAAACTCATTGGTGATATTCGTCATATGTTTCATTGACTTTTGTTTGAGTAATTTAAAAAAGTCTCTAGGTTCGCCTTTAATACGAGATACAATATTTGCATTTAAAATGAATTGTTGTGATTGAAGAAAATTTTTTTCGCAGCTCCGGAAATATTACGAGCACTCGTTGATTCACAAAAAAAACTTTATTTCGAATAAAAACACAATATTGAAATTATTAAAAATACAAATTAATTTTAATAAATGATTTTATGCTATTAGCACAGTGATCGGAAATGGAATGAATAACATTTATCCGGGTGGCGTAACCGCTGGGTGCATTTCCGCCGGCTTAGTATTTCCAGGCATTTCTATTCCAAATCTCTTATGTAGAAAATTGCATAAAAAAGTATCTGGCTCTAGAATTATATTTTGTTGTGTAGCAGTTAGTAAATTACGATGACTTATATTAAATTAAACTAAAGTGAGACATGCATCAATCGTCTCGTGATATAGAAAAAAAATTGGTTTGTAGTACGGCGTTTCGGTATGCGGATAAGTGACGTCACACACACCACAATCCGCACTAAAAAGCAACAACTTTAATATTATTTTTCTCCGTTTTTTATTGACCGAATTCGAAATTTTTTTAACAACTGAGTTTTGTCTATATTTTAGTTAAATGTAAAAACATTATATTATCACTAGATAAGCTACAAATTCCTTAATATCAATTAAATATGAAGCAATATAAAGAATAGTAATTATTGTTTTCAGATACAAAAACAATCCATGCTTACCTCATAATTTGCAAATAAATATAAATTATTCAAATATAATTTGATACAGGTTATAATATTTTTTATTAAATTTAACATTTTTCATTTTGATGCAATTAATTCATAGAAAATTTGATAAAAAATTACAATAGCTTGATCTTGATTTTTCCTATCACCAGAACCTTTATTATAATATAATTTCGAAAATTTTCGTTTTTTAAGATTTTATTTTTTTCTCAACGTTCTCAACAAATTTCAGAAAAATATATTAAATAAGACTTGCTCTATTCAATACCTACTTATTGGTGATTCACGGTTTTCAGAAAAACAATGGGAAAAAACCAGGAATAAGTTTTTTAATTATTCCAATTTTCAACAGTACTTTAAGATATCTATCCAAGAAATTTGAAAAGATTTGCTTAAAAACTACGACTTACATTGTCTTATTTCGCTCATTTTTTCTCAAAATGAAGTACTCAAAAAAAATTGAAAATTTCATGTCGATACATTGATACTAAAAATGTTTAAACATGCTCTTCTTCCTGCAAAACTCAATGTAGACATGGATACTGACACTAGAAAGGAATTTGTGAAGTAAATAAAAAAAAAACCTTTAAAGCATATAAATTGTCATTAAATTAGATAAAATAAAATTGGCGCGTCCAGATTTCGACGTTGACGTAATTCTCAGTGTTAAATTTTTCAGTTTAGCTGTTACGTAATCAGCTTGCAACTGCCAAAATCTAGGGCAAGTGTAACAGGGAGTAGTACAACATTGAATTATTAATGAGATTGTTAGGGTAAGTCACGAATTGACGAATTTAATAAAGGTGATTATTTGTTTGATGATAATTCAATTTGGAGCGTAAATACTGTAATAGGCTATGTCATATCATTCACCAATAACGTCACTTTTGCTTTTATTTTATTTAAATTGTTATACTATAATTTTACACCAACAAATATAACACAATGTTTTTTGAAATTATGAAAAAAATGAAAGACGATTTTTTTTCTTAAATTATTTTATTTAAATTTTAATATAAGGTTTCCTATTCTATTACAAGCCCAAGATATATTATCACAATAATTTAATTGATATCCAAACACCTGCAGTGGGAAATGATAAAACAGATCACATGTAAGAAAAAGGGCGCTCGGGGGTAGGTCTAATTTATTTAGGGGTGGTTAAAATGGGGTGAAAAATGTCGTATCAAAAAATATTCAACATCCACAACTTTTATATAGGACAATTTTGACCGTAACATCAAAATTTCCGAATAAAATTTCAAAGTAAATTTGTTTTTTTTTTCGTTTTTTATTTTTCAGTTCCTCAAAAATTAATCGATTTTTACTAAACTTTGTGAAAGTATTCGCTTTTATGACTTTAATAACCGAAAAAAAATTGAGATAAAAAAATTAAATTTTTTTTGAAATATTCGTTTTTTTCTGTCAAAAACACTTTATTTAAAATTAAAAGTTGATTGGTGAAATTTTATCGTACAGAATACTTCGAGTGCGCGATTTTTCGTATTTACGTGTACTTGATATGATGAACAAATACAGTTACCATTTAAAACCGTGCTCAAAAATTGAAAAATAAAAGAAAGCTTAAGAGTGGGACTATTATCGACAAAAAATTTACCGACCATAAGGCATTTTTTCCATAAAAATGCACGACTGCCAGACATTTTTTCCATGATAATATTTGAACAAACATGATTAAGAATCGATAAATGTTTTAAAAAGTAACTATGGCAGTCGACGTATTAAGATCGACTAATAATCGGAGGACCAAACTACGTGACCTTCAATCATTTAAATTAATATAAAAACGCATATTGAAGTGAACTGTAAGGGCTATTTTTACACCCATTTACTAATATTAAAAAGTTATATTACAAAAAGTACATTATTTTTAAAAACACTTTAACAATGATCAAATTTTCACTTACTATTCACTGTATAACTCATTACAATACTTTGTGAAATCTTAGAAAATGTTTGCTGAGCACTTTTACATGTTATAATCGACTGATCTATATGAAAAAATAATGAATGCGGAAACAAATTTTATCGCGAAAAGGGATTTTACACCGAGAAAGACGAAGAGGTGTTTCAACCGGCTTTTTAACATTTGAACGAGTTCAAGGGAGAACTGGATGCAATATAGCTGATCTATTTAATCATAATTTGAGAATGCTGAATGAAGTGAGAAAAGACATAGCGACAGAAATTGACCTGCATATATTATCTAGGAGATATTGTATTTTATGACGAATTTGTTTTCACTTCTGTAATGCCATTAACGTCCTCACGCGCTCTTTTGGCGCCTTAGTCCATCTTTCGGATTGCTTCTGGCGCCACATTCCCTTTGCAGTGTATAGGCCACTTGCACGGGCAGCCTCAGTGGAGAAGAAAAACTCGAAGGATCATTATGGTATCGATCAATGCCTTTGTGGCCAGAAGAGCGGGCTTTAGCTGTCGTGCTGGAGAAACTGCAAACAATTAAATAAAAACTGTACCAAATCCAGCGAAGAAGGAAAATATGTGTTACGAGGTCCTCTACTCGGCGGTGTCAGACGGTACGGCACGGCTTCCAGGCTGGCGTGTAGGTCGGATAGACAGTTCTGCATTCCGGTACAAATAAAATTAGCTTCGCTTCCTTCAGATTGACCTGTCTCTAAAGGTCGGAAGACTGGCACTGGAACTCGGACTGCCACTGCTACTTCAATTGGGACTGCCAGAGCAACTGACGACAACTGATCGAACATACCTTATATTCAAAGCTTCTGACCTTTCTCATAATTCTAATCCAGTGTCGTGAGCGATTTAATTTAAATATTTTAGTTATTACAGAAATTAAATTAAACTTCGTTACACTTCTTAGGAAGCGATACGAGGAAAGAAAATAGTATTAGGGAAAAACGCAATGTGCCTCAAACACCAAAATATATAAATCTGTTTTTAGATCTTCCTTTTTACCGTATTAGCCGTTTAGCCACACCATGGGGTTTAGACCTCACTTATCAGTGCTTAATATTTTACCCTTATTAATTTCGATAATTATTTCCTAGTACCACTTAATCCACTTTGTTTTCTATATGTATCTGTGGTTTAATTTAATTTTATTTCTTCGTTAACCTGTTTTGTAATTCATTCTTTGTCTCATTTGTTATTAGTTTGGTAAGTTCTTTTATTGTACAAATTCCACCCTTTCCTAATACTGTGTATTAAAGACCCGATGATAACATATTGCCGAAACTAGTCGCCGCCCCCCTCTTTTCATTCAATGTAACTAGAAGAATTTTTAAAAGAATTATATTAAATGTGGTACTGGATTTAGAGTTTTACTATCTCACCTAAACAAGTTTTGGTTGGCATTATAAATTAAATGATTTGTAGAAAAAAATATGTGAGTGGCGCCCGCTGGTAAGCAGGCAAATGAGACTTCTAAAAAATCATACATCTTATGTATTCAAGGTATGCTGAGTCCATTGCCGTTGTCCGTTTGTCTCTATCTGTTGTGGTTGCTGAGTGGTAGCGCGAACGGACAGATGGACAGAGCCGTATAGTAAGACTTTTTTTAGAAGTCTAAAACGTATCATTTTGTCGCCCTTAAAACCATTTTTGCAAGTTTATTTTAGATTAAATTGTCTTTATAATAGTAAAACAAGGGACAATAATTTGACTGACGATTTTTTATTATACCGAGTATTTTTTTAAAATAGCCACTTCTCTATTTTTGGAAATGGTTCTTTAAGTAAGTCAAAATACGGTGTGTTAAAAATATTCAACATCCATCGATCCAATTTCTTTACTTATCCTGTGTCAACGCATTTTTTATATTTTTATTATATTTGTTACACAATATAGATTAATGATAAAGGTTAGTTTCGTTTCGATTATTATTGTCAAAACTATACAATATTGTACAACGTTGAAACTGTCACTGTTACTTTCAAAACGATTCACCCTGTATAGTTGCAATTTGAAAGTATTGTTATTATATTTTTAAATTCTTATACATGTATTCTAATTGAAATATGTTACTAATTAATCATTAATTCAAATGCGAGTAATTACATTTATTTAAAATCCTAAAATGAGAAAAGCATTTCTTTAACACCCGGTATCTGAGAAATTTATCATTACTTCTTGTTAGTGCCATGGAATCTTTTGATTAAGGCATCAAGATCTTCAACATATGCAAAAATCAACAAATTTTTAAAAAGTGCTGGGTCGTTTATTCAACATTCTTAACATTCTTAAACTACCTCATATAACCATATTTCCACCAAAACTGTCATAATTTTAGTCTGTTTTACTTCCCATTACGATTTAGCAAAACAAAAATATTCTGACTAAAAATGTTTATAACATTTACAAATTTTTAAATATAAATAGCAGTTTGCAAATGACAAATTGTTATCGAGGTTACATGTTTATAGAAAAGTCACGGGCGGAGCAAACTCATAAAACTGCTCTGCGCAGTTTTTCATTGTTCTCTTAACGTTTTTTAATTATCAATTTGTAACCTCCCCAAATTATCCATTATCCAGCTCTTATCTTAGCAGTGGTCGCGCAAATAAAATTTAATAGCGGAAATATTTCAAAGTATTAACTGAAATAATTCAAGAATTCAAGGCGTTACTTAGTCTAATGCTACACATACGAGTTCCAAATGAAAATTAATGACAGTGGTCGCGGCGCTGTTAATTAACAGGGGAAAGACACTGTTTTTATAATTACCCTACCGCTTTACCGCAATTGTTACTTTATTTATTTTTCATGAACATTTCAGATCATAACTTTGTAATTGCTCTAAATGGGCCTGTGTCTGGAGAGAAGCTTAAATTATTAACAATTTGACTACGATGTTTAATTATATTTTCCAGAAATATTTTTTTTAATTAAACAAAATAAATAGAATGTGTTTTCGATAATATAGTCCCGGTTTTTAAATTTTATTTATAAAATCTCTCATTCAAAGCTGACAATCCGATTTGTTTTAGGACACGTCGATGGCTTTATTGACATACGTCAGGGGTGGCTTATTGTCTTTTTTATATGCGGTTATCCACGCTCCGCTTTCTAAGTCATAAAAATAAAAATCTGGACTTGGTACATATAAGCATTTAAAAAAAAAATTGACTCCCCGGAACGACTTAATAAATCAGCATCATTCCATAGAGACGCCATGTCAACGTATCCTCACGTAATTTGACAAATGTTCTGCCAATAAAAATAAGTGACTTTTCTACTCTCTCTGTTATTACTGTTAGTTAGAGAAAGATAGAAATCAATACTATGCTTGAATTAGATGGACCATAAACGTCAAAAATTTTTTTTATTCGTTCCCGCATTTCTGATTTACCTCAACATTGATTTTGGCTAATAAATAAGGGTGAAAAACTGGTTTATCCCTTGTTCCGTGAGATTTCAAATGGTATAAACAGGGAATTTGACGTGATCGTCCCAATACTCAGCTAATAAATTAATGTACTCGCAGAGATTCCATATTTGCTGAAATGGGTAATAAATTTAGCTGATTGAGCTGAACGCCGCTATGTTTATTTTGTTATTTTGGAATTCTTTGGCTTAACACACGAAGTGATTTTAGAAATTTATAACAACCGGTTTAAGTAGAGACAAGGCAGAAGTAGAATTTTTCATTTAGTGGTATTTAAAAATAAGCGAAATAATATATCTTCAGTAAGTTAATATAGCTTTATTATTTTAAGGAGCAGATTTTATACATTTATAGAATAACTGTTTAATTAGATTTTAACTTTAATAAGATTGATGTATTTAACGATAGAATAAATAAAACCAGAATAAAAATAACCAAATTAAATAGACAATATACTAATAAAGTAACAGTAAGCAAAACTAATCAGATTTAGGCTTAAACCTAATTTAATACGTTGTTAAAAATATAGTTAATTAATCATACAAAAATTAATAAAAATCGTATTAAAAGCACAAGAAAACATAATACCTCACACAGTATATAATTGATAAATGATGGAAAGTATAATGATAAAAATAATGCCTTAAATAGCAACATTATCATTAGGAAGTGACTCCGCTACCGGCTCCGGTACCCTTTATGGATACCGACTTCGGTACCCGTTATGGATTCCGGCTCCGGTACCCGTTATGAATGCCGACGCCAGTTCCCTTTATGGATACCGGAGTCGGCATCCTCATCTGGAACCGGCGCAGTTATATATGGCAGATGCCAGCACTGGTGCTAGTTTTTAATAAATAAAAAACAGTTAAGAGAAACAACAGTAAAAAGAGAAAAAATATTTTATTTGTTCACTCTCAAATCATAAACTGTTGCCAAATCTTTTTAGACGTTCCTGCCTACGAATTTTCTTTGGCCTTTTTTATATTTTGCTTGTTGTTCATTTCCGCTTTTGTTTCTTGTTTTTGAGCTTCTAATTCTTCTGCAACTACAAAATTTTTAATTATTTAGATATTATAAAAGCAGTTTTTAACTTAATTTAAAGTATTTATAATTTTTATAATGACTTAGAAAAATCCAGAAAGTTAATAAAAGAAAACTTATATCTCATTTTTTAATTTTTTTCAACTTTGACGTCATCGAACTTCGTTGTAATAATGAAACTATCATTTTCTTTACTTACCTGCAGCAGAATAAATTTCAATGGAAACAATATGTTCTTGGAATAATTTTTTACCTGTTATTAATGGATCGGTGGAAATTTTTTTAAGCCCCCTTTATTATTTGCAATCTGTACAGATGTAAATTTACTTCGAAATAAATTGCTATAATATATAATATACGGCATCTGTGTTACTGTCTTACTAGAATCTAGAATTACCAGTGTATTTAAGTGGTTTCTTAATCTTAAGTAATATATCTGGGAGAAGTGGGATATTACAGACCTCACTTGAAAGCAATAACTCTGCTAGGAACTTACCGGGAAGCGTTAACAATCATTCGTTTAGATTGAAACCTTTCTAAAATGTTTGTTAGATTTTGCTGCAGCACCCCAAAGTTGTATACCATAGGTCCATATTGGTTTTAGAAACATTGTAGACCAATAGCTTATTACTAATTGATAATTGTGATCTTCGTCTTATTATCAAATAAAGTTTACTCAGTTGTAGTCCCAATCGCTTTCGCTTCGTAAATATGTCTGTTCTACTAGTTAGTATAAGATCTAGGTGTATCCCTAGATATTTGTCATATTCTTGTTGTTGTAAAGGGTGGCCATTAAATGTGACAGTCGGACATTTTCCTTTACGTTGAGTGAAAGTAACATGAATGGATTTAGTTTCATCCACTTTATAATGCGCCATGTTTTAAGCCAAGAGGAAATGAAGATTGTACTGTAGAGCTTAAGTAGCAGTAGTTGGATTTTGATGAGATGACAAACCAGCAGTGTCATGTGCGTAAGTAGCAGTTGTCACATTGTTGTTGGTAGGTATATCAAAAGTCAACAGATGATAAAGTACCGGACTAAGCACGCTTCCTTGGGGTACCCCTTGGTAGTATTGGATGCAAGGTTATGAACTGATCTTTGTGTTTACTATGAAATCTTACCGATATGACTGTAGGATAAGGAAAAAGTCATGAGGGAGGTTTCTTCTGATTTTATGTAATAATCCGTCGTTCCAGACTTTATCAAAGGCCTGAGTAATTTATAAAAAAGCAACAGAGCAGTATTTTTTATTATTAAGTGCTTGACTAATTTCCTCAGAAATACGACGAACTTGTTCAGTAGTAGTGTGATGTGATCTGAAGCTAAACTGGTGATTATTAGTCGCTTGCTTCTCAAAATTGGTTCTAGCTTCTCTAACAATAGCTGTTCTAGTAATTTTGACATAGTAGGAAGTAGGCTAATAGACCTGTAAGACTTGGTTTACTCTGCGGGTTTTCCAGATTTATTAATTAATATAACTTTTGCTACTTTCCACAGAAGTGGAAAGTAACCAGTTCGTAAAACTTCATTGTATATCTGAGTCAAATATTGTACCGCCTTATGTGAGATTTCATTCAATATTTTACCACCAATTAGGTCGTACCCAGGCGATTTTTTTTGTTTTAGATTTATTATGATTGATCTTTGGACCTGGATAACTGTAAATTTTTGGAAAGGTAGGTCCAGTTGGTATGGCTATTCCAGAAATTGCTTGACTTCAGTTTCAGTGTCAAAGTAGTTTTCGGCAGGGTAGGGCTTAAAGACTTCTTTTAATTGGTTAGCAAATACTTCTGCCTTATCTTTGTTACTTTTTGCCCACTGCTGTTCGGATAAGAGGATTTGGTACTTGCGGTCTTTTTAATTTCTTTGTCCCTTTCCATAGAGAACAGTGTGTAGCTTCTGGAGCAGACACGTTTTTGTTCGAAATTTTCTGCTTTATAAACGACGGGTTCTTATTGCAAGCATAGTCTTTCCTTCACTGGCATTGAGTCACATATTGCTTCTTGGATGTACCTAGTAAAAATGTCTACAGCATTATCTATGTCGATATCCATTTTCAGTGAACTTTGGAGGTCCAGCATACTATCTAGTGAATTTCGAAAGCTGTTCCAGTTTGTGAATTTGTTGGGGGTTGTTCTACTCCTACAGCTTCAGTGTATACTGTAATTAGAATGGGTGAGTGGTCTCATCATAGTTCATAGCATGACTGGGCTCTTATAAATTCTTTTGAGATACCTTTATAAATGCCGAAATCTACCAAGTCAGGGATTTTATTCCTGTATGTATGTCGGTGGGTTCACCGGTTGATATGTGATTAGGATTCTTATTTTCTGTTGCTTGATAAATAATTTTGTCGATATGCGTTTGTATACATTTTCATCAGATCATCTTAAAAATAAAGACTTAAAAATTTTTATTAACCGAAATGTCGAGTTACGTGCAACCATAATTGTTTTTTAAAATTTTGTCACGTTCTTTGATTTTTTTGAGGTTTTGATATATTGTTCAAAGTGAGATATTTTTAAGTTAATCTGCAGCCAGTTTCTATTGTTAACTTTTAATATTTTTAAGCAGGTTTATTTTCTGCTCTGCAAGATAATTGAAATATACGTATGTTTGTTTTAAATTTAAATATGAAAAGAAATTGTTTGCAGTTACTTAGTGTAAAAAATAATTCGCTGGACACTGCTTCTTGTAAATTTTATATTTTCTAGAAGATTTTTCATTCTTATTTTTAAACATCCTTCGGCCTCTAACGCAACACCTTTAATAACTCTACATATTATGACATATATTGATTACTTCAGTCGTTCATAAAACCACAGTGAAAACAAACATATGTAATAAAATGTAATCGACTAATTTTGTTAAAAAGAAAAAACATTTTATCATTTTTTTGGCGGTTTTTAACTTTACTGTTATGTGTTTTAGCCGTGATAATCACACTTTGTAACTTTAAATACGTTTCCGTTGGAAACTCGCAAGTTTTCCCAAAAAAGATGGAAATGTTGGCAACCGCTTTAAAAAACGACGTATTGAAGGGTTGGTGAAAAAAATCACAGGAATTATAAGTGGTGAATATTGAGTCCAAAGGAAAGGCGAAAGATAATTATCTGTTAAATAATCTGAATATTTTTTTCGTCTTTTGGTGCTATTGCGAGTAAATCAAAAACAAAACAGTTGCTAATATCAACAATACTTAAAAAAGTCAATCAGAAAGTTACTATCTACCAACTTTAGAATTTCCGTTTTCATATTCTTCTATTAGATCGTATTCTTGAAATCTTCTATACCAGAACTGGGCAAGGTGAAACTGGCAAAGACTAGTCATTTAATCTTTGAATTCGGTATCCAATTAATTGTGCCAAACAAACATTTGTTCGACAGCGTTGTGGATGGCTTTCTCAAAATCAATAACGGTTTGTGAAATTTTTAATCCAACACAATTATTTTCACAAATCTTTATTATTAAGTTAAATAATTTTATATATTTCTGTGCATTTAGAAGGTAACAATGTGTACTCTTTGTGTCATCAAGCGGTATTTTGACGTATTAGTACAGGTTTCGTATTGCCTCGGGCGCGTCCTTCCGTTTATAGTGTGAAGGCCACTTGCACGGTCAGCTTCACTGGAGAAAATGATACTCCAGGGGCAACGACAAGACGTTAGTGGCTAGAAAGGCGGTCTTTACTTGCCAAACTGAGGTTGAGTACCTGGGCTTTAGCTGCGTGGATAAACTAAAAACAAAAATAAGATTCCAATAAATAATAACTTTTATTTATAACAAGATCTGGTAACGTTGCAACACGGTTTTTTATTGGACGGTAGAGTAACGTATTCAGGGGTTGTCATGGTGGTCAGATGACGGTTCTGGACTCGCTCCTTTTAGCTTGAGCTGTTTCTAAAGGTCGAGGGACTGCCACAGGAACTCGGACTACCACTGCTACTCCTACAAATAATCGAAGTTTCTTTGACCGAATTTTTTGCTTCTAAATGGTAGTACAAATTGATTATTGTGTCTGGTTTAGTATTGATGGAAAGTTGTTTTTAAGTCAGATTTATGGTTATATTGTGTAATAGCCAATTGTCTGTAATATAACTGATTTATATCATAAATTTTTGATTCTGTAAATAGTGAACTGCTCTTTTGAAACACTTCCAGCATATTTCGGTTACAATGTTGATATCCCTCCCCAACTCCTTAAAATGACCCTCCACTATAAGTGTTTCCAGGTAATTAAGTTTTATTATCTTATGGGTTTGGGAACCAATTTATATATTGTTAATAGCTATCAGGTACCAACCTTTTATTTAATACCTTTTAGAAACCAAATTACAAACACCCGTAAAAATACCTGAGTTTATTACCGTATTAGGATTTTGTTGTTTTTGGTTTTTGATAACTAAAAAAACATCATATAATCCATATTCATTATTTACATATTTTTTAAAGTCTGTTAATGCTCTTTCAAACTCCACGTACGACGAAAACTTGTCACAAACTTTCATTTTTTTTCGATTATTTCACAACAATAATTGCAATAATGAAACGAAGTTACACCAACACATTTTTAGGTTATAAACGCCGAGTCTGGGCACAATTGAATAACTAGGCTGCCGGTGCCGTTTTCCATATGTATTTTATGAGAATGCAGGAGCCGGCATCTATGTTAAAATTTTTTGGAAAACGGCGCTGGCAGCGGAGTCACTTCTTTATCATTATATTGAAGTCTAACAACTGGTATATTTTTTTAAAACTCCAGCCTAAACGTTGCTTAACATTTTGGATCTACATTTGAACATTGAACACCTTATAAAAATGTTTTTTAAATTCATTAATTTTACTTTAAATAGTTATTTTTTAATTTTATTTAAAAAGACATGTTCGATATTTATGGCTTAGTTTTAAGCGTTTATCTAAGTGAACAATAGTATTTTTATTGAGTAACTCTCTTGTTATTGATTTACTATGCTCATGAACCTTGAAAATAAAAGCAAAAGTCATAAGAAACCTTTATATTTCTCGCAGTTTCTTTCAATTGACTTTCCTTGTTTTCACAATGCTCCTGCGGTTAATCTTTATTAAGTAGCCTGTTGCCCTTGAACCCTTATAATAAAAGAAATAGGAATTTTATTGAACATATTAGAATTTCGATACATTATTATCAGTATTAATACCTTAATTAATTGAAATGCTGTTATCTGAGATATAATTTGGAGCTGTAATTTCCTACCAAGTAAACATTTTAATGATTTTTTTGTTTATCAAAAGTAGAAAAAAAATATTAAAATTTTATACTATTGTTAAAAATAAAACGCCAATAAAATTGTTTGAATTACATCATATATTGCAGTGCAAGAATATACTAGGCGTGATTTTATTCAAAAAATGGATATTTATTAGATTTGCGCATACAACTGTAATCTGAAGAACAGAGCAACTATTATCTTAACTACACCAATGCAATCCAACGTATTTAGAACAAATAAAAAAAAATAAAGCTGGACTATTAAACAAATGAAGCTCTTCAAAATAAAGAAATTAGTAAAAAAGTTACGAGTTATGGCACGATAGATATTTTTTTGTATTCTAATTTACAGTTTCTCATTAACAAATTAGAGACATAAAGCATAGAACATAAACAAAAAAAAATATCAAAAAAAACAATCAAAAATAAAAATAAATACAGAAACAAAAGTTATACAAAAAAGCAGAATTGTTACAACTTGTTAATCTAGTTATAAGTCCATAAATAAACAGACTTAATTTGTCTAGGAGATGAAAGGAAAATATTAAAAAAAGTACTACTATTATTATTATTGTAGTTTTCGCACATATTACAAACTGGTGAATTTCTAAAAGTATTTGTATTTATTGATATAAAAGATTTGATTTTCTCGTGACGAAACCTAGAAACCAAAACATTTAATTTTTCAAGGAGATATTGATAGTTGTATTAACCAAAACTTTACGTAAAAGAACAAGTGAGTAGCATTCCCTTCTAATAACAAGGCTACTGAATGAATGTTGAAACGATACTTTAGTTCATTGATAATAAATAATAAACGTGATTTAAGCTCAAATCTTTTTATTATCGGTTCGTTCCACGAATAGAATTTGAAATATATCAGGAGTAAAATATTAAATACAAAAAATTTTGGACGCCAGTCTAATTCATTTTTTGATGTAATTATAAACAATTGACAAAAAACTATGATATATTTCAAAATCCATCCTTTCTTTATTTTTTGTGGGTTTAAGGAAATTAAACTTAAATTAAACGTTATATTTGTTTTATTTATAGTAAACGAAAATTTCAGAGATTTTTCTTTTTTTTTCTTTTTTGAAGAAAAAAAACTTATCTTAGTTCCTGAGGTTTTTCTTTTCTTTCTTCTCCAACGGAAACTTGTAGCCAGAAAATAGTTTGGTCCAAAGAATAAGAACTATTGTGGTCCAAAGGTCCAGGGAAAAACGTGGTCCAAGAAAAAACGTAGTCCAAGAAAAACCAATATATAACGAGGGGAAGAAAGAAAATTTTAAATTTGCAGCACAGACGATATATAAGTCAATTGTTTTGACTGAAGAGGCAAAGAGAGAGAGAGAGAGTTGGTAACATGGAAGACATTTGATAGTAATACCTAAAAGAGAGGGAGAGCTATAGAAGGAATAATAAAAATACAGGGTGGCAAAAAAACGTAACAATGTCTCGCTAATTGATGGTAATGAGAAGTACCGATGGTTAGATATACCCTATCAATTCTAAAACTTAATAATTTTATGAAACGTTTTTGTCAAGCCTTCATACTATCAATATGCGTTTAATATTTGGGACTCCATATATTATGTCAAAAGTTATACCCAAATCTGTAACTACTGATGGTCTGTCTAACACAGTTTGGTAAATCATATAATCATAAATAAATAGATCTTAATTAAGAGATTACACACTTAGCTGGATTTAAGTTTAACTTATATATTTAAGATACTTTTAATGAATATATTAAATAATAAAAGATCTAGATTAGAACCCTGAGGCACTCCTGATGTAGCTAAATATTCTCTCGACTTGTGGCTACTATATACCACATATCGCTTTCTGTTTGATAAGTGCGAAAAAATAAATTTATCACATTAGTAGATAATTAAATTTTTGATAATTTACATAATAACAAGTTATGATCAAGTCTGTCGAAGGCCTTTGAGATATCTGTATAAATAACATCTGTTTGTGCATGATCATCAATATTTTGCGCTATTCCTTGAATTATTTTTAAGCGATTGGTAACGACAGAATGTCCTTTCATAAAGCCATGTTGATGTACTGGATACCAACTAACCGAAAAATACAGAAATCACTCGACCCACGATAAAGTTACCTTATTGTGGATCGAAAGTTCTCTAAGTTCTTCGCCTCATTCCCGTACCAGTTTAGATGGGCTCCTTAGAGCCTTAAGGGCTGCTTGACTGTCTGAGTAGATTATGATCCTTTTTCCCTCGTGGACCATCATATTACTATTTCTCGCATATTCAAGTAGTGCAGATAGGAGCTGAAGCATTATTACTGAATAATTTAATTGATGTTTAGCATTCATAAGTTGAGTAGTTTTCGTTTTCGTTAGTTATTCAATTGCTATTGTCCGAGGAAATCATTCCTTAGATTATCACAAGCAGTTTTATATGTCGTACACTTGCCTTTCTCCCATTCTCCCAAACAATATGATTATAGCGCTTCACACGAGAACGATACTTTTCTCGTCTCGTCAAGCCTCGTCTCGTAAATCCGAGACGAGAGCTTTTTGAAAATCATTTAGGCGATACCAAGATCACATACGACGCGACCTGAGAGTCTCGTTCATATTTCTTTAGAATTTTTATCTGAATTTCCGAGAAAAATAAATTAGCAAGCAGTATAAACATTTAATTTTTTTATAATAAAAGAAAGGTCTGCATAGGTTACGATAAATTTTCACGCATTTATAAATTACAATAGAATTAATAATTTCTAGCAAGTTCCAGCAATAACGAGATTTGACGAGACGAGACGAGACGAGACAAACGGTTACGAGACAAGACCGAGACTGAAACGGACTTATTTTTTCTCAACTAACGAGACCAAGGCGGGATTTTTGAAATTCTCGCCTTATCTCGTCTCGTGTAAAGCCCTAAATATAATTAAGAGAAAAAACATTATTTGAATTGTGTTTTAGTTTAGCGCAATTTGAGCACTACCACCACCACTATATGAGCACCAAAAAAATTGGACAATAGCATTTTTGCAGAAATTAAAAGAATGAATAAATTAGTTGCATTTATAGCACGCAATACATCTATTGCGTCGTGTACAGTACAACTATCATAACCGACAAATAAATTACGAGTTTTAATAACTTTGTCATATGGTAGCCGATCCAACTGAACAATAGCTTGAAAAATGCTGTTATTTAAGAGGAAAAATTTTAAGAACTTTACATGAGTTATCGAGGAACGTATCAGGATTACAGTTGTTTAAAAAGTCACTTATTTGTTCAGCCGAATATTTCTCAGATATACCGGATTGCTGGGATAAACCCTAAAATATTAGGCAATCTACTTAGTTTGATAGCTTTTGTTCAACCAAATATTTGAACTTTTCATTCTATTCGGTATTTATGCAGCTTACAAGCAATCCACCATCTTTGGTCTTTTACAGCAGCGGGTTAGATTCGGTCTTATTAATATTCTGTAATATATCAGCTTTCGTTTGATTTACTGATTGATCAACATTTTTCTGAAACACTATAACAACAGGATGTGTTTTGTTCTTCAAAACATCTTAATATTTTTTTTCAGCAACCGTTGATGGTTTACTAATTTCAGCTTTAATATCAGTTATTTGCATTTCAAATTTAAGTAATGATTTTTTCACTTTCGATTTCAACAACTGCAACTGCCCAAATTCAATTTGAATAACAACGGTAAAATTTTCTGCACAACTAGTGCACTTCCGTAATAAAGCAAGAACAGAGAAAAGGACAGCCTCTATATCATATTCTTTTCGATAAACAACTGCTATGAAACTGGTTTTTATATCCGGAACAAAAAATACCAGTTCTTGATCGACTACTTATTGCAGTTGCACAACTGGTATAATAATACCTATAATTAATTATTCCTATTAAAATTGGTTCTGCCAATAATCGAGAAATAATAAAATAAGACCCTTTTATGCCTAGGTCTTTTGAATCAAATTAGTTAACTACTACCATTAACCTTTAAACTCAAAGACAATATAAACGTTCCACACTCGTCAACGTTCAACTAATAATAAATAAATTTAGGTAAGTTGAGCAGTGACGATAACTAGTAGGACCAGAGCCTACTTTACCATTTGCGCTATCCAATTGGATAGTCAAAAATCTAAAGCCTAACCACCAAACAAGATTCCTTGATCTGCAATGAGTCTACTGGTGCAGCTAGGTTTAGACGTCTCTAATTGACTCTTAAAGATACAACTAACTATTTTCTACAGATATCCAGGTACGAACTACGTATGTTGTTTTAGTATTGTGTAATAAATTTCATGACCTTTATATTTTGGGTTAAGGATGACCCTATTTGTCAAGCAAGTGAATTTGATAATGATATAGTTGAACACATTGACTATGACTGTCTAGTTTTTACTAATCTGCCGGCTTTGATGACAATCAAATTTTCTACAGAGCTGTATCAGTAAACTGGGATACAGGATTTGAAAACTATTTTCTCTAAAAAAAATATGTCTTAAGGTCCCTGTATTTTCATTCATAATTATATTATGCCTATTTATCGACAAAATATCTTCTATTATTCCAGATTGTTCCAAAGTTTTGAGTCATTAAAATTTCATAAAAAAAGCAGAGACAAATACATTTTTTAAACATTAAATATAAGATATCGGTAAAATTTTGTCATTCCTTAAGTACACATAAAAGACGTATTCTTTTTAAAATTCGAAGAATTTGAATAAATCAATGTAAAGAATTCAGAAATAATAATTATATAATAAATATTTTTTTCCACTACTACTATTAGAAGATGCTATTATCTACGCTGTGTTCGAGTCGAGAAGTTAAATTTCTCTCCTAAAAGCAGATAATTTTTGATTATTTATTAGTAGTCGATAATAAAAACAATTAAAGACTAAACGTGCTGTCACAGGTAGGCGATCTTAAGGAAATCTTTCAAATTAATTATACTCAACTGTCATTGAGTTTGTCAAAAGAGGTTTTTTTTAAATTATTATAAAAAATTCAACAGCAAATAAACACTTTCTATTGAATTCCTATCATTTCAAGTGAATTTTCGACCTAATCAGATAAAATAGAGGTAAGTAATGCTTTATCAAATATATTTTGGTTTGAAATAGTTTAAGGTTATGTAATAAATATTTTGATATTGATTAGTGCTATTTATGCAATAATACCTATTCTAAAAGTAACCTAAAAATCAATTTAACAGTTTTTTAAATCTAAGTGTGAAATGAAAGGAATTCTTCATGTCTTCATCGCTACTTGAAAATTTTAAAATTCACAGTGTAATTAACATAATGAAATGTCAATTTAATTTATCGATTAGTCTCATTCAACTGTTTTCACAAACAGCTTCTTTTCTATTAAATTCTTTCAAATATATACCCAAACAAAATCCAAAAAATATCGTTGTAAAAATGATTAAATGTTCTAGTAGTGGAAAAAATAGTATATAAACCACGGTAGAAAAGATTTTTCTGAGCCTCGCAACTTATTATCCCTCGATGCTTCACATCTCGGCTGAGAAAAATTATTTCTCGATCTTGGTGTATAATATACTCTTTTCCTTCAGCTACTAACTGCAGATTCGATATAAAAAAATCGGATAATCATCTAGACAAGTGCATAGGCAATGACGTAGGACGATAGGGTGGAATCAAATAAAGCATAGAAACCTTATAAAACAAAATAGTTAATGTACATCGAGGGGGCTCGTGGGAAGAACCTAATAATTCGGTCGCGAAGTATGTATTTATTTTGAGATAGTGATTTAGAATTAAGAGAAATTAATGTAGCCTGAATAAAAATAATTTATCCAATTTATCTGTCCGGCAGGCAGAGTTATTAAAATATAGTGGAAATAACCTATATAGGGTGATGTCTACAACTAAAATTTCACCAACATTCGTCGAAAGTTCAATTTTGTTTGACTAACAAAGATACATCTATATTGTAATGGTTCTGTGTTGCCTTAAATTTTAGAAAGCTTTACGTTGCAAAGCTATTTGTTATCATAATAATATTACCAAAATCTCATTTTCGGGTGGGTTCTAGAAAAAAAAACATTACAAATAATATCACCAAAAAAATATAAATTTAGGTTTATCCTCCTATGATTTCTTTCTCTTCTTCCAAATATCTTCTTACATCATTGTTTCTTAATTTATAGATGCTTTTCCAGAATTTAATATTGTTATAATTTAATCTTCCTTCATTTTTTCTTACCATTGATTGATTACCATTTTAAATTATACTTATCTCCATTAACTTGAATTTTATTTTGCAAATTTTTTAATTCTTAATTAAAACTATAGTTTCTTAGTTAATTCGTATATAATTTTATATATTTTTTACATTACTTTACCTTTGCCATTCAATAAACATTTCATAACAAAATTTCTGACAATTTTAAAATGATCAAAAATTGACTTGTTTATTATTTTTACCATCTGTTTTTTTGTAATTGTTTTTTACTTGATTACTTAAAAAAAATTTAATAATCTATTAACCATTAAATTTTAAATTCCAATAATTCATACTAATTATTTCATTACAATATATACAACTAGATAGCCATAATGCCCGCACAAAATACCCAAAATAATTTTTTTCGTTCTTCTTTATATGTAACGAGAAAGTAAAAATAGGAAATTACCCACAAATTGGCACCACTGTCTAATTACTGACTGAGATACGCGTCTAGCATATTATAAAGGCATATTGATTATAATGGAATTTTGGTTTTTGGAATTATAATAAATTCCATGTACCAGCCAGTTTGGGTAGTTGATGTAAGTAATTGCTGAGGCCTAAATTCAGCTCTAGTATTAGTTTCGTGATGGGAAAAAAATTCTTATCCCCACTCTTTATTACTTTTCTCGACGTTTCCGAGCTCCCTGAATCCGAAAATGCGAAACAATCCTGTTCGGACGTCTGGATGTTTGTCTGTCTCGATATAATCACCGTAACTTTTAAACGAAAGCTCCGATCAAGTTCGGGTTTTCGCTTTACCTAGTTTGTTTTGTCCAAGGAAGAACCCGATTGAATTTGAGCAGGATCAGACCGGTCCTTCCGGTGCCCGCCATACAAATTAAAGTGGTTTTGTATCCGCCTCACAATGATCCATAAAAATCAAGATTCCGAGGGATAAACTTTTTTACACTGCAAATTAAAAAAAAGTGTTCGCATCGATGGGACGAAGTCCCGAAACAGTGCATCACCGTTTGAGCGTCTCTAGAATTACATTATGGGTCAATATAAGGATTATCCAGTTTTATTCGTTACAGTATGAGTTAAATTTTCCAAAATTATGTATTTGTGGTAACTAGGAACATTTCCAGTTTTGTGATTATAATAATAATTAAATTTTTCATTATTTTATATTTATGGTAAATGGGAAATTATATAAAGTAATGATAACCTCTTTTATATTTGGCGTAATAGGGAAATTTTTCATTATCTTCTTATCAGTAAGAATCGTGAGATCTCCATAGTTGGTTTTTTATAGCAAATGTTTAAGTTTAGTGATATTATTTCGATTTTTAGATATTCGATTCCTTATATATTTCTTCCTTTGATTATATATTGTCTATAATTTTGACTAATGAATGATGTCCATTTTAATAATTTTCGGTACCTTAAACTAGGTATATAAGTTTTAGAAAGTAATTTTCCTCATGGCTCTATCCTTCAGCGGAAACAATCTGAGCGTTAAGTCCGCACACAACAACCCATCCGACCCCAACAGAATTTTTTTTTCGTCAAGTTTTACCGATAATTTTAGCAGTAGTGGTCACCCCCAGCAGGCTTTGTGCAAACACTGTCGCCGCCGGCGGTTATTAGTTCCAATAACAAGGGCTGCCAACTTAAACTCGGTGTACACTTGTAAAGTTGTTCCGGCTAGGCTCTAATCACTCCTATTCACGACGCGGTCGCCGGTCGAACGGTCAGAGACCGCCTTAGGACTTCGACCACTTCGGTCCCTTTCTTAGCTTATCTGTCATCAATTAAGAATAGATAATCTCTATCGAACTTAAATGCCGTGTAATGGACTGAGGGTTTTGGAGTCGTGCCAGTTCAGCGATGGTCTTTGGATGCCAACAAAAAGAATTATTTTATCAGAAATCTGCATTTAAAATAATATCTTAACTTTTACCTTTTACATTCTTTAAACGTAAAATTATAATTTATATATTAATACACAAAGGGAAAACTTCCGATCCCTTTTAATACGTAATGAGCGAACGGAGGAGTGTGAGATTTTGCAAAGTTAAATTTTATATCCAGGAGCACTGCAGAAAGTTCAAAATAATATATAATACGTATTATAAATAAATTAATAATAATTTAAAATTAATATAATATAACATTCATTTTTAATCTCAACATTAGACTATTTTTAATTATCGGTACGATAGCCTAATGGGCTAAGAGGATAATATTAAAATTCCAGACTCTCGAAATTGTGTGTTCGAATTCTAACACTGTCAATTTTTTTAATTTTTTTTTGGAAACAAATTTTGCCTTTTTCTTTATGGTAAATTTATTTTTGAAGTCAAAACGAAAAAGTCACATTGAACCATTTTTGTACAGGTCAAAAACATATAAAAAAATTGAAAAAGCTGAGAAAAATAGAAAAATGAGGAAAAAATAGGAAAAAAAAATCAGCTCTGTCACCCTATAACTTTCCCAGCTCTGATGTGAAGAATAGGATTATTTTAATTACAAAATACAAAATTTCTGATTGGGAAAGTAAAATCCTGCAAAAATGAAGTAAATTGCTGAAAAAAGTGGGTAAACATTGCAAAAATACGCAAAAATTAGGTAAAAAGAAAAACAGTACAAGTAAAAATGGCAACAAATTATTATAAATAGCAACAAGGTAACGAATTATTTTAAAAAAGTCAAAAAAAATGTTAAAAATGATAAAGTGATAAAGAATTGCTAAATTTCAGCAAAAATTAAAACTGTAATAAAAAAAGTGAAAATAGGCAAAAATCAAAAATAGGATAAGAATCTTAATAAAATTTGTAAAAATGGCAAAAAAATGCAAGAGGAAGAAAAGGTAAAATAAAGAAAAAAAATGAAAAAGGCTTAATGAAGACAAAAAAGGTAATAAAAGGACAAAAAAAGAAAAAAAGGGTAAAAAAATCAACAAAAGTCCAAAAAAAAACCAAGACGACAAAGTAAAGGGAAACAAGCCAAAAATGAAAAAAGTAAAAAAAAATTAAGATTTAAAAAAAAAACCAAATTAAGGCAACAACTCAAAAAAAATCGGCTGTGTCACCCCAGAACTTTTCCGGTTCAGCTGTAGAGAATAGGATTATTTTAATTAAAAAATACTAAGCATTACATTAATTTATGGAACAAATTTTAAATAGCAAGCCGATGGTGAATACGCTGGCATATTGATATTTTCATGTTGATTATGACATAAGCGGGCGCATGCGCAAATTATAAAATCATGGGTGAAAACTATTGGGAATTCTGGAAAAAGTTTGATACAAAAGTACAAAAGTACAACTTTGCACTAGAACATTTTGCAACAAAGCGCATTGTTTGACTTCAAAATGAAAAAAAAGGCAAAAAGGTTAAATTTGTATATTTTTCGCCCTCTAGCGACGAAATTATGGGGAATTCGAAAATAAGTTAAATATAAAATTTAAAAACAATTTGGTGCTTTACAACTTGGCACCAGAAAATTTTGCACTAAAGTGCATTGTTTTCCTTAAAATTTGGAAAAACTACGGAAAATCATTCACATTTTTTGTGCGCCCTCTAGTTGCGTAACCATTGGAAATTCGCGAAAAAGTTCCATACAAAAATTGTAGGAAATTTTATGCATTAAAACTTTGCTTCTGAATATTTTCCACTAAAGCTCATTTTTACCTCTCGCCCTTCAGATAAGAGAGGTATAGGAATCATGCTAAAAATTGGGTAGTGAGTTTTCAATTGATAAACACGTTTTGGGGTCCCTAGAATACGATTTTAATATTTTCGCGATGATGTCTGTGTGTGTGTGTGTTAGTGTGTGTGTGTGTTTGTGTGTGTTTGTGTCCCTATATTAGTGGCAACTTGTGTGTGCATAGACAGTATTTGTGGCATACGTGTCTTTTGTGGCATACATGCACACGTATGCCACAATTTTAAATAGAATTTTAGTATTCTACAGTTCGAGCTGATTCGATCTGTACCTACTTTGTAATTTTTGTGTAAATGTCGCCACAAGTGATCATTGAGTTTGTTCAGATTTTACTATATTTGTGGCTACTGAAAAGTTGCTGCGTTGAGCGCCCTCTAGTGGAGTGTTATTCTTCCGGTTTGCTCATATTAGTGGCAACTGAATATATCCGTCGCTTTCGTATTGATGACATCTTACTTGAACTTGGGAATATTAGAAAACACTAATTTCAAATAAGTTAAATTGCTCGCACTCTTACGTTCAGTAGGTATCATAATATTAGTGACAACTATGACGTAACATCGTACGCTGTATTTTATGGTTAAATATTTCGCTCTTATATTTGTCGTAAAATTTGGTACCTAGTTTGTTTATTTTGAAATATGTATACAGGGTGAACCGGATTTAATGTGCTTATACAGAGATTTAATCGCAATTGATACAATATCGGTTAAATGAGAAGAAAGAAGAATTTAATGCTTTTTTCAAAATATCAACCCGGTTTCTCAGATATTTGGGACGATATTAACGATTTTCGTTTCAATTAATTACCACCTTAATTATTAAATATAGAAACAAACTTTATATAACTTTTTTTTTGAAGGCCAAATATGGATTAACATAGCGTATCCAATTTTTTAAAACAACGTTTAACCTTTGAAGGGCCACCCTCATCTATTGTTTTTTAAATATAAACCTATATAGTCAACTGGAGCCTTTTGGACGAAACTTTTTTCTACTCCTCCGAAAAATATGAACGAGGTGTCATCTGATGGAGTTTGTTTTTTTGCAAATATCTCAAAAACTGTTCCGACATTTTTCAAATTTGAAAAAAGATTCAAAAAGAGGAGGAAATTTACGAAAAAAAAATCTCTACCTCCCGCAACTGTCGGATCAATATTTATAATTTTCCCAGAGTGTTGAAAATACAGCCGAAAACGGGGACTTCGGCTTGCGTAAGCGCTGTCCACTTTGGACATTTAATGAATAAATATTATTTAAACTTATTAAATATGAAAATTAAAAATTGAAGATATTCAGGCATCTACTGGATAGATTTTTATCGCGATTTTTTTATAAATCTTGTAATAATTAATTAACAATTTTTCCTACTTGAACCTGAACATTGTAAGTGCGATACTTGTTAAATATCTAATCTGAATTTTTTTTCTTTTTAGACCTATTTTTGCAAGGTCTCAGAAGAGATTCCCGTTGGAAAAATTAAAAAATTGTTATTTTTCACTTTGTTATTAACAATTTACTTACGTTAAAAATTAAAATGCTTGATTAATCATTGAAAAAAAATTTTTTTTATATATTACTATTTATTCGTTTTCAGAAGTCACATGAAAATGATTTTTAAATTTTTTATTCCTTATTGTTTACAAAAATTGTTATAAACAAATGCGTTGTTTATTAAATAATTTAAAATTTCTTTTTTGAAACATAATCTTTGATGCAAATTATGACTTTTTACAAAAAAATCGTTTCTTAAAATTTTTTTTATTGCTTAAAAAGGTATTTGTTAATTAACAATTTTTTTTCTATCACGTGTAAATATTAAGGAACCATTTTTTTTAATCATAATTTATCTGGCTCTTTGATAACTAAAAAAAATTGTTTTTATTTAAATTTTTATTGTTTATTTAATAAACAATTTGTTATAAACAATTAAATTTTTTCTATATATTTTTTTTCTATATAATGGAACAAAAACAAACATGTGTTATTTTTTGAGAAAAATTATTTATATGGTGAAAAAAAATTGCTAATTAACACATACGCTTTTAAGTGATAAAAAAATTTTAAGGAACCACTTTTTGTTAAATCATAATTTGCATCAAAGATTATGTTTCCAAAAATAAAATTTTAATTACCTTGTAAACAACGCATCTGTTTATAACAATTTTGTAAACAATAGAAACTAAAAATTTTTAAGTCATTTTCATGTAACTCCTAATCATAAAAATAGGAATCAATAGTAATATGAAAAAAAAATCCTTTTTCAATGATTAATCAAAGTTTTTAATTTTTAGCCTAAGTAAATTGTTAATAACTAAGTGAAAAATAACAATTTTTTAATTTTTCTAACGGCAATCTCGTCTGAGACCTTTCAAAAATTGATCCAAATGAGGAAAAAGTTTCACATTTGTTATTTAACAATTATCGCACTTAAAATGTTCATGTTCAAGTTGAAAAAAATTGTTAATTAACTAATGCATGATGGGCAACTTTTGTGATTTTTATAAAAATTACTTTTAAATATATAAGGTCAAAATGTATTATCTACACTGATTAATAATTTTAAATCCTAACGCTTTTGGACCTTACTGACTTTTATTTTCAAATCTCGCGGACTATGACGTACTACCTGTAACTCCTTCCCTTTTGCAGATTTAGTTTGAAAGTGTCTACTCGACCACATATTATATTTGGTGGTAAATCTAAAATAATCGGTATATCGATTTTTAGTGGTTTTCGTTAATAGTTAATAAGAAATAACATCGAAAAGCAGAAGAATTTGGTTTAATGTGATTGTGCGTTAGCAACACTCTTCTCACATACTTAAAGTGCAGGCTTAACTAAATTTAAATTTCATCGATTTTTATAATCGTGTACAATAAAATAATCCACATTAGGTAGATTATTTGATGTAGCTTTTATATATATTTATTCTCCATTTTCAGAACACTCCCACAATCACAAATAAAAAATCACAATCGATATAGTATAAAGATAAAGACGTAAACAAATTTTTTTTTTCATAGACAGTCCAGTTTTCATAGTAACGTTAATAGTAAGGTGTACCAATCTTATAGAAATATACATCAAGAGCCAGATAAATCAAATCTCAGATAGTACGTCATTAATACATATTATCATATATATTAGATTTCGTTATACAAAAGTAGCCTATTTATAGAAAAATAAATAAAAATTAAAATTTTTTGATGGCGGATTATTGTTCATAAATCTATCCAGTAGATTCCTGAATTTTTTCAATTTTTAATTTTCATATTTAATAAGTTTAAAAAATATTTGTTCATTATAGGTAAAAAGTGGACAGTCCCCGTTTTCGGCTGAATTTTCAACACTCTGGGAAAATTATAAATATTGGTCCTACAGTTCCGGGAGGCATAGTTTTTTTTTGGTAAATTTCCTCTTCGATTTAAATCTTTTTTCGAATTTGGAAAAATATCAAATAGTTTTTGATATATCAAAAACTATATTTGCAAAAAACTAAACCCCATTTTTATTTTTCAGGTAATTGTTTATAACTTTTGCAATTTTTGTAAACGGGTCTTGGAATTTTTTCAAAAATCATCTATACACGTTATTCCGAATCGAATAACACCTCGATCATATTTTACGGACTCGAAAAAAAAAGTTTGGCCCAAAAAGCACTCGTTGACTAGACTATGTACTTTTTATTTAATTTTTAAAATCTCCATTTTTTCCTTTATCCAACCATGTAAAATATTTAATTTTTTTATTAGGTTTTGTATATCTTTTTAAATAAAATAATTAAAAATTGCGTCTATTTTGAGCTTAACGCCCTAAATACTTCAACTTAATTTGCATTATCTCAATTTAAATTTTCTTAAATAACTACAATCAGAAACAAAAAAAAATTATTTAAATTTCAATTATTGAATGATAACAAATAACTAGAAATTATAATTATTAAATGGTTATTGTGAATTATTATAATTATGTAAAAATTGCTCAAATTGTCCTTCTTATTCAAGATATTTTATAATTCTTGTACTCATATTTTCAGGATAAAAATGAACAGGACTGTACATTGAAAATTCCATTTAAAAAATAATAGATGAGGGTGGCCCTTCAAAGACGAAACATTGTTTTAAAAAATTGGATAAGCTATGTTAAGTCATATTTTACCTTCAATAAAAAAGTTATATAAAGTTTTTTTATAGTAATTAAGGTGGTAATTAATTAAATCGAAAATCGGCAAACTTCGGTTTTTCCTAAATATCTGAGAAACCAGATCTGATTTTTGAAAAATAAAAACATTAAATTCTTCTGAAAAAGACACATCTTTTTTCCCATTTAACCGATATTGGTGGTGCACGAGATATCTTTGTATACGCAAATTAAATCTGGTCCATCCTGAATTTTCACAAAATACTAAATATTCGGGACTTTGTGTTTTTCAATTAGAGTTAACATTTGAGTAAAAGAAAATTAACTTATTGTTAAATAATTAATTTAGATCATAGAGTGAATTTTCTTAATAAAATTAATGTAGCTATAATTAGGGCACAGCGCTTTTTGTAGTAATATCACAAAGAATTTAGTTTCTATTTATTGAGATGGCAAATAATACCTAAAATTTAGTAGTTTGTACCTCAGTGGCAAATAATGCCAAAAATTATCATTAAATTAAATTAAATTTGTCCAGTTTGAAAGATAAGTAATATTAACTGTTGTTACCTCAGAAGCAAATTATAAGTCAAAATGATTTCTCAAAAAAAAATCGAAACAAATAATGTTGAACAGTGCTTTAGCTCAAAGTTAATTCAATATTTTTACTCTTTAACTGTGTCGGCTTTTACTTGATGAAAATCCATTATTAAATTTGAATAAATAAAACAACGTTTTAAGATTTCCACAAAAATAATAACAAAAGTTATTAATTTAATAGTGACTAGTTTCGTTACATAGTAACTTCATCAGACTAATATGAATTAATTAACAAAATCAAAAACATTACCATACCAAGCAATGCAAAATTAGTTTCATTTGATGTACAAAATTTATTTCCCACATTATCCCTCCCACTGAGACTATCTCTTTGGTAGAGAAAAAACTTATTGATTCAAACACAAACCCAGTAATAATTAATGATATAATTAACCTTCTTACTATTTGCTTAAATCAAAATTACTTTCAATTCCAAAACAAAATTTATTCGTGTAATAAAGGGTTAATAATGGGTAATCCTCTGAGTCCGCTTTTGGCAGAATTATTTATGGATTCTTTAGAACATACTATCTCTAAGAACTCATTATTCAAAAAATGTATTTACTGGTATAGGTATGTTGATGATATTTTGGTGTGTTTTGATGGAACAAATAGACAAATTAATACTTTTCTTCAATTTATTAATACTCTTCATCCTAATATTAATTTTACCATGGAGTCAGAAATAGATAATTGCATTAATTTTTTGGATTTAACCATTAAAAAATTTAATAACAGACACGAATTTTCCATTTTTCACAAACCCTCGCACACGGACATTACAATACATAACTCTTCTAATCACCCTTATCAACATAAATTATCTGCTTATAATAGTATGGTACATAGATTAATTAATATACCTATGTGTGACGAGGATTACAATAAAGAATTATATTTAATTAAACAGATCTCGGTGAATAACGGTTACAACCCCTCTATTATTGATAATATTTTAAATAAGAAGTTTCAAAAACAAGCTATTCATTTAATTTATCCATCACTTAAACCGAATAAATCTAATTTTAAATCTTTTACTTATTTAGGTTTGCCAAATCAAAATTTATCCTCTTTCTTAAGAAATTTAGACATTAATGTTGCATATAAAACGATCAATACTTTAGGCATGGCAATTAAAAATAATAAAGATAAAATAAATAAAAATTTTAAATCGGGTGTTTATTCACTAACTTGTGGTTCTTGTCCAAAAAGGTATATAGGTCAAACAGGGAGAACATTTGTCAAAAGGGTTAAGGAACATAAAAGATCTTTCCAACATAATAAATTAGATTCAAATTATTCCAATCATTTAATTAATGAAAATCATATTTTTAATGATAATTTTGAAATTTTACATACGCAAAGTAAAGGCATTCGGTTATATTACTTAGAAACATTAGAAATCAATAAACTCAAACATACGGATTTATTATTAAATGACCAACTTGACCTTAACAATTCGCCACTTTTAAATCTCTTTTAATACCTTAATCCTTTTGACAAATATTCTTTTAAAGTATTTTTTAAATTATTTTTTTTTTAAATTATTTTAAATTCTCTTTAGTCTTTAATTGCTTGAACGTTTGTTAATAGCTTTTGGTTAAGCCCTCATAATTTTAGAGAGGTAATTTTATTCTTAGTTGTTTTAGTATAAATTTCTTGATTTTCTTGTAAATAATATTAGTCTGATGAAGTTACTATGTAACGAAACCAGTCACTATTAAATTAATAACTTTGTTATTATTTTTGTGGAAATCTTAAAACGTTGTTTTATTTATTTAAATTCAATATTTTTATATAGCCTAGAACAGTTGTTTAATCTTCTTTCAAACTAGGGCAGTTTAATTTAACTTAATATCTTAATTTGATCATAATTCTTTGCAGCTTCCTTTGGGTTTTCAATATTTTATTTTTTATTTATGGAAACGACGAATAATAACAGGTTAAACTATGCCAAAAATTGTGATTAAATTAAATTAAACTATAACTAAGGTACCTCCGAAGCAAAATATGTTAATTTAACATTTACCGAAAAAAATATTTACAGTTTAGTTATCAAATAATGTTGACAGCTCTACAGATTCTAGAAATAAATTCCATACCCTAAGAGTAGTTTAATATCATTTATTAAAAACAACTTAATTTTTTCGCAAAATACCAAATTTTAACTTAACATACTTAGCTTCTGAGGTACCTTAATTAGGTAAAACAATATTTAATACCTATTTGATATTTCAAACTAGCCCAATTTAATTTCATAGTTTAATTTAATTTAATCACAATTTTTTTGTAGTTTCGTTTAGATTTTGAAGAATTTATTTTTGTGTTTTTGTTTGTTAACGAATAATAACTTAAGTTTAGTTATTTTGTACCTCAGAAGCAAACTATATTAATTCAATATTTATTTGGAAAGAAAATATTTAGCTCTTTAGATTCTGAGAGTAAATTCTATATATTTTAACTATAACCAAGGTACCTCGGAAGTAAACTATGTTAATTTAGCATTTTACCAAAAATATTGTAACTATATTTAACAAATAATGTTAGAGCCTAAAGAGTAGTTTAAAATTATTTGTTAAAAAATGCTAAATTTTGACTTAATAGTTTGCTTCTGATGCACCTCAATTATACCAATAAAGCGGTATTTAATATTGATATTTTTTTGTTCGTATTTATTGTTTTTACAAAACGGAAATTCAGAAAATAATACATATTATTATTTCCCAAAATATGATACAAAGTGAATTTGCGATTTAAAGCAATATAATTAATATTGACAGACGAAGGAGGATAATAAAGTAAAATTTTTGATACATTGCTTTATTGCGATTTTAAAAAAGACCGAACGCGTTTCCCATTTTTCCCATTTTGTTAAATGTGTTATTCAATCGATATGAGAAAGATTAGTAACACTTAACTTTTTGAATTATTATTGTGACATATATGTGTAAACACTTTGTTTTATTATCTTAATATTAGTGGAGTACGGGTGTTAAACAGATTGTTTTACTATAGTTGTGGCATACAAGTGTATACCGTTTGTTTTTGTATAATTGTGGCATACAAGTGTATACCGTTTGTTTTTGTATAATTGTGGCATACAAGTGTATACCGTTTGTTTTTGTATAATTGTGGATCCCGGTGCCACAAATTGTTTCATGTAATATTTGGGGTAAATTGGAGGGTTAAGGAGTGTAAATTATATCCTTCTGTTAATCTTTTTTTTCTCGATCTAATGATAATAATTTCAACGATTAAGCCACAAATACGTTTCATGCACGTGTGCCACAAATATTGCCAAACGTGTATGTGTGTGTGTGTGTGTGTTAGTGTGTGTGTGTGTGTTTGGATGGATGTTGTAGTAACGATAACTCAAAAACTTCTGAATAAAAAAATTTGAAATTTTGCATACAGGATTCTGATACCCTAGATTAGATCTGATTAGATTTTGGTGCCAATCGCACAACCGGAAGTGGCAGTTGCTATGGGTAATGACTCCATTATTATACAAAACGGCCATAAAGTTTTACACATATATTTTGTATCCCATATAGTTTATTTTCATCTCATTAAAATTTTCGAAACTTTTGCCATTGTTGCCAGATTTACAAAAAAATAATTTTTTTTCATACTTTTTTGTGTCAACCTGTAAATTTTTGATTCAAAAATGGCGAGAGGTCATGTGCTGGCCACATCAGATTTTTTGTCTTCAAAATGAAAAAAAAGGCAAAAAGCCTAAATTTGTATGTTTTTCAACCTCTAGCGGCGAAATTATGGGAAATTCGAAAAGAAGTTAAATATAAAATTTAAAAGAAATTTGGTGCTTTACACTTTGCACAAGAAAATTCTCGAAGAAGTTTGATACAAAAATTGTAGGAAATTTTATGCTGTAAAACTTTTCACTGCAACCTTTTGCAAGTATTGTTTGTCCTCAAATTTAAAAAAAGTGCAAAAATCTTACATGTTTATTCAATGGATGGTCAGTCTTGAGGACCAATTTAAACCAAAAATGGTTCTTACAAAATTTCAGCCTCATTGGTCAAACGGTTCGGCAGGTATCGTGGAAGATTACACACAGACACACAGACACAGAGACACACAGACATACAGACACATATTTACACAGATACACAGATACACAGATATACAGATACACAGACACACAAACACACAGACACACAGACACACAGTCAGACCTTACTCTGGAAATGGTTTCAGACTTCTTATGGGACCTCAAAATGGATATTTCCATTGATATCTCGAATTTTTTTTGCTCGTTCACTATACTTTCCCTTTGATGGGACCGGGAAAGTAAAATTAAAAAAGGGTTAAAAACTTAAAAAAAAATAAAAAATGGCCAAAAAATGGGTGAAAAGGTTAAACAAAAAAAGTATAAAAGAAAAGCAAAAGCAAAAAATACAAAAGGTCAAAAAGACCAAAATAAAGGCAAAATAGAGCCAAAATAATAGCAAAATAGGGGCAAAATACAGTAAAAAAAGAAGCAAAATAATGGCAAAACATGGTAAAAAAAGTAAAACTGGTAAAAAAATGCAAATAAGCCAAAAAAAAGCCAAAAAAAGAAAAACAATGGGGTAGGTATGAATATAAACTTAGTATAATGAATTGCGGTTGTATTTCGACACTGGGCACTTGATACATTGATACATTGATATCTATTTTTTTTTAAATTTGTAATCATGTTGTTTTTACTTTTATAAACATTTAATCCTCGCCAGTTACAAAAACTGCCGATTTTTATTTACAACCATAATAATAATAGCTAATCAACTTTACTAATTAATAATCAGTGAAATGGTGTGAACTTTATATACACTTCACTCAGAATGGGACAATCACTGTTGATAACATAGACTTGTATAATTAATTCTGTCAATAATTATTATTTTATTATAATTCACGCGCGTCTAGGTTCGCTCGGCCTAACAAGCTATATTTTGTCGTAATAATATTGGTATTTATACCGAAAGAAGGCACTATTAGTACACCATACATCTGGATTATTATCTATATATGACGCGTTACTTCTGACATATTTTCTTCATTATCGCTATTATCAAAACTTTTATATTCATAATCTGAAGTGATATTTTCTAACACCAAATCGGAATCTAAATCGCACTAGCTTATTTTAGATACTAGACTAAAAACTCGTGTTATTCATTATATGTGAGGTCATAGTCGTATTTTTTTTCAATAGAAAAATATAGCATAAATCAAGCTTTTATAAATATACCCAAAAGTCGGCTAAGAATGATGAATAAACATTGGTATTAAACAATTTATTCTTTAAATATTTTTTTATCCAGTCGTCAAAAAAGCATTCATTATTTTGTGTGTAAATTTCAACTTCTAATTAAGTGGATAATATCCTACTAATAAGTTTTATTAAATTAAACAGCAACTAGATACAACGTACATTTCAATTACATAATAATTAATCTTATGCAAAGCATGGTCATGACAATTAGTTTCGGGCACTAGTGCCGACTTGTTGACTGACCCATGTTTCATAATCTTAACGAACAAGTTATCAATCTTGATTTTAAGATAAATCATTTGTCAAGATATAAATCTGGAGTGTTTAGTTAATTGAATGTCAAGCTTTCCAAGTTCTTGGAGTTTAAATTGAAAAATAAACAATGTATAATTTTGGATTACACAAATATTGCAGAAAAAAATTAAAGGAAACGAATTTAAACTCATGTATTTTTAGAAATGACAACGATTTTTGTCTCATTACATATAATATCTTAGGTTAACCTTCCATTTGTTGATTTTAATAGATTTAACTATGTAGATTAACGTCATCCAATTTTGGGCTAATTATTATGCAAATGAAAACAAATAGATTAAGAGGCAGCTTGTGTGACTGGGGTCATTTCGTTAAAGATACCGTTAGGTAAGTTAAAAGGGCCAACTATTGTAGGGAAAGTGTCTAAGATTTCTATCTGGGATCTTTGCGGCTTCAAATTTACATAACGTTACTCTTGATTAAGTTTCAAATCCTGTATGTGAGATTGTTTTTGGTGATTTCGTGAAATATTATAATAGTATTTCGAGACATCATACAAAGCGTTTAAATGGAGATCAACGATATATTTGGCACAAATAAAGATAGTATCAAAACTAAATGTATGGTTGTTTTTAATTGATTTTCTAAAATACTAAAATTTTAAGAGGTGGTTTCCAGCCTTGTAGTTGTTTTAATTAGATATTTTTTTAAAAATAAGGATTATATCTAGTTGGCAGTTTATCCTTGAACTTATTATTTCAAATTATAATCGATCTTATTTAGGATATTATTAACAGTGGCAGTACCACCTATGGTTTTTTTTATCAAAACGTCAATCAATGTCTGTTTTACGGTTATCAGAAACTTCAACAGCAAATATTTGGATATATCGAGTCATTTTATACAAACCCGTGTTTATTGTAAAGTCAATGTAATCGTAAAACTGAAAGACAATCACGTTGTGCGTGTCATTTTCTTTCATCCGCTGCTGACATGTGAGATTCCTGATGATGATAATGCGTTAAAATGCACAGTAAATGGTCGACGTGTTCATAGGCCTAATTGCCCATAAATACCCAGTGATAGTAATCGGTGAACTCAAGGTATATGAATGATTTATGTAAAGTGAAAAATTATCGACACAAATGGAGGAAGTCGTGGTGATGCGTGAAAGTATCGCGTGAAAATTTAAAGAAAATCCGACTGTCCATTATGATACTATTAAACTAACATTATATTGAATCAAACAGTTATTCTTTTAATATATTTATAAGGATAAATGATTTTTTTAGATTAGTTTTATTGATTTTTAAAATATGCAGGACTGCGCTTTCGCCACTTTTTTAAATGTAAAACAATTGTTAATAACTTCGAAATTAAAGGGAATTGAGGAAGAAACTTTATGAAATTTGATCTACACTAAAAGAATCATAAAATTGGTAGAAAATTAAACCAATAAACAATTAAATTAATTAAGAGAATTTATAAAAAAAGATAAATATTTTAGGAGTTATCGATTTTTAAATTATGAAGGCAGCGCTTTCACCTTTTTAAAAACATAAAACAATTGTTAATAACTCCGACATTAAACGGAATTAAGGAAAGGAAATTTATAAAATTTAATCTATATTAAAAGATTTATAGAAAATGGGGAAGATTAAATCGATGACCAATTAAAATAATTTAAAAATAGTATATGTAATTTTTAAATTTTGTACTAGACGCTTTCGCCATTAGCTTTGCTTGCGATACAGCTATAATTTTTCAAGCTAATAATAGGACTGATTTAAATCAAAAAGTAGAAACAGATATTAATAATATAGTTAATTGGTTCAATCATCGACAATTAACAATTAACTTTGACAAGACCTTTTTTCTTCCTTTTACTAGCGATGAAAGTAACATACCCGCATACAAAACAATTGAACTAACATACAATAATACCAATATATGATTAAAAATGAAAAGTAATATAAAATATTTGGGAGTTACACTTGATTCACACCTGGGACCCAATTCTTGAAATCGTAGGAATCGATTCTCATAAGAAATTTACGTCATTTTCTCTAGATTTTGTAATATGTCTATTCTTGAAATATTTCGTAGGAAAAAATTCTCCAAAAATTGTGAGTATTATTTCCTAATGTCATTTTCTGGAGAAACTTTTAATTCTCATGAGAAGTCAAGGAATTAAGAGTGTGAGTAGTACGTGTTTGACTTAGACCATTTACTATTAGACATGCGTTGTTTTGTGTATACTGTTTTGAAGTCGATACATCTTGCCTCTTTCTCATGACATTTCTATAGGTGTCCGGTGTGTGCGGGGAAGTGTTTACAAACAACAATAGAAGAGGTGTAGATTAATAAGCAGAAATGTTTATGAAACGTTAAGTTATTAGTTGTTTAGAAAGCATTTCTATCTGTACAAGCTTTTGACGATCTAATCGAGCATTTTGAGCCTCTACTACCACCAAGTAGAGTTGGAGCGTTAACCAAAAGAGAAAAAGTTTTAGTAGCTATCTTTCCTCTAAGAAGTGCCTTATCATTTTCTAAGAATTCTACAGTTTTTTTTGCACTTCACTTATGAAATTTCGTTTGGCCATCGCAAATAAAAATTGAACAAATAACAAATAACCCACAGTCAATAATAAACGATAATCCACAATAATATGTAATTATTCTAAATTGTTTCAATTTGTTTAACTCAAAAATGTAAAATGTCAAATATTTATTGATGTCACTGGCAACTGATTTTCATTTCTACCAACTTATTAAAATAATATTTGAGCACAGAACTAATAGCTCTGTGTATTTAATTGGTTGAGTTCATGAAATACTTGGATTTAGTAAAGACATACGTCACTTTTTTTTAATTCACTAGGATTTCAGTTCCGACTCATTCAAGAATAGGACTGGCGATTCTCAAGAGAATTTGTTTTGGGGAATCAATTCTCTGGAGAAATAATTCCTACGATTTCAAGAATTGGGTCCCTGAGGTGGGACAAACATATTGATCATATCACTAAAAACTTAAGATTACTTTAATTTAAATTCAAATACCTAAAAAATATTTTAAGCATAGCCCATTTTAGAATCATTTACTACGCTTTGTTCCATATGCAATAATGTCTTGGGGAAATGCAACAAAAAATTATATAGTAAAATTAGATATCATACAAAAAAAATTCTAAAAATCATACACAACAAAAAAAATCGCTATCCGTCAGATTTATGATTCAAAGACATAAATATATTTAATATTTCATAACTGTATATCTTCACCGTTATAATGTATACTTATCAAAATAAATAAAGTCTCTGCCAAATTGAACATTCCTATAACAGAAGTAAACAAAAAAGGCCTGGTACAAATTTCTCAAATTAAAAAAATTATTGATCAAAGACACCATATCTACTTAAGTAGTATGATTTTTAATCTTCTTCCGGAAATATACAAAACTTATATACTCCATTACTCTATTAAGAGGAAGTGATACATGACAAACAGAAAGACCTGCGGGGCGTCGGCTGAAGCGGAGGTATAATATTCGCTACTGATAGGCGTGTCCTAAATACTACGAATACATTATTACTTAGTCGTCAATCCGTTCCTAGACCGAAGTTTATTACTTGTGTCCAGGTGTTGATTTATGTCGAACACTTACGAGGGGGAGTCTAAATACGGTATGGCGGTACCGTTGGTGGAACTGTAAAATAACAAAAAATAATAGCAAGTTGTAGGATAGCAAGCGAACCGTTGGCGAGTTTCGTATATAATATGCGACTGTAATAATAGCCATACGCTATTTTATTTTTTCTACTCCCATTATGTATTAATTATCTTAAATGAAAAGGAACTTTTAATTAATTAATCTTTTTTGTTATTAACTTTTAAAAAATTTAAAATATTTTGACAGTTGTCAAAATAACTTTCAACTTACCTAAAAATAATTATATTCTATTGGCTAAAAAAGTATCTTTATTGATATAAATAAATTATTTGATTATAATTTTTTTTTTGGAATTATTATCATTTTTTAAATTATTTTTATTATTCTATTATTTACCCTACAAAACTATAATTATAACTTACAGGAATAAACATTAAAGTGACGTACCGAGGTTAAAATATGGAAATATGGAAAAATAAGGAAAAAAAGGAAAAAATAGCGAAAAATAGGGAAAAATAAGAAAAAACAATGAAAAACAAATAAAATAAGAAGTAATAGGAAAAATTCGGAAAAATGTGGGAACAAATAGAAACAAATGGTAACAAATGTGTCAAAATAGTGAAAAAAATGGAAACGACAGAGTAAAACAGGGTAAAATAGGAAAAATAGGGGAAAAGGGGACAAATTGTAAAAAACAGTCAAGATAAGAACAAAATAATGCAAAATAAAAAAAATTCAAAAGAACAGGAAAAATTGGAAAAATTTGAAAAAATCAAGTAAAGCATTCAGCTAGTATTTAGTATAAAACTGTTTTATTTTTCGACACACGGAAAGTGCAAGAGGCCACGTGACTTGCTTTGTTGCCATTTAGAGAATTACCCAACGAAAATATTTATCAGAAGAGCGCATCTGTTTTACTTTTTCAAATTTATCTAGAAAAAAGTTGATAGTCGTATCACTGTTACTAAAAATATACCATAAATGCGCTCTCAACAACTAAATACAGAATCGATTGGTGAAACCCGCAGCTTCCTAGCTTTAATATTAACGGAGCGCCCGTCCAAAAACTATTTCAGGCAAGATAACATTTTTGTATTGGCACGTCTTAATAGGGGCATTTTTTATTATTAACGGATAAAAAAAATTGTACGTGTTGGTAAAGATCTGATCTATGTTCCTTACGCCTCAATTTTTCGAAATTTGATTTGGATCTTTTCTAAAAAAAATGTGAAAATAGTCAAAAAAACGTGGAATTTTGCGATTTTTTTTTGAAAAATCTAAATCAAATTTCGAAAAGGTGAGGGGTAAGGAACATAGATCAGATCTTTACTAATACGTACAAATTTTTTAATCCACTAATAATAAAAATTAAACTTTAAAAGTTAGGGACTACGAAACCTTTGCTTCCACTGCTTTATAGTATAGTACAACTTATTCTTAATATTTCACTTTTCGATATATTCCAATTCTATTCATGGAACGAATCCATTATAAAAAGAATTGAGCTTAAATCACATTTATTGCTAAATCACTTTAATCGACGAATAAAAAATTAGCGTTTCACAAGTTGGCGCCCAACGTGGGGCTCGAACTCACGAGTTTCGTTTTTTTTAGGTTTAAGAAAATATTAAAAAAATTGTAAAGGTTCTCATGTTGTTTAGAATTTTTAAAGAGACTTTTTTACGTTTTTTTTCTGTGCCACCCTGTATTCTCTTTATTTCTCTGCTTAGTATATCTTAATTTCATACTCTCTTCATATCCCTTCTTTATTTCTTCTCAAGATCTTTTGGTATTACTATAAAATGTCTTTCCCATGTTATATTTATTTTGAACTGAACAAATTGAAGAAACGGATTTTTATATATTGCGTACTTAAAAGATATACAGGGTGATTCACGACCGACGCCTCGGAGTTTTATGGCGAAATGGAATATATTCGTAAACTTCTATTGCAGTGGTATTATGTAAGTCAATGAGGTCTACCTTTTAAAAATATTTTGAAACATACAGGGTGCTCCAGGAAAGTGAAACATATGAAGATCATATATTTTTTTAAATGGGACACCCTATATTTTTTTACATTTTTAGAATTGTCCTAAGAAGCTGATTTCAAAAAAGTATCACACTTATATTATAAACTTAATAGTTTTAAAGGTATAGACAATTGAAAATCGCATTTTTCAAACTTTAAATGATTGTTACGGCCAAACGACATAAATTGGGATAAAACGGCTTACATGTCCGTATCTTAACTTTTTGAGTTCTACTTGGTGGCATAAGAATAAAATGTATACAGGGTGATCAAAATTTGCGTGATTTTGATCACCCTGTATACATTTTATTCTTATGCCACCAAGTAGAACTCAAAAAGTTAAGACAGGGACATGTAAGCCGTTTTATTAGATTTTATGTCGTTTGGCCGTAACAATCATTTAAAGTTTGAAAAATGCGATTTTCAATTGTCTATACCTTTAAAACTATTAAGTTTATAACATAAGTGTGATACTTTTTTGAAATCGGCTTCTTAGGACAATTCTAAAAATGTAAAAAAATATAGGGTGTTCCATTTAAAAAAATATATGACCTTCATATGTTTCCCATTAATGGAACACCCTGTATGTTTCAAAATATTTTTAAAAGGTAGTCCTCATTGACTTACATAATACCACTGCAATAGAAGTTTACGAATATATTCCATTTCGCCATAAAACTCCGAGGCGTCGGTCGTGAATCACCCTGTATAAATACTCATCAATGACAAAAATCATTTTTCTGAATTATTTAATTAATATCAATAAAAAAAACAATTATTATAAGTTGAGTATCCTTGTTGTATTATTATATGAGTTACTTATTATATAATAGTAGATTCTGTAACAAGGTTAGAATGAAAAAATCGATACGAGTGGAAAATTCCGAACGCGAGCGAAAGCGAGTGTGAGGAACCACGAGTGTCGAATTTTTTTATTCTGACCGAGTAACAGACTATATTTTTTCCACGATCAAAAAGTATAAATCAAAATTAAATTAAATCTGAACACAAGTTATTTGTTGACATATTTGTATTACATTGTATTAATATTCATAGTGCTGTGGTACACTTACCGATATTAAAATCTGGTGCATTGGTGTTTTTTCATAATTTGCAATTTCAGATATTATTAAATTCTATATCTACTTCACTTGATTTTTCACTCATTATTTTGTTTAAACTAAAACTTGTTTGAAAATAATTATCATCGTCGCCATTTTATATCTGACAGTGACACTTTTGAAATCCAGTGCAATCTATATTGTTTATTTCGATTACAGAAAATCCATTCTTTACCTTGATAAAGAATGAAAATACATGCAAAATGCTTAAGAGGCAAGTATTATAGAATAAATATTCAGACTCTAGAGGGTGAATGTTTACATTCTATTATTAAAAATGATTTCAGAATTCATACATTCAGTAATGGTCGTGGAGAAAAGAATTTTAATGTTAAATTTATATGTATTCTTATGACGCAAGTAATTCATTAGTTAATGGGTCTTTATAATATTCACTTAAATTAAATTAGTTAATATTAAATTAAATTAAATATTGTATAAGAAGAATCTAGGTACGTCCATTAAGATGAAAATAAATACTCGGTTACCCACGTGCATTCCGTAAGGAACTTAAGTGGGGTCCACTGTTTATTCAAATTTCAATCTAATGATTGGTACACTTGCTTAGTATTATAACTATATTATTATATTGAATTGTTTTATTTGTATTCATTATCTACCAGCAGTTCTTTAGTAAGAGTAAGACTGAGCTTAATTTAGGAAAACTGAAAAGAAAATTGAGGTTATTGGAGTTGTAGAAGTTCTGTCTAGGATGTGAGTTGTTCATAGGGTTTGGAGGAACTGTATATTCGATTTGGTTTTATTTTGAAAATGTTGGGCAAGGATAATGGCAATTTGTTCCTTAAAGTCTTAATAATTTGCGTGAGCCTACTTATTAACTAAAAACATCACAAATAACAAGTACGTAAGTTTCTATATTTTTTTCCAATAGAATATCGCTATATTTTTATTTAATTCTTGCTATTATTATTTTTAATTGTTTTTTAAAAAAATTTCCCTCTCAACGACGTTTACAATAGTCCTTTTTACCTCTCGCCCTTCAGATAAGAGAGGTATAGGAATCATGCTAAAAATTGGGTAGTGAGTTTTCAATGGATAAACACGTTTTGGGGTCCCTAGAATACGATTTTAATATTTTCGCGATGATGTCTGTGTGTGTGTGTTAGTGTGTGTGTGTGTGTGTTAGTGTGTGTGTGTGTGTGTTAGTGTGTGTGTGTGTGTGTGTGTGTTTGGATGGATGTTGTAGTAACGATAACTCAAAAACTACTGAATAAAAAAATTTGAAATTTTGCATACAGGATTCTGATACCCTAGATTAGATCTGATTAGATTTTGGTGCCAATCGCACAACCGGAAGTGGCAGTTGCTATGGGTGATGACGCCATTATTATACAAAACGGCAATAAAGTTTTACACATATATTTTGTATACCCTACAGTTTATTTTCATCTCATTAAAATTTTCAAAACTTTTGCCATTGTTGCCAGATTTACAAAAATATAATTTTTTTTCATACTTTTTTGTGCCACATCAGATTTTTTGTATCATAAAATTATCAGTTTCTTGAAAATTCCCGATTTGAAAAAAAAATTTTCAAATTATTAAACAGCAGTACAACCTCTGTGTTGACAAAATATTAAAAGTCCTTGTTAAACTTATTTAATTAGTCAAATTAAAAGTTACAAAACTATCTTGAAAAAGTAATAAAATTAGCTAAATTCCTTTTAATAAAAATAAACCGTGTTTCATAAAAACAAATTCTGTTATTAAAGTACATCTTAATTACAAAAATAATTTTATATCTCATCTAATTAGTCTCATCTGCTAAGTACGAGGAAAAAACTTCAATTTAAGACAAAACCTGAGGCAATTAAAAAACTTAAAGCCAACTAAAGCCGGAGCCGTTTAAAAAAAGCTAATTTCCAAGTTGGAGACTTAAAAAGACTTTTTTTCTATCCTGAAACTTAAATACTTTTTAATTAAAGCTACTTTGCGAGCGCATCGAGTCTTAACTGGCAACCCTTTACCGACTCATTGCTACTTGTACTTTTAATCTTTTCGTATTTCTTGAACGGAAATGAAAGCGAAGATTATTAGGGGAATTGGAGGCAATGTTAATAAGTGGAAATATCAGTTCTTGTTAAACATAATTACATATCTCAACCCTTGCTTGTTGTAGTTGCGTATATGCTTTTCAGATTTACTATTCAATGAAAAATATGCATATATTTTTGGAGACAACTTTTTTTTTAATTTTCAAAAAACAAAACAAAATAATACATATAAATAGTGGTAAAGTAATATGATGGCCCCAAAATATTTTTTATATTAATTAGGTATAAGTAACAACATAATGATTTATGATATAAAAAAAGTATTTCTTAGGGTTTGTTTCAAAGCGGTAAGGGACGTTTCTATGCCGCCGGTTCTTCGCCGCCGTTTCTAAGCCGGGAGGGTTTGACACTGGCCGTTTCTACGTCAGAAATTTACGAACAGAAATTGGTAATCTGAAACAATCCGGGAATTCTGGATTTATAATTATTATTAACTTTTAAATTTATAATAGGTAATATTAAAGTTCTGTTAATTCTAATTATATTTTTTTTCTTACTAAAATTTAAATGCCCTTTAATACGTGATTTGTTTTTCACTTTATTAATTAGAGAAATATGAAAATTATTTCAAAGAAAAGAATTATGTGCATCGATGATAAAATTCTAAAAACTATTTAACAGCATTTGGTATAAATATGGAGGGAGGAGCCCTAAACACGGAATTCCTACTACAGGATATCCTCCAAACTCCCAATCCTCCTATTCAAACCCAATCCTAAATCCCTGCGCTCCTGGCCCAGGCCAAAACAATTTAAAAGACAAGCCCTAAAAAAACCTACCTGCAACCATTCTTCCCATCCTGATGAACTCTTCCCTTCAGCACTCCCATTTTCCAACTTGCTGGAAATCCGCCCACACAGTCCTAATCCCAAACCCCAAAAAGACCCAACATCTCCCAACTCTTCTGTTCTGGATAACTGGATAAGCTCTTTGAAACACTTCTCAAAGATCTGGAGCTTTCTGGATGAAAGAGGAACGATCACCCAATTTCAACAGGGGACTTAGGTCTGACCATTCCACCCATGATGCACTAGTGAGACTCCACACCATTGTCTCCAATCTCTCAACCTCGGTCACTGTGCATCAGCACTGTTTGATGTTCAGAAGGCTTTCGATCAAGTCTGGCACGCCGGACTTATTTGCAACCTTTCCAACATCAATGTCCCTATATCATTCATCAAACTCATCTTCTCGAACCTCCAAAACAGAACCATTCGTTCCAAAGTCGGAAACTCCCTCTCCGATCCTTCACTCCTCTAGCAAAAATTCCCCAAGGCTCCGTCCTTACCCCTGTGTTTTATATGATCTATACCCACGAAATCCCTCTCCCTCCTTCTCGTAGCCAATTCCTCCAACTTTACGCTGACGATATCCAAATCACAGCTTCCGCTCCTTGAATCCTCAAAAGACTCAACTTATCATATTCAAACATCCCATCTACTCACGAAAATCCAACCAAAACCTCAATGACATCGACCTTATGCTTTGGGGTAAGAGACTCGTCCCTTCGGATGAGGTACCTACTTTGGAGTATTCTTCACGTATACTCTCAATTGGGCGACCGAAGTCCAAAGAACTCTTGGCAGAGTTAGGAGACGGGCCTCCCTCATCAGTGCCCTGGGTGAACGATTTGTCAGGTGTAACCCAAGGACAAAACCTACATCCGCCCCGTAATGGATTATAGAGCTCTCAACTTCACCTCATTCCTTTATCGACTCCTGCACGCCGTCACGGCAACTGAAAGGAGGATCCTCAGAAAAATGTCCTACATCGTTCTCGTTGCATTTTGTAAGTATGCGTTGACTTCTAATAGTTTCGTGACCGTACAAAAGTATGTAAACGTTGAGTCGATTGTTGTCTGATCGGCTATAAATTGAATATAGGTACTTATTCTTACCTAAATAATTTTCATTTGTTACTCTTGTTTCGTTAAGAACAGTTCAAAATATTCTTCACTGGTTTCGTAGGAAAAAAATCGCTATCTCCATCGTCATTCATGTTTACTTATTTGTTAGATCAAACGATCGTAAGAATCATTAAAAATAATAATAAAAACCAAACTTAATAAACATCAAAAAATAACACAACAAATCAAAGAGGAACAGCAGAAGAATGGAGACATGGAGCAGCTGAAAATCGGCTGACGAGATGCTAAATAGGGATGTCAACCCACACAGTCACTAATTTTGAGCATGTACCGGAATTACTATTTTGAAATCGTGACAAATACGATCACGAGTTTGGTTGGAACACCAAGAGGATCCTTTCGACGCCTTGAAACAAACCTTACGTTAATCAGTTAACCAGTGATCTTAATAATAACAAACAGTTCTTAGTAAGATAGGAAACGAGAAGTACTCCTTTAACGGATATTTGTACGTTTTTGACAAAGTAAAAGGGATGCTAGTTTATAATTTTGGCAGTGCAAGGAAGCCTGTTGCTCTAAAGGAAGAATTCACAGGCGGACTTTGGAGGTAGACAACGAATTCAACAATCATTCTTACCATTCCTCTCCAGCAGCTATAGAAGAAGCAACTGTTGTCAGCTATATGAAACGTGCAGAAGAAACTATGGAGGGCATAAGTGTAGTTATAAATCAGTGTGTAATCGATATGACTCAAGCCGTTTTAGCATTGAATTCAAATAATATCCCCCTTAAAAGAAAAATAATCAGACGAAAATAAAATAAAATTAATGCTGTACCCGCTGATCCCGCAAACCTAAACGATTTGGTGTTACCACATACATATAAGGTATGTGCCTTAACCAAGAATGGAAGAAACTTTTTTGCTAAGTGACGATAAAGTTTAAGCAAATATAAATTTTTGGAAGAGAGAGTTATAGTTACAGTATTTATATAATACTAATACATGGTACACTGATCGTACCTTCGCAATAGCACCGAGGCTATTTTTCCAGATTTATATTGTTATGGCAATGAAACCTGGAGTACTGCATTCTATATTTTATGCTCTACTGCCTAACAATCAATGTGTTACATACACCCGTATGTTTGAACAAATTAAAACCAAATTTCAGTCCAGCATCTCTCATTTGTGATTTTGGATATGCCACTTTTTAGTGCCATGAAAGATTGCTTTCCGGAAGTAGATATAATTGGATGCTTCTTCCAATTATCATAAAATATGAGGAAGAATTTAGCTCAGATTGTTGTTATTCGTCGATACAACAATGCTGTTCAATTTGCATTGCGAGCTTAAATGGATGAACACATTGATGTTTTAGCAAATGATTTATCAATAGAACATCAGATGGTTTTAAATTGGTTTGAAGACAGCTATTTACGCCGACTAAATCTAACAATGTAGAATTTATACCAGAGAACTACCAATGCAAAGGCAGCCAATCGTCGATTGCGTTGTGAATTTGCTATGCATCACCCAACTATTTGGAAATTTATAGATCGATTGCGAAAAGTACAAAAAGAACGAGACGCTTATTTTGAGAAACTTATTGCCGGGCATTTACCACCGATATTAATAGTAATACTTATAAGTTATCTGAGCTGTAGTTCAATCAGCCGACGTAAAACCGGCTGGAGTAGAAACGACCAATGTAGAACCGCACCAGTGTAGAAACGGCGATATCGATGGAAATACCTATTTTGAGGTCCCCCAAGGAGATTGAAAGCATTTCAAGAGTAAGTTCTGTCTGTGTGTCTGTGTGTAATCTTCCATAATAACCGCCGATCTGTGTGGCCAATCAAGCTCAAATTTGGTGTGAAGGTCGTCAAGACCGATATTGATTGAATACACATGTAAGATTTTTTGCCTTCTTTTAAATTTTAAGGACAAACAATACACTTTAGTACAAAGTTTTAGTTCACAAAATTTAATGCAATTTTTGTATCAAACTTTTTCACAATTTCCAATAGTTGCGCCACTAGAGGGCGCGCAAAAAATGTTGAGGTTTTCCTTAGTTTTTCCAAATTTTGAGGGCAAACAATGCACTATAGTGCAAAATATTTTCTTATGCAAAGTTGTAGAGCATAAAATTCCCTACAACTTTTGTGTCCCGAATTCCCAGTAGTTTCACTCATGATTGTAGGAGATCCTAATTATAGCAGTGTGCTATATAATGTGCGCATGCGCCTGTTTATATCACGAACATTGAAATATCAATTCGGTAGACGTATTCACCATTGGCTTGTTATTTAAAATTTGTTCCACAAATTAATGTAATGCTTAGGATTTTGTAATTAAAATAATCATATTCTCTACAGTCGAGCTGGGAAACTTCATCTAGGTGCCATTATTTACCAGCAGTACCAGACATGATTAATTCAATAAACTTTTCTTCGGTTGTTAGTCTTGACGCTGAAAAAGAACGTCAACAATTCGTCTTTCAGTCTAGAGCCACAAAGAATGATACTAAAGATATTAAACTTTAGGAAGAGAAATTAGGATACTCTTATAACTTAATTTTGATTGGTTTTAAGATATAAGGTAATAGGTTTTGTGACCCATTTTTATTATCCTTTTATTCCAAGGAAACACAAAGATTTCACTGATTAAAAATGACAGTTCTACCTCCATGATTTTTCTTTTGAACTAACTAAGAAAACTTGAAAATTGTTAAAAACAGATATTTTTACCTTTATTTTATATAATATTAATATGTATTTATCCTATGCTTAAGGGATTAATAATTTAATTTTTTATCTATCTATTACATTCCTTTTACCACCACTTAAAACTTTCTGTTGAAAAATGAATATCTTGAATAGGTTCGAAAAGCTTTTTCACGCGGAAACGGGGCTGCTTGACCATCTGAAAGTTTTTAGCAAGAGGGTAACAAGAGAATGCGTGCCGGCGGAATTAAGTATAGATTTTCTCCCCTATCTAATGTCTTCTAACCCCTTTGTCCACATAAATTGCTTGCTTAGTGCGTCCCTAATTTACAATCACGAATTTGCATATTTTATAAGGACATCGAATGACCGTTTCGATCTTGTTAATGTTCTTTAAGATCGAGATGCCTTCCTACCGGAAGAATTTCACCCCGTGAGTCATCGACATCGTTGAATTTACATAATCCGATTTCGGTCAAAAGATGGTTCAATTCTGGAAAGGTCCGTCAAATTTGAATCTTATCACGTACTTAAATGATTTTCTTGTATTCGTTTTTTTTTGACTATTTTTACTTTTTCTTTAATTACTGTGAATTATTTAAACTCATTTATAAAAAGGCATAAAAAAATCAAATTACAGGATAATTTCTCTAATTTTCACTATCCGCCATAACAGTATCCAGACCGACAGACGGACATACAGACGGTTTTAGTTGAATTAGGTCACTGAAAATCATAAAATTCAAAATCGTTCTCGATTTATTGCTGAGACCAAGGAAAGACGGAAAAACGGACAAACAGACGGTTGCAGTTGACTTAGGACATTGAAAACAAACGATGGATTACCTAAGATAACCAGATATCGATTGCTGAAAACAAAAATCTAAAATTTGAAACCGTTCTCGAGTTATCGCCGAGACCAAGGAAAGTTGGAAAAACGGACAAACAGACGGTTGCAGTTGACTTAGGACATTGAAAACAATAGATGGATTAGCTAACATAACCAGATATCGATTGCTGAAAACAAAAATCTAAAATTCGCTGAGACTGAAAGACACAGGCACAAACGGACAGACAGACGGTTGCAGTTGACTTAGATCTTTGAAAATAGTACGTGAGCGAGCTATTGTGACCATCTATCGATTTCTGATAACATAGTTTCAAAATTAGAAACCGTTCTCGAGTTATTGCTGTGACAAACAGACAGACAGACGAATGGACGGATTTTAAATAGTCACTAAGTACCTTTGCTTTGCTTGGCTACTTAATACTAAATATAAATATTAATTATCCATAAAATTTTTCAACAGTAAAAATACAAGATCATTTTTTATCGGATAAAATTCTCTTTGTAACGAAAAATTTTGCCAATCAGTAATTTTACGAGAAAAACTAACATGGAAAAATTGCTAGACCGAAGGTCGACCGATTTTACCAATGTAAGCTTTTCGAGCAAAATTACTGATGGAAAAATTTTGAGTTTAAAAGAAATTTATCCTTAAAAAAAAGCTTGAGTGTTTTTTGGCAAGATAAATTAACGACAGAATGTAGAATGAGCAACAACAATAATAATCTATATTGATACAATTAAATTCTTTCATTAATACTATTATTACTATTTTTTTAATAATTTTTATTATTTTTTTATTCATCTTGCATATTCCAATATCAACAAAGTAAATAATTTTTTCTACAAGCGTGCGGAAAAGTATACTTTTCCGCACGCATTTGAGTGCGGAAAGTTGTACTTTTCCGCACTAGTGACGCTGTCCCTGGCCCTTCCACTAGTCAGCAGCTGTCACCAGAAAAGCCTTCTAGAATGACCTCTTCCAGCCAAGTTCCCATGGCCACAGTTACAACAAACCGAAATCTGACTTCGTTAGAAAACATTTTAGCCTCTGCAATTAATTTGCAAAATGCCACAAATTGCACATTTAATATTAATATTAATAATAATTAATTTGTTGATGTATTTAATAATAAATGTTTCTTGATGTTAGCTTTTGTGTTTTTTCCGCACGCTAGTAGAAAAAATAGTGTACCTAACACGTGCGTAAAGTGACTTTTCCGCACGCGATTGCTGGCCGAACTCCGCTACGCGTCGTTCGGCCATCTGCAATCGCGTGCGGAAAAGTATCACTTTCCGCACTTGTTAGGTAAACTACTATTAACTGACAGATCTAAAGTTAAAGTGACGAACTGACGCGATTCACAGCTACTAGATATAGACTGATTATGAGGAACATGCATTTTTATCGGGATAAAAAGGATGCACCTATTTTATCGCTGTCAAACTGACAAAACTGTTATCATTAAATGACACATTTTATACAGGGTGTTATTGAAATACACGTACATATTAAAATGGGGAATAGTATGTAATGACCAAAAACGATTGGCACCAATTTTAACTTCAAATTCTAAAATTTAAATATTGGGGAAGAGTCCCCTTTTCCGACCTACTAGTTTCCATATTTAAAGAAGTAAAATAAATCGAAATTGAACTTACCCATAGAAATTGCACTGTTGCCGTAGCAAAACCAATTAATTCAAAATAAAGTTTATTACAGTAATTGTTCAAAATGCCGTCCATTATTATTTACACACACTTGCAATCGTCTTTCCAAAGAACTTTGAACATTAGAAATTAGTCTTGGATTTTGTCGTAGTTCCTCGGCTACCGCATTAACTTTATTGGTTAATTGTTCAACACTATTAATAGGTTCATTATAAACCAGTTGTTTCATGTGAGTGACCCCACAAAAAGAAATCGCATGGATTTAAGTCCGGAGATCTCGGAGGCCACTTAGTAGGTCCATTTCTGCCTATCCACTTTTGAGGAAATCTAATGTTCAAAAACTGCCGTACGTTTAAATCAAAGTGAGGAGGAGCGCCATCTAGTAGGTACCACATCCGTTGCCTTAATTGTAACGGTATCTCTTCTAGGAGTACTGGCAAAATATCTTCTAAAAAGTGGAGATATCCTGGCCCATTTAATCTGTTCGGGAGAACATAAGGCCCGATTAAATACTGATCTATTATGCCAGCCCAAACATTTATTGAAAATTTTCTTTGATGCCCAGTTTCCCTAATGGCGTGAGGATTTTCATCACTCCAAATATGCGTATTGTGCATATTGAACACGCCATCACGAGTGAATGAAGCCTCGTCAGTATACAATAATATTATTATATTCGAAAGAAGGTTGACTTTACCATAATTTGAAGTTAATTCTAATATAGTACCATTCGCAATATAATTAATATATTTTAATTATCACGGTAATTAGGTAACTTCGTTACATTATCCATATTGTAACCATAAAATTTCAAAATAATTATTTGATATAACTTTGAAATTCGAATGATTTTTAAATAAACTTAGCAGATAATTAAACTGATCTAAAAGACACATAATTGCAAAAAACTTTTTTCAGTCATTTTTTTCCAGAGACGTAGGTACAGCTGCAGTAAAAAACCTCTTCCTATTTTGCACAATACTACTTAAATTTTCATTGAAGTCCGTTTTCTAATTTGGAAATGCTTTTTACGTTATTTTTCATTTTTAAGCTGAATATTTTCGACATATTCATACTTAAAGATGTAGTATTTTTATTTTTTGAAAAATAAGTTTTGTTTGTTTGCAAAAGTTAACAAAATTCAGGAATAAAAGAGCGAAAATCATTTTTAAATACAATAAGAATTACATCCAGAAAAACTGATACAACTAAAATTAAAATTTAGGCAGTATCTAACAAAACAGGAGTCCCATACTGCTTATGTAAAAGCAGTCAATGAATATTTTTGCAGTTATGTGTCTTATAAATCAATTCTGCCAAGTTTAGTAAAAAAATATATACGAATTTCATAAATTAATCAATCAACAATCAGTAGGGTTACGTTTATTTTTCGTTGGACCACACTATAATTTACTTTTTTTCTAGATTTGTATATTTTTAAATCCAAATTTACTTCTGTTTCTGGTCTGTTATCAGCAAATGCCATTTCTGCCTAATATAGTCCACCTCTCTAAGGTCTATAAAACGTTTGCCAGACTCCTCTTTCTATTTTATTATCTTAATAATTCTCTACCTATATGATATTAATTTTCCCCTCAAAATTTTTGGGGTTTAACGGCACATCAACTGATATTTTGCAGGTAACGTGTTATTTTCACGGCAACATCAAAAATTTTTTGGTTTTCACGGCACAATAACTTCTGTTTTGCACGCCACGTGCTGTTTTACGACACGTGCAGCATCTCATCTTGAACTGCGACTGCTTCATGGAAGTAGCAGTATGAATCCTGCTGCTACATGACGTTCTTTTCATTTTTGCAGAGGAACCTTCGCAACGTGATTTCTCCCTCTAGTTAGCGCTTGAGTTTAGTGTTCATTTCGACAATACTTTTTTCTCATAAAAAACACATGTAATTATCTTGCGTCTTCGAAAGGTTTTATTTTTTTTATAAATATATTTAGTTTAATTAGCATTTTAGTTTACTCTTCGTCCATCCTAAAAAAACGAAAAGTCAAATTTTGCTACATACCAATGTTTTTTGTCAATTATTTTTAATTCCGGTAAAAAATTAATTGACTGGCGGCTGTAAATTTCACTTAATTTAATTATCCTACTTCTTGGTATATTTCAAAATATATTCGTGGTGATTAACCGATAAACATTTGAGCTAAACTACAGAAAATTAAACAAGAAAAACTTTCGTTTCAATATGATTTGTTTTATTGTTTACTTTTTTTCACCTATTTTCAAACACAACCTTTGGACTTCTTCCATAATTCGAACTATTTTTAAACGGTTTAGAAATATTAAAATTATTTTCTGAATTTTACACTAAATAGTTGCATTTTAACATAGCCTATATATTGCAATAAAATCCCCATGGAAAAGGTTACCGCAATCCATTCTACTTTATTTTTACGACCGTTTTCTCACATGAAATCGTAAAATATCTAACAATAAGATTAACCACTTATCTTTAAAATTTTACTACGTGCTATATATTTGTTAATTTATTTCTATTATACCGGGTACATGGAAAAATATTTTATACCACAATTAGAATCAAAAAACTTGGCATGATATGTCTATTTAAATTATTTTCTTTTTGAAAATGACTGAGCGATTTATTCACAAATAGTTTAGGACTTCCGTAAATAGTAAAAAGCTAAATATTTATAAAAAGCTGTGAAAAATACGTTTAGCTATGTCCGAGCCAAGCGTTCTTTGTTGAATTAAAACGTCGGGCGATTTAAATGAATGTAGCCCTTTTAGGAAAATTACAAAGAAATAGCCATTCTCGGCGACATTCATTCAAGAAGATTGATGTCTTTTGAGAGGAAATTCGCTAGATGACAAAGGCTCGCGGAAAAATTTGAATTTTTTACACATTTCCTGTTAGGTTATGTAACAAGGTTTTCGAAATATTTAGAATGGCCTACATTAGATATCGTGACTAGGCCATTTTAAAGAGGAAAGAGGAAAGAAAAGCTGACCCGTAAAATTATACTAAAAATAGACCTTACTCATATAAAAATATAAATATAAATTAATAAAATAGTAGACAATTATACTAAAATATTTAGTAGAATAGTGGGTAGGGTGTTAATAATTATATCCTTATTTAGGCAACATAAATATCGATGTTGCTTGGTGTGGACTAAGCTTAAGGAAGTGTTTAAAAATTAAAGTCGTAACCCACTAGTAAGTCGATATTTCTACATGTTAAGTTAAAATAGTGTTGTACATAGATGATATCTTCCTCATCAAGGCGGTAAGCATAAGCGTGCGTAAATAAGTATAAATATATAATAGGAAAAATGTAAGTCAATTTAGGTGCGTTATTTATACAAAAAATACAACATGGTATGAAGAAAATGGTATGAAGACTAGATTTTTACTGTCACAAGCACACTTTTATTCTATTGTTAATATAAATTAAAATAAAGAAATAAAAATCAATGTCAAGTACCACAACTATATTTAATACAATTTAATTTAGAAGTGAAAGTGGCAACTAGTTTCGGCATAAAAATGCCATCATCATTCCTACAATATAAATGTTACAATGAGATACAAAAAGAATTATTTTAATAGAGTGACTTACCATAGATTTTTAAATTATTAAAATTAAATTATAGATAAATTAAATATTAAGCTGTGCTAAGTATTAAAGAGGGGAAAATTAATGGAGTGATAATGGAAAAAAGAAAATATTGTTACTTAAATTGTATAAAATATAATTGTGACCGACCATATTAGGTGTTAATTTGTTTGGTATTAATTAATTGTAAGAAAAATACATTTTTAATGTTAAATTAATAAATAAATAAAAATTTTTAAATGTTTCCTTTTCTTTATTTATTAAAGATTATCTATCATTAGGCTATGAATTCAACCCCAGAAAACCTTTCTTTAGAAAAATAGCAAAAAACTTTCACAATTTGATTTGATAAAAGTAAAGAAATAGTTGAAAAGTCAAATAATAAATTTTCACAAAATGTAACACGCTTGCCTCATTTTCCTTTAAAAAAGACTCTTTGTCAGTAGATGAAACGTTCATTAACTTTAACGGTTCTGTAACTAATGACATTGACGTTTAGATTGTGACAATTGTACAAGAAATCAACTTGTATAGTTTTATTCTAAACGTCATCGCCTTTACTTACTGAGTCTTTAAAGTTTAAAGGACGTTCTATCTACTGACAGTCTATCTTTAAATTCTAGATCTACTGGGAACCTTGTAAACCTTTTATTAAAAAAAATGTCAAGTGTATGATTCACTGTCTGAGTTGATAAAAAATAAAACAAGTTAAAAATAATTTAATTAGAATAAATAAAAATATTTGTAAAAATCTAGAAGCTTAACTTATTTTGTATCAATTTCTATCCATTAATTATAATTAAAATTATCATACATGTGAACAAAATTTTACAGGTAATGTGAAAAAGAAATTCACTTTTAATTAATTTTCATTGTCAAATAATTTCAAAAGTTCAACATTAGTTAAAACATTTTTTTTTTAAGTGATCTTCCCCATTCTTAGGTACGTCTATGACCGTAAAGAGTGCACGAATTGCAAATAAGCCCATTTAGAAAACACCACTGGTGCAAGTTCCACGATCTTCATTAGATAGCGCGCTTAGATATACTCATGCCCTTTTGTTTTAAGGTAACGCGTACCTAGTACCTGCATTGAATCCTTTTCTACGCATTTTTCAATTTAAATTTATGGATTTTGTAAATATGAGGGGCTCGACTATCATTTACTTCAATTGGGGTTTAAAGAAAAATGCCAGATAATACAGGGTAGAATGGATTAAAACAAAAATTGTTAAAGCTGCATTATTCACAATTTTTTATTAGATTAGCTTTAATAATAATAATAATATTGAAATTAAATTAAAAACTATAAATCTATGATTTTTCTTACTTATTTGACTTATGGAAAATAGATTTCGGCCAATTTTTTTAAAATTTTAGTATTTTATAGATTTTGACATTCTGATTAAATATCTCCATGGGCTCAACTCAATCCTATGACCAGTTTTCGTTGGATGAATGGGTATTTATCTAAGTTTGTTTTAATTTCAATTTCTTGATTTTTTAAGAAAACTGATTAGGTTATCATCAATTTTTTATGGGAGAATATAGTCATAAGATTGGTATTAAAAAAAAATATATTAATTGTATATATAGGGTTTACCAAAAAGTTAGTGGAGCTACTTTATTTTTAAAATTACCATAATATTGAAAACCATTAAATTAATTTCTATCATAACTCCTCAAGAATGTATTGTTTTAGTTAGAAACTTGCTTTTTCGCAATAACATCGTTACTCATACTATTTTGGACCTTTGTTCTTTGTTAATAAATGGTACTTCATCAGATATGCATTTAGCCTCTAAGATGTAATAATAATAATATTATTACCCCAAAAATCAAAAACTAAATATGAATAAGAGATACTTAAAAATAGAAGATGCCTATTAGTTTAATATGGTTTTAGAATAAATTCATGACAGCCCGTGATAGCGCAATGCTAAAGTTCTCGCTTTTGCATACGAAGGTTCTCAGTTCAAACCTTGTGACTGTATCTTTTCTTTTTACTTATTTTTCATATTGTTTTTCTGTTTTTCCTTTAGTGTAGAAAAAATGTGCTGTTCAGCTATTGTGTCTTGCTCAAACTTCGTCCGCGTGCGATATGGCCATCATATCCTCACTTGTTGCACAAACTACTATTTCCTTCAGTCGAGTTATATCATTATTTTAAGATTTGTTTTGGACTTGTTCATAGATGAAATTGGGAATATCTTATAACTCGGAAGGTTCATTGGAATATTTTGAAGCTATTGTTTCGGGGTTGGAAGAATGTATACTGTTTTGGAAAAAATCACATTTTTCTGTGAAATATGAAACGAACGGTGGACTGCGGTTTGCGATTTGATTTTTGATAGTGTTTAATTGAGTAGGAAGATCTTCGGTGCAAATCATTTATTTTTTCTTGGGTTTTGGTAGATTTTTGAGTTGAGACTCATTTTTGAAAATTTCGGGTAATATTGAGATTTGTAGTTTTGTTTGGTGTGGTCTATTATTGGTTGATGGGTTTTATTCAGCATCTGATTTATAATCACCTTTGGAGGTGCTAGAGGGAGTTTGAGTGTATATGGGAGAGGATGTAGAGGTTGAAGCAGATGTGTTTGAGGATGTTAGTGAAGTGATAATATGGATCATATTCATTGAAGCTACTACTAAGTTTGTATTGTTTGTTGATATTTAATTTACATATATTATAGTAGGATACGTTTTTGTTGTGTTCTGATTGTTTGGTTGGTTTTCTTGAGTGTGAGTTTGACTTGAGCATGCTGATACATGATGACCTATAGTTTTGCATTTAGAGCAGTTTAATCCGTCGATGTAAAGAAAAAGTCGGTAAGAAGTGTTTTTGTGTGATATTATGAAGAATTCTTGAATGGATTTATTTACTAGAGGGGAAATAAAGACTTGTCGCCTTAAACTTAAAACGTGGCTATATTCTTGATTCAAGCATCCCGACTCTAAGGAATGTAATTTTGAAGACTACTGTTATTCCTATTTTCTTGAACTCTTCTTCGATTAAAGAATTTGGAATTGTGAGGCATATATATAATATCACTAAACGCTGAGCTGGGGTCACCAGTCTTCTAAATTTTGTGTCAGTTTTTATCAATTTATGTTGTTGGATTAAGTTATCAACCACTATTTATGAAGGTAGGTAAAGGCATATACTACTCATTTGTAATTCGAGATGCATAACGAACATTTTTTTTGATCAACTGTAGATCCTACAGCTATTATACAGTCGTGAATTTTAGCTCCATCAATTGATGAAAGAATGATTGCTTGTTCCCTGCTAGGATATTTGTGAAGCTGGTTCTGCAACCGGTATGAATTCGACGATAAGGCCAGGGCCAAAAAAACAAACTTGTTGTCGAGGAATCACAGTGATAAAGTACTCACAAAATTGTCCAGATTTAAGTAGTTTCACTGTAAAAATGTACTACAAATACAGAGTTAACTAAAGAAAATTGAACTAAATGTAAGACCGAAACACATTAGGTATTAGCGACCTATTTCAGTGCCGGTCCTTTTTACCTCTTGCCCTTCAGATAAGAGAGGTATAGGAATCATGCTAAAAATTGGGTAGTGAGTTTTCAATTGATAAACACGTTTTGGGGTCCCTAGAATACGATTTTAATATTTTCGCGATGATGTCTGTGTGTGTGTGTGTGTTAGTGTGTGTGTGTGTTAGTGTGTTAGTGTGTGTGTGTGTGTGTGTTTGGATGGATGTTGTAGTAACGATAACTCAAAAACTACTGAATAAAAAAATTTGAAATTTTGCATACAGGATTCTGATACCCTAGATTAGATCTGATTAGATTTTGGTGCCAATCGCACAACCGGAAGTGGCAGTTGCTATGGGTAATGACTCTATTATTATACAAAACGGCAATAAAGTTTTACACATATATTTTGTATACCCTACAGTTTATTTTCATCTCATTAAAATTTTCGAAACTTTTGCCATTGTTGCCAGATTTACAAAAAAATAATTTTTTTTCATACTTTTTTGTGTCAACCTGTAAATTTTTGATTCAAAAATGGCGAGAGGTCATGTGCTGGCCACATCAGATTTTTTATTCATTACAAAACAAAAAAGCATGATGTTAGTACTGTTTTTTAAGAATGAATTTGGAGTTTTGTTGGTCAATGCTTCGTTTAATTAAATATCTTTTCAAATGTAGAAAAATATTTTAATGAACAATTTAGATAGCCCATTAACAATTATAAAATAATTTTTTCTGTTTATAATTTCTTGTCGTAGTTAAAGTTGACCACAACATTTATATATTTTTGTATCATTTTACTACAAATATCGTAAAACCGTACATAAACTTTAAGTTATATATCGAATGTCGTTCTTTATAGATTCCATTAGAAATAAAAATTTTATGAAGATAAACACTAAGGTAGCAGGACTTTTATGTTATGTTCGTCCTTGTATTCCCATAAACTTAAAAGAAATAAAATCCATTGTAATAACAAATTTTCTGTTTTATTTGTAAAATGAGAGCTAAAAATTGAAATTTGTTTCGATAAACGTTAATTTTGAATCCTAAAATATTACAAATTTAAAATTTTGGCGAATGAATTAGTAAAATCAGTTACTCATAATTTTCAATTCTTTACTCTTTTATCAGATATACAGGGTGATTCGCGACCGACGCCACCGAGTTTTATGGCGAAATGGTATATTCGTTAAATTCTATTGAGGTGGTATTATGTAAATCAATAAGGACGACATTTTAAAAATATTATGAACTATACAGATTGCTCCAAAAAAATTTCCGTATCAAAGTTATGTTTTTTTAAAAGGCACACTCCATATATAATTACATTTTCAAATTTTATACAAAAAATAAGTTAAACTTTCATCAAGGTTTCCCAGTCTTAAATACAGAGTGTTATAAGTTATGCCGATTTTACTTAAAATGTATGATTTAAAAAAAAAACTTAATATTTGCCAATAAAACCAATTACAACCAATTTACTCTTAGGAAAAAATACAAAAATGTTTTCTTAGTCTATTTATTGATTTACTATTAAACATCTCTTTACAGATTGTTTATAATTTCTAGTTCAATTAGTAGAACATTCTCTATTTTAAATAGAACACCCTGTATTGTAATCTTATCATAAAACTAATTTAATTATCTTTCAACTTTTATAAGGGTTTCCAATACGTATGTTTTCAAGTTAGTTAGGTATGACGTTTTCGTTTTCCTATACCATAAGTAAATATCCTCCCAAAATGTCTAATTACTGTCTTTTTTCCAATGAAATTTATGCAATGATCTGTGTCTAGACAAGTCTGCAGCCAACCCCCCCCCCCCTCTTCCAAAAGTAATGCTATAAATTCATATGATATAATGACTAAAATAGAGTAGACAAGTTCTCAAAGTAATTTTAATTAAAACATTTATAAAAAAACTGTACATAGTAAAAACAAAAATGTAATAACATACTAATAAAAATTTAACAAAAACTACATGATGACCATCTAGTTCAATACACATTGTTAATCTTTTTTCCAATAAACAATTTGCAACATAGTAGGAGTGACCATCTCAACAGCATTCTAATCCGTATTTTCATATAATTGGCAGTGGTGTAGGGTGTGCTACTAACTACATTTTTGATATATCCTTAAAAGAAAATGTTCATGGAGGTTAAGTCAGGAGATCTAGGTAACCAGTTAATAGATCCACCTTCTCAGGAACCTTTCTAGTTAGATAATCTCTAACATCAAGTGATGAACTGTGCAGGAACTCCATCCAATTGTAACCACGTCTTTTGTCGAATAGTCACAGGAATATTTTTAATTTTTAATATAGTATCAAGAAGTGGATATTTACTTGTACAAATGGTATAGGAAAACCCAAATTTCAGTCATACCTAAATAAGTTGAAAATTTGATTATTTAAGTATAGGAGACCGTTATGAAAGTTGAAAGGTAATTAAATCAGCTAGTCGGTAGCTGATAAATTCTATTTAAAATGAGACGAATATTACAGTGAGAATGTTCTACTAATTGAACTAGAAATTAAAAGCACCCTGTCAAGAGATGTTTATTAGTGAATCAATAAATAGGCTAAAGAAATAGTCTTTTATTTATGCCTAAGAGTAAATTTAATTTTTTTAAACTTTACATTTTAAGTAAAATGGACACTCTGTATTTAGGTATAGCGAACCTTTATGAAAGTGTTGCTTATGTTTTATGTACAGTTCGAAAATGTAAATATATACGGAGTGTGCCATTTAAAAAACATTACAATGATACGGCACTTTTTTTTTGAAGAACCCTGTATATTTCAAAATATTTTTAAAATTCAGTCCTTATTGACTTACATAATACCACCGCAATAGAAGTTAACGAATATATGCTAATTCGGTGGCGTCGGTCGTGAATCACCTTGTATAATAATTTAATAAGAAAATTATCTGACTGTAATAATATCTGCATTTTTTTGTAAAGTGCTAATTTAATCGTAATGTTTTAATAATATTGAACAAGTTGTTTTATTTTAGACAATTTAAAATTTTGGTGAAATAACTTCTTTACAAGAAACGAATTAAATTCACATAAATAAATAATTTTAACTAAACCTGTATTTTTTTAAATATTTACAGTCTACGTAAATATTAAATTACAAAATAAATCCAATTTATTTAAATATATAATAATGAAATATGTTATACCCTGTATAGTATAGAATTAACTTGTTATAGATAGTTCTTTTCAGCGTTTTTAGCTGTCACTGTAATAATATAAGTTTTTTTATTATACCATCTCCCTCAGTGACATTCGTATTTAAGACTAACGTCCATTAACGTTAAAGATTCAGTAAGTAAAAGCAAGGACGTTTAAAATAAAACTTTACAAGTTGATTTCTTGTATATTTGTCACAATCTAAACGTCATTGTCATTAGTTACAGAACCGTTAACGTTAGATGTACCTACTAGAAAGCAATTGTACAAGTTGCAGATGCATTAAAAATTATCGTTAGTAGTTTAAAGCGAATAAAACAGGAAAGTACTAAGATAGCAGAAATTGTACGCAATGATTATATTCAGTTACAACTCGCAACAGTACTGAGCAACCCCGCCACTGAAATTACACTTCCACCAACTTATTTCGTATGAATGTGACGTAAAGCTCAAGAACGCTAAAAATGACTATATAAGTAGGGTTTGGTTGAATGAAATGGATATGAAAAGGAGTTGCAAGTAAAATTAATAGTTTTTCTTGTTTGTAATATAAAAAAAGTAAAATGTGAATTAAAAAGAAATTTTTAGTAAATGATATTAAAAGTAATTTAAAATTAATTTTTGCTAATAAATAGAGGGATTAAGCCAGGTAATGTATGGATTTGTCATTGCGGTAAGAATTGTTCGGTCAATCTCTATCTCTCTCAAACCAGTATCGTAAAGTTCAGATGTTAGAGATAGCGCTAGTAAATATATGTCAATTATTCGGTTGGTGTAAATTTATAGTCCATCCAATATTTGATTTAACTTTTTGACAATCCTCAGCTGAGTTGGTGAAAAAAAATTCACTTCTAAATCTGTACAAATTCCATAAATAATCAGTCAAAAATGGCAATGTCTATTGATACTATTTTAAGTTAGAATAAATGATATAGATATTCTAAATTTTCAACCGTTTTCCTGCCTTTTTTCAGAATAATAAATTTAAAGTATTATATTAGAATATGTTAAAATATATTGCCTATAATTACTTTTTGTATTCATCAATTAATTCACTACTTTTTAAACTTGGTACTGGCCGAGTAGACACATTGAAATACACACTATTTATTTTAACACAACATTACTAGTCGATCTGAAGTCTGTCATTTTAAAAAAAATCTGATGTGGCCAGCACATGACCTCTCGCCATTTTTGAATCAAAAATTTACAGGTTAGCACAAAAAAGTATGAAAAAAAATTATATTTTTGTAAATCTGGCAATAATGGCAAAAGTTTCGAAAATTTTAATGAGATGAAAATAAACTATAGGGTAGACAAAATATATGTGTAAAACTTTATTGCCGTTTTGTATAATAATGGCGTCATCACCCATAGCAACTGCCACTTCCGGTTGTGCGATTGGCACCAAAATCTGATCAGATCTAATCTAGGGTATCAGAATTCTGTATGCAAAATTTCAAATTTTTTTATTAAGTAGTTTTTGAGTTATCGTTACTACAACATCCATCCAAACACACACACACACACTAACACACACACACACACACACTAACACACACACACACTAACACACACACACTAACACACACACACAGACATCATCGCGAAAATATCAAAATCGTATTCTAGGGACCTTAAAACGTGTTTATCCATTGAAAACTCACTACCCAATTTTTAGGATGATTCCTATACCTCTCTTATCTGAAGGGCGAGAGGTAAAAAGAAATATTGGACAGAGTATATATCTTTTAATAATTTTTTAATTATTCAAAATTAATACATAAAAATTGACAACTTGTAAATAATAGCAAAAATACATCAAACTTTTCAACTGTTGCACAGGAATACCCAACAATACACTTGGTGTCAATCAAAAATTAAAGTTTAAATAAAAAAAATAGTGTTACGATATTATCAAATCTACAGTGCCAACATTTAAAATCACCTCGTATAAATATTTGGTATTAAATATTATGATTTAATTTCATAACTTTATTCAAAATTTCAAAAAACAAATTGAAATTGATTTAATTATTAAACAAATTAATATGGGTCGAAGGTAAATTAATCAAACTGTAGAATTATCAAAATTTTAAGTGGGTCACTGGTAGCTCGATTAAGAGTATAATAGAAAAGTAAAGGTGTCTCTCTTGAAAAACGTTGGTTCTCATAGTTGTAGAATATGTAAGATGGAGTAAGCATAATTTAGTACAATTATTTTTAAGCGTTTAGTATTTTTTTACATTATTTTATTTAATAAATTTCTTACGTTTATTGTTAACTAGTTCGTTTTGATTTCTGGTAACCCTACGTTACTGAGGTATATTGGAAGCTATACCCCAAAGTAAATTTAAGGGTTAATATTTTGGACTTTTTAAACCTTTTTTTGAATTATCCAAAATACCTCGTAACAAACGTAGGTAAAAATTTAGTTTTTGGGATTAATAAAAATGAAGACGATTGATAATTAATCATAAAAAGGTAGAAGTTTGTCAAACATTTTGTTAAAAGTAAAAAGAAAGAAAAAAATCTGTAAAAATATTATTATATATGGAAAAGAAATGTTATATATAAGAAAAGGATGATTTATTGCAATGAAAAAATAAATATTGAAAAAAAGTAAGCAATATTATTTATAAAAAATAAAAAAACAAAGATTTAGGAAAAAGAGGAGTGACCATTTAAAGGAATCAAACAGTAAATATTTTCAAAAGTGAATAGAGAGCAGAAGTAAAAGGCGGAGACAGAAAATAATTATAATCTGAAGAGGTAGCAGAAGAAAGAAAGAAAAAAAGAAAAACATTAATGTTGTTATTATTTTATAATATTATGTTTTTCCTATTATTTAGGCGCTATTGGACCCATCCCAATTGAGAAAGAGTATATCCAGGATAGGAAAGATAACCACCTTTTACCAGGAAATTTTTATTTCAATATATTAAATTTCTGAAGTCTCTCCTAAAATAAAATAAGTTGTTTATTAAATAGAAACATTTTTTTATTTAAAAAAATGCCTTTAACAAAGACACAAAGAAATGAAATTTTTTATATTTAAAAAAAGAGGTATAATACGTTACATATTGCTATTCAAAAAATTATGATTTTTTAATTAAACTCACACTGCTTAACACGCCTGCTCATGGTAACATGCAAATACATTTTTGTTCTGGATTACACTAAGAATATTTGTTTAAATTTAATATTAAATATCTCGAATATAGAAACATAGGCGATATAGATGGTACAATAATTTTCACCTTTTTTGTACATTGGCGCATGTAGTAATTTAATGTTTTTGATAGAAATAGAATCTACTTTTCATGAACGAAATTACTATGAGACTAGAAATACTTTAATTTTGATCATACGGAATATTCATTCCTGTTTTTATTTTACTTAATTTTTAACGCAATTTAATAAACATTAATTACAGTACCATCAACTTACATTAACTCTCTTCTACTTCTCTTTTTTTCCACATGAGGGCGTTTTTTCGAATGTTGTCGAACAGTAATTAAAACCGCAAAAAATTCAAATTAACAAATTGTGTTTAAATGAAATGTAATCCTTAAAATACACTTTTAATGGAAAAAAAGTTAAAAACCAATTTTAAAAATTGTGAATTTTGTATAAAAAATTATCTAGTTTACGTTTTTCGGAATTTTACCATAGTAACCGGATACCGCCGGTTCATTCGCCAAAATTTTAAATTTAGTTCAAAATTTGGTGAAAGCACGACTATGTTTACACTAGAAATGATTGTCAGAAAATTTTGTTCTTGATAACAGTTGATATATCGTCTGGAACCTAAATTTTCATAATAACATCAGAAAAATATCTTTATTATACGAGGAATAATCTAAAATTTGTATTCAGTTTAGAAATAACAATAACAAAAACAAAGTTTATTGTTAAAAAAAGGTTTAATTTTTAAAGAATTTATTAATGGTAATTGATATATAATTTATTATAAATCAACAATTGTGGAATATAAAGAGTTTTATTTTAATTTTTTTTTGGCACATCATTATTTCATTATTATTATGAAAAAAAAAAAAAATGGAAATGTTGTAAAAATAATTTTAAGTAATAATGTTAAGGACAAGATTTAAATTTTTTTTTTAATTAATCTAGTAAAAAAATTTTAATTTGGTAGAAAAAAAAATAGATGAAGAAAAATAATAAAGAGACGTCAGATAAAAATTTATATATTGTCATTATGTTTTATGTATAAAAAAAGATTTTGAATGCTATAAAAAAAATAAAACTGAAAATTATATGCCAATAATTAGATAATGAATTCCATTTTATAAATTCAAATAATTAAAAAAATGGTAAAAATAAAAAAATTTAAGTCACTAAAGAAGAAATTTAAAGTCATAAAAGTTAATACTGGGCGAAATTGGAATATATAAAAGAAGCAATAAATAGAAGAACGTAAGAAATGGTTATTTAAAGAAAACAAAAAGAGGAAGAGAAATATACAGGATAAACATAATATATTTTTTTTTTTTATAGAACTCACCCCAAATTGACATATCAATTCATTACAATATATAATAAATATAAAAGCAGTATTAAGTAATAAAAATTTAAAAATGATTAGTTGTATTGAATTATTTATTCTACAGCAAAAAAAATCTACCTAGAAATCTTTTACATACTTAATTTCTTTATCGTTTGATTTGACGCGAAATTAGAAAATAGAATGTCAGATTTTTAATTTACGCGTAAATATATGATTTTGTACTTTTATCAACATCGTCTATTAAATACATTTAAAATGACTTTTCTAGTATATCCTGTATATAAACCGTATCCTCTTTCGTTTCTCCACACAACATACGTATGACAACGGTCTAGACCCGGACCAATGTCATTCCAAAAAACAAAATTAAAATTGAGCCGTTATGCATCATAGATATTGCGGACGGAAATAAAAACTAAAAAAAAACAGGACATAAATCAAAAAGGCTCTGAATGGACATATGCTAAAGCCGGTCAGAGCTCGTGATCTATCACCTATCTCTGTGCCATCTATGAAATAGTGGCGAAAGCTCTCTCAAACTAGACCGATCGAAATGTTCAGAGTGTCCCGACAAGCAGCGCCAAAGGAGCTTATTAAGGTTAGTATAGAACTAATTTTAGTAAGGGTCTTTAGGGGGTGGCTAGGGTAAACGATTAATTTTGAGTTGGAGGGAGAAAACCGGAGGTGATTCGTTTAAATATGATGCTAGAGAGAGACGGTTGAGGGATTTTATTTAGGAAGGTATTTAATGGTGAAATAGTCCTTGGGGTAGGAATTCTGAAAGCAAATATTTGTGTTAATATTAACAAAGAAAATAAGAAAAATCTTGAGGTAGCTATTTTAATAAAAATGTTTTATTTATTTTTTTCTTGATAATACTCAAATATATCTAAAGATAAAATTGCTCCATTAAATTCTTTAATGTAAGACAATGATTTTGATGAAGAATACTGTTAATTTATTCACGTGAAAAAAAATGAATTCTAATTAATATATTTTAAGAGAGCCCATTAAAAAGATTAGTATGATTTTTATAAAAAGATCCTAATTATGAAAAATTGCGAACCGTACCCTATTATTTTTAAAATTTCCATATGGCATAATTTACAAACTATTGTTATTATGTATTTAAACCAAATACATAAAACCATTTAAAAAACCCAATGAAATTTGATCAAAGCGAACCATAGGTGAGCTTTCTTTGTCGTGACTGTGGTTGAAAATTTTGTGCACGAAATTAAACTGTTTCGAGTGATTCTATGACAATTAAAATATTACTGCAGTTATCTGACTATATAAACCAAGCTGTTACGAAGCCGAAAATTTACTAAGTTTAACCGCTAAAAATTGAAATCTAAATAAATGTTGTCATCTGCATACGTTTAAGAGGGAGTTTAGATTTTTTTTTTAAATATAGTTTAATACCATCTTAAATAGTGTTGGGCTAATAACATATTCATGAGATGTACCATTTTATAGCTCTACTTTTGATTATAGTTTTCCATTTATTCTTACTTGAATGGATAAGAATTTTTTTATAAATTCCATACAATGACCATCGATTTCTCCAGGCAGTATCGATTGATCTTTTGATATTAAAGAACACTGAAAGAAATTTTTGGTTTAGAACTAAGGCATCATGTACCTCATGATGTCAAAAATATTGAAAAGAAATTGTAACTTGTAAAATTGAAATTTTAATAGACTATTTCCAAATTAAAGGGAATTTCTTATGTTGCGCCCAGATAATATTTTTCTATATAATTTTGAATGTATTTTATTCAACTTTTACTGCTAAAAATTAATTTAACATATACAAGAATAATTGTATTAAATATAACCAGCTGTTTAAACATTTAATATTATATAACAGATTCTGCAACATTGATCATCATTTGTGGTCCATACTTTTATGAATGTACTGGTTGAGATCGAAGTGAATGGGCCGATTAATTAATACCTATACAATTAAAAGACAATTTAAATATTATTTTGTGTGCAAAGGACAAATATAATTTGCTTTTAAAATGAAGGTATAGATAATTATCAATCTTTTAAAGATAGAGTATACGATTTGTAATTCTTAGTAGGTCAACAGCCAAGAATTATAGCTTATTACTCTCAAAATGGACTAATTTTTGTCGAAGAGCCACTTAGTTGTTTGCAGAACTGAGACCGCATGAATAAATGAATAAACTATTATTTTAAGTCTGAAAAGCTTTTTCTATGATCATTTATTCGTATTAAAACTTGTTCAAAACAATTACATATTTTGATCAAATTTTATTTCCGACGTGAAATTTAAAGCTGAATCGATATTTGAAAACAGATTTGACATATATTTTATGGTTCATGAGATAATCGCATTTTTTAGAGGTCGTTACGTGTCTGTTCATGCGCAGGCGCTTCTGACTTGTTTAGTAATTTTTTCGCCTCCTTTCTCTCTAAAAATGCAATTTTATTAGAAATTTTCTTTTTGCACTTTTTCGTACTTTTTCTCTTATCTCTCTCAAAAATTGCCCCCTACCCTTTTCTCCTAACTTTTAAAGTTTTGCACTTTTATCACTTAAATTTCCTCCCTTTTATTGTGAAAATTTCAGATCTTTTCTCCCAGAAAATGCATTTTTTCCCAAAATTTGCTCTTTTTTTTAGAGATTTTCTTTTTTTTGCAAAATTTTCAGTTTTCCCCTCTTTCCTCTTAAAAAATGACACTGCGCATTTTTTTTTTTTTTTTTGAAGAGAGCGAATAAATCATGGTATATTGGAACCTCTCTTTTTAGCGAGTAGATCCACCCTTTTATGTCCTTGGCCTTTGACCTCAACAAAAACAATTCGATTGTTTTTAAGTACATGAATCATTTCTTTAATTTTACAAATAATCCAATTTTGAAAGTATTTGAAAATTTCATTTTAATGGCTCTCTATAACGGATTTGGAGTCTGATATTATAATTACCTTCTTTGTATAATTGTCCTGTCACCAACGAAGACTTCGTTCTATGGCTAATGCCTCTGCCGTTAAAATGCTATAAATCTTAGGTAAATGGAATTTTGCAGTACAATTTTTTTCTGATATATAATAAGCGGTACCTACACCTTCATCGTTTTTGTTACCATCAGTATAGATTACTGATGATCAATTATTCTTTTATAACATTTTTGTTATAAGCAGGTTGGTCGACGAAAGATGGGAATATGACTGTGGGCTCGATGCTGATATTTATATTGAAAAACGGGAATAACTTGTTACTCTTTAATATTGATATTTTTCTGCCAGTAGCGATTTGTAAGATCGTCACTGTTTAAAAAGCTTAATTTTTGTAATAATGACTGGTTATATATTCCTAGCTTAACAACGTATTTATTCGCTAAATATTATCGTCTATATTTTAATGGCGGTTCATTAGCTTCTACCTTAATTACATAATCATATCGATCGATTTGTATTAAATTCTATTTTTTTAGGTTTTTTTTTGCAGCTGATCCATATAAAAGTGCAGGCGAGATACATTTTTACAACAATTTAATTGATGTCCAAACACGTGTAGTGGAAAATGATAAAGGGGGTCACAAGGAACATGTAAAATAAAAACGGCGCTCTGGGAGTCGATTTAGTTTATTTGGGGGGTGTTTAAAGGTGGTGAAAATCTATTTTTGCGATTTTTCACGATTTCCAGCGAAACTTGACGTTGTATCAAAAAACATTCAATAGTAAAGTTTTATGTTATAGAAAAACTTAGAACTTTTATATAAATTTCTTTTGCCCCTACCACAAAAATTTCAGAGAAAAATGAGGTAATTCATAGTTAATTTTGTTTCTCGTTTTTCATTTTTCATTTCCGCACAGATCATTCTATTTTAATCAACCTTTCTGAAAGTATAAGTGGACGCTTAGAAAACATATTTTTCAGCCAAATCCAGAGGAAATTTAAGCAGATGAGGAACAGGAAGCGACTGATTCTGAGAATATATTATTATTAACTTTTATGTCTTAAAATCACCAAAAATTTTGAGATAAATAATTTAAATTTTTTTAAGATATTCATTTTTTCGGAGAAAAACCCTTTTTCTTTAATTAAAAGTCGAATGGCAAAATTTGCTCATATAGAGAGTTCTTGGAATACGCATTTTTTTAGTTTTTACGTGTACTTTTTGATACAATGATAAGCAACTAAAAACATGACTGTTTTACAAATTAATTTTTTAATAATTGTTGATAATTTGTTTAAAATTTTAGGAAAATTGATAAAATATAGAATAGTAATGCGATACTTGGTGCCGAAACCTATGCGTTTCAGCATACACATCTTAAAATATTTAAACCCTCTTCACACCCTCTTTTTATATATCAGACATGCAGTGCCCACAGCACCTTAGGATCAAGTATCATACCCAAATACTTGGTTAACAATGGGAATTGTAACTCCTGCTGCAACAACCTGTGCATCTAATTTAATTCCATGTCTAGCAGATTTATCTGGTAACATAGTAGATCCCATTTTAACTAAAACAATTTTAACACATTGAAAATATATCTGTAAATCGCCCAAACACTGTCTGTAACTTTGGAGACTTATATAGAAAATGTTAAATCTCGAATAAGCTTTATGATTTAAATTTATATGGGCTAAAACATGAAAGAAAATAATATCCTAATTGTATGTAATAGAGTCAAATAATAATTTTTGAAAATAAATCCAATACTTGATTTATTAATTCTCAATCTATAATTTTAGGTTAAAAGTAAATCACATGTTTTCATTTTGACATATTACTTAATTAAAAGCTATAAACACTTTTGTAATAATAATTTAAACCGTTAACCGAAACGAAACAATGCATTAGAATTCGAGAATTAATTAGTATTCAAGCAAGTTTCGGCGACCAGTACATTCTCATCGGGCCCCGCTATATTCTCTTATATTATTGAGCCGAAATACTAATCCTCCCATCCAAACTAAGCTGGAACTAGTGTTAGGTGCGGTGCCGGGTATTCGGAGGGGCCTCAGAGAAAGAGGGAGACAGAGAGTTTCCATTGTTTTAATCGAACTCATCTCGAGTTCTCATTTCGTGCAAATGTTGGCCGCCATAGTAGGGAATATTAACGCTCCTAAGGGTGTTGGGGTCGCAAAGGGGTGCAACTCGGTTTTATCGAGCAGAATTCTGCGTTTAATCTAACTTGCGATCTATTTGTACCAAGCATACTCTCTCCAACGTTGGGACTATAGGGCCTATTCCATTTTATCGTAAGCGATAACTTGAAGGTATACTAAAAATAATGAGTTTAAAGATTCACCTTTATGAAGCTCTGGTAGAATCTATAGGATTAATAATATATCGTTTATAAGCTAGTCATATAACTCTTGGTAAGATAGTGTCGTCAATAAGGATGTCATGAACAAAATTAGAAAATTTTAACGTACAAGTACTCCAGACTACTAGAACTATTCTTTATTTATCCATATATTTTTGATCTATTTTTAAAGTATTCTTTCTATTTTTTTCGGTCTCTGACCATACCTTTAATTTCCAATTTTTTATTCTTTTCATATAAGTCTTCCTTATGGACATTCTAATCTTCTCCAGTATAATTATTAACAAAATTAGGTAATTCCTGTTATAACAAAGTAATAAGCAATTACATTTATTTATTTATAGACTTATGGGCCCCTTCCATATTACTTTCCCGACCCACCTCCGAGAAGGGAAAGTATTCTGAATAAGCTAAAAAAAATTTCGGGATAAAAATGGAAAAATCCATTTTGAGGGCATTTGAGATGATTAAGACCATTTCCAGATGGAAGTCTGTCTGTCTGTATTCTTCCACGATAGAGGCCCCACGATTAATCCGATTGAGCTGAAATTTGGTATATCGGTTTAGGTTACCCGTCGAAAGAACCCACTAGTTTTTGTACATCTGTCAAACGGAAGTGTCACTATCAAAAAATAATAGAAGCAGTATGTCACGGAATTTGACTTGCAGTATGTCATTTGAAAGCCCTTGAAAAACTCTATTCAGAACAGTCTAAATTATTTCTCCAACTGTCACCTATCAAAATTAAAAAAATGTCAAAATTTGAAACTTTAACATTTAATATCTGAAAAAGTATACGTGGATACTCGTCGGGAAAGTTTTAGGGCGACACAACCGGTTTTTTAAAATATTTATAGATTTTTATTGAAACTTTTGAAATTTTCACAAAATCTTGAAATTTTTACATTTTTAAAATTTTTGAAATATTTTTACATTTTTCATTGAACTTTTTAAATTTTTTATAAAAATTCCTGATATTTTTGAACAAAGTTCTTGAAATTTTTGAAATGTTAAGAGATTTTTGATTAAAACTTTTCAAATTTTTATCAAATTTCCTGAATTTTTTGATCACAGTTCTTGAAATTTTTTAAATCTTTACAAATTCTGGAACATGGACATGTTTTTAAAATCTTTATAGTTTTTTTATTGAAACTTTTGAAATTATTAAAAATCTTGAAATTTTTATACATTTTTAAAACTTTTGAAATATTTGCATTTTTTATTGAAATTTTTAAAATTCTAATCATAATTCCTGAAATTTTTTTCAAAGTTCTTGAAATTTTTGAAATCTAGATTTTTTTATTGAAATTTTTGAAACATTTAGAGGTTTTTTTTATTAAAATTTTTTAAATTTTTATCAAATTTCCTGAAATTTTTGATCTCAGTTCTTGGAATTTTTGAAATCTTTACAAAATCTGGAAATTTTTACATGTTTTTAAAATTTTTATAGTTCTTTTATTGAAACTTTTGAAATTATTACAAAATCTTGAAATTTTTACATATTTTCAAAATATTTTAAAAATTTGGAGTTTTGAATGAAATTTTTTAAATTTTTATCATAATTCCTGAAATTTTTTATCAAAGTTCTTAAAATTTTTGAAATCTAGATTTTTTTATTGAAATTTTTGAAGCATTAGAGATTTCTTATTGAAATTTTTATAATTTTTATCAAACTTCCAGAAATTTTTGATCTTAGTTCTTAAAATTTTTGAAATCTACAAAATCTGAAAATTTTTACATGTTTTTAAAATTTTTATAGTTCTTTTATTGAAACTTTTGAAATCATTACAAAATCTTGAAATTTTTACACATTTTTAATACTTTTGCAATATTTGGATTTTTGATTGAAATTTTTTAAATTTTTATCATAATTCTTGAAATTTTTTATCAAAGTTCTTGAAATTTTTGAAATCTAGATTTTTTTATTGAAAATTTTAAAACATTTAGAGATTTTTGATTGAAATTTTTTAAATTTTTATTAAATTTCCTGAAATTTTGATCACAGTTCTTGAAATTTTTGAGATCTTTACAAAATCTAGAACTTTTTGGAAAGTATTCTGAACGCGCAAAAAAAATTTTCGAGATAAAGATGGAAATATCCATTTTGAGGTCATCTGAGATGATTAAGACCATTTCCAGATCTAAGTCTGTCTCTCTGTCTTGTGTGTATTCTTCCTTGATAGAGGACACACGTTTGATCCGACTGAGCTGAAATTTGGTATATGGGTTTGGGTTATCAGTCGGAAGAACCACGTTAATTTTTGAACGACATTTGTCAAACGGAAGTGTTACTATCAAAAAATGACAGATGCAATATGTCAAGTAATTTAACTTCCAATATGTCATTTGAAAGCTCTTGAAAAACTCTATTCAGAACAGTGAAAATTATTTCTCCAACTGTCACCTGTCAAAAATAAAATATGTCAAAATTTGAAACTTTAACATTAAATATCTGAAAAAGTATTCGTGGATACTCGTCGGGAAAGTTTTGGAGCGACACAATCGATTTTTTTTAATATGTAGGCCACACAATCCAGCGATGAAAACATCAAATATTAGAACTAGTTCTCAAACATCCATGTAGATCGCGCTGGCAAGGTTTGTGAGCGGTGATGTAGTGATTTATTATTATTAATTATTTTGTATGTTTATAAGTTTATTCTAATAAGAATAAATATGTCAACACTTTATTCGTAATAAAAAATAACAATTTTTGCACTAGAGTCTATAGAGACAGAAATTAATAACTACTAGGTGAAATTGTATATTACACTCAGTCATCGCACTGTATATGTTGTGGAAAAGTAAAATAAAACAAAGTAAACAACAACAACAAATTACTATTATTATCTAGCCCTTCTCTCTCTATTCGACAAAATGGAAGCTATTCCTAATCCTTGTTAGGATCGCACGAATATGAACATTCTTTACCTTAATAATCAAGAGTAATTTGAACCCTTTTCTAAAATTAAACGACGTAGATCCCTGAATTTTCGTTAACGTCTCTTGTTAGAAATTCCACACCGACTTAATCCCAAAAACGATTTCAAAAGGGCCGAATGACGTAGTAATTTTGGGAAGGGATCCTTGAATAACGTTCGCAATTTTCTTTGTCTACCTCCCTTCTCGTCGCCAACAACGGTCTTTAAATTTAGTCATGAATATATTCCAGATAAAGAGACAGAAATGTACAAAGATTGAAATCTCATTTTGAAAATTATTTAGAAATAAAAATACATTTATATATAATGATATATTTTATATTCTTTAGAAATATTTCGTCAGATTTATAAAAAATAATAATATTTATAAAAAATAATAATATTTATAAAAAATAATAATATTTTTAAAAATATCTACTATAAGCGAATAATTAAAAAAACCACGTGAAACACTTTGGGAATAACAATTTTTAGATATGTTAAAACACGAAGTTCGGTTAGGGCCAAAAATATTTGGTTAGCTTATAGAAATAATTAGGAGATATATTTAGTCTTATAAAAGTGTTATTTAATTTTTTTCTAAGTAAATTTCCATAAAATGTATCCTGCTGGGCAGAGTACCGCACCAAAAAACTCCTAAGTACTTCACAATGAGTAGCTTTAAAAAGTTGAAAGTATTTGATTACGAATATTTATATGAGAAGTATACTCAAACAAATGAGTACTTTTACAAATTTTAGAGAGGACTCGTGAAAAATGAGTGTGACTATCAGTATTTCAAATAATTCTAATTAGAGATTCCATGTTAGAAAGAAGAAATTATAGTAATTAAGTAAGTCAGCAAAAGACAAAAAACTGGAGTATCACTTACCTTCTATTAATTAGCACTTTCATACCATTAATGAGTATGCCAAATTTTGTTGTTTATTTGAATTTTAAAGTAAAATAATAAAGGTATTAAATAGAGATAAAGGATACTTGAAAGAACCGTTATATATGTTAAAAATGCATATACATTTGCACCAAAAGGAAATAATTCTAAAAGCAAAAAATTACAATATATACCTTCCTGTAAACAAAAATACATACCTAACACAATGTAAGAAACAAAAAAAGTCTAATTTAGTTTTGGACTTTGGATACATGCACTACAACACAAACTGTCTGACAAAATATAAAAAGATATTGAGATACATAACATACAGAACTCGTTAAGACTTGTGATGCTCATCCGTACTCGTAGTCATTACTCGTCAGCTGTATGAATCAGATGTACTGAGTACTCTTAAATTCAAAGTGCCGCCTAAAAATTTTTGAGTACTGAGTACCATCAAAATAAAAGTACTCACAAGTACCTGCTACTGAGTACTTTGAGTTCAATTTTTAGTACAATTTACTCAAGTACTGCCCAGCTCTACTTGTATAAGCAAATATTAAAACCGGATGTGGACTTAACTCTGGAGTTGTACAAAAAGTCAAATATCAAATAAAAATCTTTTCACAGGAAAAAGTCTCAAAATTCTAGAATTTTCCAAAAAATTTTTTTAGATCGTCATACAAAATCACAAAGTTCTTCTAAAACCTCTTTACAGTTATTGTCAATTATTATTAGCTTTTAAAAATCGTTTAAAATTGTATAATATTATTTGGAATCTGGAAGATTCTTTAATCGTCTAAAATAATGAAGGTTTTCTAAAAATTGACAAATATATTCTGGACCTCCTAAAAGTCGTTTAAAAATGCGTTTTTCTAAATTATCTAAAATAATTTAAAATCATCTACAGGACGTTTAGTTTATAATATCACGAACTGTACTACGAAACAAAACACGTTTCGGTTGACCTTGTAAACTAAAAGTCCTGTAGAAAAAAAACTTGTCATTTGTTTTAGACCATTTTTTGCATATGTATTTCAAAATATAATTTCTTTTTAATAGTAAAAAATAAACAATTTTACAGACCATTTTTTTATACCAAGTATTTTTTTAAAATAACCAATTTTCGCTAAATTCAACAGCTTATATCTTTCTGTATACACTGTAGAGGATATATGTGTAATATATTTTTGCAAATGGTATTTTGTAGTTGTTCTATTGGCGTCACAAAATACGGGGTATGTTACAAATGTTGGACAACCATCGATCCAACTTTTTGACTTACTCTGTATAAACGCATTTTTTGTTTATTTTTTTATTAATCCTTAACCAACACATTATAGTCATAAAGTTTAGTTTCTTTTCGATTGCCATTTATAAAACTATACAATATTTTACACCGTTCAAATTATCCCTTTTATTTTCAATACAACTCACCTGTATAGTTGCAATTTAAAATTATTGTTATTATATTTTCAAACTCTTATATACGTTCTCTAATCAAAATATGTTGCTAATTGATATTATTTCAAACATATGTGAGTCACAATTTTTTAAAATCTTAAAACTATGAAAAATCGATTCTTTAACACCCTGTATCTAAGAAACATATCATTATTTTTTGTTGGTGCCACGGAAACTTTTACTTAAGGCATCAAGATATTCAACATATACAAAATTCAGAAATTTTGACCGAAAGCAATTCACTATTTAAAAAGTGCGGGGTCCTTTATATCGAAAAGGTTATCCAAATGTGGCCAAGTGTTAATCAATAAATGAAACTCAAAATCATGTACATCAATAACTAGTTTCGGCTGAAAAGCTTTCTTCAGGCCTAAAATAATTACTATAATGTTAGAAGAAATGATATGAAATACAAAGAATAAACTAACTTACCATAAATACCCAATACAAATATAGTAATTAAATAATTTACGTAAGTTAGTTTATTCGTAGTATTTTATATCATTTTTTCGAACGTTATATTGATTCTAGGCCTGAAGATGACTTTCAGACGAAACTAGTTGCCTGAATTTTAATTTTTTGAAATTATACGTTTTTGTGGTACTTGATTTTGAGTTCCATTCATTGATCATTTTTTGACTAAAATTTTCCAAACAATTGTCTAACATAATAATTGTTTTTCTATAATTTTCAAAAATTGTCTAAAGTTATTTAAAAGCCGTCTAAAATGTCTAGTTTTTCTTAAAATTGTCTAAAATGACATAAAATAATCTAAACATATAAAATTTCTTCCAAAATTGGCTACACTTAGTCTTCTACAAATTGTTTAGAATTGTCTATAGAACGTACTAAAATTATCTTAAAATATCTAAAATTCTCTAGGATGTTAAAGAGTAAAATAATCAATATTTTTCTAAAATTGTCAAAAATATTCCAGTGCTTTTTAAAAGTCGCCTAAAAACCCCTTTTTCTTTTTACATTGACTAAAATATTCTAAAATGGTATAAAATGGTCTGAAATGGTCTAAAATTTTCTAAAATGATCTAAAATGATCTAAAATGACCTAAAATGATCTAAAATGGTCTTAAATGGTATAAAATGGTTTAACATCATATAAAATGATATGAAATGGTATAAAATAGTGTAAAATGGTCTAAAACAGTCTGAAATGATCTAAAACGGTCAAAACTCGTAGAAATTCATACAAAAAATTTCTAAAATTATCTTGAGTCTTCTACAAATACTTTTAAATTATCTGGAATGATCTAGAAATATCTAAAAGTGTTTTAATTTATCTTAAATCGTCTAAAATGATGTAGGTTTTCTAAAAAATATTGGAAATTTTCTATGACCTAATAAAAGTTGTCTAAAAATGCTTGTTTTTTTATAATTGTCCAAAAAAACCTTAAATCGTCAAAATTCAAAATTTAGGCAGGTTCAACATTTTTCTTATTTTTTTTTTATTTTAACTTAAATCGAGAGGTTTTGTTATTTAAAAACGATCGAAATATTAATATTTACGTCCACTGTAAGCATTTTAAAATCAAGGATCGGCGAGAGGCTGGAAAACGGTACCTGTGCGCGAGACTGGACCGGTGACGTCAGTAGCCATGAACGCTTCACCCCTTGCCCGCTGCTGCGCTATATTCACGATACACACATATTTTACAGGGTTACCGTTTTTAGTAAATTTCACACTAAATTAGTAGATTTTTAAGAAAAATGATCGAGCTTGGTAGAATTTTAGTAGAATTTTAGTAGAATTGGTAAGAGGCATTTTCGTCATTTTTTTTTAACTAAAATCGATATATTTTTTTATTAAAAAACGATAAAAAAAATTGAGTGCAAAAAATTAATATTTACGTCTGCTGTAAAATTCAGTAGATTTTTCAGATTTGAATTTAAAACTATATTTTATCGCTACCTATTTATGGTATATTTAAGACGAGTATCTCATCGCAGAGAAAATATTTTGTATCATCCAAACGTGACACGTGATTCGCTTAAATAAGTAGTTTGAACAAACGTAAGTATGAGCTCTAGTATCAGCGTGGAATAGTGCTGGTTAGTGGTGCCAGGGGTTCGGGATCGAATCCCGCACACAGCATATCTTTTTTTTTTCGTGTTTATCGTATATTTTACTTTTAAACGTTATTAAATATTTTTTTTAATACACAGGCTGGTTTAGGTAGTCAAGACTTCTTTTAATAAAAATAATACCTTTTTTGTGCTTTTTATCGTTATATGTGACTTTTCAACGTTATTAAATAATTTTTAAATTTTTTTTTAATACACATACTTGTTTGGTTTAAGAGCGGGTTAACCTTTTATAAAAGATCAGAGTATATTTGCGGGGTGAAAGACGAGGTAAAAATACAGAGCTATAAAGGCGTGGCCTGATGATAAAGAAATATATATTTAGTGTCTCTGTCATGCGTCAAACGGTAACCCTGTAAAATGTGTGTGAATACAGCGCAACAGCGGGCCAGGGGCGAACCGTTCATGGCTACTGACGTCACACAGTCCAGTCTCGAACACGCAGGTACCGTTTTCCACCCTCTCGCCGATTGTTGATTTTAAAATGCTTACAGCGGACGTAAATATAAATATTTTGAGCTCAAATTTTTTTTGATCGTTTTTAAATAACAAAATCTCTCGATTTCAGTTAAAAAACAAAAATGTCGAACCTGCCTATTATCTTGAGTCTTCTACAAATCGTCTACAATTGTCTATAGAATGGTCTAATATTTTGTTAAATAGTTTAACTTGTCTAAAATTGACTACAATAATCGAGGATCTTCTAAAAATCGTCAAAAATTGTCTAGAGATTTCCAGGAATATACTAAACATATCTTGATTTTTGATTTGAAAATTGTCTAAAATGATCTAAAATAGATTTAAATCATAATTAGAAATTTTAGGATGAAATTTCTAGAAATGTTTTAAAATCATACAAATTCCTTTAAAAAATGTTTTTTAAACATCATCTAAATTTTGCGTAAAATTTTACAAAAAACTGTCTAACAGTCATAGTTTTTCCATAATTGTCTAAAATTGTTTAAAGTTATCTAAAAGTTGTGCAAAAATGTACAGTTTTTTCTTAAAATTTTCTAAAATGACATAAAATAGTCTAAACATATAAAATTTCTTCCAAGCTTGTCTACACTTATTTTGAGTTTTCTACAAATCGTTTAAAATTGTCTATAGAACGTTCTAAAATTATCTTAAACTATCTAAAATTGTCTGGGATTATAAAAAGTAAAATAATGAATATTTTCTGAAAACCCCTTTTTCTTTTACATTGACTAAAATGTTCAAAAATGGACTAAACTGGTCTGAAATGGTCTAAAATGGTCTAAAAATGGTCACGAGTCTTCTAAAAATCGTTTAAAATTGTCTAGAATGGTCTAGAATGGTCTAGAATCGTCTAAAATGATGCAAGTTTTCTAAAAATTATTAGAAATTGTCTAGGGCATTTTAAAAGGTGTCTAAATTCTTGTTTTTTTTTTAATTGTCTAAAAGAACTTAAATCGTCAAAATTCATAGTTTTCTACAATTATCTGGAGTCTTCTACAAATCTTCAAAAATTGTTCATAGAATGGTCTAATATTATCCTTCTAAAGATAGAATTGGTATTGGTAATCCGCATCCAAACTATGATTTATGCTTGGGTGACTACTGTGTTACACTTAAAACCAAATTACGCTTAACGTGGTCGTATTCGTGGAGTGAATTTTCTTTCACTAACCCTACAAGATATACAATGTTACATCCGACTATACCCACAGAGTATTGGCACAAGCAGTTTAACACACCTCGCAGATTTATCACAACAATCATCAGACTTAAATTTGGGCACGCATGTTATCCCCAACACCTTTCCCGTATAAATGTTATACCTACAGATAATTGCCAACACTGCGGAGGTAACGGTGATTTAGATCACATATTCTTTGAATGTACTAAGCATCAGAACCTGACAAATGAACTATACGTAAAACTTTGCAACTCAAACACAAGTGCTCCGTTCAACATACTGTCAATTTTGGCTTCAGCTAAAAAAGAAAATTTTGAATGTTTGATAGGTTTTTTGTCAAAAGCAGATATAAGATTGTAGTAGATTTGTTACCTTTGTTTTATATATCCTATTACCTACTGTTATATTACCTTACCCACTCCGTGGCCTATTTCTTGTGTGTCTAAAAAAAAATGTCCTGACGGGTCCCTGGACGAGAAACGTGTGTCCCTGTTATTTCCTTTGATGACATTGGATTTTTACATTTTTTAGTACGCTCTATTAGATTATTTTTAGTTCATGTATTCTCATTAAGTGACTGGCTGAATGAACTAAAAATCGACTAAAATGTTATAGATTTTAACTATGATTGTTCTATAACTATGGTTATTATATTTATGTTTAATATTACCGTATTAAACTTTCTAGTTAGACCAAAAACTAAATTCCATGTTACTTTAATTAGATTCACGGGGAGTTTGATAAACTTTCCAGCAGCACTGTTATGGAAATAAAGAAAGTTCTCTCATCGGAACAAACGTAACTCAACTTTGAAGTAATTTAATCTGTACCCACACCCTTATGTACCAAAGCAGAAATTATACATTCAGAACTCAATTTGCAAATGCATTTCATGCCGGTAATAAGAGCTCTTATCTTCGAATTGTATTACAGTTGCTAAAATTATGAATACCTGAAAGTAATAACTAGATGAAATTGTTCAAACAATTCTCAACAATGGAGGAATTAATGCTTTAATATTGTAGCACAAAATTTCTTTATATCTCTAATTAATATTGCAATGTTATAACTGTTTATTCAAGGTATTTTTCAATTTTATATAAGAGCGAATTTTGTTTAAGTTAAAAAATAATAAATTAACTTTAAAATTAATAACGTCTTATATAGGTCATTATTGGTCCGTTACTTCCTCGCCCACAATGAGATATAAAAAGACGCCATATTTCATGACGTCTGTCAGTGGAGGCCATAATAACGTCCCTGAAGTAAACTTGTAACAAAGTTACTTTTTTCCGTAAAAATTAAAATATATAAATAAAATCGTGCACGGCACTGGAGTAGAATTAACTTAAAATTTTCGAAATGTGAGGTGCTTCGAGTATAATGTCAGTCGTACCAGTTGTAAACCCCCGCCGATAGATGGAGTCACTCGCGGTATACTGACGGTTATAAGGCAGCCGGAGTCGATCAAGTTATCTGCAGTGGCAGCCCGAGGTCCCAGTTGGAGTTATAGTCTAGTCCGAGTTCGCCAGTGATTTTGGTCGAAACCATAACGACCCCTGGAGTGTTTTCTTTTTCCACTGACGCTGCCCGTGCAGTGGTATTCACACTATAAACGGAAGGTGGCACCCGAGCCAAACTGAAACCTGGGCTAAGGCGCCAAAGTGACCCGTAAAGACCGAAGTGCGTTACAATCTATTTGTCGTTCGAAAATTTGATGACAGAAAGAATCCGTTACTGAGAATTATTTGAGAATCCGTGATTACATAAATCTTGACTTCTCCTGTTAACAATTTGCGAAGAGATGATTAAGGGTCGGTTGTATGAAGTGATTTGTTATATCAACGAAGGATCTGCGAACCTATCAGCTCTGCTCAATATCTCCCTGAAAACGGATGCCGAAATCACTGATGCTGTTGAGAGACTTGCAAAAACAATGAAAGAAGCTTCTTGGCAAAATAGCCCAATAATGACGCACACGGTGAATAACAAGGATTTACCTAACATAATCAAAGAAAAAATAGCCAACAAAAGAAGACAAAACTAAATTAAACAAAGCAAGTCAGGAACTAAAAAGAATCCTAAATTCCTAAAAAAATAACTCTATAATAGCAGTATTTTAGAAACTTAGGCGCTACAGAAGCTTCTGAATACTCATTATCTAAGGACACTAAAAAGCTAGACCATCCACAATTTCCCAACCCTCCTATCAGAAACGATGAAAGCCACTGGCTTAAAAGCAACAGACAAAATGCAGCAGCATTTACAAAACATTTAGAAAAAGTTATTCAACCTAACTTCACAGAAACAAACGAAAATGACATTAACATTGAGCGGTATCTTGCTTCTCCTTACCAATTGGAACCTCCTCTTAAAAAATAACAACAAAACAAGTTCAAAATGCTATTAAAACTCTGAACACAAGAAAGCCTCCTAGTTATGACCTGAAAACAATCAAAATTCTCCAAGAGTTACATGAAAAAGCAGTTAAGATAATAACATTCATGCCATAGTAAGAACTGGGTACTTCCCAATTCAATCGAAACTCGCAGAAAAAATTCTTATTCCCAAACCTGAAAAATCGAGGGTCCCTCAAGGCAGCGTTTTGGGTCTGCTTTTATATTTATTGTATTGAAGATAAGTTCTCATTTGTTCTTATTAGGTTAGTCAACAAGTACACGTTTTACGAAATCCAGTTCGCCTTCTCAGAAAATTATGGATGTTGTGTTTGTAAAAATAATCAAAATTTTTTTTTTCAAAATATGAAAGGAGACCAAAAATAATGATTGAAAAAAATGGTTCTTTCATACTATTTTTTCTGTGCAACAATATCACACAATTGAAGCGTGTAAACTCAGTAAGTAACAGTTTAGAATTTTGTAACAATATTAAGAACTTACATCCCTTATAACTGCATTATGGTGTCCTTCGATGTTAGCAACTTATACACATCCATGAAGTGCGGATTGTCTCCTTTAATAGGAGATATTTTTATGAACAAAACTTATCATCCCCAAACACCAAGAAATATTAACTTAACTGGAGATATGTCGATGACATATTTTGTCTAATCAATGAAAATCAAAATGTGGCTACCACAATCTTAGAGTCAATAAACAAAATTCGCCCCAATATCAATTTTACTCTCGAAATATAAAATAATGATACTCTTAACTTCTTGGATCTATCAGTCATTAAGATCAACAACAAATTCGAATTTGGCATTTACAGAAAACCCACCCAAACTGATCATGTCATTTAACTCTTCTTCCAACCATCCATATCAACACAAAATGTCAGCTTTTTTCTATTACATACACCGACTTTTATCACTACTCCTAAATAAATCGAACTAAAATAAGGAGATCAACATTCTCAAATAAATCTCCTTCAACAATGGCTAATGACCCATAAAGTTAAATTCAGAAACATTCAGAAAGTCCCATACCCCAACATCACAACCACCAACTTTTTTTATGCATTTATCCATTTGCTTGAAACCAAACTACCCGACACTAAGTCTGTTCCAGCACGTTATTTTGAACTGAATGAGTTTGCGCAGTATGAACGTCGCTTTTTAATCTAGATTGAATTTAATATGATTTTAAATATCCTGTCTTTTGGAAACAGGAGAACATGTTTGTGTGAAGTTTGAAACACAGGAATATTTACGCGTATTGAAAATAATCGTCGCTAAAACGCTGCGTTCCTACTGCGCATACTCATTCAGTTCAAAAGACCGTGTTGGAACAAAACTAGTATAGCCAAAATTTTCACCAACAATATTGACAACATCAAAATATCCTTTACAGTCGAGGCAATGAATCAAAAAAGTTCGGAAATTTCCATTCGCTTCCAAAAATTTTTTGGAAAAAATGTCCCTACTTTTTATCTTATACAAACCGGAAATTGCATTGCTGCAGCCGAAAATGCATTCAAAAACTGCATTTTTTGAGACGGCTTTTGCAAGATTAAAAAACTTTGTAAATCAGAGTAAGAACTGACCCAAATCGGGTTCTGAGGAGTTTTAGAGGTCGCTGATCACGAGTATGATGTTCAAATTGACACATAGCCGACCTGGAGCTCAGGAACGCCGATGAACGTCATATCCGTGGGACTATCCCGAAATTCAAGCGGGAAAGGAGAGAAAATTGGCGCCCGGGGGTTTTTTGAGCATCGTCGAAGACCCCTCGGACAACTGCTGTGCCGGCACCTGGAACTGGGCGTCATCCCAAGAATTTTTCTGACGAGATCGCCAAAAACAACCCGAAAATTATTGTGGCGATGTTTTTTGGGGCACTGAATTCAAATTTCACGTCGAAAATGATCCCCTGAACACCTGGTGAATCGGAACCTGGACGCAGGCCTTATCTCCGTGGGTTTCCTCACAAAATCATTAAGGCTCGTTTATTGGGGTGCTGAATCCAAATTTCACGTCGAAACCGACCCTCCCAACACCTGGTACACCGGAACCTCGGCCTGAACATCGCATCAGAAGGATTTCCTTACACATACGAAGAAGACGAACCCAGAATCGTTATAAGGGGTTTTTTGAGGCGCCGAATCAGAATTTCCCGTCGAAACGACCCTGCCAATACCTGGTGCACCGAAATCTTTATCTTGACATCGATGTTTTAGAGACGGACTTCAATACTGCAATAGCTGTGTGGAATTCTTGATTATAGTTAAATTATGTGAGGATGACAGAAATCGAATGAATAGAAAGTCAATATTTATGTAATTGGCATTTAAAAAATTTTTATTGAACTGAAATCAAATACAATCTAACTGTAACTTTATCTTGCCTCATTAATTAATAATTTTAATTTTTAGACATGTAACTAAATATCAAATTGTTCATCAAGTGACACATCGCTAGTCTGTTCATTTTCTTCGTCATCGACTGACGTATTCATAAGTAGACCATCTTCCTCATGTAAGGCCTCTCTCTCTCTCTCTCTCTGCCGCAATAACGTTTTCAACTGAATATCTTTAACAACTACAGGATAACAGATTACAATCCCCTGCGCATCCACCTAATATTAGTTCCATAATATTCTTGGGCGCAGGCTTTTCTGTCATTTCTTCAGGGCCCAGTGTGTCCACCCCCATTCTGTTGGGTCCATGGTGAGCTGGTCTCCGTGCAGCCAATCTTGCACTTGAAAATAGACCCTTTTTAAATGACGTCTAGTATGGGGAGAATTTTTCTTAAATTTACTCTCTCCTTTGGATTGGGTTTTATGTATATTCTGTACCTGTACACATATAGTAACTGGTCCCATTGTGGCTTGTATCCGTCAAGTACTTTCGGCTTTCTGAATGACAGTGAAGCACTGTACATTGCTCGACAAAGTTCGGAGATCTAACCGGAGATTATTCTCGTAATTCTCTTCGCTCTATTCAAACCCGGCATTTAGGATTTTACAGGACTGGATCAACTTTTTCGAGGGCCCCAGGCGACAGTTACACATCAATGAATGTGTGAAATTATAAGACGATTTTCGGTTAGTCTTTTGCGATCGTGTCTGAAAAACCCTCGGAGACGACGTTCAGGCCGAGGTTCCGGTGCACCAGGTGTTATTCGAATTCAGCTCTCCAAAAAATCCCCCATAACGATTTTAGGTTCGTCTTCTTTGATTGTGAGAGGAAAACCCTCGGAGACAACGTTTAGTCCAAGGTTCCGGTGCACTAGGTTTTCGGATGATCTTTTCGACGTGAAATTTGGATTAAGAGCCCAAAAAACGCCCCTACAATGAATTATTTTCGGGTTGTCTTTGGCGATCTTGTCAGAAAAATTCTCGGGAATGACGTCTACGTCCAGGTTCTGGCGCACCAGGTATCTGGGGGGTATTCGACGATGCCACATTTGAATTCAGCTACCCATAAAACACCGGGAGCCGAGTTTCTCTCCTTCCCCGCGTGAATTTAGGGAGAGTCCTACGTAGATGGCGTTCATCGGCGTTCCTGAACTTCAGGTCGGCTGTGGGTTAATTTTAACTTCATAATCATGATCAGCGACTTCGAAAACCACCGGGAACCCGATTTGGGCCAATTCTGACTCTTATTAACAATGTTCTTTAATCTTCCAAAAGCCATTCTTGGCTGCTGCAATGCAATTTCCGGTTTGTATAAGATAAAAAGGAGGGATATTTTTTTTTAAATTTTTTTAAGCGAATGCAAAAAACCGCTTTCCAATCCGTCTTAGTCCGAAAAATTCCGAACTTTTGGCCTTTTTAGGGCTTCATTGCCTCGACTATTAAGGAAAACAACAAACTAAATTCTCATCTCGTAAATTATAAAGGCAAAATTAACACCTTGGACAGAAGTGGAGTGTGTAGGCTTCATGCAGCGATTGTGATGCTAGCTACATAGGAAGGACTTGCAGATATTTGCGAGTCTGCATAAACGAACACATCAAAAGACCTGTTCAATCAGCATTTAGACACTACCATACACAACATAATTTTTGCCCAACTTAGAATTCTAGGATCCTCGTTAACCTAAATACCAAAAATTTTACCTTGCTAAATTTCTCAGAAGATGTCAAAATAACGATTAAGCGAGGCAACAACGACGCGAGCCTTAACACCCAGGTCAACCTAATCAGAAACTTCACACGCTTCCACGTTCAATTAAGCTAACCCTCAATGATGATAGCTTTTTCAGCTAAACGCCACCAGGTTTAGGGAGTTATCTTTTCTTATACCTTTACTCGAGACTGCTCAGTTAGAGCCTACTGCAAGGATCTCATGGCCAACCACCATGAGTACGCTTGATGGGCGACCTCAAAGCCAGGAGACAAATGGGTTTTAACAGTTTTTTTCAATTTGTTAAAATTCATTAATTTGCATTTAATAATAAACTTTCCTTTTGATAACATTAACAGGACATCTAACTTTAGGCCGAGTTTCAGACCCTTTCGGCGTGTCGACTCTGGCCCTTCTATTTATTAGTTTCAGAGTCTACACCCCGTAACTGCATAAGTGTAGTTGACACTCTACCTCAATTTAGATTCTAAAACTAAATTATGTAAACTAAAATTCGCCAGCTTCTTATATAACAAAAATTTATATATATTTTCACTACATCTTCAAGTAATTTTATATAAAATTAAACAAATTACATTTCTTTCGTACCACTCTATTCGCATTGAGAGCGCTTTCAACCAATTATACCAACCGAGCTCACGTTGACAAGTTGACAGTTCAAAGCCATGGGACCAGCACTCAAAAACTTTCTTTCTCTTTTTTTGTCTTGTTTATATCTACTTGCGATCAGAACTAACCAAGTTCGTATGTTAAGTAAGTAGTTTAAATTGGGACTGTTTTCCTCCGATTACAATTCCCACCATTTCTTTTATAGATTGAGTGTATATGTATGAACTTTGTTTCTAATTTTTAAATTATTCTAATGTCTATAAGGCAAATAAAGAGATTTATGTCTTTTTAGTCTGTGTTTTGCGCTATTATCTGGCAAATTCACAGCTAAATAATTTGGGTGAAACGCGAGTTATCTAACCTAGCATTTACTATATTTGGATTGAAACGTTTCTATTATGTCCGGTTAAGCTGCTATTCCCCATAGTTGTACCCCATAGGTCGATATTGGTTTGAAGGCTGTTTTATATACTAGAAGCTTGTTTAGTGACAGTTTGAGCGTCTGCATAGAAGCAAATGATACTTGCTGAATTTGTGAGCCAGTTGTTTCCTCTTCATGAGGATATGAATTTTCCCTTAAGTCCCTTATAAAGATGCAGTCCTAAGTATTTTACGCTGTCTGATGTGGGTAACATTTGTCCATTTAAAGTTGTTGTTGGAGCAGTATCTGTGCATTTGGTAAATGTTGTTTGTACAGATTTTTGTTCATTTCTTGTTGTTCTCCATTTTCTTAGCCAGTCCTGGTTCTATTGAATGGATCCTGAAGAAGACTTCCAGATACATCAGGGGTTCTAGGTTTAGCCTGTATACCTTTATCGTCCGCAATTGGGGTTGTCGTAATGTTTTCACTAGTGGGCAAGTCTTCAGTGTAAAGAAGGTATAGTGTGGGTTCCAATACACTACCCTGGGGAACTCCCGCTTTAACTGGAAATATTTGTGTTGGATTTTGTTCGTTTTGTACCATAAAGTACCTTTCTTGCAGGTATGATTCTAAAACAAGGCATATTGTGTATGGTAGTGTGTCCTTTAGTTTATAGAGAATCCCTTGGTACCAGAAATTGTCAAAGGTCTGGATTACATCTAAGAAGCCCTATGTTCAAAAGTTTGGTTGATGGTATCAACTATTCTGTGGACTTGTTCAATCGTGCTGTGTTGCTCGAAGAACCCAAGCTACTGGTCGGGTATGAGGTTGTTTTCTTATATGATTCCCAAATTGTGATTTTTTTGAGAAGAGTGTATAGTTTGTCTCAAGTGAAGTTTTTTACGATTAAATTGTCTTCTACAGTTTGTCTTAAAACGAGATTTTTATGAAAAATTCTATAAATATTATAAATGTGTCCCAAAAATAAAAATTCTTTTCAGATGTATACAGTATGGCTCAAAAATGAAAATTCAAAATTCTTGTAAGTTGTAAGAAAAAATCTGATGTGGCCAGCACATGACCTCTCGCCATTTTTGAATCAAAAATTTACAGGTTGACACAAAAAAGTATGAAAAAAAATTATTTTTTTGTAAATCTGGCAACAATGGCAAAAGTTTCGAAAATTTTAATGAGATGAAAATAAACTATATGGTATACAAAATATATGTGTAAAACTTTATTGTCGTTTTGTATAATAATGGCGTCATCACCCATAGCAACTGCCACTTCCGGTTGTGCGATTGGCACCAAAATCTAATCAGATCTAATCTAGGGTATCAGAATCCTGTATGCAAAATTTCAATTTTTTTTATTCAGTAGTTTTTGAGTTATCGTTACTACAACATCCATCCAAACACACACACACACTAACACACACACACACACACTAACACACACACACACACACTAACACACACACACACACACAGACATCATCGCGAAAATATTAAAATCGTATTCTAGGGACCCTAAAACGTGTTTATTCATTGAAAACTCACTACCCAATTTTTAGCATGATTCCTATACCTCTCTTACCTGAAGGGCGAGAGGTAAAAATGGAAAAAATCCTATTAAAAAAAATCTGATGTGGCCAGCACATGACCTCTCGCCATTTTTGAATCAAAAATTTACAGGTTGACACAAAAAAGTATGAAAAAAAATTATTTTTTTGTAAATCTGGCAACAATGGCAAAAGTTTCAAAAATTTTAATGAGATGAAAATAAACTATAGGGTATACAAAATATATGTGTAAAACTTTATTGCCGTTTTGTATAATAATGGCGTCATCACCCATAGCAACTGCCACTTCCGGTTGTCCGATTGGCACCAAAATCTAATCAGATCTAATCTAGGGTATCAGAATCCTGTATGCAAAATTTCAAATTTTTTTATTCAGTAGTTTTTGAGTTATCGTTACTACAACATCCATCCAAACACACACACACACTAACACACTAACACACACACACACACACACACTAACACACACACACACAGACATCATCGCGAAAATATTAAAATCGTATTCTAGGGACCCTAAAACGTGTTTATCCATTGAAAACTCACTACCCAATTTTTAGCATGATTCCTATACCTCTCTTACCTGAAGGGCGAGAGGTAAAAAGAAACACATGAATAAAAAAATAATAAACAAATTTGTGTCACTTGTGAAGATAAAATTTTTTTTGGGCTGTCAATTTTATATGAATTTAATAAGGAATGGTTTATGTACCGAGATAATATGTAAAGATATGGAAGGACCTAATAAACATATAGGAAGACAATATTCAAGAAATAAGGACAATTAAGGAAATAGAGAAGTGAAAGTTGTACAGGGCAGGGCATATACAAAATTATTTTCTTTTGGTTTGTAATGTTTATTATTTTTTTTTTAATTTATACAACCCACCCCAAATTGAGACCTGTTAAATAATATATATCATTACAAAATACAGTATGACCCAAAAATAAAAATTCTTATCAGGTGATTATACAGAATGTCCCAAAAAAGAAATTCTTGTAAGATATATACAATGTGTTTTAAGTTGAGTTTTTAATAATTAAGATATCTGAACATTTTTTTGTTTGAAACATCATCAGAAGTAGTTTGTGATGCAGCTGTCAGATAAATGATGACGTCACTTTTCACTTCCGCTTGTCCCGGAAACAAAAAAAGTAATTTTTTGCCGATTACTAAATAGCAACTTCTCTTTTTTACTTTAAATTTAAAATCCATGGATTTTTTTCATAGTTATGCTCATAACAATTTTTTTTTAATTTTCAAATTATCTCCTAACTTGTTTATTAATTGAGATATCCGAACAACCTTTTTTTTTGTTTGAATGTATACATTTACGTAAAACTGTAAAATATTTGATCAATTTTCACTTCTGTTTTTCCCGGAAACAAAATAATGTCATTTTTGAGCAACCCTTCTTTTTTATTATTATTTATTTTTCAATTTTGTAAATAAAAATCATATTGCTTTATTCGTAGAAAACATCCTAGTCATAATTTACTGTTTTTCCTGTGAAACTTATAAATAATCATTGAGTTAAAAAGGGCCTGCATTTTTTCAGTAATTTAATTTAACCCTGCATTAACCCTTCCAGGGAGGCATTACACAGCCACCATTGATCTTGTTGGCACTCGTCCTTCGCAAACACGCCAAGTAAGCATCTAGCCGGCCGTTTTATAAAATCCAAATGTACGCACAAGCCTAAAAGTCGATACGGGCACACGTATAGCCTTCGCGCTTTTCTATTGGCAGAATTCGCGGTCACGTGAGCGACGAATATTTTGCCGGAGACACATAATTCTACTTACATGAACCTGTAACCTTTTACAACACTCTTCTTCTTTTTCAGGCGGCCACCTGCGATAGTATACGTTTTTAATTGAATTATGAGTTTTTCTCGATTGGGGTAGGTTAGGAGAACGCGGCATGCTTTTATTTTCGTTCATTTTATCGTTTAGTTTGAGACTTTTGAATGTATGTTAAATTATAACTGTTGTTTTAGGTATTTTGCGAAGGAATAACAACTAACCGGTTCTCTAATTTTACGAGAATATATAAATTTAAATAAACAATATGAAGTTCGTTTGATAATTCAGATGTTATTATAAGAGTAGAAAACGAAAATTAAACTGCATATTATATTCCCAGAAGTATTTAACTATATTTATGGGAATGTTACTAATTATTTGGTCCACAAATGAACTTATTTTTTTCACATTATGCTTCCAAAAAATTAAACGAATATTACCGCCTAATTCAAAACTGCTTTTTGTAATGTATCTCAAGGGTTTATTCTGGTTATCGGGAAGATATACATAAGAGATTGTTAACAACTAATTATTTATTCACTGTTTTACTATAATATAATTAACATATCTTTTGAGTTCTCATGCCAGCCCTTTAACACTAGCGGCACGAACTCCTAATTGAATGTAATGAGTCACTAATGGTAATGAACTACTAATTGTAATGAGCCCGTCTCGAAGAGACAACAAAATATTTATCTAAACCCAACAATAAACATTACTTGACCCGACACAACGTCGAACTTGAACCGTCTTTCGTTACCTTACGATATCACGTTACCGCTTGAAATAATAACATGACGTCATAACCTTTATATTGTTTAAATTAACTAGTTTAATGAACTAGAATATTTTATTATTTAAAAGGTTATTTTGTGTAGCCTACATACTAGCCTACATACTAAAGCTGGATCAAAATTATTTATTTCTTACTAGGGAGATTGAACACACTCGCTTAAGGCAATACCTTAATAAGGGAAGGTCTTACTTAAATACACAAAAACTTATTTCTGACGCTAAAAAAGCAGGAGTTATTTCTAACCTTGCTGATTTGGTGTTGGTGTTTACCCCATTTTATACTTTATCCTGAAGTTTTTAATTCAATAATAATACTAAAACACCAGTCCAAAAAGGATAAAAGCAATCTCACATAAGGTAAAACAGTATAAGTTCAATAACATAATGAACCACAAAAGTAAATAATCTTTGAAGGTTAGAATTTTTCTCAGCTGGCAGCTAAGGGAAATATAATCACCTTAAATTCTTACCGTCATCGAACGCAATTAAGGGAAGGCAGAATTTTATTAAGGTTCCCCTATTAAAAAATAATTTCAGCGCACGCGTAGCTGTCATTATAAGGTCTACCTTAATAAAGTAAAGTTCTTATAACGTGTTCAATAACTCTCTATAATAGTTTTATTTTGTTTATATTTACGTAAAGCTTATTGCGTTTTAAAAAACTGTACAATTAACAGTTAATTTTTATTATACCAGTCAATGAAAATTCTGTGAATCTGTAAGTAATTTTCGGATCAATAAATATAATAATCTACGAGAGACCAAAAAAGCATAAAATTGATATTATTTTTTACTAGTTATGATCAAATTTCGCCATACACTATTATACTGTGTATAATTCCTTATATTATTGTATTGTTATAAGTTTTTTTAAATCTATAAATAAATTAAAAACCTAAACTAAAACACCTAAAACGATATTCTGTATATATAAACCCTCAATAAAATATTTGTGGTGGTTGGTCCTCACACATATATAACAAGCGATTAAACGCACAACTGGTATATCAATACCATCAGCTGATTATTCTATAATTGAACATAATGAGGTGTTAATGAGTCCTGACCTAATCTACTACTATGATCGGTCAGTGATATTGTTGTGTTGGAGATGCAACAGAATCGCTCAAATTCCGAAGTTCTCTGTTCTGGTGTTGACAAAGGAATATTTGTCTGACGTCTAAGACTGTTTATTATTAATATCTCATAATTTTTACTATTATATATATATACAGGAAAAATTAAAAGAGTTGTATACAATGATTTTTTATAAACCTCCTGATTATTGGTATAGAAAGAGAAATATTTGCTCACAGACACATGAACTTCAGATAAAGATATCCCAACCTTACTTTGTTTTAAATAGTAAAAACATTTTACAACTATACGTTCAAATCTAAAACTATTTAGTTTGTACTTTTCCTCAATTAAAATATTTATATTACAGATCTATAAACACATAACAATTTATTTACCTATTAAAAATAAAAAAATATGGAAATTTTAAAAGTATATCTTGTTTTAATATTATAAATGATTTAAAATTATAATTTGTATATATATAATAATAATAAATTATTAACTCGGATAATTAAGGTTTAAAGCTTCTTTATAGTTAATTTCTACACCATAATGTATTACTGTGTTCAATGTATCATTGGCAAGCTTGATAATATCACTCGTATATGTCAGATAGGATATTGGACCAAAACAGAACCTTATAGTACCCCAGCTCTAATTTATTTTATTTCAAAATAACTTTAAAAGAATGTTCTAATAAATAGAATAGGCGAAATTCCTAACGCGTATATTTAGTTCAAATGTGCTTGTAGTTGAAATATAGTGAAAAACATGTATTAACGAACATAAAAATTTTTCCAACCGAAAATTATTTATTTTTAAATCTGCTTTTCTAATGTTTTACTAATATCTACGTCAAATTATGTTTCTGCTTCTATTTCAATTTATTCTTCTTCTGTTTGTTTTTCTTTTTTCATACTTTCATTTACTGGTCCTTCACTTCGTCCCTGGGGTCCCTAATCCGGTGTGTAAGGTACTTATTGTCAACTGTCAATTGTCAACTATATTTGTCACTTATCCACTTGCCGCATGTGGTTTAACTACGCAGTTAATTTTTAAATTTTAAAATTTGTTTAAAAGTGCATCGTAGGATGCACTTCGACAATTTCATATAAAAAATATCAGTATTTCCTCCATTATGGCATTTTTGGTGTAGCGTTTTTAAAATTCTTTTTAAATGTTTAATTTGTCATTTTTGGTTAAAGTTTTACTTTCGTTTATCACTTATTCAGAATGTGAATTTTCATACCGTATCAATTTTCTTATTATTTGTCGTACTTAACTAACTGCTTTCTGTAAGTAATCTTTTAATTACTTTTTTCTTGTAATTTTTACTTTGTATATTTGTATTATAGGCCTGATGATGGCCATTGTTTGGCCGAAACATGTTGCCGCATAATTGTTAAACATTAACTTCACAAAATAATTGTGGTATGTCTTGGAGTTTTATTATTCGTTAAAAAATATTATGTATGCATATTTTTTCCTAGAATATATCATGTAACATTTGAATAAACGCCGCTCGGAAACCCTCCAATTTAGTGAGACATTCAAATAAAAGCGTTAATGCCGCTTCTTTTGACGTTATAAGTACTTTGATTGGCAATTCCTTAGTTACCAGTTTCATTATTTTTCGGAACATCTGAAGAAATGATATTCAGTTTCATTCTATGAATAAAACAGAACATAGTATGGATTATATTAAAATGAAGACCTGTTCTCGATTTAGTTATTCTTTAGTAATATCTATATATATCGAGTAAAATGTCATTATTTTTTGCTCACATTGTAAATATATTGATATGGTTTTTTATTTATATGCGAAGTTTTAGTTTTGTTTTTGTATGTATTGTGGTTGACTGTGATTGAAAGGTAGAAGGTTATTGTCAAATGTAAATTTGACAATGAAAATAAGGTTATGATAAGAAGTTTAAGGTGCGTGTGGATGTATTTAAATGTGTTGAAGATTTATTTAAGAATGTTTTGTGTTTAGATGATTATTTTTATTTGATTTAATAATGAGTTCACAAAAATTGTGGTACAAGTAAAAGAAAAGATCTTAGTGTCGTTAGTCATTTAAATTTACAGATAAAAAAATATCTAGTTGGGGAAAAAAAAATGAAAAAGAGAGAATAAACAGTTTTGATTTTTTGATAGATAAGAAAGTAATGTCATAAATAGAATATGTTTAAAAAAGAATTATTATGAATATAATAGAAGTTGTTTTCTAGAAGAATAAAAAAAAATTTATATATTAAAACAAAAGGTTTATTAATATAATGAAAAATTTTACAAGAATATAAAAAAAATAACAAAGAAGACAAAGAACAAATTGGTTTGTAGGAGGACGAGGTGGTGGTGAAGATTAGTTTAGACGGAAAGAAAGAAATAGGTGGAGATAAAAAATACAGAAGACAGAAGAGGGAATTAACTAGGAGGTGATACAAAAAAAGAAAAGAAAGCAACTGATTCAAAGAAGACACAAGAGAGAGAAGAACCAGAAGTATTTTAAGGCGCCCAAAATTATAGTTTTTTTTATTTATTTTTTTTGTAATGTTTATTTTCTTTTTTAAGGAACCCAACCTAAGAGGGCATAAGAGTCTCATAATGATTAAAACATAACTATTCTAATATAATATATTATGAATAATGGGCTCTTCAAGTCATGAACTGAGATAAAATTCAGGGCTATAATATAAGATAAAATAAACACTTTACTGAAAAAATTACTTTGTTTAAGTCCCAAATAAAGCAGAAAAAAAATATTGAAATTTGAAAAAGTGTGGTCAAAATGGTAAGTGACGTAACACTAATAGGATTGCTTAATCTGCTCCTATGTTGTAGGATTATCAGTCTATTGCAGTGGTACGAGATTATATTGTTATCTTTTTCTATCCCACCATAAAATATTTGAACATCTTTATCCTCTTTCTACAACATAACTAACAATAACATTGACAGACGTGACAGTTAACGTAACCTAACTTATTTATATCCAATTCAATATGGTAATTAGAGCTGAGTTCTGGTTTATTAGCGAATTTTTTGAAAGAATTTTTATATTTTGAAAATTTATTTGTGAGCCTTATAATTATTGATTAGGTACGTCTATATTGCATATTTTTTATCTAACTACTAATATTTATTTCTCTGAATATTTCAAAACTTTATTTCAGTAAAACTATACTTCTTCATCTTCTTCATCTTTTAGTTCCCCAATTAGTACTTCCTCCGTTGTAATTAGTATGACAAAGAGGCAATGAGATGATGAACTTTCGAAGACACAAGAAGATACATTTTCATTAATAATTACCTCCACAGTATATGCCTTTTTGTGAACTTTATGTTCTGGTGTTATTTTTGTTCTGACAATGCAGACATCATGTTCTCGCTTTAACTGCATATAACTTATTGCATTATCTCCATAATTCGTGGAAGATTAGTAGAATCTGCTTTATAAAATTCTACATTCATTTTAAATAACTTTGACATTTTAGCAAATGAAAAAAATAATTTTAATACAGAACGTCACACAAATACGACTAAAGACGTTTACCAAACGAAAAGAGAACCCAAATGAACGTAACTTGATTGATTAGACTTGGCAACGTGGCACTGCCGCGCTTTTCCGTGATTGGATATTGTGGAGGGCGGGAATTTAAATATTTTAAAAGTAAAAAGGCATTATTTTGAAATACGCTTGTTATTGGCAGTAACGGAAATAATTATTAATAAATATGCTTTTCTTTTAATGATTTTTATATGCCATTATGTTAAAATTCCGACCTGTGAATGTAGGCCATTCTTGGAAACGCTGTAAAAAATTATTCTGGCGATGACCTTGAGAGCACTCTTTAGCGCTCCGGCGATAGGTCAGCACTTGATACGTCATATCTTGGCGCGACTTTCGCAGTTTTCAAACAGGAAAGTTTCTTGAAAATTTATTTTGGAAAAATAACTTCGAAAAAAAATTTAACCACTTTTCTCGTCGTTCTGAAGGTTGTAGTATTTTTGCTATTGCACTATTGCAAACAGTAGCAGAACAGATTCAACGTCGAGGAAGATAGTTTTCGTCCACTGTCGTGCCTAATATTCACTGAAGTAAGCAGTAACTGTTACTTTTTCAAAAGATTTGGTGTGCACTGGATCTTGATTGTCTAGGAATTCTACCAATTCGCTGTTTATATGATTATGGGGTCGTTCTTCGTGACACTTAGCAATCTTCTTTATTTCTTCTTTAACTGTTTCAATGTGGAGTTCCAGATGTAAGTCTTTATTGGGAAGATACACGGGGCGTTGATTATATTCCTTAAGGGGGCTATTCACGTAACTGCATATTTGAATGGTATACATGCACAAATTATACTTGAATGGAAGCTTCGCCGCTACATGGCACAAGTGCAACTGAACGGCAGCAGAATATAGTTCAATTTTGTGACGTATACGGTGAAGATGTCATCAACAGATGAAGAAGATGCATTAGCTTGAGCCGCTTGTATTTTGGTTCTTAAAAGACAACGAAAGAAAAAAGATATTGATGTAAAAAGTGGCTACAACGAAGGAATTTGTATTCACATACAAAATTAAATGAATTGAAAATATATCCTCAAGAACATAGTGATAATTTTTTATTTTATATTCCATAGGCATTGGTTCACTGCTATAAATTTCAATAAAATCTTCAAGTATACCATGATTCCTCTTTTTACGTCGGTTGTCATCTCGCCATCTCACACTCACTTCTGCAGGTATGCAGAAGTATGTACAACACACGTTCAGTAGCACTTACGCAACCTTCACTAGCACATGTATACAGGATAGAATTTCTTTATGACTTAAGTCACTTGTACAATTACAATACATGTGCAAGTTTCCTTCAACACACGATCCAGTATACTTATGCAATCAATTTGTACATGTATACCGTTCAAGTATGCAGTTACGTGAATAGCCACCTATAGTACTTAGTTTTGGACTCTTTAGTTTGACCTGTCTCTATAGGTCGAGAGACTGCCACAACAATTCGGATTTCGGGCTGCCAGTGCAGCTAACTGATTAACTTCGGCTGCCGTATACCATAAGGTCGGCTGGGTATGCAAAACAAGACAAGACACCATCTTTCGGCGGGGTTACAACTGATACGGCTAGCCTTTAACATAATTTAATGTAATTCTAAATTCAGTGCGATTTAATTTATATATTTTATTTATCACGGAAAGAAACTTTGTTACATCAGTAATGTCTATAATTATCTAAACTTTATCGATTGTTAAATATTTTTTTCTGAAACCAAGCCTATGAACGGGAATCAAATAATTGTGTTTTATTAGGTATATGTTTCAATCTCTTGAGAATATATGTTTTAAATGTTTGAAATAACTGGCGCGTGTTGGTCACTTGATTGCAGTAGTAATTTTCGTTAAAGGGGTTTCATATCCCACCGATCACTTGGTCTCAACTTTTAAAATTATGTCGCAGAGGTTATAAGTAACAAATTCGATTGATTCAAAGTAATATTTTTAAGAAAAAATAATAGAAATAATTTCAGTGATTTCTTTATTGTTTTTTTCTCCTAATAAATTACCTCGGTTTGATTTGGGTGACTACCAGTAGACCGAAAACTATTAGACCGACCCTTTCCCAACAGACCAAATCTCAATAAACCGAACGCACTCTCCCAATAGACCGAACTGTTAAATCACTATTTTCATCTATTTAAAAAAAAGGTCTTGACTAACCAAATCAAGCCTATGTATTAAAATAAAACAAAAACTAACTTTAACTGCTTTAGGCTAAGACGAAAACAATGGGCAGCTGTTAGTATCCATCAATCGTTGATTATTCAGTCTATTGGGGGTCCGGCCTACTGGTAGGTCGGTCTAATCGGAAAATTTTGCGAAAAAAAATCGTTTTTCTCATTTTTATTACCTCTCGCCCTTCAGATAAGAGAGGTATAGGAATCATGCTAAAAATTGGGTAGTGAGTTTTCAATTGATAAACACGTTTTGGGGTCCCTAGAATACGATTTTAATATTTTCGCGATGATGTCTGTGTGTGTGTGTGTGTTAGTGTGTGTGTGTGTGTTAGTGTGTTAGTGTGTGTGTGTGTGTGTGTGTGTGTTTGTTTGGATGGATGTTGTAGTAACGATAACTCAAAAACTACTGAATAAAAAAATTTGAAATTTTGCATACAGGATTCTGATACCCTAGATTAGATCTGATTAGATTTTGGTGCCAATCGCACAACCGGAAGTGGCAGTTGCTATGGGTGATGACGCCATTATTATACAAAACGGCAATTAAGTTTTACACATATATTTTGTATACCCTATAGTTTATTTTCATCTCATTAAAATTTTCGAAACTTTTGCCATTGTTGCCAGATTTACAAAAATATAATTTTTTTTCATACTTTTTTGTGTCAACCTGTAAATTTTTGATTCAAAAATGGCGAGAGGTCATGTGCTGGCCACATCAGATTTTTTTCCTGGATCCCTTAATCCAGCTTTCGCGACCAACTGGGCTATACCTTTCAAAATGAGAAAAGATTAAATTCCGTTAGTCCATGCCTGTATGATAAAACATAATAATAAGATTTTGCTCTTTTGAGGATCATAATGATATCTGTGACTTTCCACATCATAGGAACATACTTCAGTCAGGATACATTGATAATACATTTTATTATACCTTTTCTTGGAAATTGCTATAAAGCTACACTTGTAATCAAGTCAAATTTTTTTTCTAGTTAATTTTTGTTTCGACATTATCAAAAATTTCTTTCAGGGAAGCAGGTAAGTTTAATAACGGATCTTCTTTATCGTATACATGTCCTTCATGCTTTTTGAATATTGTTTTGAACGATGATATTCAACGTTAAAACTGTAGGGAAAAATCTGAATTGTAATAAACAAAATCCAATTAAAATTACACTCTAAAAAAATAGTATTAAAATATATTAGAAATAGTGTCATAACAAACTGGCAACAAATTACCGGAAAAACAAAAGGTTAATACTATACCTAAACTTCCTGTACCTGAAACTAATAACCAGACAAAACTGTTAAAATATTCTACAACAAAAGAGGAATTAATGCATACAAAACTCTAAAACCAAAGTTTTCACGGAGCATAAAACATTAATGAAGCTTGTGTATCGTTTCTGTAGAAGCTAATGCCGCTAGTATCCTTGGAGGGATAATTAAAGTCTGTCGCCAACTAACGAAGCTAAACATACACATTCATCACTCTCCCCACTACCCCGACATCACCCCTTACCCCTCGTGCCACCCACAAAAACCACCTCTTGTCGTTGGCGTCTTCTCTATACCCGTATAATTATATACGGTGTGTTTACCAGACGAGATTAGATAATCAGACGATGGCTTGTATTTAAATTCAATCAGTGGTTCAATGTTGTTTTTCGCTCGTTGTGGTAAACAAAAGCGAGTTGGGAAATCGTACATCAACCGATTCCTGCTGCTAAAGACACAAAGAAAATTTGTTTCACAAAATATTCTGTTTTCTCTCTCATTTAAGGGCGTAACACTCAAATTAAATAAGAATAATTATTAATTTAACCAAAGTTATTATTATTTATCAACATATCCAATGATACGTACGTAAAAATCAACAGCTATCGCCCAATATCGTGATTGGTATTTTATAGTACGGTTCATAGGTGTTCAATTTATTTGTCAAATTTTAGTGTAAACTATTGCATACTACGTAGTGTAATTTTTATAGTGGATGGCAAAAAAAGGCAAAAAAATATAGCTCTGGAGAATTAGTAATTAATAAGCGAGATGTACCGAATGAAAGTATAGTTGGTCCATTACTTTCCGCCATATACAATAATGATATTGGTACGGATGCAGGGCCACTTAGTTCATTATACTGAATCCTAAAGCTTGGGTAAACTTGAGGATTCTCTGGATTAGTCCTGTCAAGTCATCTTGTGCATTCGTTATACTTAAATGCCTCTTCTACTTTTCACCAGTGCATCACATTTAAATAGTTCTTCTGCTATATCACACAATATGCAGTTGGTGGTTCCATGATGGAATCCCATTTTCTGTGTGTGTGTGCATAGTTTGCAATGTCCTGTTATCAGGCCGGCAACTTCTCCAAATTGTCGAAGATCGAGTTGTATATAGGTCATTTGATAGGTTACGAGAAAGTTCTTTTATAACTCTTTTCCAGTGGTTATATGCTGGTTGAACATCCAGTTTTATTTGTGGACGAACCAGTGCATATGAAATTCCACATACTGGTTCGGGTTCTATAAAGGTGTCGTCTGTTTTCTTTCTTTTGTAGTTGTTAGCTTCTTCATTGCCTTCTACCACACTATGCCCTGGTACCCCAACAATAGTCACATTGGTGTTCTTTGCCAAGGTACTAAGTGATTGTAGGCAGTCTGATACAAGTTTTAAATTGTATTGGTTTAATTTCAGTGCTTTTACTGTCCGAGGCAATACAGATCGATTTATATTTTTATTCAATGTCTATATTCTCGGCTACTCAGATTAAAATGGCTTGAATTTCAGCTTGGAATAACGAAAGTTTAGACTGATGTCTTTCCTTGTTTTCACTCCGTATATACCTACGTCGCTATAACTTTTGGTTTTCGAGCCATTAGTGTACCACATAATGCTTCCTTGCATATACGAAGGTTCTCCTTTCTCCCATTCCTGTCTATTACTCGAGTTGACAGAAAATGATTTTTGGACATGGTACTTTGGAGTACTATACTGTAGATGTACTATTTAGTGCGCCCACTCTTACCAAACATACTAGTAGATTTGCAAGATGGGCTTTTGCTGTTGATTGTTCAACTTTTGGCCACCACACCACAGGTCCATATGTAACCATGGGTTGAACTACCGTGGTGTATGGCTAGTTGGTTATTTCAGGTTTAAGTCACATAAGGATGATTTTTGCTTTTTCGGTGGTCCCGATTAAATGAGGATTCCACGTCAGCTTTTGGAGTCCAGTCTTAAAATGCTAAAATCTACAGGGTATCTGTAAATAAGCAGCATATAATAATGCGGAAAAGTTAAAAAAAAGCGCAATAATCGGAAATCAAGATAAAGACTACTATCTGTAAAATATGGCAATGAAAATTGTAAAATCAATTGACTGGAAAGGAAATAAGTTTAAACAGAAAAATATGCAGTGATCATTCCAGAAGCTGCAAAGATAGGAAGAAAAATATTTCTTGGTAAATACCCCATTTCCTTATCTGAAATTCAGGGACAAAGAAGAACTACAAAGAAGTGAATAGTGGGAAGTAGGTAAATAAGAAGAAATGTCGATTTAATATTAAATCATAAAAGAAGTATGAACGTTATAAGGACAGAAAGAAAAAATATAAATGAGAATTATATTATAATTTCTAAAATTAGAGTTACACAAGAATGTTGATTTTGTAAAACGACTATTATTATGAAAGGCATTTTAACATAAGTCCAAAAAGTTATCTATGAAGTGCAGTATCACAAATAATAAATTAGTTTAAAATTCAAAATTTCAAAGAATGGTGGCGACTAGTTTCGGCTTCCGCTATCATCAGGTCTACAATAAATCCATTATAATACCTTAATAAAAAACGGGCGGCTTACCATATGCATTGTTGGGTAAATTCTATAATAAGATGTAATAGATGACAATAAAAGTTCTTAAAGGTTTAAAAAATTTAAAAAAGTAAATGTTTATCATTTTTCAGGTTTGGATGAAATATATTACACAATTACGTTGTTTAATATTTTTTCTCTACGCCTATTAAATAATACGTTCATTCTTGTTGCATATTTAATTGAATAATAGCATACATTCTTCCACGCCGTTAATTCTTACTAAGAATTCGCTCTAATTTAGCCAATCACATCCCCTGATTTTAAGAATTCACGCTAGTATCAACAAATCACATTGATTTTAAAATAACTAGCCAATCGCATCTTGGCAATCTCATGATAAAGCCATTTTATTTGAAATGTTAAATCAACTAAAGTCAAAGATTAATATTTTAAGTGTCAATTAAAGATTTGTGTTAAAAATTATGATTTAGGTATGTATATAAGTCGCATAGTCGTAGTGAAAGTATAGTATTATAGTTGCGTAGAATGGCTACTGTAACTCTCTTTGCGCCATGAAGCGGTATTTTGGCGCCTTAGTCCAGGTTTCGGATTGCCTCGGGCGCTACCTTCCGTTTATGGTGTGAAGGCCACTGCACGGGCAGCAACAGTGGAGAAGAAGTACTCCAGAGGTCGTTGTAGCATCGACCAAAATGACTGGCGACCAGAAGGGCGGTCTTTACTTGCCCTACTGGGTTGAGAGTCTGGTTATTTGCTGCTCGTATCGAGGTGTCACGATAAAAATCATAAATTAGAAGAAATAACTGTCTATATATTAAATACAAATTCAAATCCGGTGAGGAAGAGTGTGAACCAGGCTTTATCAGGTGACGGATCTAAATGTGCGTGCACTATTTCCAGGCTGATCGGATTGACGGTCCAATTTAACTTTGCTTCAGCTCATCTTGACCTATCTCTAAAGGTGGCTGATGGTTCTGGACTAGTTCTTAACTCGAACTCCAACTGGGACTGCCGCTGGACCTCGGATATCGGGCTGCCACTACAGCTGACTGATCGATACCGGCTGCCGTATACCATAAGGCCGGCTAGATATGCGACTCCATCTTGTGGCGGGTGTTACAACTGGTATGGCTGACCTCTCACATAATTTTAAAGTAATTCTAAATCCCGTGCCGTGCGCCATTTAATTTAAATATTTTAATTATCGAGGAAAGTAACTTCGTCACACTACTATTCACTTAGATGATTCCAACACTCACTCGCTACGCTCGCGCGTATCGGAAACTTCATCTACGTGAATAATAGCCACCATTCTACGCTCGTTGAAGAATGTACTATTTTATTTAAAAAGTCTATATTGAAACTTATTCAACTTATTCAACAAGCACTTAACCCAACAGTGCAAATAGCTTTTGTCGATACCATAACCTGAAGTATTGAATCTTCACTGAAGCTGTCCGTAGCAAGTGGCCTTCACACTAGAGATGGAAGGCTACCCGTTGCTTGGACTAAAGGCCTTACAGTTCCCAATTTCAAGGGACCCTTATTCTTATTTAAGGCGGTATAATAGGAGTAAAGGTCTAATACGGTTCCGACAGCCTTGCTCCCTAATCGCTTTTACGATCGAGTAGTGTTATAGGCAGTGTTGCCGTTTTAGTACAATTGTACTATTTTTAGTACATTTTCAACAACAAAGTACAAAAATACATTTATCATAAATATGACTAATTATAGTACATTCAGTGTTGCCGGACTGAAATTCTCATTTACCCACACCAATGTGACGTCATCTTTCAATCTTATTGACTCTATATTCTCTAACGACTCTGGTTGAGCCCTTTAAGGATAGCTCAATAAATAAGTCTTCTGGTATGAGCTCCATCGTATATGGTGCCAAACTTTATACATTTACTGGTTATTCAAGTACCGGGGAAAATGACATATTTTCTTTGCCAGTAATACGACATTTATTCCAAACATAACCTCATAAACTGATTGGATTTACTTGTCCATCAACATTCTGATGATAAATAGCATTAATTTACTATATACCTTAAATATATTAAAAATATACTAATCCATCATTTTTATATCTGCGTTATTCGAATAAAAAATGGAAAAAAATATAATAATAATAAAAGTTCTGTTTTTATTACAACTTTCATTGGTGCAACACAATATTGCCTCTGATGTGTACAATTATGAACGAGACTTCACAAGAAATTCACAATTTCATCATCAACCGCCATTATTTGCGAAATGCAATTTTGAAAACTAGCGGTACGTTAATAATGAAAAATAATGATGCATCAGACAGGGGCATGTACGTCATTAAATTTGATGGAAGTTCGCTTAAACTGTACGTCCAAACGGGAACAAAGAGAAGCAGGTAGATAGAAATGTATACTTTACTTTAGAGTATTACGTATCTTCTAGATTAAGGTTTCAAAAGAAAATTCAAATCAAATAACTTTTACTCATTTATTTTTAATATTCATACAGAATCGTTAAGTAGATGCACCAAAAATATAAAAATTGGAAAAATGATCTACAGGACATTTTTTTAAGATAGAACTAGACTCATTTGTACATGATAATTTTTTTTCGTATATACATGAATCGGCCGAGGAGCCTTAAAGACTACCCGATTTTAATACCGTAGATTATAATATCTGGGGATATTTTAAATCCAAGAATTAATGATTTGTCGAAAATGTCTTGTTACCATGCACGGAATATTTTTAATGGGTTTTATTTCTCATTGAAAATAGGGCTAATTTCACGAATCGAGTGATTGCTAAAAATAGTAATCTACAAAAATTGTAGATAGATAAGTTGCATGAAAAAAGTACAATCTGAAGCAGTATTTTAGCTTAAAAGTTAAGAATAAATATATTTTTTAATCTTATATTTTTAAATGTATTGATATTTTATCAAGCATTTTTGGTTTGTTTAATTTTTTTTATTTCTTTAAATTTTTTATTCTATTCTTTTTTATTCTTGAGCAATGATTATTCTAAAAATCAGGGAGGGTTCATAAATGAAGCAAAATTATAATTTTTGAATATAAATATGTATTTTTCATCATAATTTTAATTTTCAACTTGAATTTAGACTTTTCTTTTAGGTATTAGTTTTTATTTATTTTTATGTAAAACAAATATCCACTTTATAAACAAAACATAATTTATTTCAATACAAAAAACGTGAATGACAATTTTATTTCTTTCAAGTACAACGCCCAGCTGTCTGCGATTCGTTAAGTTTTTTATTTCATAAAAATGTATTTAAGGTGAGTTTAAAAATTATCGTATAACTATAAACTTTTTCATAAAATTAGTTTTGCTTACAACAATTGAGGTTTTTCTTTAAGAAATTTATTAAATTATCTCTTAACCTCAAGCAATTAATTTTATTTAAATTTCTTTCAGGACTTGTTTAAAACTTTTTAGTTATCTTCCACTAATATAGGAAAACACTTTTTTAATTGTCCACGAAATCCAAACCGGCTTCCAAGATGGTTCTTTACTAAATTTTAGTTTCTTCTCGTGAGTTACGTAGCACAAAATTATTTAAAAATATTTACTAATTATTTTCTAGTGAATATTTATTTTTTTATATTATTATTTCTGCATGTTATTATATTATTTTTATTTTTACCTCTCGCCCTTCAGATAAGAGAGGTATAGGAATCATGCTAAAAATTGGGTAGTGAGTTTTCAATTGATAAACACGTTTTGGGGTTCCTAGAATACGATTTTAATATTTTCGCGATGATGTCTGTGTGTGTGTGTTAGTGTGTGTGTGTGTGTGTGTGTTAGTGTGTGTGTTGAATTCATTTTGGATAAAATTATATAAAATTTATCCGTTTATGTTTAATTGTTTTAATACTTATAAGAATTAAATAAAATGGTAGTATTTAATTAATTTTAGGCAATTCTTTTTAATAATTTGCCAAAAGATTTATAAAGAAATTAAAAAATGGTTAGCCAATAACATTTTTACCTGTGTCAGCATTTCACAATGTATTAAAAAAACTGAGGTAAAATGATTGTTTTTTACATAAAACAATATTTTCGCTGATTGATTCGCTGTCTCATTTGAAATGTAAAAAATGAATTTGGCATTTAAAAGATACATCAAAAGGCATCACGCATGAACGCAGAATGGAATTTCATGTTTGTTAATAAATTATTTTATTTTCCAGCCAATATCCAATTCCCTATTAAATCATATTTTGTAGTGGCGAATAGAATCGGCCCTGGTCGGTTTATCTTTTCATACTGTTCACGTCCTGTCGGTTCTTTCCTGACTTTCCAGACCCGTTAATAATGTATTCAATTTTCCTTCATTCTCCAGAACACAGCCAGAATTTCCAAAGTTTTAATTACGCTCATAAGCGCGCACGCTTGATTTCCTCTGGGAGAGATTAAGCGAAAATTTGATTTAGTTGATTTAGCTGCTGTTCATCAAGAATTCATTTTTCAACTTTTATTTCTAATTTCATCGAATGTGAAATTAAATTTACATTAAATACAAAATATATAAAGAATATTTTCGCACTAAGAACGAAAGAAAATATATATCAAATCTCATGAAACAATTTTATAGCAATTCCACGAATGAATAAAATTCGCTACGAGAAATAAGACCTGAAAAATGGCAGGTCAGCAGACAATGGAACCTAAAAATTGTACAAGTGAATTTTATAAAAAACACTTTAATATGTTATAAAGTATCTAAGGTAAAAAAGTATATTATACTACTAGGAGTAGAAGGCGCTTATTATTTGTTGAGCTCAGAAGTTTACTGCCGAAGCGCTATAGCCGAGGAAGTATAATCTGAGCGAAACACAAATAATGAAGCTTTCTTCTACGAATAATATATATTATTTTTTCTTCAAGTGTAAAGACAATTCAAGTTATATGTAGTCAAATAAAAATAGAAGCAAAAAATTTTATGTCATCAGAAAGGTATTTTTATACAGAATAATAATTTTAATTCAAAAACCTACTTTAGATACCGCAGTCCGAGTTATAGGGATTTTAAGTTACTCGATTATTGATTTAAATGACAGGTCAATGACAGTTTTTTAAATGAGAGGAAACTACAACTCATATAGTTTGTTAAAATGAGGATCATTGAAACTTTTTTACAACTAAGATTCAGAGGTGATCAAAATATAATTAATGATACAGTACCGGGTAACTTGTTATGTTAACCCATTTTTCATCTCAGTTATTATTAAAATGTCATTTTTTGATAGTGGCACTTCCGTTTGACAGATGTCGTACAAAAACTAATGGGTTCTTTCGACTGGTAACAAAAACCCGTATATCAAATTTCAGCACAATCGGATTAAACGTGTGGCCTCTATCGAAAGTAAAAGTTTGAAGGAAAATTGCCTCAGGATTTTCCTCAATTAGATGAAGATACGTTAAGTTATTTGCCTTGGGATCATATGCTGTAAAACTAGCAAAGTGTTATTGCGTTGAACATTTACAAAACGGTTTGTTCTTCTGTCCAAATAAAAAAAATTAGGAAAAATGAATGCCACTACTGTTTTATCTTCTATAGAAGGATCGTCTAGCTCTCTACCTAATTTTGTGAAATTAAGAGGCAGTGATAATTACAATGACTGGTTTCGCGACGAAAATGTTTTTAAAACATGAATATCTCTGGTATAGTATTATTGGATATCCAGAAGATTATACTATCAATGTTGTCACTTAATCCAGAAAAGATCAGAAATCTCTAACTTAAATTTGTCTCATGGCGGTACCGTGTTATAGTCACGTGAGAAATGCTTATACAGCTAAAGAAGCGTGGACTAAGCTTCAACAGGCTTATGAAGATGAAGGTTTAAATAGACGAATAAGTTTGCTTAGAAAGATATGTTCATTGAAACTAGAAAACTTCCAAAAGATAGAAGATTATGTAAATAAGCCTGTCGACGATGAACTTATCGGGGTCATGATGCTTCAGGGACTTCAAGAAACCTAGGAACCAATGGTAATTAATGGCTATAGAACATTCTAATGTTTCCATTACAAGTGATCTTAAGTTACTCCAAGATATAAAGTGAAATAACGAAAGACATACATCCATGCAAGCATTTTATATTAAAGAAAAAAGTTCTAAGAAACGCTAAGAAATCCTGGTGTTATAATTGCCATTCAAAAGGCCATTACAAACGAAATTGCCCCAAGTAGAAAAACGATGAGTGTCGACATTAAAGACTATGACAATAGGGAAGGTACTACTTGTATCTTTAGGGTGCTTATCAATGAACCAAGAAGATTGGTACCTAGACTCCGATGCATCTACCCATATGTCTCATTGCATAGACGGGATGGAAAATTGTACCGAAAAAAAAGCAATGGCTTAAAAGTATGTACAGCTATTAATCAAAAATTATTAAGTCAAGGGGATGGAAATTTTCCGATTCACTTAAAATTAAAGTCTTGTATATAAATGATATCTGAAGTTACATATATGTTCCAAATCTAACTTCAAATCTCCTATCCGCTGGTCAGCTGGCTTCCAAAGAATTCACTAAAATATTCAATGAAAGTGGGTTCAGAATGACTCAAGGCGAAACACAAGCCACAGCAAGTCCAATTGGTGGCGTTTATCTACTTCACATAATGGATAATGCTCACACAGTTACTCTTAATGAAGATGAACAACTTTGGCATAAAGGATTAGGTCACCTGAACAGAGTTAGCATGAGACGACTTCGTGATAATTGGGCAACTGGCATTTAATTTAAGAATAATTTCGAACAAACCTTGGCAAACATTCCCATCAACCCTTCAAAAAGTCAAATCACAAACTGTTAAACGAAAAATTGTAGCTCATTCACATACATGGATTTTTGCGAGCCTATGAGATTACCATCCTGGAGAGGCAGGGGATATTTTTATAGCTTAATCGATGATTATTCCAGAAAAAAATTTTTTTTCAAAAATAAAACCCATGTGACAGAAATTTTTGAAGACTTTAAGAAACCAGCTGAAAACGAAAGTGGACAAAAAATCAAAAAAGACCGAAGTGAGAATGATTCTGAATTTATAAATCGGTCATTTCAAAAGTTACTAAAGAAGTACGGTATCCATCATCAGCTCACTGTTCCATACATACCGCAACAAAATGGTGTCTGTGAACAGATTAACAGAAGTATAATGGAAAAAGCCAGATCTCTAATGAATGACTTTATGTGATTTACGGTTTTGGACTGAAGCAGCTGATACAGCCGTTTACATATTAAACAGATCCGTAACGAAGGTACTACCCGGAGTAACACCTCAAGAAACGTGGAATGATAGAAAAATAAACCTTAAAAATCATAGAATATTTGGATGCAAGGCTTATGTTCGAATCCAAGACGAAAAAATACACAAGTTGGAACCAAAAAGTTAAAAAACTCATATTTGTAGGATACTCAAAAAGTCCAAAGCGTATAGACTTTTTGATCCTATAACTAAAGAGGTATCCAAGGCTAGATATGTTATTTTTTTTTTAATGAATATGAAGGTACTGTAAATAGTGTACAAATATGATATAATACTGATGAAGTGGACCAAATACTTCTCAAATACATTTTTCAAAAAGATTCACAAGCAGGAAGTGAATACGTTCCATCCGGCCTAAATGACCAATTACTAGTTGAAGAAGATGAGAATGAACTTTAACGATAAAACCTTCTAGAAGCGACTACATCGAAAAATCCAATTTATTCACATGCCCCTGAACCCAGGTACTCGTTACGAAATCAAATTCCACTATCCAGGCCTCTATACTCAACCAGTAAAAATTGCAAATCAGTGATTACCTAAGTCAAAATGGACATTCAAACTAGAAAAGATACAGATGGAAATGTAACTCGCTTTAAAGTTAGACTTGTGGCTAAAGGTTTTACCCAAAAATACGGAATAGACTACTTCGAAACCTTTTCACCATTAATTAGACATTCTTCCATCCGACTTTTGTTTTCGCTCGCGGCACAATACGATTTAAGCATAAGACAGTTAGATATTGTTATTGCTTTCCTCTATGGGAAACTGGAAGAGGATATTTGTATGTCTGGTGTGTCGTCTTCAAAATGCTATATATGGATTGAAACAATCAGCAAGTTGGAACAAGTGAATAAATGAAGTTCTTATATAGCTTGGAATGAAACCTCTCTTGTTTTAATTAATAAATTGTACATCAAATTTATACTAAATTCCCACACGTTGTACTTAAACACAAGACATTTCACCCTAATATAGTTCCCTTAATTTATTAGGAAATTTTTCTTACAAAATAACCAAAGTTTTCACGAAATACAACATTAATGTCGCTTTTAAAACGAACTGTATCACCCATTCCTTTCTGGTCAACACATAACATAGTATCCCCTATTATCTTCATAAAACAGGAGATTATAAACTTAGTTGCGATGATTATCAACTAGGCAGAAGACTGAAAACTAGAATAAAAGAACATATTAGATATATTGATAAATATAAAAAGACTCCTTAATTCGCTAACGATATTATTTCTACGAACCACTCCTTTTCTATTACTGATTCCGAACTGCTAATGGTATTTACAAAAGTCAAAAACTCGACATCCTTTAAATGTTTGAGATTAATTCGGTTTTTATTAATAACTCTACCACATGCCTCAATGATCAGATTAGACAAAAAGAAAACCATATTTTTTTATCCGATAATTTCAGAGACCTATAATTATCTACATCACGTTTTAATATCTCTCTCCTTTTAGAACACTTTTTCCATAAGTATCTACCATATTACTTTCCGAATATCCCATTTACAGTTTCTTTAACTTTCATAAACATTCCCATTGTTTATTTCTTATAACCTCAATAATTTTCAAAAAACATTTTACGTTCTTCTTTCCTGGTTGGCATCTCTCCTTCGCTTTTTATAATTAGTTCCCTTCGCACTTGTACTCAGTCCTCTCGTTTCGTTCGAAATAATTTTAACATTTGTTTGCTTTATAAGTATTTGCAAACTTAGTTCTTATGTTTCCGCCGCCCCTCAGGTTACAACTCAATGTTTAATTGTTTAATTTTTATAATACTTTATATTTATTAAATTTAAAAATCCCGCGCATTATCATCTTGTCAATTTCGCCAATTGCAGTTGTATTTCATTAGTCTCAGTTAGAGAGTCGCATTAATCATTCGCCGACAAATGTTAGAAACCTCTGTTTTAAGCTTGAATCCTAATTTGTTCCTCAAAATGGTACTTCATTCTTTAAGATGCCAGGTTTTGACCGAGCACTGCGTATTATCCTTTTTGGGTTTGATCTATTCAGATCACCCCTCCTTTATCTGTAGGACCTCAGTTTTTAACCCCCACACCTCTTTTTTTAATGTATTACCTGTTTTCTAAATTCTCTTAGTTAAAAATTTTTTCTATCACAAATTTATACAAGAACCACCTATGCTTCCTTTACTAGTTCCTTAATCTGAAGAGAAAATGTTTACCTCTTGTATCAGCATGTATTCAGCATGAGCTTTCAAATTTTAATAAATTCGGTAAGTTTTAAACCTCTGTACCTCTTATTACAAACATTACCTGACACTGTGTATTATAGGCCTGATAATGGCAGGTATACCGAAACTACTTGCCATTCCCTCTTTTTACTTAACTACAATTTTAAATAAAATTTATGTGGCACTTGATTTTGAATGTTATTACCACATTTTAGAAAATGGATAGATAACCTTTTAGAATTAAAATATTAAAATGACAGTTGCTACCTATTCGATTACAATGCCCATAATAAAGCGTGGTAATCTTTTCTAATTATTGCTGTAATAGTACAATAATGTAACTCATTGTTCTACTAATAAAACAATAGGATATTTCTGTCTTGCCGAAAGTAATATTGTTTGAAGAAAAAAATAGTTTTATCAAAAATCCCAACCCTTATAATATAAACGTTTTTTTTTCCACAGCTGAACAACCAAACTACTTTTAACCGAACAGACCTTAATAAATATTTATGAATTCGAAAGATTAAACGTTCGTTCCCGACTATCAAAGTAATTTTATGGAATATTTAAATATTAAATAAAACACCCCAGATCAGAGTACACTTTCTTAATGTAAGAGAACAAGTGGATCGAGATGTTTCTCACGAGTCACCCTTCGACGACCAACGGATGTCTTTAGAACAGGTTTGGTCACTTCGGGGTTAGATCAATGCAAGTGAAAAAAGGGATAATAAAAAATTGAAGTTGTTATACGTAATCTGCCCGCAGATTTTAATTTACAAATATATTTTCGAACTCAACAAAGTTGTACAATAATATTAATACTAATGTTCTCTTAAAAATATCGGTTTTTAGCCTTTTTTTAATTTTCTTTCAATTAATTTATCTTTTTAAATCAAATATGTTATAAATTTAAAAAAATTCAGTAGTGTTCTCGTATTTCATATTTTATTTTATCACTTGTTGACGATATGCTTCATCAACTCTGCATAAAAATGGCTAAAAATGAAAATATTTGTACTGTAATCTTAACCAAATAAGCAAACATTTCAAAGTGGTAACACATTAAAACATTTCAAAGGTTCTGAGAAGCTTTCAGGAAAACTGTAATTAATAAAAATCAAAAAATAACATTCTGTTTATCTACCCCAGACGAACATCGTATATCGTTTAGCTTCCAACATCATCCAATATTTACAAAATCTAAAATGTCGCTAATGAATATACGACTCAACCCTTCTTCTTAACTGTCTCGCTAGTAGTAGGCCGGGTATATGGGACCGGCGATAGGCAATTGTTCTGCTCATTAATCACTTGTATTCGCGGCACTCTTCGATGTCAAATGCAGTCCAGCTGAAGAGTCGATGCTGCTTTGAGGGTTTCATCTAGCTAATTGCTGCCAAAACGACGTTTTTAATTAATGAACGGACATCACGATATTTTGGGATGTTCCATCAAAAACACTTTTTTTTATTATTATTTTCGCCTTGGAAATATTAACGATGTCATTGGGTATGTTTTACATTATAACCTATTTATCTTTTTTTGTGTTTATCTAAAATTTAAATTAGCATAAACTACTAATTATCTTTTAATATATTATAGTTAGAAATTTAAAAAAATGTTATAAATTTGTACCCAAATTAACGTAGTAAAAACACATCAAAACTAAATTTCCAAAAATTAAACTTAATGCTTCTTAAAACATCAAATTATTTAATTTAATATAATCCAGAGTATCCTAGGCAGAAAATATTTCCGGAAATAAATATTGTTACTATTGCGAAGATAAAAAATAATTGTACCTGTTTGGTTCAAATACGTCGAATACAAACTGTTATACAGGGTGTTTCATTGAGAAACAGAAATATTTAAACAGCCCATGGAGAATGTTCTAAATATACCATGTGTATTGGGGTTCTTACGATATTTATCACCGAGATACAAGGTGTTTCAATATTATATTCATTAGTTCAAAATAATTATTATTTCCGATATCTACAAAATAAATGTAATATTTGTTTACTTCCGGGCTGTTATGCCGTGGTCTTCTTTAGTTATTAATGATATGGTCAATCAAGACACTTACAGGAAATTACCGAAAGATCCAACAGAGAAGATCTTAATAAATACTACCAAACTACTACAAAGATAATATACCTATAAAACCAATATCAAGTGCCATAGGATCATCAACTTACAATCTGAACAAGCATCTGGTGGAAATTCTGCATATACACGTAGAAAAAAGAATATCATACATCCGAGATTCCACGCACTTCATAGAACACTTAACGAATATCGCCTTAGGTCCTAACGACATCCTAGTCAGCGCATTATCTACAAATATGTAACTCGAAGAAGAAGTCAGCTTCTAGAGCTCATTAGTCTTTTCCAACACTGGTTCACAACAAAAAACTTTCAGTGGAACCAAACATTTTATGAACAAACTGACGGGTCGCCATGGGAAGCCCAATAAGTCCAATTGTTGCCAATTTTTACAAAATTTGGGGAGAGAGCCATCCGCACTGCTAAAAACACCGGAAGCATTGACCGAGGTTTGTAGATGACACATTTGTAGTGTGGAGTCATGGAACAAAAGACCTGCAAAACTTCCAAAACCATCTGAACAGTTTTCATCCTAAAGTCCGATTCACCATGGAAATAGAAGAAAATCGACAAATTCCTTTCCTAAATGTATTAGTCAATCAGAATATAATAAACTTGACCACAGAGTATACAGAAAGAAAACACACTAATCGATACATACAACGTGGATCCAACCATCATCCGAAACACAAACGGACTTTTAAAAACAATACCGAAGAACTAATGAAAATAGAAGAGTATCGAAAAACAGCAAAAGACCGCAGAGCTCCCCTCACATCAATAGAAGTTTACAGAATTCCATGCACTTGTGGAAAATTGTACGAGCGACACACAAAGAGAAGTACACAAATAATGGAAAAAAAACGAAGCTGTCGTTTAGGACAAACCGAAAAATCTTCAAACGCCGAACACATGTTATAAGACGGAGATCACAAGATCCTTTTCTAAAACACCTTCCTGGTAGCAACATCAAGACATTACTCGACTAGATTGAACTTGTAAGCAATAAAAATATATGACCAAGAAGAACAATTCAACAAAAAGGAAGAAAAAACAACACTACCTAAAATCTGACATGCCGCACTAAATACCGCTAAAATAAAACTACCAAACACCAGTTGCGTCAAAAAAGCGCGCGCAGAAACGTATATGGCATACTCGAACAGAAGGAGGGTTCAGTTTTCAGTTTCAGTTGATAAGTCGCGAAGAGTACTTCCTCCATGTCACTGAAGATGGCTGTCACAGTTGCAGTCGAAACATTTGGAAGTTATTACCACAGAAGACCACGGCTTAATAGACCGGAAATAAATAATTATATTTAAAATTAATATATAGAGTATTTTATTAATCATTTTTTGTTTTGTTACTAGAGAATCCTTGACCCAAAATATGCTGATTGAACCTAAAATACATAGAATATCCTAAAAGATATACATACTGTAAAATTTTTGTACTTTGATTTTGCTTGAATTTAAACACTCCGTCGAATTATAATAAACTATACTAATTTATATTACCCAACATACACAATTCCACTAACTCTTCAGATTCTTTCCATTTTATTTATACCCATTATTATTTTCTCGCGGCCTCTAGAATATTAGAGCGATTTCCCGTCTCGTCTTCATTCTTCTTGGGCTATGAGTCATCACTATTCTGTGTACATTCCATTAGACAGAGGCGGCCTCGTCCCTCGTTACAGCACTTTTTAACTTTAACACTATGTATCTTAGCTATAGATACCATTTGACCCCGTTTTTAGTAAACTAATAGGTTATAAACCTATGATAAAAATATTAATCATACATTATAATAGACATTTTATGGATTTTTGTACATTTGTTCATAGGATTATAACTAACAAACCACCCAGTAAAGTTTTTTATTGATTTGATACAAATATGAAATTACTAAATCATCAGAAAATCCAAGTCTGTATTAATAAAATATAAAAAATTTGTTATTACAAATTTTTCAAAATCTTGATAATCTGTATGCATTGTGGCGTAAATTTAATTGAACATAATTAGGATTGCGTAAGTCGTTATAGATACAAAGTCGGTTAGATGGGAAAAAGATATTTTCAAGACGAATTGAACTTAAAATGTCAGGACCGGTTTCGGAGGTATTTGAGGAAACCGAAACGGACGATGTATGTCTTATTTAATTAACACCTTAATTTTTAAGTCGACAAAAAACTTTATAAGATTTTTTTATTAAAGTTCAAATACATTTTAACATAGCGTATCCAATTTTTTAAAAGATCGTTTGGTCTTTGACTATTTTTTTAAAATACGAACCTGTACTTTTTATTTAATTTTTTAACACTTAATTCTTTTGTAGTTTATGAATTTTAGGAAGTACGGTTCGGGTCTATTTTCACTGTAAATGTTTATAAAAAATCTTTTTCAATAAAACCAAATATAAATTAAGTATACTTTGAGCTTAACGCCCTGAGTATGCTTAATTTCTATTAAATATCTGAATTAAATAACTACAATCAGAAAATAAATAAAATGTTTTTAAACAATTATGATAACAGATAAGTAGTAATTACAATGTATTAAACTAAATAGCAATTGTGAATAATTTTAATTCTGTAAGAATTTATTAAATTGTTCTCATTCTTGTTCTAAACATTTTATAATTCTTGTACTCATTTCAGGGAAATGAACAGGACCGTACTTAGAAAAATTTATAAAGTGGTTATTGTCTATGCCTAACAAAAAAATTAAGTGTTTACATGGTATCCAAAAAAATGGGGATTTCACAGATGAAATAAAAAGTATTAAAAAAAGTAGTTCGGGAAGGTTCTTCAAAGTCGAAACGTTGCTTTAAAAAATTTGATATGCCATGTTTGACCTTCAATAAAAGTTTTATGAACTTTTTTTTCTATCTTTAATAATGACAATGTTAATTAAATAAAACGAAAATCGTCAATTTTGATTTTTCAAAAATTTCACGTTAACTGGATCTGATATTTTAATTTTGAAAGGACCAATCAATAGGTCTTCTTTTTTTATCATTTAACCAACTTTGTATCTTTAACGATATCCTAATATTTTTCAATTAAATTTGCTTCACCCTATATACAATGTGTTCCATATGATAAGAAAAAATCCGTTTGATACAACTGGGTACCAATATTTAAATAAAATATATAAAGAAATGTTTATCATATACGAGGAAAGTTATAAAAAATTGATTTGAGTCAAGAGTATAGTAAAAACCAGAAGATTATACATTCTCAAATCAAAAGTGAACACAAATATTACTTGTCTTAATGAACAACTTTGCCCTACTAAAAATTATTTATTTCTAAATTTACGTTTCTAATTTCAACTTTTCATTTTTCTTTTTCATTTTTCATTTTTTCATTTACATCAATTTGATATTTCTTGAAGGTTATTTCTTCTTTTAATTTTTGATCTCATACTATATTAAGTTCTACTAGTGGTATTTTACTTTTTTCTTTCTTGTCATTGTCTGTCACATTGAATTCAGTTGTCTTTGAGCTGTCATTTGTCAAATTTGTCATTCAAATTTAGTTGAGGCATGGTACGCAATTTAATTTTCCAAGTAATTTTTCATCTTTAATTACATTGCATTCGATGTCATACAAATTTGAATCCTCCATTATGGAGGCATCAAATGTTTTTAATTTTTTAAATTTTAAGTATTTGAAAAAAATTTCCAGAATACCAGTTTTTTCATTTATAATAATTTTGATATGTTCGTTTAATAATCATACCATTTTGTAATTCGTTTGTACGAGCATTATTTTTTTAACTTAAATGATTTGTGATCTCATATTGTTGTTTTAACATATTTTATAATTTGTATTATAGGCTTGATGATGGCCATTGTTTGGCCGAAACGTGTCACCCTTGCCCACTTTTTAAAATAATTTACAATTTATTTTGGCGTTACATTGGATGCCAATTACGATGGGATAAACATATAAATAGTTTAACGAATACTCTAAGAATGTTATTATTTAAATTTAGATATCTTAAAAATATAATACATACTACGTATCTAAGAATAATTTATTACGCGTTGTTTCAAAGTAGGCTTCAGTATGCTATTATCTGTTGGGGTGGTGCAACAAGAAACCATATAAACAAATTAGAAATATTGCAAAATAGAATACTAAAAACAATACATAACAAAAAGGTAACATATCCCTCTGACTCTCTATTAAATGAAGTAAAAATTATGGATGTTAGACAGCTATACGTATATAGCGCTACTATATATACATACAAAAATAAACAAACTCTACAGAAAAAAACTCATTCTTACGATACCAGAAATAAAGATTTTGTATACACCCACCTTGTCAATAAATCAATTTCACAAAGATTTTACTCATATTTAAGTAGAAAAATCTTTAATTTTCTTCCAGATATGTATAAGACTTATTTTTACACAATAAATTCTCCTAAATTATTTAAATCAATAATAAGAAAATTCATTATAAACAGTGACAGAAAAGCTGTGAGAGAGCTAATCGATTAACAGTAGAATGAAAACAGAACTGTCATAAAACTCCTGAAGAATTTCTGCAAAAATTTTATAATTGTAATTTCAAATGCATGTAGTGTGAATTATAGTTTGTATTAATTAATTTGTTTTAAAAATACATATATTTAAATTAATTAACTTGGCAGCCCATGCGCAACCAATTGGTCATAAATGGGCGACCGATCTACATATAGACAAAAAAAAACAAAATTATTATTGTAAATTATTGTATAGATATATGTATACGAAAAGCAAACAAATATGATTATTATTATTATTCTTAAGAGTAAAGTAAGGTGGGGTAAATGGGATATAGTTTTTCCATAGTTCACGAAGACTGAGACTGATACTTTCCATGGAACAATTTTTTTTTAAAAAATCATCAACTATTGAAATATTGTTCCTGATTGATTCCAGAACTGACGACTTCCCGGTCCTTTTTTGAGAACTTTTGGGATTTTTATTTTAAATGACCCGATCAGTTTATCACAGTTATATTATAGAAATAATATGGAATGGGGCAAATGTATGAAAATTGTGTTTTCTTGATTTTTCTGGTTTTTACAAAATTAAAATATCTCAATCGAGAGGAGAGTTATGACCTTTTTCAGTCCAACCGACGAAATGTAAAATAAACTCTAGTAATAACATTCGTTATTAAGAAATTGGAAACAAACATGAATATCAATATAACATTCGATATTTACATGAAAAGCATCTCTATTATGCTAAATTAAAGCCTTTAAATGACACTGCAAATACAAAAGAACCACGTCTATTGACAGTTAGCTCTCGCAAAACCCTAACAATATCAGTTTGCTGTATATTATTAACTAGCCATGAAAATGTATTTTTCGAAAATCTAGTGAATTTCGTTGTCCAACCGTCATCGCATGCCTCGGTCACCATTCCAACAAAATGCTTTGTATTTTTCTTTTTGTAGTGTTTAACTAAAATCCAAGAATTAGTAATCACAGTTTGGTAAACATCTTCAATTTAATCCACGGTATTGCCTAGCTCTTCCGAAAACTCTTCATAGTTGTCAGAATCCATATATCTGGTTCCATATCTTCACTGCTTGACGAAACTGATCGCTTCCTTTTATTGTTTTTGCTTCTTTTCGTTCTTGTGGTTTTTTAATTTGATCTTTAAGTCGATTAAAACATATTTCTGTTGTTTTTTTGTGGGTCTGGTTTAGGTGATTGACGAATTGGGGCCAACACAATAAATTTTCGAAAGATGTATTTTCACTGGGTTCTGTAGTTTTATCTGTAGATATACTAAGCACTGCATCACCATCATGTATGAAGTGTCTATCAACGATTGTGTTTGTCGTAACATTGGCATCTGTTGATATTTCTTTAGATGTTGTAACGTAGTTACTTTCTGTTATAATTAAAATTTTTAAATTAAATCGCGCACGACACTGGATTTAGAATTACATCAAAATTTATGTGAGTGGCCAGCCGTACCAGTTTTCGATCAGGGCAGGAGTCGATCAGTCAACTGCAGTGGCAGCCCGAAGTCCGAGTTGCTGTGGAAGTCCCCTCGACCTTTAGAGACAGGTCAAGCTAAAGGGATCGAAGCCACGTTCCACTGTACCTGTACCGTACTGAAACCGGAACCGTCAATCTGACCACACCAGCCTAGAAGACGTGCCTGTACCGTCCGACATATCATCGATATTGAACGGTGTTGCAGACCCGTTCTTCCTCTCCGGATTTGGTTTTTTATCATTTTTTTTTATAATAAAAGGTTTATTTATTTGACTTTCTAGGTACTCAACCCATGGGGGTAAGGCTCGCCCTCCTGGCCGCTAGTGATTTGGTCAATACCATAACGACCCCAGGAGTATCTTTTCTCCACTGAAGCTGCCCGTGCAAGTGGCCTTTACCCTATAACTGGAAGGTGGCGCCAGAGGCAATTCGAAACAGGGACTAAGGCGCCAAAATACCACTTGAAGACGCAAAAAGCGTTAGTGGCAACTGTAGTGTGATCAGTTATCGGAACTCTATCAAGTCTGTTTGCGCCATTATGGGTTCTGCGTTGTGCACATTGATACTACGATTATTCGACCTTTCCAGAGTTTCTGGTGGAAATACTTCCTCTGGAATGACATTTTTATTCAGTGGCGAAATTCCGGCTTGTAGGAATCCACCTTTGATAACTTCAGTTGAATTATCTTTCCATGTGGAACAAAGGAACTGTGAAAATATTTTCTTAGGTAATTTCTGGCCCACATATTGTCGTTGCCAAGAGATGAATTTTTCATCCAATTTAAATCGGAATGGTCAGAAAACAGAAAGGTCCAAAGTCTGAAGTAAATGGCTGGTGTGTGTGGAGACAGCTTTAATATCGTAATATCATTATGTATTGGTATTTATAAACTACTTACATGGGTTGAATGACAATCATAAATTATCAAAAGAGGACGTTCTTGACCAAGTGCAAGTCTTTAGAAAATAACTTGTAAAAATAGCACTCTCCATCCAGCCTTTCTTGCTGGCAGCATAAACGGTACATGGGAAATCTATTTTGGGAGGAGCAAGCCACTTGTCCCATAAGTGTTTTTCCTTGTATATTATCAATGGTGGTGCTTTATCACCATTCGCTTTACACATTAACAAGATTGTAGTGTTTTCTTTAAATTTTCGAGAGTCTATGCTCAGGCTCGTTATTCCATATTCTTTGTGGCTTGTCAATAAGGTCTGTAATCGTTTTTTCCAACATGTCAAAATAAGCGAAAATTATGAATGGGTCCAACGCTCTTTACGCGCATATTCTACATTTTGTGGAATTTTGAGGCTCATATTATGGCGTTTTATAACGTTCAAAACTAGTCCTCACTTGGGACTCCATTTTTGCAATTTGTCTTGATTTTCTTCTCCATTACAAACTTCTTAACCACCTCAAATACTTCTTTCCTGGATACCCTAAATCCCCACTTCCCTAAGGTTTTCAAGGCATTGGCCAACTCTAATTCTTCTGTCATGGGAATATCTGTTAGACCGTCCTTTATGCCCTTTTTTCTTTCCTCGGATGCCTTTAATACGGCTGTAAATTGTTACATAAGGTAATATTGTATTCTTTAGAAGCCTCATATATAGTTTTCCGTCCTGCAATCACATGTATAATTAATGAATTCATTGCTTCCTTGGAATATTTAATGTCATCTATACCTCTTTTCTTAATGTAAGTTCGCACAATGATGTATGCAAAAGAACGGGGTAAATGTATTATAAAAATTCACAATTGCTCCAAACTTATGTATCACATTTGTCTTTCTGATTATTTTTCACGAGGAAAATGTGATATATAAAAAAATAAATACAGTGGCTTGATTTTAGCATGATTATGATTGATAAAGACAATATATAATTATAAAACATAAGGTAAAAAACACAGAAGCGGACCTACCTCATTAAAAACTAATTTCATATGGAAATTGCTGAACACCTGTCGATGTGTTAGGTTAGGTTTTACATATGACCAGTAACGATCATGCGGCTTGTACCTATACTGGTGAGAAATTTCGTTCCATCTAGTGTTGTGTTTATTCCCATTTTCCTCACTTCACCTTACTATTAATTTAAAAACATTGAAAAATATTATTTTGAAAACTTGTTTAAAATAATATTTTTTCCATTTTTTTCTGTGTGGGATAATTGGAAATATGAAATTAGTTTCGAATATTCTGCAATGGATTTGACCAATAATTATTAATACGGTTCTAGGGAAAAATGCAGTTTATAGTGAATCGTCATAAAAACAAAAAAATATGTTTATCGTAGGTAAACAAACCTTCCAAACAAAAAAATGAAAAAAAATCCAAAATATTTTTCCATATTTGCACAATAAAACCACTAATTAAAAATTATACGTTTCTTCTACAAAAAATATGAAAATAATAACAAAAAAGTACCCAACCCACATACAAATTCATCAACTTCATTACCACCATCACCATTATCATTTTCTTCAATATTAGAAGAAAGCATTCTTTAAAAACATATAGCTAGTTAGATAACCCCAAGAATCTATTTTTTTTCTGTGGGAATAAGGTCCTGCCGCCTTTGCATGTGGCCTGAAATAAAAACATAATTTTAGAAAAATCCTCTTCCGGACCAACTGACACAGATCAAAGAATATGCATTCATGCTTCTCAGTTTATAATTAAAAAATAACGTTACATGAACCTTCTATGGCATTTGTGCAGGCTTCTGTCTCAGGATCATTAAAATGCGGCCAATAGAAAACATCCACGTCACCTACGTCAACCAATAAAAAACGCCTACGTCATAAATGCTCAAAACTGTCCAAAATTGCTGAACACAGTTAAGACATTGTTCAAAATTAATAAAAAAAAAATCAAAATTTCTAAAAACTGACAGAAACTGTCAAAAATTGATAAAAACGTTAAAAAAAATGTTTATATTAATAAAAAAAAAATGTAAACTTTCATAAATGCTAAAAACTCTCCAAAATTGCTAAACACGGTTAAGAAATTGTTCAAAATTAATAAAAAAATCAAAATTGCTAAAAACTGACAGAAACTATCAAAAATTGATAAAAATATTCAAGAAAAATGCTAATTTCATTTAAAAAATTCTAAACTTTCACAAATGCTAAAAACTGTCTAAAATTGCTAAGCACGGTAAAGAAATTGTTTAAAATTAATAAAAAAAAATCAAAATTGCTAAAAACTGTCAGAAACTGTTAAAAATTGATAAAAATATTTATATGTTAGTTGTTATCACTGTTCTTGCATAGCATACAAGTGAAAATTTTAAAAATGATTTCATTAAAATAAGTGGCCGCCAAATTTTTTTTTTTTTTATTTTTAAGCTTCCAGAGACATATACTTCCATACACACTAAAAATTTTAGTAATGCACCGATTCATTATAAACTGCACTTATACCAGATTCTATAAAATAAATCTATTTTGTATAAAATCAAAACGTTTTATTATTATTCTTATTATTGTTTCCAATAAAAAAAGCCATTTAATATTCTCTCATATCTACCACTCGACACGTGTCATAATACCTCCTATTCTACCTGTCCTACCCGCTTGAATGGCAAGGGTCCCGTTAGGGAATCCACTTTACTAATAGCAGTCACGCGTGTCTGTTATATAGTCATCTAGGGATAATGTCAAGGGTCCCATTTCGGAACGAGATCCCAATTGTTCAGGGCGCGTGTTAAAAGACTGGTTTGCAGGTAGAAAAAAAAATATTGGATTATTTTACGAATAAGTAGGGCAAATCTCATGTTTATTTTATTTTATTTCTTTTTTTTTTAATAGAAAATTAAAAACAGTAATTATATTTATATACATATAAGCAATTTAGTTTTTTTTAAGGAATACATTTATTTTAAATAACCACAAAATTTTTGTTTAAGATAAAAACTACTAGGAATATTTTAAAATGTAACCCTATTACCTTATTTTATTTCTAAACTTATTTACCATTTCTATATAATTCTTCTACATAAAAAGATCAGACCATCAACCTGCCGGAGATTCACACGGTGACCACCCCAAAAAAACTGTAATTCAAACAAGTACTACACTTCCCTATCCCTATCCCTATACCTATCAACCAGCATCTTACAATACGAAAAATAGCGAGAGGGGACTATTCGATGCAGCTGTAAGATAGAAAGAGATACTTGCAGATTGAAGATGAACCGGTTAAATAAGGTGTTTTAATATCTTTGAAATTTTCTATACAACAAATCAGTTTAATGTCGCTGGTTAAATTGGAAACTACGATAAACTCTGTTTCTTTGATATATATTTTTTTTTGAGTGGATTTGTGTTTTGTTGTTTTGGTTTTAGTTTAGTTTTTGGTTTTGCATGTATTAAATTACTAGGAAATTCCAAAAAGTTTTTTGATAATGTAAGTGATTTGTCTTTGACTTGCATGATATCATATTTATTTTAAAACAAAAATTTAGTACTCGTTCAACGGTTATTAAATAGTTATATATGTAACAAATCTGTAAAGTAACATTTTTACTAAAAGGCATTTTACATATTTTTCTACCACCAAAAACATATGTATTAATTTAAATATTTACCTTAAGTGACAATAAATTAAAACAAAATTAATGACTATTCATTATAATTATTATAAAATTAAAAATCCCTCTATAAAAGTTATTTTAATTGAGTGAAATTATAAATACTAGTGGGGTTGTCCAGTGGTTGAAATTCGACCGTTATTCATATATGTATTTATTTTTTCATATTTTTCTTTATTTTTTCCTATTTTTGCCTACTTTCTGCTATTTATTTGTTCCTATTTTTCTGTTTTTTCATAGGTGTCCCTATTTTTTTCCTGTTTTTGTCCTATTTTTTATGTGTATTTTTTTCGTATTTTTCCAATTTTTGTCTATATTTTCCTATTTTTTGCTTTTTTTTTTGTTTTTTCGATTGTTTATAATTTTTCCTAATTTTTTTCTCATTCTGTTTTTTTATTTTTTTCTTTTATTTTCTGATTTTTTTCTTATTCCCTGATTTTTTTCGATTTATTTCAATTCCTCCGAATTTTTTCCATTTTTTTTAAAATTATTGTATGGTTAGAATTGTTTTCTGTTTGTTGTGTTGTTTTTTACGATTTTTTACCATTTTTTGCGTTTATTTTTGCCATTTTTTTGCAATTTTTTCCCATATATTGCGATTAGATGACTATATTATTATACATTATTATATTGTCACACGGAATTGTATAAATAAATAAATTATTTGAAATTTTTCGTGATTTTTTCCGATCTTTTTGCTATTTTCGGCGGTTTTCTTTTGTGATTTTTTTGGATTTTTATAGCGATTTTTACCTTTTTTTTGTGTGACTTTTTTTGTAATAATTTGAAATTTATTTCAAATCTTTCAATTTTTTTGTTTATTTTTAATTCTTTCCGGCTTATTGCTGTTTTTTGCAATTTTTTTCGGTATTTTTCGATTTCTTATGTTTTTTTCGTTTTTTCCTTTTTTTGCGTTTTTCCGGTTTTTTACGTTTTTGATTTTCTCGGTGTTTTTTCGTATTTTATAATTTTGTTTGTCATTTTTTTCCAATGTTTCCAATTTTCTTCAACTTTTTCGAATGTTTCCTTGTTTTCGATTTTTTTCGTTTTTTTTTCTCGTTTTTCTCATTTTTCAATTTTTTTATTTCTGTTTTGCTCCGATTTTTTGTTTCTTTCTGATTTTTTCCGTTTTTTTTTCGATTTCTTTATTTGGTTTTCTGATTTTTTCTTATTTTTTTGTTTCTTTTTGCGATTTTTTACCATTTTTTGCTGTTATTTTTGCGACTGTTTTGCAATTTTTCTCCGATTTTTGCGAATATTTGCATTTGCAATTTTTTGTAATTTTTTTGCGATTTTTTACGCATTTGTTGCCGTTTTTGTTTGAAATTTTTTCGTAATTATTTGCGATTTATTTCAAATCTTTTAAATTTTTTTATTTATTTTTTAATTCTTTCCGGTTTTTTGCCATTTTTGCAATTTTTTGCCATTTTTTGCGATATTTTTCGATTTCTGGCGTGTTTTTGTCGTTGTTTGCTTTTTTGCATTCTTTTTGGGTTTTTAGAATTTTTTTGGTTATCTCGGTTTTTTTTTGTATTTTACAATTTTGTTATTATTTTTTTCCAAAATTTTCTGAATTTTTCATCTTTTTCCAATGTTTCCTTTTTTTCTATTTTTTCCGATTTCTTTCTCGTTTTTCTTTACTCATTTTTAAAATTTTTTATTTCTGTTTTGTTCTGATTTTTTCAATTTTTTTCTCATTGTTCTGTTTTTTCTATTGTTTTACTTTTTTCTTATTCATCTGATTTTTTCGATTTATTTCAATTCTTTCGAATTGTTTCATTTTTTTAAAAACATTTTATATAGTTACAATTCTTTTCGTTTTTAGGTGGTTTTTTTAATTTTTTTTGACGTTATTTTTCGATTTCTTGTGTTTTTGGCGACTTTTTTTCGTTTTTACAATTTTTAATAATTTTTGGGTTTTTTTTGCTTTGTTCTCTATATTTTCCTGTTTTTTCCTATTTTTTCGTATTTTTCTCTAATTTTCCCTATTGTTTTTTTATCATTTTTTTGTTTTTTCCCATTTTTCATACGTTTTCTGTGTTTAACTGTTTTTTTTTGTTTTTCTGATTTTTCTTATTTTTTGCTGTTTTTTTTTTACAATTTTTTTCTATTTTTTCCCATTTTGCCTATTTTTTCCTATTAATTCCGATTTTCGTCACATTTCCCTATTTTTTCCATTTCCTATATTTTCCCTTTTTTCAGTTTTTTCCTATTATTCCTACTTTATCTATTTCTACGTTTTTCCTTTTTTTCCACTTTTCCCTATTTTTTCCTATTTTTTTTCTATCACCATTTTTTCTATTTTTTGCCCATCTAAAAATCGTTTAAGGCGCCGAGACAAGTTTTCACTTCAAAAATAAAATTACAATAATGAAAAGTAGAAACTTGTTTCCAAAAAAAATACACATATTATATATTAATTTTAGCTTTCTGCACTGCTCATGTATATAAACTTTAACTATTCTAAATCTCACAATTCTCCGTTCGCGCATTATGCTTAAAAAGTAATCCGGAATTTTCTCTTTGCTTATTAATATATAGATTATTTTATTAATCAAGAACAATATACATGAAATAGTACTCTAATTGAAGAAATGGAAGACTTTAATTAAAAAAAAAAATTCTTAAAAAAAATAATAAAAATAATTTTTAACGTAGAAGTTGTATTTAAAATCCAGTCAACTTTATAATAGTATTAATACGCACTCAGGTTTAATATTTACGTTCTGCGATATAAAATTTCAGTCAGAAATTATTTCCACTGAATTTTATTATAATATGACTGACTTTTTTATGTGAGTATGAGAAAAATTTATTATGAAAATAAATAATAAAGTAATAGAAAAGAGTTGATAATTCTACTTGTAATATGACTTTGTGGCAATTTTCAACAGCTTAATGAATTAGAAAATTGAATCTAAACATATTTAAGTTATAGATTAGAAACATTGCAAATAACAACAAAAATATATTTAATTTAAATTTTCTATTTGAACGTAGAAGGAAATATAAATTTTGCATCATACTATAACCTGTCAAATAGAATATGCCTAGTGAAGGTTCATACCACGGGGAAATTGATAATTAGATAACTAACAATTTGTAGTGAGTGTAGAACGAGGAAGCGTTAGAGTTTAGAGGGTGGGAATAGTGAATATCTGGCATCTGTTTGAACAAGCTGCGATGCCGATGCCGATGCCGGAGAGAGCAAATATCTGGAATGAGTGTTGTTGATGGCGAAGTCGGACATGTTCATTATTGATCAGCAGAGGCTCTGCCTTATCCGACGTCGCGACGTCCGCGATATAACGCGCCCTCCATTTTGTACAAGTAGCGCGGAGTATTAGATGAGCGTTATTTTATTTTATTATTCAAAAAAAAAAAAAAATCGCCAATTTTTTTAAATCGTAATTAATTTTAATAAAATACTTTTCCGCTATTTATTACTTTGTTTTTTTTTATTTTTGTTGAAAAAAATCTTCCTGTTTTATTGGAAAAGAAAACAGATTAATAAATATTTTATATAACGTTTCTTAAATTCGATACCATCATCAAATATTTGTTAATTATAAAAATCTGTAATCAAGATTACGAAATTAGTTACAAAATAAGGGTTAGTTACTGCAAAATCAAAAAAAAAAAAAAAAAATCAACACAAAGCACGCTAACTCCCTTCTTACCTTCTTACTAGAAAAAAGGGAAATTAGAAAATATTTGTAAAAATAATAATATGAAGGAGTGAACTAAATTTACTTGTTAATCAAAAATATTCACTATCAGTAAAGGCCGCACCATATATGGTAAGAACCCCGCACAGAATATTAAGTAATTGTTTATATTACTAACAGTTAAAAAAATTGGTTAAAGTTTAAATTTTCTGCTATGACTGGTTACAGAGTTTTATAATTAATACTGTTTTGGTAACTTGAATGATACTAAGTTTAATTTATTTGTATTTCGGAGCTGAAATAACAAAACCTAAAAAAAATAAATAAACCTAATATAGAAAATAAGTGCAACTAATAATAACAGTTCAGTTCTATTATACAGGATGTCTCATTTATTTGGAAAGATCAGATTACTTTTGAGCTTCAAATATCGATATACAGACACCACCACATACAGTTAAAAAATGTTTAAAAAATAATATTATTTTGTTAATCTCTATTTACAATCCTGTAATGAAATATACAGGGTGGCCGAACATATACGCGTTGCGGTCTTTAAATAGAAAACGGTAAGTTTATGTAAAAAATGTTCGTTGCAAGTACATATACACGTATGAGTTCAATTTAAAATTATTTTTATTTATTCAGAGTGTCTCAATAAAAATATCTGTACCACAGTTTTATTATTTTATTTATCGAAACTTTAATGCAGACAATATTTTTGCAGCGCTAAATCTAGGGATAAAAATACATTAAAACATTTTGGCATTAGTTGAATTTTGACCCAATTTAAATAAAACATCAATAAACTTGATTATAATAATTTTCAGTAATTTAAAATCATGAAACTGAATTTTAAAATATTCAAAAATTTTGACAATATATAAAAAAATTCACAAATTTCAATAAAAAAATAAATGAAAACGTCTAGAAATTAAAAAAATTTCCAAATATCAAAAATTTCAGAAATTTCGAAAAATGTTAAATTTTACATTTTTTTCGATAATTTCGAAAAGTAATAATATCAAAATATTCTAAAATATATCGAAAAATTCAAAAAACAAAATTATTCGATTAATTAAAAATATTTCAAGAATTTTAAACTTTTCAAAAATGTGAAAAGTTTCAAAAAACATTAAAAAACTATTCGAAAATTTCAATAACTTCGAAAATTGTAAAATTTGTAAAATATTTGTAAAAAATTGCATGGAACTAACAAAATATTCAGAGGAAATAACAAAATATACAAAATTGTTTATTTACTAATCTCAAATCACAGAATAGTTTTTACGAATCATTTATATACGACATCCCCATTTAAAAGGTTAATTGGCAGGGTCTCTCAGTCTCTTTCTGCAGTATGATTTTTTTCTTATTTATAATTTTTTTATATCTCATTTGTAATTATTTTACAGAGAAAGAGAGATTTTTTTGTATTTCTGTTTTCTTTTCTCATTTTTCTGATTTTTTGTATTTTTTGTTTTTTCTGTTTTTTTTTCTATTTCTCATTTTTTCTTATTCCTCTGTTTCTTTGCGGTTAGGTTAAATTTTTTCATTTTTTATATGGTTACAGTTGTTTCCATTTTTTTCGGCTGTTCTCTGGTGTTTTATGATATTTTTCGATTTTTCTCGTTTTTTTGTCATTTTTCTGATTTTTATTTTTTTTTTCCTTTTTTCGTTTTGTTTTCCTGATCTTTTTTCGATTTTTCACTGATTTGTTTTTTTTTCTATTTATTTCGTTGTCTGATTTTTTCTTATTTCTCTGACTTTTTGTGATTATTTTCGATTTTATTTGGCATTTTTTTAAAGATTTTGTTGCGGTTTTTTGCAATTTCTTGCGATTATTTTGCGATATTTTTCGATATCTTGCATTTTTCCAACTTTTTTAGTTTTTTTTTGCGATTTTTAGTATTTTTTTAGCGTTTTTTCGGCTTTATTACAATTTCCGTATTTTACAATTTTATTTTACATTTTTTCCCTGTTTTCTGGTTTTTTCCCATTTTTTTTCAAAGTTTTTTGTTTTCGTTTTACCGATTTTTTCTGTTTTTTTTTCCGATTTTCTCTATTATTCTAATTTTTCTCGTTTTGATACAGATCTGTCCGTCTAACTGTCCGTCCGTGCTATAACTCAGGAACCACAACAGATAGGACAATGGACTCAGCATAGCTTGAATATGTGCCCAAGCGAGTTTCAAGTTTCTGCGACTCCCGGTTTCAAAAATGGAAAATTATAAGTATGATTTTTTGGAAGTCTTTTTTGCCTGCTTACCAGCGGGCGCCGCTCACATATTTCAATTTTTTCTAATCTTTCCTTCTGTTTTCTCATTGTTCTGTTTTTTTTTTCTGATTCTTTCTTTTGTTTTTAATTTTTTCTCATCTTTTCTTATTCCTTATCTTCAATTTTTTGGTTTTGTCGTTTTTTCGTTTTATTCGTTTTTCAGATGTTTTTTGATTTTTGTGGATTTCTTTCGATTTCTCTCGATTTTATGTCGTTCGACTGGAGGATTCATTTAAAGTTGAAAAATACCTGAAAATTTTGTGCTGAAATGGGCTATGCCCAAATATCTTCTAGAAAATTTTATTTAATTAAAAGCTAATAATTTACATTTTAAAATGATTTGGAAAGCTCTTTATTGTCTGATAAATTGAGATCAATGGATGGATATTCCGTGTGCCGTATACTATTTTTATGCAGATATTTATAGCTTTAAGATAGGGAATTATATTCATTTAGTGTTTTGTCTCCTGCCAAATTAGCTTCAAAATCTATTTTTTGCCAAAATTTGGTGTAAATGGTAAAAATACTTGTGTTTTGTATCATTTCGTTTCAAATTAGTTAAGTGGAAATTCTTTAAATCAACTTTGTTTGAATAATTCTCTTTCCTTACTTATACTTATTTAATAATAAGAACTTTTATTTATATCATCATTATTTAACATAGTTAATTTTTTTATTCCAGTAAAAGCAAAACTAGCAATTTTGGTTATGACAATACAACTCAAGAAGAACAACAAATCCCATGAGATTTTTTCGACCACTATAATTTTGCCCAAAATTAAATTCTTTCCTATTTAATCGTCTTTATATTTGTTATATAATAGACAACATCAATGTCATTATTATTCTCCTCTTCTTCTACATTAATGTAGCTATTTTGGTATTTAAGGACATACACAAATAATGCTGTTTAATATAATCAATATAGTTATCGTCATTTTAAAGATTAAATATGTAAGAGAATTTAAGATTAACAGAGTAAAAACAAAATTTGATAAGTAAACAAAAGGAAGAAAGAATAATGATGATTATCTATTGAAATGAAAAATCCACGGGATATAGGGTGGATCACATTTCTCACCTGAGAAACTCTTCCTCACTGGGCTGGGTTCAACAGCGCCTAAATAAACGAAAATAAAAAAAATATTAAACAATTATAAATTTAATGATCCTCTTTTCTTCTCTTTCTTTGGTCTACTTCTTCCAATCTTGATAACTATTTTCAGTTTCCTATATTTTCAGTCTCCGCCTTTCCACTGCTACTCTCCCTTTACTATCTCTTTATTTCTCGTATTACTTCTTTAAATTGTCGCTCTTTTTTTATGTCTTGGTTTCTTTGTATTTTTTTTTTTTAATAAATAATATTTCTTACTTTTTGAAAAACCTTTTATTTCTTCCTTCCAATAAACTCTACATCTATTACAAATTATTGCTTTTCCTAATACAATATTTAGTTTTTACAGTTTTTTTTTAAATAACTTTTTTTTTTTAAATTTTCTGACAATATTTTTATTTTAATCCGTCATCAACAAAAACCTTCAATTTTTTTTAAACCCAAAAAATTTACCTACTATTTTTATTTAATTTTCAACTATAATTTTGGTTGACACCAACCCAATGAAAAATCATCTCACCTGATGGGAAATGCCATCCAACCCGTCACAGGAATGTCAAATTTCAAATGGTTTTAAGCCCTATTCAGATTACAAAAATTAGTTTATACTTTTAATACCAGTTACCAAAAATTTCATTTTAATTTACATTTTTCTCTTTAATGTTAAAATAAAGAAGCACTGTTAATTTTAATACCAATTACTATCCATTTTTTTTAACTCAACCAACCCTACTTTACTATTTTATAACAAACCATACACATTTCCTAACAATTACTAAAAATTACAGGGTATCACAGATTTCATAACACTATATATCAGAAGCGCAAGAAAAAATTTAAATTTCTCTAAAAACAACTAAATTGGCGAAGGCATTTGACACAGTTGATCAAAATGTTGGTGAAGCATGGTCCACAGCATAATTTAGTAATTTAGTCCGAATTAGTATGAAAAGAAGAGACAATTCTATATGTAGTATGTCAGGGTACAGTTCTGGAACCATTTTGTTTTTAATATCTACATAAATGAAATTTTATTTTGATACGTTCGAAATTTTTAACAGGACGATTTTATCAAATATATGTTGGATGCGCTGCTAAATTTTTTTTGCAACCGTTCGAAATAAGTGTGTTTACAAAAATTCACCCGCATAATTCGCTATTTAGTTTGACAATTTCAATAATTTTTCAATAACCTCAGAAATATCAAAATAAAGTTATCAACGTTAAAATAGCCAAAATCGGGTTATTTAATACATAAGTTTTTTTATTTTTACAACGCCCTATAGAAACGAATGTGCAGACTATACAATGTACAAATTTAACCACCATCTATCAGTAAAATATGTAACTAAAGTCGCAGAATAGTAACCGCACAGTATTTAATCAATTTTAACGATTTTTATCGGACATTTTATTAGTATTTCTTATTTGTTGGTTTTCTTCATTTTTATTAGCTTTTACTACTATGATGCACCTATATTTTTAATAGCTTTTATATATAAAAAAATGTGATGAAAAATTCGTTGCTCGTGTTAAACAATTTAAAGTCTGGAACATACAAGGGAGGGGAAAATAATACATAACATAACCTAAAAGTGGTGAGAATTTTCTTATCGACAAGAAAACATCAAAGAAGAAAATGATACTTACGGAAACCATTCACGCTGACGAAAAAAGTGTTATAGTGTGTCAGCTTTCAACTTCCTTCCATCAAGCCGATCGTTCGAAAACTTCACGGCCATATACACGCGGCCCCGGATAAAAACTAGGAGCTGTTATGAAAAGTTCAATTCTGTGCGCCGTCCGTCCCTCACCCGCCCCCTACCCTTTCTGTTTTTCCCATGCGGACACTGACACTGCAATTTTTTTGCTAAAGGTAACGCAATCCATAATAAATACATATTGGAACTATCTCTATATAGAGAGTCTCATAAGGACATACCATTAAACACTATCTCTATTTTCGTTCTTTATGGTTGTTACTGCTTGTATGTCATTAAAAATTAAACCAATCTTAAAGTCAGAGATATACTATGTGAGTAAAATATTGGATACGCTAAAGGTATAATACCGGTAAAGAATATAAGACCAGAGAGAGTTGGAGCGAAGGAAATAAATCCAAGTACTTACTAGATAAGTAATAAGTTATTCATTATTTAACTACTAAAAATAATTTCATGTAAGGAAAACCAAAAATTGGTTTAGTTAATCACCACTTTGATTTTAGTTTAATGCGAATTAGAATAATTCTCTGTTGCATTGTAAGTGCCGATAACGCAGCATATTAAGATAAAATTTCAAAAAAGGATCTCAAAGCTAAAATTTACACAACGAATTAAAACATCATTGGCCTTTTTTAAGGTGAAATTAGGAAATAAAACATGAATTGCAAATGGCTTTGTATTTTACTATCGGAGTGACAGCAGCGACTCATAATTTGCTAAATTTTTACCCTCTCGATAAATAAAAGATTGGTGACGTCACAATTTAATATCAGTCAAAAAAATTTGTGATTTATTTTATTGGAAAGAGAATAAAATTTCGCGATATAAGAAAAATTTTAGTTGGAAAAATGTACCAAACACAAATTTTAATAAAATGATTTTTCTTTTCACCAATTTTACATCACACAGTATAATTGTACATAGCTTATTAAGTATCGGTTAAAAAAATTGCCATTTATTTCGTTGGAAAAAGTAGAAAATTTACTATAACAGGAAAATTTTCAGGAAATTGTGATTTCAATTTATTTTAAAATATCTACGAGATAAGAAAAATATTTATATATATTGCAACATTTGTTAACATTGTATCTCTGTCGTTACCCTAAAGAACAAAAAAAATCCATACAGGATCAAGGACCTCGAGCCGCAGTCTCTTTTCCTCTTTTTCTCGTCGTTTTTCGCCTGTTCCCTTCTCCGATTAAGAGTATATGAGTTTGTGTTCGGGATCGAAAAAATGTCAAGGTCGCTTCGATTAATAATTTGTGAATGAGAGATGCAGTTTTCGCGCTACTGCCATTTTACTGCCTCTCTACTGGCTCTCTCTGTTGAGTTCAAAGAACTTACAATCTATTTTTCAACTCTCCGTGCTGAAAGGACGATCTTTTTATTTTCCTTTTGATTTGGGAAAGTGAAGGGGTTTTCATTGTTTATGTCGTTCAGTTATTGGGGGTTTTTCATTTCGATCTTCTTATGAGTTTTATTGAGGATGATCAGTAACAGTTATTAATTTTGTGAGAATGTTTTGATGTTAATTTTATTCACTGAATAAATAAATTTTTCTTTCAAGATCTTTTCCTATAAATTATTTCTAGTTTTATCTTTTCTGTGGCCCTTTCTGTTCCTTTATTTTTCTAACCGTTTTTGGGGTTCATTGGTTTTGAAATATCTTATTAATGCAATTAACGATTTTTTTCATCCGATAAAATATACTCAGATTTAAAAACTTAAAAGCTTGTATTATTTGAATACCGGAGCAAATCTATCAAGACCAAATTTCCTATGTCCTTATCTATAAGCCTCGATTCATGGTGAATAAGTTAAAACAGGTTGTAGAAATTTAGAACCAATAATTATATCAGTGTGGATATTTTTTAATTAATATAAGTTTAATAATTATACTATAACTTAGTTTGATTTAATTAGGGCAGAGAATTTTTGAATTGAGAAAATTCAATTTGTATCCTCAATTTTTTTCGAAACAACGTAATGGTTTTTTTTGTTTATTTAATTGGAGCGTAATACAAACAGAAACTAGCATACTTATAATTGTTTTTTTTTAAATCTATCAAAATTTGATTTAAATTTGTTTCTTCTGAATTTCGTAACACATTATATTTTAAACTAAATTCCTTTTACGCCAACTCAAAGAAATTTGTAATCACGTGGTAATAGTGTACTATAACTTAGTTTGTATATCCCGTAACAAGAAAACAATAATATATTAAAATTAAGGCAGTCACGTAGAAGATTGGAAACATATTAGATACATTGACGATACGTTGACGAATACAGATGTTACAAACACTCCTATGAACTTCTACATGACATAGGCACGAGTAATAAACTTAATCTCCTCGAAATCTTTGTGATCCACTCTTGTCTTAATAACAACTCTGTGAACTGTCTTAATGGACAAATCAGACCTAAAGACTTGTTTTTACTTGACCATTTCAGAGACTTAATCTAGATTGTTCTATCTTTTGTTTGGCCCCTTCATGTTTCAATTGATCTCTTTCTACTAATCCCCATTTTCCTCTCTTTTAATCGATTTGTCTTTCTAGGTTCGTTACCATTTCTTGAATTAATCACTAACTCTTCATTAGTAAACAACCTCGCTTTCAGTCCCTAACCTAATTTATTCCAAATGCCATTTCTCTTCTTCTTTTTTATCAGTCTTGTTCTTGCAATTTCTTCTGTTTTAGCCTCCCCTTTATAATTCTATACTTTTGTTTTTCATTACCTACACTAGTACTCAGTTACTTTATTCAATTTATTAAGCTCTTATTGTAACTTTAAATTACTTTTTTAGCCATTGTTTTACTGTTATTTTTATACTTAATCTCCCTTCAGGTTTTACTAGGGTTTTATTTTACATATATAGTACTAGTTTATCTGTCAAATGTGATATGTCATCTACCATTTAATCATATTTAATATATGATATAATGTAATGTTAACTTATGATTTGATCTACAATGTTGCCTAATTATTTTTTATTTTGATTTGTGGCCGCCCATAGTTTTTTATTTAAAATTTTGAAAATTTTCGCTTTTATAGTATATTTTTTCTCTTCTTTCTACAATTAGCACATTTTAATAATTTCTTTGTTACTGGGGCTCTAAACCATATAAAACAAAATAAAATAAATAAAAAATTCCAAATTTTTTTGCCGCAATTTCGAGTTACGAAAATAAATTTCTATATAGGTAGATAGTACAATATATATGGTATACGTAGCGGGAAAGTAAACATAGGTTAAAGAATAATATCATTTTTGGGTTTTTTTAACGATGTTAAATCGATTGCCATTGTCCATTTGTCTTTCACCATTTTCGAGTTGAATCAGGCTAACAGACAGACGGACGGATGGACGGATAAAATCGTTTTATAAGAGTTTTTTCTCCTCGAAAACTCTAAAAAATTTTTAAAATTAGTATTAACTGAGCTAGACATGATTATAAAGAGTGTTGGCACAACGAAAATCATTTTTGATGATTTTTTACGGACAAAACTAACTGGAAAATTGTCATGAAGTAGAAAATTCTTTTAAATAAAAAATTATAAATTTTTAAAATATGTATTAACTGAGCTTACAGGGTGTGATTTTTATGGGAAAAACTGACTTTTCTCTTCAGAAAAATTGTCACAAAGTAGAAAATTCTTCGTTCCCTTTAATAAAAAAAAATTAGAAATTTGCAAAATCACTATTAACTGAGATAGTTATGATACAGGGCGTTATCACGATAAAAATAATATTTTTTATGGGAGAAACTGACTTTTCCCTATAGAAAAATTGTGAAAAAAAGAAAATTCATCGTTCATTCGAAAAACAAAAAAATTAAAATCAGTATTAACTGACATAGAAATGATTATACAGGGCGTTGTTAGGATAAAAATAATATTTTAATATTTTTCATAATTTTTATGAGAAAAACTCACTTTTCTCCTCAGACAAATTGTCACAGAGTGGAGAATTCTTCGTTCCCTTTAATAAAAAAAATAAGAAATTTACAAAATCACTATTAACTCATCTAGTTACAGGTATTATCACGATAGAAATAATTTTTATGATTTTATGGAAAAAACTGACTTTTCCCCATAGAAAAATTGTGACAAAAACAGAAAATTCTTCTTTTGTTCAAATAAAAAAGGCAAAAAATTAAAATCGGTATTAACTGAGCTATAAATGATTATACTGGGGGTTGTCAAGATAAAAATAATATTTTTCATAATTTTTATGAGAAAAACTGACCTTTCCGCTTAGAAAAATTGTCACAAAGTAGAGAATTCTTCGTTCCCTTTAACAAAATATAATTAAAAAGTTACAAAATCACTATTAACTGAGCTAGTTATGATTATACATGGTGCTATTACGATAAAAGTAATATTTTTCATGATGTTATGGAAAAACTCTGTTTTCCCATAGAAAAATTATCCATGGCGTCGTATGACTTAAATATGCGAAGGCAGTAACTGTGTTTTCCATTATTTGTTTCTACAATTCTAATAAGTAGAAAATTTTAACAGTCATTATACAGGGTGTTCGAAAGACAATTTTTTGTGGTATTTTGTCCTAAATACGGACCTGTAATTACATCGTGTAGTGGTCTAAATACAAGCAAGTACGAACTTAATACGTAAGCTTTAAAAATTTACTTCGTAAATGACAAAAAAATCTTCAAATGTTATGAGCAAGGAAATAAATGGGCAAAATGGATAAAACACCCTATATCTCGGTTATAAAGAGCGCAATACCCATCGTATTTATTAGAATTACCTCGGTGAACCCCATCCACAATTAGCATATGTCCGTTTCCCAATGAATCACCCTGTATACTGATTTAAAATAACAGTACAGTTGGGCCAGCGAATGATTACACGTGCGTCACGGATACACGACGATATCAAAGATGTCCGTCTTATATCTTATCAAAGTTCCTTTACAATCGACAGAAAAGGATAAACTATAAAGTATTGTCTATGCCATCTAAGAAGTACGTCGTTGGAATTTGCTTTAGATCAACTTCACACAATAAAGTGAGACAGAAATATAAGATGACGTTATTTATTAATTCATGCTGTAATATTTATAGCTTTTCTTTGACTAATTTAGTAGCTGTCAATGCTGTCATTGTTAGTTTTTATTGTACTTTTATTTCTCAGTTTTTGTGTCTTTTTTTCGTTTAAGTCATATTTCCTAATTAAAAACAGTTCTTTTAAGGGCTAATTTAGTTTATTGTTATATTTCAGTTTAAAGTAAGTATATTTTTTATCAATGAACACATTAACCTTACATTTGGACATTGTGACTAATCTTACGGTTACGAGTCGTTTTAAAATGAATTAGAATTATCAAAACCTAAGCACACTGAATAATAATACGGTAAAACTGGTATTGCAAAATGTTTTTATCGTTACTTATTTTTAGAATATGCCTGGGAAAACTCTGAAGACACAAGCGCAGCAGTTTGTCTTAAACTTATGCGAGTACTTTGAAATGGAGAAAAGGAATGGAGGACCTTTAGAACCACTGTCATCTGTTCAAGAGGTAAATAAAAAATATTTAACTTATAAAATAAGAAAAAACTAACTCTTTAAATGTATTTTAGCGAGTAGCAGCTGCACTTAAAATATCAAGAAAAACAGTGTATGCTATTAGGAAAAGGAAAGAGAATAATCCAATTTTATCTTCCCCTGGAAAAAATAGGCCTCGTTTGAAACTGAAGACTACAGATTTACCTGAAGGAAATAGAATGGCAGTACGAAATACATTATATACTATGTATGAGGAAAGTTAGTAAACTCACTTAATATTAAACACATAAAACTAAATCAATTTTTTTTTTTAGAAAAACATGTTACTCTCAAAAGTTTAAATAATGAACTAAGGAATAAAGAAATAGTTTCTACTTCAAAATCATCTTTAAGCATCCTATTGAAGGAACTGGGTTTTAAATTTAAAAAGGATGATAATCGAAGAGCCTTAGTTGAAAGAACAAATATTGCATCACAAAGAGCATGTTTCTTTCGTAAATATATGGAAAACCGTGAAAATATTTATGCAAAGGAATTAATTTTTTTAGATGAAACGTGGATTTATTCTAAAGGAAATAAAACAATGTCTTGGCAAGATAATAATGTCAAAAGCGTTCGTAAACCAGAAGGTTATGATGGTAAACGATTTATTATTGTTCATGCTGGTTCATCGAAAGGATTTGTTCAAGGAGCAAGTTTACTGTTTTGTTCAAAATCTTTAACTTTAGATTATCACGGAGAAATGAACAGTGCGATTTATAGCAAATGGGTTGCAACACAGTTAATTCCCAATTTAGAGGAGCCATCTTTAATAGTAATGGACAATGCACCGTACCACAGCGAAATACAAAATAAACAACCTTCGACTTCTACAAAAAAAGCTGAAATAATATCTTGGCTTAAAGATAATAATATTAATTTTGATGAAAAATTTAAAAGACCAGAATTACTGCAATGTGCAAAAATGAATCGAAAAGAAAATATATATATAATTGATGAATTGCTACGAGAACATGGTCATGAAGTATTAAGATTACCTCCTTATCATTGTGAGTTTAATGCTATCGAGTTAATTTGGGCTGATGCAAAGACATACTATAACAAATATATTGGCAGAGATGGATATAGTGATGAAAACGTTCTAAATATGTGGAACGAAGCATTAGAAAAGTGTAACGCTGAAGTGTGGGCTAATTGTGTGAGACATACTGACAAACTCATTGAAAAATGGTATGAGCGAGAGCAACATTTAAGTGACACAGATGTTGAACAAATAATTATAAACCTAGGTGACCAATCGGATTCTGAAAGTGATGATGAAGTATAATAAGTATTTTTGAAGTTATACATGTAAAAAATATATTTTTCTTTGTATTCAATTATTATGACATATATGAAAGGCTTTTTAAATTTTAAATAATAAAAATAGTAATAATAACACTTTCTTTATTGAATTGCTAGATGACAGGGTATCGATAAAGTTCTTGAACCCTAAATATTTATATAATCATCTTGTGTAGCTGCTATTAGCACGCTTTGTTTATTAATAATAAAAGTGCAAAATACCAATTATGCATTGTAAATAATACAAGTGCAAAATTTCAATTATGTATTGTATCTTACATCTTACCAAAACAAAATTCATATTTAAATCTTTTTTTTTTGATATATTATTGTAATTGATTGTTAAATCTGAGTTTAGTTCTTATATCTTCTTAAAATCCACATATTTTTCAATTGCATACTTAAATATCTTCCAAATATGTTGTGGCAATATAACGAAATTTATATAATAGGTATTTAGTAATTCAATGTAAAAGCCAATATTTGCACGTACGTGGTGGCAGTAGCCACGTTGATTGTGAACACAAGACAGTTTTTGTTTTGATTAAAACTTTTCAACTAATTTCGTTTGAATATTATTGATGACGCACGGGTAATCATTCGCTGGCCCGACTGTATTAATAATTAATTAACTAAAAGCAGAAATATAGAAAGTAGTATGTATGTATAAGTACTAATTAATATAAAATCGATTATATTTATTACTCAAATAATATGTTGAGAAGAATATCATCACTATTAACAAAATCTAAAAGTTTTAAAAACACTCGACGTACGTTTCTCTAACTATGTTAGCATCACCAAAAATTGTTAGCAGATTAAATATTATTTCGTCAGAAAATGAGATACTAGATCGTACGGTGAAAGAATTAAACAATTTAAATATGTAGGAATCTCCAAACAAAAATAAAAAGATATGAGAGTGGAAAATATATGAAAAAAATAAAAAAATAGGAGGATAAATAAAGTAACTATATATCTTTTATGCAATGCTGAATCGGAAATATTAAAGGTGAATGAGATAAAAAAACGAAATGAATTCTGGTAGAAGAATTCTAAAAGAATAAACAACATCACAAAGACATTGATAGAAGTAACTTTAAAACGTTTCAACTAATTACAAAATCATTTTAATTGTGATGTAAACAAAAGAGCGATATTATCCGATTCCTCGGAATTTCCATTTTCTGGAAAACTACTGTCGTGCTACCTAGCACGCGCGCTTGGCAAAATTAATTTACTTAATTGGCGAATTCCAGAACAAAAACATCTATTTGCCCCGGCATATAAACAGGAGTAAAAACTCAAATACTCCTGCATAAACAGAAATTTTCAGAATTTGCATAGAGTAATAACAGAAAAGGACCCCTTTCGAAAGAGACCACAGACAAGTTTTCCAGCGAAAAAGAGCAGAGAAGGATAGGAGAGGAAAAAACATGTGTCAGACGAGGGAGTATGTATGTTTCATGGAGTCTGAAGTTTCGGGAACGACTGCCGGCATGAGAGAGAAGGAGAGAGAGACGGGATTACGTTATTTGCATAAAAAGTCCACGGGACGGAGAGGGAGATTGCAAGTGATGGTAGGGAATTCTGTAGAGTACACGTAGAAGAGAGATAGGTTTGCATTAATGACCGGCAAACAAAGAGGGTCTCTTTACAGTAGCGCACTTCTTTTAGTTAGCCAATTTTACTATCTTATAAAAAAACCAATATTATACATAAATAAAAGAAAGTAAACACCTCACTATCTGTTATTCTTTAGTACCATGACCATTTTATTAAAAAAAAAATTAAAGGAATTTTTAACTCTGTATGGAAATTTAATTCTTTTTTCAATAATATTTAAAACATCCTATTTCATTCATGTATACTATATCGTCGCTTTCAAATTGTGTTTTTAATAATAGAGTAGCATTAACGAATATTTGTACAAGACAACATCAACATCATACCATTAATTTAATGTAGTTTAATTTTCGTAAATAATTAAAATTAAAAAGGAACTGCTTTTTTTAAAAAGATGTCAAGTATCCTGTTTTATCGACTTTTGGATAGTAATATTAAAAGACTAAAACTAACAAAAAATAAAAAAAACCATTATAAAAAACAAAAATTTTTACTCAAAACGTGAAAGAAACTTATTTTATAAAATATTACAAATACCTCCCCCAGACCTCTTCGGGACGTCCGTTTTCGGATATTCGTACGTCCCGGGTACGTCCAATTCAGGACTTTGGACGTCCCTAGGACGTACTCGGGACAGACTTTGTTAATAATCAAGGAGTTCCCAAGTTATTCGATGTTGGTCCCAGATATAGGACATTTCTAGAACCGATTTAGTATCGTTTTCGGACCAGTATAAAACCTTTCTGTGACTACTGTCTCTTTAGACCTGTATGGGATCTTTCTGAGACTAGTATAAATATTAATACAGTATTATAAACGAGTTTATTAAAAAAACACAGTATTAACATTTTTGTTGATTGTTTTTCTCATTCTGTAGGTACTCAGTTTCAACCAGAACTTTACTGATACTTTAGTATGTGCTTCATTAGTTAAATTACGTTAAAAGGGCATGTTTATGGGTTAGTTCAACTTTAAGACTTAAAATATTTTTTTCGCTTATATCTATCAACTGCATCACTTTACGGAGTTACTTTTAATTATTAATGATGAAAAATATAAAAATTAAAAATCGCTGGAATGCTAAATCGTACGTCCTGGAGAAGTCCAAAATCAGTTGTCCCGAAGACGTCCTGAAAATATCCTGAAACATTCAGACCGGAATTGGATCTAAATCGGAGGTCCTCGGGATGGCTTGTGCTGTTTGGGATAAATTTAAAAACAAAACAAGCAGGTGAATTCTTCACGTACATCACTCTCGATGCCTGCACATGTTTCGTGGTCCCAACCATTACAATATTGGCATTTTATCCATCCTTCCTCTGATTTTGAGTTTGAATACGGTTCTTGACAAAATATGCAGGTTACGTCATTCTTCTTCAGAACTACTCCCTTTAACTGAATTTTTAATTTTTTTCACTTTCTGATACACCGTTCGTTTGTTAATTCTTTTGCCTCTTTTCCCCCTATTGACGTTCATATTCAGTTTTGGATCTCTCAATAGCCTAATCGATCTCCATCTTATAAGGTATTGATGTAAGTATCGCTATTTTCCCCCTCCTTTTGTCATTAGTATTGCACTTTCTTTCGCCACGAGGAACTGGAATTAAAGCTTGAGTAGTAACAGAAAATATTTCTTGTCGTCAACAAATAAAACTGTAGGAGTGGAAGTAGAAATTTTTTTACCGCCTGTAAGGGTAGTTTAGGTCTTGAAGACGTTACATCAGATTGATGCTGAATTTGTTGTCTTGGTGTCACAGGTCTCGGAAGTGTTAGATGTATCTGAGGTGTTACATGATTGACTAGTTGGGACTGACCAGCATTTTCGTTATTTTGATTTTCAATGTACGGTCTGTCGGTAGCCTCAGCTGGTTCAAACATCTAGTCTGGAAACACATCACTATTTAACGGATTAATGCCCGATTTTGCAAAACCATTAACAGCTATTTCGACACAAGAAGCTCTCATATATGCAGCACCAAAAAGTTTACTTACCGATCTGTGAGATTGTAACACATCGACCTGAATGCTGCAGCAACCTTTTTGGAACTTCTGCAGTATAATATGTACTTAGTGGTGACATAAAGCTGATACTCAAAGGCTCTAGGCGGTGTGCTATAATGTAAAGGAAAACACAACATTACAACATTATTGTTCCTAGCCATTTCAATTGCTGCTAAACTTTTTGTATATATGAGTTGAATATCCATCTAATATTAAAAGCACAGTATGCTACTTAGTGGCATTTATAAACTCAATAAACTTTCGAAGCCAGGACGTAAATATATTAGATTGCATCCACCCGGATGAATGTTAGTAAGATGAGCTCCCAGGTGGGAGCTTCATCTAAGAGTTCTGGATTTGCTCTAGCCCTACGAAAAACAAACGCTGGCGGCTAGTACTAATACGTATTTCTACGGTAATTAAAATGCAGCATTCTGCAGACGATAAGCTGCCTACTTGTCGTTTTCCACGCAGCGATTATTAACAGAAGGTCTGTTGAAGCCCATAGCTCTAGCAAGTGATTCTGGAGTCCTGAGTTTCAGATTTTGATGTCGTTATAAGAAACCATAAAGCCAAGCTTTACTGGCTTTCTTTTTCTGATTATTACACTTATTAGACATTGCAAAATATGTTGCACTAATTCATCTTCCTGTGCTGGTGCTGCTTTATATTTCTCTAGTTCTTTTCCACTTGAATTTTCTAAAGAAAGTTTACTTTACTTTTTTCACTCTGGCTTCCAAAACTGTACGAAGGACTTCATATTCTTTGGAGGTTTTAAGTATCCCATACTTATTTCTAGTTTACTGCATCTCTCATATTATCTTTAGACCAAGAATGTCTGTTACTTTTTCTTTTATATTTGTACATTTTGAAAAATCTGTAACAAATAATAATTTTACTTTTACAATCAAGTAAACAAATCTAGTTGGACATAACGGGATAGTATCCCATTTTGTCCACTGAAAATTATCCCGTTTTGAACAACTAATATATTTAATGTAAACTTTAACAAATATGTACAAAAATATATATCAATCATAAAATAAAACAATACAAAAGCTTAAAAACAACTCACCGTTTAACTAACTTCGCAAATGACAAAAAAAATCTCTTGAAAATGATGCAAACAAATTAGATAACCGCACTTTTATGAACATTTGGTCGTAGTTGCTTATTTAATCGAACTAATGAACAAGCCGCAGGCATCAAATGTAGATCTTTGCTGGTGGAATTAGAATTTAATATAGATGGCACCAACGGTATAGAAATAGAAAGGGGAATCCTATTTAGCTGACTTACCTTTTTTGTCTGACGGTCTCATTCATTATAATTATGGAATTATTAAACGTACCTTACAGATAATTAGAGAATTCATTGACAATAAATGTCTTCTTAATTTTGTAGATTATTATAACCAGTTTTCTGTTAAACACATATAAAAAAAATAATATAATAATAATCACCAATTCACAAAATAATTACCAAACTTTAACGTTTTCTAATCAACTCCATAATTAATTTTGAAGCACTTAGCAGCAATTTAGCAGCAAGTCTAGTCTGGAAGGTGGAAATTTTGTGGCGCGCCACTGGTTTATAGGAAAAACGACAGAGAATGAGAAAGTTGATGGAGAGAGATAAAGCTAAAGCTCGCTCTCCCGAAAAGGTTATAGAGCTTGAATGTTCGTATAGCAACAACCACGTTGAAAAAAATTCAATCGTTCTTTTTTCGCAACAGTTTTACTTATGCTAAAGTAAATATTTGTTTTTTTCGATATTCCTTTTGTATTGGGGAATTATTTATTGACAAATTTTAAAATTTTATTTTTATTAATTTTTCAAAATGTGATAATACTAATAATAAAATAACACATACAATAATATAATAAATAGAGAAGTTTTTAATTTAATACAATATTTTTAATGAAAATAAATCCATCTAGTTAACAGTATCCAAGTAGCTCAGCTACGGACAGACGGACAGACAGGCGGTTGTAGTTTACTTAGTTCATTGAATTTATTAGGTGGGTGAGCTCATGTGACCAGCTATCGACTGCTCCAAAATTCTAAACCGTTCTCGATTTATGGCTAAGACAGACAGACGGACAGATTTACTGATTTCAATTTGAATCGATTTTAAATTTTTAAAATAAAAAAAATCTTTTTGGGATAAAACTACTTTTTAATAGCAAAATTTAATGTGTTTTAAGTAAACAAATAATATTTATGAAATCAATAAATATTAGGAAAATAAAAAAAAACGGTATTCCATTTTAACAAAATTAAAATAATTATATTTCTAAATTAATTAAGTTATAAAAAAAGGAAAAGGAACGAATTTCTGTTTTTAAATAAAGCAAGTACAATTTTTGCGATTTTGCGCGATATGCTTTACTAATTCTAAAAAAAACAGTGCAAAATTTATTAAAACTGCTCAAATAAAATTGGGACCATTAGAAAGAAATATTTCATTCTTGAAATTCTGAATCGATGAATTGGTAAAAAATTTGAAAAGTATATTTAAAAACAATAACAATATTTTTCCAATTTTACAAAAGATTAACAAATTATTTTCAAAAATTAACAAAAAAAAATCCTGAGCTCAGCAATAATTAAATTTATTTCACGTTTTTTTTTAATATGGTTTGTAAAAAGACACTAATTAATAAAAGTGAGGAAAAAAAAATAAAAATTAGATCATGAAACACGAGGTTAAGTACAGTTAAAAGTTAAAACTAGTTTCGGCTTAAGCTATCTTCAGGCAGTATAAATTTAAAAAAAATATCAAAAATATTGTCATATGTATAAATGACTAAATTAAAAATTGAACATTATTGGAATAGGAAGGGACTGAAAGGATCTAGAGACGATTCCAAAGAGGTGACAGTTCTCTGGTCACTTGTTATTTCCATGATTGTACTATTTGGCTAATATATGAGCTATGAGTTATGGATGCGCAGTAGCTTTTCATTTCATTTACCCCATCGTGAAGCTCATTTAAGAGGCGGCAATACCATATGTTATATTGCCTGAAATGGTTTTTGGACAAGCTCTCCGTCCATATTAAAGATAGGAAGCTGCGGTTTTCATCAACCAATTCTGTAGTTAATTCTTTAGTGCGCGTCTGTGGCACTTTTTCTAAATTGTTTTTAGTAAAAGTGATACGATTATCAACTTTTTTCTCTAGATAAATTTGAAAAAAGTAGCACAGACGCGCTCTTTTGATAAATATTTTAAATATCATGAAAAAAACCGCATATTTCTAAGTGCTATATTAGGCGAGTTCTCGGCCAAAAACGAATAATTATGTTTTATAGCGCTCTACCTTGTTCTGCGCAGAAAAAAATTTACTAGAGGGTAGGATTACTTAACATTAACCGGAAAATACTACAAAAACAATTTATAAGAATACAAGTACATTTTCCTTGTTTGCAAATTATTTATTGAAATTTGGAAAAAAATCTAATTTTTATTCCCTCTCAAATAGTTGTAAACAAAAGTGGGAAAAAGAGGCATAAAACAAAAGTGAGAAAAAATGGGAAAAAGTGGAGGAAAAAATATTTCGAAAAAATGGAGCAAAAATCAAAGTTTAGAAAAAGGGAGAAAAAGTGGACCAAAAAGCAATGGTTGAAAAACAAATAAGGGTGAAAAGTGGAGTAAAAAATAAAAAAGGGAAACAGATTGAGCAATAAACAAGAGTTGGAAAAAAGGGGGAAAAGAATTAATGATCCTGAAAAAAAGATATTGATAAAAATAGTTATAATTACTAAGAACCTCGCATCCCTTGATTTCCCCCACTTAACTTCCCTTCCTAAAAAAGATGTTAGTAAAAATATTTACTATTAAAAGACAATGCTTATAAGGCAAATATTTCCCCCACTACAATTCCAATTCCTAAAAAATTGTTTTTGAAAAAAACTGACAATAAACCTCGATTCACTCGGAAAGTAAAAAATTAAACATTGAGTTCACAAGCACCTCTCTCAAATTTTAAAACAGAAAAATAATATACATTTTGTGACACTTGACTTCCGTGTTTCATTACCAGATTTGTTGGCCACATTTGAGAATGTGTTGGACTTACAGAATTAATTGATAAATAAAATCCTAAAATAACATTAGAAATCGCTAAGGTCCCTTCTGTTAATGTTTTTTTACACTCAAGGGCACTGCCGGTTCTGGACTACATCGTCTCGAACAGGTCTCAAACAGCTTTTGATCAGCTTTAACAGGTCTCGAACAGCTTTTAGCAGCTCACGCGGACTATACCTAATAAAAGCTGTTCGAACTAAACATAATAAAAGGTGTTTAAAGCTGTTCGAGATCTGTTAAAGAGCTGTTTGAGACCTGTTTAAAGCTGTTCGAGAACTGTTAAAATCTGTTGGAGACCTGTTCGGGACCTATTAAAGCTGATCAAAAGCTGTTCGAGACCTGATAAAAGCTGTTCGAGACGATGTGGTCCAGAACCGGCAATGTCCTTGACTGTGACAAAAATTAATTGAAAGGACCTTACCGATTTCCCATGTTATTTTCCATAAGGAGTGTGCCAGAACTGTCATAGCTAATCTACTACTAGATATATAATCTAAATATGCCATTAAAAAATTATTTTCTGGTTCCAGAGACCATTTCCAAAACTTTTATTTTCTGATTAAAACATTCCCAGATAATAAATATTTATAAAAATATTGCTTTATGGCTTATAATTGGTAAAAGTGTTTATGACATTTTCAATTTTTGATAACCATATTATGCGATAACAATGAGTGTTTAAAGCAAAATCATGATTTTGTTTAGTGGTGTAATAAAAAACCTGAAACATAGTTAAAAAAATTTAGGCCTTTAATTAGAAGTTCGTAATCTCTGCGTTCATGTAAAATTATCGTAGAATAGTTGAATTTACGCTACGCACATTAATTCACGTCAAAGTACACATATTTTTCAGTGACGCTTGGCTTTGAAAGATAGTTTTTATGCGGGCCACTCTCACCCCTCACTGTAAGCGCTCGTACGGTCTATTTGAACAGAAAAATGCACGGTGTCCAGACCGAGAGCCAAACGAATATGTTCCTTGTGAATTTTCAGCAAACCTCGTAATTTTTCAACGGTGCGTGGACTCTAAAAACACTCCAATAGAGGCGAATTTTCAGTGGAAAATCGGCCACTTGCCGTCCTTACCGACCTTTCCAGTTGGGTTTTGGATTCTGGAGCCATTTTGCTCGGAGTCGATCGATGCAGAATAGGGAGGGCCGCGCATGCTTTTATCTATTTTTGTCTTACGCTCTCACTTCTACACCCACATAGAATCAACTTCGCGACTCTTACTTCCCCTAGGAACCGGCGTTCGATCCCTATTTCTGTTCTTTTCTAGCGCTTCTAGCACCGGTTGCGCTCCGCTGAATATAGTCTTCTCTTCTGCGGCGATTGCATGCTGTTTGGTCGACACAAACACTGTTGGATTAGTTTCGTTGCCACCGCTTTTGCTGTTTTTTTTTTTATTTTCTTTCTTTTTTCATTTTTTTTATGAATGTTTGGCTTTTTTTTACAGATTTCACTTTTCAAAATATATTGGTCGATGCTATTTTCATTATTTACAAACGTATGTTTTGGGTTAACGAGTTCTATATATGTCAATGTCTCTATAATTTCTATTCTCTGTACTTTTTTTAAATGCTTTATTTCAAAATAAAAATAATAAGCTATAATTATGATAGGACATCGTTTCTATATGGTATTATTTGTCTTATTTTTTTATGAACGTTTGCATTTTAATTCAGATATTACTTTTAAAAATATATCAGTCTTGTGTTTTTCTTTTTTGATACATGTTTTTTTAGTAAACGACTGTTTCTATTGACAAAATAGATCATTTGATGATGTTTTGTTAAACACGATTAACAAGATGAAATTGTATATTTTTGGGCTGTTATGCCTTGATCCTGTAGTTATTACTTCCAACTGCGGCAGCCATCTTCAATAGCGTTGGGGCGATATACTTTTCGCGACGTTATTATCTAAAACTGTAACCTCGAGTATGCTATTTATATGACACGCATATTAATGGCACACTCGAAGCGAAGCAGGTTTCAGTTGATACGTCGCGAAGAGTACTTGGTTCACGCCACTGAAGATGGCTGCCATAGTTGTAGTCAAAACTTTTGGAAGTAATAACCAAAGAAGACCACGGAAATAAACAATTTCATTGACATTGACGCTGGCCGTAAAAGCCTCCATTCATACACGATTAACTAATTTAGTCTTGAATAAAAACTCATTAATTTTTTTTTATTTTTAGTATTTAAGCTCAAATTTTATAGGATTTATGCCTAGGCTATAAATAAGTACCTGAGTAATACTGATTAGTAATTATCAACGAGATTTAATTTTTAATAAATATAAGAGCGCCATCTATTTTAAGGTTTTTTTTTATAAAAACTGGAGAAAAATCAAAAATTGAAATAAAAAATTAGAAACTTTCCCAGTAATATTCAAAATCCATTTTTACTTGTTGCAGGAAAATCACCATGAGAAATATTAATTTAAAAGTTTTTTTAAAGATTATTTATTTTTAATAAATACATAGATTTTAAACAGAAAATGTTGCTTCGTTAATATAAATTATGGTGTAGGAATTGTAATCCGTAAAGGAATTGTAATCCGTAACGAAGCTCCTGAGAGTGCGGCTTAGCAAACTCCAATTAAAAAAATATAGTATCACTTTAACGTATAGAATAATTAAGTATTTTAAAGCGAATTGTTTTAAAATTTTCCAAACTTATATATTTCAAGATGGTTACACTAGACAAAAATATTGACTTATCTTTGCTTCGGTCACCACCTTTCGTTTATAAAGTGAAGGCCACCTGCATGGGCAGCGTCAGTGGAGAAAAAATATTCCAGAGGTCGTACGGCATCGACAAGACTCTTAGCGGCCAGAAGGGCGGTCTTTACTTGCCCTACTATGTTGAGTACCTGGGTATTTGCTACTGGGATGTTAAGAAAAATTCGTTGAATAAAAATAATTAACTTTTATTTGTACTTCGGCGAGGATTAAAAGGTGTGTAACACGGTTCTATTCTGAAGTGTCGGACAGTACAAGTACCGGTATAATTCGGTATAATTGAATTTGGCTTCTCTCCTTCAACTCGACCAATCTCTAAATGTTTTTGAACTGGTACTCAGTACTCGGCTCTCGGCTCCAAATAAGATCCAATGTTTCCAACCTCATCCTAGAGTAAAACTACATAAAGACTTAAAAAAATCTGTATAAAACTGTAAATATTAATTAAAAAACGACAGATCTACATGTTTTTCTTATTTTGTATATCTTGCAGGTGAATAAAAACGTATGGGAAAGGCATCATAATAAAAAAAATCATGTGATCATCAAACTTTTAATCAAATTAACGAATTAAACTTGGTTGAAATTGAAAAACGTACGTATAACAATAATGATTAACATATTAGATATTTTCAGCTTCTATCTCATTTTCAATTTACAAATCTTCGTGAATTGCCGTTTCGTCTCTGTTTTTATTTAATTTCTGATTTTGTGTGTAAATTATCTTTTATTGTGTCTGAGAAAGTTTATTTCTGAGCCAGACCTACTTTTGTTTTTTTAAACAAAAAAACTGAAAAGATTTTCAAAAAACTGTATATCTACAGTTAAAACTGTAGGGTTGGCTCCACTGCTAACAGCTCTAAACCAGTACTCAGTACTCGGCTGGAGCTCCAACTCCAACTCGGACTACTACTGATACTCCACAGCAACTACCGACAACGGATTGAATTGTCGCGAGTGTCTCCGTCTCTCGGGCGGAGGTTCACCTGGTACGACTGGCCTTCTTTTCGAAGCTTTCCGCCTTTTCCGTAATTTTAAGTTAATTCTAATCCAGTGCCGTCCTCGATTGAATTTAAATATTTTAATTATTACGAAAATTAAAGTAACTTCGTTACACTTTAAAAAATTCAATTTCTACCGAATTTATACGTAGAGAAAATATAATGAATAATAAGATAAGTTTAAATAACACATATTAATTTAAAAACATTTTTTTCTGGTAAAAATATTTTTTTTAGTAATTAAAAAAAAACCAAAAAAACATTGAGCTTTGTAATATACAATAAAATATTTCATTTATGCAGACTTTCTACTTGGGGCAAACCTTGTGACTACTGAAAAGTCGGTTTAAGGAACATTTTGTTGTTTATTAACAGAAAACATTGACTCCGAATAAAAGGTAGCTTTAAGTAACACATTAATAATTAGTTACATTTTTTCCGGTAAAATCATTCTTTTGAAGCCATTTTTTAAGAACACATATATTGAAAGATTTAATTTTTGCAGAATTCATATGTGCGACAAATCTACTGACTACATAAAAACTAGTTTAGTAGTTATACCAAGGGTATATATAAATCTTTATACCCTGAGGACGACGATCAGTGGTCCGAGGGCAGACACCACTATTTTTACTAACTTTTATGTCATACTTGTTCTTTATTTCATCCACAATGTAAATATTCAAAAAAAACTTTTTTTGTCTTTATGCCCGCGCGGTCTATAAAGTTAATTATATGCCCGCACGGGCATAAAGTACACCTTTATGTAGTTTGTAACTAAGTGATAAAAGCACAATGATGAACTAGTATGACATAAAATAACATATTATTGGTTATTAAAATTTTTTTCTTAAGAATTCATCAACTTATTTAAAATAGGTACAAAATTTATACGAAGGGTAAACCTAGTATCTAATAAAAAGTAGGTATTGTGAACATATTGTTTTTTGTGAGATTTTTTATTTAAAAAATATTTTATACAATAAATTTCTAATTATTTTATACAATAAATTTCTAATTAGAGTAGAAAGTTTAAGTAACACATTCTTTACTTAAGCACATCTTTGCAAGTAAAATTACTTCCTAAGGCAGTTTTCTTTTTTTAATAAAAACTTAATGTATCTAAAATATTTAATTTAAACCTAACAACGACAAAAAGGCACCAATGTCTATCTTCGTTACTAATGATTGAATTGTAATAAAAAAAGAGCTGAGTTACAAATATGATATAGAAAAAATAAGTACAGAAAACTCATGCGTAGTAACAACAACAAATGGGCACTAGCATATATCTCATTTATTAGTGGTCCAAATTTAATGAAAAAAATGACTCTATATTTGAAGTGTGATATAAAATAAATCCGTAAAGAAAAATCATGCACAGTATCGATGACAAAAGGACATTAGCATCTAACTTCGTTATTAGGAGTCAAATTTTATTGAAAAAATCATTGATATAGTATAAATGAGACAAAAAATATATACGTAAACAACAATTTTGCATACTAGCGATGAAAAAAATGCTCTAGACTCTAACTCTGTTATTATTGGTCCAAATTTAATGTAAAAAAATGTTTTTGTTTAGAGGAAAGACTATAATACCTTAAATAAATATAGAAAAATCATATGCAGTAACAATGAGAAAAAGACACTAAAATATATTAATATAGTTATATCTCATCAGAGTTCCGAAACTTAGTTTTAATGACAAATATGCTATTTAAGTTGACTTCTTTCATTAAAGCATGATAAATTCTTAGAAAAACGAAATTTTTTAGTTAAGTGTTAATCGTAAATGAAAGTCCGAATCATGTACCACAATAAATTTAATTGTAAAATACTGGAGCCAACTAGTTTCGGCTAAAAAGCCATCTTCAGGGAAAAATTACATACGGGTGATCAACTTATACTACGGAGTTTGATATCTCCGTTATTTTAAGGAATGCGAAAAAAAGTGTTAAATACAAATTATAAATAAAGTTCAGCTCCACATTTTAAAATTATTTCGTAATATACAGTATGTTTCATAAAGTCACAGCTAACAAAGTTATGTTTTTTTTTAATGGAACACCCTATATTTTTTTACATTTTTAGATTCGTCCCGAGAAGCTGATTTCAAAAACTTATTGCACTTATATTATAAACTTAATAGTTTTGAAGTTATACTGTCAGTAGATAGAACGTTCTTAAACTTTAACAGTTCTATAACTAATGACAATGACGTTTAGATTGTGACAATTGTATAAGAAATCAATTTGTAAAGTTTTATTCTAAACGTCATTGCCTTTACTTATTGATTCTTTAAAGTTAAAGGACGTTCTATCTACTGACAGTTAGACTGTTGAAAATCACATTTTTTCAACTTTAAATGATTGCTACTGCCACACGACATAAAATCGGATAAAACGGCTTACATATCCTTATCTTAATTTTTGAGTTCTACTTGGTGACATAAAAAGAAAATTGAAACAGGGTGATTAAAATTTGTGTACTTTTGATCACCCTGTATACATGTTGCTCTTATTCCACTAACTAGAACTCAAAAAGTTAAGATAGGGACATGTAAGCCGTTTTATCCGATTTTATGTGGTTTGGCCGTAGTAATCACTTAAAATTGCAAAGATGCAATTGTTTATAGCTTCAAAACTATTTAGATTATAATATAAGTGTAATAGATTTTTAAAATCAGCTTCTCGGAACGAATCTAGAAATGTAAAGAAATATAGGGTGTTTCATTAAAAAAAAACATAACTTGGTATGCTATGACTTTACAAAACACCCTGTATAATGTGGAGCTGGACTCTATCCGTAATTTGTATTCAAAACATTTTTTCGTATCTCTCAAAATAACGGAGATATCAAAGTCCGGAGTATAAGTTGATCACCCTGTATATGTTAAGATTAAAACTTAATAAGCATAATGCTTAAATTAATGGTACCGCTACTCATAAGGGTAGGAAGGTGGTAAAGAGAAAATTGGGGGTACCTGAAAAGGTAAGTGATAATTGAAAATATAGTGTAACGCTCTTTACTTGTTACGGGTTGGCGCCTTAGTGAAGGTATCGGATTGCCTTAGGCGCCACCATTCGTTTATAGTGTGAAGGCCACTGCACAGGCAGCGTCAGTGGAGAAGAAATACTCTCCAGGGGTCGTATGGTATCGACAAGACCCTTAGCGTCCAGAAGGGATGTCTTTGCTGGATATTTACTGCTGCTGGTATCAAGTTGGCAGCTTTCAGACTGACCGATTGACGGTTTTGGAATCCGGTACAATTGAAATTGCTTCACGCCCTTCAGCTTGACCTATATCTAAAGGTAAAGGGACTGCAACTTAAACTTCTACTGCCACTACTAATCTAATTCGGGCTGCCTCTGCAACTACCAACAACGGATTGAATTGTCCTACTCGATAAGAACTTCGCCGTCTTAAAAGCACAGATACGAGTGCTTTCACCTGTCGAATGGAGGTTCAACTCGTACGACTGGCCTTATATTCGAAGCTTCTCTCATAATTTTAAGTTAATTCTTCTCCAGTACCGTGCGCGATTTAATTTATATATTTTAATTATTACGGAGAAAGTAACTTTGATACAATAGGTAAAATGGTAATTATATTAAATGAAATAAAATAGATGACTGATTATCTATAACATATAAAAATATGAAAATAAGGGCGTCTCGGTGTTACGATTTACAAAAGGATTATTTTAAATGAAAATTTTCACATGGGAACTTCACATGATATCCATGATATCCTGAACAGGCTTAAACTGCAACGTAGATAAGGGACTCCAACTACATTTGGAGTAAAGGAGATGAACCACTGAGTCCAATGATGAACTATATCAAAAAAAGAGCTCGTAAAGGACTCCCGAGAACAATTCGAAATTAACGTTAATTACCATTTATTCTATATTTTTTTTCAATTATCAGTTACCTTTTCATGTACCCCCAATTTTCTCTTTACTGTCATCCTACACTTATGAGTAACGGTACCCTTAATTTAAACATTATCCTTATTAGGTTTTAATCTTAACATGTAATTTTGGCCTGAAGATGGCTTTTTAGCCGAATCCACTTTTTTTAAATTAAATATATTGTGGTACAGGATTTCGACTTTTATTTACGATAAAAAGAAAAATGAATAATTATCATATAATATAATACAAAATAATAAATAAAAGAAAATTATTTAAAAAAATAAATACGTATAATATTTTTCTTTTATCTTTCTTTCCAGATAGGACACCTCTTCTGCTTATAACCACAAATTCTGTTTTGATTTGAATTTTAATCCGACCCAACAAACATCCTTAATTCGAGTCCTGGCTGAATAACCCTGATTTTTACGCCGCATAATCTTCCTGCCGGTTCGTTAGATCTGGCGACATCTATCCCTTTAAGCCTTTTTTTGCGAACGTATCCCTTTTTTTAACGCATCCGCGTCCAGACGCCGAACACATTTCGATACGTATATAGATAATTTATATTCTTATTATTATTAATTTGTACTAATTTGATAGTTTTGAATCATTTTTTGCTGCTGTGATATGTTCTCAGTGTATTTTACTTATCCTGCGAAAGTCTCTTGAACGTGATATTTTGCATACGAAACTAAACCATAAATCTAAAACTGAATTTCCTCTACAGAACAATTACTATTATTAATTATAACTAAGGAGAAACATATTAATCTAACAACTTTAGTTATTTGCACAGTGTACACAAATTTCAAAGTTACATACACGTTTTATATGCACGTATAAACCCTGTAATTTATATTCATTTATAACTTTTGATGTGATTCATTAAACTTTAAAACATATTCGCGACCTGTTTTGTTTATAATGGTATCGAATCACCAAGTAACATTTACAACAGAACATTCGTAATATACAGGGTGAATGTTATTCAAATTATCAATATAAACACCAGTTCTATTATATGTTGGATCTGGATCTTATTTAAGTTTCATGAGTTCAAAAAACTGCTTTTTGAATATGTGTACAGGGTGGCGCAAATTTAATTGATTTTGTAAACCGTTATAGATACAAATGGGAAAAAATGTGTATTTTCAAGGCGAATTAAATGGTTTTTCAAAATTAAATTATCAGGCGGTTTCTGAAAAACTGCACCCCTTTTTTTATCTTAGTTTGCTAATAACCTTTGAAATTGCTATATGTCCCTTCGAAACATTTGCACATTTTTCTAGACTTCATTCCAAATCCATCGAGCCCTCATTCATTTTTTATAATCTTTATCAAGAATTAACACGTTTTTGAACTTTTGAACTATAGACTAAATATGGAGGATACGGAAAACGAAATTAACAAGAAGTAAAGTATGGAAGAAGTAGGTAGGTACATGAAACCAAAAAGGAAAGAGATAATTTTTTTTAAATATCCCTATATGTAATCGACCACATCTGGATTACATTTATTACCTGATTTAAACGTTATAGGCGTGGCCCAAGTCCTTATTATACTGGTTATAACTAATTTAATTTAGAAAAAAAGCGTCTCAAAAAGTTGAAGCTTTACTTAAAATACATTAATTTGAAACATTAATAAAAAGGGAATTCATAAAATATAAATCAAATTCAAGAGTAAAGTGATATAAAATGGCCTGCAAGATCACCAGATATAACTCCTTATTCTGATTTCTTTAATGCATGTTTAAGAGTGATTATATAAAAATAAATAAAAAATATATAAAAATAAATGGCAACGCCACTGTTGCATAGAAATAAGGGCGTTAGTTCTGTGGCAACAGCAGGTTTCTAATCTATTCTGTGTACATTTTCTGGATTAGAGCATAGAACGGAAACTAGTGGCCCTACTGCTTTACAACGTAATGCCGCAATTCTAATAATGGCTCAAGCGGATACTAGACATATTTTAGATTTTAGATGAGCAAGCTGGTTTATTGCTAAACTCCCAACTGCCACTCCAGTAATGGGGAAGTTTCTTCAATTTCAGAATGTATGTAAACCAGCAGGATCGGATTTGACCCAAATTAATATAAATATTTTTTAAAATGTTCCTCAAAAATATTCAAACCGATTCTGGCAAATCTTTATTACAATTACATGATATTTTGTAAAAATGAAGCAAAATACAGAAAAAAATTAATACGAAAGTTTTTAACAAAATATAAATTAGACTAATTCTAACAAAAATATAAAAAGTAACTATTCGGAAAAAATAAATGTAAACGTTTCTTTATAATTTTGCATTGGACTGTTTCTATAAGAATATAGTAATATCCTGAGAATATTTGAGTTGTGAGCAATAAATGGATATTAAAATGTTTTTTTGGATTTTTGAGATATATTTTATAAGTAGTTTAAAAAAGTTAAACCAAATAAATTTAAATTCACTTAATACTTAATACGGCATTTAACTTTGATGTTTAACATTCGGACAATTTAACAGTCTGACATTAGCTGCCATAATCCGGTAAGAATTTTCTTGAAGGAGTAGCTTATCACCATTTCATTCACTTTTTTTTTAAGAAAAAAAAATAGATATTTCAGAAAATAAAACAAAATTTAAATAGATATTTCAAAAAAAAACAAAATTTTCAAATTTCAAAACGATGTTTAAAATACAAAATTTTGGAAATTAAATTTAGTTGAGAATACTTGTTTTTCAAGTCCTTATTAAGTAGCTAAGCAAAGCAAAGGTACTTATTGACTTTAAAATGTCCGCCCGTCCGTCCGTCTGTCTGTCTTTCTGTCTGGCTGTCTGGCTGTCTGGCTGTCTGGCTGTCTGGCTGTCCGTCTGTCCGTCTGTCCGTCTGTCCGTCTGTCCGTCTGTCCGTCTGTCCGTCTGTCCGTCTGTCCGTCTGTCCGTCTGTCCGTCTGTCCGTCTGTCCGTCTGTCCGTCTGTCCGTCTGTCCGTCTGTCCGTCTGTCCGTCTGTCCGTCTGTCCGTCTGTCCGTCTGTCCGTCTGTCCGTCTGTCCGTCTGTCCGTCTGTCCGTCTGTCCGTCTGTCCGTCTGTCCGTCTGTCCGTCTGTCCGTCTGTCCGTCTGTCCGTCTGTCCGTCTGTCCGTCTGTCCGTCTGTCCGTCTGTCCGTCTGTCCGTCTGTCCGTCTGTCCGTCTGTCCGTCTGTCCGTCTGTCCGTCTGTCCGTCTGTCCGTCTGTCCGTCTGTCCGTCTGTCCGTCTGTCCGTCTGTCCGTCTGTCCGTCTGTCCGTCTGTCCGTCTGTCCGTCTGTCCGTCTGTCCGTCTGTCCGTCTGTCCGTCTGTCCGTCTGTCCGTCTGTCCGTCTGTCCGTCTGTCCGTCTGTCCGTCTGTCCGTCTGTCCGTCTGTCCGTCTGTCCGTCTGTCCGTCTGTCCGTCTGTCCGTCTGTCCGTCTGTCCGTCTGTCCGTCTGTCCGTCTGTCCGTCTGTCCGTCTGTCCGTCTGTCCGTCTGTCCGTCTGTCCGTCTGTCCGTCTGTCCGTCTGTCCGTCTGTCCGTCTGTCCGTCTGTCCGTCTGTCCGTCTGTCCGTCTGTCCGTCTGTCCGTCTGTCCGTCTGTCCGTCTGTCCGTCTGTCCGTCTGTCCGTCTGTCCGTCTGTCCGTCTGTCCGTCTGTCCGTCTGTCCGTCTGTCCGTCTGTCCGTCTGTCCGTCTGTCCGTCTGTCCGTCTGTCCGTCTGTCCGTCTGTCCGTCTGTCCGTCTGTCCGTCTGTCCGTCTGTCCGTCTGTCCGTCTGTCCGTCTGTCCGTCTGTCCGTCTGTCCGTCTGTCCGTCTGTCCGTCTGTCCGTCTGTCCGTCTGTCCGTCTGTCCGTCTGTCCGTCTGTCCGTCTGTCCGTCTGTCCGTCTGTCCGTCTGTCCGTCTGTCCGTCTGTCCGTCTGTCCGTCTGTCCGTCTGTCCGTCTGTCCGTCTGTCCGTCTGTCCGTCTGTCCGTCTGTCCGTCTGTCCGTCTGTCCGTCTGTCCGTCTGTCCGTCTGTCCGTCTGTCCGTCTGTCCGTCTGTCCGTCTGTCCGTCTGTCCGTCTGTCCGTCTGTCCGTCTGTCCGTCTGTCCGTCTGTCCGTCTGTCCGTCTGTCCGTCTGTCCGTCTGTCCGTCTGTCCGTCTGTCCGTCTGTCCGTCTGTCCGTCTGTCCGTCTGTCCGTCTGTCCCTCTGTCCCTCTGTCCCTCTGTCCGTCTATCACAGCGATCACTCCAGAATGGTTTCGAATTATTTTGAAACTCCATTTTCAGCAATCGATAGCTGGTCACAATAGCTCGCCCACCTATAATTTTCAATGACTTCAGTCAACTGCAACCGTGTGTCTGTCCGTTTGTGCGTGAATCTTTCGGTCAATATCAACGATAAATCGGAACGGTTCTGAATTTTGGATTTCTATTTTCAGTGATATTAAAATTAAGATTTATTTACTGTTTCAATTCTTATATCATTTATTTATAGGTTTCAACCCTTACAAAAACCACTCCTTGGAAAAAAGAATAGAAATATTACAGTTAAAAACGTTTTTAAGTTCAAAACGTAATAGAATATTTTCATTATTAAAAACGTAATGTATTTATTTTATTAAGACTTAAAAAATATCTCCTACTGATAAAAACTTGCAATCAAAAATAGAAAAAACAGGAATTTTACTTTTTACATTTTTTTTTATTACAAACATATATAAATAAAAAAATCCCTTTCATTCTCGTATGTCTGTGTCTAAAATATAATGAGTATTCATCAATGCTGTATTCTTATATCTGCAAACATATGTAATTAGTTTTTTTACCCATAACTCGCTTAGTTTTTAAGCTATCACGTCCTTCAAAAAACCATTTTGTAGAGTTTTTCAAGAGCTATAAACTCATTAGTACTTATTTTTATTATTGTTTGAGCTGAAAGGGCTTGAACAAATTACTATTTACGAACATATGCATACTTTAAACGACCATATCTAACTCAATTTTTATCCTACAGAAAAAAAAATGAAAATTTATATAATTTTGTACTGTACAAAATTTTGCCTATCATTAATAGTTTTTGACTTATTTTTAAGAAAAAGCCATTTCAACCTCACATTTTTCCAAAACTAAGCACTTTAAACCGGTCAAACTCCTAGAAACATATTACAAGTATATAAGGAAAGTGAATTGTGAAGTGATAACGATTATTTTCACTTAAGGTGGTAATTAGGGAATGATTTTAACATTTTTTGTCGCCGAAAAGTACTCCCTTTTGATGCCACGGGACTTTTACACAAACCAAAAAAAATAAGTTTTTTCAAGTCAAAGTTCTGTGATGTTTCCCCGAAAAATGGATTATTTTGGGGATTTCACCTTGAAACTTATAATTTTGGCGTTTGACGAATAAGAAGCAACTTTTAACAAGCTATTACTCCGTTTGTATTGAGTCTAAAGATAGCGTAAATCCACCATTTCCTTGTTTTTTGATAATCTACATTTTAATAACAATAATTTTTTCAATGAACTACTTACTTTTTGAATTATTCACGAAAAACCGTCTGTAAATGTGTTTTTCTTTTGGTTGAAAAAATGACATTTTAACTTGAGCATAAGTCAAAAATTATTGACTTGTACTCTATTAGAATAAAAATTACTTAGAATTAGTCACTCTATCCATTCCCAGACTTATTTTCAATGAAACATTTTTAACCCCCGAGAAGGAATTGTATTCACTCCCAGGGTTGAAGCAATCCCCGTCACTTTGAAGGAGAGGGTAAGTAGAACCTAAATCCAATTTTGTATAAGAATCTGTGCTGTTTGGCAACTTTATACAAGAAACCCGTCATTGACTGGACTATTGTCAAAATCTGTGGATTTTATTTTTCTCAACAGGAATGGTTCTTAAAAGGACCAAATTTAATCCTAGATTAACAAAGTAATGCACAATTCTGTTTTATTTTCTATTTTCCTACAATTTTTTTAATGAACCTGATATTTTTAATTAGACTTCAAGTTGCTATTAATATGATTTTTACTATAGTATCCCTTACGCAGCTTTTAAAATGATATTTTTTATTAAAATGATATAGATTTTTCAAACACATCTAGTTCGACATTTATTATTCCAACAGAAATATTGAAATAATTAATCACTTCTTTTAATAAATTAAAAGTTTATTAACTTATTTCAGATCTTAGTAAGTTATTGAAATAATCCTTTTAGTGTGTCTGTGTGTTAGTGTACCTGTCTGTGAGAGCTGACGGTCGTTCTACTACACCCATTTGCTTCATACTTGATATGTAAATACCTTATACTCATACCTCGGTCCAGTTTAAATTTGTCAAAATGGACCGGAGATATATGCGGGTCATAATGTCACATGCATTTCAAATGACCAAATTTTTTGATGGTTGACTTAGGCCGTTGTCCCACCAAAGCAGTGCAACAGCGACACGATGTCGCTAGCGTGTATTTTTTGTGTTGAACCCATGGTTTATGTACACCGTAAACATACCAACGCTACAGCAAAGAAATATCCAAGCTGTGTGTGAATAAATTTTATGGCACAATAGAAAAATGAACACGACACGTCCCTTTAGTGGGACGACTTCATGTCGCCTTCTTGTATCATGCCGCAGTTGCGCTGCTTTGATAGGACGAGGGTCTTAGACTGTCGTCCCACCAAAGCAGCGCAACAGCGATACGATGTCGCTAGCGTGTATAGTTTGTGTTTATATACACCGTATGCATACCAACGCTACAGCAAATTAACATCCAAGTGTCGGCTTCTTGTTGCCGAGCTACTTGTCAGGTCAGTTTTGAAGCGACATTGAGCTGTGTGTGAATATATTTTATGGCACAAGAGAAAATGAACACGACATGTCGCTTTGGTGATACGACTCCATGTTGCCAGCTTGTGTTATATCGAAATCGTGTTGCTGTTGCCCCGCTTTGATGGGACGATGGCCTTAGTCAGGTCGCCCACCAAAGTACCGTGGTTTATGACAAGGCGTATGATCTAAGAAGTGGCGCGCATCTAGCATGCTACATTAAATTGAACAAGCGTAAACAAATAAACAAGAACCCACCGAAGTGGCAAGACAATTAACATGCATGTAGTGCCTCGTAGCATGTCGTATCCTGCATTAAAAATAGAACGCGTTCTTGTCACGCCAAAGAGCCGTAAAGTTGTTTTTATCGTGTGTAGATCGTAGTTTTGTAAATTTTTTCTTTTTTCATTCTATACAAAGACTGAAAACCTGGATATATACTTAATTTTTTGATTACATTAAATCCGCCATATGACTGCCTATATTTCCAATAGGGATGTATCCAAGGCCGAAGTTTACACCGAATATGATCGGTATAAGGTATTTTCCTCTGAAGATGACATTATTTACATATACTATAAGTATACCTACTGATCCTTTTTGCATTGCTTTTTAACTACAATTCTAGTGGGTGTATAGGCTAAAAATGACAAAATATATCAATTTTACCATAAAGTCAGTTTTTAAAAAAATGTAATTTTTGAAATTTTTAAGTTTTTTGGAATTTTTAAATTTATTAAATTTTGATAGGAATTCTAAAAACGACAAAATGTTTCAATTTAACCATAAGATCAATTTTTAAAAAAATTTAGTTTTTGAAATTTTCATCATTTTTTACTCAGCATCAATAGCAAAGCATGTCATGAAAACATACAATACTCATCATCATCACTGCACAGTACTCTGTAGTAAGTTTCCCTTCAGAGGTTTACAACTCTCTCGTTTTATTTTATTAACTTTCGGCCTTCTAATCCTTAAAATCTTTTTTGTAATTTTTACTTTCCCAACCCACCTCCTAGAAGGGAAAGTATTGTGAACGAGCTAAAAAAAAATTCGAGATAAAAACATAAATATCCATTTTCGGGTCCCCTGAGACGATTAAGACCATTTCCAGATGGAAGTCTGTCTGTCGGTCTGTGTGTGTGTGTGTGTGTGTGTGTGTGTGTGTGTGTGTGTGTGTGTGTGTGTGTGTGTGTGTGTGTGTGTGTGTGTGTGTGTGTGTGTGTGTGTGTGTGTGTGTGTGTGTGTGTGTGTGTGTGTGTGTGTGTGTTGTGTGTGTGTGTATTCTTCCACGATAGAGGCCACACGTTTAATCCGATTGAGCTGAAATTTGTTATATGGGTTTGGGTTAACCCGTCGGAAGAACCCATTAGTTTTTGAACGACATCTGTCAAACGGAAGTACCACTATCAAAAAAAGACAGATGCAATATGTCACGGAATTGGACATGATATATGTCATTTGAAAGCAATAGAAAAACTCTATTCAGAATAGTTAAAAGTATTTCTTCCACTGTCACCTGTCAAAAATTAAAAAATGTCAAAATTTGAAACTTCAGCATTAAATATCTGAAGAAGTATTAATCCGATTGAACTGAAATTTGGTATATGGATTTAGGTTACCCGTCGGAAGAACCCATTAGTTTTTGTACGACATCTGTCAAACGGAAGTATCACTATCAAAAAATGACAGATGCAATATGTCACGGAATTGGACATGCAATATGTCGTTTGAAAGCCCTTGAAAAACTATATTCAGAATAGTCAAAATTATTTCTCCAACTATCACCTGTCAAAAAAAATGTCAAAAGTTTACATTAAATATCTGATAAAGTATTCGTGGATACTCGTCGGGAAAGTTTTGGGGCGACACAACCGATTTTTTACATTAGTAACTATTCCTGAAATAATATTTAAAACGTCAGGTTTAGTTAACAAAATATATGCGGCCAGTTCCCAACTTTATAAACTAGTATGATCATTACACACATCTTGGAATTTTTGTATGGGTAAAACCATGTTACTGCAAACACGGTGTAATGCATGCTTTTAAACAAGCGAACTTGCCAATGGTAAGCGTCACTTTTTGTGTTCACAGATGCATGGTTTTACCTGTAAGTATATTTTAGAGCAGGTACTTGCAGCATCATAAAAAAAACAAATAATGATATATTAACTCATTTATTACAAACATAAATCACACAAAATCGGGTTTGCTGGTGAAAAAGGTACAAAAAATCGCAGCAAAATAATAATTTGTACATAACCTAACGGACAACAAATCAACTTAGACCTACATTGACAATTTATAATATCAAATACCTACTTGTACTATCAATGAGCAAATTGTTGGTCGATTTCAGCTAAATGAATACATTTTTACGTTTAAACACATTGACATTGACAAAAGATAAAATGTTTTGATCAAACTCAACGAATCGGTTTTGTCATGCAAATGTCGCCCCAAAAATTTTCCCGACGAGTATACATGAATATTTTTTCTGATATTCAATGTAAAAGTTTGAAATTTTGACATTTTTTTATTTTTGACAGGTAAGAGTTGGAGACATAATTTTGACTATTCTTAATAGAGATTTTCAAGGAATTTCAAATGTCATATTGCAAATTGAATTCCGTGCCATATTGCATCTGTCATTTTTTGATAGTGACACTTCCATTCAACATATCTCGTACAAAAACTATTGAGTTCTTCCGATAGGTAACCCAAACCCATATACCAAATTTCAGCTCAATCGGATTAAACGTGTAGTCTTTATCGTGGAAGAATACACACAGACAGTCAGACTTCCATCTGGAAATGATCTTAATCATCTCAGGTGATCTTAAAATGGATATTTCCATCTTTATCTCGAAAATTTTTTTTGCTCGTTCACGATACTTTTCCTTCTCGGAGGTGGGTCGGGAAAGTAAAACACTATGAAGGACGACTTGCGCAATTGGTGGTGGCAAACGCGATTTCGTTCATATTCGGATATACTCGAGATTATTCTTGTCTTGAACAAAACGCCTATAAGACTAATCAAAAACTTTGAGACCTTGTATCAAATCAAGGCTGGAGACAAAGTCATTAATTTTATATCAAAAGCGTTTAGGACCAAAAGAATATAAAGCTCATCACAAAAACAATGACTTTCAGTTAAGAGCTAAGTACTTAAAAGAAAGAAATTTCCTTCGCTAGAAGGTAAACAAATTTAAAAGCATCATTCTTTTGCCTCAGATCGGGTATTTTTATAAGTGCAACACTCAATATGTAATATACTATTTAATAACTTCTCTTCTATACTTATCTTTGTTTTCTATTGAATCGTAAAATTCAATCTATGAACTAATTCCTAGTCGAAATCGATTTTCGGCAAAATTCACCAATAAGCAAAAAGATGGGGCAAATTAGATTTCGTAGGGTTTCCGATTCCTAGAATATTAATGTGATTCGTCTGCAAAAGCGATTAAATAATTCGCCTCCTCAATTATGTAACCAAAATGACTGCAGACCTACACATTGCAACCCATCTGGCCTCCATAGTTAACTTTCGAATAGAGACACGATAGGAAATTTACGCCAGAGATCAATCGGAACTGTTATTTTAGAATAAAATTATTGATATTAATAACCTCATGGTTTTAGATGAGGTAATATAGTATTTATAGACCATTACGATGAATATTTGAATTATTGATAGAGAAGAAAGAAAAACGGAAATAAAATATTATTTTAATGGGGAAAAATGGCAAATAAAAATACTACTAACTCCCTTAAGTAAGTAAATGGGTCACTCTATATATAATTTTTCAGTTTAATAAAATTGTTTTAAATATCTTTAATAATGATTGTATTATTATTAATACTCATTTATAAAAAAATATATATTATAATGAATTTATTTTTCCGTTAAAAAAACCTATAAATAAATATATTTAAAAATATTAATTATAAGCTTTAAGGCCCGAATACACGAACAACAAACTTGCGAAACTTATTTCGAGAGTTGGTTTAATGTACGTTTAAACATGGCTGAGAGTAAGTTCTGGACACTTTTAAAATGTTGGACATTATGTTCCCTCAAAGTTGCTAACCTAGAAAAAGGTCTACCAACGGGGAAGGAATATTTTTGGTCAAAATCTATTTCATTGTTTTCGCAATTATAAAATATGTTTACAAAACTTTACTAAGCTTTCAGGCTGTATCGTTAGCCAAATATAATGATTTTAATAAACTCTACTTCTGATTGGTTGAAATTAATGTTGGTAACAAGACTCGAGGTGACAATGGACATATTTCATTAGCCATAGAGTAAATATTAACTAAAGTGGCAACATGTTTCATTTGCAGTCTCGGGGGGTTGATGGAACTAATTTAATTTGGTGGTTAATTTGAATATTCTATAACAAAATTCTCATATTCCGTACATTAGCATTTTCTGTAACGTCTAATTCTAGAGACGCTCAAACGGTGGTGGTGCACCGTTTCGGGACTTCGGCCCATCAAGCGAAAACTTTTTATGCTGTGAAGCATTGGCGCTAAATACATGTAGAATACTATTATACATGACCCGACGTAACTTTTTTTAATTTGTAGTGTAAACAATTTTATCCCTTGAAAACTTGATTTTTATTGATTGATGTGGGTGGGTGGGTACCGGAATGACTTGTGAGATACTTGCCAAACTTTTCACATACATGTAGGGAAATATTATACATTATGTGATGTGGAAACAGTTCTAAAAATTTGAATTGGAAAAAAGTTTTCCATGCAAGCCACTTTAATTTGTATGGTGGGTATCGGAAGGGCCGTTCCGATCCTACTCGAATTCAATTAGGTTCTTCCTTGGACACAAGTAACTAGGTAAAGTGAAAATTGAACTCGATCAGAGCTTTCGTTCAAAAGTTAACTTTAATTGGTATGGTGGGTACCGGAAGGGCCAGTCAGATCCTGCTCAAATTCAATAGGGCTCTTCCTTGGATACAACTAACTAGGTAAAGTAAAACCTGAACTCGATCGGAGATTTCGTTCAAAAGTTGCAGTGTTTACATCCAGACAGACAGACAGACGTCCGGACTAGATTTTGTTTGCATTTTCGGACTCAGGGAACTACGCCGAGAAAAGTGATAAAAAGTGAGGGTAAGAAATTTTTTTCGCCATCACAAAACTAATACTGAGGCTTTCGGGCTTCAGTAAAATGTCATATTTAGATCACATTTTACTTGTTAACAGTAAAATACTAATAAAGGTGCATAAAAATAATTAGAAAAGTATAATTAAAAACACATAATAAATCAATTTTATTTGAATACCTTTAATACTGATCAAAATCTTAAGACTGATATTTTCCAACTCTTTAGCTATCAAAATAGTACATAGTATCCCCTTTAGATTAATCTCTCTAGAACAGTTACTAGAAAAGTTACTAGATTTTCCCCCAGATCGACCTTGAGAACCACAGACGTCTACAGAAGACGTACTTCAGACGCCTGCGGAGGTCAACCGAGGTCTACAGATCACCACAGAAGATGTTGTGCGTCTACACCATTATCAGTCAAGTTCTGAATTATAGACGTGAATATGGCATCTTCTGTTGGTGTTAGTGCTGCTTTCATTGTAATAGCTACCAATTCCAAAAAATGAAAAAGAAGATATTGGCAAAAAGATTTTTTTGTAAATGGAATGTTCTGTGGAAATAAATTGATGCCTGAACTACTATTAAATAATAAAACTTCGTTTCGCAACTTTGTCAGATTGACCTGACTTTGAAGAAGTCTTCATTTGGTAGTTCCCCTAACATAAAAAATGATACGAATTACCATGAAGCCATCTCGTCATCAGTATGTTTTTTGGTCACTCGATGATTCGTATACGAGATGAGTATACCTGTTAACGCATCCACACTGAGCGATGTTTCCTATTTGAAATGGTAAACATAGATACAAGCAACTGGCAACAACATTCTTTGATATATGCCTCCCAATATTGACGAGTATCCATCAACATATTGCTTGTTGACGGGATACATGAACAGCTACATCACCGTCAAGATGTTGCCAAAATTTTGTTGCCTAAGCTTAATTTATACCTCATATGGCAGTAAAGTGGCTTCAATAACAATAATAACAAAAAACAAGAATAATGACGAATGACGTATACTGACATTTGATAATGAATGTCAATTGTCGCCCCGAGTCTTGATACCAACATTAATTTCAACCAATCAGAAGCGGAGTTTATTAAAATCATTATATTTCGCTAACGATACATTCTGGAAAGTTCAGTAAAATTTTGTGAACATATTTTATCATTGCAAAAATAATGAAGAAGATTTTGACCAAAAATTATCCTTCCCCGTTGGTAAACCTTTTTCTATGTTGGCAACTTAGAGGAAGCTTTCCCATCACCTTCTCTCTGAGATTTGTGTCTGGTTTCTAAACGTGCTAAAGGTTTTTGTGCACCCTTACAATTTTTTTTGTATTTTTTTAAAATGTCAGGTGATACAAAAAAGTGGGATAAAAATGAATTAATTACGGAATGGGAACCTTTCGCGGTATTATGGTTTAAAAGTGCAAATTATGCCGGAATAGAACCAAAATAAGTTAAATGATGTAGCAGGTTCATCTAGCACGATTTTCGAAAAAATAACCCGACCACTACATAATTTAAGGGCACAATTTCATTTTAAAGTTAGAAAAGTAAAAGAAAGCGGAATTAAGCTGACGAAACGTATCAAAGTAAGTGGGAGTTGAAATTTATATCATGTAACAATACGCACCCTTCAACCTCAGTGTTACATAAAGCCTTTTGCTAGATGGAATTGCTTGCCTCCTATTAGTGCCAGTTTTTGCAATCTGTGGTCTAATTAATTGCAGTAAATATTTAGAATCCGCTACCGTCATTCTCAGAAAGTTGTCAAGCTGTCGAATATCTTGCAATTTCAATTCACATAACAATGTCTGATGGATACTCACCTCTTGTCTTCGTAAAATCCACTCTCTTATCCAAATCATCCTTTCCCTTTTTTTTCTTAAACAAAAGGAGTAAAATTTTAAAAGCAACATCAAATTTGGCTTTTTGAGTCGACATATTCCACACCAATCAGCACTACCTACAATTTTATTTTGAATGTTGTAGCAACACTGTAGTAGCCGTGTAAACACACGTGACATATTTTATGAAAAAAAACTCGACATTGCTCTCAGGAGAAAGTTTTACAACAAGCAAGTTGATCGTACAATAAGTTTCGCAAGTTTATTGTTTGTGTATTCGGGCCTTAACAATTAATTTATATGAATTTAAGGGTTGCGTTCTTGGTCTTGTTTTCTTCAATTTTTGGTATGAAAATTACAGAATTATGAACTGCATCTATTTATTTAATTTCATTTGTTTATTTTTTTACTCCTTTTATCTTTTTTTATTAAGTTGTATTTTTTGATAGTTCATTTTGATTTAGTTTGATTTTTTCATCTTGTTTATTTACTTCGGTAATTTTATTTTTATTTTTTGTCTTCTTTTAGTTGTTCTGGTTAAAAAAAAATAAAATTGTCATTATTTGAGAATATTTTTAAATTAACATATTTCTCCTCTACTAAGACCTCAATTGTTGTAATATTTTGACTTTTATCTTTATCTGATACATCATTAATTTTTTTTACTACTATTGCCCTGAATGGTGGTTGCGGGAATCTCTCACGCTAGTTTTATATTGATGAGGTAGTGCAGGACTCGCTCCTGATTGCTCTGCAGAGTCAGGGGTATACCTGCTAAAGCCTTCTCGGTAATTTGTCCTGGTATTGTATATATTGGTCCCGAGGGTTTCTTGCGTGAGTATTTTAGCTGTCCACTTTTCTACCGACGTATTTCCCTTGTAGTTTTTGAATCTGGAAATGATAGTTGGTATATTAATATGATCATGTATTTGAATGAAGGGGAAGCGCCAGAGGGGTATAAGCATTTTCTGAGGATCCTACTCTCGGTTCTCGTAACGGCGTGCAAGAGTAGAGAAGGAAGGGAGGAGCGAGACTATGGTAAATTATTGGACGTATGTGGGTTTTGTATGCAAGTAGTAAAGTTTGGGGGTTACTAGTTTTTTGACTTTCGTTGACCAATTTAGAGTACGCGTAAAGAATACTCCCAAACAGGTACCTCCGCCCAAGTGACCATGTCTCTCTTCCCAGAGCCTAAGATTGATGTCATTGATAGATTGATTGGATTTTAGGGTGTCGTTTGGATATTTGAAAATGATAAGTTGGGATTAAGTGTAATCCTCCATTTACTACGCCATTGGGAGAAGTGGTTGAGAAGTTGTTAAGTTTTGGTGTTTAGAGCTCTCATGGATGGTACAGTGGCAGAGAACGCGGTATCATTAACGTATAATATTTCATCATTATTTTCTTTTATATTGGGGGCAAAATATAATCGGCCAGACCCAACTGGAACACCATTGATAAATAATTTGAAAAAAAATATATCGTCACAATGATGGTCGTTAGTCCAGTAAGTTAGCTGCAAAATATTTATTTTGAGCTAAAAAATGTAACAGCCTGTATTTTATAAGAGTCTACCATAAACGTTTGAACGTCGAATTCTGAAACATTCTGAAGCGGGAAAGTATAATTTTTTAAATAAATCATATTTATATTATTTATTTTTTCTTAATATCTTTTTTTACTTGGAGTATTCCCATCTCTAACTTTTGGAAGTTATGCGCTTGCAACATTGCATTGTTTGACAAAAACTGGTGCTCCGAATTTATATGTGCGAGTGTGTGTATGTGTGTGCATTTTCGACGTCACGAATTTCAGATTTCGAAGCCGCCGCCGTGCTATGCCATGTTAATATTAACGAAGTCTATTTTATATTGAAAAATTAAATGAATGCCGCACAAACCAAAACTGAGCTGACAGTTTGCTTTGAGGTCCGTGTTCCGCTAATTATTCCCGTACACAATTCCACTTTATTTTTTTTTTAGAGAGAACACTGTGCTGGGTCGAATTATTGTAATGGGATATTATGGACTTTTATTTTAGACTTGGCTTAGGGCGATTTTATTAGTTTTTATATGGTAGCTAGAGAGTGCAACAGATATGTTTATTTATTTTCTTAAAAGAATTATTACTTAAATTATTAAGACAACCATTTTTTTCGAGTGGAATATCTTGAATAACTAGAATAAATAGAACATGACCTAAATGGGTTCTCTGAGGAAAAGCACATGGTATGAAAATTGGTGATAATTTCGATTTACTAACCAAGTTATTTTCATCTTTGGTTGGTTCCTATCCCAAAATTTTACCTTAGTAAAAGTTATTTTCTGCTAAATTCCCTCAAATTCATCAATTATTTCTAACTATTTTTTCTAACCTAATTAAAGGGCGGTTTTCATTGTCAAATTAAATTTATTACGTAATTTACTAAAATTATTTTTTAACTGCACCCCTTTCTCTTATTGTAAAATATGTATTTCAATAGATGCTAGCAACAGTCACACCCAAACCAAACACAAAAAAAAATCGTCATTATAGCTCACAAAGTTAAAATTCTTCTACCATCAGTTTAAGTATCTGTTGAGTATGGCTCTTATGTCCAAACTCTTTCGAAACTCGATATAACTTTCAAGTTAATTATGTTAGAGTTTACCAACCAAACTATGATGCACGAAAAACATATTAGCTATTCTTTTAAAACTCCAAAATAATTATAGTAAAATCTTCTATTTGGATCGAAGGATACCACTATATTAGGAATGATTACTTCTGTTATTTATTTAATTAAGTCCAAAAGCTTATCCATGTTCTCTATTGTGATCAACCGATGAGGTAATAGAAACTCCAAGTCAATGTACCACAATTAATTTATTAATACAGCTTTTAAAACTAATTCCAACACTCGTTCTTTCATTGTTAACACTGAAGATGTTATTCCTTATCTTCATAGAACAGACGTTTACAAACTGTGTTGCCAGAATTGTAATGCAGTGTATGTTGGCCAATCAGGTAGAAGATTAGAAACTAGAAAAAAAGAACATATAAGATATATTGATAAATATAGAAATACGGACATTACTAACACTCCCTCTTATGTCGCATACCATATTATTTCCTCTAACATCTCCTTTTCGATTACACATTCTGAATTACTCCGTGATATAGGCAAGAGCACTAAACTCAATCTTGAAATCTTTGAGATTAACTCATGCCTACAAAATAACTCTGTGAATTGTCTCAATGATCAAATCAGACCAAAGACAATCACCTTTTTCTACTCGAACATTTCAGAGACATAATCTAATATTATCTGATTCTCATTCTAAATAGCGACAATTTTATCTCACTCCTCATCTATATTCCTAATGAATCTTCTTTCTCCTACTTATTTAATTCCTTTTTTCAATTTAGAATTTACAATAACGCAATTTTTCCTTAGTAAACAAGTCCTTTTTTCTAGACCCTCACCTAGTTTGAATGTCTGTTCTCTTCTTCTTCTTTGCACTTCTACCAATTTCTTCTTTTCGCCGCCCTTGCCTTTTCCTCTTCTTCTTTCTACTTTCTTTTCCTATTTTCATTTTCTTTCCCTTCGCTGTCACCCATCAATTTTATGGCTTTTCTTCTTTACCTATAATTGCACCCTGTTACTGGTCAACTCTGTTCCATTTTCGTTTTCTATATATTTATATTATTACATATAATTTCCTTATATTTAATCGTCATTCTGTTTTGCATATACATTTGTTATATTTCTTTAAATTTAAATATTTTTAACTTACGATTCTCTTTACAAATTTATCTGTCATTATTAACTGTCAAATGTCATCTACCATGTTGTACAATCGACATGTTGTAGTAAGCTTTGCCGCGCCGCAATGCTTGCGAGCTTCATAATCATTACTGTTTTTCTACATTTATTTTAGGGCCGCCAAATACAGTGAGTGGTACAAGAGCCGACTTTCTATTTGATTGTTACTCCTACCTGCCCTCCTGTACACCAATTCCTCTTCTAAATTTAATCCTTCAACCCACAGTTTGGTTCCTAAACGATGTACACACTATTATGGTGGCCGATCCTGCCACGACGGTTAAGAAATTTTAAATTCAAGTGCTGTACCCTACCTTTGTTCTTCCCTAACCTTATGTATTTAATTATTGTTGTCTTAATTTCCAGCATAAATTTAGCTTAAATATTGCAATTCTGTAAAAAAATTGTTTATAATTCAGTCTCTCTCTCCTACTCCAAACGACAGTGTTAAAGTCTGCTTTTTATTTTTAATTAATGTAGGAAACAAATTCATAATTAAATGAAAATTACAAATTCCAACACTTCTAATAGTTATAATCGTAACGTATTAAAACATTAATACCCTCAGAAAATCCCCGCACAACTATTCTAATACGTTCAACTGAACCCTTTGTTCACTTTATCGTTTTCCTATAACTAGTTTGAAACTCCATCAGATACTCGGAAGCTTCAAACAATAATTACACCAAAACTCCAAACTGATTGTGAATAATTCTAAAAGTTACTGAAAACAAAACCAAAATGTTCTCAGGTAGTGGTCTGAAATGAAACATGTTTTATATGTGCAGAATTTCCATGAACTAATGTTGGGGGTGGAAGCAGAGAATCTCCACAACCTTCTAGTTTTACATATTATCCACCCCTATTTAAAAGTTTGTATTGCAACAGATTTTCTCTATGTAGTAAACAGAACATTAAAAAAAAATTATGCATTTCTTACATTTTGAAGATTTTTAATATCAGGATATTAACTAGAAGCGTGAAATAAAAATATAATAAACCCGGGCGGTTTTCATAGCGAGAAAAATAATTATTTTAAAATGATGCTGAATGCTCGGGAGATATAATATCGCAACAGTTATGAATTTAATTCTCTTGTTTTTATGTACACCCTTTTGCCTTTTTATTATCTAACGACGAGGCCTTTTCTTCATCCATGCATTTTTAATGACATACTTTTTTAAAAAAGGACATACTTTATCATAATTATTATATTATTTAATATAAAAATATAAAAGCCCGCATTAATCATGTATTCGATAAAAAATAACAAATGAATTTCCTAATAATGAAGTAATAGAAATCGGTGTGGCAATTTTCACATAGAGGCCAGTGTACTCTAGATTTAAAACACCAGAATGAGTCTTACAACTAACAGCTTACAGCTGTATTCACTAAGAGGTGTTTAACAGACTGTTAACTATTAGCGAATTAAAATTTAACAGTCTGTTAAATAGGAGCGGTATTACCAAAAAGTTTTAACATTTGTTTCAAAATAGATTGTTAAGTAAAAATCCCTAACGACATTAAGTTGGCTCTCTTGAGATATAAGTAAAAAGAAGACATTTCTTACCTTTAACCTTAAAAAATCAAAATTGTTTTCGATATTGGTCGAGTTGTTTTTTTAGCATTTTCTTTTTATTCTTTGTATTTTTTGTTTAAAATATGGAACAAAGACAAAGAAGATCTCGAAATTATACCCAGAGGTGAAAAATTATTTGAAAATAATAGAAAACAAAAGTCGAATCAGCAATATTGATCTTAAAAAACCTGTCGCAAAAAATCTAAGGCAAATTGAAATTTTATTTTTTTTTAAATGGGCAATATTTTCGAGTAAGTCGTTGAAATGGGAGGGCACAAGTTAGCAGAATTTAGAAAATCAAACAGGTACTTTTTCAAACTGTTATTATATCAAATTAATAAAAAATCAAACATCTGTTAAAGCAAAATGATATTTTATCAAATCCATCAGAAATCGAATCGTTTGAAAACAAATATTAAAGAATCAGATAGATATTTTATCAAATTACTAAAATTTCAAAATCTAAAAGACCAGAACGTTCAAACTTCAAATAGTTAATACATCAAAAACGTAAAATACTATAATACTTAACGGATCTTTACGTTTTGAGGTGACCTGAATCCATTTATAATATTTTTAGCATTACATTTGTAGTAAAAAAACTCTAAAATTATGATTTTTTTCAAAATTGTATTCAAAAAATTGTAGAATTCGTAAAAAATAGAAAAACATTTTTGAAATTTAATATAAATTTAAAAAAAAATTGAATAACTTTAAAAATATTAAAGATATTAAAATGGGATATATACCATTCGAATGCTAATATAAAACTCTAAATTTAGAATATATTTTAGTTTCTTGGAATTTAAAACTGTAATTGTTAAAACCAAAATAAAGGATGTGTTTAAATTTTCCCTTCGTTTTATCAAAAACGATAGAACAAATGAAACAAGCAAATAGTACTTCCGAAAGGGATAAAAAAGTATATGATGAATGAAATATTTCATTATTTTAAATTAATACCTGTAGAAGTTATAGCCAAAATCATAAAAAGATAAAAAAAATGTTGACACAGAATTTAATTTTTTTAAACTAACTTTAATGCAAAAAATCTAAAATAATCGATTAAACAATTACTTTACTAGGAGTGTTCGGAAAGTTGTGTGGGTGTACCCCCTTTTTATTATTTAGTCTGAACCTTCTTTTAAAATCCAGGTCATCTAATTCAACCTACGGAAAAGTTCTGAGTTTCACGTTTTTTTCTCTGCATATATCCTCAACATCACTCTCTGAAGAGTCTGAAGATTCCATTAAATCAACTCTATTGATCACGTCTAATCTATTAAGATTATTCATTTTAAATTCAATTTTGGAGCACAATTCAACTCGTAAAAACACTTTAATTTTTATTTTAACACTCTTGTAGTACTGCCAAAAGCCAAGTCTCAACTCATAGAGCAAGTATATTTAAACTCGTAAACGTTTCTCATTTGACTTGACTCTTTATCAAAATCACATAGGTACATAACCCTACATTTTAATACTTAACAGTCAGTTAATTAGGTTACCAGTCCAACATTTTAATTTTAACTTTAGCAAGCTGTTAGCCATAATTTAGTATTGGTGAATATAAAAAAAAACTTACTGGGTGTTAAACAATTTAACAGTCTGTTAACTTAAAATTATGGAAATGCGAGATGCTTCGAGTATAAGGCCAGTCGTACCAGTTGAATCTCCGCCCAACAGATGGAGACACTCACGTCTGTGCTTCTTAGACGCCGAAGTTCTTATCGAGTAGGATAATCCAAACCGTTGTCGGTAGCTGCAGTAGCAGCCAGAAGTCCGAGTTGCTGTGGCAGTTCCAATTGGAGTAGCAGTGGCAGTAGTGACAGTTCACTTCAGCGACCTTTAGAGATATGTTAAGCTAAAGACAAGTCCAATTATAACCAGAACCGTCAAGCCGACCACAGCACGTCAGTCATGCCTGTACCGTCCGTTACAGAATTTGGGTAATTAAATAAAGTATATTTATTTACTTGATTTCTTTTTTTGTTGGTTGTGAGATATAATATCTCAGCAGCATAAATACCCAGGTATCTCAACCCAGTAGTAAAGACCGCCTTCTGGTCGCTAAGGGCGTTGTCGATACCATACGACCCCTGGAGTATTTCTTTATCCACTGAAGCTGTCCGTTTAAGTGGCCTTCATACTATAAACGGAAGGTGGCGCCCGAGGAAATCCGAAAACTGGACTAATACGTGAAAATACCGCTTGACGACGCAAAGAGCGTTACAAGGTTGGTGAATACGACTGTAAACAATTGGAATAGTTGGAAAATTAATTAAAAAATTAGTCATCGTGGTGACCGCCAAGTGAAGTCTTAGTTAGGCCATTGGGCCGCGAATAGTGTTTAGTTTGGCCATCGGTAATTTTAATGAGTGACATCATTGGAAAAGTTACATAAATTAAAAAATAGTGAAATAAAAATAGAAATAATTCTGGGGTAATCCGGCACTTTTATACTATTAATCCTTAATCATTTCTTGACGTGGTTTTGAAAATGTCCATCTCAGCTCAGTATCGCAGGTACTTAAGTATCGGTCATTAATTTAAAGTTTCTCTATGACAGTAAAATTATTTATATGGATGGTATATACATTTCCATATTGTATAATTCTTTTTTCGACTACTAATACTAGAAGATGTCATTATTTATGCTGTGTTCAAGTAGATAATTTTTGATTATCTACTAGTAGTAGATAATAAAAACATTTGAAGACTTAACGTGATGTCAGAGGTAGGCGATCTTAGGAAATCTTTCAAATTAATTATACGCATCTGTCATTGCGTTTGTCAAAAGAGTTTTTTTTAAATTATTATAAAAAATTCGACAGCAAATAAGCATTTTCTATTGAATTCCTATATTTTTTAGTGAATTTTCGACCTAATAAAATGAAAAAGAGGTAAGTAATTCTTTATCAAATATATTTTCATTTGAAAAAATTCAAGGTTATGTAATAAATATTTTGAAATAGAGTCGTGCTATTTATGAAATAATACCTATTCTAAAAGTAACCTAAAAATCAATTTAATAGTTTTTCGAATCTAAGTGTCAAATATGAAACAAATTCTTCACTTCTTCATCGCTATTTGAAAGTTTTAAAATTCACAGTGCAATTAATATAATGAAATGTCAATTTAATTTATTGAATATTCTCATTCAATTGTTTTTACAGACTGCTTCTTTTCCATTAAATCCTTTCTAAATATATACCCAAAAAAATCAAAAAATATCATTATAAAACTGATTAAATGTTCTAGTAGTGGAAAAAATAGTATATAAACCACGGTAGAGAAGATTTTTCTAAGCCTCGTAACTTATTATCCCTCGATGCTTCGCATCTCGGGAAAATAATAATGCTCGGCTGAGAAAAATTACTTCTGGACCTTGGTGTATAATATACTATTAAGCAAATTAATAGTCATTATATCCCACTAGAATTTTCCCTGGTAAGAAATAAAAGCGACAAATAATATAAACTGTGCTTGTTAAAAATCAAAGAATTCGGTAGTGATTTAATTATGAATTTCATAGCAGAACAAATTGTAGTTAATTTTGTTTCATTCATAATGTGGTAAAAAAATTTGGCAAAATTTTAAAATTAATGGATGTCGATTTCATCCAAGCGTGTTACAGGAAAATTCAAAAAGCATCATTAAAAAGTGTTAGAAAATATAACTTTGAGTGACGATTCAAATCTATTGTTACAAAATAAGATTACTAGATTGAACTTATTTCTCTATTATCAAAATTATTTATTCAAACTTCCTATAGGTCGAAAAATGGTAGGAGATGAATTCGGATCAATGAGTGTTGACTAAGTTAGAATAGAATCCCTACCCGGACAATTCTTCTGGGACAATCCTTACCCTACAATCCCTCCCGGATAATCCTTCAATGACAATATTTCTCGGACAATTCTCCCACTAGCAATGCAATGCAAACCAATCACTAATTTTATGAAGTGGCACGCCTAAGTATCATATTAGAGAGATTTTAAGCCCTTTAATTATTCGTTTTTCTTCCGTTATCGTTATTGTGATCATGCGCAATGGAAGTTTGCTGTTCCTTTAACTTTAATAACGATAACGGATTCCGTTAATTACGGAAAATTAAATATAGAGAGTGGATATGGCTATCGTTATGCGTAACAAAGCACCGTTGCCACACGTTTCAGATTTTCGAGCATATTAGATAATTTTGAAAAAGGAGATGTATGTGCTGATTAAAATATTTAATATTAACATATTTAACAAAAATATCTGTTTCTTTAACCTATGGAGAATTTGTTATATTTTTCCTTTGTATCGTAATAATATTGTTCAATGTTTAAATATCATGTTAAATTTTTTTGCAATGTCGTGATTGTAAAATTTAAATTGAGTATCTGACAACGCGCAAACGTGATATTAGATTCTTGAGAAAAACATAACCTAACTACTGTTAGAGTTCTGACAGATTTGAGGTTGGCCTGCGAAAACATATTTTAATTGTGTATACTTTGTGGATACTTTTTAGGTATGTGAATAGTCCTGAGTCCTGATCTTGCCCTAATATTATTAGGAATTCAAAAAACCCTTGCTAATCTAAATATTTCCGGCTTTTCGAACCTGAAACATGATTTCACAAACTTTTCCTCTAGAGCATTAAGATCAAATTCTGGGATTTCCACTATCCCAATCTCAGGCACATGAAAAATATCTCTAAGTATAGCCTGCCTTATTAAATCCGCATTACGATATCTTCTATTGATAACATTTTCCAAAACATTCTCCATTTCAAAATTAAATATATATAAATAACTGAGCCTTCGTCGAAGGTTCTGATGATGGCATAATATGCCGAAAGCGCTTAACCTAATTTTAATAAATTTAATTTTACACACTGATGTACTCGTTTTCACTCTTTACCTTAAATGTATATATTCTTTCAATTTTAATAACCAACAAAACACCAGAAATTCTGAGGTTAGAAAAACCAAAAGAAAATAACTATCACCTGTCATTTTGTGAAGTTTAAAGTTGGGGTTTAAAATGTCTTAATTTCATTGCCGTGCTTATGGTTATGGTTAGCAAAAATAACCACAACAACACCAAAATAAGGAGATTTTTTAAAGGGCTTAAAATCTCTCTATTATGGGAATAACTGTAGTAAAGAATAATTAGGGAAGAATTGTTTGGAAAAGGATTGTCTGGGAAAGATTGTCGTGAGGAAGGATTGTCGTATGGAAAGCTTATCGCCAGGAAAACTAATCGCCGGGTTTATTTTGTAATATTAGAGAGTTTTAGCACCTCAGCCACTAACGCTAACGTTAACGCTAAATTTGGTTAGCGTATAGAATAACGGAATGTAAAAAATATTGTTTTAGCAAAGCCTTTTTGTTTTTCGGCATTTTAGGTTATGTCATGTGTCAATTATGATAATTATTTAGTGTATTTGAGTTAAAGAGACCCACAAAACATTCCGCTATTTCGGAACATTTACGGTATTACGCTATTGTTATTTTTACTTGAGCATGCGCAGTCTGTTAGAAATGAGGATTAGCGTTAGCGTTAACGTTAACGGGTGAGGTGCTAAAACTCTCTATTATGATGGTTAAATATTACCGTTAAAGGTTCCGTTAATTTTATTAAAATTTTAACAAATAATAAGACCAAAAGTTTTTAATATATGTTGTATGATAATTAAATAAATACAAACCTTTGTTTATTTGTTTACTAAGTCTATATTAGACATCTGTCAGCCTTTATTCTTTTGGTCTTTTCTTTTATTCCTCTTACCTCTATAACCCTTTTACACCAATTTGGACACTATGTATGACATTAATTCACCACGAACAGATCATTTTTTTTGTGGATTTGTCTGTCCTCTGTTAATTCCTTTCTTTTACATGGGCAACTAAATTTAGAATATGTGCTCGTAAATTTCGAACGTTTATTCGAATAGATACCGCTCTAAAAAGAAAAAAATCTGATGTGGTCAACACATGACATATTGCCATTTTTTAATCAAAAATTAGTACGTTAACACAAACAAGTATGAAAAAAACTAACTTTTTTTGGGAATCTGGCAACAATGTAAAATATTTTGAAAATTGTAATGATACAAAAAATAAACTATAGTGTATACAAAAGGTATGTGCAAAACTTTATTGCCAACTTGTTTAGTAATGACGCCATCACTAATAGCAACTGTCACTTCCGGTTGTTCGATTAACACTAAAATCTCTTCAGATCTATTCTGGGATCTACGAAGTATTATTATTATTATTATTTGTTCTGGATACACATATCTTTTCAATAAACGAATTGGAAAAGTCAAGTTGTAGCAATTTTCAAATTAAGGCCAATGACTAGCAAAATCAGGGAATTTGTGACTTTCAAACAACCAAAAACGAGTCTAACTAACCAGTCAGCAGTTACTTGAATCTAGAACAATTTCAAAATAATGGTAAAATTCACCAATTAAAGTACATTGTAGCGTTCGATAAAAAATTAACCAAAATATCAGTCTAGACGTCGTTTAGTTTGTTTTTTGTGAATCCCAAAGGGCAGAGTAGAATCGATTATTATTATTTGGTGTGGTAAAACAAGAATATTTCCAACAAACGAATCTTTTTCATAATCCAAACTTTCTGAGATAAAAAAATCAAAATCAGATCAAACTATCTAGTCAGCAGTTAGTTGAACCAAGAAAATATTGATAAAAGTCACCTTATTTTGATCTGAAAAAATGCTCATAAACTGAAAATAAAAATTTTTGTACTGGCAAAAATTAGCTGCCTGATTGTTAATACATTTTTAACAATATCTTCAGGGTATTGTAATAAAATAAACAATCTGTCATTCAACAAATAAAAAGACAAAAACGCGGTTTTCGCTGGTCAAAAATATAGAAAACACGGTATGATGTTTATAATCCTTATTTTATGACGCCTTTTATATTTAATCACTATTTGTATTTCGAACAGTAAAATCAATAATACCATTTAATTCCCCATTTTCTAAAGCCTAAAGCGAATATCCTCAATAATTAATAACCTAACTTTTCATCTCTTAATACATTCTTCCCTAGAATACTAACCCCGGCGTATTCAGAAGCCTTTTGTGATATCAAACGGTAGAAAATTTTGATATTATTCACGGGAATTTATGCAAAACTGGAGGAGAATGTGGTTTAATACTAGTTTCCCGGAGTGTGCAGTAATTTTACAGGATATTCAGGACTATTTTCCTGCGAGAGAATTAAACTTCTACTCTGTTCTTAGTAGCTTGGATCGGGCCGGCGTTCGTACGGTTTAAAATTTCACACTTTTTTTTAATTCTCTTTTCTTTGTGTTTTCTGTTGTGCTTAAATGCTTCTCCTTTTTGCGGCTTGTTGATTTCATTACACGTGTTTAAACGGATTATTTTTTTATTTATCTTTTATAACGAAAAATTTCATTCAAAGGCAATTTTTTTATCTTATTTGACTTCGTATAAAAAATGTGTGTATGATTAATCTTATTTAAACATTTTTAAATACCTAATAGAATTTTTAAAATGTTGTTAAATTATTACAAATAATTTGATATTCTGATATAATTACGGATCTGTAATTTTATATTCATATAATATAGTTTTAAAGCCCTTTTAAACGCAGTCACTACGATTTAAGCTGACATTAAGTTTACCTGAAGAAGAGTGTTGGTTACTGGAATTAAAAGTACAAAAACAAACTCATATACTCTGACAATCGGAAAAAGTTTGAAAATATATTGATGGGCGACTGTCACTTTTTATTTGTGTGTAAATATTGTTTTTAAACAAATTTTGCAAATAATGCAATCTCGATTAAAAATCTTATAAAAAAATAATATGGTTGACAACCTGTTTATATGTCAATTCCTTCTTCTCAAGAAAAATAACTGAAATTATTGAACGCCCTTTAAAACATTTGATAATATTAAACTAAATTTAATTAATTCCAAAACGTTAGTCTCCTATACGGTGTGTGAAAAGCACATTATACGCGGATCCAAATCAAGGATTATGTAAATAAAAAATGACGTAAGAAACGTTCAAATTTAAAATTTATCTTTTTATAATTTTTGAAGAAATTTTTGTATTTAAAATTAATAATAAACTTAGATCTTTTGTTTTAAATGCATGTATTCTGGGAAAAAAGAAGCATTTAGTTAAATTAATATTAAATACTGTATATAATAATCTCTGTATTTAAAAAGAGACCAAATTACAGATTATATTTATAAATTTTCCCGCAATACATTTATCTCTAAATTTTTCCTTATCAACTTCCATTTCGTAAACTTAAATAAAAATAAAATCCCACCGCTAAAGCGTTAAGATAAACAATTTACGAGGCGAAGCGGCCAAAGGCAAGAGCGAAAGAACAAACAATACTAATTTAAAAATCTTCCGAGAGCAGAAAACTTCGAAACAAGCGCGAGAGAGCGAACGCCAGCAAATTCCCCCTACTCCCAATCTTTTTCTCCGCTACACTCTTCGAGTTTTTCGTCGGCGAGAAAAGAATCTCTTTCGCAGCAGGCTGTGGCCGCGCGGCAGGAACAAAGGAGTAGCGCGTATGGCGGGAACGAATAGGGCCGAAAGTGGCTGGTTTCCTTGAAGGAGCGACCCGGACGAGCTAAGCTTTAGTTCTTGCAGGAAGCAGCTAGCTGTATTGATCGAGAGGGTAGTGGAAATTCTAAGGGTGGCCGAGGAAAGGACAAGGGTGGGTTGTGGTCTTAGTCCCTGCCCGATCACTCTCCGACACCCTCCCGCTTATATTCGCGTTTCGGAGCAGCGACTTGACCCTTACGAAACGGTGGGGAATGGAGGAGAAGAAGTGTGCGGCCGCACGTTGAGTTATGGCCTGGGGTGGAACTTCAAGGGGAGAGTTTTTTCTTCAAGAAAAAGAAATTTCCCTCTCTATTTTTTTTTCAAACACAGACCTTTATCATTAGTAATATTGTTGAAATAAAACGTACTAAGTAACAAATGGTAAAAATGTAATCCACTAGATGTACAGTAAATCACAAAAACTGCAAGTTATTACCGAAAAAATTTATATCTGCATCTGAATCATTTAAACAAAAAAGTATTTCGCAGAATCCGTCTTTTGGTATATATCAGCGAGTTATCTACAAAATATAAACCAACAAAATTATGGACATGTTAAAAAATACAATTAAATCATGGAATTGCCATAAAATTAAGAAGCTTATTAAAATGAAAGTTTATAACCCAAACAATAACCACTTTTTTTACTGAAGATATAAATACATGTATTACTAAAACGTTAAAGTTAAATATCTTGATACATAGGAAATAGGTAAAAAATCTACAAAATTCTTAGTGCTTCATAAATAATAAATATTTAATTCAAGGTGGCAACCAAGTTTTGACTGCTTACTAGTTCTGAGTCTCCAAGAAAAGAACAGTGTATGGAGGAATCAGACCAATGGCCTGCTTTAAGGAAACATCCCTTTACCACAAATATAAAAACACAGATATTACCAACAGTCGTTCTTTTGCTAAACATATCCGGGGTCACCAAAATTCACCAAAAACCAACTCACCGAAAAAAAATATCCAAAATTAAAACTCACCGAAAAAAAAATCACCGAAATAAAACTCACCAAAAAAAATGCCGAAATAAAACTACATATTTTCAGAAAATGATAAAGTGGACTAATATTTATAACTGCAATATAATATTTACAACTACAATACAATATTTTATGAAAGTACAATGTCATAAAATGCAACACCAATTGTAGTGAATATTTGAGCCAATTTTGAGAAGATACCCATCTTCTTAAGTGAAGATGACCCACTTGTCAGAAGCCGTTTTCACAACATTTTTGAGTCGCTCAATTGCTTGTTGATACATCTGCCGTGGCAGGTGGACAGATACTCCAATATTATTTTGACTGAGACTTATGGGCATCAATGCGTGTTCAACTTTGAGTAGTGCTCGTAGTGCAGGATGGTGACATCCAAGTCGTCAAACGAAGCCATTGTGCCAACCTTTTAACTCATTGTTGGTGCGGGGAAGGCCTTCCAGAACGACGTCTTATTAATTTTAAGTCTTGCGACCCAACCACGGCGAGATCCATTGTCGAAGTAGTCCAATAACTTTTCGCATTGACTCTCATAAGATGACCAAAACTCAGAAGCAGTGAGAGCCTTGACGCAATCACCCGAGCCGCAGGAACAAGAGCTAGAGCTGACTAAGGTGACGAGCATTAACTGGGTTATCATCATTGAACATGTTGAGAACATCGGAGTAGGACTAAGTTTTTTGGAAAATGGCTTGCGAACAATACCATCAATAGTAAGATTAGGTCTGATGAATTTCAAAGAAAGGATTAGATTAACTAGTTAATTATTTGAGATTTACATTTCGGTGAATTTTTTATTTCGATAAGATTTTTTCGGCGGGTTCTTTTCGGGGAGATTATAGTTTCGGTAAGTTTTATTTTCGGTAAGATTTTTTTATTAAGGTGGACTTGAGATTTAAGTAGAACTTAAGGTACCCTTTTGTACTGCACTGACGTCTACGTGGAACTTAATTAGAAGTTAAGTTAGGCCAATGATATCTGGAGCTTATGTTACACTTAAATATCATAATCTAACTTGTCAATAATTTTCATGTTTTGATTTCCATTGTTTTCAAGTGTTGGTGTATTTTATTATTGAGTTGATTTAAAATGGCAATTAACAGAATAGGGCTAGTTTTGAATAATGACGTCGATTTAGACGACTTGATTATCATATTTTATGGTATTCCTCGAAGAATATACAATCGACTCAACTATTGTGATATCTTTGATAACTGTACTTTTTTTCAAATATATCGAATTACACAAACCCGTCTCTTTCCATCTTTCATCCTCACAGTCAATGTAAATTAAATTTTAAAATAAAAAAAAATCTAGACTAGAGAGTGATTTTTCTTCTCTTTTCTATTTTTCCTGATTTTTTGGATATATTTTTGTGATGTTACCAAATGTTTGTTACACCTAGCTAAGAAATTGATAGTCCAACATATATATTTTAGGTTCACCTTTAGTTACCTTAACTTAGTTGCAATTTTAAGCAAAACGGTGCAAATGGCTGTCTATGAATTAACTTTCTTTTCCTAACCTTACTTTTTCTTTCTCCCTGACATTTTATATTTAGCATTTTTCGACTAATATTCTCCTTTTTCTTTTTTTAATCTACGCCTATACCCAATCTCCAACAAGCGTTATTCTTTCGTTATATTCAATTTCTTTCCTCGTATGACATTTTGACGGTCACTTGTCAGTTTCCTCCATCTTGTCATAGGTTAAACTATCATGATTTGAACCTAGATGTCGAACAATAATATCCATGGTTTATCTTCTTGGAACTGAAATAACGTGCATATTCAATGAAAAAAACACTTGCTATTTCGAAATACTTCGCCATTATTTCCTCCAGGGTTTGAGATTTTAATGTGAGTGCAATCAATACATCAAAAAACAATTGGAAAATGGGCGACCTTATGAAAACTGATATTTCTTCGAAAGCCGTATATAGTATTGGACTCGTAAGAGTGGTATATAAGGCTCGATTCACACTGTGATGCCTAAAATACCAATATGGCACGGACTTGAGAGCCACTTTAGCAAGAACTATAAATAAGACCCATAGTGGTGTTAGTACGTTTTTGAATTATGTGATTATTATTATTATTATTATTATCATTAATATTGTAAATTATTTTAGATTTAATTCACTTTGATATAGTATTTTTGTATTTGTTATCTATCTCCCGACAACAACGATTTGTATATCTTTTTATACATTTAGAATTATCAATTTTCATTGGTTGTTAAGCTATTGAAGCACCGCTGAATGTGTCAGTTCAAAACCCATATTTGCGCACATAAAAGTTTATCAAAAGCTCATTAGATAGAGAGCAAAGCTCACGTTAGCACCTACGTTAAACGACAAATACACGCCGATATGGCTACAACGGAAAATAAAAGATAAATGATCATCTAATCGAGCGCCATAAAAACAAAATGCAACATTCACACCACAGGCGTGCCTGATATTCGTTTACATTTATTACAATATTTTGTATTTTTTTTTAGTTAGATAGCCAAAGCAGGAATCCCATCCCAAATAAGTAGAGGAAGTTTTGTTATATTATAGTTCAATTAGTCTGTTTTTTTTTTGTATAAAAATTAAAAAAATAATTTAAGGGCTTAGAAAAGTACCGATTTTAAAATAATTTTCAAGAAATAGAATGCCCCAATTTTTTTGTGATTTTATTTTAAAATTTTCAACGTTATTTGATTGTACATCCTGTAATATTAATTTGACAGAAAATTTCACTTTTGATGATTCAATTAACTCCCTCATAATTAATAGCCTATGGGGTCGTTTAACTCGGGCCTAACTTCTAGTATATGAGTAGCTTAACTTATAGCAGTTTAATTTACTAAAAAATCTTTATCAGGACCGTAAATTGTATAATTTGAGATTAACAATTCTATACATTACAGCTAACTATATCATTATTATATTATTATTTAATTTTGCTTTCTTTTTATATTTTTATCTGTCCTTTTTGTCCTTAAATCATACATATCTGATTGATATTTTGAATCAAAATCGCTGCAGTTCATAGAACCAAGTCAGGAGCTCTACAAGGCAGTGACCTTGGACTGTAGCGGTAGATAAAAAATATTAGTTTCTTTTGATCAGAATTGTAATCAATAAAAATATTTGGAAATTAGATTGTATTTACCGTTCACCTAATAATAAATCAAGTTTTGCAGATTTTTGTTCATATATTTTCTAGGTTACTTTAATATCAGATGGGATTTGCCTAATGATACTTACACAAAAAAAACTAATTGATATATGTAATATCTACGAATTTAAACAATTTGTTGATTTTCCAACTAGAATACAAAATGATTGGTCCTGAGTAATAATTATATAATACAGATATGATCAGAAACATAAAATTTCAGATCATGATACAAGTGGTATATTTCTAAATAATATTAAATCTTTTATAGTTTTTCACTTACAATTACACGAGAGCTTTTTTTGTCGAAGTAAACTTGACATGTATCAATAAGAATTTTGTTACCTGGCAATTTACCGAAAAAAACTGCCTCTGAAAAAATTACGAGTCCATAGGACGAGTAATTTTTTCTAGCAGTTTTTTGAGTTGAATTACCTAATGGCAACAAAATTCGAATTATAAATGACAAGTTTACTTCTACTCAAAAAAAAAGCTAGAGTGTAATTCGGTAAGACAATTTAATGAATATGTAAATCAATAAATTAAAAAATAAGATGTAAATTAGTTTATTTAATTTATGGAAAAAGTACAATTGTTAAAAACATAAATATTAAAAATAGTTTGAGTCGGAAAATAAAAACTTTTGTTTTCAAAAGTTAGGTTCCATTATTGTCGCTGGAAAAGTAAGGGCAAACTTTTTTCGCTGTCATAATGACAAAATCACGCGGCTTATGGGATTTTTTATACATTGTGAAATATTTTGAACAAAAAATTGATTCATGGAAAACTTTAAACAAAATTTTAAATCCCCAGTTTTAAAATACAATTAAAGATATTAAAGATGATGTTATAGACGTAACTGAAGATTTGCCGAATATACACAAAGAAAAAAGACTATTTGAATTAACCAAATTTTATTTGAACCAAATAAATATGTTATTCGTATAGGCCGAACAAAATGTGTTATTTGTTTTAACAAAACTCTTTATTTCAATATCCAAATTAATGATTTTGTCGAATGAAAGAATTGAGTTTTTGAATAAAAGACAAATTTTTTGTTGAATTAAAAAAATGTTTTGTTGGATGTGAAAAATGCTTTATTAATTGAAAAAAATATTCTCTTTTTTGAAAAAATTATATTCTTGATTAAAAAAATATTTTCTTGATTGAAAAAAATGTTTAGTTAAATGAAAAGAATCTTGTCTTGGATGAAAGAAATTCCCACTCCTTTCAGTTTACCTCTAAAATACTAATAATGCTTATGATTTTCACATCATTTGTTCGAAATATTAAACTTAATTCTAATAATATTAATTTAATTTTCTATTTAATTTTCGCCCACTTGACCAATTGTGAACAAAGATTACAGTCATGTGACATGTACCGTTTAAATTTTGTTCATTCAAATAACATTATATTTAGTTTAAACATCTTCGCTCCAAATAAACCTCTTTTAATAAATACTTAACGAATTCTTGAGTTATTTTATTAATTAAAACACGTTTTTAAAAAATTAATGAAATGTTTTCTGTTTACTCTACTGAACAAATGGAAAGTTATTTTTGTTAAATTGACGTTTAAAATATTATATAATAACGACAGACAGGATTGCAAAACAGTTAAAAAAATTATGAGTGTGCAGGATTGTTCTAAAATTTAAATATCTCGGTAATTATACAAAAGTAAAAAAATAACTGAAATATAACATTTACTGAATTATTTTCTCTCTATACAACCATTTTGCTGTTTTATTAAAATACAAAAATAAAGCCAACACAAATTTAACTACATAAAAAAATTACCTGCAGTGTTCGCAAACCACACGGACCCAATAAACTGATTATGGGTATACCAGGTAGTATATGTTCGCAAATCCCAAGGTTCGCAAAACCCACGTTCGCAAAACCCACGCCACCAATTATATAGAATGGTTGTATCAGATTTATATTAAAACCAAACAGATATACCAGTATAACGTTAATGCAAGTAATTCTTAATTATTGACCAATTAAAGTTTATATTAAATTTCGAAGGCTAATATTCGTATATAAATTATTAAATAATTTATTACCTTTATACTTAAATGAAAATATTTAATTTAGAAGAAATATGCATGATTACAACACAAGACAAAAAAATCAAGCTTGTACAGATTTATCTTACGTTATTAATGAAAAAAAATAAAAATATATGATAATGGAATGACAGAATATAATAACTTACCTGAATTTGTTAAGACCTTTAAACATTTTAATGTATTCAGTAAAAGACTTAACCAAATGACGCATGATTTAGTTGATTCATTTAAATGATTTGGACTTAAGGAATTAAACTGTGCAGAAGCACGAGCAAGTTTTTTTTTTAATTTAGCCGTAAGGTATATTAAATATTTCTACAAATATTTTTTTTATTGAAATCGTATAATTTATGGCCCTGATGACGGTTTAGTAAATTAAGCCGAAATGATTTTCAATATATAGCTCCTATTTTTGTTTTATTGTTGTGAAAGAAAGCTGATAATACTCACCTTAATGGAGATTATTTAAATAAAACTATTCAATTATAATGTTTTATTTTGTATTTTATGAAAATATTTATTACAAGTTTTTTTCCCCATACATTTCGGTTTATCTAATTGTTTTACTTAACATTGTGAACTTTTACGTTTCACCTATTTGGGAATTAAAATATTTACTGTCAGTAGATAGAACGTCCTTTAACTTTAAAGATCCAGTAAGTAAAGGCAATGACGTTTAGAATAAAACTTTACAAGTTGATTTCTTGTACAATTGTCACAATCTAAACGTCATTGTCATTAGTTACAGAACCGTTAAAGTTAATGAACGTTCTATCTACTGACAGTTAGAATAACAATTAAAAAAATATCATATCACAGAATTTTTATAAATAATCTAAATTGCACTACTTTCATTAAATCCTTCTTCATATTTTTTTCATTAATTAAAAAAAATACCGTTGGTTAAAACAATTTTGTATTGTTCTTGTATACATTATTCAATGTAACAAACGTAATTTTCCTAGCTCGAGCTTTAATGTGTGTCTTATCTTCATCACACAGACTGTACTCCTGTCGGCTAAAGAAAGTTTCTGTACTCCATTTGTGTTCTCAAAAGTCATTTGGTTCATAACATCATTACAATTTATTTTATCTCCGTAAATATTATTTTGACTTAAAGGCCGGTCCAGACACAACGACTAATTAAATCAGACAAAACGTATCAAGCAAAATGGAACGTGTGACCGCAAAACGTACGTTTTGTCTAAACGGAATAAGGTTGGATGCTAAATCGAAGGATCGGGGCATCATTTTCCGAGAATTGGTGTGACATGTCGGAACATGTGTACGGGCAGTTCCCATTTTTATTCGTAACATGTCTGATCTTCGTTAATGCTGTCGCCAATTTTTGGAAGAATTTATCGAGTTGTATCTTATAGTTTTCCTGGTTTATGGCAAGCTAAATGTATATATTATAGTGACTGGATAAGAAAAATCTGGCCTACAATATTCTAATTGATAAGTTTAAAGATATTGACGTCTCCGTTAATAAGGAAATGGTTGCAAAGAAAATCAGCTATTTACGTACGGTATACAAAAAAGAAGTAGCCAAAGTTATGAATTCATATCAAGTCCTAAAATAACAACAATTATTTTTGATTTTAAACTAGCAGCTATCAAAGCATGTAAATTGTTATTTTCTTCGGCCAAAATACAGGGATATTATTTGCTTTGTAGACAATGCATATATACTATAACGATCTGCTCTATTCCATTATAAATTTTTCTCTTATTTCAATACGAAGTGGGTTCAGTTTTAAACAAAAAATCATAAAATTTTACAAAAAAAAATTAAACTAAATTTTAATAAAATTTTGGTGGCCCGCTAAAATTCTCTTCCTTCTTCTTGTTGTCTAAACTTTGGTAACGTTGATTTTTGATACTACTCACTCTCCTACGTCATTAAAATTACACTCAAAATCATTTTTTCTTCAATACCAAAATGTTTATGTATAATACTCAGATAAACTTATTTAAATTTTAGTTGTCTCTCATATTTTATTTTTTTTACATTGGATATATAAAACTATCTAGAAATACAGCCTTTTTTATTCTACATTCAATAAATCCTTCTCTTTTGACAAAATATTATAAAAAATTATGACTTTTCGTAAATTTTTCGTCTCTAATTGATTTCGACTCTCTTTTTTTTATCAACCAAAAAAATCATTACTTGATTATTAACTGTTGTCCAAAATCCTTTATACTGAATGATTTTTTTTATTTTCATAATTGAATTTTAAATTATTACTTTTTAAAATGAAAACTAATTTTATTTCTATTAAAATTTCGTAAGACCTTCCTTAAGCATATCCATAATTGTTGATTATACCAAAATATTTACTTATATACCCAATTATTTTAAATTAAATCATATTCAACTATAAAAACTTTCGAATATAATTTTTATAATACAAAACTTATTTAAATTATAAATTTACTTCTATAACTCATACAAAATTATTTCATTATAATAATATAATGTTGTTGCCACGTGTGGATTAAAGAGAAAATATGATTCCAACCAAAAAGTACAGGAACAAATTAAAATGGTTGTTGCTTTATGCTTTGTTCCAATTTAGCATGTCAGTAGGGCATCTGAGGCCATGTCAAAAAAATATGTATATAAAAATTTATGAAACTATTATTTACGAACAATAAATGGACAATCAAGGAGCAACAATGTTGTGTACGGTTGGCAGAGAAACTTGAAAAATACTTTTCATGGCAGTCATCCAACTTACTGGGTACTTATAGAACGATTACACAGAGAGATTACAAGAGGTAAAAATACATAAAATTACAGGATATCAAAAAATGATAAAGAAATACAAAGGTAAAAATAGCCAACTTGTAAACCTTGTTTATCGCTTTCCTAATAATTATAAGAACATCGATCAATTTCTCGTAGATTATGTTAAAAAAATTGCTAGCATCATATAAATTATGTCCAACATTAATTATAATTTATCTTGTTCTATTCTTAATTAATATTATTTTCCAGAATTGACTTCAGTTGAATAAATACAGTTTCTCAAATTATTATCTTATTTTGACTGGAGCCCATTTTGGCGCAGCGATCAGTTATACCCGAATTTAATCATTTGTCGTTTCTAAACGTGTAGCATTCCTAGTCGTGAAAGCTGGATTATGGGTTCCAGGAATATTTAAAGATTAAATAATGTTTTTATAATCTTTTTAATTTTGGGTTATTTCTAGATACAGTTTAAAAAACGTCTTTCTCTACGTTTATTACTGTTATAGTTTCTTTCGTGTGGAAGTAATCACGTCCAATTTAAAATTTAAAAGTTACTTTATGGTTGATAACCACTGTGACCAAGAGGTCCACCTAATTTTAAAACTTACGACCAAATGACTGATGGGATTACGGAACCCTGTTGACAAAATTGACCGCCAAGACCAAGTGACCAATAACATTCAAATGATAGATAGTCACGACATCTACCGTAGGTTGATAAGTACCAACCGGACATAGTCACTTATTAATATAAAATCTGTAAAAGCGACTAGCCAAGTACAACTTGGTTCCGGTAGATGATGGAACCCATCCGCCATCATAATGCCTTATAGCGTCAAGCGGTCACCACGCAATTAAATCAAAAACAGAGAGTAACTTTTTGAAACTATACACTCCGACCATTACCATACATGTTTCATCCTTATAGGAACCATCAGTGATTCTTTGTCAAAATGTATAGTTTCAAAAACCTACACTTAATAGGATAAAAACCTCTATAAAAGCGACTAAGCAAGTACCCTTATTTTTATTACATTTTCGATCCAATGGATTTTCAATCAATTGTCTTTTCGATCAATTGAATTTCAATAAAATGTAATTCGATAAAATGTTATTCGATAGAATATATTTTCGATCAACAGTCATTCGATAAAATGTATTTTCGATCAAATTTCAATAACGATCAAATGTTTTCGATCATTGTGGTAACCGTTCGAATTATATCTTGCTGTTCATACCAACAAAGCTAACAAAACTTTTTAAATTTGTTCAGATTATGTTTAATTATGTTTTTTAACATTAAGAAAATCAATCATTTTGTCGATATCATGGTCCAACTGGCGTTTTAGAGAAAGAGAAGTGGTGAAGTAATAACTTCAAATATATACGAAGCAGAGTGTACACCTCTATGTATATGAACCTTTCTGCAGGGACCGTCGATTCCCTAAGGGAGAGGTCAGAACATAGGCGGGTGGGGGAGGCGAGGGCCAAGAGGGGATGCCTCTGAAACTTGTAAATGCAAACTAAGCACAAGGAGGGGAGTAATGGCTACTAATGATCAAAAGGGTGTACGAATATAGCCCTTATTTCGCCGATAAGATAGATTACCGCGGCTTGTGACAAATTTACAATTTGGGAATTCAAGGGGAAATAGAAACTCTGTTTTTTGGCGTATGTGTGTAACGTAATGGAGGTCTGGTTTTGAAGTTGCATTTAACAACATTTATTTATAGTACTTTCAAATTTAATAACACTATTAGCTGTTTTGGATCACTTCTTCGTTTACATTGTATTTTTTGTTGGGTATTTATTTTTACTGTACCATTCATTATAAATTTTTTTCAAACAAAAATAAAAGGAAAATTTTGATTATAAAATAACTAAAATTAAAATAACAAATTATGTAAGAACTGAACGGTGTGGTACCCCTTATATAATTTTATTTATTTTAACAAAATGTTGTTGTCCATGGGGCAAAACTGGATTTTTTTAATTTTGGTACATTTGTAGTTAGAGAGGTAATTTGAAATCATACATGGTGTTTGCAAATTCGCGATACACTTTTAATTTGTTATATATTTTTTATTTTTGATGAATCAGCTATTTTGAAAATAAAATAAAAAGAACAAAATAATCACGTGCTTAGAATCATACTTTAAATGATTAATTTAAAAGCTGCTAATTTTTTATAAGATTAAGAAAAATTTATATTAAATTTCGATAGTCTCATCTACCCTTTTAACAGTTAAAAAAACACTTTTCCATTAAAACTGGATACTCTGAATATTTTTCAATTTTTTTTAGTAGGTGTTATATTACAATTTGTTTTTTGCATAATTTTTTATGTTTTTTTAAAACTGTTATTTTTAAATATTTTTTTAACATTTGTGACTTTTTAGTTAAAATTTTTCAGTAATGTATTAATTTTTTAATACAATTTGGATTTTTTTCTAATAAAATTTAATTTTTTTTAGTTAATTTTTATTTTTCGTAGTAAAGTTTGATTCTTTATGTAGATTTCCATATATGGAATAAATGGAATCTACCTATTGTAATCGACTCAATGCCGGGACCCAGACTCGGGAATAGGGGCTCTACGCCGTTTATGACCTAGAGAATAAGAATCAGATCAGCAAAAACAAATTATCGGTATATACATATGTATGTTTGTGTAGACATTCCGTTTCGGCACGATAGTCGAAATTTTTGTCCAATCGACACCAAATTTATTAGAAAAAGCGGGTGAAAACTGGAAGGGGTTAAAACAGGCGATTCGGCTATTTTAATTTACTATTTATTATTAAATTAAGTTGCTTGAAACTTTTTTCGATATAATCTTCATGTGTGGAACTGGAGGAGGTTAAAATTTCAAAAAATTCATATCTCCGCCATTTTTAAAAATATTGAAACAAGCCATTAGACTTTTTCAATCTCCTAATTATTATAAAATTATTTTGCTTGAAACTTTTTTGACCTACGGGGATGAAACTGGAGGGAGTTGAAATCTCAAAAAAAAATCAAATCTCTGCCATTTTTAAAAATATTATGAAACAGGTCATGGGACTTTTTTAATTTCCTAATTATTGTAAAATTAAATAGATTGAACCTTTTTTCGATATGACCTTGGGATTGGAGGGGGTTGAAATACCATTTTTAAAACTACTGAAACAAGTCATGTCCTAATTATTATAAAATTAATTTGAAATTTTTTTCATCCGGGGATGAAACTGGAGGGCGTTGAAATCTCAAAAAAAAATCATATATCCGCCATTTTGAAAATATTGAAACAGATCATGGGACTATTTTATATCCTATTTATTATAAAATTAATTTGCTTGAAAGTTTTTTCGATATGACCTTCACTGGTGGATATGCAGGGGGTTGAAGTTTAAAAAATTCATAATTCCGCCATTTTTAAAAATATTGAAACAGGTCATTGGACTTAATTATTATAAAATTAATTTGCTTGAAACTTTTTTCCATCCGACCCTAACGTGGTGTGCTGAAGGATGAAAAACCTTCACCTGTCACAGGAATTTTTTGTTTATTAAAATTTCGGAATAACCTTGTATAAGGGAAAATATTGTGATCGGGGAAAAATGCGATTTCTAGATTTTGACTTTTCATCACGTTTTTATCTCCAGCGGGTGCAAAAAATCATTTTCAGAAAAATATATATTTGTATACATGTATGTGTATCTAAATTTTTTGAAAACAATTTTCGGATTTTTTGGAAAATTAATATTAAATGCACAGTATTATAAATTGATTTATATATGAACTAATTTTATCAAAAATCTATTATAGTAAAAAAAGTTTTTTTTTAATAATAATAAGAAATAAATAAAGTCAATATCATTTAGTAAATTTGTATATCAATATTAATCATTTAATCAACTTTATTAACGTTATATATATTTGTTGCACGATGCGTGAAGTTTTCAGTTCGAGACGAAGTCGAGAGCTGCGATCAAGTTACAGTCGTCTACATAATTTCCATTTATCCATTTAAACTTTCCAGTTTTATGTGTTTAGATCTAATAATTAAACATTTAATTGTTAGAAACGTTTCAAAGTAGTTTTTAACTTATTATTTTTATTATTATGTAGTATTTCATTGTACAAACTGTTTTGTCATTGTATAGAGAGACTTCTATTGTTTATGACCCTTAAAAGGGTTTGCTGTTTCTGTAATGTTATTTTCTTACAATGGGTAACTAAACAATATAACACAAAATGAAATATACTTTCCAGAAACTAATGCATGATGAGTTTTCTGAACAATTGAACAATGTTCCTTAAAATGAATAAAACAATTAAGTCCTTTTTATATTCTTAGTTAAAAAATAGTAGACAAGAGGATAAAAGACTCCTTTTCTTTTCGATATCATTTTATGTATTAAGACAACAAAATATTGAAGTGATTATTTTGTCAGTAAATTTTAATAATTTCCATAGACGTACATACATACAATACATTTTATAATAATCTACACTGTTCACCAAAGGTTATACTGTTATTAAAAAAAAATTGGATGATAGAGTAATAAAACACAATTTCTTATGGAAAATGTAGCACAGTAACTTTAAAATATTTATACATTTTTTTAATTATTTCTAAAAGCTTCGTAAATTACTGAGCAAATAAAAGTTTGATTTTTTTATAACTCCTGAAAAATGGATAATTTTAGGAAAAAAAAGTTCGGCATAATATAAAACCTAAAATGAAAGCATCATTTACTAATATTTTTGTACTAATACTGGTACTATATTTTTTCTACGACATTTATTTCCATCAAGTTTTAAAAAAAGTGATTGAAATTCACGATACATAATTAAATATTTGTAAAAATAATTTTATTATTTTTAACATAATTACTGCATTCTAATTTGAACCGTTATTTATTAATTTATAATTCTCAAAAAATACATTTAAATATCTATAATATATTCAAATAAATTTTTCCCGAGAACAAAAATTTCCCTATCTAAAAATAAACCATTTTTATTTTTTTCTTTCTATTTTTTTAAAATCCCGATATCTAAGACACTCATTTTTCCGATCTTAGATCTAACAGGAAGTTACGTGCAGCTAGAAATGTTTGGAAAAAGTGCGCACGCACTCAACTGTTTCTCTAACGATCCGCGCATTAAGAGCATCACCACTGCGCAACATTTTAAGAAAAATGTACTCTGTCGCAGCGTACAGTCCTATAATAAATTTTCTCTTATTTCCTTAACGCACCATGGAAGACACGACGGGGATTGATATTAAGAAAAGGGTGAAAGTTTGAATGGGAGATTGGCCATTGCTGCTGTAATTACGGATCAATAAACTTGGAAGATGTATAATAGGCGGAAAATTTTATTATTAGTATAAAAAAACATCTGATTCCGAAAAAAATTCCATACATAATTATTAATATAATATGACGCAATGAATATATAAAATTTAATAAATACATGGAATTTAAATAAATATACTTTCAGATATGAAAAAATTAATTGAACTCTATTGGGATTTCGTAAACAGTTATAGATACAAAGTTGGTTGAACGGGAAAAATTAAAACTAAAAATAAAAATTAAAAATAGAAAATAAATATAAAATAAATAAAATATCAGATCTAGTTTTTAGGTCGACTACTTTCGGTTAAAAATAAAAAACCATCATCAGGGCTAAAAGTACATCGTTCGAAGGACATAGAAAATGTATGTATGAAGTCAGCCTCCCATTTTTGCAATTTTAATCTTTTGAAAGTTGTTCCAAATTGTTCTATATTGGTACCAAATTGTTCCAGAAAATTATTTCTTAAACTTAAATACGAAGGCTGGAAAACTCAAAAATCCATTTTTAGACCTAGCCCCCCGTTATTTTTATTTCGATTTTTTTGTTGCACCAGATTGTTCTAGTTGTTCTGAACATTGTTCCACATTTTCATGTCTTAAAAAAATATTTCAAACCCAAATTTAATAAAAACCATTTGGGTTCAGCCCCCCATAACTTTTTTTCGAAATTTTTTTTATTGTACCAGATTGTTCTAGTTGTTCTTGATTTTGGGAGGCTAGCTATAAATGGTTTTAATTGATTTTGAGCTTGAAATCATTTTTTTAAGAGACAAAAATTTGGAATAATGCTAAGATCAACTAGACCAATCTAGTACAATAAAAAAAAATCGAAAAAAAATAATGGGGGTCTAGCTATAAATTGTTTTAATTGATTTTGAGCTTGAAATAAATTTTTTTAAGACATGAAAATTTAGAACAATGTTAAGACCAACTAGAACAATCTGGTGCAATAAAAAAAATCGAAATAAAAATAATGGAGCTAGCTATAAATGGTTTTAATTGGTTTTGATCTTGAGATAATGTTTTTAAGATATTAAAATTTGGAACAATGTTCAGAACAACTAGAACAATCTGGTGCAACAGAAAAAAAATCGAAAAAGAAATAATGGGGGCTAGCTCTAAAAATGGTTTTTTGAGTTTTCCGTTCTTTCTATTTAGATTTAAGGAATAATTTTCTGAAACAATTTGGTACAAACCCATAACACTTTGGGACAACTTTTAAAATATTAAAATTCGAAAAATGGTGGGCTAACTTCACACATACATAGAAAATTTACAATAAATAAATTAAAGCTTCACTTAACGTTATTATTTTAAAACAAAGAGAAAAAATTGTCACAAAAATGTGCAAAATAAAAGATGTGACTTATTAAATAAAAAACATTATAAGTGGTACGAAAAAAGGTAAACTAAGAATTTCTGTCTAAGCTTGACATTTTAAAATTTAAAATTTTATGGATTTAAAACAAATTCAAATATATTTGTCACCTGGTATAGAAAAAAATATTGACAATTTTCTTAAAATAGTTCTGTAAGGGAATTTCAATTAGTATTAATATAACCTGATTGGGCCAAGTCTGTTCCCTAGATCCCAAACACGTGTTAGGACATCTTCTCCCTTCGATTTAGCGAACGTATAGCGGTATGAAATTGGTCGATAATTGATTCAGAACAGCTTTTGATAACAAAATATATTCGTTTAAAAAATATCAACATATAAAACATTACTTTACTTGAAAATGTAAAATGGTAATCGCTCTCTTTGCATGTAAAATGGTACCTAATTAGGTACCTACAGAATCTAAATCCAAGCTCACTTTGCGATTAGTGGTACTTGTTAATACTCTGTAAATTGATTAATTTGAAATTATTCACTGAGACAATGAAATTAGAAGGAATTAGTCGATATATATTATCGACTCAAAGATCTATTGCACAATTGAATGCACCGATGCATTAATCTCTAAATTCGATCAAAACATGGTTAGATTGGGGGGGACAAGCGGGTGAAAACTGGAGTGCGTCTGCGCCGAAGACTCAGCAAAAGACGGATTGAATTTAACGGTTTTTTGGACCCGCGCAGAGTCGACCTCAGAGAGATTAAAAAGATTAAATAAATTGTTGAGACTGTAATTCGAACATAACCATTGCAAGATAATTATTTGCAAATTTTATTATAACCTACACAATATCAATAATTTTGTTGACATGAAACAACAATTTTTATTAATTAAAACTATTTAGTTAATAAATAATAATAGGTTTATACCTTGTAGTATTTGGATAAAATAATATTTAAATTGTAATGCTTTTCCATGTACCGTTTTACTTAGTCATTAACAATAGAAATGTTATGCTACATTATTTACTTTAATTTGCACTAGAGACTAGTTAATGTAGGTAGATGTGTTTGTAGTGATTGACGTAATGTAGTTTATTTAGTTAATGCTACTGCTATTTAATTGCTAATAAAAAATTATTTAAGCTTCTGCTTCTGCTTATTTATTTATATCCCAATCACCTAATCATGTCCTGCAAAAATCATAATATTTTTAATTTAAAAAAATTTAGCTCATTATTTCTGGTAAGTACAAACAAATATTTTAAGTATTCTGAGATTACGAATTTGATGATCATTATAGACTACTAAATTATTAACTTTGTGTTTGAAGCCTCATAAAGCAAGAAATTTTGAATAAAAATATATAACTGGAAACGTAAAATTAACAATCAATCATCATTGACAATGTAACTAATACTGTTATTAATATTATTTATTTTTATAATTTTTTACATTTTTGTTTAAAATTTTTAACAAAAAGATGGCTGGGGAGGGGCTAATATTATATGTTATTTTGACTGAAATGGTTTCTGGACGACGCTCCATTAATATTAATCGATTCACCAATCGATTCTGTTTTTAATTCTAAAAAGTGCATCGGTGGCACTATTTTAAAATTATTTTTAGTAAAAGTGATACGACTATCAACTTTTTCTCTAGATGAATTTGAAAAAAGTAGCACTGACGCGATCTTCTAATAAATATTTTAAATATCATGAAAAAAACAGCATATTTTTAGTTTCTATATTACGCGAGATCTCGTCGAAAAACGAATAATTATGTTTTGTGGAGCTCTACCCCATTCTGCGCAGAAAAATGGTCGGATTACTTAACATTAATTGGAAAATAGTCAAAAAAAGTATTTCTAAATCCGATTAACTAGAATTAAAGACACTTGAGTACACACACCCCGATTTTCCCCAGATCTGGTGAAATTTGTATAGTAGATCTGGCCACAGTTCACCGTATGTATACCGTGTTAAGTACAGCAGATAGATAATTCCCTAAAATTACCACTTCTTTTACTCGAAAATAAGCATAAAACATCACATTTTACGACGTTTTTTAACGTTCAGTATTTAGAAGCTTTAAAAAATATTCGAAACGTTACATTTTACGTTTTTTCACGTTCTGTTTTTTGATTCGAAAAAACTTTCACTTTTTTGCATTAAATACATGTATTTCCCCTACGGAAACATGTAAAAATAACATGTCAAAATCGATGAAATATGACAATATTTTGACGTATTTTTTCGAATCAAAAAACATAACGGGAAAAACATTGAAAACGTTGTAAAATGTGACGTTTCGGACGTTTTTTAACGCTACAAAATACTGAACGTTAAAAAACGTCGCAAACGCCGTAAAATGAGACGTTTTGTGCATATTTTCAAGTAAACAAATTGGTAATTTTTAGAGAATTATCTGCCGTACTTAACACGGCATACATACGGTGAGCTGTTGCCAGATCTACTCTATAAATTTCCCCAGATCTGGGGAAAAATCGGGGTGTGTGTACTCAATTGTCTTTCCTTCTACTGATTTATTAGAATACAAGCATATTTTTCTACCTACGAGGTGTGAGTTCCTTACGTGACAATTTTTACTTTCCGGACCCACCTCCGAGAAGGGAAAGTATTGTGAACGAGCTACAAAAAAAATTCGAGATAAAGATGAATATATCAATTTTGAGGTCACCTGAGGTGGTTAAGAGCATTTCCAAGTCTGTCTGTCTGTCTGTCTGTCTGTCTATCTGTGTGTATTCTTTTACGATAGAGGCCACATGTTTAATCCCATTGAGCTGAAATTTGATATATGGGTTTGGATTACCCGTCGAAAGAACTCGTTAGTTTTTGTACGACATCTGTCAAATGGAAGTGTCACTATCAAAAAATGACAGATGCAAGATCTCACGCAATTTGACATGCAATATGTCATTTGACAGCCCTTGAAATACTATGTTCAGATAGTTAAAATTATTTTTGCAACTGTCACCTGTCAAAAATAAAAAAATATCAAAATTTGAAGCTTTAACATTAAGTATCTGAAAAAACATTAATCCGATTGAGCTGAAATTCGGTATATAGGTTTTAGTTATCCGTCGGAAGAACTCATTAGTTTTTGTATGATATCTGTCAAACAGAAGTGTCACTATCAAAAAATGACAGATGCAATATGTCACGGAATTAGACTTGCAATATGTTATTTGAAAGCCCTTAAAAATATTCATTCAGTACAGTCAAAATTATTTCTCCAACTGTCACCTGTCAAAAATAAAAAAATTTCAAAATTTGAAACTTTAACATTAAATATCTGAAAAAGTATTCGAGGATACTCGTCGGGAAATTTTTGAGGCGACACAACCAATTTTTTTTCTAAATCAATATTATAAGGGTTGATACTAAATTTAAGTTTCAGTTTTCGGGGTGGTGGCATCCCTATTTAGTCATTATTTTGAAAAAAAGGACAGAACCAGGCTTTTTTCATTTATCTAAAAAACACAAATATTTTATTTAAAAGCTTTTTTGTATACAATATTATTATCAAATTGAAAAAACTTTACACCACTGCGCTGGATAGCTGAAGAATGGATATTTCAGGATAAAAAATACTGGGTGTTTTATTAAAATAATTTAGAAAAAATTGTTTTATTTTGACGTAAGCAATCAAAAGTGACAAAAAATTTGAGATATTTGAGTAAAAATTACGAGTATCTACCATCAAAGTTAATAGGGGATAATATAATGTGACTCACGATATTTTTTTATAATTTTAAGACAAATTAATAATAATTGAATATTACGACTATTGTAAGACTCGTTAATATTTTTTTCAAAAATTTAAAATTGACAGTATCATAAAATACAATTGGAAGGAATAGGACGTTTCGGCGCGACCGTTTTGGAGCGACCGTTACGGCATGAGCTGTTCTAATACGAGCCCATTTTGGCGCGAAATAATCTTTCAATGTGTCAAAATCAAAACTGACATAAAAATTGATCTGATTGTTAAAGTTATTTAAGAGATTCACTTTAGATTCAAATCGTCTGTCTCATCTGGTTTACGTGCGCTACTAAGACAAGCGCTAGTGATGACGTAGGGATCAGGAGTCACTGAACAAATTTAAATTTTTTGTTACCTGTCTAGATTTTTATCTATAATAAATCATCCAATATAAAAACAGAAATTTCGAAGACAAAACTATCATAAAATGACACATCACAAAAATAGTGTCAAACTTGACACCTTAAAATTTGAAAATTAAATTGCTTTCGCAAAAATTTAAATTTAAAAAAAATGCAGAGTATTTTGTTTATTTTATAAATAGTTATTGTGTTCCTAAAAAAGCTGGTCTTGGTCTTGGTATACTTTATAAAATTTAAAAAACATGTTTGAACATTTAACGAAATGTATTTGCTTCGTAATTAACTTTAAACTTTATATCTCCTTTAAGAATCTAAATGGAACCCAAATAGGTTTTTATCAAAAGTTATTTTATCTTTTTTCCATCTCAACAATAATCACAAAAAAACGCGGTTGGAAAATCCTCTTTCATACACCCCCACAAACGACGCGCATTCAAAGCAATAAAGCTCTACAAAAATCCGTAACAGTTCATTAAAAAAACCCTAAAAAAAAACAACACTAACCTTATCATTGTGCTACAATTTCCTATGCCGTAAGCTCTCTTTCCCAGCAATATCCTGAAAGTCGCGTTGCATTCAAGCTTTGTTAAACGCATCGAACTCACCGGAGCTTTTTGCGGACGCTAACGCCATCGGCCGACAAGCGGCCGAACTGTGCTTGTTGCTTATTTTACCAGTAGAGGGTTCAAGGATATTAGTCTATTTTAAAATCCTGTTGATAATTTCGGAGAAGACACTTTGCAGTGGTGGATCTACAGTATTCTTAAAGGAGTGTACAAAATTTAATATATTTTCTTATATTTGTAGAAATCTGAAGAATATTTTTAAATGAAGTTAACTTTCTTATATTTAGGCTCAAATAGACTTTCTCATAACAATTTATCTTTATATAATTAAAATTTATATGATTTTTCTTGTGGTACAAATAATTTCAATTTTATTATTAAAAAGAAAACGATTTTATAAAAAAAATATTGCTATAGAATATCACAAACAACTTGTTCGAGATGATAAAACCCAATTTTGTTTTTATTTAAATTTATTTTCTGAAAATACTAACATTGCTTTGTTATACTTTTCAGCAGAATTTGGGACTTAATTCCCTATTAAACGTTTTAATATTAAAAGTTAATAATTTTATTATTATTGGTTGGATTTAATTGATTTATTTGATAACTTATTTTATATATTATTAAGTATAATCTAAACTTCAACAATTTTTTTATTATAGTAATTTTCTTGGTTCACCTGAATTCGGGATACTTATGCGATGTGACTATAATTTGGTTGACTTTATCAATTATTATTTTGTCCACAAAGGTAACTGTGAAGTGATAAAACCGACTACCTTCAGAAAGTAAACTCATTCACCCCTTTAAGTCATGACCCGATAGTTTCTTTTTTCAACTCTTTCAAATCTAAACTTAAACTTTATTCTGATGCCATTTCGAATTTCAATTACAACCCTTATTTTCTTTGCTCTATGGCCCCCTCGATCCCTCTTTTATATGGCCACCCTAAGATGCACAAACCTAATGTCCCGATTCGACCTGTTGTCAGATTCATTAATTTACCCATCTCCAAACTCTCTTCTTTTCTTAACACAACTCTCAAAGAAGCTACCAAATTCGACAACCTTTTTCTATCGACCTAACTTCTATACTTTCCCCCATTTCAGTACCCACACTAATTTTATCCTCTATTCATTAGATGTTTCCAATCTATTCCCCAGTATCCTTCCTACCTAATGCATCCAACTTGTCAATATCTTACTAAGCAATAACAATATCAACCCTGTTATTTCCAAAGACTTATTTATTTACTTACCTTGGCTTTAGACCAAAACTTTTTTCAATTTAACAATAAATTTTACAGACAAACTTCAGGTTTATCAATGGGTTCTAACCCCTCACCTATCCTAGAAGGAATGTTTAAGAATTACCTAGAATATACTTATTTTAACCATCCCACTTTCTACGCCCGTTATGTAGACGACTGCTTTGTTTTGTCCAAGGTTCACAACAAGAAGCTACTGACCACTGTCCTTCCTTAACGTTAAATTCACTATAGAGTTCGAATAAAACAATAAATTACCTAATAGCAAATAAAACTCTAATGTACTACAAATATATAATAACTTGAACAAAAAGGGAGGGTGGCAGCTAATTTCGGCTACTAGCCATCCACAGGCCATACTAATAACGTTGATAACAAATCTAAAAGTATATTTAGTTTATTTAGTTCAAATTTAAAATTTTTTCTTCGCCTTCCATGTATCCCCTATCCTTACATATTTTTTCCAACTTTTTTGGATCATGGCGTTCTTTATTAAATTTCATATAATTTAAGATTTGTTAACAAAGTTATTAGTATATGACCTGAAGATGCCTAGTAGCCGAAACTAGTTGTCACCCCCCTCTTTTTGTTCAAGTTATTATATATTTGTGGTACATGATTTAGAGTTTTATTTGCTATTAAAGCTTTAACCACATTTGAGATATGGATAACCTATTGGTTATAATAAATTACTTTTCTTGGATTTACTAATTAACAGGAACCCCTTATCATCTAATTTATCATTTAAAATCTACAGAAAAATTACTACAACGGACACTTTAATTAACTTTCATTCTAATCACCCCATCTCAAAATTAGCGTCTTTCAATATGTTTCTATTTAGATTATTTTCAATACCCATGTCGCAATCTGCTTTCTCTTCCGAATTAAACATCATTAAACAATTAGATGTTAATAATAACTACCCCATAGATCCTAGTAATAAGTTCTATGTTAGATACGTTAGATAGATTCCTTTAGACTAAACTTCTCACATATTTCTGTTGCTTCATAAGAAAACCAAACTTTTGCAGGCTCTTTACATTTTATTTTCAATCTCTCTTATAAAATCAAAGTTGCTTTCAAGACCAATAATAATATACTGACATGGACCTCCCGATAGTTCAGATGTCCTATCTAAGATTCTCAAACCGGTGCACCCATTCTTGGAAATCCGATAATAGAAATTAAAATAGAAATAGGCGTGGCTCCCTTAAATGTAAAATAACCCTATTCTGAAAATATTTCGATAGAAATAAGTGGGACTTTTATTCTCCCAGGGAGTATAAAATTTCTATTGGTCATTGGCGAGTGTGATTTGTAGGGAGTTGAAATTTATTTGAAACATTAACCTAACTATTTAATCTGTCTGTCCGATTTATTTTGTTTGTATTTCGTGTCTTTATTTTTTTGAGTTTTACTGGGAAGTTTACTAATATAATGGATAATATTAATGAATTATTGATATGGAATAATCTCATGAACACCGGTCCATATCTAATACATTACAGTTATGTCTTATCTTATGTCACATGGCTGTCAGAACTACTGCGATTGGCTAAAATTGAATCTCAACACCTGGGAACTATGTGTGTATTTTCACTCACTCCTTTTTTTCAAGAATGGGGTATTTTTGTACCGAGAGAAAAAGCTGAGAGTAGAACAAGTAGGGAGCTACTTTGAGAGTTACTTTTCTCTTGGTTTTAAGAATAGGTAAACGGGTTAGGTTCACTTTATAGAAAATTTTTAAAAATTATAAAAAAAAATACAATTTATTTAATATTAATGTTTTTTTTTATTATAACCCTACTTACATATGTTATTGTTATGATGAGTTTTCAAATTGAGAATTGAAATGTCACGTTAAAAATAAATAAGTTGAATAAAATACTTTGACATTTGTAGAAATTTATTAGGAAAGCTTTTATCCAATTACGAATACAACAATTTTCCTCTTCACTTTCTTCGGAGATGACCGGTCTATTCTCTATCTCAGTTTCCTTCTGCCTCACCTTGTAATTGTCTTCCTGTCTCGTTTTTCTGAGAATACCATGATATTGTACTTGCTTCCAAATTTTAGTTCTCTCTATTCCTACTAGTTCACTTACTGTCTCGTCTTTGAATGGCTATTTGTTCTTTCCTTGCCTCACCTTATTAGATAGATTGTTTTGTTTCTTCTTTTTACACCTTTGGCTTTACTAAAAAAATTTGGACTCACCCTTTTATATAAGTTATTAAGTTTATTTCCTATATTAACAATCTATTTAATATATTTCTATATTCGAAAATTGCAACATTATTTTTCTTACAAATTCAAAAAATTTATTTTTCGAAAATTGGCAAATTTGCCCAAATTTTATCTCACTTGATTCATTTCATTTTTTAAATTGCCACACAATAATTCAACCAGGACTCATCATCTTAGATATGACATCTGACATGATCTGATGTCTTTATATTTAAATTTTCTTATCAATACATTCCTTTTTGGGCAATTCTAAAGACATTATTTCTTCCTTTCATAGAACAGGTGTCTATAAACTTCATTGTTCAGACTGTAATGTGGTGTACATCGGTCAGTCAGGGAGGAGACTATTAACTAGAATTAACGAACATATTTATGGACAAATATCGCATCTTCATTTTCTTACCATATCATCGAATAAAACTATTCTTCTTCTGTATCAGACGCCAATTTTTTACATGACTGCCAGAAAGGTAACCGCTTAAACCTCCTTGAAGTATTCGAGATTCACTCTCACTTGAAGAACGACCATTACACTTGCATCAATGAACAACTAAGACCAAAAGAAAACCGTATTTTCTTGTCCGAATAATTTACTTTTTTACTCCCATAATCAGTCCCCTTTGCAATACTTCATGATTTTTTTTTCTGCGAGTTTCCTTCACCTGCATCCCCCCTTTTCTTTAATTTTCCCTTATTTTTACTTAATATTTATATTTTTGTTTGATTTGCTAGTTTTCATAGCCTTTCAACACATATTCTGTGACATGTCAAGTGCCACTTATATCATTTGTTATGCCATTGCCAGTCAATTACTTTTTCTTTTCTTAACACCTGTACCTACACCTGATATCGAGCACATCTCAATTTATCTAGTTTATATTAAATAATTTGTAAACTCATTTTATTGTTATTTAACGCCAATTTACATGTCAGATATGTCACTCCATCATTAAGCGGCGATGCTTCAGCTTTGGCTGGGTTATTTCTATGTTTTTCGCACCTATTTTACTTTAATATCGTGTTTTGGCACATGATTGCGCCCTTATCTTAACAATCCCAAGGTGGACTATTAACATTTTTTGTTTCAATGGTTACAGTACTGAAACCGGAGGCCATGTGGCCTTTGCTGATGTTAAAAGGATCCTTTCCTATTGGTGATCTTATTATTTCTTCTTAATTCCCTCGTGGAATTATCAAACCCTACTGTATGGGACTTCCATATTGAAAAGCTCAAATTTTTCCTTCGTGAGATTTGTTAAAAATTGTATATAAAATTTATTTTGGTTTAAAATTTTCATGTTCCACAATCACCCCCCCTTTTTATTTCCCATATGTTACTACTCCCCTAGTACAAAAATCCAGTTAATGATAAAACTTAATTAACCATATTATGATAAGTGTTTGATTTTATTGTAAACCCTTCCCCTTGCATCGAATTGTATATCTTTTAGGCCTGAAGACGGCTTGTAAGCCGAAACTAGCTGCCGTTTCCTAAATTTGCCTTAATTATATTTATGTGATCCATGACTTGGAGTTTTATGTCATTTATTGAACATTATTATTGTTATGTTCTTTGTCAATGTTTTAATGCTGAAAATTTAATGCAAAATCACTAAACACAAGTAACTCTTATTTATTGCATCAAGGTCATTAATATTAATAATTATGTAATAATAATCAAGGGAGTAAATTTCCTCTCTATAAATTGTTAATTTCCTTTCTCATACATAATTATACAGTTAGAACAAAAATTATAATAACAAAATACTGAAAAATCGTGTTTATATATTTTACATTTAATTGTGCACTTCATATATTTTTATCTATGTCATCCTTCATACTCATATTACTCTTCCATTTTCTATAACTATTCACTTCATTATGTGTTGTATCAATTTTATTCTATTTTTTTTTGTTTCTTTTTCTCTCTTAGTAACTCTACTATCTTTAGAATCATTTAATTTTTATTTTGTTTTAACTTTTGCTTTATCTTCCCAATTTTGTTTCACAATCTTGCTTAATATCTGTCTTTATATGCTGTAACCATATTTCTTCATCTTCTTTTCTATTTTTATCCATTTTTATATTACTCTTATCCAATCTTATTTCTATACTAGCACATCCATATTCTATTGGCCAATTGGTTCTACTGTTTTTGTTCTTTCTCTCGTGATTTGTCATTTCTCTGTTTTAAATATTTCTTTATCTATATTTTGTTTCTGAATTTTTTTCACATTGTTCTGTCGTATTTCTTCTTCCTGTTTCAGATGTATAAACTTCTTTCCCTCTCTAAAATTTTTGGATCAAACGGACGTTGTCCATTTTGCAAGATCGGTTACACTACAATTTTGTGGCATAATAAGATTTTGTTAAACCGACCAAGATGATTTAAAAAATCGTAATAAAATGCATATTTAGTTTTTATTATTATAAAAGTATTAAACTTTCTTAGTTTATTTATTTTTATAGTTTTTCTAGTGTTAAATCCTTTTTTTACCTGTACAAAAATTTTAAATTTTAACAACACGTTACTTGGGGTAATATTATCAAACTCCACTTTTTATTCATAAATAAAAAATAATTATAATAATTTTTTTATACAAGAAAACAGCTTATGTTAATATTTATTATACTTTACTGGGCACAAATTCTCCGAACATACCATGTTGACTAACCTAACCAAAGTGAAATTGCTAAGCTAATGAAATGATTCAATTTTAACGTTGGATATTTTCTACCTGATAACCAATTAGCAAAAAACGATACAGCAAATAAAATAATTTAATGCAGCCTATTGATTTTATTGGGTCTTCATTTCATTGTGGACGGAACTGTTTGTTTTTGATGTGTGGGTGCGTATATGAATTGGGAACGTCGACCGACTAAGTAAGTCTATGTTTGTTGAATAATTTCGCAATTGAAAGCAATTTCGAGAGTAAAGGTCCAATAAAGGAGGTTATTGGAATTGAAAAGCAGATCAAGCTAACTGAATTAAACGGTAATTTTATACAGGGCTATTTAGAAATTTATAGAAATAGTAGCTCGCCTAAAATAATAATAAAAATAAATAAATTTTATACTTTCAAATCTTGAATAACTGAATAATAAAATAATGTTTGTTTAAAAATTATTATTTAAATAAGACAATGTAATATACAGGGTGTCCCAAATAATAATTGACTTTAAGAAATCATGTTTTCACTGATTATTTTCGTTTACCAAAAAGGTTTTTATAAACCTTGTTTATATTTTTCCCATCAATACAGCTAATAATTTTAGTCAAAATTAATTGAAAAGATATTTGTTGTTTTAAATGTAACACGCTGTGTATTTTGATGGAATATAAAAAACGGTTCGTCTTCTTTTAAAAAATATAAGTTTGTACATCTTTTGCCTGCTTGACAACAAAGACATTCGAGATTTCAAGAAACACTGCATTTTTCCTTATAAAAAGGACATTAAATAAAAATTAACCAATTTGACAAACAATTTATTCAGCAACAAAACTTAACACAAGAACTAAAAAATAACATTAGCACGTTCACAGTCCAACGACCCAAATGTTCTTTACTACGTGCTTGTACCACATGTGTTTCATAAAAAAGTGTTTAGACTATATCTAAGTTAGACGTAGTGATACAGCATTTTATTTTTCATAGGACTCTATAGTAAAAAAAAATCGGTTGTGTCGCCCCAAAACTTTCCCGACGAGTATCGACGAATACTTTTTCAGATATTTAAAGTTAAAGTTTCAAATTTTGACATTTTTTTATTTTTGACAGGTGACAGTTGGAGAAAAAATTTTGACTGTTTGGACAACTTAATAATTAATAATCTGTAATTTTATTAAAAATTTTCTTCACTTTCAGTGTTGTATACTTGACTCGAATAGGTAAACCGAATTAAGATATTTTTTTTTAAACTAATGGGGTGTGAACACGAAAGAGAAAAAAAACTTACCGGTCTCTTATATCAAAACAACTTATTATGATTTTTTGATTCTCTTTCATTCTTTTTTCACCAACTGGCTTAATGAACCTCTTTTTTCTCAATTTTGTTCAAATTTTACTTCTTTTTTCTCATTTTTTTTTTAAATATTACGTCCTCTTCTCTACCAACTAACACAGATCAACTTCATTTCTTCATTTTTTTACTTTTCACACTTAAAAGTACGTTCAACTATTTTTCAACATTTTTTGACTGTTTTAAGTTAAAATTACCCCCAATTTCATCTTTTCATTCTCTCACTTTTCAGATTTAAAATTACCCCCAACTATTTTTCATAATTATTTTACTTTTTTTAATGAAAATTACTTCCAACTAATTTTCATCATTTTTTCACTTTTTTCTATGAAAACTTTCGTAATTTTTCACATTTTTTTTAGTTAAAATTACCCCAATTAAATTTTTTCAGTTTTTCACTTTTCACAATTTAGATTACCCCAACTATTTTTCATCATTTTTTCAATTAAAAATACTCCCAACTAATTTTCACCATGTTTTCACCTTTTTCAATGAAACTAACCCCTAACATTTTCATCATTTTATTATATTTTTAATGAAAATTATCTCCTACTAATTTTCTCAGTTAAAATTCCCCCAACTAAATTTCTTCATTTTTTTACTTTTCACACTCAAGCTTACCCCAACTATTTTTTATTATTTTTTCACTTTTTTCAATGAAAATTACCCCCTACTAATTTTTATCACATTTTCCCTGTTTTCAATAAAACCTCCCCCAACAAATTTTCATAATTTTCTCACTTTTTTTAATTAAAATTACCCCTAATAAATTTTCATCATTTTTTCACTGTTTTCAATGAAAACTACCCCCCCCCCCTAATTTTCATAATTTTTTCACTTTTTTGAATTAAATCACATCCAAATTAAATTTCTTCAATTTTCACAATTAAAATTACCCCCAATTTTTTCAATTTCCGTGATACTTATTAAGCTTAGATTTGTGATTAACAACATTGAAAAAACTGAGATAATGTTAAGAAAAAAAAATTGTTCAAGAATGTTTTGGCGATAGTTTTAAATGTTCATAACTTGTTTTGGTGTTCCCTGATCCAAAATAAGTCTAAAAAAAATTATTAAAATCTGGATTGTTATACTAAACTTTTACCCCGCATTGAATATTAATTTAATTAATCTTTAATGCGGAGTCTAGATTTTCAATTATCCTGTATCACCGAACCGATGATGGTGGTGAGTGTTTCCGGGTTTTCCTACACCTATAGCCAAATAGCGCCATCAATCCTCCGTAAGTTGCCCTGGAACACCATTTCCTATAAAAATAATGGCCCAGTACAAGCCTTTACCTTCTGGGGTTTACTCGTAAAGGAGTGAAATGGAGGGAAAGTATTATTATTATTTTTATTATATTATTAGTCTATTAAAATTTAACAAGCTAGTCAACAATGACCATTTTTTTAACATAAACTTTGTGTGGAAAAATATATATTTTTTCCTCGGAATTTAAGACTTTGCAAATAAAATATATTTTTTATTTATTTATAACTCTTTTATTGCAAAAATTAAATAAAATAATATATTTAAATCATTACAAAATTTGTAGTTTCTGTTCCAATCCTATATTGGAGTCTCCAAATATAATATTTTATGTAATTCTCGATTGAAGTTTAAATTGTATTTATTTTATGTGAGGAAATTAATTAAAAAATCCACTTTTTTTGGTCTATTAAATATGTTGGAGCATTCTTCAACGTTTTTTAATTTTTGATAAACTTAAAATTTTGGTGAATGCGATTTATTAGTGTCTAGTATAAAATGTTTTCTTTAATATTTAATCTATTTATGGCATTCAACGATTTTGGTAAATTTCTTTTAATTAGTCTGTAGAATTTTATTTTTATTTCTTTAATTTTTTTTATTAATTAGTCTAGTAAATATTTTCAGCCATTCATCAATTTTTTTTTTCGTTTTTGGTCATTTTTTAAAAATTTGGTGAATGGGCTTTAAAGTTTCTTATATTTATTTTCTGTTAACAAAAATTTTTATATTGAATACACAATTTTACCGGTATTTTTATTAGGCACAAATAAAAATACTTTCATATTCATCTGTTTTAAGAAATATGTTTTGGGAAAAAATTTATAGTAATTTTTTTAATTTAAATATTACAAAATAGAAGAACGGAAAGAAAATAATTTTTAATTTCAATTAACGTTTTGCGTTCAACCAAATATTTTACAAATTTGATTTTTTTTTTTTTAAATATATTAGGATAAACTTTTGTCCCATTTGGATCACACTGTATATGATTTATGTAGCTGGAAAGTAAAAATTACCAACTAATTTAATTTAAGCATTACTTAAAATTTATTTATATATTTATCTTGTTCTTCAAAACTCCAATTTCTATTCAGTTTTTTTACATTTCCATTTTAATTAGCTTTTGCAGAGCTAATTAGAAAATGGAAAATTGCAATTTACAACTTGAAATAGACACAAAGAGAGAGAAGGAAAAATCGTGTTTTGTGTAAAATATAATGACGTTAAATTAATTGGGACACAAATTCTCGATGAACAAAGGAGAAAAATCAATCTAGAGTGATATTTTAAATCTAAAAAATTAAATTTTGTTTTATACTAATTTAGGCAAAAATTAAAAGTGCAATTTAACATTATGAGTGTTTCAGATTTTATTCTATTGCATATCCTTTTAAAATTAATATTTTATGGTATAAAAAAATTACTTACCATGGCTTAATGCTTAATGCCTTATTTTTAGTATTAAATTAAAAGTATTATTAATCAAGATAGAGTTTTCGGTGTCAAAAGTTATTTCTCTTTAAGAAACTTTTTTTTAATTTTACCTAATGCTCATAATTTTTTAATAATTATTTATAAGTGGATTTATAACTTTGGTATATTTTTCTAAGTATTCGTTTGACTTTTGCAGAGTAAACATCGATACATTCCTGTAAAAGTAAATGTGATTTAACTAGGTTGATAAAAGATAACAGACAACAACAAAACAAAAAGTCCAGTGACGTACTTCGTCGTCCTACAAACAAATTCAAAATGAATTTTCAGTTCAATCCAAATCTGTCTCAGAATCCTCAACTTTAAATGTACCTGTAGTAAATGCCAATGCCAATCTTTTACCGGCAACCTATAAATCAATATACATAATATCTTCCAAATATTGAACATTTTCCTCAACTCTCCAGTCATCATGCCGGACCCCATAAAACGAAAGTTACCAAATGGAAGAAGTATCTAGTGATATTGAAACACCAGACAATGATTGGCAAATAATCAAAAAAATAAAAAGAGATCAGAACCGAAAAATGTAAGTACAATAAAACATCCAATAGATTTGATCCTCAAATAAACTCAACAAGCATCAAAAATACACAAAACGTTATTTACTAATGAAGTAGTTGACTTCAAAAAAAAAATTTAGATAATATATCCCAATTAACAGAAGAAGAAACATACTCAATTCCCAAAACTCAGATACCTACAAAAAATTAATGAGACATTTTAACAGTGAAAAAATCATACATATACCTATAAAATAAAGGAAAACAGAGCATATAGGATTATCATTTGTAATTTACATTATTTAATACCGATCCCAGATATAAAACAAGAGATATAGAAATATGGTCATACCACAAGAAATATCTTAAATATCAAACATAGAGTAAATAAATACACATCTAATGATGTTTTACGTAGATCTAGAACCCAAACCAAATAAAAAAGAAATCTATAAGCTTGAATACCTAAACAAATTTTAGAATAAGAGTTGAATCTCCAAATCAAAAGAAAATTATCCTTCAGTGTACTAGATATCGTCAGCTTTATGATCACTTGAAATACTATTGAAATGCGAAGGAAGCCACCTGTCAGCAGACTGTCAAAAACCAAAAAATATGGCCGCCAGATGTGCCCTATATGAGCGTGAATATACAGCTAACTACACAGGTTGCACAATACACAGAGATTTACAAAAATCAAGAGGAAATAAACAAATCACTTAACAAGGGATGAGATTAATCATTTTATATCTTAATATACAAAAAATCTGTGGCTAATAGACTATGTCTGAAGCCAAATACCCAAAAAAAAAAAAACAAGGGATGAGATGTAATATATCCTATGCAAAATCTGTAAACGGATCACACATTACTAGTTAAACTACAAACCTGGGAGCACAACTCACCACATTCTTAGAAGAGTTCAAGGATATGTTCACACAACTAATAAACCAAAACGGAATGATAATGAACATATTAAATACTATACTAAACAACAAAGGACTAGGCACTTTTCTTGTGACGGTTGGGTCCCAGGCCGATTTTTTAAAAATTTGGTACACATATTTCTCGAGTCATATGCACTATTTTTGCTCATTGCACCATGACTCTTAAAATACAGGGTGACTCAAAAAATTGGCATTCAATACATTAACTGTGGTTTACTATACTAATTAAGTTAGTAATTTTTTGTTCAAAAATACTTATTTTAAAAATGAAATCTAGTCAACGAAGCATTTAAATTGAATGTTGTGGAGAGCAATTATAACTATCTTCCAAAAATAACTACCAGCATACATGGTATCTGATAAATCTGTGATTTAACCAATTCATGTATTCATTAAAACACCCTGTATTTTTTACGTTTTTAAATTCGTCCTGATTTCAAAAACCTAACTAAGCACAAATTGACCCATGAACTATTAAGACCTGTGATACACATGGCCCATGACTCATGACCTAACACTTAACCTAAACTTTACATATGTATGAAGTGTTCTATACATAATACCGGTTGTCCCATCAAAATCCTAATATTAATAACAAAGTTAGTCCCTAATGGCCTTTTTGTCTTTGGCTCCGCGCATGATTTTTCTTCTATTTCACATTTGAAATATGCACACTATAGAGTCAATTTTATAATTGTTTCTTTTTTTAGCTTTTTTATACACTTTGTATATATTGTTGTAAAATAAAATATTTCACCCTGTATATGAGAATTTTATAAAGTAGATGAAATTTTGTTTTGAGTTGATATTTATAATGAAGTTAATATACAAGTTAATAATTAATTTTATATATGATAATGTTTGAATTGATTTGAATGTTGATAAAATTATATTTGAAATTTGATTTATTAAAATATTATGTATAGTTAAATGTTATGTTTATTAAATGGGATAGAAGAGTTGATAAGTGAATAAAGAAAAGGAAACGAAGGTATTATATCTAGTTAAATTGGCAATAAATTTAAAAGTGAAAGAATCTTAAATTAAATTAAAATAATGAATAACGCTATAGTAAAATTGAAATTTTGGAGGTGTCACATATGAAATTTAAGTAGTCAAAGTCAGATAGTAAACAGGGAATATAGGGTTAATAAACTAAACGAAGGCTGGGATATATATAAAAAAAAATCTAGTGATAAAAAAAAATTTTTTTATAAAAAAAAAAATAAACATGTCAATTTTGATTAATGGGCTTTTGAGAATTTTTGGAAGAGGTCAATGTTGATAGAAATTTATAAGATAGGATTTATGTAAGAGTAATTGTAAAGATGTTGAAGGAAATTAATAAAACCATATAAAGATACTGGAAAAATAAAAAGTTTTATTAAAAAAAATTGAAAATTAGAAAAGTAATAAGCAGATAGGAAGACCACAAAAAAAAACAAGAGCAGAGAAAGAAGAGTATCGAGTTACAGAAATTAAGAAGCAGAGACCCGGAAATCAATTTAAGAGCAGGTAGTAAGAAAAAATATAAGGTCAAAGTAGAGAAGTGAAATTGGTACAGGAGATAGAAGAAATGAAATAGCAGGGCATATACAATTTTTTTTTATAATTTTTGAAATGTTTATTATTTTTTTCCTTTTTTTATTAGAACCCAGCCCAAATAAGTGAGATAAGTTGTTAATATCATAACAATATATTAAGATACAATTCTTATCAAAAAATGACTGGGTGTGGGCTTAAGGAAAGCAAGTTTAAATAAAATCGATTAAAATAAAATAAGTATAAGAGTAACAACTTACTTTTTAAAGACAACCTGTATGTTTGTTTGCACGAAATTCAATTTTAACGCATTGTTTACTATATTTTATAATAATAAAAAAATTATAATAAGTATTTATCATCCCGTACTTTAACGAAATCTTGAATGTCTTATAGTTAATAGTTTTAAGCTATTTTTAGCCCTTTTTTGAACTTCTGGATAATCATTATCATTTTTTAGTCATTTTCAGCTATTTTTTAGCCATTTTTAGCAATTTATGCTAGCTTAGGTTTCCCAACGTTTCTAATGGTTTAGCCTGTTTCATCAATTTTTAACAATTTAATAAAACCTGCTGTAGTTTTTATAAAAAATGTTTGCCATGTTTAGCCTGTTTTGTCAATTTTCTAGAATATCCTAGATTTTTTTGATATTTTTTGCAATTATTTAAGCTACCTTAGGTTTCTCAACGTTTCTAATGGTTTCTAGCTAAGTGTAGCTTGTTTTATCAATTTTTTACAATTTTTTAAAGTCTGCTGTGGTTTTTCACGATTTTTAATATTTTTGAGCTATATTTTTACTTGTTTTATCTTATTTTTCAGATTTTATTAATCTTGCTATAATTTTTGACGGTTTTAATGGTTTTATGGCATATTTGGCCGTTTTGTCAGTCTTCTACAATTTTTGTATTCATATTTATTAAAAGTAATTTTTTTGGACCACCCTGTAGTTTAAGAGTCATGGTGCAATGAGTAAAAATGATCCATATGACTAAAGATATATGTGTACAAAATTTAAAAAACATCGGCCCGGGGCCCAACCGCCATAAGAAAAGTGCAGAGTCGATTACTAATGGACATTAAATCTATACGCATGGCTAAGTGAAACGCGAATGACTTAAAAAATCATAACGCTGAAGTAATAAAATAGACGTTCTATTAGTATCAGAAGCACATTTGGCGAACAGAACTGCTTTAAAAATACCCTTTTATTTAGTATAACGTACCATTCAATCAGATGGAATAGCACACGGAGGTGCAGCAGTCCACCAAGACATGGACTAGAAACAAACGACTATGAAGCATTCTTAGAGAAATTTGAATGATAATTCATCATTGGCGGAGATTGGAATGCTAAGCATACCAATTGGGAGTTCAAGGCTAATCACACCAAAAGGCAGAAATCCACTCTAAGCAATTACCAAAAAAAAAAACTACTCCTACCTAGCCTCTGGTCAACCCACTTATTGGCACACAGATCCAAACAGAATACCAGATTTACCGGACTTCTTTATACTAAAGGGTCTATGTCTAAAATTCACTAAAAGCACTAAGAAGAAAAACAAAAAAGAAGAGCTAGGTGCATATGACAAAGAAGTCGTAACCCTGAGAATATAATAGACTAACGAGATGCTGAAAAATCGCCCATTAACAAACATACAACGTTTTCTTCAAATTCTATATTACTAATTTGTCCAACGAATACCAGTCGATACGGAAGGCTAAAAAAAGCCTCAAAAGTCTAATACTTCATATACCAGCCATCAGAAAGCAAAATGGCACCTTAGGAAAAATCGACAAAGAAAAAGCTAAAATTTTTGAAGAAGGCCTTTCTAAAATGTCCAGTATACCACAACCAAACAATAATAATGAAGACGACTACGTAAAAACATTCCTAGATAGCCCATGTCCAATCAAGCATATATCTCCAACAGAACTAAAACGGGAAACATCCAATTGCAATAGCCAAAAAGAACAAGGCTTCAACTTAACCACTGGAAATGTCTAGAATTTCACAATAAAGATATTGATCTATGCTAAGGCTTCAGTATTTCCCAGTCAGCTGGAAATTTGCCCAAATAATACCGAATCAGATACCTGATAAACCCGCTAATCACATATTTACCAATGTCTAAAATATTTGAAAGACTTCTACTTAAAAGAATCACAATAGATGCTAATATTGACGAATTATTACCAACACATCAATTTTGGTTCCGGGAACAATACTCAACTGTGCAACAAAACCATAGAATAGTAAATGAGATACTTAAAAGTCTTGAAGAAACGAAAGTATGCACTGCTACGTTTCTAGACATTGAGCAAGTTGGCCTCCTATTTAAATTAAAACTTATCTTCCCTACACCCCATTACCTAATTCTTAAATCCTACCTTACAGATCGTTATTTCCAAAGCAAATTTAACACAACCATATTAGAATACCACCAACATAAGGCAGCGTACTGGAAACTTTCCTTTATCTAACATTCACTGCCAACATCTCACATACAAATTATACCTAAACTGCGACGTTCGCGGATGATACTGCCATTATATTTGCAAACAAAAACCCAAACCAGCAGCTTAAAATGTCCAATAAAATCACCTCAATGAACTCCAAGACTGAACCAATCGCTGGCGAGTAAAGGTCAACCAAGCAAAATCATCTCAAATAACTTTCACTAATCGGGGTGTTAATTGGACCAGAGTTACAATAAACCACGTATAGTTTCCAGTAAAGCAAGAATTCAAATTTGTTGGTCTCAACCTTGACCAGCGATTACCATGGAAATTCCAGATAATGAAAAAAAGATTGCAAATAAAACCTAAAACTTTGATAGATGGACGAAAATCACAAATCTTGCCCAACAACAAGCTTCTACTTTACAAATGTATTATCAAGCCAATCTGGACCTACTGGATTCAGATCTAGGGCTGTGCTAAACCAACTCATAAATAATCCAAAGTCTCAAGTCGAAAATATTGTGAATGATATATAACGCCCAATGGTATAAAACCCTCCATGAAGATTCAGGATTGCCCTATGTACAAGAAGAAATAACTAGACTGACCAATTATCTACAATGCTTAGAAGATAACCCAAATGAACAAATCAGACAACTATACGTTTCTATAAGAAGACTAAAATGATGAAGGCAAACTGATGAAGTTAAATAATTTGACAATCACTTCTAATTATTAAGTACAAAATCCGGATGTCTGTTTGTCTATCTGTCGGTCACAGCGATAACTCTAGAACGTTTTAGAATTTTGGAACTCTATTTTCAGCAATCGATAGCTAGTCATAATAGCTCGTCTACCTACCGAAGTCAACTGTAACCGTCTATCTGTCCGTTAGTGCGTGCGTCTTTCTGTATATTTCAGCGATAACTCCAGAACTGTTTCCAATTTTGCATTTATGTTTTCAATGACCTAAGTCAACTTCAACCGTCTGTCTGTCCATTTGTCCGTCTTTCCATCTGTCTTAACAATAAATCGAGAATGGTTTCGAATTTTTGATTTCTGTTTGCAGCAATCGATAGAACCGTTTCGAAATTTATTATTTTCAGTGACCTAAGTCAACTAAAACGGTCTGTCTGTCCGTTTGTCCATAGCTTAGATACTTGGATACTGTTACCTTGCTGGTTTTATTTTATGTAATTTAAGTGGGGGTGTTGTCGCAGATTGTATTAATTAAGCCTATTTACTTATAGCTTCTCCGAAGGGGATGGTAAATTATATATAATAAAAAAAAATATATTTTCACACTTCATTTCGAATCAACCGTAGACCATACTTTAATTAACAGTTTTTGAACTTATGCACTACAAACGTGACAAATAAAAGTTATACATATATTATTATACTTTATTTATATTTTGACAATGTGTTAAAATGAAGTGGATTTTTTTTAAATTAGAATATCCCACAAATTATTTTTTGTGTACGCAGTTCATGGTAATTGTTTTTCCATCATGCTTAATTCTTTGAAAACGTAATTTCAAAATAAAATGTTAATCCCTCTACATCAGTGTCCAGTTTCACAATATGTATAATCTTACAGAAGTAAAACAATATTGCTGCATACACGCATACAAGGGTATATCCAAAAATGTATCTGAAAAATTTAAAACAGTAAATTATTGTTACAGATGTGATTAAAATTATGAAATAATAAAATACGAAAAAAATAATCATGAGAAGAAAATAACAATTACTTTTTTTAAATAATAAATATTTTTATGAATTATAAATTCATAATTTTCAAATAACTTTTTTAAGAAAATTACAATTATTTCAAAAACGGCGGAAGTACATTGTTTTTAGAAAGGTAGTTTATCTCTGTGCTAAATAAAATCTATATACAGTGGCAAAAATTCATTAATGACAGATTTGCTTAAATTATTTTATCAAAAATTACTTTTGTTTTTGTCATCAAATTTTCATTTAAGTGTATCTTAAAAATTCGGCTCTCTGTTCTCTTAAAATACAAATTTAAAATATACTTGAACTAGTGCTCCGTTGCTTAATTCAAATTAATATGTAGGATAGCAACGACCAGTGATTAGTTATCAGAAATTATATTTTTATCATTCACTTAAAACTAGAATTATAAAATAAAACAAAAGCTGAATTCAATTGTCTCATTTACTTACCACCCCCGTATTTAGCGAGTCCGAAATTATTTTAAACAACAAACGAGTGAACAATTTTCAACGTGGAGAGAAAACGCGTTTGTAAGAGCGACAGAGAAAATAACTAAAATTAGCGCTGTCCCTTTTTAGGGCCGGCAGGCGCACTTTGTTAAAGAGTTACATTATTTATTGCCCTGAGCCGAACAATGCAAAAAATATGTCCGGTGCCCTACCAGAGGCGAAATGCAATTCTGCTGGTTGCAATATATTGCACCAAATTTATATAAGTCTAAGCCAACTGAAACGCCACGTACATACAATTTAGTGGAAAAAAATAGAAAATGCTGTGAGGGATTTTTACAGATTAAATTTAAGTATATAGTTGGGTTTTTTTAAACATACATCGATTATTTTAAAATGTGTGTAGCGACCAAAGTATAAAAGATTGAAAGTTGTTGCAGCACTAAGAAAATTTTAGACATAACTTTAATACATACTGATTTCAGTATTTTTATTTTTTTAATATTAAATGAAACTATGGTACAGAGAATAATTTAAATCTATGTAATGACTGGTTAAATACTGAACTGCTTAAATAAATTACTAATTTTACTGAGAAATAGTAAATGAAAACCTAGAAGGCAAGTTAAAACTAGAGTGAATAATTCAAATATGAATCTATCAATTCCTATCCCAAAGAGCTGACGAGCTACCAATCCATAACTCTCTAATTTGTAAATAAAAATTGACGCTAAAGTACTCTGAAAATAACTCTGCCATATGAAGAATATAAAAGTGAACTAATGAAATTGTTTAGGAATATAAAAAAAATCTACGAGATGTCAAAAATAAAATCTCAAATAATCTAAATCCTTGAATAACTCTTAAGAGGAGTAATAATTTAATAGCATAACCGGATTTATAAGAACTAAATGAAGTTAACCAAAATAGTAAATAATTATTTTTTGTATTACAATCTTTTAAAGACACCTCGCCCTTGGTTCTCTGCATAAGGTATTGCTGGACTTTCGTCGGTTGTTTGTCCTGGCGTTGTTCTATTCCTTGTACCCTCCTGTAGGAGTAATTTGATTGAGAATTATTGAAATTGTACTTATGAGTCTCTCGGATCAGCGAGTGCAGTCCGTCGACGTCAGTTGATTCTATAGGAGCTCGTCCGGAAAACCTTTCATTTTTTTTTTAATTCTAAGTTTCGGTTGTGGGAATTTCTTTTTAGTATTGTTCTTCTGTTCCTTACATCTGTCCACTTGGTCCGAATTCTTGAAAGTAGATGTTGGAGCTGTCCAGTCTTCCCCTGACGTATCTTCTCTGGATATTTTTGAACCTAGAAACTATTGGGAGAATATTAGTAATGTTGTAAATATCATAAGAAGGGAAGTGTCAAGGAAGTAAAAGAGTAAACAGGATATTGGTGAAATAGAATGCGAAAGAAAAATAAATAACAATCAAGGGATAGTAAAAACAAGATTAGGATTGGTACTTGAAATATTAAAACTCTGCTAGAAATAGTTCAAATAAATGAAAAAGGAAAATATATGAAATGGTACAAGGTACAAAGTTTAAGGTGGAATAGATAAAAAAAATTACTCACTGGTGTATGAAGAAGAGAAAACAGTGGAGAAATGAAATTGCATATATTGTTATTAAGAATATAAGAGAAAGGGTTATATGATTAAAAATTTCATAAAGAGATATGTAGTAACTGACAACCAAAAAGCAGTATATGATAAAAATTTGGAAGAGATTTAGAGACATGATACACTTATCTGAGCTATCAATTTTAATGCAAAGAAGGGAGAAGAAAATATTTTAATAACATAGGAAAGAAGCATACTGTTTCCTTCTTATTTATTATTGCTATGAACGCTATCCCAAGTAATTATGATACTAATTATCATGGTCGAAATGCCCAATTGCAGTAAATTTTAGGTAACTTGTACCCATCCTGTTATGCTCTAAATGTTTTTTGACTAAGAGAGATATTTTTGGGGCATACATTGAGTAACTTCTGCCCGAAAAGTTGCAATTCCTAGTTATATTTTTCTTTAAGTTATTTTGATTTAAATTAGGGTAAAAAAACTTCAAAATCATACTTTAAAGAAAATGTTAACAATATGTAAAAAAATTTTCAATAAAATAACCTATGGTATATGACCCGAAACGTGAATTAATTATATAAGATTATGTACGTAGAGAAATTGATGACAAATAGTATTTAATTAACACAATTAAATTTAACAAGAGTGCAGACCATAGGACATTATAGAAAAAGAAGAATAATTAACTGAGAAAAATTAATAAAAGAAGATAAAAAGAGGGAACCGAAAATAATTTGAGGTTAACTTAAAGGACAAAACAAAGAGGTCTTAAGATAACCTAAGGAAAGATTGTAAACAAGGGATTATCACAAAGGAAGAAAAGGGTCATATAGGGGGTATATATGAGAGGATCAATTGGCAGTAAAAGTTATCAAAAGCATTGGTTAAAATGATCGTATAAAGATGTGGTTCTTCAATTTGTTTGAAATGAATTTTTTTCAGCGTTTGTCCAAGTGAGGTTAGGTCAGAAATAAAGAAATGGGTGGGGAGACGGACCACAGTAATGTTCGATCCAATAACTGGTTCTTTTCGGCAGTGTTAACAACAAACAGTATTTAAATAAAGTTGTTGCTCTAATAATAATGCTAGCACTATTTTGGAATTTCCTTTGGTTTAAACCTTGTTTTTGCCTGAAATAAGTAGCTTTCACGAAAAATTAGATTAAACCTAAAAAGAATAAAAAATAAATTTTAAATATAAAGATTTTCTTCTACAGCGATAATACATACCACAACTCGATATAATTTAATAATTCACACTACACAAATTGCTCCTAGCGTGACTCTGCTTCTTCTTGTCCCTATATTTTGCCTTTTTTTACCTTATTCATAATTCTTCTGGTACACTTGATGAATCTTTGTCTATCAACGTTTAATTTTGGGCCCCTTTAAATTACTCACAAATGGAAAACATTTTTCCGCCTTTTTGTTTCATCACGGCACAATACAAAATTTGAGGTTAGGTACTATTGACAATATTTAGGTTCGGTTATTACATCATTCTCGCTAAAACGCTAAATCGCTTTTTTCTATTAGATCAGATGTGAATCAGTAGCGTTCGGTTATAACATTTCCGAAGACTTTGAGTACTTCAGAGGTTTAGGTGCTAGTAAAATTTTGATATTTGGCCTAAGTCTTCACGAAGTTTGATGTTAGGTGAAGAGTAAATATTTGTTTTGTGGAAGTTTTTGGCATTAATTTAAATAAATATTTATAATTGACTACGTTATATAAAAAAATTACCTTTGCTTTGCTCCGAGGAAAACATTTGGTTCAATATTTTAGTAAAACTTGAGGAATATTAGAGAGCACAAAACGGTATGTTTGTTGTTAATTATTCTCTTTTTTAAGCGTTATTTCTTTTCTTGTTTTATAAATCAAGATCCATTATTTGCTCAAAAATTATTTAACAATTACATTGGAAACAATATAGGAGGCCAAGAAAACATTAATAAGAAATTGAGCAGCTTAAGCAGCGTGAATAATCTTTGCCAATATTGTCTGCAAGATTCATTTAATAAAAAATTTCGAAAAACGCCAAATATTTCAAATATTAATGAATGTCATGACAATGTGAAGTTAGAATTCACTTTAAACGTATTCGGAAAATACCCAGGGTTGCGCCAAGCCATGCGGCCGCCTGTGTGTAAAATATAATTTTACGCCTCTTACCCCTGTTTTAGTAAAATTCTATAGATGGGTAGGTACTATGTTAGGTAATATAAATGAAATGATTTGAAGAATGCAACAAACTAGAATGACTCATTTTACATAAATTCAGACATTTTTATATTAATTTTCGGTTTTTGCGGCTTCCGACAGACGAGTTTTAAGCCATTCTTGAGTAAAAACAGCAATAAAAACATTTTTCTACATTTACTCTCTTTATTTTTGATACCATCTGTGATGCTCGGACTTATTAAACCAGCCGCTATAGCTAAAAGCAAAAGAGTACCGAAAGAGAATTACGCATTAAACACGAATCGTTTAGCTGAATTGCCGCCCTTGGCATTTCCAATATTCGCCACATATTTGGAGTGCCCCTGAAAATACCGATGCATCGCGACTAGCATCTAAAACATTTTACATCTACATCTAGATGTAATAACCGAACCCACCCTTAATTAGCGGTGTCACAAGCTAAGCTAGGCATATTTTGGTCAGTGTGCCTTAATTAAACGAATTTTACCGTTTTACCACCAAATAACTGTTTATTCAATACCAATTCCATGGTTCTTTTCTCCGTGAAGTATCTGACGGTACAGGTACGTTTTCCAGACTGGAGGTCGGATTGACGATTCCAGTACAATTGAACTTGGCTTCCTCTCGACCTCGACCTGTATCGGAAGGTTGCTGAACCGGTTCTGGAGCTGACACTTCAACTCGGATTGCCATTGATAATAGATTGAATACGCGAGTATCTCTAACTGTCGGGCGTAGGTTTAACTGGTATGGCTGCATTATATTCGTAGGTTGCCTTTCACATAATTTTAAATAAGGCAACGGTATTTTTCTATGAAGAGTATTCACACTTATGAGTACAATTTTGCTTGCAGGGTTATTAAGCTACTGACAGCTAGTAACACACATGTTTTAATTATTATTTGGAAATCAGTTTCTCTTTATATTATCTTATATTATTATCGACTTTAGTTTCTATTATTTTATTTTTTTAGGTGGATTATGGATTGTTTTAATACATGAGGTATATAGATAAAAAAAACCGGCATTAAGTCCACATTTTGCATAATTTGTGCCTTATTTTTGGATGCCCTTCCAGAAAATAAGCACACTTTATCAGTACAAATTTCTTAATTATCCTATTCTGGACCACCATATTCTTTTCTCCACTTTGAACCTCTACTTGGTCTTCAGGATGTAATTTCGCCGCAAGTAAAATCAGACGCTGATCTTAACTAGCTGTCGAATATACCACTTTATACCCTATTTTGCAAGTTGGGTCGGTGTTGATTATATTCTTTTTCTCTAAGGCAACCACTGTTACCATACCGGAAGAGGAAATTAGCGGTAATAAAGGACTTTTTCGATTTAAGAGTACGTAGAATTTATTACAATTTTTTTAATAATAACTTGAAATGAAATTATGATTTAATGGCCCAGAAATAATAGCTCCGTTTCTAAAATTCTGTCTAGTTTCTTTTTAACTAGAATTCGTGCTTATATATATGCAGTCTGGAGTCTAAACTGAGGAGCTATAGGCTTCGACTTATTTAGATTTTTTCTGATTTATGTAATTGTGATATATTATAACGCGCATGTCTGGCGCACGTTGAAGACTCGATACCGTTTTGGCCACTTAAGACAATCAGTTGTGATTTACCTGTTAATTAATATATAGTAAAATAATATCTTCTTATACCGGCATTTTTTTTTGTACATCTCCACGAATCAAATTATTTGTGGAATGTATCAGTAATTATATATTTATATAAATTTTTCTCGTGTAACCCGGTTAAATCAATCCTCCCTTCTTGTCTGTGACATCACTTCCGCTCGTAACCAAGAACTTATCGCCAAAATGGAATTGCATAAAGCAGCAACGGTTGAACATTTAAATAGTTGTTGCTATAGCGAGTGCCGTGACTATGGATGAATTTTAATTTTTATTGTTTCTGATTTATTTTTACCGGATTAATGTTGCGTTTTTGTTGGAGGGTTCAAAACGATACAAATATTTATTACATCGCTATAATGAATTGGTATTTTACTAGTTATTACGGCTAACAAAGAAATTATTCAATAGGTTGTTGGATCTAATTCTGGAAGCTGATGTGTACCATATCGTGAAGAAGAAATATGCAGGTGGCAATACACCAAATTCTCCCAAGAAGTCTCTGCTATATTTCTTGTGGTATATAGACCCTCAAGATACTCTAAATTCAATAAGTCTGATTTACCAAAAAATAATTCGTCAACCACAAAAACAATTTGTAATAAAAAGAATATATTCCATTTTAAAACAAACATGTTCGTAAAAAAAATGAAAAACACTTTTTGCTATAAATTTGAAAAATATCACATTAATCAGACTCAGTGTCATCACCACGATTTCTCTTTCTGTTATTTTGCAGTAATCGTTCAAAGAGATAAGCAATTTTTTTTCTGTCTTAACTCTGCTTTATCAATAAGTTTTCAATATTTTTTTCCAAGCTCTTTTTTCTTGGTGCCTTGGCAAGATTTAACACAGTTCATTTGTTTTAGGTTTACATGATGCTTTGACATTTGAAAGTCTGTGTTTTGTAGGGTCTGTCTGACTAGGTCCAGCGAGGGCTTTGAACTATTGAACATTCCTATTCTCTGTCTTCTCGATCTTCTGAACATTCCTTTTGTGTATCTTGAAGATTTTGAGGATTCACCTTTTCTTTATTGCCTAAGAGAGAATGTATCTCCTCTTAAAAAGAGGGTGGATCTTTTCTTTCGCTGCCAGTTGTTTCCACCTGATTGATAAAAATTATATATTATTTCTGCATATTGCAGAATTTTTGGCGGCAACGTTTTGCTTCCTCTTTTCCATCACCAACAAATAACTCATTCATCTCTGAAGCAATTTTGTTCCAAAACATTATCTTCGAGGTCTTTTTATTAGAGAACTCAGTTTCAAAAAAATTTCTGTTGCTTCTTTAACGACATCTGTGCTCAATTTAGACCTCCATATTCTTGAACCTGGGGTTTGGCTGAGGTAGATATTTCACCAAGTGGTACGTATTCTGAAACTCCAGAGGAAACATTATTTTTATTCAACAGCTGCTCCATATACTGCGCTGCTACTTTAGTATCTGAAAGAAATTACATTTTTCCAATAATATATTGTACTGATAGAATATAAAAATCAAATTGAAAGTTTGACAAATCCTAATAGGAAACAACCTCATTACCAAATCACAACTGAATTAACCATTGATTAGATTAACTCAGAAGTTTCTCGAAAATAATTATTATGTTTTTTTAAGGGTAGCTGTCTCAATGTCGGTATCAATTATATGGAAATTTCCCATATGATCGATACTCACCCTGACTATTTCCATTATTTCCACATAAGTGCTAAAACCGAAGAATTACAGAAGTAAATAAAAATTACAAAATCTAACAAAAGTTAGGTTAGCGACTGTCTAACGTCAAGAATGTCAATATTACCGCAAATTATTAACACTCCACCTAACCGTAGTTGATAGCGGTTACAAACGATGACAACTGATGTTGTCATGTGATGATGTCATAATACCTTCCCCTCAGTTACCACAAGTTACCGAAAACGTTGCGGTAACTTAAAAATCGTAACTAAGTTGAACCGGGTTACGCGCGAAAAAAACATATTTGTAATAAACGGAATAAAATAATTAAATGAAATATTACAATAAGAATTTTTAAACAAGAAAAACAAGCTTGATTGAAGTGCACTTAGCAACGAAATTTGGTCTCAGGTAAGAGAATCCTCGAAAGAAAATATTTTCTGCTTGCTTCATTTTTATATAAATATTTATAGTTAAACACTAATTTATAAGATTTGCCTAACCACTATATTTCAACTAATTAATTAACAAATTAAAGAAAGGACCTAAAGCGTTCTGGCATTTAATGAACTAATTGGTAAAGTTAAAATGAACAAAATGGTATTTTAATTAATTAACTAGTAACATTTAATGCGAACAAAACAAGACAGTGCTATAGGCGATAATTACACACGATAAAAATATCTACATATTTTAAAATGAAGTTTTTGTGGCTATGTAATTAAGTTACTGGTTAGATAAAAATAAATTCTGGTCATCTCCTTAAAAAAATAAAATTACCTCTATACACGGCCCATAGTTGGTTTTTTTTTGTTATATTTAAAAAGACTATTGATTGTGTCTCCAAATATTCGGGAGAACGTTAGGCTTTGCCACTGGCCTCTTATTAAAACTACTTGACGCGTCAGTTCCTTGTGCTAACTGCTATGACCGGTAGCTAAATTACGACTACCCTATACCCGATAGTCAAACTGATAAATTTTTGTATTAAATTTTCATCGCTCTAGGTTCAACTAACTGCGGAGCTGTTAGTTGTTAGGATCCATCAGTATGTGCTTTTATATTAAAAACATTTCGATTCAATTAAACAATTAAAACAATAATGCGAGTAGTAGTCGATGAAAAATATTACTTTTGTTAAAGTAACTATAGGGGTTTTTTCAACGTATACATATACCTTTACATGATTTGCAAAAAAATAATAATAAATAGGCGGTTACTACTAATTGAAAATAAACCGAAATTTATGACCGTTTCTAAAATTGAGTAAATTTTATTTAAATGTGTAAATATCGTAAATTTATGGTTTCATTTTTGGCTAAAAGGATTTTAATAAATCCAAATATTTGCTAAGGTCCTTTTAATATTAGAGGAATGAATTAAAGATAAGGGGATATACATAATGTTTAAGTTCAATTAAAAATTTACTGAACCATACTAGGCGACAAAGCTGTAAATAAGAACGGACAAAGAGTTGAAAATCCTCTAGAAAACATCCAAAGCTGAACTTTAAACAGAAGCGACCGCAAACCCCCGGCAACACCATCAATCCTGATTTCCGCAAAAATCTGGCCGGGGTAAAAATCCGCCCAAAACTGCATTTCAAGCCGCCATTGGAACATCCATGTATTTTTAAAGCCGGATCAAGAGAGCGCTTTTTAAGCTGGCTCCCCACTCGAAAAAACGCCGATTCAAGCGCCGCCTCTCCTGGATCCTACCGACTGCGCCATTGGTGGGAAAAACTCTCGAGCTCCGCATCTCATTAAGGAACCTTCGGAATTTTACCGCGCTCGAATTTCAGCCCTATAAATCAAGAGCACTGGGATGAGGTGGCCCAGGGCCGGCGGGCGAGGGTCTTAAGGGCCACTATCGCTCGACAACGGTATCATTAATACTAAAGCGATGGTCCTCAGATAGTTCAGGAAGTCTTGAAAACTGAGAAAAATTGGTCGACACTTATTTATTGCCAATTAAAGGTCGTGTATCATTTTTTTTTTCGGGAGACTTTTTACTGGCAAGATGAAGTGCCTACGGCGATTTATTCACTCGGTTCTCTTTTTAATTCCCTCTTGAACTTTAGCTCGTGTCGGAGATGATCAATATCTTCGGGTTTTAATTTATTGAAGGTAATTTCGTTCGTGTGCTTGATTTAATTATTACGCGTTCGGTTGACAGTTCTGATTTCTACGTTTTAAAGACATCAGTCACATCTATGCCATTATTCATTAATGAAATCGATAAATTCTTGTGGTCATTTATGCAATTAGTGTCAATATATAAATAGGATGAAAAATGGATAATTTTAATGACGTGATTTAATTATCAGAACGTCTTTTATCATGTTTGTTATTTATTATTTAATAGATTAATTATTTTGTTATTTATAGAAAATATTATTTTAGAAAAAAAATCAGTTATCACTAAGACAAAATTTTGTATAAAAACTAGGTATAGGGTGAGTATCTGGAAAATATTAGAATTAGTCAGAGCTGTAACGAACACTAACATAAAAATGATAGTCAGCACTCAAAAAAATTACTTTGAAGTATTTGGGAGTACTAAGCTCTCTATAAAAAATGATTTAAATTTACGAGCACTAATCACTTTAAAAAAATTTTAAACAATTTGAGTGGAAGAGAATGGATTAAGTCTAACAAAAACTTTCTAAAATTTTAATATAAGAAAATAATGAAAGTTTATTGAATTTATAAAATAAAATACAAATCATTTTTATTTTTTAAAAAATATCAATTTCAGGTACCTATAACTCAACATATTAGCCATGTTGAGAAATTTTGTTGAAATAAGTAACTTATAAAATAATGGAATTATGAAGTTTTAAGCGACAATTTAGTGGTAAAAATATAGTAGAAAATAAAATTCTACGAGAAGTAGGTGAAGATGGTACCTATATTTTCTTTTTGGGAGCTTTGAATTTACATCAAATCAAAGCACTGATTTTCCAACTACACTAATCAGTAATAAACATCAAATATTGAAAAAAATTAGAACAAAACATGGTTAAACAAAGATTTTTCTACTAATATATGTTCGGATATTATCTTTTACTTGGGAGCATCTGTACCTTTTTTTAAATTTGATATGTTGGTAGACAAGAACGGTACAAAAAATGGATAAATTAAAACGAAAATTTCGCACCTAACATTTTCGACCAATTAAAAGCCTGTATTTTGTATCGTTACCATATCAACTAAAAAAAATTCCGGAAATTTTTCTCCTCTTTGGAGTAAAGGAGCATGAAATTACAGTGGAAATTTTTTGACGTTTATAGTAAAATGACATTTACATTTACCATCAAAAACCGTCATTGTCCTAGTATTTTTTTAACATTTCGGTGTGAAGTTTTCTTACCGAATCACCCACGTGCTTGAATTAATTGCCGGAAATTTGTCTCGTACATGAATTTTAAAATTTACGTACTCAAAAAATTTCCGGCAATAATTCATGCCCTAGGAAGATTATAAGTGAGAATTACTGGTTACTTTGTAAGAAAATAAAATTTTGCAAGATTGGTTTTTCATATTATGGTATAACTTCTAACGAACCACTCAATAAAGGTTACAACAAACTGAAATAATCAATGCCACCCTAGAAATACATATATACTAAATCATTTTCCAAAGTGGTAAATGTTGAGCATTTACGAAACTCTCCGATTTTCATAAAAATTGGTAGAAATCATCTACATAGTGTAAATATCACTTTCCAAAAAAAATTTTTTGCCGCAACCACTGTTAAAGACCTTTTTTCCATTTTGATAAATATATTATTTTTAAGGTTAGTTTTGTTTGGATACATCACAATGACTTACATGATGTTGCCAAGTTGTGTAAAATATCCTTAAATCAGAGTTTTTTTAGTTTATATTGACTGGTTTGTATTTTGCAATATTTTTTTCTTCTTCAAAATATAAACATAGTGCGATACAAAATATAGTGACTGCATGATTTTCATTATTCAGCGATATTGATATTAAGCTGTTGAGAACGAAATAATATTCTTTGATCTGTGTCAGTTGGTCGGGAAGCGGAGGTCATTTTTGAGTAAAATTGAAAAAAAAATTTTCTCATTAAGCCAGTTAGTGAAAAAGGAACACAAAAGATATAATAAATGTGTTAGTTAGGCTGTCTTTGTTGGACATGTTAAAATGAAATAAATTGATTAATCCTAATTGTATAGGTTTAGGTTAGATTTGGATAGGTTTTAGTTTGTTAGGCTTGTCCTGTAACTGGTTAGCTTTGAGTTAGTCTTTCTTTTTAAATGCATCATTACAATATGAATGCACCTATAATAAATTAATTTTTTATTACGAGTTGTTTTATTCCATTAATTCCAATTTTAGATCTGATTTAGATTTGTAAAAAAAAGTCCCCTTCTTTAAACTGGTCTTGTATCCGTCTCTGGCATTTTTTATTACGTTTTTTTATTAAATCCGGACATCTTCAAAAATATTTATCGGGTCTAAAATATAATTTTAAGATTAAGATTTGTTTATAGAGTGATTTTGAACCCATTTAAACTGCTCCTTTGTATAATTATCGAATAACTACTTTATGGTTAGTGTTAAATATAAAAAAAATTAGAATCTTTCATCTAAAGGTAATTTTAAAGTACGATTACACTCTGGGCACATAAATTGCCCTTGTGGTATCATACCCCAATTTTGGAGATTATTTATCAATTCAGCTTTATTTTCATTAATTTTTCATCACCTCACTACTAGATTTCATTCACAACTTACCTAATTTCTATTACATATATATATGGCAACATCGCTTTCTTGGTTCTTTTATGACAATGATATGAAGTTAACACTGCATGTGTAAATGACAATTCTATGTTTGAATTTTTTACACAGAATCAATTCGAAACATCAAATGTGTCATAATTTTACTCTTAAATCAATTCGAAACGTCAAATGTGTCATAATTTTACTTTTAAACATCAAAAAAGTCGAAATTTAAAATTAAGAAAAAAAGTGCTAAATGTTGGTTGCGGTGATTTATTTTTCTTGGAATGTGATATTAATATGCTCTAGATGATTTGTGAAAATTTTTGTGAAAATCGGTATATTTCGTAAGTGCTCAAATTTTTCCCTTATTCCCCATTAACAATACCTCATTACTTAGCACTCACAATAAAAAAATACTTGATGCTTTAGTCAGATTTCTGAATGAAAGTCAACTAGATATTTAAAATGAAATCATATTTTAATAAATATCTCTGGCAAATGGATTTATCCGATGCAAACCCTTCAAAAGAGTCACACACATGTAAAATTATTGAATAATAATAAGATTCAGATTCATATTACAAACTTTGGATGCTTAAAGAACAGTTAAACTAAAACTCAAGAATATAAAAATGTAAAACATCGTTTAAATATTATTAAATCCATTAAAAATATACTAAAGGACACGATGTCCTTGAACAACTGAAACTGAAAAATAAATATTATGCTGCATATCTAAAACAAGAAGAAATTTCAGAGATTGCTTTTAAAAAGAACTGTCAAGCTATAATGGAAGAAAGTAAAGCTTTGATTACAAAATATGATGGTTCTGATAAGAAGAAAGTTAAAGCTAGAAGCTTTAAAAATTACTTAAAAACAAATTTCAAAGGAAGATATTAAAAATCAAATTTTAATAATAAAGAAGGAGAAGCTACAGAAGAAATCGAAAATTATAATTCGCAGAATGAAATCTTCAAGGAAGAAATTAGATCTGAATCAATAGTACTTATCGAGTCAAATTTCTTTGTTTAAAAAAAATAAATTGTTCATGAAAATTGGACCATCTCAAGACAGATCGAAAAAAAATTAGAAGATCCTAAAGAATAGATTGATCCTAAGAGAAAAGACTATTAATGAAAGGACTGCAATTTTTGCTTGATCAAAACTTTTCTCTCATTACCCACAACTTTAGCCTCCAGTATCACCTCCCATGCTATCTGACCATGATAAATCTAGTTGGAATTGGATTTTTCAAATCGCCTTTTGGTTATCTACGACTTGTTCTAATTTAGTAATGTATTGAAATAGTAAATCCAGGGGACGATTGTTGGATTACATTTCTTATATGGAGAACTTCTCACTGGGCTGGGTTCAACAGCGCCTAAATAAACAAAAATTACAATATTTTAAAAAATTAATAAACTTAATAATCTTCTTTTCTTTTCTTCGTTGGGCTACCTCTTCAGATCTTGATATTTATTTTCTGTCTCCGCCTTTCACTTCTACCCTCCCTTCACTTTTGACCCTATTTATCGTTTTGCCTCTTTAAAAGGTCACTTCTTTTCCCTCAGATCTTTGTTTCTTTATATGTTTTTTTTAAATAACATTCCTTACTTTAAAAAATTATTTCTTCCTTTCAATAAACCATACATTTCTTAAAAATTCTATTCCTTTTCCCAATATAATATAGTTTTTACAGTTTTTTTTTAAATACCTTTTTTTAATTTTTTCACAATCTTCTTTCTTTTTGAATCAATCATCCACAACCAAAAACAAATTATCTTCAAATTTTTTTTTAAACAATATTTTTATATACTATTTTTTTTTTATAATTTAAACTATAATTTTGATTGACTCCCCGTTTTATAATGACTTTTATTGGTATAATTCAGATCCCTTAGTTTTCAATTATAAGGAAACAAAAACCAGATCTCCTTGCATCATTATGCAGTAAAAAATTTGGAATCCTGCGAGAGCTGTATAGATATGCGTGTGGATATTAATGTGAAAAATTTGTGACTCTTCCAGAAAAACATAAGTTAAGAAAATGGGTTGCTTATTTGGGAGTCTGTGAAAATGTACGTTGGCGTTCAATCTTACTTCGGACTAAAAATCAAGGGAACAGTTGCCTGTCGACGTTCAGTTCAGAGTTCTCACGTCACTTATTATACCTTTTAGAAATTTGCTACCACCGTTAAGCAAACATTCTTGAAGAAGCAAAACAGTTTTGCTTTTTGAACATAAATTCATATCTTCTGTATCTGTAAGGTATGGAGGGTGGGTTTCTTCCATAGCACTTAGGCCTTATTAGGCCCATTGTTCATCCTCCTTAGTAAGTGAGCTAACCTAAAGTTTTTATGTAGTTTAACAACGTCACCAAGAGGTGCCTCTCTTATTTTGGCCGGTGTTAGCCAATACTCACCGAACAGAATTTTCCTAATTAACGAGAGTGTCGGGCAATCATAGAGGATGTGCTCGATTGTCTTGTCTTCCTGTTTATACCCCTGCAGAATGTGGTATCTGACAGCCCTATGTTATTGAGGTATTTTAGTACTGGACAGTTACCAGTCAGAATACTCTGATTTTTTTACACAAATAGTAACCAACGCTAAAATCATAGCGAGCAGCAGCTTCGTCTTTTTGGTACAATTAAATTTAATTCATGACATTTTGTGATACCGTATGATGTACTTAATTCTGGCACTATTTGCTGCCATATTTTGATTGTTGAGATTTCATCGAATGATTAACTAGGTGACCAGATCTTACGCCGCTCGAATTTTTTGTGGGATAATCTAAAATCGGGGGTTTTACGAAAATTTAGCGCTATTAATTCACCGCCATTAATTCATCGCCGTAAGTTCATCACTATTAATTCGCCGCCTCAGCAATTCACCGGCTCAAGTATTCACCGCCTCATCAATTCACCACCATTAATTCACCGCCTAATCAATTCGCCGCCAAAATTTTTTTTTAATAATCTTTAAAGAAGAAAGATCCAAACAAAATTCTGAAAAAATAGTTAGTAGAGCAACTTATATTATTTACCAAAATATTAAACTCATTGGCTTACATTGAGGGTTTTTTAAGTGGGTAGAAAATTTAATTAAATCGTAAAAATTAACTAATGATCTAATTTTAGTGGGAGTTTCTTTATTACAGACACAAAATATTAGTACACCACGTGAAGGTCGGCTTACTAATCTTCCTTTTTATTTTTTATAAATTTTTCTATTTTTTTGTTATTTTTATACTGTTTTTTGGTTTTTTGTTTATAGTATCAGTGTATAAAGTATTACATTTTTCAGCGATGAATTGATTAGGCGCCGAATTGATTAGACGGCGAATTAATGGCGGTTAACTAATGAGGCAATGAATTGCCGAGGCCGTGAATTGATGGCGATGAATTGACGGCGATGAACTGATGGCGGTGAATTTACCGGACACTAAAATCGGGTATACCTACTTCAATATACTCAGTTAACTGGCTACAATTTCATCATGAATTATTTCTTTTAATTTTTACTGCCATAAGTGAATCACTTGTATGTGTTAAAAGTAAATTAGTAAATTGACACATGTCAATATTTTATTTTAAATAATATTTTAATAACAAAAATTTGTGACGTAAAGAGGCTTGAATTTAGTCCTAGAGCTTGAAATTTACTTAATTTAAAATAACATAAAGGTAACTATTTACTAGATAAGCATTAAATTGTTTATTGTACAACTACTAACAATTTAAATCCATAATGTTATCCATCTCAAATGTGGCCCAGTGTTATATTAATAATAATACTAATAATGTCCCTATATGTGAGTGAACCCCAGAAGCCAAAGGCTTGTGCTGGTCAAAGTTGGTCAAAATTGAAAAATAAGTTCAGATATGCCAGTGTGTCATAAATAGCTAATTAAAAGTTAAGCTGATTCTGCCTAGTCATGGACAAGTATTTGTTGTCATTTGTGTTATCAGGGTAACTTACGAGGTCCCTTGTAACTCTTTCCTTAAATTTTACAAGGGAGTGATTATTAATTAGGTTTGTCACGACTGATGTCGTTAGTAAAATAAAGGAACCAGGTTCAAATAGTTTTTGGTTGGCTGCCAACTTGGCCAATGAGTCTGCGAGAAGGTCACCTTTTGATGTGGCATAACCTTTGATCTATTTTAAGATGACCACACATTTGGGATGGATGCTTTGACCAATGCTTGGTGATATTTTAGTACTAACCCTGAACAAATTCGTAGCCTATCTAGGGTGAGTAGTGTTCTGTATAGATGAGCATATTTCTTCCAGTGATGTTATTTCTGGTGATTTCTGTTGCTACTAGTAGGATTCCAGTGAGCTTCGTTTGAGCTACGCTGGCACTTTTTCCCATAACTCATTTTATTTTTAGATTTAAGAATCTGGTGCATATGCCGCACCCTGAACTTTTTTTTTGTTTTGGAGCCATCGGTGTAAATATGAATCATATATGACAATTCCGGCTTTTCTATATATTTTGTGGTAACTTTGTAGAGCCTGTGATAGGTATATCTATGTGAGAATCCATGTTGGCTTGGACCAGAAGCGATATCTCAAAGCTCCGGATTCTACATCATAAAAATACTAACCCAACAAAGCCGGAGTCTTATCATAGACGTCAACGCAACCTCTGGGGGTGAGACTGAGGATGACTTCCTTAGCTTTGGTTGGTGTTGTTTTTATGGCTCTAGATATGTTGAGACATGCTGTTCTTTGAGATTTTTCTAGTTTGCGGGTAGTTATCTATTGTTGGGATTTTGATCCCCAGACGACCGCACCATATGTTAGCATATGTCTTATTAGGGCCGTATATGTCCATGAGACGACTTTGTAAAAAAATCGCAGTTCGACGGCATTGTTCATATGTAATGTATGCTTTTTTGGCTCTGTTTTCTAGGTGTAAGTTCCAGCTTAACTTACTGTTAAAGGTGAGACCTAGGTACTTTACCTCTGTTGCGAAGTTTACTTTTGTTTTAGGAAGTTCTGGAGGTTTTAGTTGTAATACCTTCCTTTTTCTTGTCAATAAAACCATTTCTGTCTTCTTTGGATTGATAGACACTGAGTGGTCCTCGCACCACTGTTCTATAATACTGAGAGCTACTTGCATTCTTTCGCAGATTTTGTTTTCGAATTTTCCTGTTAACAAGATGACTAAATGTAGTGATGGTCGTTGTTGAGGCGGCTGATGGGAGTATCTTACACTGTATTGCACAGTAGAGATGACGTCACTCCTCAAATGTAGACATCCCATCGCAATCAAGCCATTTGTGGAACATTCCTATTGGTTATTGAGTTGTTGAAGATGGCCTTCCTATATATATCTATGAAAACACCCAAGATGAACTCTTTTTGTCCAGAAATCTTACTATCCGATCAGTCATTAGTGAAGGACTGAATCGGTAGATCTTCCTGGGGTGTATGCATGTTAATTGCAATGTAGTGGTGTTCTAGTAACTCTTATGTACCTTCACATAGGCTTTCTAATGTCTTTATGAAAAACGATGCCATGTTAATTGGTCGGTATGATTTTAGAATAGAATAATCCATTTTTCCAGGTATGAGTATGGAAATAACTTTTACTTCTCTCCATTTTTTTTGGCAAATATCTCAGAGCCAAGGAGAATCTGAGAATTCCCACCAGTTGCGGTATGAGTTCATCTAGGACCCACTGAAGTAGTGCTGTATAGATTCCGTCAGTTACTCGCGATTTGAATAGGAGAAGCTGGAAATTGCCCACTTAATTTTGTCTTCGACTACAATGTGTTTAGTGGATTGCCAATTATATACGGTTGGCTTCCTCTCTCCAGTAAACACATTTGTGGTGACCGAGTTAGGGAAGTGGGATATTCATATCTTAAATTGTTTTACAAGACACAACAGATTTTTTTGTCTCAATAAATCCTTATTGTTGTCATAGTAAATTATCTGTTTAATTTAAAATGACTATACCAAATTTATTTAAATTGTATTAAAAAAGACTAATATTGAGAGTCAAAGTATAAATTTATTTGAGACGAAACCCAACGAAATTCATTTCAAAGTTGTAATAACCGTTCAAGCATTCCATTCAATTTGAAAAGCCTTTGTGGTCGCTCGTATAAGCCGAATTCTTGACATTCATTCATAGACAAACTTTTATAAATGTTTTTTGGTTTTTACGTACATAGTTTCAAATTTTAAATAATTGTGTATAATTTTTTTACATATTTTATTTTTATTTCATTTGCTAAAATATTTTGGAAATATTAAAAAAAATACTGCCAGGTGTAATGTGGATTTTTTATGTTTTAATATTTAAACAAATGGCAGCAAAGAAATTTTATGTACTTAAATATTAAATTTACGAAATAATATTTATCTAAAAAACTTTATTTGACTTAAATTTTCATTTTAAATCTACTAATTTAATTGCTATGCATAGTTTACGATAAAGCTCAATAGAATTAACAATAAACATTTATCAAAAAGCAAATTAGTTTGCATTTTGCTCCGCTTTTTGTTATGATTTTTTGTTATTATAAACTAATTTTAACTAGCGAAAATTTTCAATTCAAAAATGTTTTTAAATATCGATTGTTAGGCTTATTTTCAATACATGTACAGGATGAAATAGAAATTTCTGATATTTTTGACCAATGGATTTTTTTTTAAGATATATTGTCAGTAGATAGAACGTTCTTTAACTTTAACGGTTCTATAACTAATGACAATGACGTTTAGATTGTGACAATTGTATAAGAAATCAACTTGTAAAGTTTTATTCTAAACGTCATTGCCTTTACTTATTGAGTCTTTAAAGTTAAAGGACGTTCTATCTACTGACAGTTAGTATTGATAACTTCTAATTTGGTGACGTAAAAAAATGATTGGCATCAGATATAACCATTGACTCTAATTTTTGCGTTTTAAATGGCACACTATTGTTCCATATTCGAAATTTACGTAAATTTTAACTGTTAAATACCAGTTTAGTTGGCTATTTTTTTTATTTTTAACTCCGCCGCAGGATGTAATTTTCTTAAATTTGAGAGAAATCGGTCCTTATAATGACTTGTAGTAATTTACTTCTTGAAATAATTAATTCAAACTTGATTTATTTTTTAATCAGTAAAGTGGTAATAATTTTTCAATAAAAACACCAGTTTTCATTGATGCTTTTGTGGGTTATAAAAAATGTTTACTGATATTTGAACAGATACAAATTCTGACACGCAAAGTTCCAATATGCAAACATATATAGGGTGTGCTATTTAAAAATCTAAAATAAGAATAATTTCAGGTAATTTCTAGTATATCGACCTCAATTTGCAAAAAATCTATTAGAACAGTCAAAAGTTCAAAAACATTTAAAATTGATACTCTACCAAAGCAAATCTTTATTTTTAAATCATGAGATTATTAATGATAATTGGTTTTTTGTTATTTTTCTTTTCAAAATCATTATGTCTTGTCGTTTTGAAACCAAAAAAATGTCTCGTCTCGTGCGAAATAAGATTTTTAATGTGAATTATTATTTTCAGGTATGTCGAAGAAAAATTGACCTGTGTACCTACTGCCTCCACTTAAGTAAGTATTTAATTTTTTATTAAAATCAACATTTTAAAGTGTAAAAATATGAATTATTTATTGTTTCTGTTAGATAAAATTTTAGTTTTAAATTAAATATGAACGAAGCATTAAATGTATGAAATAGTAGACATTGCACCAGGAGTAAAAATGTAGAGAATTTTATTTCATAAATATATTCGAAGCTTTCAGCATAACCGAAATTAACATATCTGTCGGAAGCATTCTGGAGCTTTGCTCTAATGAATGTTGCATTTGGAACATTTCTACCAACCGAACAAACACTTATTTCTGAATTAAACCTGAACTAACGTTGCATTCCAGCCCATAAATAACAAATAAAAGTTTTTTAAATCGCGACAAAATACGTTGCATAAATTCCCATTTCTAGATAAGGCCAGTTTCTGCACGTTCGCTGGGGGATGAAAAACTCGGAAAAACTTTAATTTTGCTCGTGAACCCTGTAAAATATTGCTTTAATCTCTGTAAAATGTGAAAAATAACACGTCTCTTCGCCTTAGCTGAATTTAAATTACTTTGTATAATCCCCAGAAAGGCAGAATAAAAACGGAAATGTTGCTCTTGCACGTTTTAAGCTCCACCGTTCCATGGCTCCCTTTTTAACATAAAATGTGAGATTGTGTGAGAAATTTAATGTTGTTAAAATTTATTTCTAGTCTTTTAGCTTTTACTTTACGCTTTTATAAATATTTCACCGGATTTGTCTCATCCTAGTTACTCTACATCAAAATTAACTATATACCTATTTAAAATAATTTTACTATATTCACCAGATGGTTAATTTTTAGAACTAACTTAATCCAAAGCATTTTTACTATGGCGTGTAAGAAAAGTCGAGTTTAGTTTTTATTTATCATTTTTTATTTCGTGTAAAAAATTTTAAATTTGTAATGATTTTAATTTATATTTTCACAAACTCCAAAGGAGTTAAGTATTTTGGTTTATAAAGACTAGTAAATAGAACGTTCTTTAACTTTAACGGTTCTATAACTAATGACAATGACGTTTAGATTGTGACAATTGTATAAGAAATCAACTTGTAAAGTTTTATTCTAAACGTCATTGCCTTTACTTATTGAGTATTTAAAGTTAAATTACGTTCTATCTACTGACAATTGTGTTTAACATCAAGATATTTCAAATCTGACTTCAAATTTTTGTTTAGGATGAAAATGTCTGTAAATAAAGTACTTAATTGTTAGTTTTGATGTCGAAACAACTTCAATATAACGTAGAAAGTTAATTTATGTTTATAATTGGGATGGTTTAAGTAAGTATGTTTCATGTTATTCCTGAAAATTTCTGCTAAAAAAGGAGAAAGGTTAGAGCCTATTGCTAAACCAGAAGTTTGTCTGTTTTAAATTGAAAAAAATTTTGGTATAAAGCTAATTTAAGTAACGAAATCAGATCATTTGAAATAACTGGCTTTATGATGTTATTACGAAGTAAAGTATTAAGTTGGAAACTTCTAAAAAAAGTAGAAAGGAATCAGGGGGGACGAAAATTTTAGTTAATTTAGCAGTTTTTTTTGCTGTATTGGTTTCAACCGAGCTATTCCTTGTTCCTAACAACATAAGGAAGGCCTAAACGTTACACATTTTTCTCCCCAGGGGTCGATAAGGGCATTTTTTTAGACAGGAGCAGGGTTGCCAATTTGTGAGTAATTCCTCATATTTGTGGGTAATTTCACTAGTCTGTGAGTGAATGGCAATTGTAAGTAAAATGTGAGTAATCGGAAAGTCAGCATATATTTTTGGTAATGGTAGTTAGGAAAAAATGTGATCTAATTTCATAAATTATTAAAATATCACAAATCTTACTTTGGACATTTTACGCGCTCTATTATACATTAGGTAGAATTTTCAGTTTTCAAATTTATAGCGTCCTTTATTAGTTTTCCACTATAATAGTATAGGTTAGTCGTTAAATGAGATAGGTGCCTATATGATTCGTGTGTTTGATAGAACTCATAATACTTAAATTTATTATATTTCTGCTTGTTAACAAAAAAAATTTATTAGCGTTTTCTTGCTACACTGGTTGGAAAGATTCCTACAGTTTTGTATCCCATATTTTATAACTTGTAATACCTGTTTTGAGCGTTTTGGGCTTAGAGAATTTTTTTTCCTATGGCAACAGGGTAACACCAAGCAGCACCAACTTTTGATGCTTGGCAACATTGGACAGTCACAGCTTTAAAATAAAAAATAATAAATACATAATTTAATATACGATACGATTCAAGGGTCGTCATAAATCCAGGAAAATTAAGTACAAAACATAATCGAAAATTACAAAAAATTGTGGAAAAAAACAAGAAAATTTGGAAAAGTCATAAAATCAAGAAAATTATAAAAAATTGTCTAAAAAATAGAAAATTGGCAAAAATTATCATAAAAATCAGAAAAATTACCAAAAATTGTCAAAAATCAAGAAAATTAAAAAAAAATGTCAAAAATTTGTTTTGAAAAATTGGCAAAAACAGGAAAATTTTTAAAAAAATATAAAAACCAATAAAACTACCAAAAATGATCAAAGATTACAAAAAAATGGCAAAAAACAGAAAAATTTTAAAAAAATGTCAAAAGACAGGAATATTTGGAATTGTCATAAAACTAGGAAAATTAAGTACCAAAAATAATCGAAAATTACAAAAAGTGTCAAAAAAATACAGAAAATTCCCAAAAATTATCATAAAAACCAGGAAAATTACCAAAAATTGTCAAAAATAAGGAAAATTTTAAAAATATATAAAACCAAGTGGTAAAGGGGATAATTACCCCCCTCACGGATACCAACAAAATATGACGAAAAGAAGAAATAAAATATATGAAATATAAAAACGGGCGCAATAGAAAATTTAAGTAAAAAACTACTAAAAATCATCATCATATGGAATGGGGATGGATTACTACTGGTACATCTAGCGGGAAAGTATTGTTTTGGCTACAACCCATTGTTGTATTTTGTTGTATATTATCAAAAATTGGTTATCGAATAGAGTGACTTGTTTAATGGTAAGATTTAAAAAAGAAGAAAATTTGGACACTGGGAACTTTAAAAACCTAATAACAGGTCTAATGGGAAAATTGAGTTTATGGATTTTAGAGAGGTTATAAAGAAGAGGTGTAGAGAGGGCCTTGGGCCATAACAAATATGGGTTGTAGTGGAAAAAGGAGATCGTATTAGAAAATGACTTAATAGAAAGTGATCCACCCAAATATAAATACCAAACCGACTAATTAAAACCAAAAACTTACCTCCTCCTCAACTATTAGATCTCCTCTTCGTCAAGAAGTAAACGTGGGCCAAAAACACAAAATGGAGTAGGTGCATCATTTTTATGTAACGAACAAATATTTACTTGGAGGTCTCAGAAAAAAATGTAGTGTTCTCCGTGTAGCGTTTTACGCTATATTTCTCGTTTGCGTTGGTCCAGAAATATCTGATATGTACTGAGTCGTTAAGTGTAGTTACTGGAATAAGGAACCCATTCAGTAAAACCGTCGATTAAACAAATATTGAAACTAATAACACACTTAACAATAATTGGTAAAACCGTGCACTTTATGGTGGATCCCAAGCCATGTGTGAATTAATGGCAATGAGGCAGCAGATAGTGGTACAAAAGCGGCAACCTTTCAAATATGTGAAGACACATCGGTACCTCTAGAAAATGTCGTTGGAAAAAAAATATGCAAATTGGCAAAATGAATGGAACGACTACGAAGAACTGTTTAAGAGGTGGAAACTAAGTATTAAAAAATGTACCTATCCAGAATCTAAGATCAGAAGAGAACAGATTATTCTATGCGCAAACTCCGTTTAAGTCACACCCTCCTTATATACTCTCATCTATTAATATGGGCCAATAGACCGAGATGCGCATGTAAAGCATGCTTAAATATAGAACATCTTTTTACCTGATTAGAAGATTATCAGCTCTACAAACTGATGAAATCCTACTGGGTGAAAATGAAGATCATAGTAGAATCCTAGAATTAATATCTTCCCAAAAATATAATCCAGGCTTAGCAACATTCCGCTGCTGATCTTGAAGAAGTAATTTAAAGATTCCTCTTTGAGTGCGATTTTTTAGTGTATATTCTCCTTTGCAATAAAAAGCAGAAAATAATCATAGAAATTGATGCTGCTATAACCATAGTGATGACAAAAGGAAAAAAAAATATATAAATTATAAATCAGGAAGAAATAATCAGAATAATACAAGAAACAAAGAGAGGTCATATAAAAAAACAGAATATAAATTACAAGAATAATAATGTAAATAAAACAAAATATAAACCAGAAATACAGGACAAAGGTAAAAAAAAGGAGAAGTCAAGATTTTTAGAAGAGAGCAGGAGCAGGTCAAATATAAATAAAAATATAAATAATTACAATACTTATATTAAATTTCAAAGGTTGTCCATATCTAAAATGTGGTCCAAAGTTTTAGGGAAATAAAGCACAAAGTCAGGTACCACAAATTTAAAATAAAAGTAGTAGCAGTCAACTATTTTCGGTCTCTGACCATCATCAGGCCTATAGATATAAATTATTTAAATAATAATTAAACTTACCAATATTAAATTAATTGATTAAAGAATGTGAAACAACCCATTAAGGGTAGAAAGTAAATTAAATTAAATATGATGGTACTTCCTGCTTCATTCGCCAATCACATTCTTTCCTCCAAACATTCTTCCTGCTTTGCAGATGTTAAACTACTCCAAGGCTACCAAAAAGGTTATAGATTAAGCAATCCCAATATCATCTGTCCTATAGAACAATTACGTCCTAAAGAGAACCACATTTTCTTATCAGACCGTTCAGATATTTCATTTAATTGTTTTCTGTATTCCATTTAATGTTACTCATTATCTTGTCACCCTGCTCTCTCTCATTACTTATTATATTAATTCCCCCATTGGTTTTTCATTGCTACCCCGATTTGCTTTTCATCTGATTTTTACACTTCCTTAACCCCGGGGCCCTTTGTTATTCCTGTCTCATTTAATGTTTAACGTTCCTTTTTCTTCCCACCAATCACTTGTCACCTGTCAATCTCTTCTTCTCATTTTTATTTTTTCTTGCCTTGCCTGCACCGAATTTAAATTAAGCGTATACATTGAAATTAATTTTTTACAGTTTTGTTCGAAATTCTTTTTTATGTAACATTTTCTATAAATTATGTATGTTAACTTTTGTAATCTTATGTTTAGGAACCATTATTGCCATTATTTAATACTATGTTAGATATTTAAAAAAAAAATTGTTGTTACCCTCTAAATTTCAGCGTAAAGAGTGGTACTTTCCTAGTCACTGTCATCTGTCACCTGTCATGTCACCTTCTTCTTTCGCCGTTTGCCTGTGAGATTGTGTTTTGGTACGTGTTGACTTTCTCCCAAATTTTATTATTGGGTTTCTTTCACGGTTTTCAACTGTAATGATCGCCTAGTGGTCTGTTTCTTCGAGCTCCAATGTAGGGTGGTGATATTTTGGTTTTATTTTTTATTCTTTCCGCGATGTTGATCCCCTGTAGGTGCTGTCTATAGGTGCGCTTAATCACGACCCCTAGGGAGCAACCTGTGTTATTTAAATTTATTTCTATTATATATTACAATTTAAAAAATTTTTATTACTTTTTATATGTTTAATTTAATTTACTTAGTTTCTACCCTTAATTGGATGTTTCACATCGAAACGTTATAAAAAAAAGGTAAAAGATACTTTAAATTGTTAAAAATAATTAATGTGATTAAGCTTAAATTATATTATGGGTTCGTTCCACGAATATAATTTGAAATATATCAGAAGTAAAATATTAAACAAAAAAAATTTTGGACGCCAGTCAGTTGATTTTTTGGTGTAATTAGAAACAATTGACAAAAAACTATGATATATTTCAAAATCCGTCCTTTCCATTTTTTTTGGGTTAAAGAAATTAAACTCAAATGAAACGTTAGATTTGTTTATTTAACGATAAATATTCAGAGGTTTTTCTTTTCTTTTCAATAATTTAAACTTATCTTCTTTATGGTAGAGGGTCTTGTTTTTTGTGATGTAGGTGTCCCGTTCAAAGCTGCCCTGCCTTCAGTTGGAAAAAAGGAGGTCTTCTTGGACCCGGCAAAACTTGACCGCCGTCCAGATAAAAAAAACAACTGCTTTGGAAGTGGAACCATTAACAAGAATAGACCACCAAAAAAAAACCCTAAAAGTTCACATTAAAAATTAAAAATCTTATAAATTACCAGATTTCGTGGTCTCCTGAGTATAAAACAATGATAATATCAAAATAAAAAACATGAATTTTAAATCAAAATATGAAATACAAAATATTTAAAATGAATTAAATTTTAAGACAATCTGTAAAAACAAATTAAAAATTAGATTCTCTTTTTCGAATATAGACACACAGAAATCAATAATTTATAATATAGATAAGACATGAACTTTTAAGTAAACAAATAAATAAAAAAATATACCGGCATTTATAGAATTAAAAATAAAATTACAAGCGTTGAATTAATTAATAACGATCTCAAAGAATTTTACTGAAAATATAATACAATATAACAAAACTTACCCTATAACTAAAGGGGAGACAAGAAAGAAATCTTCAGTAGAAAACACTGGCAATACAAAGATATGCAAAGTCTATTTTTGATATTAAATAGATAAAATGGCAGGTTCTTAGCACGGGAAGACAATTTATATAAAAATGCCGAGAGAAGGGGGGGGGGGGGGGGAATGACGCGGATAAATAGGAAAAGAAAAATCAAACGAACATGAAACTATAAAATATACAGAGTAGAGGAAGAATGAAAATACAGGGTGGCTCAAGAAAAGTAACAATATTCTGTGATCAATTCTATTCCTCGTTTAATACTTAATATTGGTAAGTTTGATTATTATCTTTAGGCCTGATAATGGTCAGTGACCGAAACTAATTGACTGCTAGTACTTTTTGTTATTAAATTTGTGGTACCTGACTTTGTGCTTTATTACCTTATATTCACATTTTTGATTTCAATAAATATTTTTATATCAAAAATAATATATTAAAATCAAAATGATAGTTTTCTTGTAAAAATCGTTTTGAGGTTAGTACAAATTTCCAATTAAATATTTGTTGCATATCATCACGTACATAAAATTATGTAATTGAGCAACAGGTGTTCCAATAAATTGTTTTTCATTCAGAAAAATATGTTATAAAAAATATATATCACAATAACAGATTAAATTATTTGTTTAGTTTATATATAATTTATTCGGATTTAAAACAATGTAAAATCGATAAAAACTTTCATTTTCCAAACATTTAGAATTAATGTACATAAAATGCGCTTTTTATAAATTGCTGATATACCAGATGGTCCTGGCTATCTAATTTATAAACTTTTATATTATTTTCAAATATTATTTTTATTTTCAAATAATTCTATTTTTGTTTCTAATTCTAGTTTTTTTTTATATTTATTTCAAATTATTTCTAAATCTTGATTTATTATGTTCAATTTTTATCCATATTTTGTTTTTTGCCGAAAGTTATATGCATTTATTTATTATTGATCAATTTTAAATTATTTAATTTTTATTTTTTTATTATTTAGTGCTGGTTTTTGAGAATGTTGGATTTTTCGTTCTATTTTTTAAACATTTTAAGTGATTTAATTAATTTTTTACAATATTTTCCAATTCTTGGGAACCAAATATATACCAAATATCAATTTTTACTACTTTGATCTTTATTTTTGATTTTTGTTGTATCCTAGGTGTTCATTATTTAAATTAAATTACTTATAATCAAACTAAAATCGATCATTTTTATATATATAGTCGGATGACGGTTCTGGATTCCGGAATTGGCTTACCTCCCTTCAGTTTGACCTGTCTCTAATGGTCGAGGGTCTGCCACTGCAACTCGGACTACCACTGCTACTCGAATTTTGAGGGCCACAGCAACTTTGACTTCTGGCTGCCACTGCAGCTGTAGCTAACTGATCGACTCCAGCTGCTGTATACCACAAAGTCGGCTGGGTATGCGAAACAAGTACGCGAGTGACTCCATCTTTCGGCTTGGGTTACAACTGGTACATCTAGTCTCTCACATAATTTTAAAGTAATTTTAATCCACCGTCCTACGGGATTTAAATAAAATATTTTAATTATCACGGAAAGTAACTTCGTTTCACCTTTATACCTTTATATACACGATGTTTAATTTAAAAAATTTTTGTAATTAATTAACAAAATTTGTGTTACATCTAATTCAATTATTTTAACAACAAATATTTTTGTTTTTTCTTTACAGTTTTAGCCAGGTTCGTATGATTATATATTTCTTGATCACTAAAATCCAATTAATCTCGAACTAGGAAGAAACAATTTTTATTTTTTTTATTTTTTATATCTTTCAGTACTTCAGACAAAAATAATAAACAAGTATTATATAATAAAAACTGATTAAAATATTAACACTAAGTTAAAAATACTAATATAAGCTGGGCCACCCGGTATATATAGCGATCGATACAATATTGTTTGAATGAATTTACTCTTTTTTTTATTTTATTCGACGACACACTTTCACTTGCCGAAATTTAATTAAAAATAAAAAAAAGAGTTTTTATTTATGTTTGGTTGTTTGACGCGTTAACGATATATGTACACTGTGAAAATGACGATCTTGGAATTGTTAATTAAAATTTAACAGCTGTTTTTCGAATGCAATTCAAGCTAAAAATATGGGTTATTGTATATAATACTTTTTACTTTCCCGCTGTATATAACATATTTACTAGTACAGGATGTTGCTATATTCGACCGAAAACGTTCTATACAACAATGTTCGTTAATTGTTGAATATTTCTACATTTTCTGACTTACAATCACCAGTTTTAAACGATAAAACTATATTAAGAGGTACCAAATTTGCCATCACAATTTAAGCGGGCAATATTTTTCCAAGATCCCAAACCAAAGAAAATTAAAAAGAGACTTAATGGTGATAAAGTTCCAGTGGTAGTTTCTTTCAAAAAAATACATAGAAGACAAGGATATAAAAAATGTAAGAGAAACAAAAAAACAGCGAAGATTAAAAAAATTCAGGACGAAAAGTTAAAAGATAAAAAAAGGCAGAAAGGGAGAGGAAAAATAAACCAAAGCTGATGTCACATTAGGACTCTGAAACCTCTGAAGAAAAAGAATGAGTAGAAGTCACAAAATTTATATTCTTCTTGTTCTGCGATTCCAAATTTCTTAAGATATCCAATCACTGGAAATGCCTTCTTAAGACTCCTGTTATTAGTCGAAGCTTGTTTTTATTCAGGTTGATATATTCTGTGGACCCGTTCTGGTTATATTTTATCAGGACAACTTTCGCTTATCTTATTCGTTGTAGATTACTCCAGTGGTTGGATCTTTTTATTTCCACTTCTCTTTTCAGTTATTCCAATATTATAGCTGTTACTGATCCTACGAAATGAAGTTTCAGTCCCTTTTTTGGCGAGTTTATCTGTTATTTCGTTTCCCTCCATCCCGGTACGTCCTGGAACCCACAAGAGGATAACTGTATTATTCTTGCCCAGCTAATTTAGTTTTTCGAAACACTCACTGACATCTTCAAGCTGTCTACGTAGCATCTCAGCGTTTTAATGGCTGCTTGACTATCCGACATAATGACAATTTCTTGTATGTGGAATTTGTTTTCGACGTTGAATTGGACATATTTTTCAATAGCGTATATTTCTGCTTGAAAGATACTTTGTGATTCACCCATGCTTTCGAAGCATCTGGTACCAGTTCCATTGCAATTCCAGTGCCCTTTGCTGTCCTGGTTCCATTTGCACCATTAAATGGCTTTTCTGTTGAGGCCAGAAATGGTGTGCTTGTCCCATTCACTTTTGCGAACCAGCTTTATGCTGAATTCTGTTACAAAGCTCGTTCTGAGGCATGGCCCAGATGTTTCCGTTTCCGATACGGAAATCTGGTTTACGTCTATTCATTCTCTTTTGGACTATCCTGCGTGTTGTCTTTTTTGCCACATTTTCCATTCCATGAAACAGCTCCGGAAGTAATGATTGGTCTCACAATGTGGCTATGTACATCCACTGCAGGATTTTTTATAGGGTAAGTTCCAGGTATGTTGTTTCTGGTTTCCACTCAATGAAGTGCTCATCCAATTTGATGGTTTTGAGATTGAGGTTTTCCTCGTGAAGGCTACAAGAGTGTTTTTGGAGAGGTTGATGTTTAGTCCCATCGATTGGCACCATTCTTGTATCTGGTTAAGTCTCCTTTGAATTTTGTAGCAAACTTGCCTCTGGCTATTATGACTACGTCAACAGCATATCCTTGGCAATATATATTGAGTTCAGTCAGAATACGAAGGAGTTTATCTACGATTGGCCCCACATAATCGGGGATTCCACTTCCCCTTATGAACATCCTTTGGTAGTGCAGATGAAAATGGTGTCTTGTCCTATCTTGGTCTCTGCTATTCTACTGGAAAGCAATTGCGACATCCATTTGAACATCGTGCTATCTACCCTTCTGTCATCGAGTGCTCTTCTGTCAGCTTTATGTGGAATGTTATTAATAGCCCCTTCTATGTGTAGAAAGACTCATATCACAATTTCCTTATCAGTCAGTGCTTCCTGGATATCATCCTACAGCTATTTCCATCGTTTTAAAGACAAACGATGAGTCATAGGGATTTAGGTTGCGTGGTGTCCCTTTCCCTGGTTTCTTTCCTAGGCAAGAAGAAAGTACACCGGTATGTCTGCATGATTTAAACCATTTTCCCAAACGATTAAGCTGAAATCACTTTGAAACCGATTAAAAAATTTTTAATCTAAATGATAATGACATCGCTAACTATCCATTACAAAAAATTATAGAGATCTGCAAACACTAAAGTAGGTTATACCCAAAGACTTTCACGATTTTTTCGACTAATTACAAATAGTTGTGCTTTATGTTTTGTTGATGCTTAGGATTAATCTCTGCCAAATGAGGACCCAGTAATAAAACTTGTTTTGGAATAAAAAATAATTTTGGTATAAGAAGATTTAACTGCAAAGACTTTTTTGTACAGCCTTGATATATCAAAATATTAATTCTTCAAAATTACCAGTTCCTCTTTTTATAATTCTGTAGTTACTTTTATTTTCTGCAAAAAGTGTACCATGAAAAATAAAATTGAAAAATGGGAAAGTAAACTCCTGAAAATTTATGTAGTTAAATGAATAGTGGAAAAAAGCGCAAATAATGAAATTTATGTACAATAAATACGTCAAAAAAAAAATCCTGTCGGTAGGGTCGACAGGGGAGGTCTAAATTTGAGCATCCTTCCCCACTCCACGATGTGGTCAGATCGAAAAAAGTTTCAAACAAATAAATTTTAAAATAATTAGGACATGAAAAAAGTCTAATGACCTGTTTCAATATTTTTAAAAATAGCGGAGATATGAATTTTTTGTAATTTCAACCCCCTCCAGTTCCATCAACTTAGGTCCGATTAAAAAAAGTTTCAGACAAATTAATTTTATAATAATTAGAACATAAAAAAAGTTTTATGAGCTGTTTCAATATTTTTGAAAATAACGGAGATATAATTTTTTTTCAAATTTCAACCTCCTTCAGTTCCATCAACGTGGGTCGGATGAAAAAAGTTTCAGGCAAATTAATTTTATAATAATTAGAACACAAAAAAAGTCTTGTGACTTGTTTCAATATTTTTGAAAATGGCGGAGACATAAATTTTTTGAAATTTCAATACCCTTCAGTTCCATCCTCGTGGGTCGGATGAAAAAAAGTTTCAGACAAACTAGTTTTATAATGATCAGAGCATAAAAAAAGTCTAATGGTTTTTTTTAATATTTTCAAAAATGGTGGAGATCTGATTTTTTTAAGATTTCAACCCCTGCAATTCTCACCCCCTTAGAGGTTGAATGCCCATTTGCAATACGCAACGAATTACTGCCCCAAAGAATTTTTATACCAAATTTGGTGTCGATTGGACCAAAATTGCGACCCCTATCGTGCCGGAACGGAATGTCTACACATACACATACATACATATATACATATATAGGTATATACCTATAATTTTTTTTTACTGATTCTTATTCAGAAGGTCATAATAGGCGTGCTGGGTCCCGTCATTGAATCGATTACAATAGGTAGATTCCATATATGGAAATCTACCTAAAAACAGAAAAAGTGGTGAGACAAGAAAATTGGACGTTAGAAATATGCAATAAAAGAGAAGCATAGAAAGAGCGACGTTTGTGATTGAATAGACAAAAATTAATCTAGAGAAAAAAAACACAGAATCATAATTAAGATTTATTTACAAAAATAAAAAAGTGTGGTCAATGATCAAAAAAGAACACAAGACAAATTTATAAACTATTTAACGATGACGCGCTAAATTGCAGTGGGTCATGAAAGAAGAAATCTAGATGAAAATGAAAAATGTAGAGAGAAAAAAACATTTTTAGCTAATATTTAACCACCGTTTTTCCAGTGTACGCGGTTTTTATTATAAATTCTAACAGATATGTTTTTGTTCTGGCGTGGGGTTTTTTTTTTGGTTTTTTTTTATCGATTTATTGTGTGAAGCTTTTTATCCAGCAGCCTCGACTTTCATGCCGTCGGACGCGCACTGTTTTCATTTTTCCGACGGTTTTCATTATTTTATTAGGCATGTGATCAGCATTCTATGCACATGCCAACATTCTCGAAAGCTATTTGTCATTTTTATCTTTCCGGTAAGTTCACATTATGAATTTTGGATAGTGGTTGCATATTTTTTAACTGGCTTTTTTTACACTATCGATTATTTTTTAAATTTGGATTGTGGAACAATAACAAGGTTTCGGGAGAGTGGATATACAATATGAAAGATTAATCACAAGAATTTGATAGTATACAAAGTGAAAAATAAATATTCTTCGGTTCAGCTTTACTAAACTATCATTGTTTTATTGTTTTTAAATATAAATAATAATTTTTCAACACCCATTTTAAAATACGCTGATTAAACGATTAAAATCTGTTTCATAATGAGTTTCATTATGGCAATGGATGATTTATTAAAAAAACCACGAAGCATTCCTGGACTGCTAGACACAGGTTACTGAACTTTCCAGGTGTATTATTACCTCAAAATTAAACAAGATCATTTGTATAATAGTGAGAAAGAAATGAAATAGGTGGTAATTTTAATATTATTATATTGTACAAAATAGTTTTTAGTTCCATTGACAAAATTCTGGATACTTACGTAAAAATTGAACTAACACCATTTTGATTATTTATGTAATTCGTACACTATAGAAACAATTTTTTCTTTAGATACGGCATATAAATCCAATTTTAAAGTATTTTAACGGCTTAATTTACGTTTGAATTTATAAAATTTCAGCTTGAAAGCGTGACTTAGTAAAAGAACTCAGAAACGCCTGCCCGTTAGCAAGCACGTGACGACTTCTAAACACGCAGTATCTCATGAACCATAAAAGATATCTCAAGGATGTTTTCAAATATTGATTCAACGTTAAATTTCATGTCGGACTGCTATCACAAAAATCTGAAAATCTATTTGGGAGTTATTCAAGGTATGCTGAGTTAATTACCGTTTACCGCTTGTCTCTATCTCGTTTCGTTTTTGAGTTATAAATGCGGACAGACGGACAGACAGATAGACAGACTCTCTAAACATTAGGGTTTTAACATCTTTAAAAAAAACTTTCTTTCTCTACTTTTCGTATTAAATAGAAAAAGACGAAAATATTGATAATACGGAATTAGATTTTGCCTATGTAGACTTAACGTACAGGGTATCATGGGTGGCGTTAACAAAAATTTGGGGACGTTAAATTAAAGTGAATAGTAAAAAAATTTGGAATTAAAGTATCATTAATGTTTTCAAATGTTTACCAAAAAATATTTTCTATATCATTTTGCTGCAACATAGTAAAAGGGTTTCTTATGCATAGTTTTGGTGCTGTTTTGATTGTTTGAATGAAAGGTGAAAAAGTGATTGTCATATTGATATATACTCAGGGACATGCCCAGTGGTGAGAATTGTGCTATTTCGAGAGAAAGGGATTAAACGATGGTTCGGCCAATCTCAATCTCTATCGCTCTCAAAACAGTGATAGCGCTAGACCGAGCATATACGCCATCTTCCTCAAAAAAAATTGGGTGAAAGAAAATAATACAAAAAAATTTATTAAAGAAATTTAGTGATAAACAAAGTAATAAATGTATTAAAATCATTTAGTAATAAACAAAGAAATAAATACGGAATGGATGGATAAAATTTCGAATAATAAGTTGCAAAAAAAATATGGTTGATTATTTTTTGACGTTTCTCGAAACCAATAGAAATTTTCAATTTCAGTAATTCACATACGTTCTAGCCAATCAAAAAATTATTATAGTGGGAATAATCTACTTACATTATTTCAGCGAGAATAATTCAATGTACATTATTTTTATTGAATTACAACCACATGACAATGTATTTTCTTCATCTGACATTTTGATTGTAACGTCAAAAAATAATCTTTCGAATACCAAATGAGAGTTCGATAAATTATATAATAATTCTCCAGTCATTTTCTCAAACTTGTTGCCATTTGGCAACAAGTTTTCTTTCTGTCGAATTATTTTCAATTTATTCTCACTCTCTTGTGATATTACTACAGAAAATTTCACATCTAACATTTTCGACCAATTGAGAGCCTGTATTTTGTATCGTTTTCATAGCAACTAAAAAAATTTCTGGAAATTTTTCTCCTACTTGGAGTACAGGAGCATGAAATTACACCGGAAATTTTTTGACGTTTATAGTAAAGTGACATTTACATTTACCAACAAAAACCGTCATTGTCCTAGTATTTTTTTAATATTTCGGTGTGAAATTTTCTTACGAAATCCCCCACGTGCTTGAATTAATTGCGGGAAATTTGTCTCGTATATGAGTTTTTAAAGAACATTCATGTACTCAAAGAATTTCCGGCAATAATTCATGCTCTAGGAAGATTATAAGTGAAAATTTTGGAATCGAACTCGAGGAATAGTAATATTGACGACAAAAGAAGATATATAAAAATTAAGTTGATAAAGAAATATTTGTCAAAACATAAGAAAATTGGAGTTGTAGTAAGATAATCTTTTTTATATTTTGGTTCATTATTTTATGTAAACAAAAAAATACAGATCTAAAATTTGTATGGTCAAAATAACACAAAATATTGTACTATAATTAATTCCCTCCAGTAAATGAATTTGTTTATTTTTTTTTAATGATAATGTTATTAAAGGAGTGATAAAAATATTTAATTTTTTTTTGATTATTTAAAAATTTTAGATTAAACTTACAATGGGAAAATGGGAAAGAATGAATTGTAAAAAAAAAATAAATAAAAATTTAGAAAATTGGTTCTTTAACAGGAACCAAAATAGAATTTTAATTTAACTCTTCGAATTTGGAGGGCCACTATTAATTTTAATATTTTAAATACGAACCAGGATTTTGAATCTCTTGTTATAATATTACAAAATTACTTCAATTTCAAAGTAAAAAAAATAAAAAAAAAAGTTTGTGCGGGAGGAACGAAGTTCCTTAAATTATTTTTTCAACTCTAAACGTATTTTAGTATCTCTTTCTCTCTCCCTCTCTTTACCTTTCTTTACTATTTCTATTATTCTGTTTTTCATACTTTCTTCCTAATTTTTCCTATTTTTTTCTTATTTTTCCATATTTTTTTCTATTTTCCCTATTTGTCTCTATTTTTCCTATATTTTCCCATTCTTACATCTCTATATTTTGCTTATTTTTCCCTGTTGTCCATTATTTTTTATAATTTTTTCATATTATCGCATTTCCCCTATTTGTCCCTATTTGTATCTATTTTTTACTGTCTTCGCTATTTTTTCTTATTATTCCCTATTTTTTCTTATTGTACCCTATTTTTTCCTATTTGTTCCTATTTTTCTTATACTTCCCAATTTTTTCCTATTTTTCCATATGTTTCTCTATTTTTACCAATTTGTCTCCTATTTTTTTCCATTTTCCAAATTTCTTTAATTTTTTTCTTATTTTTCATTATTTTTTCCTAGTTTATCCAATTTTCATTTATTTTTCTTTGTTTTCTTTATTTTTTTTATTTTTCTATCTTTCCCCTATTTTTCACTATTTTGTCCTATTTTTCTATATTTTTATATATTTTTCCCAATTTTTCCTATATTTCCCAATTTTTTCATATTTATTATTTTCCCCTATTTTACTTTCTTTTCCCATCTTTTTTACAGTTTTATCCTATTTTTTCCTTTTTTCTCCTATTTTCCCCGTTTATTTTATTTGGTAAAGTTGGGCAAACCGCAGTATTGAAATAGTGCAAAAATCTCAAAAAAAATTTTTTGCTCCAAATGACTTAAAATGTCGTGAAACGCGGAGAAAATTGATTTTCCGCGAAAGAAAAATGTCTGTCTGCGTGGATGCCTGTGCGCACGATAACTCAAGAATGGTACGTCTATGGAGGGTATAGAAGGAGGCACATCTCAACGTTAGAAAAAGTGGCCCGATTTTGGAAGCCAGTTTGGTGGCGCTGTTGATGACAGTTTAAGCAAGTTTTGACATTTCCTTTGACATTTTTCAAATAATAATTTTAATTCATTACGTCAACTTCTAAAGATTTGTATTTTATAAAAATTGGGTGACTCATTAAATAAAAAACGTTATTTGAGATTATGGATCTATTCAATCTACAAACAGTTTTTCAACATATGATCGTCAGCGCCGCCTCGGTTATTTTATGCGTATAAAATTTTGACCATATTTTAAACGTATCGTCCATTAGATATTGCCCTCCTTCTATACGCTCCATAGGTACGTCTTATTTGGAAAATTTTTTCGGCCATGGGTTTTGTGCAAGTCAAGACGAGTCGATTGATATCCATATTGCATGTGACTCGTTAAAAAAAAATTGAAAAATTTGAAAAAAAAAATTTTTTTTTGAAAAATTCCAATTTTTTGGAATCTGACTTTCTTCCGGTGAAGGAAACAGGCCGTAGTCTTGAAAAATCGTTCAGAGATTATTCCTTTATTTATTTTTCTTTGGTTTTTTTTCATTTTTCTGTCTTTTCTCTATTTTACTATGTGTTTTTTCCTATTTTATTTTTTTCCCAATTTTTTCCCGTTTTTTCATATTTTTCATTATTTTTTCCTATTTTATTTTATTTTCCCCTCTATTTTACCGTTTTTTTATATTTTTTCCTTGTAACCGTTTTTTCCTGTTTTCCCTATTTTTCATGATTTGTTCTTTATTTTTCACTATATTTCCATATTTCCTATTTTACTTTATTTTTCCCTGTTTTTAATTATTTTTTCCTATTTTTACCTATTTTCCATGTCCAATAATTTCTATCAAATCTACGATTCTAGCGACCATGCATAAATAACTAAAGTAACTATTCACATTTTAAATTAATAATATTTACTAAAGAACTAATACTGTTCAATATTTCTATTATTCGTTACGTTACAATTTTTGATTGTTAAATCTTACAGCAAGCCGCGTTAAGGAACTTAGTTCCAATATAAAATTAACAAACTAAAAAACTTAGCTTTCTTTACTAAAAGTGTTAAAAAGTTATTGTGATTTTTCCTCTTTATTCTCTAACGCCACTGGTTTGATACAATATTTTTCTATTCATCTGCACTTTTTAGAACCACATGATGTCTAGTTTTATATTTTAGTTAATTAAAATAATGATTGGTCAGTAAAGAATGGTTGAACTATTCCACATGTTAAATACCATAAGAAAACGCCATGGTCCATTTTGCAATTCATGACGTCATTTAGCAATATAAAGACGGGTCCCCACCAAAGCAACATTTGTCGGCGACAGTGTCGGTGACAAATGTTGGCAACAAAGTTTCCGAAAATTCGGGAAAGTCGTCGACTTTTATGTCGCAAATTCAAGTTGCCGACTTTGTTTTCGTTTTTGCTCAAGGAGCGGTACATCAAAGAAAAATAGATTCCTCGACAATGTTTACAAACATGCCGAAATGCGTCTCCACCGAATCAACATTATTACTGATTTTTTTCGGATATTTTAGTATTTTGTCAATTTTGCCATTCATTAATACTTAGCCAGGCGTAGAGTTTGCAGTGTTTTTTGTTGTTGTTTAGTTTTTAATTTAGTATGGAGTGAAATAATGAAATAATAAGACAGCTCATCGAAAAATATCAGTCTCGCCCTGAACTTTGGGGTTGGAACATTTATGGTATAAAAACCGAAACAAAAAGTACGATGAATGAATCTCCAGAAGTTAAAGACATAAGAGTAATTGCAAGTCGCTCTTGAACAGGAATTGCAGCTCGGTAATTTGTGTCCATTTTACAAACCCTGGGGCCAACCATTTGGAGCAATGTTTCAAACTCAACTGAACTCATTCTCAAGAAATTTTTAAAACTACTTCTCAATTCATTGTGAAGGGGATTGAAATCGTCTAAATTAAGGTCAGTTAGCAAGTCACTACCACTATATACATATCTCTTTCGGAGACTAGGAAGTATCCAAAAACGACGTAGGTGGTGGCCACGACGATGTTTATTTCGCGAAATAATAAGGAATGCTGCCGAAACTATGGCCAGATCCTCTTCGTTCCACATGTTGCTAAACAGTAGATGAATGAGTTTCGCTTTTTTTATAGTAACAAAGTTGGTCAACAATATTTCGTAAATGGGGACGACGTGATATTTTTCGACAATGTTTATGAAAATAGCAACAAAGTTGACGACAATGTCGTCTACATGTGTTGCTTTGGTGGGAACCCGCCTTAAGGCTAAATTTTTGGCAACACATAAACTATATTTTTGATCTGATCAGATACTGATCCGTTTTTGATTAGCTTTGATCACGTGTTGTGTCAAGTATTGCTAAATTAAGTGTAGTATTGTCAAATGTCACTGTTGACGTCACGAATGACCTTGAATGAGCCAATTTTTTTTAATTAAAATAGGCGTATTCTTATTGAGAAGATAGTCGGGAACTCCTCATGAGTCCTTTATTTTGGATCTTAACTAATTTTAATTATACATATTTATAAAAAAAAGAACTATAATTTCCTATCATAAGAAGCTCCTTCGCCAATTAGCAAGTAAATATTTTTAAAAAATCACCATTCTGTATATTAAAAATAAAATGAACATGGTCTTGTAAAAAAATGATACAAAATTGTAGTTTATTTATGTGATAAAATATGTACCTTTCATTTGATGAATTATTAAGATCAAAATTAAAACAACCAAATAAATAACATAATTAATTCTGGAAGTAGATGTTTGATTTCCCATTTTGTGATAATCTCAAGAGTTGCGTTATAATTTGCATTCTGCTATTGAACTCACTGGCAGATATTAGCTTAGAGACATGTAACATCCTGTCATCATCAGCAAAGCTTTGTATGGGGTTAGAAATAGAAAAAAATTTTATTTCACAGCTATTTTCAATGTTTGTAATGAAAATTTAATGCGTACACAAAAAAATTATGAATAATTAAAGTTCAAATATTTTAAATGTGGATTAATCTTCGCAGGAATAATATTGCCATAAATTATTGACCCGATTTTCAATATAATGAATAGGTTCTCCTCCATACATTATTAATGACCGCTCCATACTTGGCAGAGAAGTTTTTAATGTATTCCGCTTGTCTCACATTCGCCGGGCTCTTTTCCCCCTGTATCCTCCATCTCCTGAACGCACAGTTGAGAAGGATGAGGAGTGGGCGGCGGGCGGCCGTTTCTCCCCTTGCAGGGGGGTGGCAACCACCCGGGACGGTCTTTGAGAGTGTGAGGCGGTCAGAGGGGGCCCTTGATGGATGACCTCGGGGCTCGGGAGTTTCGGAGTTTGCAACAAACTCTAACTAAGCACGTCCTATCGCGAAAATTCATTAAAAACTTTGCTTACGTTGTGTACCTAAGGTATGGCTCCTTTGAGATGTCTATCTCGCCGCATGACGGTGGTGGTATGAAAAGTTTAATGGTTTTTGCTAAAATATAACTAGATATGAAAATGGAGGAACTTTGTTTATTATAAAATTTTCAACGGAGTTTCTATTATATTATTCGGACGTTTCAAACACTGGGAATTGCGGTTCTAACTTGTACAAACAAGAATGCAAATTTAGTTTAGAACACAACTTTAGAATAGACCATCCGACTCGGTTCATACCAAATGTTTTAATTAAATTTAATAATAATAATAATGAAAACCGCTTTATCTACAGCGATCCACGAAATTTAATAAAACATATAGAAAAATTCTTAATTCCAAGAAAAATTAGAAAGATAAACAAACTCAAAACCGAAAATTGTGTAATAAAGGTCTAAAAAATATGGAAAAAATTATTCTAAATAGTTAAGAAACGTTTTGGAATCTAGCCAAATCAGGTTCTAAATACTGAAAAAGCTGAAAAAATGGTAAATGTCAGAATAAATTAATATAAACAATAAATATAGCTGTAGTTGTTTAAAAAAAGTTTTTCTTGTTAAAATTCCCAAGGACCAAGCACATATCTTATGCAAATATGTCTTTCAATAAAAATAGCAAAATTTTTGATATTTTGTAGCTGGATTCATCCTGAACAAAAGTTTCCATTGGCCCAAATCGATCCTATTTTTGAGAATACGAGTCTCATGATTTGCTTTCACCCTAATAGTGAACTCACGCGAAGTACGGTTAAATTTCTTAAGATGAGAAAAATATATTTCAAGAATGCCGATGAAATTGAATTGACTCATAATCAGGAAACACTCTTCATCTCATCTTTTATTTAAAATCTATAGAAAACCCACCATAATAGATACACTGATTAAGTTCCTTCGAACAAATTTGTCTCATTTAACATTTTTTTATTCATATTATTTTTTATCCCTTTGTCTCAATCCGTCTTCAGTTCTGAACATAATATTATGAAATAATTAGCTATCAACAATAGAGTCTAGCGGAGAAGTGAGTTTCCTGCGAAAAATAGTTAGAACGGTAGGAAAAATATGAGCGATGGCTCATTCGACGCGGATTGCAATTTTGAGAAATGTGTCATGTCGATTTTTTTCCTGCAAACCAAATTTGTAATTGTTATTAACAAAAAACGAAAAAAAAAGCCGTTTTAGTTTTTGATGAAACTTAAAAACTATACAAGATAGCGGGAATTGCAAAAAAGTTCATTAAAGTGGAGGACATTTTTGACTCCCGAATCTCTAGATCTAATATAAATTTGAAAAAAATATGGTGTCATTTCAACACTTGAAGAAAGAAAGTTCCGTTGGAAAAAAAATTTTAAATGCATTTTTCAAAAAGCTAGTCTATTGTTTATTAATTATTTTTTTCATACCTCTGTCTTCATTGAAAGCTGGATAATTGTTTAAATAATCATGCTAAAAAATTTTTCGCTTCTTTGGGTATTTTCTATGAGTGTACTCAATAAGATGATTAAAATTATTTAAAAGATGTTTATATTGTTTATAACGAGTTTTCTAAATTAACAAAAAATGAAAAAACGTAAAATTGTTGTTAAAATTTTTTTTTCTCATATACTTTGGTATAGCTATTTTTATATTTGAAATAAGGTTTCAATTATTGTGGGTAAGATTTATTAACACTATTTGTTTATAAACAAATAGTTTACTTTAAAATTTCTTTAATGATTTTTAAAAAAAAAAATTTCTTCAAAAATTTTCTTATTGTTTATAATCGTTTTTTTTTCATATTTGTATTATTTAAATAATTAGTTAAGAAATAATATTGTCTTTAAAAATCATTATTGATGGCCCATAATCCAATAAAAAAATTTTTTTTTCAATAATAATTTAATTGTTTATTTAGTTCACAATTTGTTATAAACAATATTTAAGTTTCACAATAGTTTTTTTCTAATACTACTAAAAATACAAAAACGTCCATAAGCGACAAAGTCGAGAAAAAAAATTTCTGTATTTTTTATTGGATTTTCAAAAAAAATACAAAAAATATTTTTTCGCTACTTTATTGCATATGGTTGTTTTCGTAATTTTAGTTGTATTAGAAAAAAATTATTTTGACACTTAAACGTTATTTATAACAAATTGTTAACTAAATAAACAATGAAATTATTAATGAAAAAAAATTTTTTAATTGTATTATGAGTCAACAATAATGATTTTTAATGACAAAATTATTTCTTAACTATTTTTTTAAATAATGCAAATATAAATAAACGATTATAAATAAGAAATTTTTTTTAAGAAAAAATTTTTTTTTAAATCTTAATTGGCCCTAAACAATAGAATGGTAAAAAAAATTTAAAAACAATTTTACTGTTTTTCATTTTTTGGTAACTTAGAAAACTCGTTATAAACAATATAAACAAATTTTAAATAATTTTATAGCGTCATCTTATTGAGTACACTCATGGAGAATACTCTAAGAGGCCAAAAATTTTTTGGGTGTTTATTTAAACAATCATCGAGCTTTCAATGAAGGCGGAGATATGAAAAAAATAGTAAATTAACAATAGACTAGCTTTTTGAAAAATGCATTTAAAAATTGTTTTTCAACGGGGCTTTCTTTCTTCAAGTGTTGAAATCATACCATATTTTTTTCAAATTTATAAATCAATATTTAGTGGTTTAAAAAATATATTTTAAATGCGGTAGTCACTATAGAAGCGGCTCATCCCGAAACGGTTGCGCAGGACCCTATTTTCAGCAACAAATTAAAGTTATAAATATTAAAGCTACAGATTCGGGAGTGAGAAGCTTTTTTGAAAAATTCATCCTCTTTAAGGATCTTTTTTGCAATTCCCGCTATCTTATATAGTTTTTAAGTTACCATCAAAAACTAAAATGGCTTTTTTTTCGTTTTTTGTTAATAACAATTACAATTATTATTTGCAGGAAAAAATCGACATGACACATTTCTTAGAATTGCAATGCGCGTCGAATGAGCCATCGCTCATATTTTTCCTATCTTCTGTTTTTCGCAGAAAACCCACTTCCCGACTAGATTAATAATTTTTCATTAGATATTATCAATAAGTTGTCAGCCAGGTAGTTTTAGAATTTCAAACACGTGTCACAAGAAGACCAAAATTTTTGTTGGTCCTTTACATTTTATTAGTAATCTTTTTTATAAAGTTTCAAAAATATTTCTGAAACATAACATAAAGTTGCTAAAGAATACTAACGTCCACTCCTTCCTCGTTAATAACAAAGATATTATTCCCTCGCTTCACAGAACAGGTGTCTATAATCGGTCAGTCTGGTAGGAGACTAGTAACTAGAATCAAAGAACATGTCAGATATATAGTGTAATGAAATACCCTATATGAGTTGTTTTTATAAGTTAATTATTATTCATTTATTAAAAGGTTTGAATAACATAAATAATTTTATGTTATTTTGAATGTTATAAACATGGTTTATTGTTAAAAAAAGGTTCGAGTTTCAAGAATTTATTGAAATAATTGGTATATAAGTTACTCTAAATCAACAATTGTGAAATATAGGGAGTCTTATGTTAATTTTTGAGCACATCATTATTTTATTATTATTATTATGAAAGTAAAAAAAAATTTTAGAAATGATATAAAAAAAATTTTAAGTAATATTGTTAATGTAAAGATTTAAAATGTATCTTTAGTAATCAAGTAAGAAAAATTTGAATTTAAAAAAAAACAGATGAAATAATAATAAACAGACGTCAGAAAAAAATTTAGATTGTCATTATGTTTTTATATATATAAAAAAAAAATTTGAATGATTATATACAATTATTAATAAAAAAACTATGTAAACAGGGAGTATTATGTACGTACATAAGAAAGAATAATAAATTTATATACCAATAAATTAAGTATATAATTAAAAAAATTTCAAGAAACAAGAAGGTCATTTTGTATAAAAAAGTTAAGGGAAATTAAGGAAGATTATAGAGCTAATAGAAATCAGATTTTGGAAAGCAGTGGATCAAGTTAAAAGAAGGTGTAAAATTTTCTAAATAATTTGTATTGTTTATTATTTTTTCTCAATTTCATAGAACTCAACCCGTTTGAGATTATTGGTTAAATTAAATAAGTCATAATAATAGATAAACATAAAACCACAGATGTTACCAATACTCGTTCTTCATTTCATAATTATATAATTACACATAACCACTTAATAATGACAAATTCGGATTCGGAATAGCGTGTAGACGATTTTTGAAAAAAATCAAGACCCGCTTGCAAAAATTGCAATAGTTATAAACAATTAACTGAAAAATAAAAATGGGGTTTGGTTTTTTGCAAATATCTCAAAAAATATTTGACATTTTTGCAAATTTGAAAATACAGCCGAAAACGGGGACTTCGGCTTGCGTAAGCGCTGTCCACTTTGGACCTTTAATGAATAAATATTATTTAAACTTATTAAATATGAAAATTAAAAATTGAAAAAAATCAGGCATCTACTTGATACATTTGTAAACAATAATCCGCAGTCAAAAAATTTTTATCGCGATTTTTATATAAATTATGCATTAGTTAATTAACACTTTTTCCTACTTAAACATGAAAATTGTAAGTGCGATAATTTTTAAATTACAAATCTGAATTTTTTTCCGTTTTTGGACCTACTGTTCAAAGGTCTCAGAAGAGATTCCCGTTTGGAAAAATTAAAAAAAATGTTATTTTTCATTTTGTTATTAACAATTTACTTACTTTAAAAATTAAAAAGCTTGATTGATCGTGAAAAAAAATTTTTTTTTTCATATTACTATTAATTCGTTTTTTTATGATCAGAAGTCACATGAAAATGATTTTTAAATTTTTTTATTTCTTATTGTTTACAAAAATTGTATAAGATAAATCAAAATTTCTTTTTTGGAAACATATTCTTTGATGCATATTATGATTTTTTACAAAAAAATCGTTTCTTAAAATTTTTTTTTCTTGCTTAAAAACGTATTTGTTAATTAACATTTTTTTTCTATTACCTGTAAGTATTATTAAGGAACCATTTTTTTTAATCATAATTTTTCTTCCCCTTTGATAACTAAAAAAAAATGTTTTTATTTAAATTTTCATTGTTTATTTTATAAACAATTTATTATAAACAATTAAATTTTTTCTTTATATTTTTTTTCTTTTTCTACATTATGGAACAAACCATGTGTTATTTTTTGATAAAAATTATTTATATGGCGGAAAAAAATTGTTAATTAACAAATGCGTCTTTAAGTAATAAAATTTTTTTTAGGAACGATTTTTGTTTTTATTTAAATCATAATTTGCATCAAAGATTATGTTTCCGAAAAAAATTTTGTTTATAACAATTTTGTAAACAATATAAAATAAAAGTTTTTAAAACTCATTTTCATGCGATTTTTGATCATAAAAAATGTATCAATAGTAATATGAAAAAAAAAATTTTTTTAAATTGTTAATAACAAAATGAAAAATAACAGTTTTTAGTTTTTCCACACGGGAATCTCTTCTGAGACCTTTCAAAAATAGGTCCAAAAATTGAAAAAAAATCAGATTTGTTATTTAACAATTGTCGCACTTACAATGTTCATGTTCAAGTAGAAAGAAATTGTTAATTAACTAATGCATAATTTATAGAAAAATAGCGATAAAAATTTTTTCACCACGGATTATTGTTCATAAATCTATCTAGTAGATGCATGAATTTTTTCAATTTTTTTTTTCGTATTTAATAAGTTTAAATTAAGTTTATTCATTAAAGATCCAAACTGGACAGCGCCTACGCAAGCCGAAGTCCCCGTTTTCGGCTGTATTTTTAACACTCTGGGAAAATTATAAATATTGGTCCTACACCTCCGGGAGCTATAGTTTTTTTTTGATTAATTTCCTCCTCTTTTTGAATCTTTTTCAAAATTGAAAAATGTTAAATACTTTTGAGAAATTTGCAAAAAACCAAACCCCATTTTTATTTTTCAGTTAAATGTTTATAACTTTTGCAATTTTTGCAATCGGGTCTTGAATTTTTTCAAAAATCATCTACACGCTATTGCGAATCGAATGACACCTCGTTCATATTTTTCGGCGGCGGAGAAAAAGTTTGGCCCAAAAAGCACTTGTAATATTCAAAGGTAATACCCCAAGAACTGAATAAATAGTCGTCTATTTATTCTTGTCAATTGTTCAAGTGTGCAGTTGAATAATCGATTTTTACCTCTCGCCCTTCAGATAAGAGAGGTATAGGAATCATGCTAAAAATTGGGTAGTGAGTTTTCAATAAATAAACACGTTTTAGGGTCCCTAGAATACGATTTTGATATTTTGGCGATGATGTCTGTGTGTGTGTTAGTGTGTGTGTGTGTGTTAGTGTGTGTGTTTGGATGGATGTTGTAGTAACGATAACTCAAAAACTGCTGAATGAAAAAATTTGAAATTTTGCATACAGGATTCTGATACACTAGATTAGATCTGATTAGATTTTGGTGCCAATCGGACAACCGGAAGGGGCAGTTGCTATGAGTGATGACGTCATTAGTATACAAAAAGGCAATAAAGTTTTACACATTTATTTTGTATACACTATAGTTTATTTACGTATCATTAAAACTTTCTAAACTTTTGCCATTGTTGCCAGATTTACAAAAAAGTAATTTTTTTTCATACTTTTTTGTGCTAACCTGTAAATTTTTGATTCAAAAATGGCGAGAGGTCATGTGCTGGCCACATCAGATTTTTTTCAATGTGATTTGACGTGATAATCGTGATTTTTTTGGTTCAATTTAACTTAACCTAATTAGAATTCCTCTACTTTTTACCTCTCGCCTTTCAGATAAGAGAGGTATAGGAATCATGCTAAAAATTGGGTAGTGACTTTTCAATGGATAAACACGTTTTGGGGTCCCTAGAATACGATTTTGATATTTTCGCGATGATGTCTGTGTGTGTGTGTGTGTGTTAGTGTGTGTGTGTGTGTGTGTGTGTGTGTGTGTGTGTGTGTGTGTGTGTGTGTGTGTGTGTGTGTGTGTGTGTGTGTGTGTGTGTGTGTGTATGTGTGTGTGTGTGTGTGTGTGTGTGTGTGTGTGTGTGTGTGTGTGTGTGTGTGTGTGTGTGTTTGGACGGATGTTGTAGTAACGATAACTCAAAAACTACTGAATAAAAAAATGTGAAATTTTGCATACCGGATTATGATACCCTGGATTAGATCTGATTATATTTTGGTGCCAATCGCACAACCGGAAGTGACAGTTGCTATGGGTGATGACGCCATTATTATACAAAACGGCAATAAAGTTTTACACATATATTTTGTATACCCTATAGTTGATTTTCATCTCATTAAAATTTTCGAAACTTTTGCCATTGTTGCCAGATTTACAAAAAAGTAATTTTTTTTTCATACTTTTTTGTGTCAACTTGTATATTTTTGATTAAAAAATGGCGAGAGGTCGTGTGCTGGCCACATCAGATTTTTATATACTTTTTATATGTCATTTATCTCCAGTACTTGTCTTCTTATTCTTTTTCGTAAAGTCTGGACTTGTACCCTGTCTCTAACATTTTTCAGGTTAAATGTATTTCTTAGTTTACAACACACAAATTAAGTAATAAAATAATAAAGTCTAGTATAACAGAATATTTATTATTAGATTTAGGAAAACTGACAACTAGTTTCGGCAGAAATCTGCCATCTCCAGGCATATAATACAAACGTTGTAGTTATTCAGAGTAAAATTTTGGGAATAACAATGAGACTTAAATTACATAAGTTATGAGAATTTAAATTATACCAAGTGTTAAAACATGGTTACAAAACTAATTAGGGTAAGACTATTTATAATTAAAAAAAATCGGCTGTGTCACCCCAGATTTTTTCCGGCTCGGCTGTAGAGAATATTATTATTTTAATTAAAAAATAGTAAGCATTACATTAATTTATGGAACAAATTTTAAATAGCAAGCCGATGGTGAATACGTCTAGCGAATTGATATTTCAATGTCGATAATGACATAAGCTGGTGCATGCGCACATTATATAACACACTGCTACAATTAGGATATCATAAAATCATCGGAGAAAACTATTGGGAATTCTGGAAGAAAATTGATACAAAAGTTGTAGGGAATTTTATGGTCTATACACACAGACACAAAGATACACAGATATACAGACACAAAGACACACAGAGACACAGACACACAGACACAGACACATAGACACACAGACAGACAGATACACAGACACAAAGACACAAAGACACAAAGACACAAAGACACAAAGACACAAAGACACACAGACACACCCACAGACACACAGATACACAGACACACAGACACACAGACAGAACTTACTCTGGAAATAGTTTCAATCTTCTTGGGTGACCTCAAAATAGATATTTCCATCGATATTTCGATTTTTTTGCTTGTTCACTATATTTTCCCGGGAAAGTAAAAATTTATGAAACCAATAGAAATATAATTCATTAATATCTATTAATTAAAATTAAAAAGACAATGTTATAAATTTTCCATTTATTATATATAAAACGTAAACAAAATATTATTGTTATTTTTTAGAAGCTACTACAAATATTAACTTCTAAATTAAGTTAATAATGAATTTTCAGAAAAACGACATTTTCAATTAAACTTACGAAATTGAATTCGAGAGAAAAAAAAAGAAGACTCTTGAGCGCGAAACCCATTAACGATTCAAACTTCTAATTATTATAATTAATTAAATCGCCAAATAATACGCTCTCCTCGAACTCGAGTATTAATTAAAGACTACAATGGAACAATTTATTCGAAAGCCGGGCGAGGCGCTGCTGAAGTAGTTAGAAGTTTCCAATTTCGTTTGGGATAATGAATTTTTATCCAGAATGAGGCAATTGGTCACTGTCAATGCCCCAAAGATACATTTACATTAACAATGTCTATAGAAGTGAGTTAATAGCCTCGCAGAATTGGTCCGTGAGGGGCCGGAGGGTGGCCGAGAGAGAGTGGACGCCATCGCCGTAGCCTCGCCATTTCCTCGCCCGCTAATATTCGAACAATACTCTAGACACCGACGCTTATTATACTAATTAAACTCAATTTACTTAATTGGTTTCGTTTTTGTACTTTAGCTGTTTTTCTTTTCGTTTTTTTGCTTAATTTCGTTAAAGCTGAATTTTAGACGGGAAATAGCATACAGGGTGACGCATTTTTGGGGAATATTACTTTTATTTATTCGATACTTATCGAAAAATGTAGTTTTAGGGCTAATAAATATCAATCTTAAATTCATTTACTTAAATCCCTTTAAATAAGCCTGTTCCTGTAGCCGTTTATATCAAGTTTGTCTAAATGTAAGCACAAAATTGCCTTTTAATTGTTAATTAAATTATTAACATAAGTACGTTGCGTGCTACCTATATATATTTATGGCTAATTTTAAAATACGGTATAGATCTCTGTCACGTCAGATTTTGGTCCTATGAATAAATATTTCTATACACACGTAATAAAAATGTGATAAAATGGTGAGGTAAAGTCTGGAAAGCGAGCTGGCCATTCAATAGAACAATTCAAACATTAAATAGTCGAGCTGCTTCCATGGCTTTCTATTATTTTTTGTTTCAATATTAATACCTGGTTTCTGAAACTTTAATATCTTCCAAAGATCAACATGTAATTAACTTTTATTTTCATGTAGAGTTACTAGAACAACTATGCTCTTTCAAAATCTGTCAAAAAATAAAGCGTGGAATTTAAAATTTTCGGTTTGGACTGGTATTTATTTTTCTCCACGACCATTACTAAATGTATGAATTCTGAAATCATTTTTAATAATAGAATGTAAACATTCACCCTCTAGAGTCTGAATATTTATTCTATAATACTTGTCTCTTATGCATTTTGCATTGGTATTTTCATTCTTTATCAAGGTAAAGAATGGATTTTCTGTAATCGAAATAAACGATATGAGATTGCCCTGGATTTCAAAAGTGTCACTGTCAGATATAAAATGGCGACGGTAATAATTATTTTCAAAACAAGTTTTAATTTAAACAAAATAATGAGTGAAAAATCGAGTGAAGTAGATATAGAATTTAATAATATCTGAAATTGCAAATTATGAAAAAACACCAATGCACCAGATTTTAATATCGGTAAGTGTACCTTAACACTATAAATATAAATACAATGTAATACAAATATGTCAACAAATAATTTGTGTTCATATTTAATTTAATTTTGAATCATACTTTTTGATCGTGGAGAAAATATAGTCTGTTACTCGGTTAGAATGAAAAAATTCGACACTCGTGGTTCCTCACGCTCGCTAACGCTCGCGTTGGGAATTTTCTACTCGTCGAATTTTTCATTCTAACCTTGTTACAGAAGCTACTATTCTGGTGACCAACCAAAATTTCAAGTTTATAAAAGCACCATTCCATTTCAGAAGTACTGTTGTGGAATTTTCACATTGAAGCTACGACTAGCCTGTCTGCGAAATTACTAAGTTTATGGAAACCAGAATGAGGCCAACGGAATGGTTAGTTAAACTTAAAACAATAAAAAATAATTAAAAAAAGGCAATCTCAATTTGACCACCCGTGGAAGGTGAAGGAAATATTAGTTTCAACTTTTCCCCCTCTTTTTTTCTTACTGTTTTCTTTATTCAAACTTTTTTTGACCCAGAATATTAAAATTAATAGTTTTTTCTCTAAAAATATAAAGCTACTAACCAAATTTTCATTTTCTAAATTGCAAGAATATCTTTGATGATCACATTGTATATATTCTTTAATAAATACCTCCTAACTCGCAGACACGTGTGGTACATTAACATTTTTTAGGGAGGATTTCGAGTCCCCCAAATCCCCTTCGGTATGTCAGTGAAATGTAGACGAACCCTGTTTTTTGAAATCGTTGGAAAAATTGCCGCTCATTAAGTTGGACGCGCTTAAGCCAAGAAGAGTAATGCTGCGGTTTCGGTTTGGAAAAACAAAATGGTGTAAATTTTTTAAGCTTAACGTGGATAGATAACGCAGAAAAGAAAAACTGGTCTAATGATTAAACTAAGAATTCAGTAAACGAATCGTTATTGTTAAAAAGCAATGGAAATATTTATTAACGTCAGTATCGATTGAAAAAATATTGAAAAATATAATTGGTGTGCCTAATAAAAATATGTAGACCAATTTTTAAAACATTTATATTAATAAAACTTGTCAGATACCTATAATTATTGAAAAAATGATTTTACTTAAATTAACAAATTAATGTAAACCAAAGAAATGAATAAATATGGTTACAAAATTATTTAAAATTGTACATTTGCGAAATGGTATTGTTTTTCAATTATTTATTATAAAATAATTTAAATTCATTCTTAGCTGAACCTAAAATTAGACTCAACATATTAAAAACTATGTGCAGTATTAATTTAAAATTATATATACAATTTTACTCGGTTTTTTTCTACGCGATCTCAAGAACGGCTCGAGGGATTTTCTTGAAATTTGGGTTAATAAGAAAACTGGGCTATCGCACATGTCTGGGAAAATTCTATATCCAGATTTGGGGCGAGGACACGAATGCGCTCGGTATGGGAAAGTGGGGACAATTGTAACAATTTTGACAACATACGATTTTGTCGAAAACTAAACGGGAACTCTACTAATAAAATAAACATTCTTTATTCAGGTTTAAATATGTATTTTACTAAAATTTAACACTTTTTGAATTGAACACGTTTGTTCCATATTAGTGTCAAATGTTACAATTGTACCCAACATCAGGTCAGTTGTAACAGCTTGAGAGACAATTGTAACGCAATGGAAAATGTTATTAAATAATGTGAAAAAAGTTATATTCAGATAAACAATAAATACAACGAAACTAACAATTACTCTTTACCATTTAAATAATAAAATACAAGTCATCTTCATTATGTGCACACTCTTCATGACACAAGCTACACATATAATCCATATCTCTCCTTTATTGTCTTAACTGTATGATTTCAGATATTAGAGACAAGACGGGTCATCGTCGTCCTCGGATTAAGTTTCTATTTTCTTCTTCTTTTTGTTTACTTTCTCTTTTTGTTTTCCAGAGCTTCCTTTTCTGGTGTTTCTATTAGAATAGCTAACTTGCGTTTTTTCTACCTTTAATGATTATTTTCTTGAAATTTGCTTTGTGTTAAGCAACTAAATTTCTTTTGAAGTGGAAGTTATACATAGGATAATCATCGACTACTGACATATTAAGAACCAGACTATCTCTCAAAGTGGAAGCTTTCACTTCCGCTTTAATGTTTGGTCTATTGAGGATCTGTTTATCACCTTTATGGGAAATACCCATTAAGATTCCAATCTTCGAGAACTTTCTTGTGACCACCATATCAACTGTTGAAGTTGAAGCTACTACTTCCATTTCTTGAATTAAAACGTTACTATTTAAAGGTCGGATCAAATTCGGATTCATCAAAAATATTTCTGTTAAATACCACTTACTTTAAATGCACTTTGAATATTTTAAGATGTTATTGCCAATGGCAATGAGTTTGTTACAATTCCTGGCAGATGGTATATGGTCATAGTTTATTCAAAGTGATTTTTCATCCAAGCATCGATAGCAGTATTTAGGTAACTCATAAACGGACCATAAACACCCCTATCCAATGGCTGAAGTTTATGGGGAGTGCAGTGGAAAAAATAGTAGCAATCTTCCACTGTCCTTTCAATAGTCGATTGTGTGTAGCTAAATATAAGAATCGTCGTTGTATAAAACTAGTAGAACTTTATTATTTTTAGAAGGCTTGTCAAATTTAGAAAAATGTTTAGTAAAGGAAAAAAATGTTCAATTATCTATCCAACTACTACCATTCGCTGCAAAATTGGCTATACAAACTGTAATTAACGTTCCTCTCTCTCCTAATGTTGTGGTTCCATCATGTTTGCACCCTTTCATAGCAACTATCTTTTACCTAATTACCTAATATTTGGTGCTAATTATTTATATATTTTCTGAAAGGTTTCTATAATGTTGAAAATTTAACAGCAGGAGGCAACATGTTTCGGCCATCATCAGGCCTATAATATAGAATGGTACATTAAAGATAAGTAAAAGGACAAATTTTAGTGGTTACTTACATAAATTTTGTTATGTAATATAATTTATGTAAGTAACCACTAAACTTTGTCCTGTTAGATTTTCAACATTATATTTTTGTGGTATGACTACGAGTTTTTTATCATTCTTTGAATAATTTTACCACATTTGAGTATCGATAATCTTCTGGTTTTTGTATCTTAAGAAATGTTATTTAACTTAGAGAATTCTGATGATGAATGGGACAAACATTGTCAAAAAAAAATTCACTCTTTAGTTTCAAGTTCAATATTTACCTGACCAGCGTTAAAAGAAGCAAAAACCAATTCCACAAAAATATATCGAAACGAAATTTATCCGACACGTTCATATGAAGGAAAAAAAGTTGTGTGTATTTGTAATCCTTTGAACCGACAGAGACTTTACCTGACCTATATGATGCGATTTATCGGCGAAATTATTTTTAAATAACTTTCAAACCAGGCTGAACATATATTTTTTTTCAAACAGCTCGGTTCAACTCCAGTTATTTTGCAAAAACAAATCGTAATCCAATGGTTCTGATTTACCTGGGATTAAAGTTTGGTTCGGAAAAACCGTCCGTCGTGATATTGACCAGATGTGGTATAAATGCAAAGAAGAAAAAAATTGTCCAGTTACGATAACTAAATATATATTAGGGTATTACACCCTTTTTTTACAAGTGCCTTAAATTACTCCTAAAGAAATAATGAACCACTATAATTTTTATAAAAAAAATTTGAAACTGAAACGACTTCGAATTTATAATTTTAGATTTTCGCCTTAGATCATTTAGGACTAGATATTGCTTATACAGGGTGTTGCTAAATTCGACCGACAACGCTCTAGAGCAAATTCTTTGTCTAAATTATGACCATTGAGGTAGGGAACTTATGTCCGTAAATGCACTCTTTTAAAAATACAGGGTGTTCATGTTTCAAAAATAAAATAATTTGTCAATAAATTTTAAACGGTGCGATTGATTGTAATAAAAATGTAGGAGGATTATCGGGTTAGTAAACTACTTATTTTAGGGGTCAATTACCTTTTTTCCACCCCTGAATTTCCCGCCACTGCCTAAAATGATGAAGTTTTTTAATTTTTAAATTCCATCAACATTTCACAATAAAAAAGTAATAACATTTTACTATGCAAGAATTGACCGTTTTCGAGAAAAACGTCATTTTCTTTATGAACGTTCATTTAGTTATTTAGTAAAAATGCAAAACAAATTTATTTCTAATTAATTATACCTAAGGTGCAATTTCTTTTTGTTATTTCTTAATAACTAAATGAACGTTCAAAAAGAAAATGACGTTTTTCTCGAAAACGGTTAATTTCAGCATAGTAAAATGTTATTACTTTTTTATTAAGGAAAGTTGATAGAATTTAAAAATTAAAAAACTTCATTATTTTAGCCAGTGGCGGGAAACTCAGGGGTGGTCCATGACCCCTACATCACGCCTCTAGAAAAATCTAGAAATTATCTATTAACGTTAAAATAAGTAGTTTACCAACCTGATCATGCCCTTATATTTTTATTACAATCGATCGCACCGTTTAAATTTTTTTGACAATAAACTATTTTATTTTTTAAACTTTAGCATCCTGTATATTTGAAAGTGTGCATTTACGGACATAAGTGGTCTCAGTGGTCATAATTTGTCACAAGGAATTTGCCCTAGAGCCTTGTCGGTCGAATTTAGCAACACCCTGTAGATTAGTTTGTTCGGTAATGAAGAGGAATTAGGTGCCCGCCTATCTCTTATTGGTTGAATTAAATACGCGAATAAAATTTGACAGAATTGACACTCTTTCCACATGTAAATATACATAAGGGGTCTATTCTGTAACGTTTTAGTTAATTTTAACCTCTAGGTTAAAAGTTATTTATAACTATGCGGTTAAAATTTTAACCCAAATCTCAATTTTAACGAAATATGCCATACAGAATATAAATTGGAAAATACCAAATTTTTACTGAATAGGCCCCTAATTATGATATACGAAGTGTGTATTGCTAAGTAACTAATATACTTAATAAATAGACAGAAACCTCCCCCCACCCCATGACGAAATGTAAGCTCGTTGAAAATTTTTAAACATAAAATTATCCAGTTATAAACAATAACTAAACCAAAAAATTAAAACCTTTTTAAAACGGAACGCTTCTGATTCAGTGGCACCTCTTGATGTGTCTCACCTCATGTTGCCTTTCCGCAATCACAAGTAAAAAACGAACATTCTGAATCGTCAAATCAGTGAAAACGTGCTTCTTGCATTAGATGAAGATGATAATAATAGGAAATGGTAAGTCAAAATTTGTTTAGTATCTTGTATCAATAACTAAATGTTTAATGTACCTATATTTTAGAAGGAAAAGACGGAACGTTTGGGTGCTCGAGATTAATAAAAAACGTAAAGAATAAGGCGAATTTCATACTTTATATCCAGAACTCCGAAGATATGTAAATCGATTCTACACATATTTTAGATTTTACGTTGAAAGTTTTGATGAAATATTGAATCTTATAAGGAACGATATTATCAAAGATCACACTACATAGAGAACCTCAGATCAATAGAACGATCAGCAGTCACATTGAGGTAATACAATAAGTATTTTATACGTCAGTTTATTATTTAAGTTAAAAAGTACGTATTTATGGATTTAGATGATGGTATAAGAAAAATTCGTCGTAGCAGGATCATTATTGCAGTGAGGAACCACAGCCTCAGGTATATTAACACTTACACTGGTTGACTGTAATAGGTTGGATTTCCATCTGAGTTTCCTCTTCTTGAGCCAGTTCTTCTTCCATTATGATTTTCGTAATTTTATATCTTATTACAGACTGGCGTCGATTAGACAGTTTTTTAACGCTTGCAGCATACATATACCTGAAATGTTAAATATATGCTGTCGCAGTTATTTTCAACATTAGAGTGCCCTTTATCTAAATACTTTATCAACATTGGTGTGCATCTGATTTTCCATCGCCTTTCTCTTCTTTTGTGAATTACGATTACAGGGTGTTTTTTTAAAAAGTTTTCACCCTCGATTTAGGCTTACCCAATAATTTTTGGCAAAAATGGCGAGACACGTCGATTTTTGATTTGAAGGGGACAACATTTTTGATAACAAACATCACTCTAACGTCAACCTACTCTTATTTTTTGTAGAAACAAAAAGTGAATTGCTGATAATTCAGAAAAATAAACGAGCAAGTTCCTAAAAAGTACCTTAATAGTTCCGACTAGCAAAAAATTTGAAAATCCACACATTCAGAATTGTAAGAGAACCTCAATAAATTAATTCATAGGGAAATTTTTCAAAATGTTAAACAAGAATTCCAAGACAGACTTGACTTTTGTTTAGCACACGATGGACAACATTTTGAGCAATTGCTGTAATTATTTTGTATTTTTACCTTCCTTTAAATACCTAACAATAAACTGATAACATTATTGATACAAATTATGTAATGTTTTTTTGTCCTAGCAGTGGACAAAGGGTATGATTTGAATTCTGCATTGAATCACCTTTCCTCTGATGTGCCACACATGGTGTATCGCCCATTCAAATTTTCATGTTACGGGGTGGGGGTGAAGGGGGTTAAGGTAGAGCGACAAATTTTGTCAAAAATTTCGTTTCCTTTAAAGCAAAAGTCGACGTGTCTCACTATTTTTGTCAAAAATTATTGTGCGAGAGTAAAGTGAGGGTAGGAAAAAACACCCTGTATTTCTGTTCAGGGGGGTGGTAAAAAAATTAAATTTAGTGATTTGAATTCTTCATTGAATTACCTTTTCCCTGATGTGCCACATATGGTATGTTCCCTATTTAAATTTTAAAGTTGAGGGGCGAGGGGTGAAGGGGGTTGACGTTAGAGTGATGTTTGTTATCAAAAATTTTGTCCCCCTCAAATCAAAAATCGACGTGTCTCGCCATTTTTGCCAAAAATTATTGGGTAAGCCTAAATCGGGGGTGGAAACTTTTTAAAAAAACACCCTGTATGACGTTCTTGTCCATCTGTGTTTCTCAATGGTCCCATTACTTACGACGCTGACATTTTCGGGAGTTTGTATAGATTAATTTTGTATATTACATGTTTCAATTCCTTCCTGTACTACTTTGTGCTGTGTCATATGTAGCAGTAATGTTATACTTTGTTTGTGCAAATTTAAAAAGATCTAAAAACCTTTATACGCTGTGCCCAAGTCCAGCATTGATAGCGATATATGGATTTAGCTCATTTTTTCTCGGATCGTAAGTTCTTTTTTCAGTATTTTTTTAACTCATCGCCTGAAAGTGAAACATTCCCCAACTAACACGTGTCTGTTCACAAAATCCAGGTAATGCCGTTTTCGGTTTACAGCTCTAGGGCAATCTAACAGTATATCTATCTAAATGAGGATACAGATAATTTGGAAATTGCTCTAGAGCACAAAAGAGCAGTAAACCGAAAACACCAAAAATACTATAAAATAACCATATTGATATAAGAGAATACCAAATTCTAAAACTAGCTATTTTTGTCTAGGTTTTTAGCTACTGGCTATTCATATAAAACAATTGGTCACATTTTTCGATTAGGATTTTCAACAGTGGCACTAATTGTAGAAGAAGTTTGCACAGCTATATGGGTTAGACTGCAGACAATTTATGTGCCAGAATAATCAAGGGAGTTATGTCTCTAATTGTACACTACCCATAACAAATCATTGTCTAACCACTGATCAACAAAATAATCATTGAATTTCATCAAGTGTGGTTCATTTGGTGTAGTCTAAATTATAATCAAGCATGCGTCAGGTGAAGATTCTTCTGGCAAATAATCGAGGGATGCGGACATTCGGATGTGATTTCTGATATTCTGATTATCTCTGTAAATGGTCCAAATTTTTTTCGCCACAGAGCCTGGTTAAAATGAAAGTTAAAGCCTTTGATTATTGTTTCCGGAAAAACGTCCTTAATGGTGTTAATCGCTGCCTTTTTGAAGTCAATATATATCGAATCATTTGGAAGAACGTACTGTAGGTACTTTGCTTTCTGCTTGGAAGCAAAGGAATCGCTGTAAGAGTAACTACCGTTGATTCCCAACTAAAAAATCTGATGTGGCCAGCACATGACCTCTCGCCATTTTTGAATCAAAAATTTACAGGTTGACACAAAAAAGTATGAAAAAAAATTATATTTTTGTAAATCTGGCAACAATGGCAAAAGTTTCGAAAATTTTAATAAGATGAAAATAAACCATAGGGTATACAAAATATATGTGTAAAACTTTATTGCCGTTTTGTATAATAATGGCGTCATCACCCATAGCAACTGCCACTTCCGGTTGTGCGATTGGCACCAAAATCTAATCAGATCTAATCTATGGCATCAGAATTCTGTATGCAAAATTTCAAATTTTTTTATTCAGTAGTTTTTGAGTTATCGTTACTACAACATCCATCCAAACACACACACACACACACACACACTAACACACACACACACACACTAACACACACACACACACACTAACACACACACACACACAGACATCATCGCGAAAATATTAAAATCGTATTCTAGGGACCTTAAAACGTGTTTATCCATTGAAAACTCACTACCCAATTTTTAGCATGATTCCTATACCTCTCTTATCTGAAGGGCGAGAGGTAAAAATCACTAACAGAAATCGAATGAATCTGTACAGGAGGCTGAAACTGGTTCGCCTTGCCTAATCCCTATCCAGCAACACCAGAAAAAGTGATGGAATGAATAGCAGTCCAAGCATTTTTAAATGGACTTCGAAATCAACGAAGCAAGAAAAGCATTAACATAATCTCGTCCGACTCAATTAATTGGTTCACTGGCTCGTGCTTATGAATTTGAGGCTGCGAAAAATTCAAGCAGAAGTTCAAGTCCGAACTACTAAAGACGAATCGGAAGAAACCGGAAACGATACAGCGACTGTAAGGAAGATAGTAGATTAAAACCTTCCCGAAAAAAAGACAAAAAAGATTTTCGAAGTGCGGAAGAGTAGGACATATACGTCGTCAGGAAACTAAACATAGTCGATATGAAGAGGCTATTGAGCTGTACTCAGCAAGCCCCCAATAATACATATGTAGTTTTACTACACCATCGAATTAACAGTGTCTTTGTAGATAGCTTTATCAACAAGAAACCTTGCACCATGGTGATGAATGCAGGTGCGATGAAGACAGTCATAAAGCGCAAGGTTGCCTAAAACCGATAATGATAAAACCAACAAATGGCTACTACGAAACGACAAATGTCCATAATAAAATAGAGATAGAATTGGTCTCGAACTTGACAATGACAATATAGAAGGAGAAATTGCACTGGAAAAAATTTTGTAATGAACTTTAATTATTACTCGATTACCTTAAAAAAGGAACAATTTTAGGGCACTATTCAGGAGTCTCCTCCACCAGCAGCTAAATTCCCAGAAGAACTAGAGTGAATTGTAACTGATTCTTTCATAGATTTAAAACCACTACAGAAAACACACATCGTCAAAAACCTACCAGGATAGGCGAAGAAGAGTGTGAACGAATTTTGGGGAAATATAAAATTTACAGTGGAGATATTAGGTCCACGTGTATAGTGTATAACTGTTAAAACAATGGACAACAACTTTTAAATGTTCCATCTACATACAATTCGGTTCCATCTCTGAGAAGAGTCAATTGTATGTCGGCAAATACAATTATTCTTTCTTCTTTTCCATTATCCGCTTGAGCCTAATCCGAAATCTGTATTTCACTTCTTCATTTTGGCAGCCGTTGAGTTACTATTTTCTTGTGCCTTTATCTGTACAATGTATCTTTAACAGACATAAATGTCGGAATCTCAATAAGGAAATCTAGTCTAACATCCTGTATGTTCAATCAGATCTTAGACCTGAAAATTTATGACACTAGAGTCATTTCTTCACCGGCAAGTTTCTTTGCTCTTTGCTTCATTTTAACTACGCTAGCGGCACATGGGCGCTATTCTTATCAAGTAAGTAAATTGCGCATGCTTATTGAATGCGAATGGCTAAATTGTGAACACTTGCTAAAAGTTATATTCTTGGCAACCCTTCGTCTTGCTAAACGTATACGTACCAAACTTGTTTTGCGAGATGTGACATGTGACGTGTACAATTTAATTTTGTACTTCTTAGTTGTTTCTGGATAATTCACCAAAAAAAGTTACGGCCAACCAAAAAAAAAATATTATATATCATAAAGAAGCACGAATAACTACAAAGTGGAAAATTCACCAACGAATTTTCATATAAAGATGCCCAGAGGCTATGGATGGAAATTGCTCAAATACTAAACAACATGCTTGGAGCGAAAAAAGACTGGAAAAATTGGAGAAAGGTTAGATGGGTATATGGTGATCAAATATGTAGTTTTTTAGAGATTATATTTTTAGACATGGCATGAGCCTGCGAGGTCAGGAAATATGCCCAAGATACAGGAGGCGGGCCTCCTCTAGTTTGCACAGACTTGGATAATGATGTAATGCAAGTGGTAAAATGAGTGTGTTAAGGAACACAATGAGAGTAAACAATTGGCGGTTTCTTTTAATTTTCAAAATGAAGATGATGCTGAGGAAACTATTAAAATAGAAAATGCAAAGACAGTGAATACTGAAGATGGAAAAAAAGAAACGGATGATAAACGGTCAAAAGAGAAAGAAAACTCTGTGAATAAAATAACCACTAAAGTACCAAGACGAAAGAACACATGCTGCTGAAGGGAAGGAAGACATACTACGAAAATAAATTTTTGAAAGAATTGCAATTGCCAAAGAATAAAGTTCTCTTTGTAAAGAAAGAATTGCTTGAGCTCTAGAAGTCATTCATCATTTTCATAATTTTTTTGTATGCGTTCATATACACCAAAATCGGCATTATCAAATTCTTCATCTGGGAGTGAAATGTTATGGTCATTGCATAAATTATGCAAAACAGCACATGCAATTATAATTTTACCACAATTTTGAGAATCGCATTTTTAATAAGCCATTGCAACGTTCAATTAGGCTTCGTATAACTTTGTGTTTTGAATTATAAAGGTACTCATTTGTGTTTGGAAGAGGTTCATAATCTAATGGTGTCATTAGCCAAGTTCTTAGTGGGTACGTATTTGAAATCACTACACAACCACAATTTTCCGCTGACTGCAAGTATTCGCGTAGAAATCGTATACGTCACTAAAAGCGTGAGTCAAGAATACCGAACCGCTCGAATTCTACAAAATGCGTATGCGCAGTTAAAAGTCACTGGACAAGAATAGCGCCCTGGAATGCGATCTGTCCGATAAAATTTGTAAATTTTCACTTGTGATTAAGGAACCTGGACACTGATGCTTTATGCAGATCTAGTGGAAACAAATAATAATGGTTTGGTTATTTATAGTAGGTAAAAGTGTTATCTTAGATAGATTACACATCTCGGTTTTTAAAAAGCATTACGGCGCTGTCAATTAAACCTTTCAATCTTTTTAATTTGATTTTGTAAAAATTTCAATGAGGGTATTTATCCTTTTCATGGCTTTAAGTTGGCTAAAATCGGTTTTATAACATTCAATTTGAATCTTTAATAAAGGCATTCTGTCTCGACGATATCATTATTCATTGTTTTTTTTGGGGGGGTTTTCCGCCGCTCAAATTTATTGGAGCAGACTGTAATCACTAATCAGTATACAGGAACTATGATCAAATTTAATACCCTATCCACGCATGTTTCACGGAATCACAGGTAAACATTTTTGGGCGCTCGAGTTGCGACGAATTCAGGTAGTTTTTCATCACGCCTGAGTTGCTAACGCACGAGTTGAGAAAATACCCAGCCGAACTTTAACTCGAGTAAGTAGGTAGTTACTTTTAAAAAGAAAATAATATATGATTAACAGAAACTTTTTATTCATAGCATTTTTAGGCAAATCGATAAATATTGTAGTGGTACAATAAAACTGCTCAATAATTTATAAAAAATGAGAATTGTCTGCTTTTATTTATTTTTTACTTACAGAAAATTTACCTAAAAACATTAACAAAACAATTCGACAAGACATATTTAAAATGCATGAATGAAGAAGGTAAATTTTTTTTTAATTTTATGAACAAAATTTCTAATAGTTCATCGATTTATTACTTCAGGTTAGGTTTTTAATTAAAAAGTTGTGTTATATTTTAATTAATTTAAATATATTTATTTCAGCTCTTTCATTAATAATAAAAACGTTGGAAAAGCCACCAACAAGATTAGTTTCTCTCTTATTATTTGTATTACTAAATCCATTGAGTTTTTTAAATGTATTTTTCTATTATTATTTATTAACATAAAGACATGTCTTATTTGATTTAATTAATAGTTCTAACAGTTCTTATTCTCGGCGAAATTTTTAATATTACCTATAGTATAATATTATTGTTATTAGTTTTAACATGAAAATTTTTCAATGAAATAATCATATTTCACTATACTTGACAGACATAAAAAAATGAACTAGATGAACATTAATAAAATTCGTTAATTACATTTTTCATGTTCCGATAAAAATGACAAAAGAAATTATGAAAAAAAAATAAAGTAGAGAAAAAACAATGGAAAAATTAGAAAACAAAAACACTTATTTTACTTTCGTAGATTTTATAAAAACAATTTGATCTCTTCAAAAAAAACACCACGAATCAGTGTTTGTTTGTCACAATCTAGTTACAGAGAATAATGAGTAATGACATTTTTAATCTCTAACTGAATTGCTTCGTCGCACAGTAAAGTTTTTATTAACTTATCAAAAGCTTTTATTTTTATGTAAATCGCTAAAACGATTATGCTGGAAACTAAAGCAACTTATCTTTTACTGTCTAAAAGAGAACATTTTTATAATAATATAATTTGAATTCAAGAAAAGATATTTGATGACCGGACACGGTGGCCAGGTTGGTTAGGGCATCGGCCTTTATACTTGGTCATTGTTCGGGTCGTGGGCTCGATTTCCATGAATTTCAAGTGAAATTAAAGTCAGATAAGACTTTGGGCAAGTGGAAAAAGGTATTTGTGCCATGCGCAGTTTCATTCACGCTGGTAACCTGGCCGGATGAGATCAGATATCTCGTGGAACTGATAGGGGTTAGTGGCACAATTACACACTTGCTAGTCGGTAGATCACCTGAATGACAAAGTCATAGTCCTTGGTTTAATGTAATTAGCCTTGGTAGCAGAAAAGAGACGTTAAAATGAATAGCAAGCAAGCAAGATATTTGGTGAACACCATGCATAATCTTGCTTTAAATTCTTATGAATTATTTAAAATAACTTTTTTGGGGTGGAAACTATATAGAGTGCAATTAAACTCACCGGGAGATAAGGAAGGTATTTAAGAAATGAATTACCTTACTTTAATCCTATCACTAAACTCGCCTGCAGACAAACTCGGGTAATATAAGAGGAGTCTTAAACTTTGAAAAAAGGATTACAGCAGAATTATAAAATAAATATTGAAAATATTCATTTATTTTAGAACATCTTAATCATAATTATCTGTAATAATTAGACTGTTACCGGAAATCTGAATGAAATTTATAGGCCGAAATCATTTGATCGAACTTCATTTGATCGAAAATCAATTGATCGAATAATCGCATGACCGAAAAATCATTCGTACGAAAATCATTCTGCATCGAAAAATCAGTTGAACAAAATTGCAGTAGATCGAACTACATTTGGATCGAACATAGTTTATTCAAAAACAATCGATATGGATGTTGAATATTATGAGCAAATTATTCAATTCAAATGTAGTTCGATCAACTGCAATTTCGTTCAATAGATTTTTCGAAGGAATGATTTTCGTACGAATGATTTTTCGATCAACCTAATTAGACAAAATTGGGATTCAAACTTATTTAAAAATAATGAAAAGTTATTTTAATTTGTTGATAAAAGTGATTTAGTAATAAATGTGATTTAAGCTCAAAAAGTAAAATATTGAGTAAAAAATAATTTTGTACCCCAGTCTAGTTGATTTTTAGATGCAATTAACAAAAAAACTCTTTTTGTGGGTTTAAGGAAATTAAACCCAAATTAAACGTTATATTTGTTTTATTTTATAAGAAAAATTTTATTCCTTTAGAGACCTTTTCTTTGTTTGTTTTTGTAAATGTGACTTAGCTTGGTTTTTGGCTTGTCTTCAAGTTCTTCTAAAATTTCCTGGGTCCGGCAGTAGAAGACGTTAGGTCCCAAAGGAGGAAAAAAACTTGCTCGTTCCAAAAAAAAACGTTTAGTCCCAGAAAAAAAACTTGCTCGTTCCGAAAAGACGTTCAGACCCAGAAAAAAAAATGTTCTGTCAAAAAAATTTGTTCAGTTCAAAAAACTTGTAGTCCCAAACAGAAAATGTTCAGTTCAAAAAACTTGTAGTCCCAAACAAAAAATGTTCTGTCCAAAAAAACTTTTCAATAAGCGACATAGACGTTATAAAGGTCAATTGTTTTGAATGAAGAGGCAAAGAGAGAGGATTGTTAACATGGGAAAGACATTTAATAGTAATACCAAGAAGAGAGGGAGATCTTGAGAAGGGATATCAAGCGAGTCTGAAATTAAGATATACTGACCATAGGAATCATGGAAATATATAAATAACATTTTACAAATACGATACGAGAAATTACAATTTTTGTATTAATATTCTATTTTTTTATTAATTAGTCTTTGTCTGTTACGCATTGACAGATCTTTGTTTCTAACAGGTTCAGTAAGGCTTTAAATTTTTAGATATGGACGCATAGAATAAAAGGTTCTATTACATTTTAAATGAAACTTTTCGCAATTTAGATTCGTTTGATTCGGTCTAGCGCTATCTCTAACATCCTAACTAAACGATACTGTTTTGAGAGAGATAGAAATTGACCGAACCATCGTTTCATCTCTTTCTCTCGAAATAGCACAATACTCACCACTGGGCATGTCCATGAGTATATGTCAATGGTAATTTTACTGACATTTGCTTTGCCTTGACTGCTGTCATCTGTTCTTTACAAGTGGACTTGGTAAGGTAAGTCTTTAGTAACATACTCTCGTGAATTAGTATTTCGCTTTTATCAGAGTAAGATTTATAGTGAACGCGCATTTCACGGTTCGATTGTTATTATTATTGATTTTTAGATTTCGTTTATTCGAACGCGTTCATCTTGCCTGTTTTTGGTCACATGACGTTCAGAATTTATTTGATTTATCATGTAAATTTTTGACAGCCGGGGTTTGTTCGGGGAGGAAGGGAGCCTCTTTGGTGTTTTGGTTTGGGCGTTAAAGTTTTATGGTTGACAACTTAGTGAGATTCGTTAGAAAATGGCGAAGTGATTTCTATGATGTCATCTCCGAGTATATTAACTCGGTTTTTCTAACACTGTAAAAGCGATTGGCGTCTGTTTTTTTTTTTTTTTTTTTTTTTTTTTTTTTTTTTTTTTTTTTTTTTTAATGGTATATGAATTGATAGATTGCCATATTATAGGTATAGAGCGAAATGTGTTGGATTTGAAATTGGAATCATTGGAATCGACCTATGTATTATATCTTGGTCTCACTGTCGCAAACTATTGTTTTATAGAGATTGTTTCGATTGGCTACAGGAATAATAACTCTTAACCCTATTTGCTAAAAAGGGTACTAGAGATAGGCTACCTTCAAGTAGTTGTAGCAAGCCATTCTAGTGTCAGACATTGCGGTTCCTTCCTGGTAGTGGGTGTTCTGTGCTGCTGAGTGGTGTACAGCTAAGTGATACGAATTTTTATTGTTTTTGTTTTGTATAAGATTTCTCAATCGATAAAGAGGGTAGTGCATAATTTGTTGCCAAGGGATTGCTAACCTTTTTTTAGATTTCCTTTTATATAACATTGTTTGGAATTAGTAGATAATTAATTAAAGATAAAATAGAGCAAGTTACTGTAACATTTTAATTTATATTTCATTGAGTTGTTGTAAAGCGGAAATTAACTAGACTTTATTAACCACCGTTACGCTCCCATGAAGGGACTAACATTGAATATTTTTATTGACCTAACCAAAATCGCTTTTAATACTCATTCGTTTAATAATAATTTTAATCTTTGCTGAAAGCGCTTTATAGATATATAACCATTTTTTATTTTGGTATCACATTAACATTTACTTAAATTATTTTATTTTTAAGCTTATAACCTGAGGTAGAATACCTACGTAACATTTTTTTTTCATATTATAGTCCTCTTTTGTTGCGATGGAAAATATCCTCATAACTTATATTAACATTTGGATTTTGTGCGCTATAATTATTTTTACTTTTTTGTGTTGTTCGTTACTTGTGTGGATTGCTCACTTTAAAATACATCTTTATATGTATTGGAATGTATTGACTTAGATTTACCTAGTTTAGCTGTTTAATAGGTAAATCGGAATTGGAATTCAGAGGCAGATACAACGGCTTGGCGCCCAGTTTATTTTCGGTCACTTTTTTTTGACCCACTCCCATCTCCACTACCGAAGGCCTTAACGGTTGAGATCGACAACCCATACAATGTAATTCCGAAAACATGTACGCTACGGAGTGTGTAAAGTTTAACTTTTTTTCACTAGTGCGTAAAGTAAGATAAAATTTGCAAAATAACTTCTTCACATGCGCTACACATTTTATTGCAACATCCTTGTGTTTCTATGTGCCAAAAATCAACTGGTTAACTTCAAGATTTTGGAAAAAGACTTCTTGTAGTAGATTGCTTATTTTATACATAATACCTTCATATTTTTTGGTAGTAGAAAAAATATTGTATGCAACTAGTTTATTAAGTGCCTTTTTCACTCATGTGATTGTCGCACTCGCCTTTGGATCGTGCAACAAAATTCACGTTCGTGAAAAAAGTATCACTTTACACACTTGTTGCATAAATAACTATTATAATCCTCATATTTTGTCAGATGAAAGAAGACAATCTAATTTTTCATTTGCGATTAGTGTCGGGGCAATATCTCCTCGTTACCACGACTTATCGGAATTGTGATTTTTTTGTTAACACAAAAAAGTTGCCTATTAAGTGGAAGGTAAAAAAATCGTGATGTTAAGAGTTTGAATAGGAAATGTATGTAAAGTAATAAATAACAGTTAAGGGTTAAATAAATAAATAATTTTAGATAATCTATTAAATTTATTAAGGACCAATCAATCGATTAAAAAAAACTTTTTATAAATTTAAAAAATAAACGTGATTCCAATTTTTTTTGTATTAATTTTATAAATTCATTATTGTTTATTTAGACTATTTTAACACTGAATAAATAAAGAAGGCAAGTACTTAAATTCATTCACAGAAAGACTATAGTGTATGGTTGAGGTGATAAATTAATAAAGAGGAAATTGATCGTTTCTATTGTGAAAATGTATGCAACCCACCCAGGTATACATTTGTCATCTGAATTGTTCCTTTAATTAACAAATGTATGAAAATAAAAGCGCATTGAAATTCTAATTTTCAAAGACCCGGCCTAGTACAATTTTATCCTTTGAAAAGGACAAAGGACGCAAGCAAGTAATTTCGTACAAAAATGGTGGTATTTTGCATAAAACCGCTATAATTCCCGAGTATTTCCTGAAATTTTCAGGCCGGCTGTGCTGAAAGTCAAGACCAATTAACTGAAATATTCCTTTATGCTAATAAGCTGAAGCATAATAGCCTTAAAACTTTATATTCTGCAGTATAATGAAAAGTCCTTAACATTTTACTCTTCCAAAAATATTTATTCTAGTCCGCAAATTTGTGGCACCCAAAAATAATGTTTATTCTCGCTTCTCTTTTCTCCTGCAGAGGGAGTAGCGAACATTTTTTTCTCAGTTTTCAGCCAATGGAAAGTTTTTAGGACACGCCCAGTTCATTTTGTGGCGCGTTTTACCTCTGTCTCTTTTACCGTATTTTTTAAATGTTCTACTTTGGACACTGTAAAAAAATTCAGTGCTATTTTATCCACCCACTTTTGTTTAACAATAATAACGAAAGATCCAGAAAACTAATAAATTTCACAAAACAAGTAGCCCAGACATTACCTAACAGCATAACACAAAAAAATCTATTTATAATAATAAAATAATGTTTTAGCTTGGGAGCAGTTACAGTAGCGGCGCCAAAATCAGAGGCGTAAAATTTTATTTACGTCTGGTTAAATCACATTATTTATTAATGCTTTTCTATTAAAATTTCTAGATTTGGAATTACTGAATAGAAATAACCTATAAATGTAAGGTATTTTTTTATACAATAAATATACAAATCTACAAAGACTAAAATATTATTTTTCTACAAGCGTGCGGAAAGTTGTACTTTTCCGCACGCTTGTAGAAAAAATACTTTTTGCTAATTTTTTTTTTAATTCTAGGCGCTTGTAGAAAAAATACTTTTTGCTAAATTTTTTTTTTAATTCTAGGCGCTTCTAGAAAAAATATTGTTCCTAACACTTGCACTTAATTGCATGCCCGAACTCCGCTTCGCGTCGTTCGGGCAACTGCAATTGCGTGCGGAAAAGTATAACTTTCCGCACTTGTTAGGAAAATAACTATATTGATTTTTATGAAAATATTTTATACAAATTATTATGCAATTTTAATTTATCAATATTTCAAAAAAAAACTGATCTCACTATACTTCTTTGTACAAAATAAAAAAAATTTCAACCAATTTAGAAGTATAAATTAATTTTTAATATACTGGGTGCAAATAATCAGATAAAAAACATCTACACATTTCGGAAATTAAGTTACCGGGTATTAAAACATATATGTTATCTTGCCTGAAATTGTTTTTGGACGGGCGCTCCGTTAATATTAAAGATAGGAAGCTGCGCTTTTCACCAATCGATTCTATATTTACTTCTTAAGAGCGAGTCTGTGTCACTTTTTTATTTATCTTTTTAGTAAAAGTGATGCGACTATCAAATTTTTTCTCCAGATAAATTTGAAAAAAATAGCACAGACGCGCTCTTCTAATAAATATCATGAAAAACACCGCATATTTTTAGTTACTATATTAGACAAGATCTCGTCCAAAAACCAAAAATTATGTTTTGTGGCGCCCTACCCTGTTCTCCGATAAAAAAATCGGTCCAGAGGGTAGGATTACTTAACATTAACTAAAAAATATTAAAAAAATATGTCAAAAGTCACGTGGTGTGCGGGCCTCTTAAATGAGCCATTATTTGCAGAAGTATTCGGTTATTCTTAATAGGCGCATAGTGTGACAACGTATTACTTTAGGTAAGTGTATTTCCAACTAAATCACATTATTTATCAGACCTGTAACTAATCCTCGTTAGCCACGTTAGTTTACTTGTTTTTGATGTAAAAATTAATAATATGTATTAACTATTTTACTAGAAATTTGATTTTTTTTCAGATGTCTTAAAAATACCGTGATCAATTAAAATCATCATGTCTGATAAAAAAGTAAGGTGGAATTTTCATTATCAGAAAAGGAGTTACAGGAGATTGCCGATAATCTTTTATTTGACGTTTTGCCGTTGGTCAACAATATTGTAACAGATGAGAAAGATGATGATGATGATGATAATGTTGGGGATTTTTTTGAAGATTATTATTTTACTGGAAATATTAGTGAACAGCATCCGTCAACAGTATTGAGTGATGAGAATCAGATAGAAGTGGATGGTGATAATCTACATCTGCTTTAAACAATTAAGATGAAGATAGTGTGGTAGAAAATATAAAAATAGAACATATAGTGACAGAATAAAACAATATTGTACTATCAACTGAAATTGATAATGATAAGTCAACTTTAGTATGGGTACTAAAAAGTAATAATACACCAGAGAATGATGAAAATGCTGAGGAAAAGAACTATACTTATGAAAACAAAACAACCAAAAGCAGAAAACCAATCCATAAGAAGAGAGGTGAAGTAGAAGAAGCCAAAATAAAGTAGAAGAAAGAAAGTAAAGATGAATTCATGCCACAGTATAATTTGTCAAGTGGTCCTGTAAAAGAAGAATTTAGTCACTGTTCTAGTCCTACTGACCTTGCTTGGAGATTCCATAGATGATATAGTTTTTCAGACTAATCTCTATGCAACTCAACGTAATAAAACAGTCAATGTAACCAAAAAAGAATTACTTTCATTCATTGGTATTAACTTTTTGATGGCCTATCTTGGCTTATCTTTAGTAGCTAACTGCATGTCAAGAAATCGTTTTGAAGAAATTCTTCGATTTCTTCATTGCAATGATAACAGTTTGATTCACCATAATAATAAAGATAAGATTTATAAAGTAAAACCATTGTAACCACTCTGAATAAAAATTTTCGTAAATATTACAAAACTACACGACGCAATAGCATTAGTGATTTTGATCAAATGTCAAAGTTTATTAAAACAATATAATGCTAAAAAGCCCACAAAGCGGGCTTATAAACTTTGGTGCCAAGCAGATTAAAATGCATCTATCTCAGACTTTGAACTGTATCAATGTAAAAATGAAGAAATAGAAGAAGAATTCAAATAATTTAGTATCTGCTATCACTTACAAAGCCTTATTGGGGTAAATATAAGGATAATTTAGGCAGACAATTACTTCACGTCTATAAACCTTTTAGAAAAACTTCGGCTCAAAAAAGTTCTCGCATGTGGTACTATCCAAAAAGATAGAATTGGATTTCCAAAACAAATGGTAGAAGATAAAAGTATGAAAAGAGGGGATTACGACTATCGTACCTCAAATATAAGGGTTTTCAAATGGAAGGATAATTGTATAGTACATTTATCCTCTAATTTCCCCAACACAAACGAAACCACAGTGAAAAGAACGCAAAAAGATGGAACACGACTCTATATCAAATGTTCTTCGGTAGTAGCAGTCTACAATAAATATATGTGGGGTGTTGAACGGGTAGATTAACTACGATGCACATACGGCATGGACCGCAGGTCTGGGAAATGGTGGCACCGTTTACTGTAGGGATTCCTGGATATAGTGCTTATGTGGTATATATTCAACTTTTCGACAAAATATGTCTACTTTTGAATTTAGAAGATCTATTTCCAATTCCGAAACGTCGAAAATATAATTATAACGTTCCTGATGACATTCGTCTTGAAAACCGAGGATCGCACTGGGTGATATATAAAAAAACAAAGGGAGATGTGAAATGTGTAGCAGCAAATGTACAAAACTAAGACTTTCTTATTTTCTTAATTCTTTTATTTTAACTTTTTTAATAAAAATTTGTTCAGTGATTTTTTTCAATAATTAACTCCTGACAGTACTTTCATCAAACGCTTTAAATGTTCTGGTACTTATTTCCTGATTAGTGGTTCCAACCAAAGTCTCGTTTTGGAGAGGCTCGAGACGATATTTGGTTGGGGCGAGACGAGTCTTCTATTGGACTGGTCTCAAGTCTCGTCCGTGTTTTACTTTCCCGACCCACCTCCTAGAAGGGAAAGTATTGTGAACGAGCTAAAAAAAAAATTCGAGATAAAAACGGAAATTTTGATTTTCGGGTCCCCTGAGACGATTAAGACCATTTTCAGATGGAAGTCTGTCTGTCGGTCTGTGTGTGTGTGTATTCTTCCACGATAGAGGCCACACGTTTAATCCGATTGAGCTGAAATTTGGTATAGGGGTTTGGCTTACCCGTCGGAAGCACCCATTATTTTGTACGACATCTGTCAAACGGAAGTACCACTATCAAATAATGACAGATACAATATGTCACGGAATTGGACATTCAATATGTCATTTGAAAGCCCTAGAAAAACTCTATTGAGAACAGTCAAAATTATTTCTCCAACTGTCACCCGTCAAAAATAAAAAAATGTCAAAATTTGAAACTTCAGCATTAAATATCTTAAGAAGTATTAATCCGATTGAGCTGAAATTTGGTATATGGGTTTGGGTTATCTGTTGGAAGAACCCATTAGTTTTTGTACGAGATCTGTCTAACGGAAGGATCACTATCAAAAAATGACAGATGCAATATATCACGGAATTGGACATGCAATATGCCGTTTAAAAGCCCTTGAAAAAATTTATTAAGAACAGTCAAAATTATTTCTCCAACTGTCACCTGTCAAAAATAAAAAAATGTCAAAAGTTGAAAATTTAACATTAAATATCTGAAAAAGTATTCCTGGATACTCGTCGGGAAAGTTTTGGGGCGACACAAACGATTTTTTATTATTTGATGATATGCCGCTGTTGCTATTTAAAAATATTTTAATTATAAGAAGTAAATAAAGGCACTAGAGCTTAAGAGTCCGCTACCGGTTACTTAATGGCCTACTTTAAAGAGTCTCTAAAACGGTATAAATTATCAATTTCAATTAAAAAGGTACATGATGTAGTAGGTAAAGTCTTTGTCGTACTAAATATGACTGGACCTCTATTAGCTGCAGATCTTATTATGAAATTCCAACACATGTTATAGATGACCATTGGGAATTATAATGTATCACTCTAGATTTTATTCCTGCACATGGAAAACATACAGAAAAATACATTGCTCTTACGTTTTTTAAATGTCTTGACAATACAGGCTTAATCCACAAACTTCAAGAAATAATGCCTCATCCAATACATCTTTTATTACAGAACTTCAGAAACTAATTCCAGATTTAAATGTAGAGGACTGGCATTTTCGATGTTTTGGAAATGTAATTAATCTGGTCGTGTATGATTTGTTTAATTTGCTGAAACCAAATTCTGAAGCAAATGAAGAATTGAATGCCGATAGTGTGGATCAGAAAGCTGAAGTTAAGAAATAAACGATTATTCTAATGCAATATGGAAAATATTATTTTTCGAAAATAAATCGGTCAGAGCAGCTTTTAATTAAGTTACGAAGCACGTGTGAAGCAACTAGTAATTTACAAAAACTGACATCTGTGTTGGATGATGTGGCTGATATTCCAGTAATAATACGTTGAAAGTATGCAAGGCAGACATGGACTTGGTGGATTGTGCCAAAATGAAGAATGGATACTGTTAGAAAAAGTGCATAAATTACTGGTCAACTTCCAAATATTTTTAAAACAACTCGGTTGGCGGTTGTATATATCGATATACTAACAGATAATCTTAATAACAAAATATTTGAATGGGACAGAAAGGTAGATCGAACCTCTGTCGAAGAGCAGTCTATTATTGGTTTTCAGGTGGTGAGAGACAAAATATTAAAACTAACTGGATTTATGCTACAGTTTTAATAGGGCAACGAATTAAAAGAGACTTCGATTCAGAAATTTCAAGATATATACAAAATCTATTTTCATCAATCATAGGTATAACGTTCAAAAGAAACGGCAGTGGAGGGACGATCCTGGATAAAAAAAAACAGATTTTCTAACCGATTTTGATGTCTTGTATAAGTAAAAAATCCTTGCCGAAAATGAAAAATGGATGCAGGAGCTCAAAAATATTATTCTTCTATGTATCTGAGTTGTAAAAACACAGATATATTACAATGCTTCAGAATTTTGATGCCAAGAGACTTTTAAGTATACCAGCTACTTAATTAAATCCCGGCGAAAACATTATTCCTATGTGCTACGTTAACTATAAAAAAACCGAAATCGCCTAAATACTGTTATGATTGTCCTGAATGACTGGGTGAAAAATAAAAACATTGGCGACCGAGATGACTATTAGCAGATTTTTTACTTATTTCTAAAATAATATTAATTTTTTATCCTATACTCTTACATAAAAGCAAGTAGGTAAGTATTCGATACATTTACTAGACTCTCATATGAGAAGCAAGACAAGACGAGACTGGAGGCTGCGAGACGAGTCTCGAGACAATACTTCTTATTTCATCAACTATACGAGACAGGATTTTATGAAAGTCTCGTCTCGTTGGTCTCGTGGGCATCACTATGCCTGATGATATTTTCCAAATCAATATTTTGAAAATTTTTATTATTGATTCCTAAATTTTCAAAAAAATTACGTATGCTATTAGGCACTGCCAAAACGTAACATTATCAAAAAATGTGGAAAATTAAGAAATTTTCTTTCATGGGGTACTAAAGGGTTAAGATGTCGAAGAAAATATTTTTATATTATATATTACCAGTGGTATATAGGAAAGTAAAATGCAATTACGTAGATTTTGTGGCTATTTATCTCTAACCCTGTAAGAAAAAAATGTAACAGAAGGTTCAGGTGAAAGTCAAAATGTAAAAAAGTGTAGCCTACCTTAACAGACGACGTTTTTTCATTGTTTTATTATTTACATGTTTGCGTTCAAGTTATTTTTATTAGGGCTCGTTATGCTACAACAGGACCTGAATATAATAAGCATTAATTTTGAAACAAGACGTTAATTTTAAATGAAATTATTTGTTTTATGACATTTAAAAAAATAATTTATTATTTATAGTATATAATTTATATATTAACAAAATACCTGTCGATTTAATTGCACTAAATTAAATTTGTTTTACTAGTTACATAGTAAGAAATTTTCCAAAATCAATATATTTTTATCTTATTTAATGCTTAATATTTATTAAAACAATAATAAATCTACATAAAGACTAAAACATACTAAAAAAGATAAATCTTGAGCTTAGTAATTACCATCTTTAATCAACGTAGATTCACAGCTCAGAAGCTTCACATTGAAAGTATTAACGGCGTTTAAAAGTTTAATCGCGTTCCCTTATCTTCTGATCAGAGACGATTAATTGCAAAACCAGTTTTAGCTCGAACAGCTTTAAACCTCAAAGCTCTTTTCGCAGATCAATCACCGTCGTGGAAGGATTTTATCCAGAATCTTCTGCTCGGACTGAGGCCTTTTAATGCCACTATCGACATTATTCAAAGCTAATTGCGATTACGGAGGTTACTTTTTCTCGAATGTGGTCAAATGTTGACGTAGTAAAATTCTAAATCCAGTAAAAATGCCATTATCAGGCCTATAATACAAATTGTACAAATTCCACCCCTTTCTGGCACTGCACTATAGGCCTGATGATGGCATATTGCCGAAACTAGTCGCCGCCCCCTCTTTTCATTCAATGTAACTAAAAATCTTTTATGAAAATAATTATATTAAATGTGGTACTGGATTTAGAGTTTTACTACCTTATTAAATTATCTATTTAAAGTTTAAAAATCAAATAAACACTTCAGTTAAGTAAAATATAAATATGATTTTATTTTAGTTCTCATTTTATTTTCTGACAATTATTTGCCTCTAGTTCTTTAAAAAAAATCTAATTATACATCTTAAATAATTTTTTTTCTCTCTTTGTCATCTATGAATCCATCCGTTTTATTGCTTCAATTTAATTTTTTGTTTTTCTTAATTTTCCGGTTCCATCTTGTAAAATTATTTATCTTTCCCATCAACTTTTTAATCATTTTATTATATTTTTGCTTTGTATTTCTTGTCTTCCTTATATTCGGTATTTTTATCTTGTATTATATCGTACTTATTTTTATTACGTTTAAAAGCATTTTTTTTAAATTCTTCCTGATCACAATTATTTTCAGTACTTCTTTGTTTCTCGTATCCTGTAAGTTAGATTCAACATTTGTTATTTTCGCCACAATTATCTGACTTATATTTTCCGAATTTTCTTCTGTATTTTCAGGACATTTTCTTCTAAAAATGAATAAAATCAATTTATATTTACCATCTTTATGAATTGACAATTTGGCACCTTTGGTTTTCAAAAATGTTAAAAAATTTCGTCACCGATCAATTAAAATTATAAATATTGATGTTAAGGTTCTGGGCGTTTTTGTTCAATCGATGCAAAATTTGGTACAAAAATTCTTTGGGGTAAAACTTTGTTGCGTATTGTAAATGGCTATTCTAACTCTAATGGGGTGAGAATTATAGGGGTTAAAATCTCGAAAAATTCAGATCTCCGCCATTTTTGAAAATATTAAAATAAGTCATAGGACTTTTTTTATACTATGAATAATATAAAATTAATTTGTTTAAAACTTTTTTCCATCCATCCTAAGTGGATGAAACTGGAGGGGATTGAAATTTCAAAAAGATTATATCTCCGCCATTTTAAAAAAATTTAAAATAGGTCATAAGACTTTTTTATGTTCTAATTATTATAAAATTAATTTGTCTGAAACTTTTTTCCATTCCACCTAAGGGAATGGAACTTTAGGGGGCTGAAATTTCAAAAAATTCATATCTCCGCCATTTTTGAAAATATTGAAACAGGTCAGTAGACTTTATTTATGTCATAATTATTATAAAATTTATTCGTTCGAAATTTTTTCGATCCGACCATATCGTGGGGTGGGGAAGGATGAAAGTCTCAAATTTAAACAGAAATCTACGTCCACCTGTCGACCCTACCGACAGGAACTTTTTAGTAAATTTTCTGCTCTATGAATTTTTTTCCGATTTCATAGGGTGATTATAATATGCCCGAAATTTATAACTAAAAATTAACAGATTTTAATACAATAAATATGTAGGATTTTTTATTCCCAAAATTATCAATAATCAAACTCTAAAAAATATTTATGCACGAGTTTGATTGATATTATTACTCCGAATCTCGCTGCGCTCAGCTCGGAGTGGAAGCTAGGGAAAATAATTTCACCTTTCACCCACCATCCACTCCGATCCGAGCTCAGCGAGGTTCTGAGCAATTAATTTAATCAAACTATCCATGATCTTATTTTTTCCCCTACATTTTTACTATTTATTTTAAATCTTAGTGGTACAAAAATACCGAGAAAGAATGACATTTCATTTGCACTTTGCGAAGAAAGAAGCGGGAATTATTAATCGTTCAATCGTCGTTAAAGGAAGCAAAGAGAAGTTACGTGCAGAGTTATTTTATGGAATGGATGATATTTCTCTGTTCCCCCCTCCCCTTGATCAAGTACCTAATCCCTATCACAGTGTATCTTTTAGACCGTTAGCATTACTAGATTCACATGGATTAAAATCGTCCAGAATCCTCATCCCCATCCCCCCACCATACAGGCGAAATGACCAAGGTAGAGTTATTTGTCTGCAGAATGTCCTCTAGCTGAGACACAGGAACTTTTTAAAACAGTTTGGATATATTAACACAGATGCCACTAATAATTTCGACGTTGCCGGTTCTTCTCTGCCCCCCCACCCTCCCTCGATAAAGTACCTCTTTCTTATCACCCTGTCTCTTTTAGACCGTTAGCCTTACTAGATTGACATGGATTAAAATCGTCCAGGGTCCTCACTCCCATCCCCCCCATCATAAGGTCGAAATTCCCAAGATAGATTTATATGTCTGCCGAGTGTCGTTTAGCTGAGACACAGGAACTTTTTAAAACACTTCGGATATGTTAACATAGATTCCACTAATAGTTTCGACGTTGCTGGTTCTTCTCTGCCCCCTGCCCCTCAATCAAGTCCTCCACCCATCCCCCCACCATACGAGTGAAATTTCCAAGGTAGATTTCCACAAAAAACCAACCGCTCTTTTTTTTACTAAATTGTTTATAACTTTTAAACTATGGGTTGGCGAGACATGTGACAATGCGTGAATCAACTTTTAAAATGCTATATTGACCCTTGAGTAAACGGGTGAAAATAGTTCCACAAATGGACGAGATCCTGAGGTACACATCATAAAAAAGTTAATATTTTCGAAAAATGAATATAATTCGGACTGATCTGAAGCACATAATGTGTTTTATTAACTTTTTATCCAATTATCACAAAAATATTTAAAAAACAGGTATTTACCCTCACGGTAAAAAAATGATACCTAAAAATACAGCAGATTACGTATAATCAGGTTTCACACAAAAAAAAGTTATTTCTGAACGCAATCTGGTAAGTCTGTTTGGAATGCTCCATACATATCACTTTATTACAAATATGACAAAAAAAGTGTTTTCCAAATTTTCCGATTTCAGCAAAAGACACATCTTCTATCTAGCCTGTCTTTAAACTTTGTCCAATAAATTTTCACCCTTATATCTCTAGGAAAATGTTTATCCGTAGCTCTTTTTATTAGCTATTCTATAGCCAAATCTATTCCTAGTTGCTTTAAGTATTGTCTTCTAGAACAGCCTGTGAATTATTTATCCTGATTATTGCTGACGTTTAACTAAGAATAAAAGATTTCCATTGGCAATCTTCTGGTATTTCTTGTAAGATCGTAAGAATCTATCAATTGGTCAACGCAATCAACTCCTGCTTTCGTGACATTTTTTTCGTCTATATTATCATCGTGATGCAAGGTAGATATTAATACAACATTATTAGTGAATGCGAACATACTAGTTTTAGCAGGTCTTCGTGAAGTTAGAAATTCTAGCGGATTTTCAAACTTTATTCTTACGTAACCAGCCCAGTACTGTCAATTAATAAGTATTCAATAATAGTTTGGCTGAACCAATTATCGATTATGACATTTCTGTTACTATTATGAATTGGTTCCGCAATTCTTACAGTAACATCAATAGCTTTATTGCTAAGCTGGTACGGTTAGCAGGTTAAAATCCCGTACATATTTTTATTTTCAACGTATAGTGCATCAGCGGCTACAAGCAAATATAGTTTTATCCCATATTTTGCAGGTTTATTTGGTATACACATACCAAATAAACACCGACCCTTGAAGGCTAATAACATTTCATCGACCATTACGTATTCTCCTATACCAGTCTTTCGTGTCCTTTGACATTACTTCTTTTTCGTGCTCATTCCAGAGCAGTTTCTTGTCTAGGGTGAGTCCCAGATAATTAACTTCTGGTTTCCACTTAATAACGTTCCCATTTAATTGAATGGTTTAGAGATTCAGATTTATTTTCCTCATGAAGGTTACAAGAGTGGTTTTAGTAGGGTTGATGATTAGTCTCATCGATTGCCACCATTCTTTTATCAGGTTAAGTACCCTTCGAATTATATCGCAAAGAGTGTTTGCAAACTGATTTCTGGCCATTGTGACTGTGTCATCAGCATATCCTGGGCAGAATATACCGAGATCAGTCAGAATGCGAAGGAGTTTATCTACTATTAGGCTCCACATAAACTCCTCCTTTGGTATTGCAGATGGAAATAGTGTCTTGCTCTATCTTTATCTCTGCTATTCTACTGGAAAGCAATTGCGATATCCATTTGAACGTAGTGCTGTCTACCTCTCTGTCATCAAGTGCCTCATGTAGAGTGTTGTCAAAAGCCGCTTCTATGTCTAGAAAGATTCCTACTACAATTTCCCCATTAGTCAGTGCATTCGGGATATCACCAGTCAGTTGCATAAGTGCGGTGTCCGTGAATCTACTTGCTCGAGATACATGCGGGCTGGGGTGCAGCGGTACCCTCTCCAGGATCATTTTCTTACTAAAAAAAATATTTTTTTCTTTGTTTAAATTATAGATAATTTGGATTTAGAAGTTTAACCATTAAATCAGAACAATGAAACGATACTTTATTTTGTTGATAATAAATATTTAATGTGATTAAGTTTTGGACGCCAGTCAAATTGATTTTTGTATGTAATTATAAACAATTGACAAAAAAATCTATGATATAGTTCAAAACCCGTCCTTTTTTTCCGGTTAAGGAAATTAAACTTAAATTAAACGTTGTATTTCATTATTTCATAAAAAAAGATTTTTTCCCTTTTTTTCTTAAAATAAAACTTAGCTTTTCTTGGGGTTCCTTTAATCTTCCTTCTCCAAAAAACTGTAGTCCAAGAAACTTGGTCCAAAGGAGAAACTGAAGAACTGTAGTCCAAGACACTTGGTCAAAAGCAGAAACTGAAGAACTGTAGTCCAATAAACATGGTCGAAAGGAAAAACTGAAGAACTGTAGTCCAAGACACTTGGTCCAAAGCAGAAACTGAAGAACTGTAGTCCAATAAACATGGTCGAAAGGAAAAACTGAAGAACTGTAGTCCAAGAAACTTGGTCCAAAGGAAAAACTGATGAACTGTAGTCCAAGACACTTGGTCCAAGACACTTGGTCCAAAGGCGAAACTGAAGAACTGCAGTCCAAGAAACTTGGTCCAAAGGAGAAACTGAAGAACTGTAGTCCAAGAAGGAAAACGAAGTCCAAAGGACTAATTGAAGTCCAGAGGAAAAAGTAATTCCTAGGAAAAAACCCTAAAAGTTCACATAAAATAAATATAAGATAAAAATCTTATAAATCGTGGTCTCTGTTTTTGAAAAACAATATAAAACAATGATAATGTTAAAATGAAATACATCGTCTAGATCAAAATATGAAATATTAAAATATTTAAAATGAATTAAATTCTAAGACAATCTGTAAAAGCAAATTAAAAAATAGGTTCTCTTTCTATAAAACGAGACACAGACATCAGATAATTTATATTATATAAAAGAGTCAAAATAATCAATAATGATATCAAAGAATTTTAGTGAAAATATAATATAATATAGTAAAAACTTACCCTATAAGATGATGAGGAGAAAAAAAATAAATCTTAGGTAAGCGACACGAACGATATAAGGTTAGTTATTTTGACTGAGTAGGCAAAGGAAAGAACATTATTAACATGGGAAAGACATTTTATAGGAATACCAAGAGAAGAGAAGGACATGACGCGAGGAAATAAGAAGGGAGAATCAAGCGAGTATGAAATTAAAATATATTGAGTAGAGGAATAATGAGAATACAGGGTGGCACAAAAAAACGTAACAACGAGTCTAGAATGAACTAGTCTAAATAAAAAATAAGAAGTCTTGCGAGGTAGGGTATAAATATTATTGTACTAATAACAAAAAGGCATAAATTTTTAAGATCTAAAAAATATATCACGCCTAAAATAAATTTTACACAAATTTAAATGATTTTACAACGTGGTGCAGTTTAAAATTAAAAGAAAATATTTTTAACAATTTAAAACCAAACACATTCCATTTTAACATATACTAAGATAATTATCAAAATGTGACTTTTTACTATACATTTTGGTTATCCCTCGTATAGATGATACCTTTTTACATTTTTTCAAATAGTTTAAATATATGAATATATGAAGTTTCATATTTTATATGTTGAAAAGAGCCAGAAATTTTTTTTAAATATTCTTATTAGTACCATAATTGGGTTCACTTTTTCCTATATTCGAAATAAAGAATGTATCTATGAGTGATAATAAAAATAAATATAATATAATATTTAACAATTTTTAAAGATGAATCAACAACTCGTCGAATGTTTACTTTGCTCCCAACTAATTAACCCAATAATTTCGAATATGCTAGAAAAACACCGATCCAAACGCGCGCGGCATCATCGCACAACCTGCATCAAAATTCAGCCCGAAAACAAAAAAATAAAAAACCCTGTCAGCAGCATAAAAAAACAACAAAAACAACTTGGATACGTCACAAGCCCACACATGGAAGCTGAATATATGTATGTTTGTTCAGAGTTTTTAAAACGCGCATTGCAAAAACAATAATACTCAATCAATGATAGCAATGAGCCAATAACCAAATGGACGGGGACGTTACATTTAGGGGTAGGGGTTACGTGACAAGCCTGTTTACAAATGTAACGATTGATTCTTCAATGTTGTTTGAACCACACTGATATATCCACCGTTCGCTTCATCTAGTGTCCTTTGGGAGTGCTTTAAGTGACAGTTCAGTTCTAAATTAGACGGAAACGACGACCATCTTAGGTTAGTTCTTCTTCTTTTATTTACGCTGTATTGATTTTTTTTGTTCATTTGACAGCGTTTATTTATCGCTGTTTTGTTATTTGCGGTTCCTAAATTCGATTTAATCATTTATCTAACTATTTGTTTTGTAACAATTATAAAATAACAACGGGTGTATTTATATTTATATTTAAATTTAAATTAAACGCCATCGATTTACATGCTTTGACAGTTTTATATTTGGATATATTATTTGAACAATGATTCTTTCTATTTGAAAGTTAAATTATATTTTTATTTTTCGTATTTGCCGCCATGTTAAAAAAGTAGACATTTAAGGATGCGTGGAACAATTCACGCGGTAATTTTTGGATCAATAAGGAGGCATGTTCAGAAAAGTGTGTGGTTAAGCTTCCATTATGGATGGCTGCAAAGTTTTATAGATAAAATCGACCATAAGATATTAAAAAAAAAATTGTTTAGTAGTAATTAATATTAATTAAGTAATAAATATTAGAATGGCAAATTATTTGCGGAATAAAATATTTTTGCAGAGGTTAATAATAAAAATTAGTTTGATATAGATTAATATTTGCAAGGATTATATTATTTGGAGATAAACTGACGTACCAAATATAATTTTTAATGCAAGATTTACCGGATCGAATAAAGTAAATTCATGGAAAGTAATTAAACGGTTCTAGGGGTTGATCTGTCTAAATATAGACATTTTTATTTTTTGAAATCGAGAGCTATACATTTTATCATTGTTTTCTGTTATACCTTAAATTAATTTTACCAACCTTGTTTTAAATGATACACCTCGTATGTTTTTTTATGGTACGGTAATTATTCTAGATTAATAATAATAACAAATAATATAGAAAAAAAAGTTTTAATTTCACTTTAGACCTTTTTTTTCTAGTTTTCGCAAAATAGTTTATTATTATTTTTATATTACAAATGAGAGATTATATTTTTTTAATAAACATATTTAATGGTTAACAAACTGCTAAAAAATCATTCTGATGTTTACGAACGAGACGAAAGAGAGTTTTCATTTGTCGTAAGTGTATCAGATGCTTCTGATATTTGCGAACGAAGCACGAAAGAGTTTCATGAGAGTATCAGATTGTTCTGATTTTTGGACAAGAAACACGACAGTTTCCATTTTTCACAAGTAAATCAGGTTTTTTTCGGTATGGGAGCGTTTTAAACAGATTGTTCTGATTTTTGAAAATGAAGCTTGATACTATTTATTTTTCATGAATGAATCGAAAGTTTATAATATTTGTAAACAAAGCGCGAGAGATTTTCAAGATAATTTCAGATTTTTCTGATTTTTGCGAACGAATCGCGATACTTTTCATTTTCCATGAGTGTATCAATGTCTATGATATTTGCGATTGAAGCGCAAGGGATTTCATGAGAATTTCAGATTATTCTGATTTATACGAATGAAGAAAATTTTCATTTGCCATGATTGTATAAGATTGCGTACTGTTATTTGCACACGAAGCGCGATAGTTTCCATTTTTCACGTTTATGATATTTGCGAATGAAGCGCAAGAGGTTTCATGAGAATTTCAGGTTATTCTGATGTTTTCATACGGACCGCGATAGTTTTCATTTGCCATAAGTAAATTAGATTTTTTTCATATGTGCGAACAAGGCACGAGAGAGTTTTAATCAGATTGTTCTGATTTTCGCAAACAAAACGCGGTTCTTTTCATTTTTCATGAGTGTATCAACCGTTTATGATATTTGCAAACGAAGCGCAAGTTTCAGATTATTTTGATTTCTGCGAACGAATCCCGAGAACATTTTCTATTGCCATGATTGTATCAGATTGTTTTATTTTTTGCAAACGAAGCGCGATACATTTCTTTTTTCATGAGTGTATGAAATATTTATGATATTTGCGAATGAAGCGCGAGAGAGTTTCAAGAGAATTTCGCATTTATTTTGAGGTTTGCGAACGAAGCCTTAGAAAGTTTTCATATGTGATGAGCGTATCAGATTGATCTGATTTTTGAACACGAATGTCGATAATTTTCATGTGTCATGTGTGTATCAGATTGTTCTGATTTTTGCACACGATTCGGGATAGTGTTTGTCATGAGTGTATCAGATTGTTCGGATTTTTGCACACGAATCGCGATAGTTTTCATTTGTCATAAGTGTGTCAGATTGTTCTGATTTTTGCACACGAATCGGGATAATTTTCATTTGTCATGAGTGTATCAAATGTTTAGGAAATTTCGAACGAAGCGCGAGAGAGTTTCATGAAAATTTCAGATTATTCTGTTTTATGCGAACGAAGCCCGATAAAGTTTTGCAAAAAAGGCACGAGTGTATCAAATATTTATGATATTGAACGAAGTGCTGGAGAGTTTCAAGAGAATTTCAGATTATTTAGATTTTTGCGAACGAATTCCGAGAAAGTTTTCATTTATCATGAGTGTATTATTCTGATTTCTGCACACGAAGTGCAATAGTTTTCATTTTTCATGACTAAATTAGATTTTTTTTATTTGCGAACAAGGCATGAGAGAATTTTTATCAGATTGTTCTGATTTTAGCAACTGAAGCGCGATAATTTTCGTTATTCATGAGTGTATCAAATGTTTATGATATTTACGAATGAAGCGCGAGAGAGTTTCATGAGAATTTTAGATTATTCTGGTTTTTCCGAACGAAGACCGAGAAAGTTTTCATTTGTCATAACTGTATCTGTTTTTTCTGATATTTGCGAACGTGGCGCGAGGGAGTTTTTATTTTTCATGAATGACTCAGATTTTTCATATTTTTACTTTCCCAATCCACCATTCTACGAGTGAAAGTATTGTGAACGCGCTAAAAAAATTTTTGTAGGTGAAGACGGAAATATCCATTTCTAGGTCCCCTGAGACGATTAAGACCATTTCTAGATAAAAGCTTGTCTATCTGTCTGTCTGTGTATCTGGGTGTTTGTATTTTTCCAAAACAGATGACACACGTTTAATCCAATTCAGCTAAAATTTGTTATATGGGTTGGGGTTGTCCATCGGAAGATCCCACTAGTTTTTGCACAACATCTATCAAACGAAAGTGTCACTGTCAAAAAATGAAAGGAATGTCACGGAATTTGATTTCCAATATGTCCTTTAAAAGTCCTTGAAAAAATCTATTAAGAACAGTTATTTCTCCAACTGTCACCTGTCAAAAAAAAATAAAAAATGTTAAAGATTGAAACTTTAACATTAAATATCTGAAAAAGTATTGACTAGATTAGAACCAACTTCGGTAATAAGTAAGGCAATAATAATCCATACGTATCGGTTAAAATTGACTTTTCCTCCAATTTTGAAGTTCAAAACGAAAACTTTGCCTTTTTTAACCAATTGACTTCCAATTTACAACCACTAATTTCTACCATTTTTAAAATTTTACCGGCTATTCATTTTTCTGAAGTGACACCACCCTCAAAATTATACAAATTATACCATTCTGGAAACTCGTTGGGAAAATTTCTTTGTCCACACAACCGAATTTTTAAAACAAGGCGCGAAAGGCTTTTATGAGAGTATCAGATTGGTCTGATTTCTGCGAAAAGGAACTAGTTTTTTTATTGTTAATAAGTGTATTAGATTTTTCAGATATTTTCGAAAGAGGCGCGAGAGAGTTTTCATATGAGTATCAGATTGATCTGATTTTTGCATAACCAGCACTAGATAGTTTCATTTTTCATGAGTGTATCACATGTTTCTGATATTTTCGAAATTTGCGGTTTTATTTTTCATGAGTGAATCAGATTTTTTATTTTTACAAACAAGACGCGAAAGAATTTCATGAGAATATCAGATCGTTCTGATGTTTGCCAAAGAAACACTAGAGTGTTTTCAATTTTTTCTAATATTAGCGAATGAAGTACGAGAGAGTTTGATGAGAGTATCAGACTGTTTTCATTTTTGCTAACATTCCTATTTAATTATTAATTTCTTGTTAAACGTCTTCTATTCTCTCCCCTTTAATTTTTTAAATATTATACATCATTTAATTGTATAATTATTTTGTATCCTTATGGACCTGAAGATGGCTTGTAACCGAAACTAGACCCCTCTCTTATGTATGGTACTAGACTTTGCGTTTAATTTTTTCATTATTGGACCACATTTAAGAGATGGATAACATTTTGAATTTAGAAATAATTAGTTTTTGGTGACCATCGAGAAACGGTAATGAAAATTACAATGCAGCCAAAGTTTTAAAAAATTCGTAGCGAAAAATTGATTGGAAAAAAATTTACCAAAAAGCATATACTCTTCAGAAGAATGTTTTAAATATTTCTTGAAATTATTCGTTAGATATTTCCCATATTATATTGACAAATAAAATTTATTTTATTTTGTTTTAGTTAAAAAAAATAACTACTATACCTAACTGTCTTGTTCCTTTTTTCATCTCGGTAATTTTATGCTTTAGCTACCTTAATTTTTATTCCCTGATGTGCTAAATAAGTTAAAAACAGTAGTGTTTGCTGAAAATTCAGTGCAGTGTAGGATTTCTAAAAGTTTATCCTAAATTGAAAGCGTCCTGTGTCGGCTAAAATAGTTATCTAGGATATCGGCTGTCGTTTTAAACCATTATCCAAACTAGCGACCGGAATCTGGATAGTAACGATGCTAAAAACCGGACGGGAATATATTTAAACATGGCCGAGCATGCCCAGTGCGATTTTGGCGGCGAATTGATTTTTTACTGCCCTTCCCAAACTTGCAATTCTTTGCAAAAGCCCACAGTGTACTGATAACAGGTTTCATAATGACCCTATCATTTATTATTCAAAGCTCGTTATTTATGACCTCGCATAGACCAGACTTCATACTCTTTTAATGCTTCTGCCAGCTCTACATTCAATCTAGTTCGTCGGTTATTGCAAAATACACAATGGTACGGTTTTTGTATGCTAGACTATTCTGTCAGAAAAATAATGCCGAATAAATCATGCATTTGATGAAATTATTTTACGGACGGTTTGCTGTCTTTTTTGGGACAATGTTTGCTGGAAATACCGACGACAAAGGAGTAGTCAACATATAAAATCTAATATTAATAGTTTTTAAAACAATGGATAGATTGTTCTTCCGACATTAAAATGCATTTATAATTTATACTGAAGAGTTCGAAAAATTAGGAACAAAAACGTTACGCTCTCGCTACAAAAAATGAAAAGAAATTATTCAGAAGTCAACGTAACTTATTTGGAACCAAAGCAAAAAAAATAGTATTGCTTTGACATTTTATAGAAAATCTTCTGAGCTATGTACGAGACGTGAATATGCCAAACATTAATTAAACAAGACGTTAATTTTAAATTAAGGGCGCCATTCATTTATTTTTTTGTGACATTGGCAAAAAATGGCAATAAAAGTCAATTAACTTTTGGTAATAATATTCAGATCCAGTTTCATTTCGGTTGAAAGGGACAAGACATAAATAAATTTAACAACAATTAATAATTGAGATGAGATAAAGCGAAAATTTTAAAAATCTCGTCTTGGTCTCGTTAGTTAAGAAAAATCAGTCTCGTTTCAGTCTCGGTCTCGTCTCGTAACCGTTTGTCTCGTCCCGTCTCGTCAAATCTCGTTATTGCTAGAACTTATTTCTAAGATAGTACATAACGAATTTTATTGTAAATTATAAATGCGTGATTATTGATTTATATTTGTTTTTTATTCGGACGTTACTAAATCATTATCTATACAAATTATACTTATAGACAAATTGTTATATAATAAAATACAACTTTTTTTCATTCATTCACGTTACAATATTTTCGCAAACATACATTTTACATTTCGTTAATGATAAATGTTAATTAGTTTAAAAATATTATTTTATTATAAATTATTTTGTATATGGGTGATAACTAAACAGGGCGTCTAACCAGATACTAGCTCATAAAATTTTATGACCCTCAAACTGTTTGGAAGTCCTAAAAAATTCGAAATACATTGCGAGTGTCATTTTATATAAAATAAAATTTTTCACAGATGGTTACCAGATTTTAGATTTCGTAAATTTATCTTGAACTATGCAGACCTTTCTTTTATTATAAAAAAATTTAATTGTTTATACTGCTTGCTAGTTTATTTTTCTCGGAAATTCAGGAAAAAATTCTGAAGAAATATAAACGAGGCCAGAAACGAGACTCTCGGGTTTCGCCGTATGTGGTCTTGGTATCACCTAAATAATTTTCAAAAAAGTCTCGTCTCGGTTTTACGAGACGAGACGAGACGAGAAAGTGTCGTTCTCGTGTGAAGCCCTATTAATAATAAAAAAATGTGTTCGTATAAACTTTATCTTGTTATGCAACTACCGCATACGGAGTTTTTACGACCTATTTTCTGTGGTGTAAGTCTGTCTGCCTGTCTGATATATGTGGTTGTAGTCCGCAAAGTTTAAAAACTTTCGAACGCTTCAATGTATCAACATTAACTTTTAACCATTTTTGAGAAATTGAGATTATCCTGGTTTTACCCACTTTTTTTGAGTTTTACAGGAAACACGCTATTGGTCGTAGTTTTTCAGGAAATCTCTTTAAATTTCGTGGAAGGATACCTTAAAGTACTGTTATAAAACATATTGGAAATTGGAATAACTGAAAAATTTTTTGAGTTTTTTTCCGGGTTGTTTTTTCCGAAAAAGTCATAATTTTTAAAAATCTATATCTTTGAAATCCTGAAAGATATTTGAAAAGCAAAAATATGAAATTGTAGGGATTGAGTGGGTCAACAAGTCATATTTGAACTATTTTCCAGAAATTTCTTGAGGGAGTTGAGAAAAAATAAAATATGAAAGTTTTTTGAAATTACCTTCCGAAAATGTTACCTATTTAGAGATTGTTTTCTATTTTTACCTCTCGCCCTTCAGATAAGAGAGGTATAGGAATCATGCTAAAAATTGGGTAGTGAGTTTTCAATGGATAAACACGTTTTGGGGTCCCTAGAATACGATTTTAATATTTTTGCGATGATGTCTGTGTGTGTGTGTGTGTTAGTGTGTGTGTGTGTGTGTGTTAGTGTGTGTGCGTGTGTTAGTGTGTGTGTGTGTGTGTGTTTGGATGGATGTTGTAGTAACGATAACTCAAAAACTACTGAATAAAAAAATTTGAAATTTTGCATACAGGATTCTGATACCCTAGATTAGATCTGATTAGATTTTGGTGCCAATCGCACAACCGGAAGTGGCAGTTGCTATGGGTGATGACGCCATTATTATACAAAACGGCAATAAAGTTTTACACATATATTTTGTATACCCTATAGTTTATTTTCATCTCATTAAAATTTTCGAAACTTTTGCCATTGTTGCCAGATTTACAAAAAAATTATTTTTTTTCATACTTTTTTGTGTCAACCTGTAAATTTTTGATTCAAAAATGGCGAGAGGTCATGTGCTGGCCACATCAGATTTTTTATTCTGATTAAGTAAGTAAAAAACAATATTTTATTTTAGTTTAGCTCTAAAAATTATTTGAAAATTCTCTTTCAAATAAAACTAATTTAAATATTAAAATTGTGCATTATTTCTGAGTGTTATAACTAATTCCTATTACTGTTATAACTGTCTCACATTACTGTTACAACCGGTCGATTATAACAATCGCATACTCTCAATTAAACGCCTCATTTGTGACAAACTGTTTTACGTGGACATCTGACTTTAATATCAATTTAAAGGCAAAAGGCCATGCTTTCATCTCAAATGTTTTAGTTGTTATTTATAGCCATAGTAGTTATGCTGTAAGTAATCAAAGCAAAATTGTTACAACCGTACCCAGTGAAGGTGAAACTTGGTACAATTTTAAACTTGTAATTTTTTACTCTTAAGTGACTATCATTAGTTTGTGTTCCTTTACCCATTCACTTATATTTTGTTTTGTCTTCATTTATTCGTAGTCTGAATTTTTGTACCTCTCTGTCCAATTTCGCTACTGCTTCTATTAGACTTTTCTTTGTTTTTGTAAGGTCGTCGACCTAAACCATTAGCTGGGTCTTGATCACGATAATATTTTTCTTGTTTAAGTTTGCTTTCTTCAAAATGGTTTCAAGTACTAGATTGAATAATGTTCGTTTCATTAGAACACTAAAATCTGTCAGTAGCAGTTTTCTTAGTTTTTTAAATTTTTGTCATTTTGTAAAATTCAATTTTAACTTAAAAAAATTTTTGGATATTATTTTTGACATTCTTATATTGTTCCTACTATTATGAGTCTCGTACAACTACTTCCTTCCTTGTATCCCATCCCTGATTTTCCCGCTTAATTTTCATTTAATTATACCACTTCCTTGTCAATTGTCAAGTCACTTTCGGTAACAGCAACCATGTTATGTTACTCAGTACATGCGACTTATTTATGAGCCTAATTTTCAATATAGTCCTTGATTGGACTCTGTCCTTCAATTCTTACTCCAAGTGTAGTTCGAGTCTTTTAACTGCATTCCATTTTTTCGGATTGCTGTTCCTGATATTGGGAAATTTTCCTTATTCAGAAAATTCCTAATTGTTAGTTTCTAATAGTTCTAACTGCCCTCAGTCGCAAAATTTGTTAAAAAGAAAATTCTTCTCTATTACACCAATAGCATGTTTAAATTTCTCATTTAAATTTCTAAATCCTCTTGATAAGTATTTTTTGTCCAAAATAAAACCCACTCATTCAATAATTGTTCAACAATGACATCTGTTACTTCTTTAGTGAATCTACTAACCATGGGTTGACATATGTTAAAGTTGTAACCATATCCAATTACTGATTTGGTAACTATCTTGTCCAAAAAAATGAAGAATGTAACTGGCACTTTATCATTCTAGACTGATGGACCAAATGGGGAGTTAACCGATTTATTAATTGCTAAACTTAAAATGTATTTAATCTAAACATTTTTATAAATCTTTCATCTGGTAGTTGAAATGGGTTGCCTTGATCTCGCAGTTGGCTTTGTTCATTTCTGCAAAAAAAAGTGTTTGCTAACTTGACCTTAAAATTCATTATATTATTCCACTGCATGCACAAAATCACCAAAATTTACATTTTTGTCTTCTATTTTCAACATTTTTCATCAGATGAGTAAATCCGTCAAAAGGCATCACTTTGCCCTTATAATAAACAAGCATTTTAGAAAACGGTAACATTATTTTTGCTTTAGTGGATGTCGAATAGTTTTACATGATTTTACAATAAGGTAGATGATTTTAGAATTTTTTATATGATTTTACACGATTCGATCTATTTAAAAAAATTGACGATTTCATATAGCTTTACACAATTTTACAAGGTTTTACAATAATTTACGCGATTTTAGAAGCATTTTGCGATTTTACACAATTTCTAATACTTTTGAAGATTTTACAAAATGATAACAGTTTTTTTGCTTTCGTACGATCACGGATAGTTTTACATCATTTTACAATAAGTTACACGATTTTGGAATTTTTTTATTCGATTCCATCAATTTGAAATAATATTACATAAAAATACGATCTGGTACCATTTAAAGCTTTACATAATATTACAAGATTTTATAATAATTAACACGATTTTACAATATTTTTGTGATTTTACACATTTTCTAATAAATTTTAATACTTTTACAAAATGGTAACAGTATTTTTGCTTTCAGAGATAATCTCGGATAGTTTTACATCATTTTACAATAAGGTACAGGATTTTAGAATTTTTTATGCGATTTTACATGACTCCATCAATTTGAAATTATATTACAAAAATAAGATAGGTACAATTTTAAATAATTGGCGATTTCATATAGTTTTACAATAATTTAAACGATTTTACAAGCTTCTTGTGATTTTACACAATTTCTAATAAATTTTAATACTTTTTCAAAATGATAACAGTATCTTTGCTTTCAGACAATCTCGGATAGTTTTACATTAGTCTACATTAAGCTACACGATTTTAGAAATAATTAGAATTAGAAATAATTTTACAAAATTTGAATACAGTGTTTTTGCCAATTTAAGAGAATATAAGAATATTTATATACCACTTTAAACGATTTTAGGCAATTTTATAAAAACAAAAACTTAAATTATTTTCATACAGTTTTATACGAGTTTTTCGTGATTGTATCCAATTTCTAATAATTTTATAGACGATCTCGGATAGTTTTACACAATAAATTACACGATTTTAAAATCTGGTATTTTACATGATTTCCATTAATTTTCAGTAATTTTACAAAATTGTAATACAGTGTACTAATTAAAACCCAAAAATGACGATTTTATATAGATTTACATATATTTACACAATTTTACAAGATTTTACGTTCATTTACCGGTACAAGTTAATTTTACATAATTTCTAACTTAAACGAATTTTACAAAATTGTCATACACTATTTTTGCGCTACCTTATGAGTTTAAATAACTTTAAATAATTCTAGGCTATACTAAAAAAGTGGGCACGACTAATAATTAATTTTAACAATTTTAGGCCAATTTTTATCGACTTTTGGACACAATTTCACACGATATCGTTATGTGTTTTTTGACGATCCTTTATGATTCCTTTAAACACGTACTTGAACAATAGCAAAAAAAATTTTCGTAACTAATTAGCGGCAAAATAATCAGATTTTTTTTTCGGAAATTCCATCAAAAATTTCGTACAACAGATTATACGTTGAAAAACAATAGCGACAAATTTTAATTTTTCACTTTTTTACAACCAATTAACGGGAAATTAGCTGAAAATTTTTGACAGTTACTATTTTTTTGGGAATTTTATTAATAATTTTTAATGACCATATTTGGGTATAGAATTCCGATTTCTCTCTAAATTTGACATTGCATTAAAAAATAACGATTTGGTTATTACAGAATACCAATTTTGATTTGTCGGACGTTAAAATTTTAACGGCTCTTAAATTTTAACGGATATCTTATACAGGGTGGCCACGCTCAACGGGACAGAGCTTACTCGGAAAACGAAAAATGTTATGAAAAAGTTATTTGGCAGGAGTACGTAGGTTAGTGACGACTACATTTCTAAATTAGTTAGACATATACAGGGTGTTCCAAAAAAGCGTGATATATCAAAGTTATGTTTTTTTTAATGGAACACCCTGTATTTTATTTTATTTTTGAAGTATATTGAACAAAATAATGTCACTTTATTAAGGGCTCATTATACCCATTCTTGATAGTTTCCGATTTAAATGACTTTTTTTGCGAAATTAATATGGTTTAAATACATTCATTACACTTCGTCGCATAAAAATTAACTAACGCATTTTTGTTTATTAATTGCCGATTAGGGAGGCCATCTATACGAATTATTGTAATGTAAAGTTTATTTACAGGGTGTTGTTAATTGAGAGTTTCATGACAATACAATATTTTATACGATTACTGCGTTATTCTAAATGGGATACCCTGTATTTTGTTATTGTAATAAAAGGGTAAAACAATTCCCTTTCAAATTACTAACCTACGTACTCCATCCAAATAACTTTTTCATAACATTTTTCGTTTTCCGAGTAAGCTCCGTCCCGTTGAGCGTGGCCCACCCTGTAAAATAGACACTAATCTACTACATTTCCAAACAGACTTTAAAGTAATCACATACTTTATAACAGAATTGAATTTTATATTGCCCCAGACTGGTACAGTCCAAACTATCAGAATTCTACTGGAATATATTTAATTTAATAGTGATAGAGAAAATTCATAATACATTAAAGCAGAGCCGTTTGAATAATGTATCAGCATAATCCATGCATGCTCTAGTTAGGTAAACATTTCTCAAAATAATGTTTATAAATAAAACATAATAAGCCTCTGAAAACGCGTCTCTGTATTTTTAATTAGCAACTATTATTACTAATTTAATTTATTTATGTGTATATTCGTGCAAACTTTATGAAATTTGTTTTATTCAGGGCTCGGAAGTTTTGGGTGTGGTCCGAAGAATAACTTATGCAAAGTGAAAATGGCCGTCCGTCGTTAAAAACAGTGGGTGGAGTTAGCCAGCGGGCCTAAAGCCACAAAAGTTGTGCGGCAGCTCTAAAAACTTTCGCCCCTATAAAGGGGAACTCACCCTCGCTCAAAAGCGACCTTTATCTCTCTCAACTTTAGGGAGACTTTCCGTTTACGTACGACTCTAAAATGAAAGCAATTCTCTTGTATAATTAACCGGTTTTTATGCTATTTTGAGACTTAAATTCAAAGAAGAGACGGGTTGTTTTTCCTCAAAGTGAGGCTTAAAAGACGCCTTCATGCGTATAGATTATGTAAGTTTTAATTTTGCGGAGAGACTGTTCTGCTGGAAAGACGAAGATTTATTGAAATTTTATTGGTTTTTCCCTACTTTGTGGAGGAATTAACCGATTTCGAAATATTAAGCAAACAAAATTGTTCCTGTCTAATTACCCGTTCGCCTGAAAGTGCTAAATGAAGTTTCCAGTTTTTTTTTCTTTTATATTCAGTTAATGCTAATAGGATTACAAATTTTTGATGAATAAAATGCATATTTTTTTAAATACTTAATCCTTATTTATTTATGGATATTGATAAAGATCTATTATATATAAAACATAAGATTATTCGTTAAACATGTAAACACTATTAACACTTTGATTGCCATATCAACCCTATAATGATTTTTAAATACCAGACGATTATTAATTAAGTAACAATTTAACGATATGGATTTTTTTTACAAGAGCTAAAGACAAGCGAATTCCTTATAATATTTTTTCTACGACAAAAAAATTACGTTAAGAGAGGAATAAAGTTAATTCAATATAAAAAGCATATTTTCGATCATTTTGCTAGACGATACAGACACAGAGAAGTGTGAGATTTTTCATAGTTAAAGTTTATATATCTGTAATATCATTTTGTTTTTTTTAGAAACAAGTTTTTAGTTTTCTTTGTTTTGATTTTATTAAGCGAAAATTTCTCGAGAAGCGTTAGACGATTTTTGGATGGGTTAAAAATGAGAAAAAAAATCGGTTGTGTCGCCCCAAAACTTTCCCGACGACTATCCAGAGACGAATACTTTTTTAGATACTTAATGTTAAAGTTTCAAAATTTGACGGTTTTTTTGTTTTTGACAGGTGACAGTTGGAAAAATAATTTTGACTGTTCTGAATAGAGATTCTCAAGGGCTTTCAATAACATATTGCTTCTGTAATTTTTTGACAGTGACACTTCCGTTTGACAGATGTCTTACAAAAATTAATAGGTTGTTCCGATAGATAACGGAATCCCATATGCCAAATTTCAGCTTAATCGGATTAAGCGTATGGCTTCTACCGTGGAAGAATACAGACAGACAGACATACAGACTTCTATCTGGAAATGGTCTTAATCGTCTCAGAGGACCTCAAAATGGATATTTCAATCTTCATTTCGAAAATTTTTTTAGCTTATTCACAATACTTTCTCTTCTCGGATGGTGGGTCGGGACAGTAATAGAAAAAATGGGGAAAAATAGAAAATAGAAAGAAATAGCAAAAATATGAAAAAACTAGAAAAAAATAAGGAAAAAAAGACAAAAATATGACAAAAAGAAGGACAAATGGAAAAAATATTTAAAAATTTGATGTGGCCAACACATGACCTCTCGCCATTTTGAATCAAAAATTTACAGGTTGACACAAAAAAGTATGAAAAAAAATTATTTTTTTGTAAATCTGGCAACAATGGCAAAACTTTGGAAAATTTTAATGAGATGAAAATAAACTGTAGGGTATAAAAAATATATGTGTAAAACTTTATTGCCGTTTTGTATAATAATGGCGTCATCACAGATAACAACTGCCACTTCCGGTTGTGCGATTGGCACCAAAATCTAATCAGATCTAATCTACTGTCTCAGAATCCTGTATGCAAAATTTCAAATTTTTTCATTCAGTAGTTTTTGAGTTATCGTTACTACAACATCCATCCAAACACACACACACACACACTAACACACACACACTAACACACACACACACTAACACACACACACACTAACACACACACACACACACAGACATCATCGCGAAAATATTAAAATCTTATTCTAGGGACCCTAAAACGTTTTTATTCATTGAAAACTCACTACCCAATTTTTAGCATGATTCCTATACCTCTCTTATCTGAAGGGCGAGAGGTAAAAATAGGGATAACTGAAAAACAGGGAAAAATAGTTAAAATAGAAAAATAGGAAAAACGGGAAAATGAGACAAAAATAGGAAATTATAGAAAAACAGAGAAAAACAGAGGAAAATTGAGAAAAGTAAAAAACAGAAAAAAATAGTAAAATAGAAAAAAAATATGTACAAAAATAGAGAAAAATTAAGAAAAATAAGAGTAGAATAGAAAAAAATAGAAAAAAAGAGAGGAAAAGAGAGAAAAATAGACAAAAATAGTAAAAAATAGAGAAAAACAGAAAAAATAGAGAAAATAGAAAAAAATATAGAAAATAGAGAAAAATAGAAAGAAATAAGTATGAACATATCTGGAGTATTTATCTTCACTGACGCTGCCCTTTGCAAGTGGCCTTCACACTATAAACGAAAGGTGTCGCCCGGAAGCAATACGAAACATGGTCTATGGCGCTAAAATACCGCTTGACGATGCAAAGAACGTTACATCTGAAAATGGACAACATTTATTATTAATTTATATGACAAAAATAAAAATGTTATTGAACTTATAGAAGTTTAAGTTTATTATGTACTTTAAACTAGGCGCATACTAGAACGACAGCGGGCGCGATGGCGGACGCGGTGGCGATACGGCCGACCGTTGTGAATGCGCGAACTACCACAATAGGAATAATGTGTGATACAGAGAAACTCATCGAAAAAGTGCATAGACAATCATTATAATAAAGAAAAATCTCTCTCTGAGGTCTCTCAGTTCTTGAAAAATTGTAGAATTCTCCTCTACTTTATTGATCTAAGTTGATATCGTAGACTCAAATTCTTCGTTTTTTTTTAGTAATAGTCCTATATTGTGTCACAAGGGCAGAAAATGAGATTTAGTATGACCGAGCGTAGCGAGGCGAGGGCAGATAATAGCTAAGGACTACTAAAGCGTTTTGTGCATGTGTCATTCGCCTACTACAAAAAAAAAAACGAAAAAAGTAAAATATGACACAAATATTTTACAGATTTGTTGTCTTAATTTCAGACTTTAATGTACACTGACGTTTAATGAAAATGTATATAAAACGTCAAAGTACGCGAGTGACAGTTAAAGGTATCTAGTGATATGGAATAAAAAAGAATTATATTTTTTTAACATAAAATTTAAAAATCATTAAAACCATTAAAATATTTTTTTTACCAGTAAAGAAAATAACACCCTGTACCTTAATAGTAAACTGCGACCTTAATAATTTGGTTCAAATTAAGTAATGTCAAAATTGAAGTATCACGATTGGTGGTAATTAAAAATGAAAAAACTTAACTATTAATGGAGCATTTCAAATAAAAAGTAATTTAGAAATTTTAAAATAATCCCAGGAAGTAAATTCATTATAATATCCCTAATAAACTCATCCAAATAAATTCAGTTTAATGTTTAAAAATCCAAACATTTTGATTGGTCTATTGAAATAATTCTTGATCAAACAGCTTTGCCTTTCTCCGTTGCTAAGGAGTAACTAAGAGGTTGTTGATTTCGAAGAAAAGATGTTCAAATTTTCCTCTTAAAATAGATAAACTTTTATTTAAAATAAATTGGAATAAAATATTCATTAAATTAAATGAATTGAATATAAACAAATATTCTTCAAAAAAAATGTAAAATTATGTACATAAAATAAATAGTGAATCAAATTCAAACCACGTACCCTGAAGAAAAATGTTGGTCACCCTCTACGAAGGATCGTAGAAAATCAACCAGAGAATAAAAGAGGAGCCTTCAAACGTAGAAAGAAGATTCAGTGTACTTTTCAGTGAAGGTAATCAAAAGTAATTCCTAAAAAAAATATTTTAAAAGAAAAACAAATCAACATTTTTCTGAGGTTATAAAACATTTAAATAAAATATAAAATTTAAAAAAAATTGTAAATATTACAATAGTTTGTAAATATTAGTTTTAAAAGAAACTCGCCTGGTGAAGTTAAAAATTTTATTGTAATCAACACAGCTGTGGAAAGATTCTTAGAATTTTCAGCCATTTTCTATTCATGTATTAGCTGTTTTTATTAAATTTACGTTAGCCCTAGGTTTGTGTGAGGAGTGTTTTCACGTCGTGTCTTTATTAGACACAAATCGGTGTCTAATGACGTCATACAAATTTTTTGATAACATTTCAGTGAAATTAAAACAGTTTTAATTTTAATTGTAATTGAATGAATATTTGTTTCTCACTTATAAAATAGAAAAAAAAAATCATATTAAATAAATTAAAAAAATTTGATAAAAAAAATATAAAGAAAAATCAGAATACTAAAAATTTACACAGAAAATTAAAATTTCTTTGTTTATATCTATGAACCCTCCCTGAGACTAAAGAAGACTCATTGCTTTTAATAAAATAAAAAGAAGATATTTTAATAAAGATTAGCAAAAATTTTTTAAATGGCTCCCAACAAAGTATAAATTTTACCCATTTCAAATAAAAAATTTAGAAATCATATCAATTAAAAGACCCCAAAATTTCAATGCATATCACTAGATGTAGTGAAAAACTACAAAATCGTGTTATGACTTTTGCATCTCAAGGGACGGTTATATTTTTAGGGTTGATATGATTTATTTTCACATAAAGTAGGCGAAAAAATAATTTACTTTAACACTTACGTCTGCGGTTCCTCTAATTGACTAATTTTAAATAGTACGCGTTGGTGTGCGTATCTTTTTGTTCGCCACCGCGTCCTCCACCGCGTCAACTATTGCTTTAGTTTGCACCTCACTTCATTCACATAGCGTTTTTTCTTTCAGTGTTTATAAATTGTTTTTTAAACAAATTAAAAACTTAAATTCAGAATTCGATTATATGTTCTAATATAATGCGGTTAGGCTAATGAATTCTATTGAAGGCCGCAGTCAATACGTTGATACTCCTCCCCCCACGTATAATTATAAAAATCCCCCAAGGTCAACAGTTTATATTTCCGAATAGATTTGATATGAGGGAAGTAAAAGACATTTTAAGCGCTACCCCAAATTTTTTAAAATATTTTAATTAAATTGTAAGATAATAAATTATATCGAATTGAGATTTATCAATAAATCAAGATGAGCGCTCAGCGAAATATTTATTATATTTTTATTGATGTATTATTTCACGATAGTAAAAAAAATATCTAAATATGTCAGTTTAACAAAAAAAAAAATGGAAAATAAAAAATACCACTGTATTTCAACATATGTGAGTTAATAATAATAACAACAACACTCAGATTAGTTTAACTCATGATATTATTGATACTGATAATAATAATATTAACTACAATATCATTTAAAACAATTTTATAAACAAAACAAACTGTATTTGTGTCTAAAGGAATCTAACTAACGAGAAACAAGAACTATTTCTGTTAATTACAAAAAAGAAACACAAAATCCTTTTTCCAATTAACTTCCTCTTTACGTTTACCGTTTTTCCTGTTAAGTTGCACACACACACACTCCTTTCTCGTTTAGCAGACGAGACGTGAGCAGATTATGCAAGATACCAATACGTAAGTTCGTTATTTAGCAGGGTTGAAAAAAAACATGAAACTCTGGTTTTGCAAGTTTTTGCAAATCAAGAGCGCATTGTTGATGTTAACCCCTTTATTTTTAACCCTATAACTTTCCGTGTTCGTCTTTTCGATAAAGGGTTCTATCATGATTTTGCATACAGCTGAGGCTTCTGCATAAGCAAAACATGTGCCAATTGTATGAATATTAAACCGATGCCGATGCAACTAACGAAATAGGGGTATATGGGGGAATAATAACGGTTAGATTGTTAAAGATGTCGATTTTAAAACCACTTTTTCATACACTGTTAAATACACGATAATATTGTACCAAAAAAATATTTTATTTATAACTTTCCATTATAATTAGAATGAATCCATGTTAAATATTTTTTAATGAATCATTAAAAAAGAATATTCGCACCATAAAAATTATCTTTCAAAAATAAACATTCCCTTCTGATCGTATACATATTTATGATTTTATAAACAGATTATGTCAATAACTTGAAGTTAATGCATCATCATTCTTCATAAATTCTGATGAGAAATTTGCTCCGACGTACTGGATTGGTATAGTCAGTCGTTTTTCACTGCATATTTTATCGCTAAAATGAAGGATTCCTTAATAACATTTTCGCACGCCGACACGTCAACGTAGAAAAATTAAAACCTTATTATAAAATAAAAAAAGAGATACATAATTAGGATTATACATATAAAATTATTAATGACTTTAAACTTATATTATATTTTTATTTTTCTTAATTAACGAACAAAAATACTGATAAATATTTGATTATTTTATCATTTATGAATGACTACGGAATATAAAGAAAACTCCAAAGACAATTTAATTGAGTTATCTTATAATATTTTATTTGTGTTTCAGATTCATCAACAGCCAAAAACGAAGAAATTGATTCAAGATAAGCAATATGAAAATAGTGCAGTAATCGACGATCGATAAATCCTCTCCAATTATATTTTAGATAGCAGCGAACACAATATTTTTTATCAGGCATGAATTCCCTGCTTAGAATAAACGCCGTTAACATTTTCGATAAACATGACACCATAAAAAATAAATATTCATCTGTCATAAATTTGAAAATAAATGACTTACGACGATTACAAGCTGTATATTATTTTAAAAATATTATAAATATACATATTACTGAATAAAATATAAATAGTTTCAAAAACTTTGTTTAGTTTATTCTAGTTTACATAACCAACATAATACGTGTTCTTAAACAATTTAACAACAAATTGTACTAGTTAATTTAATCTTTATGAAGTTTATATTCAGGGGTGAGTCAAGCCATGCAATATATAACTTTACGCCCCATACCCCTTTTTTAGTAAAAATTTATACATGGGTAGGTACACGTAAATAAAATTAAAATACGTGATAATACCTATATCAAATTTTTTAAATAAATATGAGTTATATACATTTTAATTTATATAACGTATAATAAATAAATAAAAAAAGTGTACTGATTTTAATCAGCATGATACCTGACTTCTCATCCCCATAACGTTTAGAAGAATTTGATATATGGATTAACGAAAAATGTGAAAAAATCAACACAATAACAGAACAATAAAAATGTTACCTACGTAACAGGAAAAAATCGGCTGTGTCACCCCAGAACTTTTCTGGCTCGACTGTAGAGAACAGAATTATTTTAATTACAAAATACTAAGCATTATGAACACATTAAAAATAGCGAGCCGATGGTTAATATGTCTACCGAATTGATATTTCAATGTTGATAATGATATAAGCTGCGCATGCGCACATTGTAAATCACACTACAATTATGATCTCCTAAAATCATGTGTGAAAACTATTGGGAATTCGGGAAAAATTTGGATACAAAAGTTGTAGGGAATTTTATGCTCTACAACTTTGCACTGAAACATTTTGTACTAAAGTTCATAATTTATCTTCAAAATTTAAAAAAAAGGTGAAAATCCTAAATGTGTATTTTTTCGCCCTCCAGTGGCGAAACTATGAGGAATTCGAAAAAAGTTAAACACAAAAGTTAAAGAAAATTTGATGCTTTACAACTGTGCACCAAAACATTTTGCACTAAAATGCATTTTTTGTCCTCAAAATCAAGAAAAACTAGGGAAAACCTACATGCACATTTTTTACGAGCCCTCTAGTGGCGCAACTATTGAAAATTCTGGAAAAAGTTTGAGACAAAAGTTGTATTGAATTTTATACTCTAAATAAAATTTAAAAAAAGTCAAAAATTCTTACATGTGTATTCAATCAATGTCGGTCTTGAGGATCTTCTACTGTATAAATTAAAACCAAAAACTAATGGTCACATTCGGAATACACAACAACCCTTCATACCAAATTTCAGCTTGATTGGTCAAACGGTTCGGCAGTTATCGTGGAAGATTACACACAGACACACAAACACACAGACACACCACATGCTGGAAATGGTTTCAATCTCCCTTGGGGACCTCATAATAGATATTTCCATCGATATCTTGAATTTTTTTTTTGCTCGTTCACTATACTTTCCCTTTGATGGGTCCGGGAAAGTAAAATGGACAAAATAACTTATTGGAAGCACTCTTTTCTTGCCTTTTTTCGGCAAAATCTTTAATCAACTCGTCGAAAGGAATACAATCCATAAGATCACTTTCTATGGACATAATTGCTAAATTATTGAGTCTCTCTTGTGCCACAGTTGATCGTAAAAAAGTTTTTTTATTAATTTTAATTTTGAAAATGACCTTTCTCCCGATGCTACAGATACTTCAGTATTTGGAAATTTTTAAATTAAATTATTCTCTAAAATGTGTTGAAGATCTAAGTCATTTTGCTCTGGTAAGTGGTATTTTAAACGAATATTTTCATGAAATAAGTCATTTGCATCAATATCTGATTCTTCGCGTGCTTCATCTTTCAAATGAAATGATAAATTTTCACACGATTTTCTTAATTCTTCTTCATTCAAGTTCAACATTTGATAAATAAATCTAAAAATGTTAAATTGCTTCATCCCCTTGAATCTGTCTTGTGTCTAGTATAGAGAAGAATACTTTTACTTTGTAATTCAATTTCGGGTCTGTTATTGGTTTGTCAGTACTTTCATAATCATCCTATATTTCTTTTTTCTTTAACGAACTGTTTGTGAAGATAAAAAATTAGGTTCAATTATAATTCTTCGGCTAGCTCTTTGGCGTCTACAAGAAGTTTGCTAAATCCCTTATAATCTCTAAAAAAATTTTATTATTTTGTTTATACAGTCTAAACGAGTTTTTAGATTTATAAAATATTGTACCAGATTACTACAGAGCATAAAAAATGTAGTTTTTGGATTTTTGTTGCGATCGATCGAGCTAGGTGTAATGTACTAAAATCCTTTGAAGCTGCGGATGAATCCATTACTTTTAAAACAGCATCATAAACCTCACCAATTTATTATCTCAAAGGTTTTACAGCGTCTATTCTAACTGATGGTGGTTTTACAGTTAAATCTGCATGTTTTCAAAATTGATCATCTTTTGGTTGACGCGGAAACAGGAAAAAGACACATATATCTCTTGAACAACGTCAAAAGAAATTTTAGCAGCATCGTTAATAACTAAATTTAACGTTTTTATTGTAGAGGTTTTGGGTAGACAACCAACAATGTTTCTCTGTGATTGCCTACTTTAAGGTGTTAAGGCACCGGATCATTTTATTTGGGTTGGTGACACTGAGAGGTTGGTAGGAATGAAAAGGAAGAAGAGGCTTGGGAGTTTTTCAGGCGGGAATATTTGATTATTATGCTTTTAGCTATTGAGAGATGGAGTAAGTTTAGGGGTTGTAAATTTATGTTTGTTATGCGAGTTTATTTTGTGAAATATAAAGCAATACGATCATCTTCGTTTTATTTGATACTACGCCCGGAGGCTCCAACAATATAAATTTTGAGAAATTTCCATTATTATTTTCGTATAATTTGTTAGATCTCCCACGTACAGCTCAACATTGACGACATAAAAACTGCAATTTTGAAATTATTCTTTTAATGACATGATACCAGAAATTTTTTTCTACATCCAATGAACGTAATTGACTTTCATTCATAGTAACTCCCTTAGATACCATATTTGATGAGTTTAACCAAGATCCGGTATTTTTTTTTATGAGAGTCAGTCTTTTCGTGTCTGTCTAGCACTAGCAACAAATGTTTTCAATCAGAACACCCTTCCTTATAAGATAAGTTGACCAAAAAGTTGGCAGCAGAAACAGTAAACCGCATGTCTTGTTGTTGAGTATATCAGCCACTCCCTTTTAACATTCTCTGTATTGGTGAGGTTACGATACAAACATCTGGCTGAAAACTTTCGGCGTTGTAACTTTACTAGATAGGTTCAATTCGTAATTTGATGGGGTCCTTTTTCCAGTTTTTTTTTTTAAATCTTGCATCTATTTAGGGCCACTCTCCAGGGTCATCAGATATTATGGTGGAGTTAGAAAGTAGAAATGTTGCTGTTGTGGGAACGATTTTAGTATGATATTCCTGCTGGGTACTATTTATATTATTACAATCAGAAACAAATGAAGAACTTTCAAGTTCAGAAAGAACATTTATTTGTGACGGTTTCAAATATTTCTTCAAAAAATCAACCAATTTTTAGAAAATATACAAAAGGTCAAAACTGTAAGGTTTAACGGTTTTTTAAAACCAGCGTTAATAAAAACTAATTGGTACTGGTACTGGTACTAATCTGATTTGAAGAACGGAACAAACTAGAATACCCCTTTATTGTGTTTTTCAACTATTGTCCTGAGTTGTGGAGGCGGGAATCTTTTAAAGACACCTCACACTTGGTTCTATGCTTGAGGTAGTGTTGGACTCTCCCCTGATCGCTCTGAAAGCAGAGTCAGCGGCATACCAACTAAACCCTCCTCGGTAATATGTCCTGTTTTTGTGTTGTTTCCTTGTACCCTGCTGTAGGCAGCGATACAGTGTAGAATGTGTTCATTAGCTTAAGATATTTCATGGGTATGGTATATTGGTTTGATACTTAAGAGCCTCCAAGGTTGGGAGGCTCAGAGCGGCGAGCGGTTGTGGATCTTCGGCGTCGGTGGTGGTCGGTCGAGCTCATCTTATGCTATGAGAGGCATCCTCTCTTCTCTTGCTTCGCTAAGGATCCTAAAATTGGGTTGGGTGAATTTCTTCTTTGGTTTCCTATTAACTGTCCATTTGGTCCTTAGAGTTTCTTGGGCGTGGGTGTTTTTGCGGTCAAGTCTTTTCCCGACTCTTTGGAGCTTCTTGAATTTGGAAATTATTGTAGGGATATTAGTATGTTCGAAAATTTGGTTGGATGGGAAGCGCCAAGGAAGGTAGGCCATCTTCCTGAGGATCCTCCTCTCTGTTGCCGTGACGGCGTGCAAGAGGTGAGGGGGGAGAGTGGAGAAGTTGAGTACTTTATACTCCAAAACGAAGCGGATGTAGGATTTATAAGTGTGTAGCAATGTCCTTGGGTTACACCTGCCAAATCGTCCACCAAGGGCACCGAGGAGGGAAGTCCGTCTCCTCACTCTGTCTAGAGTTCTTTGGACTTCAGTTCCCCAATGAAGCGTACGCGTGAAGCATACTGCCAAGTAGGTAACTTCATCCGAGTCTCTCTCTCCAGAGCCCAAGGTCGATGTCATTGAGGTTTTGGTTGGATTTTCATGAGTAGATGGGATGTTTGAATATGATGAGTTGTGTTTTTTGGGAATTCAGGGTAACTCTCCATTTGCTACACCATCGGGCGAATCTATTGAGGAGTTGTTGTGTCTTGGCTGGAAGAAGGAGGTTGTTGAATGTCATGGGTGTAGATGACATAAACCACTTTACAAAATCCAGACATATTTACGAATTCCGACAAACGACTTTTAAGCCTTTCTCGAATAAAAAAAAATACATTAAAAACATTTCTCTATATTTACTGTCTGTATTTTTGACACTTACCGTTAACGCTAAGCCACCTGTGATACTCGGACTTCTTAAGCTAGGCTGCTATCACTAATAGCAAAAGGGTACAGAAAGGGAATCACGCATTAAACATGAATTGGAGCCGCCGCACGGCATTAGAAAGAATTGCCGCTCTTGGATTTTGCCGCCCGCGGCTTTTGCACACATTCGCCACATAGTTTGCGTGCTCCTGTTTATAATCATTTTTTCTTATTGTTCTTCTTCTGGTTATTGGAATCATTTATATCGGTGCAGCCGCTGTTTTAGTTACAATTATTGGTACAATTACAAAATATTATCCGTTAACGTTCATCTTCAGTCTTTAGATGTGGATAGGCCTGCAAGATCAGCAGATTTCAATCCTTTAGAATATTTCATCTGTAGATATTTAAAATCTTCGGTGTATGCTTTGAAATAAATCGAAGGGAAGAAATTCTTCAACGTATTGAAGATGCCTCAAAATTTCTCGCTCTTTTTAAATGTCATAACCAAATTTGATTATTCGTATAAGTTAATTGAGAATTATTGAAAACCCTTCCAAATGAGTTAGACATCTACCACAGTTGCTATTAAAAATTTTAATAACTCTATAACCGCCTGTCTGTTCGGCTGCCCATAGCTGAGTTACTTGGATAATGTTAGCTTGCTGCGTTTATTGGTATATTAAAATACAAGTCTCATACGACATTAATTTAGTCTACGCGCTAATATTTGGAAAACAAGTCGATTACGTGTATTTTATACCGTTTTTGCACATATAATTTGTATACACTATAGTTTATTTTCTAATCATTGCCATTGTTGTCAGATTTACAAAAAAATCAATTTTTTTTCATACTTTTTTGTGTTAACGTGTAAATTTTTTATTAAAATTGGCTAGAGGTCACGTGCTGGCCACATCAGATTTTTTTGTTCTTCTGTATTAAAAATAATAAAAATTACTTTGTTTTGATATTTAAAAAGTTCAGAAATCAATTCGTATTTTTTATATTTTTTATTTTGGTTCCTATATTCCAATTCAAGTCAGTTTTGTTGTATTTACTCCAGTTTTATAAATAAGCCAACATCACTTCTTTGCCAATTGCTCGCGAGCACTTTCGTTTAAAAGTGCTTACTGCTCGTAATTTTTAAGCACTTTTTTTGAGTGCTTAGTGCTCAGTGCTCGAGAGCACATTTTTTCAGTGCTCGTCACAGTTATGCTCTGCGCAAGGAGTTGAAGTTGGGGTAATTGCTTTATTGCAAAAATGTGTTTGTTCAGAAATAAAAATCGACCTGACTGATCATTTTCTAAAATATATTACCGTGCAGAAATTAGTAGAGGAGGTGGGGTAACACTTTACATTCGCACTAATTGAACACTATTGGGATGCTTAATTATAAAACGAATTAATTGATTTTTTTTTCAAAAATTGAAATACCAGGTCCGGTTTCCATTATAGTTGAGAAAACCCGAAATGGACAATTTATGCTTTTTACCTCTCGCCCTTCAGATAAGAGAGGTATAGGAATCATGCTAAAAATTGGGTAGTGAGTTTTCAATTGATAAACACGTTTTGGGGTCCCTAGAATACGATTTTAATATTTTCGCGATGATGTCTGTGTGTGTGTGTGTTAGTGTGTGTGTGTGTTAGTGTGTGTGTGTGTTAGTGTGTGTGTGTGTGTGTTTGGATGGATGTTGTAGTAACGATAACTCAAAAACTACTGAATAAAAAAATTTGAAATTTTGCATACAGGATTCTGATACCCTAGATTAGATCTGATTAGATTTTGGTGCCAATCGCACAACCGGAAGGGGCAGTTGTTATGGGTGATGACGCCATTATTATACAAAACGGCAATAAAGTTTTACACATATATTTTGTATACCATATAGTTTATTTTCATCTCATTAAAATTTTCGAAACTTTTGCCATTGTTGCCAGATTTACAAAAAAATAATTTTTTTTCATACTTTTTTGTGTCAACCTGTAAATTTTTGATTCAAAAATGGCGAGAGGTCATGTGCTGGCCACATCAGATTTTTTTAATTGGACACCTTAATTTTTAAAGATATAAAAAAACTGTTATCCAAATTTTTAAAACAACATTTCGTTCTTGAAGCGTTACCCTCAACTATTTTTTATACACGCTGAAAGACTCTCAACGGAATTAAATAAGTAATTTCTAGACTGTACAATTTGAGGACTATAAAATTTTAGTCTGACAATATCAAACGGAAGAAATCTAACCGGAATAAACTGTGAGAAATGAACAACTAAAATATCAAGTATGTCGTGGAGAATCGAAATTTTTCATAGTGATCGTAGAAAACAGGAATCCAATCTTTCCCGAACAATCCTTCCTGGACAATTTTCTTCCTTCTTGAATAATTCTTAACCATGACAATTATTCTTCCCAGCGACAATTCTTCCCCACCGCAATCTTTGTCTGCCAAAGATTGTTCCTCAAGGACTGTCTGGGGAAGAACGTTGCGTGTCACGGAAAAAAGACGAGAGTCCTATAGGAACAGGATCATTTCTAGCCTTCATTTTAGAAAAAAAAAATAGTTTTTTAAGTAGTTTTTCTTAATTAATAAGTTATGGGAAGTGGAGATATTTTAAATTTGAATAGTCCGTTTGCAGCCCGCTGGAACGCTGAGGTAGATTTCAAATGTCCACTAATATGCTTTATTAAATAATAATCATTTCATTAAGTTAAAAAGTTAAATATCGGGAACAGTAAGAAACTAAGACAGATCTTAAAACTGACTTGTTTCTTCAATTTGACTGCAATCCGCGTAATTTGATTGCTTTGATATCGTTTGATAAGCATGACTATCAAGCGAAATCGTTACCCGCTTTTCACGGTGCAAGTTTTCATGAAGATACAGGTGTCTACAATATTGTGCACCGGAGTAAATCGAGTAACACTGATATCTGGTTATAACTGACATTACCCTTCTCATAATATTTACATAGGTATTGTTTGAACAAATAGAAAATTTTCCAAGTTCTGGGGAATGAAAAAAGTTTTAACTAGGTAAAAACTTTTCAAATATGTATTTAATTAGTTAACATTCACTTTTAGAACGGAGGAATACCAAAATATTTTCAATATGGTTTTTCCAAGCCTAATAACGGCATGTTGATGTAATACATCAATTTTTATTTTGGAAACTAATACAAAAAATCTGATGTGGCCAGCACATGACCTCTCGCCATTTTTGAATCAAAAATTTACAGGTTGACACAAAAAAGTATGAAAAAAAATTATTTTTTTGTAAATCTGGCAACAATGGCAAAAGTTTCGAAAATTTTAATGAGATGAAAATAAACTATATGGTATACAAAATATATGTGTAAAACTTTATTGCCGTTTTGTATAATAATGGCGTCATCACCCATAGCAACTGCCACTTCCGGTTGTGCGATTGGCACCAAAATCTAATCAGATCTAATCTAGGGTATCAGAATCCAGTATGCAAAATTTCAAATTTTTTTATTCAGTAGTTTTTGAGTTATCGTTACTACAACATCCATCCAAACACACACACACACACTAACACACACACACACACTAACACATACACAGACATCATCGCGAAAATATTAAAATCGTATTCTAGGGACCCTAAAACGTGTTTATTCATTGAAAACTCACTACCCAATTTTTAGCATGATTCCTATACCTCTCTTACCTGAAGGGCGAGAGGTAAAAATCTAAGAATATAATCTCAAAGGTTCAAGAAAAACAAAACTCTTAAAACATACATAAAATTGAACAATTGTAGAAGGTAGATTTTTTCTTCGAAATCTACCTAAAAAAAATCTGATGTGGCCAGCACATGACCTCTCGCCATTTTTGAATCAAAAATTTACAGGTTGACACAAAAAAGCATGAAAAAAAATTATATTTTTGTAAATCTGGCAACAATGGCAAAAGTTTAGAAAATTTTAATGAGATGAAAATAAACTGTAGGGTATACAAAATATATGTGTAAAACTTTATTGCCGTTTTCTATAATAATGGCGTCATCACCCATAGCAACTACCACTTCCGGTTGTGCGATTGACACCAAAATCTAATCAGATCTAATCTAGGGTATCAGAATCCTGTATGCAAAATTTCAAATTTTTTTATTCAGTAGTTTTTGAGTTATCGTTACTACAACATCCATCCAAACACACACACACACTAACACACACACACACTAACACACACACACACACACACACACACACACACACACACACACACACACACTAACACACACACACACACAGACATCATCGCGAAAATATTAAAATCGTATTCTAGGGACCCCAAAACGTGTTTATCCATTGAAAACTCACTACCCAATTTTTAGCATGATTCCTATACCTCTCTTATCTGAAGGGCGAGAGGTAACTAGAGTTTAGTACGTATGAAATTAATTCCTATGTACGAAAAAAATTTCGTCACGCAAAATTCAAAAACTCTATAAACATATCGAAATACAAAATTCACAAAATATTCCATTAAATTCATATTTTTTTAAACTATTTTATAAACAGAACAAAATAAAAACAACAAAAAGTTAAAACAAGTAAATTCAGCTTTGTTTTCTGTTCAATGGTTTATATGTATACCGTCACTTGTAGCACGAATATACATTATTTCACCAGAAGGTATTTATTTACAAATTTTTATTGTATCGTTTTTAATTGGAAATGTGTTTGCCTTAGTGGAATTGACCACACTGTAAATCAACTATTTGTAAGACTTCAAAATAATTTATTTAATTTTTTAATATCTGTTTAGAATTATATTTCATTTCACTATTAATATACAGTTCAAAGATCATGGAACAATATTTCGACTAATTTCAATTACAAGTTCTTTACAGAATTTTTGAAAAAAGCAGTATTTTAAAAAATTTCCCAATCAATAATTGTTTTTTTCAAACTTTGAATTTTCTAAAAAAATCATTCTTAAAGTTTCCTTACTTTCTATCATATTGTGCTATTTTGTTCCCAGCAAATATTTGTTACTCTCCTCCAGACTTTTGATATCATTTTAAAGAATTCAATTTATATATACTACTGACCTAGCCACAACCACTTGTATCACGTTAATAAAACTTTTTCCAATGGATTTTCAATCCATTTATTAAAAAACAGAATGTGGAGCGCGATACATCGTTGTTCACTCAGGTAATGCTTATGGCTTTGTGGTGAATGCTTCGTTGATTTTTAAGTCAAATACAGGAACCTGCTCTTATAACAATGAATAATGCCTCTTGCCACAGCCGATTGAAGGAACCTATACCACAAAAAAGCTGGAGGAAGTATAAACTGGTAAAAAACTTGAAGAATAAATGTTGTTGCTGATAGAGGTCTACTTAAAAATGCCATCTGGGACACAGTACAAAAACAAGAAAAAACAGGAAAAACCTATTACAAATAGGCAGAAAATCACGTGCATGTTGTTCTTATATTATCTCCTTACCATTGACATTTCAATCCTATTGAAATGGTATGGCCATAGTGCAAAAGAAAATTTGATCAGAATATAGAGCAACGAAAAGTTTTAAAAATCTGGAATAATGTCGTAGAAAATGTACCCAAAATAACACTGGGAAAATTACGTCCATTATACAGAAAAAGTCATTGATAATGCATGAAAATGCGAAAATACACTAAATAGAATAAATATTGAACCTCTGGTCATAAACATTTTTGAAGAGGATAACGTATCATTTTCTTCGGAAATAGGATTAGATGCAGGAGAAATAATGGACGAATTTTTTTCATTATTTTTACTACTAGTTGTTGGCATTTAATAATTTTTTTCTGGTGAAATAAGTTTCTTCCTTAACAATGAAAATTAGCCTATCATTTTCTTTTTTTTTTCGTTCTGCTGAATTTTATATTTGCTATAAAAGGGTTGTCTTCTTTTTCTGCACATTTGTTATTACAAAACAAATAAGTGTAACACTAAGCGGACCCGGACAACTCGGCGCAGCCATCTCGGCGACCATCTCGGCGCAGCTAACTCGCCGCAAGGACAACTCGGCGCAAGGACATCTCGGCGCAAGGACATCTCGGAGCAAAATTTTAACTTAACAAGAAACGCATATTTATTTTAAGGAAAAAAGTTGTTAAAAACAGTTGATTAAAATGATTTTTTAGGCCTATATTCCGAATTTTATTTAAATATTCATAACTTTGGTTTTTCAATTTTTTTGGAAAGTCGAAATCAAATGACAAAATTTTATATGATCACTATCATACAATAAATTAAAAAATATAAAAATGCTTTTATTATTTATTATGTTATTACATACAGAACAAACGATATCTTATATACAGAAATATTTAGGTACTTATGCACACGAATAAATAAACAAAACTTTAATTTAAATCGTTATGAACTATACCTCGAAGATACAAGGATACGCTTCGTGGTTCATAATTAGTAACAAATCTGAACAATCTCTCATCCATGTTTTTATAAACCCTTTTTTTTTGGCTGGAGCTTCATTACCTGCAACCACGTGTTCAACAAAAATGTCTCGAGCTTTTTGTACCTTCCTTAACGCGGAAATAAATTTCTAGATTGATGGATGCTCCATCCCCAACTCAATTTCAAGTCTTCTATGAGCAGCCTCTGCATGATTGTTATTAACAATCTACATTGCTCGTCGTCGACCTCGACCTCCCCTCATCTTTCGACCTGTGTACGTATCTTCGAACCAGTTGAGAAGAGGAATTAACCAATCTGAATGTGCGGTTTCCAAGTCTTCTAAAGCTATATCAAGGTCATGTTCTATCACAAAGGCGATCATTTTAACTTTAAGGGCAAATTATCCATCGTTGTTGTGTTATTGTATGATATCTAAGTTGAATACCTTTTTCTTTATATTGTGAGTCAGATGGTAGAGACATCCTCTAATCTCTACATCTGGAAAGATTTCCCTCATTGCGTTAAACGCTGGTGATTCAAAATCACAAGACAACGATTACATCTGAAAATTTGGCTCTAAAGCACTCAAAATTTGAAATAATATGCACTTACACATTTTATATGCGTTTTGCATATTTCTATAGTTGCAATGCTTACAATTTTAAAAAATCTTACTTTCCCACAAAGTGCAATATCAAACATGGTGAAAATTTCGTGAAAATTCATTCAGCCGTTTTTTTTTAAATCCCGTACGAAAATTTTTAAATGGAACTCTTTTGGGCTCAAGTACCGCCAATACGTGAAAATGAATTGGAATTGCTTTTACATTGTTGATGATTCGAGTTGATGGAATCAATATCCTTAGGAATCTCTTTAAAATAAATATGCGTTTCTTGCAAAATTAAAATCTTGCGCCGAGATGTCCTTGCGCCGAGATGTCCTTGCACCGAGTTGTCCTCGCCCGAATTGTCTAGACCGAACACTAAGAATACACTTTCGTCTTATAACTAAAAATCTGTAAAACAATTGAAATGTCCGTTGGGGTACTGAAAACAGTATATATGATGTTTACTATTTCTGATGATAACGGAAAATTAGGATCATCACTGGATGAATAGGTTTTTGGCTACATGGTTGTTTGTTCTGTGACCATTTTGAAGTCTTCTATCAAACATTCCACAACGGAATTGGAAACGGCGCCGCTCGCTTCTCTTGCATACGGTTTCGTCGTCCGATGTAAATTATCTTCAAAACAGTTAATCGGAAGATCTGCTTCAAGAAAACCCCTATAATTAAAATATCAAAAAATGCTTCGACTTTGCATGGCGGCACAAACTCTAAAGCTGGGAGCATTCTTATAGCCATATCGCAAAATCGTGATACTGAACAGTAATAAATATTGGGAATATTTATGTATAAATACAATTGTGGACAGGTACGTTAAAAAGCTTATAGATTACTAAAAACTATTAGATTAGAATGCCAATGCACAAAAGCTTTATTACAAATAACTAAACGAATATGTACTAGGAATATTTATTTTTATACACAATTACTATGGCCAGATGTAGGTTACAGTAAATAAAATAAAAATAAACAGGTACTATTTAAAAATTATTGTTTGTTTCATATTTAATAATAGATTGTGTATCTAAAAATGACGGGATTTATAATAGAAACAAATTAATATATGAATTTAATATCTTGGGCAAAATGTGTAGGGCTGAAACGTGTTGGGGCGAAACGTGCCAGGGCGAAATTTTCAGTGGCGATATGAGCAAGGATGAAATGTGGGGCGTTAAATGTGGAGGGTTAAATATTGGAGGTAAACCTTCCGCATTCCAGAAATCTGGATCTCTAAATAGGATTTGAAAGAGGTAGAGGTACTCAGCTTCGTACCTGAGGTGGGCTTAGCTTGAGAGATCGACAAAACTAATGGCTGTGGACAAATGAATTGGGAGGGTTCTGGATTTCAACTATTAGTGAGAGAGAAGGCCTTCCTACATTTTCTAAAGTAATTTGCGAAGAGCTATAATTTCCTGAAGGAGGATGCTCCGTGGTACTTGCTGCTTTGTTTGGAGTGTACCTCTAAGGGAGCGGGTTAATTTCATTATTATTGTATTACATACACTCCTAACAACACAGGGATATCCTAGGTGTGTCTTTTTTAAATACCGCGGTACAAGTACATGATTGTCCCGCAAAGGTTGTCCAGAGGACATCGCATCTGATATATCCATTGGTTGCCCCTTTCATGTTCCTGGCAATTCTGATATCTTTATTCACATATGAATCATCAAAACTCATCAAATATTTCTTGAAAATTTAAAGTTGATATTTTTATTTAAAAATCTTGTCTTCAACTTATCAAGGAATTGATAAAAATATATCAGAAATTTCTGGGATGTGACCGTTTCTCATGAGTAAAAATTGTCAATGCATAATACCATTAATCTAAATCTCCAAGATTGATACAAATTATACACAAATCTCAATACAATTTCATTTTATTTTCGTTTCTGTGATTTTATCTTATTTCTGGTTTTGGCAACATTGCCAATAACGTTAACCTCACTTTGCCTAATGTGCACATCTCGTTTCTAACTTTTCTTGTTTGATGTACAACAAAGGTAGGAAAAAGATTTGTTGTATTGACGATTTTTGTTTCACTTTGTTGATTAGTTACATAAATAGCACAAGCCGTCCCAAGGACTTCCGATTTAGATCCCATTCAGGTTTGAAGTTCCCAGGACGACGTCCTCGGGACAACTTTGATTTTGGAATTCACTGGGACATCTTTCTTGTACGTCTCTGCTCTAGGACGTCAGATTTAAGTCTAGTATTGAGCATTCCAGCGATTTTGAATTTTTATATTTTTCATTATTAATAATTAAAAGAGGTATATCGATAGATATATTGAAAAAAATATTTTAAGTAAAATAAAAAAACACTGTCTCAAAGTTGAACTAACTCATAAATATTCCTTTTCAACGCAATTTGTAAAAAAAGTCAAAATATTATTGGTAAAAAAGTATAAAAAAATCCAATACCAAAGTCGCGTAGTTGATATAAAAATTGTAACGAAAGTATATCAAGGTCGATTCAGCGCAAACAGTACGAGTCGCGAGGTTTGTTGCAAACAATCTTCATTCGATTTATATATTTGATTTGAATTGGTAATAATAGTCTAATGATATTCATATACATATATTTGATTGTAGTTTTCAATTGGTTAGGTCCATTCCAAAACTGGACTTATCCACTTTTGAATAAACTATTCTAAAACTCGTCTAATTTTATTTAAAACACATTTAAAAACTGACTATCATTCCAAAACTCGCCTTATCCATCGGTTGTATCATGTCAGAACTCGGCATATACAAGTACACCAATGCGCGTGACAGAATTCGATCACATGATCATTCCACGACTGGAATAACATAAACGTCTTAGTACGAACTTGTCCAAGCTGGTAGACGAACTTAAATTTATTACTGATTAAATAAAATCTCTACTAGTTTGCTGCGTGGCTAGTGGTTATTGGTTGTAAAAAAATGGAGAATGCCGAACAATCTATTAATTATATAAAACCTGCGCAAAAAGGAAAAGGTAGAAAAAAAGAGTGATCCTACAAAATGGAAGAAAATGATTGCAAAAAACGAAAGGTACTTACATATCGGTAATATTATTGTTTATTCCTATAAACATTACCGACTCAGTGCTGTGTCTATAAACAAAAATAATAGCCAATCGTACTGTTTCTTTCAGGCATACAGTATCTCAATCACCTCAATGTCCAAATTGCAGGCACAAAAGCAATAAAACATACCGATGTAATAAACTAAAAATGTGCGACATTCAAAATTTTCACTCAATTTTTTACGGCCTGAAAAATAATATTAAACAGGACCAGTTTATTCTCAACTTTATCTACGGGAGACAGAGCTGTAAAAACGAGATCATCTCGAAAAGGAGTTGCTATAAACTTTTAAGTGAAAATAAGGGATACCAAAGATTTTAAGATCCAAGTTTGCCAAAATGCTCTCGTGAATATTATCAACATTTCAAAGGATCGTATTCAAAGGATTCGACGTAATTATTTACATATAGGGCTGCATCAAAAGGAAAGATGTGGTGGTTCTAAACCGAACAAAATTTATAAAGAAAAGCGTTGAAGGCCTTCATTGAGAAGCTTAAATGTTAAGAGGTGCATTACTATCGGGAGAAGAGCACACACCAATATCTACCTTGCGACGTATCCATCAGGAAACTGTTAATCATGTACAGCAGTCAAGTGTCTGATGAAACGTTGAAAGTAAAAATAACTTTTTTCGAAATATTTTCTGTTTAGATTCTAATATAGGTTTTGGAACACCAGCGATCGATACATGCTCAAAATTTAGCTCCATAATTGAGGCAATGAAACGGGAACAAGATAAAGATAAACGTGCAGCAATCAAAATAGAGAAGAGGATATATAAGCTGAAAAGCAAGGAATTCTTTAAAAAATTACGTGAAGAACTCTCGGAAATGATTACTTTTTTATTTGATTGTCAAAAAAAGTCATGTTAATCCGAAAATTCAAGATCAAATTCCATATTACAGTCGTTAGCTTTATAAGTACAATTTCACAGCAGTAAATGCTCTTCACATATCAGACTTACAAAAGAAAGCTTATTACTTGGATGGAGCAAGAATATAACAAGTGGTCAAATGAGATTTCTTCTGCTGTTTTTCACTTATTAAATTCAAACGATTTATCTCCATTCAAAAAAATAAGACTTTGTGCTGAAGGTTGTGAAGAGCAGAACCGGAATTCAATCATGATTTACATGCGTATGTACTTTTGGCGTATTCTGCTTCCCCAAGTATTAAAGAAATTGAACTAGAATTCCCGTTATAACAAATCCATAATTGTTTCGTGAGTATGGAACCGTAGCACGATTAAAAGATTGTGGAGTGAAGAAATGGAAAGGCGCTGCCAAAACATATTTAAAAGGAGTTAGCGCCTGGCATTTAAAATTTTCCACGGCTAAAAGAGTTTTTATTCAGAAGTCTAATACTAACGTCAGAACGGTAGCTGGTGAAGAAAACTACACAGTGAACTTTGGAGGGGCAAAGTCAGTCTTCAAACGCGGATAATGATGTACGCAGATGTATGTTTCTGATGTGGAGAAAGGAGTACCTGTTAAGTCAAAGAAAGTAGCAGATATCAAAAAACTATTAGAAGCACGCTACGGTTAGAACTGGTTAGAAGAAGAAGAGCTGCACTTTTTTAGGAACTTTTTTGAGAAACACGGACAGTATGCGAGAAACGCGATGTGAACAATATGAAGGGGGACAGGAAGAGGATGTTTCTCTCCGAATATGAAACAAAAATTGTTAACATTTTCATATATAATACCAAGAGCTGTATTCATTAGGTTATATAACTCATCGTAAATTTAACCAATAGCAGTTGCAATTTCTACTTCGTTACAGTGTATTGATAATAGTCTGGTCAACAAGTGCTTTTCGGGCCAAACTTTTTCCTCCGCCTCCGAAAAATATGAACGAGGTGTCATTCGATTCGGAATAGCGTGTAAATGATTTTTGAAAAAATTGAGACCCGCTTGCAAGAATTGCAAAAGTTATAAACAATCAACAGAAAAATAAAAATTTGGTTTCGTTTTCTGCAAATATCTCAAAAAATATTCAACATTTTTTAAATTTCGAAAAAGATTCAAAAAGAGGAAGAAATTTGCCAAAAATAACTATATCTCCCGGGACTTTAGGACCAATATTTATAATTTTCCCAGAGTGTTAAAAATGCAGCCGAAAACGGGAACTTCGGCTTGCATAAACGCTGTCCACTTTAGACCTTTATTGAATAAATATTATTTAAACTTATTAAATATGAAAATTAAAAATTGAAAAAACCTACTGGATAGATTTATTAACAATAGTCCGCGGTCGAAAATTTTTTATCGCGTTTCTTTTATTAATTATGTTTTAGTTAATTAACAATTTTTTCCTACTTGAACATGAACATTGTAAGTGCGATAATTGTTAAATAACAAATCTGATTTTTTTCCTTATTTTGACCTATTTTTAAAAGGTCTCAGAAGAGATTCCTGTTGGAAAAATTAAAAAATATTATTTTTCACTTTGTTATTAACAATTTACTTACGTATAAAAATTAAAAAGCTTGATTAATCATTGGAAAAAAACTTTTTTTTCATATTACTATTGATCCGTTTTTTTATGATCACATGAAAATGATTTTTAAAAATTTTTATTTTCTATGGTTTACAAAATTGTTACAAACAAATGCGTTGTTTATAAGATAATTTAAATTTTTTTTGGGAAATATAGCTTTGATGCAAATTATGATTTAAAAAAAAATCGTTCCTTAAAAAAATTATTTTACTACTTAAAAACGTATTTGTTAATTAACAATTTTTTTCTACCATATAAATAATTTTTCTCGAAAAATAACACACTGTTGTTTTTTTTTTTCGATTATCTAGAAAAAGAAAAAATTATAGAAAAAATTTAATTGTTTATAACAAATTGTTTATTAAATAAACATTGAAAATTTAAATAAGCACAATTTTTTTGTTATCAAAGAGCAAGATAAATTATGATTAAAAAATGGTTCCTTGATAATACTTACAGGTGATAAAAAACTTTTTTTAAGGAACGATTTTTTTTTAAATCATAATTTGCATCAGAGATTGTTTCAAAAAAAAATTAAATTATCTTATAAACAACGCATTTGTTTATAACAATTTTGTAAACAATAAAAAATAAAAAATTTTAAAAATCATTTTAACGTGACTTCTGATCATAAAAAAACGGTTTAATAGTAATTTGAAAAAAAAAAATTTTTTCCATGATTAATCAAGCTTTTTAATTTTTAACGTAAGTAAATTGTTAATAACAAAGTGAAATATAGCAATTTTTTAATTTTTTCAATGGGAATCTCTTCTGAGACCTTTCAACAATAGGTCCAAATCAGGAAAAAAAATTCAGATTTGTTATTGAACAATTATCGCACTTACAATGTTCATGTTCAAGTAGAAAAAATTGTTAATTAACTAATGCATAATTTATAGAAAAATCGCGATAAAAATTTATTCACCACGGATTATTGTTCATAAATCTATCCAGCAGATGCCTGAATTTTTTAAATTTTTAATTTTCATATTTAATAAGTTTAAACAATGTTTATTCATTAAAGGTCCAAAGTGGACAGCGGTCTGGAAAAATTGTAAATATTGGTCCTACACTTCCGGGAGGATAGTTGTTTTTTTGGTTCTCCTCTTTATGAATCTTTTTTCAAATTTGAAAAATGTTAAATAGTTTTTGAGATATTTTTGCAAAAAAACCCCATTTTTACTTTTTCAGTTAATTGTTTATAACTTTTGCAATATTTGCAAGTGGGTCTTGAATTTTTTTAAAAATCATCTACACGCTATTCCGAATCGAATGAGTCCTCGTTCATATTTTTCGGAGGCGGAGAAAAAAGTTTGGCCCAAAAAGCATTTGTTGACAAGTCTATAACTGAATATACCCTTGATGACGTAGTATAATCGTTTTGGTGATTCGCATCCTTCCATCTTGAAAAATTTCGTCAACAATATAATTCGTTATATGTCGTTATATAATCCGAAAATAATATTTATACTGTCCTTCTCACTTGACGTATTTTTTTAAAACATTTCTGGTAGTGTGATATTCATTAGTAATTAGGTGTTACGTTTTTTACATTTTAATTAATGGGTAACTGAAGGTTACGTCTTGGTGCGTACACACTTATTTTTGAAGAAAGAAAGCCAATTTGTATTTTCAAGTGTGTAAAAGTTTTTATTGAGAGATGTATATATATAAATCTCTAAGTCAGATAAACTGTCGAGCGCTTTCGGCACGCAGTGCCATCTTCAAGACAACTGTAATTGAGATTATAACAAATTAGAAGAGAAAAGAATTAATATAAATAAGTACTTACAAATTTAACTCACTTGAACAGAGCAAAAAAGAAATTAAAATTATATGATGGTTTATGGTAGAACAAAATTTTTAAAATATAAAAAAACGTTAATAGAAAAAATCATGAGAGGAGCTCAATCATGATAGGACAACATGTCAGGCCAAGGCCTGAAGGTTGTCTTTATAAAAGACAACAACTGCTTAAGCAGCATTAAAGAGTGAAAAATCAAAAAAATTTTTAAAAGACTAACTTGTGACCATGCAGGTTTTACAAATAATGAGTGAGGTTAGGTGTTAGGTGGAGAGAAATGGTAAACTTTAGAAAAGACAGGATATAAGAAAAGAAGAAAATGACGGGAAGCTGGACTGCCGAGAAGTGACTAAGTATCACACAATCACAGGCTCTTGAACAGAGGTTTGTATTTATTGATGTTTAAGTTAATTTGGGTATTAACACAAGAAGAGGAAGTATTATTCAGTTCGCGAAGAATTTCCAAGTCTTCTAGAAGGTCAAGCTTAAAATTGCAATTAAAGATGTTGTGTAAGATTTTAACATTATCAGAAGGAATGAAATTATGACTGTTAAATTTTAGGTGGTGTCCAAAAGTGGACTTATCAGGGTATCTCTTGTGTTCTTTAATACGAGTGTCGAGTTTTCTAACAGTTTTTCCTATGTAGGTAGAGTTGCAATTAGCACAAGAAAGTTTGTAAATACCACTTCTTGACAAAGAAAAATTTAACAATCATAATTTCATTCCTTCTGAAAATGTTATAATCTTACACAACATCTTTAATTGCAATTTTAAGCTTGACCTTCTGGAAGACTTGGAAATTCTTCGCGAACTGAATAATCCTTCCTCTTCTTGTGGTAATACCCAAATTAACTTAAACATCAATAAATACAAACCTCTGTTCAAGAGCCTGTGAGTGTGTGATACTTAGTCACTATTTACACGTTACCGCTCCCTTAGTCACTCAGTCACCTGTCAACTTCACTCTTCTTTTCGAAATTGACCTCCTTCCTCTCGGCAGTCCAGCTCCCCGTCATTTTCTTCTTTTCTTATATCCTGTCTTTTCTAAAGTTTACCATTCCTCTCCACCTAACACCTAACCTCACTCATTATTTGTTAAACCTGCATGGTCACAAGTTAGTCTTTTAAAAATTTTTTTGATTTTTCACTCTTTAATGCTGCTTAAGCAGTTGTTGTCTTTTATAAAGACAACCTTCAGGCCTGGGCCTGACATGTTGTCCTATCATGATTGAGCTCCTCTCATGATTTTTTCTATTAACGTTTTTTTATATTTTAAAAATTTTGTTCTACCATAATTTCTTTTTTGCTCTGTTCAAGTGAGTTAAATTTGTAAGTACTTATTTATATTAATTCTTTTCTCTTCTAATTTGTTATAATCTCAATTACAGTTGTCTTGAAGATGGCACTGCGTGCCGAAAGCGCTCGACAGTTTATTTGACTTAGAGATTTATATATATACATCTCTCAATAAAAACTTTTACACACTTGAAAATACAAATTGGCTTTCTTTCTTCTTTTTTACATTTTGCTCAAAATCACCTAACATGGATAAGCCGAGTTTTTAATTGGACCTCCTCAGTTATAATACATATATAAATTTTATAATTAAATTATTTTTTTTTTCTTTCCTAATTGACGTCCCAGAGTGTCTTGTCTTAAGACCAGTGTTACTAGATCAAGCAGGGTTTCAAACTTAAAAAAAAATACTATTTTACTGTGTAGATTTTTTTTAAGTAAATAAAAAAAAATCATTGAAAGCTTATTTGGCTATTTTTTCCTTTGATTGGAGGTGTTGTACATGAATTATACATAACGTAGATCTTTCAACATTCCACAAGCCGTCCGGCCATCACACTTGTAAGCAAGAAGCAACGTCGACGGGATAGCTTAAGAAAATAATAATAATGAGAAAATAAGGGTAGGAAAATAAGTGTTAAATAGTATATTATATACCATAGGACTCAAGTGCATCTTTTAATCCCGAGAGTGAAGATTGTTTCCCAAGAACTTAAAAGACACTTTAGTCCTGTGGTATATATGCTATTTTTTACACCGCGGTGCCCAAGGCCCCTTAAAATTCAAATAATTATTTACCTGTTAATTTTGTAAATATTTAAACAATTAATTTTATTATTTATAAGTTTCCTACTTCTGATTAGGTAATTATGTTTGATATTAAATTATATATTTTTTATAAAATACCAGCTCTTAAAAAAACGGGGCTCGAACTCAGACCAATTTCGATCCGCATTCAAATCAATGATGACAGAAGATTGCGACTTTGTCTCATTTAAGATAGAATAAAATCGTAAAAAATATATAATAAAGCTTACGACGGTCTCGTAAAATTATGTTGGAGAAAAGAAAATTGAAGTCTGTACTACCAAAAATTGTTTCCTATACACCATTGTGGAAGTATTTGACAGTTCTGAATTAAATTAGAATAAACAAGGTGGCTGGTTTCAACTGGTTTTTATTTGCGGGACTAAAAAAATCTTGGTCCCTTGGGACTAAAATATTTTAGTTGCAAGGGAGTAAAAGTGGCACTTTAGTCTCGCAAATTCTGAACTAAAGTACTAGTTTCACTCCCCGCGGTCTCAGTGGCACAGACCGTTGGCTATCGGTCATATTCACTTATGGCTGTTTATGTGCTATGTGGGTTCGTGCCTCGTATCTGACAGTGAAATTTTAATTTCAAAATTTCAGTGTTAGATACTTGGCTCGAATAGGTAAACCGCAATCCCCCTGTGTCACTGTGTCGATGATGGTGGTGAGGTTTTCCGGGTTTTCCTACACCCATAGACAAATGGCGCCATCAATCTTCAGTAAGTCGCCCCGGAGCGCCACGGCAAATAATAATAATAATAGCCGTCCCTTCCCCGCACAAGCCATTGGCTTCTGGGGTTCACTCGTAAGGGGGTGAAATGTAGGGTGAGTATTATTATTATTATTATTATTAAAAAAGTATGTTTTGCGTGTGCCGTTGGCTGCCAAAAGGTAATGAGTAATTATTTATTTGTGTTCTGTATTTATAATATATACTGTTTAATATAAACAATTCATATCTCCTCTCTAGCATATTAAAATATCTTATGGTTTTTATTATTTTTTAATTGCAACTGATAGATCACATTTAGCCAATAATGAAGCACAGACTGAATTGTCAATATAAAATCCTGGTTAAAACGGAGAAAACATAATAAACAAAAAATTTAATACTGTTTTTAATAAACTCATTTATAATACTTTATTAATTTTTATTTTGCCATAACGATCAGAGGAATATCCCATACAGGTCTAAAGAGACTTTTCAGTGATTCCAGAAAGGTTTTATACTGGTCCTAAAATGATCCTAAATCGGTTCTAGAAAAATCCTATTTTATTCTAACTTGGGACCAATATTGAACGTCCTGAGGACTCCTTGATTATTAATAAAGTCTGTCCTGAGGACGTCCTGGGGAATTAGCCGTACCCGAGATGTACGAATATCCGAAAACATAGGTCCCGAAAATGTACGGGTAGATGTTTGTGCTATTTGGATAAAGTTGTGTATTTTATAATTGTAAAATTGAAAAAATAAGTTGAGTTTAAGGTTATTGGTATAACAATAATCATGGTACCAAATGTACCTACTTTTTCCTCTTTCGAATTAAAGACTTGATTGTTCCATGGGTTATTCGAAAAATATCCCATGAAAAATATACTAAGTAACCAGTGATTTCATTTTTGCAGTAAAGTCGTTTTTTGTTGAACATCTTTGGATTTAGTTTTTTTTTTATTTTCCAAGAAATAATTTAAATTAAATTAATATTGAAAAAAACAACAGAACATCCGAGGAACTCCTCATATATCTTAGTAATGTCCTTGAAACATCCCTAAAGTGTCATTTTGATGTCGTTTGTTGAAACTTTATACATCTCTGGGACGTACTAGGAAGATATCATATGTGTCCTTTTGTTGGAAAATAGATGTCCTTGGGACGTGGGAAGTCCCTAGTATGTACCATGTTGTTAGAAACGTTTTATCCATACCATTAATATTATTATTTAGGAGTCTAATCATTCGATTTTATGTAAACTAATATTATTATTATTATTATTATTATTATTATTATTATTATTATTATAGTATTTCAATTGTTAGTTACACTTGAGATCGAAGATTTTTTTTTCGGAAATTTTAAAATAAAAATGGTAGATTATTATGTAATAAATCCGGTTTTTTTGTGACGAGGCGACTTCTGGAAAAAATATCATTGAAAAGTATCTGCAATATTTAATTAAATTAAATTTATCGTTTGGTTCAGTTAAGTTTTTTAGATGACAATACTAAATTATTAAATTTAAGAATATAAATATTTCCATCAAAAACTAAACTTTAACTTACCGGACTATTATCCCAATCCACACTAATTTATCTAAACAGTTAAGATAATACAATATACTTTTTCTTAAAAAAAATTAATTTTGTTTAAATAATCTTTTAAAATCCTATTTGCTCAGAATCGAACACAAAAATATCAAAGTTCAAAGGGCAATGATACTCATCAAATTATCAATGCGTATATGTGAAAGTAACCTTGATGGAGAAAAAAAAGCAAGAAAGTATTGTTTATTTACAATTTCAATTTTTAAAATAAAACTGATTTTTTTCTGGTAAATATTGCTTTCTATCTCTGTTCGTAGCGTAGGTCAACGCATTAAGGAATTTAAAAAAGTGGGAGAAAACTCCCCTCGATTTAAAAGTGGTCGCAAAACTTGTTTTAAAAGTCCTTACAGGATTCTATAATCGATAAATGCGGTTTGAAACTAGGGTGAGAAGTTTTGAATTGGGTTAAACCTTTGTTTGTTAGATGTCGCTCGGTGCTTAGAAAATGAAATTGTGGAACTATTATTTTTAAATTTTTAGATTTTGTCAATACAAACATTTTTAAATTGAAATTTTGTGACAAAAAAAATGTTTTTCTGTATAAAATATTCGTCGGCGCTATCAACTGCATCGATATTATTTAGGGTTTCATAAATATCATTTATTCAAAATCTAAACTAAATATTTGAAATTATTAAAATATGGTAAGTAACAACCCTTATTGTCAGTAAAATTCAATTAAATGTAAAAATATATACGATATATATGATTTAGTTATTAATTAGTAATTCTTAATTTTTCTTATGCAAAACAAAAACCTATTACGGTTAGAAAAATCGTTTTTTTTTTAATATTTATTTTGAAAAATTGGAAGTATAAAAATTATTGTGACATTACTTGAAAATATCTAAGAATATGCTGACTATCAAACAATAAAAAATATCTAACACGGATTCCAGCGCTTGTTATGATATAATTTGCAATATAAAATAATGCATTTAGTCATCCTTGGTACATTTAGACATTTTGTTGTGCTTAAACAAAGACACAAAGTTTTAACAAAAAAAAAACATCAATGTTAAGCTGGGTCCACAATTACAAATATGTCGTTGAAAATATTTTCGCCGGTAATATAATCTTATTTATTTATCACATAAATATTTATTCACCAACATTTTTACATCTCCACGCTCAAGCCATACGTGATAGGGCTCCACACTAGACTGGTACTTTTCTCGTCTCGTCTCGTAAAACCGAGACGAGAGCGAGATGAGACGTTTTTGAACATTATTTAGGCGATACCGTTTCGGATGGACACGCATTGAAAATAAATGCTAAAGAATCTGAATTAGATTTTACAAGACCTGAAGATTATTAAGGAGACATCATCGATAAGAATAAAGGAAAAGAAAATCCAAAATGAGGAATCCGAAGAAGAATCTTGTGATAAATCTATTGATAAACCTGTCGAGGAAAAGAAAAGTAAAGTAAAAAAAAGGAAAAAGTTTCAACGGAGGATAAAGAAAACGAGAATGTTAATAAAGATGCCTTATTAAAAAAAGTAAGTAAGAGTACTAAAGAACTTAATTACAGGAATAAGGAAAAACGTCAGAGTAGATCTAAAGAACAAGATTATAATAAAAAGGAGAAGAAAAAAGAAAAGCGCAAATAGCTTGAAAGATATAATGTTAGAGCTAAAATAGCAGAGAAACCTCTTCAGAATTTGTTTCTGAACTTCTGAGAAAAATAAACTAGCAAGTAGTATAAACATTTAATTTTTTTATAATAAAAGAAAGGTCTGCATAGGTTAGGATAAATGTACGAAATCTAAAATCTGGTAATCATCTGTAAAATATTTTATTTTATACAAAATGGCACTCTCAATGTGTTTCGATTTTTTTAGGATTTCCAAACAGTTTGAGGGTAATAACATTTTATGACCCAAAGAGTACCTAGAAACTACATTTGTTGTTGAATGTATCTGTGCAGAATAAAACATTTTAAATAAAATTTTCAATTCTATTGACAACAGGAGTAACGAAATCAACATTAACATGCTCTCCAGTTCAAATTCGACAATTGCATTTTTTTTTTAAACGGTGTCTGGTTATTATAATTAAATAATATTTTTAAACTAATTAACATTTATCATTAACGAAATGTAAAATGTATGTTTATGAAAATATTGTAATGTGCAGAATGAAAAAAGTTGTATTTTATTATATAACAATATGTTTATAATTATAATTTGTATAGATAAAAAAAATAAATAAATAGTGACGCATTTATAAATTACAATAGAATTAATAATTACCTCGTTTTGTACTATCTTAGAAATAAGTTCTAGCAATAAAGAGATTTGACGAGACAAGACGAGACAAACAGTTAAGAGACGAGACCGAGACTGAAACGAGACTTATATTTTTCTCAAGTAACGAAACCGAGACGAGAATTTCGAAATTCTCGCCTCATCTCGTCTCGTGTGAAGCCCTAATACGTGAAAATAAGTGAAGGTTACATCGCTGTTTCCTGAGTTATTGATCTTGTCGAAGTTTTTCTACTTCCTGCTTAAAAATTTACTAAACAGTAAAAACACAAGAGCTTTTTTTATCGGTTAAATTTCTCTTTGTAACCAAAAATTTTGCCAATCAGCAATTTTACGAGAAAAACTGACATGGAAAAATCGCGAGACCGGAGGTCGAGCGATTTTGCCAAATGTTAGTTTTTCGAGGAAAATTACTGATGGAAAAATTTTGAGTTTAAAAGAAATTTATCCTTAAAAAAAAGCTTGAGTGTTTTTTGGCATGATAAATTAACGACAAAATATAGAAAGAACAACAACAATAATTATCTATATTGATACAATTAAATTATTTCATTATTACTATTTTTTAACAATTTTTATTATTTTCTTATTCATCTTCCATATTTCAATGTCAATCAAACAAATAATTTTAACTGACAGAACTAAAGTTAAATTGACGTGCTGACGAGATTCACAGCTACTAGATCTAGTCTGATTATGAGGAACATGCATTTTTATCGCGAGGACCAGGCATTTTTATCGCGATAAAAATGGATGCACCTTTTTTATCGCTGTCAAACTGATAAAACTTTCATCACTAAATGACACATTTTATATAGGAGTTAATTTACCAGACAGAAACTACTCAAAATTCAAATGATGTTCGACGAAAAACCGACAAGCTACGGATCGTGTGCGTTAAATGTGACAAAAATTCTTGCGTCCTTCCACACATCCAAACTACCTAGAATGCGCGGTAAATATTTGCGGCGAACAAAAATATTTGTAGATGTGTATTTTCCCTAATTTTCACTATTTTTTGCTAATTTCTCTATTTTCACAATTTTGAACTATTTCTTCCTCTTTTTGAGTTTTTCCCAATTTTCACTGTTTTCTTTATTTTTCCTATATCTTCCTAGATTTTGTGTTTTCCATTAGTTTGTCCTATTTTCTTTATGTTTGCTTATTTTTCCTTACTTGACCTTATTCATAGTTATTTTTAGAGATTCTCACACAAGGCGAGAATTTCAAAAATCTCGTCTTGGTCTCATTAGTTCAGAAAAAAATAAGTCTCGGTCTCGTCTCGTAAAGATTTGTATCGTCTCATCTGATCAAATCTCCTTATTGCTAGATAGTACAAAAAGAGGTAATTATTAATTCTATAAATGGGTGATTATTTATTCATTTTTGTTTTTTTATTTGAACGTTACTGAATCATTATCTATACAAATTATAACTATAAACATAATAAAATAAAATAAAACTTTTCATTCATACACGTTACAATATTTTCGCAAACATACATTTTACATTTCGTTAATGAAAAATGGTAATTAGTTTAAAAATTAAATGAAACTGTAAATTAAAATTTTTCTTCTATTGATAAAGAATGATAAAAAAATCGGTTGTGTTGCCCCAAAACTTTCCCGACGAGTATCCACGAATACTTTTTCATATATTTAATGTTAAAGTTTCAAATTTTGACATTTTTTATTTTGACACATGACAGTTGGAGAAATAATGTTGACTGTTGTGAATAAAGTTTTTCAAGGGCTTTCAAATGACATATTGCAAGTTGAGTTCCGTGACATATTGCATCTTTCATTTTTTGATAGTGACACTTCCGTGTGACAGATGTCGTACAAAAACTAATGGGTTCTTCCGACTGATAATCAAAACCCAAATTTCAAATTTCAGCTCAATCTTATTAATACTTTTTCATATATTTAATGGTAAAATTTCAAATTTTGAATTTTTTTATATTGTTCTGAATAGAGTTTTTCAAGAGCATTCAAATTACATATCGCAAGTCAAATTTTGTTACATATTGCATCTGTCATTTTTTGATACTGCACTTCCGCTTGACAGATGTCGTACAAAAACTAATGGATTCTTGCGACGGGGAACCCAAACCCATATACCAAATTTTAGCTCAATTTCCTTATCCCTGTAATTACGTTCTTTAGTACTCTTACTTACTTTTTACCTCTCGCCCTTCAGATAAGAGAGGTATAGGAATCATGCTAAAAATTGGGTAGTGAGTTTTCAATGGATAAACACGATTTTAATATTTTCGCGATGATGTCTGTGTGTGTGTTAGTGTGTGTGTGTGTGTGTGTGTGTGTGTGTTAGTGTGTTAGTGTGTGTGTGTGTGTGTGTGTGTTTGGATGGATGTTGTAGTAACGATAACTCAAAAACTACTGAATAAAAAATATTGAAATTTTGCATACAGGATTCTGATACCCTAGATTAGATCTGATTAGATTTTGGTGCCAATCGCACAACCGGAAGTGGCAGTTGCTATGGGTGAAGACGCCATTATTATACAAAACGGCAATAAAGTTTTACACATATATTTTGTATACCCTACAGTTTATTTTCATCTCATTAAAATTTTCTAAACTTTTGCCATTGTTGCCAGATTTACAAAAATATAATTTTTTTTCATACTTTTTTGTGTCAACCTGTAAATTTTTGATTCAAAAAATGGTGAGAGGTCATGTGCTGGCCACATCAGATTTTTTAAATAAGTCATCTTTATTAACATTCTCGTTTTCTTTATCCTACGTTGAAACTGTTTCCTTCTTTTTACTTTTCTTTTCCTCGACAGGTTTATCAATAAATTTATCACAAGCTTCTTCTTCTAATTCGGATTCCTCATTTTGAATCTCCTTTCCTTTATTCTTATCGATGATGTCTCCTTCTTCATAATCTTCAGGTCTTATAAAATCTAATTCAGATTCTTTAGCATTTATTTCCAATGCGTCTCCATCCGAAACGGTATCGCCTAAGTAATTTTCAAACAGGTCTCGTCTCGCTCTCGTCTCGGTTTTACGAGACGAGACGAGATGAGAAAGGTATCTTTCTCATGTGAAGCCCTATTATTTTTCGCCATTTTCCTCATTTTTTCCCTATTTCTCCTACTGTTTTCATATGTTAAACTATTTTCTCGTATTTTTCCCAAATTTCCCAATTTTTTAATATTTTTCCAAAATTTTCCTATTTTGCTCAATTTTTCTTATTTTTTTCCAATTTTTCCCTATTGTTCTCTATTTTTTCCCTATTTTTCAATCTCCTTACCAAATTTCTTTATTTTTCCCTTTTTTCCCAATTTGTGCCTGTTTTCCCAATTTATCGCTATTTTTACTTGCTTTTCTCTATTTTTTCCATATTTTAAGAGTTTTTCTCTATTTTCTCTAAATTTCTTTATTTTCCCCGTTTCTCCTACTTTACCCTATTTTTCCTATTCTTATCTATATTTCCCTACTACCATTTACCACTCGAGTAAGTGCGTGAACATATATATACTTAGTCTATGTTAGCCACCGGTTTTCACCCTTTTCTACCCCTTAAAATCAAAATTTTACAAAATCCTTCCTTATTACCCACATATTCTCGAAGTTTCAAGTCTCTGAGCTTTAGCTTTACATTGATTCTTTCTCAGTCAGTCAGTCAATCAGTCAGGATTTCGCCGTTTAAATTATAGATTACATGATTACATTTTTTTAATATCCGATGCGAATAACAAATAAATCACTAATAGACTTAATAAAGCATAATAATAATTATAATAGATTTGAGCTACTTGAAAAATACATAAAAATAATGATTTGTTTGCTTTGTTTTTTTTTGCATAAATAATGGAAAATCTATAAAGAAAAGATAAAATATTTAATAATAAAGCTAGACCATCCGACTAACCAGTTTCCCACAAAGCTAAAAAATTTTAAATAATGTTTATTTTAAGTAATGTATTATCAGTCAATTAAGAAAATACCCTTCTGGCAAGCATTTTGCAGCTGCGTCATTATCCCTTAAATTTTTAAAAATGTCAATAATTTTTTTTAAAATCTACTCCCACAAGGCTACAATTTTAATATGTTGTAATTTACATGTGTTTAAGTGTAAACAAAATTAACAACCTATTTTGAGGGTGGCAAGTATGTGCCAGATGATAGCAAAGTTGTCATCGGGATAGTAATTCATAACCTGCTCCCACAAGACTAAAATTTTGAGGGTATGTTCTTTCAATTGTTTAAAAAGTATATGTAAGTAACCAGAATATTCTAGCGGTTGCAGGAGTAAAAAATAGTTAACTTTTTCCCCATTTAACCGCCTCTGTATCTCTTATGGTTTTTGATATAGGTATTGTTATTCCTTCCAATTTTAGACATCCTGTATACTCGTCTGGCAGACTCCTGCATCCGCTAGAATATTCTGGCTACTTACATATACTTTTTAAACAATTGAAAGAACATATATCCTTGTGGGAACAGGTTATGGATTACTATCCCGATGAAAAATTTGTTATCATCTGGCACATACTTGCAACCCTCAAAATAGGTTGTCAATTTTTTTTACACTTAAACATATGTAAATTACAACATATTAAAATTATAGACTTGTGGGAGTAGATTAAAAAAAAAATTATACATTTTCAAAAATTTAAGGGATAATGACGCAACTGCAAGATGTCTGCCAGTATAGTACTTTCTTATTAACTAACTGATAATATACCATCATTTAAAATTGTTTTAGCTTTGTGGGAAACGGGAATACCTAACTCTAAGAATACCTATCGATAAAGAAGCGAAGGCTACGGTATTTGCATGGACCGAAATTTGTATGCGCATGCGCGAATTATATTAGTTATACGTCAATGTCAATTCAGTTTAAAGGTACTATATTTTTGAATAAAGTGCGGATTGTTTGTTCATTTGCTTTATTTTATTGCAAATATTGCTTTGTTTTGTAAACATATTTATAAAATGAATTTTTGTCAATACCCGAACGGAGAGATCACTCTTTTCGCTCGTTTTACCCCAGAGTGGGGTAAAACGAGCGAAAAGAGTAACGAAGCCGAACTCAGCTTTTATATTAGTTATCTGTCACAAAAATTTTTGCCCTTCCAACATCAAAGAAATTTGGCCGGTCTTCGCTTCTTGGTATATATGTATTCTTTGCCTAACTTTAAATCCGGTTCTATTTATCTAGACCATTTCACATTTCAAACTATGAAAATAAAAATAATATCTGACAACGGATCTAATATTAGTAGTTATCAAAGTTCTAAAACTATTAATTCCATTAAATCAAAGTAAATTTGACTTTCCAGAGCCACCACATAAAGAGCGGGTAATTTAAGAAAATTACAACCAGTCTCGAAATCCAAACGTAAACGGTACGAGTGTATGCGGACCCGTCCAACTATTAGTGAGAAACTCATCCGCGAGAATAGCAAAATGTAGTCCCAGTAGTAAATGCCGTGGCCAAAGGTCCACGACTAGATTACGTAGATAAAGAACAGAACGGTCGACTGCATCTCACAACCATTCCGGGCTTTATTCTTGTTAAGTAACGACATAGTTGAGGTTTCCAGTTGTTAATGTGGAACACTATTTCCCATATTGCGGATACGACCTCAGTTTTGCTTATATTAAAGTGCCATGCCAGGAAAATGTGCAAATACCTAAGATATAAGACATATTCCATAAACTAAAAAAAAAATGATTTAAGATTTTAATTAATTAACTAATTTTTTGTATGATTTGTATTTCCTCTTATTCTGACTCATTAATTATTTTGTATTACCTTATTTTCTATCATTTTTTTCTAAATATCTCAGCTTAACTTTATCTTGCTTCCTTATTTCTTCTTTATTAGCTGTTTTCTTGTACGAATTTACTTTTTCTTTTCAATTTGTTTCACTTATTTCAATGTATTAACTGTATTTCTGCATTTTAGTGAAATTAGGTCATGCATGAAACATGCCAATTAACAATTTAGTTTAGCAACTCTTGTCTAAATAAACGCTAACAATAATAGTCAACAGAACATTAAAACTTGTGGTAGTGTATTCGGAATCAAAGCGCCATTAAGCAAAAATAAGAATACAACACGAACTATTATTGTTTCGAAAATTTGTTTGTTTTTATTGCGATTTATTAATTTAAATTTGTTACCATTTAAATTAATTAGATTTACTGGCAGTAGATAGAACGTCCTTTAACTTTACTCAATAAGTAAAGGCAATGGCGTTTAGAATAAAACTTTACAAGTTGATTTCTTGTACAATTGTCACAATCTAAACGTCATTGTCATTAGTTAGAGAACTGACAGTTAGTACCATTGAAATTTACTTTAAACGTGTTTTAATGTACAGCTGCTGCAAGCCAATTTGTCTAACTAGAATTCTTATTTATTACAATCACTAGAATTATTATTATTTTTACTTGAATAATAATATGGTTGGTTACAACGTTAATTTCATATTAAAAAATCTATTTTGAATATATTTGAGTCTCATGAAAAGTATAAGTTTGGTAAAATAGTGCAAAAGTAAAAATTAAAGTCTTTTACCATATTTGTACTTAACGTCTCGATAATTATAAGCATCTCCTCTACCATTCTTAAAACTACTATAATTACGTATACATTCATATGATATTGGTATAGTAGCAGGAAAGTATTATGTAGGTAAGATAAAATTTTATCTATACCTCATTTCTATATTTGATTCCCTTATTATATAAACCTAACATTTATGTATTAAAATGACTATGACATACTCCTCTGCGAGAAAAAATCATGTTAGTGAGCGATAATATACTCGTACGAACCCTCTAACCCTCAAGCCTGACTATTTAAAAAAAATTGAGCCCTTTATTATTTAAGCCTGTCATACAGCAATGCTTAAAAGGCTTAGTACGGTATAAATATTCGGTTATGTATATTACCCATTGAGGTACGCCTCTGTCTTATCCCTTAAAACACATTTGATGGCCTTTTAGTTTTCAAGCACTGTAAAAAATATTTTGACCATTTATCTCTCAGATATGTAAAAATAATAAAATTAGAATCCAGCGTTATTATACCATTGCTACTATGCATGATTTTTGTATAAGCATTATTGTATTATTCTTGTATAAGTATTGTAATGAAGTTATTTTCCGTGAAGATTAAAATATTTAAATTAAATCGCTCACGCCACTGGATTTAGAATTACTTTAAAATTATGTGAGAGTCGGCCGTACCAGTTGTAATATCCGCGGAAAGATGGAGTCACTCTCGTATTTGTTTTGCATACCCAGCCGACTTTATGGTATACGGCAGTCGGAGTCGATCAGTTAGGTGCAGTGGCAGCCTGAAATCCGAGTTCCAGCGGCAGTCCAAATTGGAGTTCCGGTCCAGTCCGAGTTCTATCCTGAGAACCAGTCAGCGACCTTTAGAAATAGGTCAAGATGAGCTGAAGTCAAGTTCCATTGTGCCTGTACCGTAGCGAAACCGTCAATCCGACCACGCCAGCCTAGAAGACGTTCCAGTACTCTCCGACGTATCAAAGATTAAAGAACCGTGTTACACACCCGCTTTTCCTCGCCGGACCCTGGTATAAATAAAAAGTATTATTTATTGGAATTTTATTTTTGTTTATCCTTTATCCACGCAGTAAATTTCCAGGTTCTCAAGCCCGCCCTTTTGGCCGCTAGTGATTTTGGTCGACCCGTGGAGTATTTCTTCTCCACTGACGCTGCCCGTGGACTGGCCTTCACACTATAAATGGAAGGTGGAGCCTGAGGCAATCCGAGACCTGAACCAAAGCACCAAAGTGACCCGTAACGACCAAAGAGCGTTACAGTATTACTTTTTTGTCTCAATTCAAATCTAATGATGATTTGATATTGGTACTGGTCATGATTCTTGCTTACGTATTTATTACGTATTTATTCTACATCACATTTATGATACAATTGCATTTGCCATTGTATCAATCGGACCAATATTAACGGGGGAAGAGTCACTATATTTAGTGGAGTAAACGACATGCACCGGTTATAGCCCATTATCAGCAAAATCTACATGTAAATGTCCATAAGAAAATTTAAGGTTTATTCCGTCAAAAATTGACTAATTCAAGGTAAAAAATTTAAGGTTTATACTGGCAAAAATTGAATAATTCAAGGTCACTCCCCATCGCTTTTATCAGCTGAGAGATAACACCGGCTCGCGATTTTGAAAACGTCTGTTCGTTGATATAAAGCAATAATTATAAAAATTAGTACAGCTTCGCTTCGGAGGTAAAAGGCCTAAATATTTTTTTACATGATCAGTCTTAAAAGAACCATAATTTTTACTTTCCCTCTACCAACGTACATCACAGCTACGCACCATTTAATACATAACCTAACTTTTTATGTATAACAATATTGACCGGGTTACCAACAGCTGTTTTTGCTATAATACAGTTTTTCCATTTCTACCAATCACAATTTTTTATGTTCTCTACTAAAATATTTAAAATAAATTGAAATGACCACAATTTTTACTTATTGGTTAAATTTATGGCAAAAAAATTCTAAATATTGTGTTTGATTTTGTATGGTTTTGAAGGATTTGAAATTCTAATTATTATTAAATAATTTTTTTATTGAAACACCCTGTATATTCATTTTATAATTGTAATACCCTTTATATTCATTTATCTGTTGATTTGCATGTTATTACAATTCCAATGTTGTTCGTCCGGTTGTGTTAGTGCTAGAATTCTAAATTCACTATCTCCTAAGAAAAGAGTATTACGTTGGCAACACTGTATTGCGTACAATGTATTAAGACCCGTTGGCACTCGTTGAAATCAGGGGATCTTTTTAATTTTATGCCCTTTTGGCACTTGTGTAGGTTTTGTGCTAAGTACATCGAACCGAACCACACTACAAATTTTATTGTAATCTGAGACTGAGGTCCAAGTGTCTTTTTGACGATACATTTTTGCACACTTCAACCCCAAAAAAAATCCTTATACCTGAGTAGGTAAAAAATATTGATAACTTAGAGAAAGTATTTTGTAGTGTTAGCGAGAAGGTGAAAAATATGGTCTGTAAATATGTTGCTATTATTATTTAGTTTAGTCTTCTTATACTAAAATGACAGCTACTTGACGTTAATATGGGCGTAACTAGTCTCCGCTAATCTGATCAGGTAGGCAAGGTAGATATAGCCCGGCTGGGCCGCGATCCAAACAGTTAACCAAATCTTCTTAACTCATCCCGGTTGAGGGTATATTTATTATAAATTAACACTCACCTTAAAATAAAAAAAATGTTCCATGGATTTTAAAGTAATAGTTATTAAAAAAAGTGTTACAATTATATTATTTACAACTTTTATATGCAAAATAATATTAAACAATTTTAACAAAATCAGGTGTGGTAAAACGTTATGCTCAATTGTTTTATTTGCAATAAAATCCTGTTTCTTTTTTGTTGTCATATTAAATATTTAAGGAGTACTTACACTGTTTTGTTTTATGTAAATCTCTGATTGAAAATTTAAAAGCTCATTTATAAAAATAAACAAAGACTGGTGTGTTTGGTAAAATGAACTGTTTGCATTTACCCAAATATACACACAATTTTATCACAGTTGTTCATACAAGAAAGAATGAAATGTAACTAAATTAAATACCAAGATCTAATATGAAATACCGTTTCTCTAAATAATTTGGTTTTTTCAATATTTATGATTCCATAAATAACATTTATTTATTTAATCGCTTTACTTGTGGTTTCGGGATTCATTTCCATTACCTGTCGATTTCGGCCGAGATAGGAATCTTAAAGGAACCCAAAAGATATTAGGGGAATAGCCCTATTATGTTGGAGAAGTAACGGAAAGAAAAAATTGTGGTCTTTTCAATTCATTTAATTAATTACAATATTTATTACAAATATTTTAGTGGAGAAAATAAAAACTTGTTATTAATAGAAATAACAACAATGTATTGCTAGCGATAACAGCTGTTGGTAACGCTGTCAATATTGATTTACATGAAAAGTTAGGTTATGTACCAAAATGGTGCATATCTGTGATGTGCGCTGTTAGAGGTAAAGTAAAAATTATGGTTCCCTTAAGACTGATCATGTAAAAAAATATTTTACCCCAAGCAGAGCCATAGTAATTTTTATAATTATTACTTTATCAAAACCGAGAACCGGTGTTATCTCTAAACTGATAAGAGCTATGACAAGTAACCTTGAATTAGCCAATTTTTACCAGAGTGAACCTTAAATTTTCTTGTGGAGATTTACATGTAGATTTTACTGCACTAATGACTTTTGGAAACCTTGCAATATTAAAAAATTCAGTTTGTGTTTTTAATTTTTCCTTTGCAATTCTTGGAAATTTTATGTGATTTATGTGAAGTGATGTTACAACCGTTGATATTCTTTTAATAATTCTTCCAGCTGTGGTAATGTGTATTCTACTTAAATCTGCAATTGATTGAAGATGGTTACCCATTGCACAAGATCCTATAAATACCAATTACTTATTTATAGGTGACACACAGTTATTTCTGAAAAAACGAAAGACCATAAAACCATTTGTTTTAAATTGATATAAATTAATAATACTAACACATCGTAGTGAAACTAAAAACTGCTCTATTTCAGGCAAAAAACAATTGTAGTTTCGTTTGTCAAACGAAATCTTACAAAGAAAGTTTGATGATCGACACTCTCCAAATATTCACTTCTTCTGTACACCATTCGTGGAATTCCATTTAATATGAATTCAAGGGCAGCTAATCTTCATCTATAAAATACATTTTTGTTCATTTATCACACACAAACAAAAAAATGTAATAAGAACAATTGCCGTCTGTCAAACTATTTGTGTTAACTTACTAACGAGTGCTTAAGCAGCAGAAATTTGTTTGTGTGTCAAGTTAGCTCCCCATTTTCGAATTTTAATATTTTAATATTCCTTAAACTTAACTACAAATTCCAAAACACGCAAAAAACCATTTTTAGAGCTAGCCCCCCATTATTTTTATTTCGATTTTTTTTTCTATTGCACCTGATTGTTCTAGTTGTTCTGAACATTGTTCCAAATTGTCATGTCTTAAAAAAAATATTTCAAGCCTAAAATCAATAAAAACCATTTGGGTCCAGCCCCCATTATTTTTTTTTTCGAAGTTTTTTTGTTGTACTAGATTTTTCTAGTTATTCTTAGCATTGTTCAAATTTTTATGTCTAAAAAAAAATTTCAAGCTCAAAATCAATTAAAACCATTTATAGCCAGCCCCCTATTATTTTTTATTTCGATTTATTTTTCTATTTACCAGATTGTTCTAGTTGTTCTGAACATTGTTCCAAATTGTCATGTCTTAAAAAAAAAAATTTCAAGCTTAAAATCAATAAAACCATTTGGGTCCAGCCCCCCATTATTTTTTTTCGAAGTTTTTTTTGTTGTACTAGATTTTCTAGTTATTCTTAACATTGTTCCAAATTTTCATGTCTTAAGAAAAATTATTTCAAGCTTAAAATCAATTAAAACCATTCATAGCTAGCACCCCATTATTTTTTTCAGAATTTTTTTTGTTATACTAGATTGTTCTAGTTGTTCTTAGCATTGTTCCAAATTTTCATGTCTTAAAAATATTATTTAAAGGTTTGAAGAGAATATATTTTAACTCTAATTAGATAATATTGAACGTACCTACAATAGCTATTTGTGTATTAAGAGCGGAAAGTGATACTTTGCCGCTTGAGGCAGAGAGTTGCCCGCGCGACCCGTAGCGGAGCGCGGGCAATCTGCCGAAAGCGGCAAAGCACTTTCTGCTCGAATTGCACACAAGATTTTTTCTACGATCACATTATTTTTAGACAAATAATTAAAAAAAAAACATGAAAAATACACTTTTCATAAACTAAAACTGAAATAATGACGTTTCATTAATTTCATAGTCTACTATTTGCACAGAATAGTAAGTAGGTACTTAAATATGCAATCACTATTGCATATAGGTGTACCTAGGTGTATCTAGGTGCACCTTCTGACTGTTATATTTTTACCAGATAAATTTTATAAAATAAAGTTTAATTTCGTTCGAAATATCTTCAAATATTAATATTTCAACTAAAATATTCAGACTGCCCTACATTTTGTTTTAATATACCTATTATTTACTACCTTTCTTTAGTTTATTGTAATTGAAAACAGGCGAGCGGAAAAGTACGCGCTAGAGCGACAATAATGTCAAATTATTACAGTCACGGAAAACATCAACTTTGCGGTTAGATTTGAGTGTGCAAAAGCCTACTTTGGGTAGTGATCGTAGGAAAAAGCTTTTTTCTTAAATTTTAATTAATAAGTCTTTAAAAATAACTGTCACAAATCAACTTACACTATGGGGTACAAATTGGTAATATATTTATATTTTTAACCAAATGAAATGAATAACCTAGCTTTTGTTACTGTTTAGCCTCAAAAAAAAAATGTAGGAAATTCAAAAATATTTTTGCTTAAATTTTTGATAAAAAGAAATAAAAAAATATTTCGAAAGATTAATGTTAACACTAAAGAAAAGAATTAAATAATATGTACTGAAGTTAGACTTCAATTGTTTTTACTTAATTTATCCTAACGTTATTTTTTAAACACATAAAAATTTGTAACAAAGCTAAGAACTACTACAATAAAAAAAATTTCGAATAAAAAATAATGGGGGTCCAGCTATAAATTGTTTTAATTGATTTTGAGCTTGAAATAAATTTTGAAGACATCTAAAATTAGGAACAATGTTAAGAACTACTAGAACAATCCGATAGAACAAAAAAAAAATCGAATGAAAAATAATGGGGGCTAGCTATAAATGGTTTTAATTGATTTTGAGCTTGAAATAATTTTTTAAAACATGAAAATTTGGAACAATACTAATAATAACTAGAACAATCAAGTACAATAAAAGAACTTGGAAAAAAAAATAATGGGGTGCTGGACCCAAATGGTATTTATTGATTTTGGGTTTGAAATAATTTTTTTTAAGACATAAAAATTTGGAATAATGTTCAGAACAACTAGAACAATCTTTAGCGACAGAAAAAAAAATCGGCTGTGTCACCCCAGGACTTTCCCGGCTCGACCGTAGAGAATATGTTATTTATTATTATTATTTTAAGTACAAAATACCAAGCATTATATTGATTTATGGAACACATTAAAAATAGCGAGCTGATGGTGAATTAATATTTCAATATTGGTAATGACATAAGCTGCGCATGCGCACGTTATATACCATACTGCTACAATTAGGATCTCCTAAAATCATGTGTGAAAACTATTGGGGAAAAATTTTCATACAATATTTGTAGGGAATTTTAAATGTGTATGTTTCTTGCCATCTAGCGGCGAAACTATGAGGAATTCGATAAAAGTTAAAGAAAATTTAATGCTTTACAACTTTGCACAAGAAAATTTTGCACTAAATGCCTTGTTTGTCCTCAAAATCAAGAAAAACTAGAGAAAACATACATGCACATTTTTTACGCGCCCTCTAGTGGCGCTACTATTGGAGATTTTAGAAAAAGTTTGAGACAAAAGTTATAGAGAATTTTATGCTCTAAAACTTTGTACTACAAAATTTTGCACTAAAATGTATTGTTTGTCCTCAAAATCAAGAAAAACTAGAGAAAACCTACATGCACATTTTTACGCGCCCTCTAGTGGCGAGACCATTGGAAATTCTGGAAAAGGCTTAAGACAAAAATTGTAGGTAATTTTATGCTCTAAAACTTTGTACTACAACATTTTGCACTAAAATGTATTGTTTGTCCTTAAAATTTAAATAAAGCAAAAAATTGTTACATGTATATTTAACCAATGTCGGTCTTGAGGACCCTCCACTGTACCAATTTAAACCAAAAATTAATGGTCGCATTCTAGGCACACACCGACCCTTCATACCAAATTTCAGCTTGATTGGTGAACCGGTTCGGCAGTTATCGTGGAAGATTACACACAAACACACAGACACACAGACAGACAGACCATACGCTGGAAATGGTCTCAATCTTCTTGGGGGACCTCAAAATGGATATTTCCATCAATATCTCGATTTTTTTTTTGCTCGTTCACCTTACTTTCCCTTTGATGGGTCCGGGAAAGTAAAATCGAAATAAAAATAATGGGGGCCAACTCTAAAAATGGTTTTTTGAGTTTTCGGTCCTTTGTATTTATGTTTAAGGAATAATTCTTTGGAACGATTTGGTACAAACCTAGAACAATTTGGAACAACTTTCAATATATTAAAATTCGAAAAATGGGGGGGCTAACTTTACACACACCAGAAATTTACAGTTTCAGTAACGTCCGCTTAATAACCCTATAACGAAAGCTTAAAAGATGGTGCGAACGGTACTACCAACTTAACTATTAACGAAAAGGCGGGCGAACGTACCTATAAAACATTTTTTAGTTTTTGCATGAGTGTAGAAAAAATATTGTATGCAACTCGTGCAAAAAGTGTTATTCAACTCAGAAGGAAAATGTCACGTCAGGTGTTATATATAATTAATTTTTGGACTTGTTTCATAAATAACTATTTATTACAGAATTTTATAATAAAGTATAATCTGTCCTCTCAAAATTAGCACAATAATAACGAAGATAGATGTTACTGCCTGTTTGCTATTGCTATTGTGAATAATTTTTTCTTCCCTATTTATTCACATAGTCTTCTAATTTTTTTCTAAAAAGTTTTAAAAATCTTGAAGAAGATATGAGTATAAAATTCCTCGACAAATTGAAAAAAAAGTGGGTGAAAAAATAAGAGTAAGGCAAAAAACCACTCCGAGTCGAGCGAAGCGATGTTCGGAGCAATCATATTAATTATGCTCGAGAAATCCATGAATCTAATTTTTTTATGACTTTCTTCAGATTTCTTCTCTCACTTGTTTCACGTTTCTAAAAAACTGTTTTTTACCTCTCGCCCTTCAGATAAGAGAGGTATAGGAATCATGCTAAAAATTGGGTAGTGAGTTTTCAATGGATAAACACGTTTTGGGGTCCCTAGAATACGATTTTGATATTTTCGCGATGATGTCTGTGTGTGTGTGTGTGTGTGTGTTAGTGTGTGTGTGTGTTAGTGTGTGTGTGTGTTAGTGTGTGTGTGTGTTAGTGTGTGTGTTTGGATGGATGTTGTAGTAACGATAACTCAAAAACTACTGAATAAAAAAATTTGAAATTTTGCATACAGAATTCTTATACCCTAGATTAGATCTGATTAGATTTTGGTGCCAATCGCACAACCGGAAGTGGCAGTTGCTATGGGTGATAACGCCATTATTATACAAAACGGCAATAAAGTTTGACACATATATTTTGTATACCCTATAGTTTATTTTCATCTTATTAAAATTTTCGAAACTTTTGCCATTGTTGCCAGATTTACAAAAAAATAATTTTTTTTCATACTTTTTTGTGTCAACCTGTAAATTTTTGATTCCAAAATGGCGAGAGGTCATGTGCTGGCCACATCAGATTTTTTAAGAAGGGGAACTAGTGGGGGTAGATATCTGGAAGGAAGTCATCAAAAAACTTGATGCATGGGTTTCTGGAGCATGATTGATTTATCATTTATAAAACAGCACTAGTTACCCTGTTTAAATATGACCACTGGAGTAAGAAGATCTGGTTGTGCGGAAATCGACAGCTCTTGTTGGGGTTTGACCGCCTAACTCCATTTCCGGGGTTGAATTCAAATAATAATAGTGCAAGTAGTTAATAACCAACGTATATGTGGAACTTTAATTGTAAAAGTTACAAAGTTTTCAAAAGTTCAAAAAGTGACAATTTGTAAAATTATTGACAACAATAACAACAACAATTTTTTTCACATTATAACCAACATGCTGGGTATTTTTTTTATTTATAATGTGTGTTCAAATCCCTGCAGCCTTAGAGATTTTTATAATAATTTAGATAAAAATTCTTGTTGTAATGTTAATGCCCATAATTTTTCTTTACGTATTTATTCTATACGTCGCACTTGTCGTTTGCCACGTTTAAATCTGACCACTATTAACGGAAATCAGAAGATAGTCAAATGTCTTGCTGAAATCAATGAGTGAGCCAGAAAATAATATATCTGCAGTGGAATATAATTTAGCTAAAAAACGTTTTTTCTACTTGAAAGGAAAAAACGTAACATCCTGTATTTCATATAGATAATATGTTTTAGATACAGTTAGATTATTCAATATAAATTTATATAAAAATTAATAATTTTGTAATACATATAATAATTTTTTATTAAAATTTGTTACATACAATAATTATTTCTTTTTATTAAAAGAGTGAGAATCATCCTCTGGTTGTCCCGTTCCTAACGCGTGATTTCCCACGGGACGCAACATCCAGTCTGGAGCAACTGACCAAACCTGTCACCTCTGACCCGTCTAACGTTTGTAATGGCTTGAACTTTGACTCCAAGGACCGGCCCGTTGCTGGAGGAACCTCTTTTCGACAAGAAATTAGAATCACAGAAGAGTTATTTGCATTTGTGATTTCGAAAAAACAAGATCGGGTTACGGGACAAACAGGTGAGTGAAGATGAGAGAACGATCTAGTGATGGGAAAGATTTTAGTATTAGTTTGATTTTTGTCGGTACGGTTTTCGTTTGGTTAGAGTGAAAGAGTTGTGTTATAATTTTTTATGTGTGTTATATTTGTGTTGTTTATTGTTTTGTTTGATTTAAAAAAGAAAAATATTTCAAATGTAAGTTAATTTATATTTACTTTTTAATCAATCTGGCAATGGTGATAAAGGGTTTTTAAATTGATAATCGTACAAATAGAAAATACATGATTAGATAAAATTAAAATTGAAAATGTGTAATATTATACATGTTTTCGCAATGGTCGATAAAAAATGACCATCCTGTAATTTTACTACAAATAAAAACATCAAATTAATTTAGACTATATTACGTAACTCTCTCAATAAATAATATAAATATTTTCTTAAGTAATGAACAACAAAAAAGTTTAAAGAAAGAGAGTGTCTAGATGTCCGAACGTAATAGTTGTATGTTAACTTGAAAGTTTGATTATTCATCACTATGATCTCTTTTTTTTTACGAAATAAATACACAGGCTAGATTTAGATAGTCAAGACTTCTTTTAATAAAATACACATGTTAATTACGCTGGCTCTCTAGACTCTTGTTTTATTTTTTCATTTTTTCTTGTATTTATTTCAAACTAAATCCCAACAGTCGATTGACGTACCTTTTTTAATTAGACACGATATTCGTCAAGACGGACCTATTGGGTTTTTACCGGGTCCGCGTGCAAAAGTTAAGTACCATTGAAGCTAGTTACTTAGCTAAAATTCTGAGTTAATATCAGACTGTTCTCAAGTAACAGTAAGCAGAACGATTAGTTAAACTTACAATGAAAAATATTAAAATATTCTCAATTTGATCAAAGGCGAATGAGTTGGTACGGAATTTCCGCTTTGGGCAGTTTTTCACTTATAGGCCAGTAGCGGATCATTCGCCTGTCTCTCTTTAAATAAATTCGCGTTGTTGTACAGGCTGATTCATTAGCGTTGGCAACCGACCGAATCTCAGAAATTGTTTGTCCTAGAATTTGGGGAAAAAATTCTCTTTTAACAAAATCGGCCTTCAAAAATTGCTTAAAAATATTTTTAATGTCGTAAATTGGGTTTTTTACAAAATATTGCCTTATTAATATTGGTAAAAACCTGCTGTCCTCATTCTACAACTTTTGTCTAAGTCATTTTTCTCTATCACCTATTCTTGAGTGGGGGGAGGGGAAGTGTTCTTTCGTTGACATCAAAAGGACTGTAAGTTTCATATGTCTTAACCAATTTTCACAAACGTAGACTCCATGTAAAAAGCATTGAAGGGAGATTTCAGAAACAAAAAATCTGATGTGGCCAGCACATGACCTCTCGCCATTTTTGAATCAAAAATTTACAGGTTGACACAAAAAGTATGAAAAAAAATTATATTTTTGTAAATCTGGCAACAATGGCAAAAGTTTAGAAAATTTTAATGAGATGAAAATAAACTGTAGGGTATACAAAATATATGTGTAAAACTTTATTGCCGTTTTCTATAATAATGGCGTCATCACCCATAGCAACTGCCACTTCCGGTTGTGCGATTGGCACCAAAATCTAATCAGATCTAATCTAGGGTATCAGAATCCTGTATGCAAAATTTCAAATTTTTTATTCAGTAGTTTTTGAGTTATCGTTACTACAACATCCATCCAAACACACACACACACCCTAACACACTAACACACACACACACACACACTAACACACACACACACAGACATCATCGCGAAAATATTAAAATCGTATTCTAGGGGCCCCAAAACGTGTTTATCCATTGAAAACTCACTACCCAATTTTTAGCATGATTCCTATACCTCTCTTATCTGAAGGGCGAGAGGTAAAAACAACATATCAATCGGCAACTACAGGGCGTTATGTGACACCTATTTATTATTTCTTCCGATAAATTTCAAATGCATTGCTATAACTATAACCAGCTTACAAAGGACAAATAAAATGACTTATTGAACTGTTACGCAAAGTGATATCTCTTGTCATTCGAAATATTTTGGCTTTTTTTAATGTACCCTGTAAGTTGTAAGAAATTGTTTTGAGAAAAAAATAACAAGTAAAAACACAAAAATATTTATTAACATAAATAATCAATAATAATAAAACTAAGTTAATCGTAACAGAAATTTACAAAAAGTAAATAAAACTTTAAATACTCAAAATGCTTGCCATCATTTGTTGTGCACAAATTCAGACTTTCTATAGTTTCATATCCTCATGTGTAGTTGGACGTGTTTTTAAAACTAAATCTTTGATTCTTCCCCATAAGTAAAAATCTAAAACCGTAAGGTGTGGTGACCTAGTTGGCGTTAGAAAAATACTTTTTCGTCCAATCCACTTATCTAAAAATGCAGTATCTATATATTACCGAACAATCTTGTAGGAGAATTAGTAAATTAGTAAAAATCTAAGTACCTTTCTCCAGTTAATTATCCTTCAAAGAAAAAAGTTCCGATAATCTTTTCATTTAAAGTACCACACCATACGTTTAGATGCCAACGATTTTGGTAATTGACTTCACTTTTCCATTGTGAGTTGGTTTCTGATCAGTGGTGGCTGTTGTGCAAATTGACTTCACCTTTGCCGGAAAACGTAGCCTCATTGGTCCATAAAATTTTAGATAAAAAATTGGGATCATCGTTCAACATTCTTACGAGTTGTAATAGTCCAGTCGTCTATCAAAATCTATTTCTATTAACTCCTGGTAAAAAACAACATGATAAGGATGCATTTTACAGTTCTTTAATACTCTTCAAAGAATAATTTAATCCTAGATCTCTTGCAATTTCCCAATAATTAAATGGCAGAGAGTCTTGTTCATATATCTTCAGAATTTGTTTCTGAATTTCCGATAAAAATAAAGTAGCAAGCAGTATAAACATTTAATTTTATTTTATAATAAAAGAAAGGTCTACATAGGTTACGATAAATTTACGAAATCTAAAATCTGGTAACCATTTGTGAAATATTTGATTTGATTTTATATAAAATGACACTCTCAATGTGTTTCGAATATTTTAGGACTTTCAACAGTTTGGGGGTTATAACATTTTATGGCCCACTTAAGTCTTAGTACATTTGTTGTTGAAGGTTGAAGGTATGTGTGCAGAATAAAACATTTTAAATAAAATTTTCAATTCTATTAAAATAGGAGTAACGAAATCAACATTAACATGCTCTCCAGTTCAATTTCAACAATTGTTTTTTTTTTAAATCCTTGCCTGGTTAGACGTACGGTTAGCTCCCATGTAAAAAATAACTTAGAATACAATAATATTTTTAAACTAATTAACATTTATCATTAACGAAATGTAAAATGTATGTTTGCGAAAATATTGTAACGTGTATGAATGAAAAAAAGTTGTATTTTATTATATGACAATATGCTTATAATTATAATTTGTATAGATCATGATTTAGTGACGTCCAAATAAAAAACAAAAATAAATAAATAATCACGCATTTATAAATTACAATAGAATTAATAATTACCTCGTCTTGTACTATCTTAGAACTAAGTTCTAGCAATGAGATTTGACGAGACTGAAACGAGACTTATTTTTTTCTCAACTAATGAGACCGAGACGAGATTTATGAAATTCTCGCCTTATCTCGTCTCATGTGAAGCCCTAGATATCATATGCCTCTTCATTTGAATAATAAGGCATTATAAAAGAGTTAGTTTGAAAACGTTAAAAAATCACTTTGGCAGCAACAAAAAATTAAAAGTAAACATAATAAAACATTTTTCTACGATTCTACTATTTTGTATAATATTTGGTAAATACGGTTCTGAAAAATAAAAAATGAGCCATACTAGTTTTTCTCAATTGTTATGAAAACCGTCTCTGATATCTTTGGGTACAAAAACTCCATTTAACTTACTTTGTATCTCTTACGACGGTTTTCGAGATTTCAATACATTGCAATAAATATTTCGCCTCCCTGTATGGGTTTTGGCGTCAAATAATCTGAATTTAAATGGAAAAATTATTTTTGTGTTGCGTTTTTCGATCAATTTTTAGCTCGGAAAGTGCTTCTTTGTCGGTCTAGACCGGAAAATTGACATAACTGCTCTACAAAGTGACTTAACTGCTCGGTAAAGTATTATTTTACCGAGCTACATTAAATATCACAATTGCCATGATAGTACCATCTGTCAGTAGAGGTTTTTGACGTTTTGATGTATTTTGTATATTATTATAATTTTATAAACCATTTAAAGACAAATTTATTGGTGGCTGCACAAAAAATATTGTACGCGCCACACTCGGAAAGTGCTTTCAGGGGTCACGCCTTCGACGTAGCCCAGAAAACTGCATGCTTGTCATGTAAAATTACCTTTCCAAACTTGACACGTAAATTATTTGATACGTCCTTTGTTTACATCAAATTTCTTATTCTACAAAACTATTCCACATTTCTGCATCTAAACATTCAGAATCACTCTCTGAATTGGAATTAATATTTAGTATACATGAAACTAGAAGTTTTAAAACTTTGGACTAAGTGACCAACATTTTTTTGTCATATTGATATTAATTAATCCGAAGATGCCAAAAGCTTTTTGCACATTGAAAGATCTTCTCGCAAAATTTTCTCTCGAGAGCTTTTTATGTTTTATTTCGGACTTCTAGAGCATCTTTGGATAGTTGCCCGAGTAGTAAAACAGTCACATCGATTACAGAAATATGAATCTAAGTGTGCATACAATTTTATATATCTATCAGCTATTTTTAATCACTGTTCTCTAAATTTTTGAAAATTTATAGTGAACACAAATGAATTTGACTGTAACACAACTTTACAATTTTTCCTTAGTTCTTTAGCTCCGTGAAGTTAGCCCCCAAAAAGTGTCAAATTTTTTTTTTGGAAATTTCCAGTTTGTTAGTGCTTCGTTAGTTCTTCTTAGTGCTTTAACTACTTTCGTTAGTACTTTATCCGTTTTCTACATATTAAGGATTTTCTAATTTCAAGGTCAGCCCTGAAAATTTACCAAAATGGAAGAAATTCGGTACTTTGTTTTAGTGCTTCGTTAGTACTTCTTAGTGCTTCAAATAGTGTCGAAAGTGCTTGTCTATTTTTTTAGATGTTTTAGATTTTAACCCCAGAACATTTTCCTATTGACTCAATTTTGGTATCAGTTTTTAGTGGTTCTTTAGTGCTTATTAGTGCTTTAAAAAGTTGCATACACGATTCTTTCCTTTTCGAAATATTTAACTTTAATTTTCAAGGTCAGCCTTCAAGTCACATGGGATTGACTTAAATCCAGAGTCGTTTCTTGACGCACCGTTAGTGCTTTTTAGTGCTGAAGACAGTTTTCTTAATGCTTTTTCCGTTTCCTGATTATGCTGTATTTTTGTTTCCAAATTTGTACCCAAATTCTTTTCAAATGTACTAAAAATATAGGCAAGCAGAGAAGCGCTTCACAAAAAAACAATTAGAAGTAAGAGAAGAATCCAAAAATTGAAAAATTTACAAGATGTTTCTTTAAAAATAAAAAAGGTCAGTGGCCACGGCAACATGACTCGCCTTGTATACTTAAAAATAAAATCTACAGCGGGCCAATAATTTTTTGCTTTTTCTTTTTGGTTTTGTGATATAAGGTAGTGTCTCTTATAAACTGGCCACTCTATTCAGAGTGTCCCAAATAAGATGCCACTTACCTTTATAATAACAATAACAACAACAACAGAAGAATTTGGGTGCAAATTTGAAAATAAAAAGCACTAATGATGTGCCAAGAATCGGCTCTAGATTTCAGCCAATCCTATATGATTTGAGGGCTGACCTTGAAAATTAAAAGTTAAATATCTCTGAAAGGAAAGAAACGTAATTGCAACTTTTTGAAGCACTAAGAAGCACTAAGGAAGCACCAAAAACTGATATCAAAATTGAGTCAATAGGAAAATGTTTTGGGGTTGACGTTGAAGATAAAATCTAAAATTTCTAAAAAAAGACAAGCACTTTCGAAACTATTTGAAGCATTAAGAAGCACTAACGAAGCACTAAATCAAAGTACCAAATTTCATCCATTTTGGTAGATTGTCAGGGCTGTCCATGAAATCAAAAACTCCTGCGAAAAACGGAAAAAACACCAACGAAAATAGTTAAATCACTAAGAAGCACTAACGAAGCACTAAGAATCGGGAAATTTCTGAAAAAAATCTGATGTGGCCAGCACATGACCTCTCGCCATTTTTGAATCAAAAATTTACAGGTTGACACAAAAAAGTATGAAAAAAAATTATATTTTTGTAAATCTGGCAACAATGGCAAAAGTTTCGAAAATTTTAGTGAGATGAAAATAAACTATAGGGTATACAAAATATATGTGTAAAACTTTATTGCCGTTTTGTATAATAATGGCGTCATCACCCATAGCAACTGCCACTTCCGGTTGTGCGATTGGCACCAAAATCTAATCAGATCTAATCTAGGGTATCAGAATCCTGTATGCAAAATTTCAAATTTTTTTATTCAGTAGTTTTTGAGTTATCGTTACTACAACATCCATCCAAACACACACACTAACACACACACACACACACTAACACACACACACACACACACTAACACACACACACACACACTAACACACACACACACAGACATCATCGCGAAAATATTAAAATCGTATTCTAGGGACCCCAAAACGTGTTTATCAATTGAAAACTCACTACCCAATTTTTAGCATGATTCCTATACCTCTCTTATCTGAAGGGCGAGAGGTAAAAATAGACACTTTTATGCGGGTGTGGTATCTCTGTGACTGTCTCGATAAAAAGCAAACCATCACCTATATATCAGCGATTAAATTTTTATTTAGACAAATTAATAATTATATGGTTTCTTCAAAGTGATAGTGGCTGAAAACCACTGTATTTTTTTAATGCATTATCGATAAACGTTACATGAACATACTTGGGAGTGTCCTCCATATCATTTGCTGAAGACTTCACTCACAATCACGTTTTTTTAACATCTATTACGAGTTCAATGTTACACCGGAAAAAAATAAAACGTCAGCTGTTTTACAAGCTGATCTTCGCTTTGATGTATAAGAGAGGGGCAACTCGATGTATGCGCTCTGAAAATTGAATTAAACAACAATTTTTTTTAGATTTTGACCATCTTTTCTTGTGATTTGGACCACAGTGAGTTACGTATTTTGATTACTTGGTTGCTTATAATTTAAAATTGATATTTAAAGACTCTTTTGATAAGAAAATAATTATTTTTATAACATAAAACAAATTAGGGATTCATAATTACAAACAACAATAGTGAACGCAAAATTGCATGCTGAATTTTTCAGAAAAAAAATTTGTTGCTCTGTTTTTCAAAATATAAATTTATTTAAATCGCAGTTTTCCAATTAATTTAAATTTTTTCTGTCATAAGTTTTAATTTTTTAACAGTATAAGCTTAGTCCTAATATATTTTAAGTTCAAGTTCAAGGAGTATAAAACCCAAGAATAAAGAATAATTTCGTATTACTCTAAAATTGTTTTTTAATGGAAAAATAAATAAAAAGTTAAAATAAGCACAGAAATTTCGTGAAAATAGAGAAAGACCCTATACAATGAAATGAGCATTTTGTTCATACTAATGAAATAAATTAACAGTAATACTTATGGAATTATATAGTATAAATGTAAAATTGAATTTGAATAAGGATTTATATTTATGCTTATATCAAAAATTTTCCTTGAAGTAAATTAAATTCTTATTAATTTAAAAATAGTATATAGGTCATTGACGACATTATTGTATGTACATGTAAATGTACAAATTCAAAACAAGCAACAAAATTTTAGTCGCAGATTTAAGTTATTTCGACAGCACATTTACTTTTACTGCCCGTATATCCGTCGTTTTACAGAAATTCCAATTCGTGAAGTTACAATGAGCACTAGAGCGATAAGCTTTACTGGAAACGACATGTTCTTATGACTTCAGTAAATATCTACTAAATGTCGTTATCCCCGGGGATTATTCGATAATAAAACTAGTTTAATGAGCTCTGCTTGGCGAAATTCCCTTACAAAAATCAACGATTATTTGAAAACACATTTACATTCATGTTTATTCTCTGTTGGATTATCTGCGATTCATTACAGATTAGAATATCTAAAAGGTTAAATTTATTTTACTGACTTTATTTCTCTTAACACATTTTGGTAATGGTATATATGAGTTCGAGTTTATTTTAATTACTGAAGTCTTTAACATCATTAATGTTTTTTTTTAATTACTGGATATCAAAAACAAAATGTAGGTTGTAACCAATATAATTTTTTCCGACGTTTATGTGTTTTACTATAAATTACATCTTAAATTGGTCATTATGCTAATTTCAGTACTGATTTTACAAAGTTCTGAAAATAAGTCAATAACGGCATTTGTAGTGTTTTGATAATAATACGGAAGAATATTGTGCCTTTTCAATAACAGACATTTGAGCTGTCAAATAGTGAACAAACACTGAAAAAAATATGGTTCATAATATCAATGAACTCCATACATTGACATACAATTCATTGTGACAATGTACTTTTTAATGAATAGTATGAAAATTTTGAAAGCATTTTTTATTAACCGTTTAATAGATTCATTGATATTATGAACTTGTATTTATTACTTTCAATAAACCTTATATTAATTGTATCAATTAATTTTTTGATTGCGCCAATGAACTTATACGTTGTGACAATCAAATGATTTATTTCCACAATGAAACTCCTAAATTTGAAATATACATAATATTAATGAATAGTTTTATTGGTCAATACAAGAATATATTATTTCGAGGAACAATTTTAATTTAAACAATGTACCTTACATCAGTCAATAAATCTGTTCATTGTACCAATGAATAAGTTTAATTGATCAATTACCGTTCGTTGAGCGAACGTAATTTGTACATTTATAATATGAACAAATTAGTATCGAAAAAGGGCCGTCCGTGGCTCATCGCCCCCCGACTAGAGATTTAGTCTTTTATAGATGTACGTGCAGGTAATTGTTAACGTATTTTTTTTCGATTTAGTATTTAGCGGAAACGGTAATGTGATTTTTTTAGTGTAAAACTATTTAAGTTGACGGGGATAAGACCTAGTGGTGCTTGGATGAATGTGCTACTTATCCAGTTTGCTTGTACCTAATAATTAATACAATAAATAGGTAAGTACCATTTTAAATGTTATGATAAATGGAAAACAATAAACAGTGACTTAATAGCACAATACTCGACTAAATACCTAAATTTTACCATTTTGCTGTAAAATCTAAGATTATTTCTGAACAAAACTGCTTGCACAATTATTATTCCATCTTTTTCATAATGTATATTATTTGTCAACAATTTTTAATTTTACTAATGATTAAATTTAAACGACAATTTTTAATTTTTGTCATAATAAATTAAAGCTGGTCATACGATCACTCCAACTAAGTAGAAATTATTTTTACTTTCCCGGACCCATCAAAGGGAAAGTAAGGTGAACGAGCAAAAAAAATCGAGATATTGATGGAAATATCCATTTTGAGGTCCCCCAAGAAGACTGAAACCATTTCCAGCGCATGGTCTGTCTGTGTGTCTGTGTGTAATCTTCCACGATAACTGCCGAACCGCTTGACCAATCAAGCTGAAATTTGGCATGGAGGGTCGGTGTGTGCCTAGAATACGACAATTAAATTGGTACAGTAGAAGATCCTCAAGACCGACATTGATTAAATACACATGTAACAATTTTTTACTTTTTTAAATATTAAGGACAAACAATATAATTTAGTGCAAAATGTTGTAGTACAAAGTTTAGAGCATAAAATTCTCTAGTTTTTCTTGATTTTGAGGACAAACAATGCATTTTAGTGCAAAATTTTCTGGTGCAAAGTTGTAAAGTATCAAATTTTCTTTAACGTTTATGTTTAACTTTTTACCGAATTCCTCAAATTTTCGCCGCTAGATGGCGAGAAAAATACACATTTAGGATTTTCCATTTTTTTTAAATTGGAGGTAAATTATGCTCTTTAGTGCCAAATTTTTTTTAGTGCAAAGTTGTAAAGCATAAAATTCCCTACAACTTTTGTATGAAAAATTTTCCCGAATTCCCAATAGTTTTCACATATTATTTTAGGAGATCCTAATGGACCAGATTATGTCATTATTAACATTGAAATATCAATCACCATCGGCTCGCTATTTTTAATGTGTTCCATAAATTAATGTAATGCTTAGTATTTTGTAATTAAAATAATAATAATAAATAACATATTCTCTACGGTCGAGCCGGGAAAGTTCTGGGGTGACACAGCCGATTTTTTTTATAAATAGTCTGAATGCATCTGTCATGTGGCCTCTCCACGAATATTTTATCCCAATAAATAAAATAATAAAAAAAGGATGGAGGAAAATGAATAACTACCAAATTTACCATAAAAGATTCCTATAGGAGTCTTGCTTTTACATTGGAAAATCGGTTCAAGAATGTGAAAACCATGTAGACTTTCATTTTAGTACCAGAATAAGATATAAACATTTATGTGTATTTTGATGGCATTAAAATATTCAGCAATTTTTTATATTTGTTTTAAAATGGTTATGTATTTAACTATGACTTCTAAACAGTGTATAATATATTCTAAAAACTTTTGTATATAAACTTAAATCAAATATCATTCTGGAAAGTTTATGTTTTGGTACAGATCCTTCAGCCCAGAATAGTAGTTGTAGCACAGATTTTTTTATAAAAAAAAATTATAACTTAAAGGTTGTTTTTGTGAATTTTCACAGTTAAAAAAATACATTGTGTGTCGGTAATTTATTACTAAAGACATTGTCAAAACTCCGATTTTCTTTACCAAATTATTTATGAGCTATTATATTCATTAGTTATTGCTTTTTGAGTTATTTTTTTAAAATTTGGAGTATTGATTTAACTAGATGTTTTATATAAAATTTTGTGCTACTCATTTTATTGCTTATTTTTTACTAAAAACTACATATTTTTTGGTTGTAGAAAAAATATTTTTTCTACTTCCGTGCGTAAAGTACTTACTTTACGCACGCTAAGGAGTGCGTAAAGTTTAACTTTTTTCACTAGTGCGTAAAGTAAAATAAAATTTTCAAACTAACTTTTTTACATGTGAAACACATTTCTTGCAATATCCTTATGTTTCTTATCTTGCCAAGGTTATGCCAGAATTCAACTGGTTAACTTCAAGATTTTGGAAAATAGCTTAACCTCTTGCTTGCGAAATCTATTTTTGTATATAAAAATTATAGTAGTAGAAAAAATATTGTATGCAACTAGTGTGTAAAGTGCATTTTTTCACTCATGTGATTGTCGCACTCGCCTTTGGCTCGTGCGACAACATTCACATTCGTGAAAAAAGTATCATTTTACACACTTGTTGCATAAATAACTAGTATGCAACTAGTGTGTAAAGTGATACTTTTTTCACGAATTTGAATTTTGTCATACGAGTCAAAAGCGAGTGCGACAATCACATGAATGTTGCATAAATAACTATTTTCTACTATAAAAAAATTACCTAACTTAGCATATACTTTGTTGTCGTGCATAAAGTTCACTAGTGCGTAAAATGAAATACTAGTACGTAAAGTAAAATATTTTACACACTAGTGTGTGAAGTAGATTGCTTATTTTTTACTTAATACCTACATATTTTTGGTAGTAGAAAAAATATTGTATGAAACTAGTGTGTAAATACCTCTTTTCACTCATATGATTCAGATTCGTGAAAAAAGTGTCACTTTACCCACTTGTAGCATAAATAACTATTATAATGCTCTAATTTGAACTTTTTGTAACTAATTTTTTCATCTTCAGTTTATAGCACTATTATAGCACTAACTCTAAGCTTGATTTTTACTATCAAAAACATATTTTTGATCAATGGAAATATTTTAGAGAATTTCCATAATTTTGTTATGCATCTGAAGTTTACAAGTATCCAACATTTTGATACAAAAGAAGATTTTTACGATCCAGCGGCCATTGTCGACCATAGTCGTTATTTTAGCCCGGTCTGAGTAATCATACTAGTCATAGATGCCGTTAGAAGCAAGTTAGGAACCTGGATTACCGACCTTGCCGTTATCTCGGCCTCCATTCCTGCCACTATAAAGTTTATTGAGTTAGATTAGCTATAGTTTACACACGTTTCCCTTATCAGGGGTCGTTTGCTTAAATTATACATCGTGCCGTACCGCAGAGGGACTCGGCCACGTCTTTGTTTTACATGGGTGGATCTTTTGCTTGAATCCTGCGGGGGTGGATCGTTATTTATATATGGAATTTCTGAAAATTGTGGAAATTACTGCAAGCTTGAACTTCTGATTATTGCTTATAAGATATTGATTCATTTAAGCGTATGCAATATTTACAAAATAGTACAGCAATATTTTTTTATGTAATAATATTTATAATCAGAAACCCATTATCAATTTTTTTTTAACAAATCCTATAATTATAATTTTTATATTCCATCTTACTCTACTTTAAATTTTATTGTCTGATATGGCGGCTAAAGTGTTAACTAAAATGGATGAGAGATTAAATTTGCACCTTTCCTTATGATCTTTTAGTATGCCTACGGCGACTCTTTAATAAGGATATACCTGGATTTTTAAACAAAATCCTTACCTGCTCCCTCTAGATCCGCCAATGGGCTTTGAGCGGGCTCTTTGTTTTGCTTACTGAAGTAAGGGTCTGGTGAACTTTAAGGCGTCGGCGATTATGGGTTCTACAACGGCAAGACATTATACAGGGGCTATCGCAAAAACCCTAATGGTCGATAAGAGTGGGGGAAATATTCCAATTTACAAATGAAGGCAACATTGTGAGAGAGACCCAAGGAACTTGATTAAATGAAGGGATAGAGAATCTAATTTCAGTAGGATGAGGAGCCGTGAAATATTACAGGAATCTAAATTTGGATTGACGCGCAATTTAATGTCAATTTAGGGCTGGAAAATTTGGTGTTAGGTTTTTAATTTTTTTTTAAGAAGATTGAAAAAAAATTTGAACTTTTGGTACTAAATTGGTATTTTTCTTATTTTTTTTTTGTTAAAGAACTTGAGAAATTTTATTATAACAATAGTATCGTAATACAACTCATGGTTTATAATTTCGTAAAATTTTAGATCTAAAATGAAAAAATTTAGATCTTTACGATTATTATTAGAGTATCAAAAATGATGTTAGAATCAGGAAAGAACTTAAATGTACAGAGTGTGACAAAAAGAGCATAAATTTAAGGGTAGTTTTTGCGAATAAAAGTAAATCGATAAAGTAAATTATCTGGGTACAAAAAACGTTTAAAAAATCTGCGTTTTTTAGGGAAATATAAACAAGAAAATTATAAATAAGTACCTTTATTATTTTCTGAACAATATTAATTTTTCATAAACTCCTTTGTTTAGAATAACTTTTTTACTATGAAGTTCAAAAAGTATAAAATATTAGTTTAATTTAATACCAAAAAGCTAAAGAAATTGTATTAGATTTTTAGCAGTCTATTTTGATATTTTTGGCATATATATATATATTACTTTTCATGACACCACCATCCTTCCCGGAAAATGTTTGCTTCCTAGACAATCCTTCCCTAAGACAATTTACTCACAATACTTTTTGGAATTTAGGTCCTTTACGCGTCTTGCGGTAGGGAAATAATATAATAAAATGTAGCCTAACGAAAAACCACGGCCAACTTATTTTTGTTTGAATTCATATGTCATTCCTATGATGTCATTATTGAAAATAGAGATGTTAAAAAAGTAACTATTCGGTCTTTAGCAATTACTTATGGCAATTTTATAATGGAAAAGTAAAGAAATATAAGAAAAAAGTGACAAAATAAGGAAAAATAGAGAAAATAGAGAAAAATAGTCAAAAATGGGAGAAAAGTAGAGAAAATAGGAAAAATAAAGTGAAATAAGGAAAATAAAGCAAAACAGGGACAAAAAGAGAAAAAAGAAAAGTAAAAAAAATGGAAAAATAAAGGAACTAGGGGAAAATATAAAAAATAATGAACAAAGTGGAAAATATCGAATAAATTGGAAGAATTGGAAAAATTGGAAAAAATGGGAAAAATTGGAAGAATTGGAAAAAATTGGGAAAAATAGAAAAAATTGGAAAATATTAAAAAAACGGATAAAACTGGAAAAACAATGGAGCAAAATGGAAAAAATTGGCAAACATTAGAAAAAATTGGAAAAGTGAAAAACATGACAAAAAATGGGAAAACAATAGAAAAATTGGAAGAATTGGAAAAGTTGGGAAGCATGGAAAAACATTAAAAAAAATGTAACAAAATGGAAAAAATTCAAAAATTGGAAAACTTGGAGAATTTTAAAAAAATTGAAAAATTGAAAAAAAAATGGATCAAAATGGAAAAAATTAGAAAAAATTGGATAAGAAAAAAAATTGGAAAAAAATCGGAAAAAATGGAAGAATTGGAAAAAATTGGGAAAAATTGAATAAAATTGAAAAAATGGATTAAACTAGAACAATGGAGCAAAATGGAAAAAATTAGAAAAAATTGGAAAAGTGAAAAAAAAATGGAAAAAATTGGAAAATTCTAGAAAAATTGGAAGAATTGGAAAAATTGGGAAAAATAGAAAAAAAATAGAAAAAATGGGACAAAATGGATAAAATTCAAAATTGAAAAATTGTAGAAATTTAAAAAAATGGAAAAATTGAAACATAAATGGAACAAAATGGAAAAAATTTTAAAATTTTGAAAAAAAATCAGAAGTATTGGAAAAAATGGAAAACAAATCGATAAAAATGGAAAAAGTCGAAAAATTGAAAAAAAAATGGAAACGGTTGATACTTCACAAGATATGTCTCGATTTTCGAGATTTTGATACTTAATTAAGATAACAAAGTAGATTATTTATTTCTGATCTAAATATACAGGGTGTGACACGTAGACGGCCGATTAGCCATATATGGAAAAGTAATGGTATTTCACATTTGAAAATTTATTTATACAGGTTTGTCAATACGCTCTATCTAATGAAAATATTTTCACCTTTCATTTTATGCAGGGTGTTCCGGAAGTAACGATCAACTTTGTTATTTTAAATTGAACGCCCTGTAGTTTTTTACATTTTTATATTTGTCGTGGGAAGCTGATTTCAAAAACCTATTAGACTTATATTATAAACTAAATAGTTTTGAATAATTGAAAATCGCGTTTTTTTAACTTTAAGTGATTGCTCTGGCCAACGACATAAAATAGGATAAAACTTTTTGAGTTCTATTTTGTGACACAAGAACAAAATTCATACAGGGCGATCAAAATTTTGATCATTCTGTATACATTTTCTTCTTATGTCACCAAGTATAACTCAAAAAGTTAGGATAGGGATATGTATATAAGCCGTTTTATCCGATTTTACGTCGTTTGGTCGGAGCAATCACTTAAAGTTGAAAAAATGCAATATTCAATTGTCTATAATTTCAAAACTTCAGTTTCCCACGAAAAACCTAAAAATTTAAAAAACTACAGGGCGCTCCACTTAAAATAACAAAGTTGATCGTTACTTTCAGAACACCGTGTATAAACCGAAAGTTGAAAATATTTTCAATAGATTAATTTTTCAAATTTGAAATACCATTACTTTTTCATATACTACTACGTGACACACCTTGTATATTCTTGAAAAAAAAATCTAAAAAGCATTCTAATATACTTTTTGGGTATTTCCTAATATTTATAAAATATATCACGGGAAAGATTAGTAGTGGGGAAGGATTGTAGTAGGGAAGATTGTTCTGGGGACAAATTATTGCTTGGAAGAATTATCGTAGGAAATTATATTTCTTAAAAAACAAATAATTAAAACTCCAAGTCATACCACAAAATTTATTAAAAAGGTTAAGATCTGAATTAAATTGGCGACATGTTTCGACCAAACGATGGCCTTCATCAGGCAAACATAATGAAGAAATTGTAGATGGTATAAAAATTTGGTTTGAAAATTAAACACTAACATAGTAAAATTTTTAAAATTATTTTTGAACTTTTAACCAATACCTATCCCCCCTAAACTAAACGTTAAAAGTTCAAAAATAATTTTTAAAAATTTTACCGTGTTAGTGTTTAATTTTCATACCAAATTTTAATACTATGTATAATTTCTTCATTATGTTTGCCTGATGATGGCCACCGTTTGGCCGAAACATGTCGCCAATTTAATTCACATCTTAACCTTTTTAATAAATATTGTGGTATGACTTGGAGTTTTAATTATTCGTTGAATAATTTTACCACATTTGAGTTATTTCTTAAAAAAGACTGAATCAGGAGTACACATTAGATGAATAAACTTCAAGAGGAGCTTTAAAGTGAAGACAATTTAGTAAAATTGCATTTAATAAAATCGGCTTAGCGCTTTTGGTCAATCACCATCATCAGATTTGTCACAAAGGGTGATAATTATATTTCTAATTAAAAATTGATAATAAAATTATTAGAATATTTTTTGTTAAGACTCACATATAATAAATGTACGGTTAGACATAAATGTCAAATTTAAAAAATACTATCAGAAATTAAGGTTTAGGTTGATCTTCGGAAAAATTAAATTCAAATAAAAAAGTTACAAAAATAAATCATGATTGTATATGATATCTAAACTAAATTTTCAGCAAAATCAAGAAAAACATTTTTCCCAAATATAAAACTAAAGAAGTACTTTCTCGATATAAACTATTTTTTGTGAAATTATTTATTTTGCTGAAAAAAAAACATCAACAACCTTTCTCAAAATTTTTGAATTTACGGTGTTGGTACAAAAGAAAAAAAGATTTTTTAAATCATTTATTTCTTTATATCTTGTTGAAATCTAATTGATAGAATCAATTTATAAGTATTTAATAAAAAATAAACCACTCAGAATAAAACAGTAATATTATGTCAAATTCCCGAGCTAGATTTATTTGTATGCTGAGTGCCCTCCAGCTGAGACACAGGAACTTTTTAAAACACCTCGGATACGTAAACACAGATGTCATTAATGTTTAGTTGACGGAGTGTTCGAGGTTGCCGGTTCGATGTTATTACTTTATTGGTAGGATTTTCTTGAAAAAAATTAACCTCCAACTTCAAAAGGGAAAATTAATTAAAAATTTGATGTCTAAATGGGCGATACCAATTAACACTTTATTTGTTACGTGCCAAAAAGTGATATCAACAAATGTAAACCTTAAACTAATATTGAAAGAGTCTGTGATATTTTTAAGTTTTTCATTAGAGTTGATTTTTAATATTTTAGATTTAAACATGTGACTTCATGAAGCTTATAACTCGTTATTGTTATCACATGATGTCAAATTTTGTTAGCCTCACTTGTAATCGTGTAATCCTCTTTTTGAGCCCTCTTGCGTAAAAAAACGGTCGGTCAAGATTTTGGCGAAAAATTACCTGCGTCTTTAATCACTTGCTCGTTTTTAAATATAGTAGAAGTAAAAACACATTTTTTAATAGCGGCAACAATCAACAGCGGTTCGAATTTGTAAACGACAAGGATGAATTGCATTTTCCGAATATCTTGTGGAAAAATAATATTGAAGAAGTTGCTACTTTTCCACCTGAGTTATGGGCTGAGCATACTGCCAGTATAGAACGAACTATAAAAGCGTGCGAGTCTTTCCACTCAAGATTTAAAAGTAACTTCTATACCAATAATCCTCACATACTTTCCTGTATGGAAATTGTGGAACAATTTCAAGCAGAAAGTCATATAAAACTACAAAGTTTGAACGAGGAGGTAAGAATACGTGAAAGTAATATAGAATATCTGTAAAATGTGTATCGTACATGTACTCAATAAATATATATACGAAACATCTCCAAAATCGAAAATATATATTTAAACATGGAGTAGGTTATTGTATAGGGTAAATATAGTATACAGTTAAGTAATATAAGAATTTAATTCAGAATTTAAAAAAAATACATAAATACATAAAACATGTCAAAAATTGAAAAAATGGTATTGTACTATTAGAGTAATTTTAGTCTGTTGTACATATTTGTATTATGTACTATATCTATATTTTTCTGCAGTATCGTTAAATATTGTTTGCAGCAATATTTCATTTATAAATTTAAAGAGATTAACAAGCCCAAAAAAACATAATAAATTTAGGTCAACTTAAACGGTAACAAAAGGAAATGTGATTAGAGTAATTATGAATCACGTATAATTTAGAAAATGAAAAATACAAACCTATGATTTATGATAATATTCTGATAATTCCATTTAATATACTAAAATTGAAGTTTGAGTTTAAAAATATTTAATTTATTTACAGAGTATACTCATATTTAGCATATGTATCCACCGTTAATGAAATTAGTCGTACGGGAATATTCCAATAAATATTCTTGCGAATTTAATTAGAAATCCTTTCCCGCTCCTTTGTTCCGCGAAGTAAACCCGTAGCCCATCAAACTAATCAAAACTTTTCCAAGGACCAAAGTTGCAAGTACAGGCAAAACCGAGTTAAATTAGAGGGAATAATCCCCAGAGGGTTTCCTTCGGCGTACAACCCTGACTGCCTGGGGCGCGGGGGAGACGATGTAAGGGATGCTTCTTACATCCTGGGGAAGGATCAATACAGATCAGGAGACGCCCTTACCCATGTCAGCGGCCATCCTGCCTTGCTGCCACCCCCTTTAATGATGCTACTGCTTTTGGATTCCATCTTATATGTATATATATATATATATATATATATATATATATATATACCGATTTCACTTTGGTTATAAGCAATCGATTAAATTTAAGTCGTTCAGATGAATGTTCAAGTTGGTAAAAAATATAAAGTTTAGATTTGTAATGTTTATTTCAACATGGATAAAAAATATTTATTAATACTTTAAAGACTATTTAAAATAAAAAAATTGTGCGGTACTTATAAATTTTAAATTTTGAGTATTGGGTAATAAATATTGTAGTTTTGTGTTGTTTTTATTATATAGGGTGTTTTCAAAGGTATTTATTTTAACAGGTAATAGAAATCTAAAAATTAAAAATCAATAAATATTTAAAAACCAGTAAAAAAATATAAACACTGCAGTTTTATTAGTATTTAAGGAAGTTCAGTTTGGACCGATTTGTTTGGCCAGCACGCTCTCCGGACCTAGCTCCTTGGGATATTTTTTGGGGTTATACAGAATATAAATCTTTGTACTTTGCATAGGTCTCGAGTAAGCAATATGACAAAAGGGCTTGCTTCTTGAACGGTCGACGAGCGAGATATCCCTTCCAATAATCTTATGTTACGCGAACACGCAAGGATGCTACATTTGTATAATGCAAGTCGTCCCTGCTTAGAATAAACGGCGTTATTATTATCATGAAAATACACAATAGGAAATCAATATTCAGTTGTAATTATTTTCAAAATGACTTGCAGAGTTTATTCTTCGCATGGCAGATTTCCCTATGTAAAGCACAAAAGTTTATAAGCTGTAGAAAGCACTTAGTAATGGTGAAGTGAATAACCTGAAAGAATTAAGAGAGCGAATAGAAAACGAGTGTGAAGTTATTCGCGGAAATCGTATTTTCGCGGCATACAGATACGTCATGCAAGATCGTGTGCGCTTGAAATTTTGAACAGTTTTTATAATTTTTTATTCATATTTCCGTTATTTTACTGCATTTATACAGAATGTTTGCGAAAATAGTGCACTTATTAAAGAATAGGTAGAAGACATTATTTCAAACAAAAAATCTTTCAAAAATAATTATTTCTACATTCGTCACGAACATTGAACTTTCACTATGATTTATTAGAGCGAAAGTACAACTGTACACAAATTGTATCGTTTTGTTGTACTTTTGAAACGATTTTTTGTACTTTCAAGACGATTTTCAATATCTACGTAGGCGACTTTGGCAACTGTGACTTGGTTTTTATTTTGGCAAGGCTTTGTTAAAAAATTGTATAATACAATTTTTCCTTTTAAAGTCTAATAAGCAGCTACAGAAAATATATTGTACCTAACACGATCCGAAAGTGATTTTACGGGACTCGCAGGTTTCGCCTATGGCTCGTCAGTGGCTTGTCCTGGAATGTGCCTACTGGTCCCATAAAATGTCACTTTCGGAACTTGTTGTGTAAATAAGTATTTACAAAATTTTTTAGAAGATGTATTTAAAATCTAGACCATTTTACGAAGTTGAAAACACCGCTCATGTGAAATAAACGTTTATTATCTACGTTCTGCGAAATAAATGTCCAACAAAAAAAGTGTTATTTTTATATTTATTATATAAAATAACTAAACTTTTTTTATAATGCGTTTTTCTGCATTCATAACACAAACAGTTTCCAATAGTCTTCTGGAAAAAATGACGAAATTTCGTACATTTTGCCGTTCTGGATATCGTTCACCATAAAGTCTTTATTATGACCGCGAGTTTTACTATAAACCATCAACACACATATCAAGCAATAAAAAATTTAACCGCACAATAAAAATAATGACAAATTTCTTATCCGTTTCTTAATGTTAATGTATTCTAAAAGTTGGTTGTAGCTATAGTATTAAAAGGGACTGAGTTTTGTGTTAATAAAATAAATAGTGAAAAAACAAGTAGTAAATAATATTTCCTAAAGAGTTCATTAAAGTATAAATTTACTGTAAGTCGGGTAATTAAGGAACGAAAAGAGTGCCGTTAAAAAGTAAACTAAATCTACAGTAATCTACAAAACCATTTAATAAGCAATAATTACATCTTGAGTATAATATCTTGATTAAAATCAAATCTGGAAATTAAATTTAGAGTAGAAGGTAATGAAATCGCCGTTTCAATTTACAATATTAGACGGAATCCTCATCGAGAACGAAACACTTCGAAAATGAATGAGATCAACTTTCAGCCGTATTATCAAATTATGAAACGCCCGTTAATTTAGTGTTGATTTGAGCATTCAAACTCCTACACCAAACTTTTAATTCAATCCTCAGTTCACTCCCATCTCTTCCGTTCTGTTTCTCTCATAATTCTTCGTATTCAACGACCACGATTTTTTGTTTCAGAAATCCATTTACCGATTTTATTGTTTTAACCTAAGCAAACTTCTAAACTAAGAGGGAAAATATTTATTTAAATTTTATTCGACGGTGTAAATAAATTTCTTCACTTTATCTAAGGTGAGGATTTAAACTCCTTCCACTTAGCGTCCTCGGATTCCTATTAGATTAAAAACTCTAATAGGAAGAAACTCTGTAATCTAAAATATTAGTTAATTAACAAAAAAACATTTACTACTCAATGCAAACCGACACTATCCTTAACAAAATTATATTTCATTGGAGTTCAAGTCTATAAAATTCTCATATGAGACGAGATAAGGCGAGAATTTCAAAAATCTGGTCTCGGTCTCATTAGTTGCAAAAAAAAATTTCAGTCTCGGTCTCTTCTCTTAACTAATTGTCTCGTCTCGTCTCGTCTCTTCAAATCTCGTTATAGCTAGAACTCATTTCAACTGTCTTTACATTCCTGTCATATTATTGTTTTTTTCGGCTAATTATTTTTCTTATTCTAGATTTTTCACACACTTAACATTGCTTTTTTCTCATCTATAATTATTTCAAATTAAATTTTTTTTTCACAGTTCAATTTCACTTAATATATCATGACTTTCATCTAATCTCGGCCTTTTATTAAGGTTAACATTACTTGCACCTGAAGTCCAAAATTATAAAAAAAAATATTTGACAGAGTTACCAGATTTTAGATTTCGTAAATTTATCGTAACCTACGCAGACCTTTTTTTATTATAAAAAAAATTAAATGTTTATACTGCTTGCAAGTTTATTTTTCTCTGAAATTCAGAAAAAAATTCTAAAGAAATATGAACGAGACTCTCTGGACTCAGTGTATGTGGTCTCGGTATCGTCTAAATAATTTTCAAAAAGGTGTCGTCTCGGTTTTACGAGACGAGACGAGACGAGATGAGAAAAGTATCGTTATCGTTTGAAACCCTAATAAAATTCGACGAGTATAAACGAAAGAAAAGAAGGATAATACGGAAGGTTAACTATTGTGCAAAATTATTGACTCGTATTTTTCTAGCTAGACTTTCATTGTGGACGGAAAATGGTAATATTTCAAATAAGTGTCAAGCAGGGTTTAGATCTGGTCGAGGATTTATTGACAGTGTTCATACTCTGAGCTCGATAATACATTTGCATATGAGACACAAGAAAAGAAAACAATTTGCGATTTTTGTGAATTTTAAGATAACGTTTGACTCAATAATTTATCTACTGCTTTATAATTACTTATATGAGCTGTCTGCACAAATTCTTAACACATTATAGAAGTAATAGGTTACAACGTCTTTTTTAAAATAATTTTATGTTATTTTAAAAGTGCATGTAATTGAAAATGCTATATATTTATATAAAAAATATCAACTAACAACTAATCTTTAAGATTAACAAACAGCTTATATCTAACTTAAATTACTACTACATACGTGTCAGTTTTAAGGATTATAGCCCAATGGCTGCTGTATCCTTTTATTTTGTTGTTTGGCACTTTTTGTTGCGCACTTCACTACACTACACGTTCACTAACGTACTATGTCTTGTGGTTTTCTTTTTATTAATCGCCTTTCTTGGCTATAATGTTCTAGCAATCGGATGGCTTCTATATTGGTATATCTATCTTCATGCATTTGGGCAAATCGTTTGAATTCCTCTTCCACAGTCTTTACCTTTAGGTCTCGATGAATATCTGTATTTCTATAGTACCAAGGAGCACCCACGATATATTTCCCAGTTATTTCGCTGTATTGGAATATGGAACGTCATTTCCATTAATTTCTAATGATATTCTGTTCTCGGTGAATTTGTTTGTAAAGTTAATATGCGTCGACTTATTTTCATTCAGTTTAATTCGCCATTTTTTTGTCCAACTGTTCACATTGTTCACTGGTATCTGTAGTTTGTGTGCAGCCTGTTCCTCAGTTTTGCTAACGGCCGTATCATCCGCAAAGGTTGCCATTGTCGTGTCGTCTGTAAGCGGGATGTCATATGTGTATAATAACTACAAGATGGGACAAATTACGCTACCTTGCGGTACTCCAGCTTGTATCTGTTTGAGTTCTGAATAACTTTCTTCCTGTCTTACCTAGAAAACCCGTTCTGAGAGGTATGATTGTATTAGTTCACAATGGTGTTTTGTTTAGTTTTATTAGCAGTCCTTGGTGCCAGATCTTGTCGAAGGCTTGCGCTATGTTTAAAAGTACTGTAGCGCATATATTTTTTCCTCAAGCGTATTTTGGACTTACTAGTCTTATTTTTTGTTCATCTGGGTTACGCTCCAAGATTGGTTTATGGTTTCCTTGTACTTCTTTATACGTAAATACTGTTTCTAGGTAGTTTGCAAATGCTTCAACCTTCTATTGGTTATTTTTTGGTCTTTTCAGGTACTTGGTCGTTTTCTAGATTTCCCTTCTTAATGTCTTCAGTATGTTTTTATTTTCTGCTGTTTTTCTTTGTTGAGATTGTCTCCTGGCTCGTGTTTTCTCCGCAATTAATTACCTTCTCTATAGGACAGTGCTTTTCTCTTTTTCTCGCGTCTTCTTGCATATCTTGCAGATGTTTCTGATCACATACGTTTTACTCTTTGGAGAATGTACCATGTTTATTTTTGAGTTATTCTGTCTTAGCGATTGCATTACTAATATTATCTGTTGAACATTATCTTGCAGCTGGTTTTTTGCTACCAGTTCTGTTTGCCAAGCATAGTAGTAATTGACTGGATTTTTATTGGTTGTTTGATTTTCCTGAAGTGGGATTTGGTTTTATTGATCCAATAGCGCCTCTCCTGGAGTGGGACGTTATATACGGTTAATTTTATTTAATTTACAATAGTTTTTCTTACCAACACTCGAACGTTGTCAGACCGGTCGCTTCTCTTATCACTTTTACTCACTCTCGACTCGATGTTTATGGTTTGGAAGTCAAACGACAATGAACATATTTTTTTATATTTTTTTCTTTGAAAACCGATGAATCTTATCTTTTATTTTTCTCACCTTCTCTGCGGCGAAACCACCACGAAAATCATCAGTGCAATGTCATCGAAACTTTTGGAATCGATGACACTGACAGACATGGAGGCTAAAATTCATGACACCGCAAAACAATCTAAAGTGACATTTTCAAAATCAAACGTTAAATTGACAAAAAGAAAGATTAGTTATTTAGTTATCACAAAATGTAACGAATGTTCGCCACAATAATTAAATAAATAAAAGAGAATTATATGTAGTGTACCAAGCACTACACACATTAATAAATTTATATTCAAAAGAACTAGGCAGTATTAATTCTTCTAACCGGTTATCTAAACTTTTTGATATCATATCTGGATATCTATTCTGTATTAATGTGAAAGTTCGTTCTCATGAGAGAGTAGGTGGAGTTCTCTTGAAAACCTGATTAGTGTATTTTCTAACTATTCGAGCTAGGGCTTCACATGAGACGAGATAAGGCGAGAATTTCAAAAATCTCGTCTCGGTCTCGTTAGTTGAGAAAAAAATAGCTCTCGTTTCAATATCGGTCGCGTCTCTTAACCGTTTGTGTCAAATCTTGTTATTGCTAGAACTTATTTTTAAGATTGTGCAAGTCTAGGTTATTATTAATTCTATTGTAATTTATAAATACGTGATTATTTATTTATTTTTGTTTTTTATTTGGACGTTACTAAATCGTTATCTATACAAATTATAATTATAAACATATTGTTATATAATAAAATACATCTTTCTTTCATTCATACACGTTACAATCTTTTCACAAATATACATTTTACATAAGGTTAATGATAAATGTTAATTAGTTTAAAAATATCATTTTATTATAAATTATTTTTTATATGGGTAGATAACTGAACGTCTAACCAGACGCCGTTTTAAAAAAATTACAATTGTCGAATTTGAACTGAAAAGCATGTTAATGTTGATTTCGTTACTCAAATGTTCAATAGAATTGAAAATTTTATTTAAAATGTTTTATTTTGCACACATACCTTCAACCTTCAACAACAAATGTACTAGGACTTAAGTGGGCCATAAAATGTTATAACCCCCAAACTGTTGAAAGTCCTAAAAAATTCGAAACACATTGGGAGTGTCGTTTTATATAGAATAAAAAAACCTATTTCACAGATGGTTACCAGATTTTAGATTTCGTAAATTTATCGTAACCTATGCAGACCTTTCTTTTATTATGAAACAAAACTTAATGTTTACACTGTTTGATAGTTTATTTTCTTGGAAATTAAGAAACAAATTCTGAAGAAATATGAAGGAGACTCTCGCCGTATGTGGTCTCGGTATTGTCTAAATAACTTTCAAAAAGGTCTCATTTCGCTCTCGTCTTGGTTTTACGAGACGAGATGAGACTAGACGAGAAAAGTATCGTTCTCGTGTGAAGCCCTAATTCGAACCCTCACTTTACCCGAAAATTTAGGGAACTTGCTTCTTTTGGTAAATTCCAGTAGAACTCGATCACTGAAGTGTAACTCTCCCGTTTCCTAGTTTAAGCATGTCAAATTGTTGCTGTCATTTAATTGGTTGTCTTTTTTAGTTTCAAGATTTAATTTTGTAGTCGTTGTAAAATAACGAAATTGATATTGCTGATCTATTAATTATTAATGAACTGATAAGAGAACCTTGGGAAGCTGATCAGTAAGAGCGACAGCTGTTACCCAGAACCAATCCCTTCAATTTATCAAATGTACCATTTATATAAAGATTTAGGCTTGCTCAATACGTTATTAATCTTACACTCCATTTATACAAGCATCACAGAATTCTGGAATAACAGTTAAGGATAAAGTACATGCAATGAAATTGATTGTCATGATTTTCTGGCATCTTTTTTTTTGTAAATTTTTCCCTGTTAAAAGTAGTTACAGTTTATACATACATTGCGTTAAAAAAAATTTTTGTGCTTAGTTATTTGGGTTTGATCTCAATTTTAAAACAACTGTTTCCATTCTAAAATGATTTGTTTAGAACTAAAAAGTTACGTCCAGATTGACATTAGATATTTTATGTTGACTGATCTTAAGTTCTACCTTTGCGTCTCTTCTATTTATTGAAATATAAGAATAAACATTGGTAACTCTGCGAAGATCATATCACATCACCGCAGGTTCACTGTGATTGTAGAAAAGCGTTTGTACACGCTCTTCCACGTATATTTACATAAGAAATTAGCAGTAAAAATAAGAAATAAAAGTAAGCAGTTAAAAAAATTATTTTTTGTCAATCTACATTCGTTTGAAATAGGCATGGGTGCAAACATAAATCAACGGTCAGATACCTTTATTAATATTATACATAAACCTAATATTTTTATAATTTTATTTGTACATATCAAAATCAAGTCATAAAAAGGACCTTTATGGTACTTTCACGGTGCGAGGATTTTTATTATTAAGTGAGAAAAGAAAAATAAAAGATGGAGAAATTGTAGATAGTTAGTGTTACTTAAATTTATTTCAGTCTTAGTAGATGTCTTAGTAGATGGTTCAGAGACATTTTCAGTTTCAGTATGATAATTTTCTTTTCATTGAACACAGTCACTGTATTTTCGTCGTTTAAATAATAATTATAGTATAACTGTGATCTTCACTCATATTTATTTTTATTTTACAACTAAAAAGAAACTACAAACCCACAAAAATAGATAAATTCAATAGCTCAATATCTTAGCAGCTAAATGCCAAATGGTCAAAGTACTGTTTTTCATTGGTCAGAAATAAAATTTTCATCCTTACGGAAAAAATTATTTCTTATGTATTATTTCTTAATTTTTATTTTTTAACGTGCCTTGCTAGATAACAAATCGTGGAGTGATAACGATCTGTCAAATTTTATTTTTTATTTTTAACTGCTTATTTCTTGTGTAAATGTACGTGCAAAGGCCTTTACCTGAGAAGGGAATGTGATGTTCATATTTACTGAAATTACAAAATAGCCACCAGAGGGTATTACTAGGTGAATATTGACAACTTAAATGAAGTTTTGTTATTACCTTACGTTGATGACATAGTCATTTTGGCATAATCAGAAATATATGTCGTAAAAAATTTGCAATCCTAGAAAAATATACAAACGAAAACATTTAACAGTTAACACGAGAAAAACAAAAGTTATGACATTTTCTGGTGGTAGCTATCAAAAAAATTACTATCCCTTTAAATTTAAAGGACAACCCTTAGATACGACTAATAAATACGTATTGATATGGATCCCTCGGTAGAGTAGATATCTTATCTAGGATTCTCAATCCTGGCTGAGATCACTACATAATAAAACAATAAAAATGGGACTAAATATAAAAAATTTCATATTTCTTGTCTCCTCTCCTCTTGTCTTTCTTCGGAGATCTTTGGTCTATCCTCTATCTCAGCCTTTTCGATTTTTCCTTAAACAGTTTTGTGATAGAAAATTCAGCTCGTTAAATTCTAATATTGATGTTTAACGAATAAAACCCTCAAGCTAAAACTTTCGGGTTTTATTCATAACATCAATCTCTGAATCCAACTCCGAATTCAACAGTTTTCGAGAGGTTTTGTTATATAACCCCCGATAAAATTCACTTTATAATTTTTAAGAATTTAAATCCAATTTTTTATCTTTGTCCAAAAAAACGATTCATATGTTGTTTTTACTTATACATGTTTATTTCAAAAAAAAACCATAAAAATCAATCAAATTTTGTTATTATAATTATAAACGAAATATTAATAATTTAGTTTCGAACACTATTTGATACAATTTCTCCCTCTATACAACTAAGTATTGATTAAATATTAAGATGGCCGCCGTAGAGCGAGAAGAGATCTTATAGTATGTAAGGGGAATTCGTGTCCATTACAGAAGTAATTAAATATATGCAAATGTATTCGAGGATTATTCCCTTTCACCCTTCACCCTTTTGCTTTCGGAACAATAAAATGTATATACCCTAGAACCGAGCTACAATTATCACAAATATATACAACTGCTCCTATTTGTGATGCCAAAATAGTGTAGTTAATTTTTATTATAAGTCATTTTTAAAAGTATTCAAATATTATAAAATTTTTAATAGATAGTAGACTATATAAATATTTTTTGAATTTATGACTACGTTCTATCGAAGAAAAAATATAAACATCGCCAGATTTACTATAATTCTTTAAGATTAAGCTACAAAAAAATATAAATTTCGGGTTGATTATAAAACCTAACAATTTTTTTAAATTATAAAATCAATAAAAACTGAAATACTTGTAGAGAAATGTGTTTGGCTAACATTCTAATCATTCCAAATAGGGCTTCACATGATGCGAGATAAGGCGAGAATTTCAAAAATCTGGTCTCGGTCTCCTTAGTAGAGAAAAAATTAAGTCTCGTTTCAGTCTCGGTCTCTTTTCGTAACCATTTGTCTTGTCTCGTCTCGTCAAATCTCGTTTTTGCTAGAACTTATTTCTGTGATAGTGTATACAAAACGAGTTAATTATTAATTCTATTGTAATTAATAAATGCATGAGTATTTATATATTTTTGTTTTTTATTTGGACGTTACTAAATCATTATCTATACAAATAAATTTATACATCTTACAGTATTTTCGCAAACATACATTTTACATTTAGTTAATGAAAAATGTTAATAAGTTTAAAAATATTATTTTCTTATAAATTATTTTTTATACGGAAGATAACCAGACAAGGGTTTAAAAAAATAGCAATTGTCAATGTTGATTTCGTTACTCCTATTTTAAATAGAATTAAAAAAAATATTTAAAATGTTTTATTCTGCACATATAACTCGATCAAAATGTAGGTAGAGGTATTAACTTTTAAATAATTCAAAATATTGTGACAGTTGTCAAAAGAACTGCCTACTTGGATAAAAAATAATTTGATTCTAGTGAGTGAAAAAAAGACACTTTATGCATATGTTGCATACAATATTTTTTTACGCCCTATACAAAATAATAAAATAAAAATAGATATTTGGGATATTTTAATTAAACTCCTTCAGTAAATTACAACTAATTTAATGTGGTCACATTTACCTTTTCTACGATTTCTTCCGGAGTACATATTTCAAACTCGGAATCTTCACTATCCATAATAATAATAGAACTAACTACTTAATTGAATTAATTCGAATGAATTATTGATACTAGAAACAAATCTGTTAAAGTCAAATCACAGTTCATCTTCATGTATGCTATTGATATTTTTTTTCAGGTAAAGGTGGTGTGGATGAATTGCACTGATCAACTGTGTCAACTTATTGAAAGCATGAAAGAAAGTTGACGTTATGGCACTTTTTTAACGCTTTTTTACTATTTTTCACTCTAACCATAAACAGTCATTTTAAGCGCTACAAACCGGTGAAATACAAGGTACTTTAAATATAGGGCGTAGAAAACAGATTTTAATCATTTAATTAGCGTATTATAAAATTGGAGTAGAAAAAGTATATTATTGATCAATCACTTAAAACTTACAAGTTTAATAAATATTGCATTTATAAAAAATCTGATGTGGCCAGCACATGACCTCTCGCCATTTTTGAATCAAAAATTTACAGGTTGACACAAAAAAGTATGAAAAAAAATTATATTTTTGTAAATCTGGCAACAATGGCAAAAGTTTCAAAAATTTTAATGAGATGAAAATAAACTATGGGGTATACAAAATATATGTGTAAAACTTTATTGCCGTTTTGTATAATAATGGCGTCATCACCCATAGCAACTGCCACTTCCGGTTGTGCGATTGGCACCAAAATCTAATCAGATCTAATCTAGGGTATTAGAATCCTGTATGCAAAATTTCAAATTTTTTTATTCAGTAGTTTTTGAGTTATCGTTACTACAACATCCATCCAAACACACACACACACACACTAACACACACACACACACACACACTAACACACACACACACACACACACACACACACACACACACTAACACACACACACACAGACATCATCGCGAAAATATTAAAATCGTATTCTAGGGACCCCAAAACGTGTTTATCAATTGAAAACTCACTACCCAATTTTTAGCATGATTCCTATACCTCTCTTATCTGAAGGGCGAGAGGTAAAAATTATCATCAAAATAAACTATAAATATTTTTTTTTATTTTAATAGACAACTTTCACGTAATTATTATTTTAAAGTTGAATTTATAATTTTTCGATTGTTTAAAACTTTTATAACGTTCAGAATCATAATAAGTAAAAATTTACTTTTTCCCAAAATAATATTTTTTTCAAAAAATTAAATATTTTCCATGGTAATTTTTTTTTAGACTTAAGGGTCTATCCTCTTTAGTTTAGTACAGGAGCTAACTAACATAAAAAATCCCCATAGAATGAGCACTTATTTTGATTACTAAAATTGTACCTACAGTTTTTTATTAACGTAGGTAATATTTGTTAATGAGGTTACTGTTTAAGTAAGATAATTTTTTGTTTCTCACAATTAAAAAAGTAGTTTTTAAATCTATTATGCACTCAATAAACATTCCAGCTACCTAACATATTGCTTTTTTTCATCTTTAATTATTTCAAATTCAAATTCTTTTTTCAAATTTTGATGCAACCAAAGTATTTTTTTTAAACAGAGTTTATTAACTGGTTCAATTTCACTTAATGTATTCATCCAATCTTGGGCATTTATTAGAGTTACCATTACTAGTACCTACCCTCAAAGCTACGGCATTTTTGCTGTAACTAAAGTCCAAAATTATAAAATAAAATATTTCACAGATGGTTACCAGATTTTAAATTTCGTAAATGTATCGTAACCCATGCAGACCATTTTTTATTATAAAAAATTAAATGTTTATGCTGCTTGCTAGTTTATTTTTCTCGGAAATTCAGAAAAAAATTCTGAAGGAATATGAACGAGACCAGAAACGATACTCTCGGATCTCGCCACATGTGGTCGCGGTATCGCATAAATAATTTTCAAAAAGGTCTAGTCTCGCTCTCGTCTCGGTTATCCGAGACGAGAGGAGACGCGAAGAGAAAAGTATTGTTCTCGTGTGAAGCCCTAATTCCAAAGATAATACCATAGGCGTATTTAGCTAAATATTAAAAATAGATTTTTACGGGAAAATTAACCATAACAATCGACAAAAAATAATTCATCTACAATAAATGATCTCAAATATAATTAAAAATGATTTTGACATCACCATGTGTATAGTGTGTTCTAAAGTATAAATTAAAGAGTCTATATTCCCCAAGCAAGCTACTTTCGGTTTCATTAGATTAAATATACAGCAGGTGTATTAATGTTACATTTTTATTTGTGTTACAAATGGTACATAATATATCCTTTGAATTTATTATATAGGCGATGTTCTTGATTGTAATAATTATGTAACATCAAATTTCTAAAACCAAATAAGTATTATTTTTTTAAATCCAAAAGGTTATCCATAATCTCAAATGTGGTCCATATTTGGAATTGGCAACAAAAAAGGGATAACAATATAGCTGAGACTTACAAAAACATTTAACATTATTAAAGATTTTTAATATAATGTTAAAATTGTCACACAGGCACCGAAACATATTTATTGCCGTTATGTAGAAGAATGTTTTTAGGCTTCTTTTGGACGAATCGATAAAAAGTAAAATTTTAAAATTTCGGCTTCGTCACAACCCCGTTTATGTGGTGACCTAACTACAGTAAAATGTTCATTATCATAAAATCACAATTTAATTTCGCGGACGAAGATTAATCTACGTAAGTAATATATATTTTTCTAAGCCCACACTAATATTGTAGATTCTAAGCACACCTTACAGACTGTATTTTGTTGTGAATTGTATTATTATTAACCTCAATTTTGGGATGGGTTCTATAACTTTAAAAAATAATTAACATTGTAAACTATAAAAAATTTTAATTTTGTATGTTCTTTTATTCCACTTTATTCCAATTCCACTTCATCTCCAATCTCCTGCACACTCTTCACCTCACTATCCCGATCTGTTACCTCTTTACGTCCTCACCCAGCTTGATTTATTGGACCTCGGTTACCTGATTTCTACAAGTTAATTTGCAATCTCTTTGATGGTACTTGTAACTCTTCTCCTAGTTTCCTATATCTGTTTAACTTTTACCTTTTGCAGTTATTTTATTCATTCGTTCATTTTATTTACTTTTTGGTTTATAGAACATTTTGTTCATTAAAATTGTTTAATTTTTTTATATAACGTACTTTATTGGTTATATATTTCTAAATCTCAAAGAACATATCAATCAATCTGATAAAAAATTAAAAATTATCTTTCTGTTTATTATCTCTTTTCAATTATTCTCCCCAAAAATAAATATTTTTTGTTATATGATATTAAATAAAAATAATTGTTTTTTAATCACTTTTGATTATTTTGTCATTTACTTATTAATTATACAGCAAAATTTTCTTTTAATATACTTTAAAAAATTTAACTTTTTCTATTAAATTATTATACAAATAATAATTATTCATATTATAATAATGATATAATAATAATAAGAATAAGATTTTTTATACTCCACAATTGTTGATTTTAAATATTTTATACACCAATAATTACTCTCAATAAATTATTTAAAATTAAACTTTTTAACAATAAAATCTGTTTACGAAATTCAAAACTCATAAAAATTATTTGTGTTATCAAACATTTTAACTTAAATATTTCATTACAATATGTATGCAGAATTAGTTTAGTGAACGGATATAATTTCATTAGCGTTCACAATTTAACATTATTAGCGGGAGATACGAAATCCACGAATCAGAGTTCGCATGCATTTAGTAACAAACCACCCATTTTTTTTAATCTTAAATAACCTGTTAAGACAACTGTCAAAATTTTTTATACTAATACTGAAACATATTTGTAAACATGTGTAATTCCCATTATTACCCAAAAAATCAAAAACTAAATACGAATATGACCTACTTAAAAATGGAAGGTGCCTATTAGTTTTATTTGATTTTAACGCTCTCGCTTTTGGATACCAAGGTCGTCGGTTCAAACCTTGTAACTCTAATCTTTTAAATTTTTTTGTATAATAGTTTTTAGTTATTCTTTTAGTGAGTTGTAGAAAATATGTACTGTTCAATTCGTGTGGATATAACACTCTGACGATTGAGCACTCCGCCCTCGGTGTCGTGCTCAAAATTCGGCCGCGTGCGATATGGATATCATATCCACATATGTTGCATAAACTACTATTCTGTTAACTAAATTATTTAATTCGGATCGAACAATAAAATACATTATTTGGGGAATTCAATTATTTAATTGCCTGAAAACAATCATGTTTGTTTTGAGTAACACCAATAGTATAGAGTAAATTATGATTTAATTATATCAATTATAGTGTAATTCACGTAATAGGGAATTGTAAAACAACTGAGTTCACTGAAAGAAGGGGGATAGCCTACCCATTCGTGGTTGAAAACTTCTATTTTTTTATCTTCGTCTAAATTTCTAGCAAAATACAAATACCATTGTTTCATCTTCGAACAATTGGGACTTAATTTGAATAGGTTTTGCATTTTTCTTTTTTTTTTTCAGAAAATAATTGCACTTTAACTGGCGGTATTTTATGATAGTTTTTTGCCATTTTTAGAATATCTAAGTCAATATTGTTTACATTTCTCAATTCAGTGGAGATGCATTTGTGTCTCGAATTTATTTATTTTTCTATAAGACGAGGTTAACAGTTTTTCGATACATCGATAATGATGAAATAAAGTCGATATTTTTTAACCGATGTTTTAGACACATCGATATCGAATAATTCGATGTATCAATTTTTGATTCATCGATACTTTTACTACTTCGGTCGGTGCGCTTCGGCGTTTCACAAAAAAATCGTATGTTGGAAACCGTTTTCACTAGTAAAAATTTCTTTTCACCAAAAACTTTCCCACTCATTTGGGCACATTTTTCGTCGATTAATCATATATTTATCGTCAACCGGTCAAAAATTTTCTGGATGCTGAAATTTTTAACTCAGTTTTGGTACCGCCCCTCCTTTTAAATAATTTGACCAATTATGTTCAAAAAAAATTAATTTTTTTTGCACACATTGACGAAATTTACAATGATCAGGCTGTCGAATGATGCAAGAATTTTGAAAAAATATTAATAAATGGCGTCACACTCGTGAGTTAAACACAAAAAATAGTTGTTTCTACAACCACTATGCGAAACACGCTTTTCTACACAAATTTTTATACGCAAAGCAGGCCTTTTCTTAATTTCTTTGTTATCCGTGGAAAAAGTAATAATTTAGCGTGCGAAAAGTACGCCTTATGGCACTTTTCCCGACGGAAATGTTAAACACAGACAGCTATGACCCGTCAACTTTTTTTGACAGTTTAACATTGTAGTGAATTTGAAATTGAAACTAAAAGTAAGTAAACTATTTATTTGATTATTTATTTTAATTTATAAATTATAAACAAATTAATTTTTTTGTATTCAATATTCATTTTTCAATTATTTCTTTTCAAAGTTTAAGTAAAATACCTATATAAGTTACTGTTTTTCTTTTATTAATAAAGTGGTTGTAGAAAAAATATTGTGTAGAACTTGTACGCAAAGCACTTTTCCCACTCGCTAGATTTGCGGCACTCGCCTACGGCTCGTGTCACAAACTTCTGCACTCGTGGGAAAAGTGACGCTTTGCGCACTTCTTGTACAAACTACTATTTTCTACTGCCGTGCGTTAAAGTACTTACTTTACGCACGCTAAGGAGTGCGTAAAGTTTAACTTTTTTTCACTAGTGCGTAAAGTAAAATAAAATTTTCAAAATAACTTTTTTACATGTGCAACACATTTTTTGCAATATCCTTATCTTTCTTATCTTGTCAAGGTTATACAGTGTGTCCCCGGATGGGGTATCCTATAGGTGAAAAATGTTTAAATTTTAGTTTTAGCGAAAAATGTTATTCTTGATAAAAAGTGTTGCTTGTTCTGAAATCTAAAATACAATCATCAGATATCAATTTTTTCCAGTTGTATACGAGGATTGTCAAAAAATATTAATTTTACTCAAGAGTAAAGTACCTTTACCTAAGTTCAAATATGCAGTTACATCCATTTACATTGAAAAAATGTATTCATTTTTGAAATGTACTTCTAGGTACAATAACAATGCAAATTTTACTGTAGTTACGTGTTTAAATTGCAAAATTGTTAGAAAATATTAAGAAACTAGAAGGTTATCATAACTTTTATAATCACAAGAGATAAATGTTCATTCAAAATAGAATCGATATTAAACAAGCACAAAACCTATTTTTTCAATGTAAATAAATGTAATTGCGTATTTAAACTTAGTTTTTAGTCCTGATCAACTTTTTTAAATAACATTTTTCGATGTTGTCAAATTTAAAGGTACTTTACTTCTGAGTAAAATTCATATTTTTTGACAAACCTCGTATACTACTGGAAAAAATTGATATCTGATGATTGTATATTAGATTTGAGAACAAGCAAAACTTTTTATCAAGGATGATATTTTTCGCTAAAACTAAAATTTTAAAATTTTTCACCTATAGGATACCCCATCCGTGGACACACTGTATGTGCCAGAAATCAATTGGTTAACTTTAAGATTTTTTAAAATAGCTTGTTAACCTCTTGCATGCGAAATTTATTTTTGTACATCAAAAGTATGGTAGTAGAAAAAATATTGTATGCAACTAGTATGTGTTGCATAAATAACTATTTTTACTATAATCCAAAATAATCGGAAAATATTTTTTTATTCTTTTTTTTGCAATTCCGAATTTAATGGAATTGCATTCGCAAGGTCATTTTCCACATTATACATATTTTTTAAAATGTATCTTCGAGTGCACAGTACATGATCGAATTTGGGGGTGGTGATTCCCGACTACCACATTAGGTTTTTTTATGCTTACTTAGTTTAAATAATAAAGTTAACGTTATTGTGGCTTAATTATTTATAGTAAACTTTTATCTTTGGAATTAAACTAATTTTAATAAAGTTACAAAAAACAATTTAATACTCACCAATTATTTTTACCTCTCGCCCTTCAGATAAGAGAGGTATAGGAATCATGCTAAAAATTGGGTAGTGAGTTTTCAATTGATAAACACGTTTTGGGGTCCCTAGAATACGATTTTAATATTTTCGCGATGATGTCTGTGTGTGTGTGTGTTAGTGTGTGTGTGTGTGTGTTAGTGTGTTAGTGTGTGTGTGTGTGTTTGGATGGATGTTGTAGTAACGATAACTCAAAAACTACTGAATAAAAAAATTTGAAATTTTGCATACAGGATTCTGATACCCTAGATTAGATCTGATTAGATTTTGGTGCCAATCGCACAACCGGAAGTGGCAGTTGCTATGGGTGATGACGCCATTATTATACAAAACGGCAATAAAGTTTTACACATATATTTTGTATACCCTATAGTTTATTTTCATCTCATTAAAATTTTCGAAACTTTTGCCATTGTTGCCAGATTTACAAAAATATAATTTTTTTTCATACTTTTTTGTGTCAACCTGTAAATTTTTGATTCAAAAATGGCGAGAGGTCATGTGCTGGCCACATCAGATTTTTTTTCTCTGTGTAAGAAGAGATAGAGCTGCGCATAATTATCGCTTGCTGTATAATGAAGGTACAAATTTATATTTATAAATTTTTCTATATATATTACTTATAAGTCAAATTATGTTATGTTCATAGTTTTCAAATTGCCTCAACTACTATTTTTAAACCGAATGATTTATTTTTTGTTCAACCTAACCCTTAGTTAATCAGGTAAAATAGATAAACAAATATAAACCAACCAAAAGAGTATCGTATTACAAAGATGTGTATGGATTAGAACTAACAAATCTCCAGGTGGTCTATTAATCTATCAATATTGAATCATATTACTAATATTATTTGTTAATACTCAGACAAAATTATTCACGAAAAAAATTACCTGAAGAAAAATAAATTATGGTAAATTTACTGATATACGAAATTTAAAGTTATAGGAGTACTGCAAGGGCTTCTACTGGGGTCATTTGTTTTTATTAGTTGTATCAATAATAAGAAAACAAAATTGATAAATTTAGATTTTAATATTAATCGATATTATAAAATTCATTTTTGTTTAGTTACTTTTAAAAACTTCGTTAAATTTTTTTGATACTGATTCCTAAACAGTTTTAATATTTCAGGATCATTTCTTATATTTTTCGTTTCATATAACAAAAAAATATTTGAATACCTATTTTTAAACATGAAACCTCTATATATATTATCATTTATTACAAAGCTAGAATTGAAATATTCCCTAGAGTCCAATTCACACAACGTTCCACAGAGACGCATCAACGCAGGTTTCGTCCATGTCTGATTAATATGCACCCTTTACTTGTAAGCGCTAAGAATCCCAAAACTGAATAATGAAGAAGTGACCAAATACTGACCTTTCTCTTGAACCCTAGAAAAGAACTTGTTCTATCCTGTCTCGTCAAGGTGCGGATGGATGCTGTTTCTTAAGATTTTTCTCATGGGACTAACGGTTGAATTATTTTAACTAGTTTTTATTAGCCGTTGAATATTTGTAACGAATATTTTATTACTCTTCTTTTAAATTATAATTCTTTATTATTGCTTTGTGATGTAGTACATAAATAATTGGTATAAAAATAGAATACTAATGCAGTAAATACATTCAGATAATCGCTTTCCATAGGTATTCATATAAATATAATATATGGATTCAGAAAAATATTATATTTATATGGATATGGAAGCGAATCCATGACACATGATAATCCTTCTAGGACAATCCTTCCCGGACAATTCTTTTTCTCGTATACTCCCTTGGATACTCACTCGTATGCTCTAAAATAAAAGAAGTGGTAAGCCTAATTATTAATTATTTTAGGGGAATAATTAGTAGTAAACAATAATTGTCTGAGGAAAGTTTTTCACAAGGATTGTTCAGGGAGTATTGTTGTAAGGAAGGATTTGTCTGTGGAAGAATTTTCCGGAAATGATTCTTCTGAAGGGTTCGTAAAATGTAAAGATAAGCCCATTAGGAGGTGGGCCTAGACATCTGAACAGGTAGGCTAATTAATGACAAGAATAATGTATCAAAAATTCGATATACGTATTTAAAAGAACAAATTACAAAATGCCAGCAAAAATGCATCAGTGCAATTAATTTTGTAGCAATATTTCTGATCTCAAAATTATTTAAATTTCTCAAGATTTTTAAATTAATATATTTTTAAGTAAATCAATTTTTGTACTAACTTTTTCCCAATTATCTACCTGCAAAATTAGTTAAGCCCAGTTTTGTACATACAGATTTCGGATGTGGATGCACTGTCTTATAATTTTAATGGGTACACTTGACTCTGGGTCATAGTTTCGAATTGCTCTGTTATCTACATTCTGAACATCTTTATCTACAACCTATTAGTTATCCCTATATTTAAAACTGCGATAGTATTTATAGCTTGATTACACACTTTATCTTTATCAGATTCTATTTTCATAAAACAATCTAAAGGTAACTCTGCTGCTTCGTCGGTGGCAAATAATATTTTATTGAAGTATAATAAAAGTCTAAATCCAGTACCACAATTTTAAAAAAGAGAGGGGCTTCTAATTACATTCATAATGAAAGGGCGGCGACTAGTTATCATCAGGCCTAAAATACATAGTGTTAGGAACGGGTGGAATATTATACAATAAACTTACCAAACTAATTACGATAGAATCGAAGAAAGTTACAATAAAATTAAATTTGAATTATAATAGTGCAGACAAGTATGTAACAAAGGGACATAGAAAATAGGTGGTACTAGGAAAGGTTAAACGGAGATTTATAAAGTATTGAACATGTTTGAGTGAGGTCTAAACTCCATGGTGCTGTTTGAAATAAAAGGTGAGAATAAACTTAGGATGAGCCGGCAAGGTACCCCGCAAGGTTCGGCATCTATATAAACAACTACTTTAATTTAGAATTGGCCAATCGGGAGGCAACCCTAAAGGAGGCCTACCCAGTACCAACAAAATATATAAGCTTAAAGTTAATATCATTAGAAATGATATAATCGACGCACTCGACAGTAGCCAAATTATAAGCCGTAGCGGTAACATACTACGTACATAATTTATAGTGGAAAATTTTAGAAGTTATTGGCAAGTGACAGCGAATACAAAAGCGCGGGTTATTCAAAAATAGTAAAATTAAATTTAAATTAAGTGTAGCAAAGTTGAAAACCTGATGGGTGGCGATATATATTGATATGTGCAGTTTTAGTTCTGTTTTATATGTATTGTGGTTGATGGAGATTGAAAGGTAGAAGGTGATTGTCAAATGTAAGTATGACAATGGAAATAAGGTTATGATAAGAAGTTTAAGGTGCGTCATATATCTAATACTCCTATATCGCCAACGTCCTATCTTTGCCTGTAGGAACAAAACGTTGCGACAGAAGGAGATGCAAGATCGGAATTTAGTGAAAACGCGCATGCCCATATACATAAATTGCATTGGCGTCGTGCCCCGTGGTGAAAAAGGAACGTAGAAAAGAAAAGTTAAGCAAACGTAGGCGATTTTACAGTTGTGATGCCTATGCCTATCCGCGACTGCGTGAGAGAGAAACGATCGTCTACACTCTACTATCGGCGACACACTTCTCACTCAAGCTGGCGATATAGAAGTATTACATATATGAGGTGCGTATGGATATGTTTAGGGTTTGTTAAGTGTGTTTTGTGTTTACATGATTATTATTTTTTGATTTATATAATGAGTTCATTTATAACATTACAACAATTCTGGTACAAATAAAAGAAAAAAAATCTTAGTATTAAGAATCATTAAATTTGAAATCTAGTTAGATAAAAACAAAAGGTTGGAAAGAAAAGTAGTAAACAATTTTTTTAAGGATTGTCATTATCTCATAATTTAAAAAATGTATATGGAATAGTTTTTTAGAAGAGAATAAAAAAAACAAAAAATAAAACATTTACGAAGACGTTGCTATATCTTCTGAGTTGCTTTCGTCGCACATATGATTTTAAACGTTTTGATTAGTTAATTCCTTAATCATGGCTGCTTTATAATTTCCACTTACTAGAATTTTTATTTATCCAACAAAAAACAATTTTGGAATGAATCAAAATGCATTCATTGTGAATTGATATAATGTATTTGCGCAAATTTCTATGTTTGAGTACAGTTTGGTATAGACTAAATTAACATGTTTATTACCTGATTTGAACTTCTAATAAATCTTGAGAATTTTAGTTAATTTATATTTTGAAATTGTTCAATAATTTAATAACAGTTTTTTAATGAGCAGATCATTTACTTCCATAACTCCTACATAAATATTTTAGGTTTGATAGCAACAAGAGCTAAAATAACTAAACGATTATTATAGAGAGACTAATTTGTTTCGTTTTGTTTATACATTTAAATAACTATTTATTAAACATATAATGAGATTATGTTAATTCTAGTGATTCTACTATTTTAAACTCTACTCACGTACTCAATAATAATAGTAAACAAAGTTAAAATGGTTGAATTTCGTACATAAATATGAGTTCTTGTTTAAATTGATTCAGGAAATGAATTCTCTTGGACAAATGCGGCTTCGTTTCTACTTAAACTTCCTCTCTTTTCACGCTATTATTTATCGGCCACTTTCCGTTCGCTCTTCCTTTATTTCTACGCAGTCCGTGCCCTCTAGATCTATGCAACTTTTGTCCGCCATTGTTCATCCCGTTAGAGAGGAGAAGTTACGTTGACGTTTCTTCAGATTTATCTTTTGCGAATTTCCTCAACACTTTGTTACTTTAAGTAAATGAGTTAAAACTGAATAAATATATATAAACGAAATATTTATTAGGTTTTAATTTTAATTATTTATATTACTTTTTCAAGAATACTTGTGGAATTAATGAATTTTTTATTAATAATTATAAGAATTGTTAAAAAAACCAATGTTGATTAATGGTAGCAAGGAGGTAGGTATGCTACATCCTCCCTTAATTTGGTCAGGGCTATCATCATCATTGGTCACTTTTTTTTAAATTTTAAAAAATTTGATTAAAAATTTAAAAAATATCAATTATGAATTGGATTTATTTGATTGTATTTTGGTAAAAGAACTGTGGCATGCCTTGAAAGATTTTATAAAAATAGCTAAATAATAATATATTATAAACATTCTATAATAATATAAATATTTTTGGTCGGACGGAAAACTGGGAGGCAAAATCTATCAAAAAAAGAAGTGCATCCCTGGTTTTTGATAGTTAATAGAAGACAAAAACAAAAAATCACAAAACAAAAAAACCGGTTGTGTCGGCTCAAAACTTTGCCGACGAATATCCAAAGACGAATACTTTTTTAATATTAAGTTTCAAACATTGACATTTTTACCTCTCGCCCTTCAGATAAGAGGTATAGGAATCATGCTAAAAATTGGGTAGTGAGTTTTCAATGAATAAACACGTTTTAGGGTCCCTAGAATACGATTTTAATATTTTCGCGATGATGTCTGTGTGTGTGTGTGTGTGTTAATGTGTGTGTGTTAGTGTGTGAGTGTGTGTTTGGATGGATGTTGTAGTAACGATAACTCAAAAACTACTGAATTAAAAAATTTGAAACTTTGCATACAGGATTCTGAGACCCTAGATTAGATCTGACTAGATTTTGGTGTCAATCGCACAACCGGAAGTGGCAGTTGTTATCTGTGATGACGCCATTATTATACAAAACGGCAATAAAGTTTTACACATATATTTTTTATACCCTACAGTTTCCTACAGTTTATTTTCATCTCATTAAAATTTTCTAAACTTTTGCCATTGTTGCCAGATTTACAAAAAAATAATTTTTTTTCATACTTTTTTGTGTCAACCTGTAAATTTTTGATTCAAAAATGGCGAGAGGTCATGTGTTGGCCACATCAAATTTTTTATTTTTGGCAGATGATAGCTGGAGAAATACTTTTGAGTGGTTTAAAAGAGTTTTTCAAGGGCTTTCAAAAATGACATATTGCAAGTCAAATTCCGTAACATATTGCATCTGTCATTTTTTGATAGCGACACTTCCGTTTGACAGATGTAGTACACAAACTAGTGGGTTCTTCCGATAGATAACCGAAACCTATATACCAAAGGAGGGTATCGTTTCTTGGGTTTTTTGCGACCCCGTACGAAATTTTTCTCTCTAAAAAATATTTAAAAAAAAATGGATTTCCCAAATTTTTTTTCTTTAAAACGCCCCGGAACATACTTTTTTTTAATTTCGAAATTTTGAAATCACAAGAACTGACAAGGAGGATTTGGCAACATGGCGGCCAGCTGCCATTTAATAGAACAGGCGCGATTTTTCTCAAAATAGGTCCAGTGTTTTAAAGACCAGTTATCCACGAATACTTTCTGCTATTTTTTTTATTGGTACACTTTAAAATCATAAATACTGGTATTATTACTACAAAAATTGGAAATAAAGAACCAATAATGTAAAATGGTTGAATTAGTGATGTCATCAGTTGTCATCGAAATGACAAATACAAAAATTAGTTTGCAATCTATCACATAAGATTTATTGTTGTCACCACAGTTGTTACAGGTTGTATATTACTTAAAAATAAGTTCTAACATTGATACCTAAAATAATAAAGCAGAATCGCGGTTAATACATCAAAAATCAGAAGACACTAAAGATTATGACAAGTTCATCACATGGATGAAAGAGCAAAAGGTATTAATTTAAATAGCATTTCATCTGATTTAAAATATCGAATATCGGATCCGTTATTGGTAGGGAGCGCGGCGAAAACGCCATCTGATGGTTGAATAAAATCATTCTCGACAATTATGAGAAGTATGTAAGTTGTGTATAAAAAATAAAAATTCGTTATAAAAAAATCTCATTAGAATTTATAAGCATATAAATAAAAAATGTGATTATATTTATCAAAGACAAAATTCAGTAAAACGTGTTGTGATGAACAAAGTAAGTATAAAACATGTAAACAAATATCAAAACTTTGATTCATAGATTAGGTTAATCAGTGACATCCAAACAAATAATACATGACAGCTAGAATAATAACAATTTATGAATATCTGCTAGATTTTCAGTTCACAATAATTTATCATACTTTTTTTAAAAATAATTTTTAGGCGATGATGAATCTAATTATTCAATCAAACTGGATTTGAGTCTATTCAATCAAACCGGATTAAATATCAAATATTATTTCAACCCCAAACGATGGACAAAGGGAAGCAACATGTCACGGCTGGTCACGTTAGAGATGTGAAAGAATTGAGACATATTGGCAAAAGTTATTTAATCACATCGAATAATTGTAAAATAAAACACCCATTCGTCTAAGTAAGCATGCTACAGAAGTAGGTTATATATTACTTACTTTTTCTCCTAACTGCATTTATCCAGTTCTTTCTTTTCTCTAATTTCCAACTAGCTCTTGAAAATGTGTAAAATTTGCACTTGCTATTTTTCCCTGTATTTTTGCAATTAACAACACAATAACTATTATGAACCATTTTTATAATTAAATTTGACGTGTTTATTTATGACAAGAGCAATATTTCACGAAATTTTGACCACTACGAGCGCTTGGACCGTTTCAGTTGTCCCCACCATGTACTCTGCGCCCAGCGAATATTAGGAGATGAAGCATTATTTACTGAAGCCCCTAACCCCGACGAAACCAATTAACTATTGCACAGAAAGTATTCAATTATAGATACTGTATAGCAAGACGTGTTGTCGAAAATGCTTTTGGGATCATGTAATCTCGTTTTCGTAGATTCAGATCCCCAATATCACTTGTTCTTCAAACAATAGTGAAATTAATAATAGAACAACTGGAGACGAAAAGTGGGAAATGATGTAGCAGTAACCGTACATACTGAAGATCATTTAACAGGTCGAATAATTCCTGGATCTTGGCGCAATGATGACAAAATACTATGGTTGATTTAAGAGCAGCTTTGCAGCGTAACTATTTGCCCGAAGCTCGACAAAGAAGAGAGAAGGCTTTACTGACTTTTTACTGAGACAGGGGCACTAAATTTGGAGGGAAGACACCGAAATAAATAATTTGTCTACACTTCTTTTGATATTTGTATGATTTAGGATATGTAAAAAAAGATGGGTACCTACAGGATGATAAGCTAAGGATGGGTCTCGGCTATATCTCAAAAAGTATTAGCCTTTGTATAGAAATAACAGCAAAACATTACATAAAACTTCCGATTCATTTTCTTCCAAATTATGTCTTAGAAAACTATCAGATACGGAAAACTATATAAGTTATGATTTGTATACATTACTGGCGTCCGTTCCAGTTCCTATAGACTTCTTTATTTTAGCCAGTTCTTGATTATATGTACATCTAAAGCTCCTGACGTTCTGATTAAGTACTTTAATTATAGAAAGTCCTGATAAGGGGAGCAGAATTTCTTCAGCATGATCTCTTTTTTACTCTATTTTTGAAATCAGGCGAGCTTTTTTCCATAGACATAGAAACTTTTTATATTCTTTCAAAAATTTTATTACGTCAAACCGCTGGTTGATCATTTTATCGAAATAAATTTTGATATTTTCAGTGCCGTCCAAATTAAACTCGTGCCGCTTATTAAAAAACAACTACCTAGTATTCCCAACTATATAGTCAAACGAGATAGTTCGAGAGGACTGTCGCGTCAACATGATTGCTACTATCGGATTATTTACTTTACATGGTGCTAGTGCATATACATCAGTTGCTATCGTAACCTCGCAGAAACTATCACCCTGAAAACGAGCCTATAGACAAGCGGAAAACTGGACTTATTTGCCTTCATACACTATATTTGCCTTCATACACGATTTTTTTTTTAATCTTTCGTATGGTTTTACGAAATGTGATATTAATAGTATACTATTTAACGAGCGGTAATGTAGGTCATAACTCACGCAGATGAAATTTACAGCACGAGCCTCAGGCGAAAAATCCGCGGCAGGGTCAACGAAAAGGATCGACAATATTAGAAATAAATGCGCAGGACATTTTCATCGGATCGAGAGGACAGCGATGTCGAGGAAATGGAATTATATTACCGAAAATTGACACTTTATCTACAACTATAACAATAAATACTAGGATGCAAGTATAGAGAAAGAACTTTCTTCACAAAATAGTGACATTACAGAGCCACCTTGGTATTAGGTTCGTAAATAGTATTTATTAAATTTATTATCTTTTAAGTATTGTAGACCGCAAATTTAATAATTTTAAAATCTTCTAATTATACATTCCATTCCAGTTGTTATAAAAACTTCGTAAAACATATTTATGGGCTTTAAATTTTCCAACAATTTACTGCACACTATTTACATACCGAATAAATTATAGTAGGATCTCAGAGTTATAATAACTCACTACATTTGTATTCGGTTCGTAAATATACATTCCTTTCCATAACTCAGTATCGTGAGTTATTATAACTCACGCTATTTGTTTATGGATACTATTAATTGTTCAATTGAATAATTAACATCAGTAGATAAATAAAATTACACAAAATTTAACCTATTTTCTTTGCTGTATTCTGCATGCAAATATTATGTACTGATAGAATAGCGCATCTAAATAATTGTGCTCGTCCGGTCCTGTGCTCTTATTTGCTTACTTTCTTGGATATGTCGACTGAAATTGAATTAAAATAATGTTCATTATTTAATTTTTGATTAATATAAACTGAAAGTAAATTAGAATTTATATAATTAAATTGAATTTACGAATTTATAACACAAAACATAGCCTACATAGATATAAATGAAACATGTCAAACAATCTTACTATTTTACCAAAATTTGTTTAATGGAAATTCTATTAGTAAATAATTAAAATTAACATCAAATACTAAACTTTAAAGAAATACAAAATGTTTTATTCCATGTTGTTAATGGGTTTAACTTGAAATTTTTTTAGACCTTATATGCTCTTTTATTTTGACTTAACATATAACGAAGTTTGTTTCTGTTATAACCGTCTACCGCCGTCGTGACTGCGATGGAAATTCCGGAGTTGTCGCTGTCGAGAGTTGTGAAACTCAAGCAGTTGGCCATAACTTGAGACCCTACAGCATGGAGTATTGATTAATATGCGGGGGATAACAGTGAGAAATTAATTAAAGGAGTTTGCAACCTTCATTAATAACCCGAAAGGAGTTACTCTTGTTCAACATCAACGGGGCTGCCACCAGGGTTACCAGCAGCGCAGCGACTGCAAAATGCCAACCTCACGCCACTTTCAACATTAATAACGTATAATATGACCTATGCACGTTGGAACTTTTACATTAGTTAAGGAACTTTGGGCTTTATCAATTTTCGGACGTGGCGTTTGAGCAATTGCTTTTAGACTACAAACTCTGGGCAAGTTCAAATTACTGCGTACAGGACCGTGATGAGGTAAGTCTGTAAAGTACATCACAAACTATCGCAAACATTATTAAACCATTTATGGGATTTTTTAATAATAATTTAATTATTTGAAAATCCGAAAAAGTGGATGTTTTTCGAGGACCCTTCTTAAAAAATTATTACCTACAAATAAGTTTAAGCTTCTTGTGATATGTTAGTCAATATTGGCTTCTCCACACAAATAGCTGTTAAGAATAAAAGTAACAGGCAATCAAATCTTTTTGACAATGATAAAATTGTTTTGCTAAAGAATAAGATATCTAATTTTAAAGTTTGGCCTAATGGTCACCTAATATATTGTCTTTTTAATAAAGGAAGGTGACGTTTGAAAACATTTTTCATACTCTTTATCCTAATGCATAAAACTTATTGCAGTTATTATTCAGTTAATTGAACAATTAGTTAATTACACTAAAATTGTGGTTTTTATTAAACCTCTAATTTTCACGGACGTTTATTCAACATAATTTTACACTACATAAAATTGGGCTATGTGGTTTATACCTAGTATAGTATAGATTTTCATTTTGAAAGCAGGGACGGTCGTTGTTCGCTTATATAAGCCGATGGGTAGCCGCAGGCACAGCCAAACTGACTGACACGGACGACCCCTCAAATTCCTTTGCGACACCTTAAACCCCTCGAATTAATATACCGCACAATCCAGTAGACGAATTTAATAGCGCAAATTTACATGTCACTCATCTGATACTTATTTTACTTTTACCTTCATGTTTTCCTTATCGCTTTTTTAATAAATATATATTTCTTGAAATATCACAATGTTCTAACAAATTATATGCCTAAGAAATAAGTTCTGATTCTGATTTATTTAATTTTACTGGTATTTTTAGTCTGCTTTAAGCTAAAAACCTCCCCGACAACAGGAATTTGGGTCACAGATGTTGTTTCTTAAGGGTATAATAGCACCTCAGTAAAATTTGAAATCGAAAATCCTTTTGTAAAATAGGCTGAAATTTTAAATGTATATATTGGAGGAAGTTATCGAGGGCTTCCGATTTTTTTTAAAGTACTTTTTGTTAAAGAGAAAAAAATTCGGCGAACTCATAAAATTGGAATTTTGACAAATAAATATGACCTGACCTAGATAATGTCACAATAAATATGCTGTAAAAATTTTGTTTCTTAATATCAAACAGTTGTCGAAAAAGCATTTTTCAAAATTTCTTTTTATATGGATCCAGTTGCTCCTGCTTCCTAGCAGTAACTTCACTATGTACACTCGGGAGAAGGACAACGGTTTGATATTAAGAAAATTTTTATGAGGTCGCCGAATTTTTTTCTCTTTAACAAAAAGTACATTTAAAATTTCAGCCATTTTACAAAAGGATTTTCGATTTCAAATTTAACTGAGCTGCTATTATTATACCCGCGTCCAGACTATGAAGATCGGCATAGTTTGGACGCATCTTTAGGATGTGTCGAAAATTGAGACATATTAAATCATGAAGATCTTGCTAGGTATATATCTGATGTACCGGTTTACCTTCTAGTAGATGATGTCAATTTAGGATTGCGGATCCAACTTAGGATTTATTTACAGTTTTGCATCTGGTTTAAAATTCAATGCTAAATCTTAACTAATTCCAGATGTTTTTATGACGAGTACCAAAATCAATAAAGGCACAGCACGAAGCCATTCGTGACGCAAACAGCCGGTTTTTTGCTAAAAAAATGTACTTGACGAGACAAAGAGATCTGCAAAAAATAAAAATTTACCAATATTTAAAAATGACGAAAAATTGCATATAGTTATCAGACTGTGAACTGCTCAAAGTGAAAATGACAAATATTCTCTCATGCAGACTGTAAAATAAGTCCAGGATACAAGATCCAACATCTGGAGATTCGCAATAAAACGTGAGTAGAGCACCTCTTTCAGAATTGTCACTGGAGAGGGAGAGCATATCTCACAAAATTCCTGTAAGTTGTAAAACGCAACCAGTTGTAAAATACGAAACTTTACAATCCAAAAATAAGATTGTTTGCGTTGAGGTCAAGTTCTGAACCATTCATGGTATGATGGATACCTTCGAAATCACTTATAGTAATCTTCAAAACCACTTCAGATACAATGGGCAGGTACGACATATGTTTTTAACTGAAATCGAGAGATTTTGTTATTTAAAAACGATCAAAAAAAATTTGAGCGCAAAATATTAATATTTACATCCGCTGTATTTTAAAATCAAGGATCGGCTAGAGGTTGGAAAACGTACCTGTGCACGAGATTAGACCGTGTGACGTCAGTAGTCATGAAATCTTCGCCTCCGGCACGCTGCTGCGCTGTATTCACGATACACACACATTTTTTTCCAGCCTCTCGCCGATCCTTGATTTTAAAATGCTTACAGCGGACGTAAACATTGATATTTTGCGTTCAAATTTTTTTTTGATCGTTTTTAAATAACAAAATCTCTCAATTTAAGTTAAAATAAAAAAAATTAAAAAAAAAGTCGAACATGCCTATTGGGTACCTTTGGAATCGTTTCAGTTACCATTGAAAATTTAAAGCATTTGTTATTTTTTCGACCCCGTGTAGGTATTACCCACAATATAAAATAATAATAATTATTCAATTAATTATCTACTAGAAATTGAACAAAAATTTACTATATGGTATTATATGTGCTGATGCTCAGTCGGTGGATTCTGGCATTTATAAAATCTCAAATCCCCTCGATCATCCAAGACACACAATAGCTCAAGAAAATAAATGAGTGGTCCCTGGACTACACCTGATCTAGGGGAATAAAATTAAAAACAAGTAACTTGACATGCTGGTTTGTATATATATTTACTGTTGATTACGCAATAATCTGTTCCCAGATGCTTAGCATGTGGTGTACAACTCTCCATAAAAACGTAGAATACAGAATTATTAATACAAGATCACATAAAGGTAGGTAAGAATTGATAATCGATGTTACAATTAAAACGACTGAAGGTCTACAATATGTAAGGTGGTTGACTGATGAAACACTTAACTTAAAAGAAAATTCTGAATCTATGTTGATTTTTATTATTTTATTAGTTATAAAATAAAACTTTGAAAGATACAGAACTGCTTTCATGCACACTCAAGATAAAAACGAATAATAATCTCCTTCCGTGCCACGTCGCCCAAGTCGCAGCAAGTGACGACTGAGCACACAATTAACATTAAGTGGGAGGCATGGCGCCAAATATAAAAACGCTTAACACAGTATACCAGTTAGTGGTTTGACACTATAGATAGACATAATAGTTTAAGCACGAAAAAAAAAAGAAACAATGAATTACTGATCAAAAGACAATCAAGAAATAATAAACTACAAACAATATTTACTCTTATAACCCACAGTAAAAGAAATATGTCACTAAAACAAAAGGTGATCTTCAGTGATTTACTTTTCTTAACACAAATAAAATACTCTTGAACAGTTCTACAAAAAGTATAACAATGGGTGTCTACTATGTGCCCTACAATAACATCAGACGTTAATAACTGATTTAAGGAGATAATTAAAGTAACTTACCCCGTTGACGTCTTATTGTACTTAATCCTCTTAACAGAGTTATTGCTCGTATAAAACAATCAACTAACAAACATTACTCTTATAGGCTGTATATACATTAGGTGATAGTATCCCGCCCATAATGATCTTTCTGCGGGTTAAATTCAAGAATTATATGTTAAGAACAGCTCCGGTAAAAGCATTTGGCAACCTCTGGGTTGTGGGGTATTCGGATCATTGAAAAAGTTTTATAACATTGCATCTTCCAATTGGCTACAGATGTATTCAAGGAAACCGAACAGATTTTTTATGGAGACGCAATTTAACACCATTAATCAAACACGTACATAGTTTTATTGAACGAATTTTTCAATAAAAGTAAACGAACAACACGAAAAAAAAATCGGTTGTGTCGCCCCAAAACTTTCCCGATGAGTATCCAGAGGTGAATACTTCTTCAGATATTTAATGTTAAAGTTTCAAATTTGATATTTTTTTTTTTGACAGGTGCCAGTTGGAGAAATAATTTTGAATGTTCTAAATAGAGATTTTCAAGGGCTTTTAAATGACATTTTACAGTAATGTAATTTTTGACAGTGACACTTCCGTTTGACAGATGTCGTACAAAAACTAACGGGTTCTTCCGACGGATAACCCAAACCCATGTACCAAATTTCAGCTCAATCGAATTAAACATGTGTGGCCTTTCTCGTGGAAGAATACACACAGACAGATTTACACAGACAGACCGACACACAGACAGATAGACGCACAGACAGAGAGAGAGAGAGACAGACTTCTATCTGGAAATGGTCTTGATCATCTCAGGGGACCTCAAAATAATATTTCCATCTTTATCTCGAAAATTTTTTTCAGCTCGTTTCGGGAAAGTAAAACAAAAATTAGAAAGGTGCATCGCTGGAAAAGTTTAACATATACTAACTGTATATCCCAAAAATTACCTCGAGAGCCTGGACCTAGTAAATATATGTCAAATAAATAGATTAAATTTTCTGGATTTTTGCGGTTGGCTCTGAGTTGATGCTTCCTTAGTAGACTAATTTATGCTGTTTTTTTCTAATTGCTGCAGATTTGACTAATTTCTACTAATTTGACTTTCAGCTGATTTTTGCTGATTTTTACTCAATTCTGCTGATTGGAATAATTTATGCTTATTTGACTAATTTATGCTGATTTAACCAATTTCTACTGATTTGAGTGAATTCTGCTTATTTGACTTATGTATTCTGATTTTTACTAATATCTGCTGATTTGACTTATTTGACTAATTTATGATGATTTTTACTAATTACTGCTGATTTTTTCTTAATTCTAGCAGGTTTGACGAATTTCTGCTAATTTGACTTTCAGCTGATTTTTGCTGATTTTTACTCAATTCTGTTGATTTGATTAATTTCTGCTTATATTGACTAATTTATGCTGATTTGACCAATTTCTGCTGATTTAATTAATTTCTGCTTATTAGACTTATTTATGCTGAGTTTTACTAATTTCTGGTGATTTGACCAATGTCTGCTGATTTGACTAATTTCTGCTGATTTGACTTCTTGCTGATTTTTACTGATTTCTGCTGATTTGCTCAATTTTTACTAATTTCTGCGAATTTGAGTAATTTCTGCTGATTTGACTTTCAGCTGATTTTTATTGATTTTTGCTGATTTGATTTTCTGCTAATTTTTACTGGTTTCTGCTTATTTTACTAATTTCTGCTGATTTCTATTCATTTCTTCTGATTTTTACTAATTCCTGCAGATTTGACTAATATCTGCTAATTTGATTTTCAGCTGGCTTTTATTGATTTTTGGCGATTTTTGCTGATTGTTTCCTGATTTTTGTTGATACTTGCTGATTTTTACTCAATTCTACAATTTTTTTAGCTCGTTCATAATATTTTCCCTCCTTGGAGGTGGATCGGGCAAGTAAAAAAAAAGGCTGTGTCACCGCAGAACTTTCCCGGCTGGCTATAGAGAATAGGATTATTTTAATTACAAAATACTAGCATTACACTAAGTTATAAAACAAATTTTAAAAAGCAATGCGACGGTGAATATTTCAATGTTGATGATGACATAAGCGGGCGCATGCGCACATTATATAGTACACTGCTACAATTAGGATCTCCTTAAATCATGGGGTGAAAAATATTGGGAATTCTGGAAAAGTTTGATACAAAAGTTGTAGGGAATTTTATGCTCTACAATTTTTTACTCGAACATTTTGCACTAAGCTCATTGTTTGCCTTCAAAATAAAGAAAAAATCTGATGTGGCCAGCACATGACCTCTCGCCATTTTTGAATCAAAAATTTACAGGTTGACACAAAAAAGTATGAAAAAAAATTATATTTTTGTAAATCTGGCAACAATGGCAAAAGTTTAGAAAATTTTAATGAGATGAAAATAAACTGTAGGGTATAAAAAATATATGTGTAAAACTTTATTGCCGTTTTCTATAATAATGGCGTCATCACCCATAGCAACTGCCACTTCCGGTTGTGCGATTGGCACCAAAATCTAATCAGATCTAATCTAGGGTATCAGAAGCCTGTATGCAAAATTTCAAATTTTTTTATTCAGTAGTTTTTGAGTTATCGTTACTACAACATCCATCCAAACACACACACACACACACTAACACACTAACACACACACACACACACACACACACTAACACACACACACACAGACATCATCGCGAAAATATTAAAATCGTATTCTAGGGACCCCAAAACGTGTTTATCCATTGAAAACTGACTAACCAATTTTTAGCATGATTCCTATACCTCTCTTATCTGAAGGGCGAGAGGTAAAAATGGAAAAAGCTCAAATGTATATATTTTTCGCCATCTAGCGGCGAAACTATGGGGAATCCGAAAAAAAGTTAAATACAAGGAAATTTGGTGTTCTACAACTTTGCACTAGAAAATTTTGCACCAAAGCGCGTTGTTTATCCTTAAAATTTGAAAAAACTGCGGAAACCCTGCATGAACAGTTTTTGCGCGCCCTCTAGTGACGCAACTATTGTAAATTCTGGAAAAAGTTTGATACAAAAAGTATAGGAAATTTTAGACTCTAAAACATTGTACTAGAACATTTTGCAGTAAAGTGTATGGTTTGTCCTTAATTTAAAAAAAGGCAAAAAATCTCTCATGTGTATTCAATCAATGTCGGTCTTGAGGACCTTCTACTGTACCAATTTAAACCAAAAAATAATGATCGTATTCGAGGCATACACCGACCCTTCATACCAAATTTCAGCTTGACGCACAGACACACAAACAGACCATACGCTGAAAATGTTAAAGTAATTGTTTAAAGAAACCGTAAAAGGTAGTAAATAGGAACATTGATTTTAATTCGTACCTGCATATTCCTTAATCGTAGTTCGATAAATCAGTTGCATTTGTCACATTGATATTTGACTGTCCCCTTATCAACAACTGCGCACAAATCATGCACCCATACCATACACTTGCTGCATTAAATCATGCTTTCCTGTACAGTTTTGTCGCATACTATACAGTACCAATTTTCTTGTAAACCTTCCTTTTTCTTCTTAACGGCGGTTTTAGGCGTTTGCTCTACTTTAGTTCTTTTTCTGTGGTTTCCATCTTTAATTTAACTCTAACAGTTTTTGTTTTGTTCTTATCTATCTTCTGCTCCAGATCATTTTTATAAGGGCTTGAAGTTAAATCTTGAGAAGCTGAGGTGCCTATTGAAAATTTCTTTTGCACAATTTCAATTTTAGGAATTGGTGATAATTCCTGAACCCGACTCCTAATTAATGAAGAATATTTTTCGGTGTAAGATGCACGGCATAATATTTGGATTGTCATTCACTATTTCTTCTGCGTTGCCTTGGTCATTTTCTTTGTCTTTTATGTCATCTTCTGTTTCCAGCACCACGTAATCTTCTTCTTTATATTTATGGAGTTCAGGAGGCCACAAACCATATGATTGAAATCCGTGTAATGCAGTGGCCATACAGACGGCTTTTGAATATGCCATCCCTAATAATTCGCTAACTTCAGTCTGTTTTATTATATTCCCTGGATAAGTGCGCATCTAAGTTGTGGAGGCCTCGTTAAAATGATATTTGTGAGAGGTGTGAGTAGGCAAAGAGAATTATGATGCCATAATATCTAGCAAGTCTTATTGCATCAATATTCTTTGTATGTGTCAAAAAGGAGAAGAGAAGAATTTGTTTTTTGACACCTTTCTGAAGCCTTAAGCATTCTAGAAATAGTTTACTTATAATCCATCCGCTATCAGAACAAGTATAAATAGTATTTGGAGGACCATCCCGTTTTAATAGATCATTCAAACGTTTCCGCTTGTAGATAACCATTGGTGGTATAAACTCCCCGGCAGCATTCAATCAACACACATACGTTGCGTTTGTGCCTCTTTCACCACTCTTAACGGCACCCACTTGTTTGGGAAAATGCATTTTTGCTCAGTTTTTTCAAATTTAACTGTGGAAAAATGCATTCTTGCTTCTTTTTATTCAAATTGAATTGTGGAAAAATGTCTCATGCTTTTTTCCCAATTCATGTGTGATTTTTTCTAGTCGTTTTACTACTAAATTTCGTAAAAACATTTATTTTTGTAAAAATTTGCAATTTATATGTGATTTTTTCATACTTTCGTTTTCATTGGGACAATGTTAGGAAAAACTTCCTCATTGGAAACTGTGGGTATTTCTATATCATTTTTCTTTGATTTTCAGCAGAAAAATACTTTTCACCGTTTATTTCTTTGATTTTCTGGAGTTTTCCGTGAATTTTCCTTCACTTTTTTCCAGATCTATTCCGACAGTGATTCTATAATTTTTGTATATAAACTTTCATTTGTCAAAGTGATTATCTGATCGATTATTTTCTCCTAACGCTCTTGTGCAACAGTCTGTATTCAAGGGCGTAGATAATTTTTTTCCTGGGGGCGGTGGTAATTTTTTCCTGGGGGGGGTAATCAAACTTTTAAACAAATACATGTTTGTCCGTTTCTACATTTCATATATTTTATTTCTTCTTTTTCTGCTATTTTTTGGTATCCTTGGGGAGGGGAAGGTAATTACCCTCCCCATATCTACGCCCTTGTCTAATTAATATGTTGTAATACAGGGTGTTTCAAATATACTCATTTGTTTCAAATATACTCATTTTAGTCGGGTGATTTTTTTTTGAAACAACCTGTAAATTATATATAAAACTATTCTATTTTATTAAATTTTTTGAAATCTATTTTGCAAGTATTTTTGTTTTACCGGCTACACTGGCTAAACCGACCTCAGAAGTAGTCAAAAGGAAGGCGTGTGGAGGAGGAAGAACGAACGTGAACGAACCAGAAGGGTGTAAGAAACAAGGCGGGCAAATCGGAGAATTATAATCGGTATCTCACGAGAACAATGCTTTATTACACAATAACCCTCCTGCGAAATTAAGCCTTTATATTCCGATATATCCATTACTCATCTAAACTATTCCCATACACTACTTCACCTCTAGTTGGACCTTCTTCAGGCCCACATGGAATTTAACTTAACTATAAATGACTTTCGGTGTTATTGTTCTCTGTTGGGTAACGCGGTTCATTTGCCTGAAATATATGATGGAATTGTATATATGTAGAGGATACTACATATTTGGATTTCCTTCTCTCGGATATCTGCATTAGGTTAATATGTTCAGTTATATGTTATATTTAAGCTATATTGATTTAACAAAATAATTTGACACTGCTAGCTATCAGCTATTGTAATATTTTAAATTAATTATAAAAAAATTAGTTCTTTTTTCTTTTAACATCTTCATGATTAAAAAAGTTTAAATTATCTTTATATTTGTTTATTCTAGGTAAGTATAATGCAAAAATATATAACATTTTCTTGTGATTATTATATTTGCCTTAACACTTATTTATATTAGAGCTAAAATTTATTCATTACAATTTAGTTCGCTAACCTAACGGAAATCTAATAGTTGCTTGTATTAACAGCCGAAGTAAAACGGAGAGATAATAGTGAACCAATAGAGCAAAACTACGTTTCCAAGGATCCAAGGCGGCCGGGATCAAAACTCTGTTTCGAATATATATTCAAATTCCCAAATGAGCGAATAGCGTTCCGTCTGAATATATTTGCTTTTGGGTCCGTTATCTGCGGATTCCTAGATGAACCGCCTTTGATATTGTAATTCCCTAATACCGACTTCATGATTTATTTCCTTCGCCTTCGTACTGATATTAATTTCTTATGCTTCGCCATAAATTGCAATTAGACTAATTGTTATCAGAGATATTTGAATCACGTTGGTACCTTGTGCGTGGAGATTTTCCTTTATTATATAATATTTAGGAATTATTTATCTTCAGCTACCATTGAATAATTAATTTTTAAAGGACAAATCTTGTAATATATTTTTTATTTTCATTTTATAACAAAACTTTATGTGAGTTTAACAGCACATGTGGCTCAAACAAAATCTGTGATTTTAAAGAGCCGGCAGTTAAAAGAAGTGGTGAATTTAAGAATTTACCTGTGGCGCCCGGTTTTGTATAACATAACAATAGGCTACACTAATTTTAATCTCTACTAAGACACTGATGAACGCACGGTTGGGTAAATTAGGGGGTATTTGTTTGTTTAGGTGAGTCCTCTAAAGTAGATACTGAAATAATACTCAATATTTTTAAATAATAAAATTATGTATCCCATAAATAATAATATAGGCACCCACAACTGAAATTTCCTGATCTGACAGATATATTACTCCGACTCAATCACGATTCTAGTATAGTTAAAATGTGCTTTTATCCTATTTATCAGCATTTATCATTTATGTACAGCACCCTGTATATTTTTGAACTTGTAAATTGTGCCACGCTGTATATTTTCTCACGCTTAGCGTCACCCAAGATCAACCAACGTGAAGATGGTGAGCTCGGTGTCCGGTAAATTCACCGCCATCAGTTGATCGCCGTCAGTTCATCCCCTCAGCAATTCATCGCCATTAATTCATCGCCTAATCAATTCACCGCTGAAAAATTTAATACTTGATACACTGATACTACAAACAAAATTTGGCAAATTTTTTTAAAAATAAAATATAGGGTGTTTCGGGAGGAGAATTGGTACGCAGATGGTACTTTTAAAACAGTTCCACACTTATTTTATCAAATTTTTACCCTTCATGGATTTAAAAACATCCTTTCGATGCCCTTAGTCTACGTTTTGCTGCCAAATAAACGCGAAGAAACTTACGCTATTTTCTACGCTATTTTGTTTGAATCTGATGTCTTGATTAAATGTATAAGAATGAAAAAATGTATAAAAATTAAAAAAATGTATAAAAATTTTGTTTGAATCTGATGACTCTTTCATCTTTAAAGATTTAAAAAAAAATTAAAAAAAATTTTCGGCGGTGAATTGATTAGGCGGTGAATTGAGAGCGATAAACTGACGGCGATGAATTGATGGCGGTGAATTTTCCTAAAACCGATCTCTTTTTTGTGCTTTTTTCAACAAAAAATTTTAAGTATCTGTTGTATTACTATTCATAATGATTTTAGTTGAAGATCTGACACATAAAATTTTTTACACGTCAAATTTTATCTAAAAAACTATATATCGATAAAAATCCGTATTAGGCGATAAAAATATAGTGATTAGTTATTTACCTTACAAGACGGTTACCTATATCAAGCTTAACACGAGAGTATGGAAAACAAGTGGGCGATCGCTATAGTGCTCAATTATGCATGTGAGCATGTTAAACCCTATAACGGTCGAATATAGTACGATGTTTTATGTAACTCGTTCAAACTGTAATAAAATCTATTAATCATTGTAATTTCAATTTCTCAACAGTTTTACTTTTAGTATTTATTCTCTGAAGATACAGGTATGATGTTTTTATCAGATGAGAATTTATTATCGGTTCACTTCGCTTTTATCATAATATTTATTTTTCACTTTTTATATAATTCTATTTGGATAATTTAAAAAAAAATTAATTCCTAATCGATAGGAACTAACCGATAGTCTCAAATAAAATCACCGGTTTCAGTATACCTTGATGTTGAGATTTTAAATAAATTATCGGTTGAACAAAAATTAAATATCAGTGGATGAATAAAAACATTATTAGATGAATCCGCGTATATCCCTATAGAAAAGACAAAAAAATAATTAGGAAAAAACTTTCCTTTTATTTCATTTTTTTAATATAATTAAATGAAAACGCTAATTAAAATATTGCGTGAAGTTGAATTTAAATTTCAATATTATTAAAATATACCGCGATCGAGTTTTATTCATCGCCTAGTGCAAATATCTAATACCAGTAAAATTTAATATACAAAAATTCTTGATAGCCCATAAATAAATATTACTTAATAAATGTTAATAGATAAATGGGATTGCCTATTTTTATAAGTATTTTGCAAATTCACACAAAAATTACTTACACAGGGTGTCTCAGAACAACTATTCCTAAATTTTCAGAAATGATAGAAGACACTTAATGAACATTTTTTATTTATAAATTTCTAGGGTAGAGTACCGCACTAAAGTAATACTTCACAGTAATTTAAAAAGTAATCATAAGTGTTTGAGCATGAGTTATTATATGAGAAGTACTCAAAGAAAATAAGTGCTTTTCCAAATTTTATAGAGGACTCAATAATTCTAAGTAGAGACTCCAGGTTAGAAAGAAGAAATTATAGCAATTAGTAAGTCAGCAACAGATAAGAAAAATCGGTTGTGTCGTCCCAAAACTTTCCCAACGAGTATCCACGAATACTTTTTCAGATATTTAACGCTAAGTTTCAAATTTTGACATTTTTTATTTTTGACAGGTGACAGTTGGAGAAATAATTTTTATCGTTCTGAATAGAGTTTTTCAAGGGCTTTCAAATGACATATTGCATGTCAAATTCTATGAGATATTACATCTGTCAATTGCCCAGCTCTGGGTACAGTTTGTTCAGTGACACCAGATCCCTACGTCATTACTAGCGCTTGTCTTAGTAGCACATGTAAGACAGATGAGACAGATAATGCATCTAAAGTGAATGTCTGTAATAACTTCACAATCAAATTTTATGTCAGTTTTGATTTTGACATAAATTGACATTTACGAGTTTAAAAAAAATCTGCCGATATTGTGAGAAAGAACAGCAGTTGATTTTAAAATTAGTTGATTATTTCCAACGGGAAAAACATGCCGGAAAGACTCTTGTAGCCTTGAGTACAGTTTGTGAGGAAAGTATAAAAATACGTACCAATAAAATCGTAAATATTAGAAGAAAATGGTATTTCATATCTATTATTTGTTTTAAAGATGCTTATATTTATTTAGTATTAATTAAATTATTTTTACATAAATTATAATGTATAAATAAGTTTCTGTTTAGATACGTAATAGATAAAAAAAACGTTGTTCTTTTTGGTTCATCACTATAAAAGCTTAACTGAAGAACAAACATAACCTTTGTCAATGGAATATCAAATTGAGTGAATTTGTTTTCCACATACCCCATTTCTTTTGTGACGTAGCGGTTAGGAGTCACTGAACAAACTATACTTACTAAATTCTCTACACACGATCATTTAACCGTACATTTTATCTACATAATGAAGAATTTGAAGATATTATTTGTTAAATAAAAATGTTTATTTAAGTGACTGACAATTTGGAATAGTTATTTTGTAACACCCTGTATATTATCATGTATTTTTTTCTCACAATTGTCAACAAAGATTCTTACAGCCAGTCGCTAAATTTATATGAACATTTTTTATATTCTGCCTTTTAAACATTTTTGTTAATTAAAAATGTAATTAATTTCTTGGTTTTATAATTTTTTGTATTTTATCATTTACTTTTATTATTGCTTGATCAATTGTTCTAATCAAATATTTTTCTAATGAAATAATCAGGGTCTCTAATTACATAATCAATTTCTTCTAATTTTTTTTATCCACTTTCTTTTTTTCATCTTTTAGTTTGTCTATTATTCTTTTATATTTACATTATCTTTCACATTTTCCTGTAATCCTGTTATTGATTTTTCTTCTAAAACTTCCATTTTTTAGATGTGACTCCTATTTTAACTTCCTCTACGTTATTTATTTACTTTTTAAATTTTCTTTTCTGCAGCCGCCACGAAAATCATTCGCTATAATCTATTAGAGCAAAAATACAAATTTACACAAATCGTACATTACACGATCCGAAAGTAATTTTCATGGGACTCGCAGGCTTCCAGGACTCGCCTATGGCTCGTCTTGGAATGTGTCTACTTGTCCCGTAAAATGTCACTTTCGGAACTTGTTATATAAATAACTATTTTTGTAAAATAACAAATTTTTCGCCATGTAATTTTTCAACTTCTATTGAATTATTTCCACTATCCAATCTTCTTTTGTTGCCTCAAATTTTTCTTTTATGTACTTTTTAAAATCCTCTAGTTTCTTTATCATCTCTGTTTTATCCTGTTTTATTTCTTGTATATTTTCTTTCCTGAATTCTTTGTTATTTTTCTTTAATTCGTTTTATTGTGAATTTTGTTGTTCAATTCTTGATTATTTTTTTATTGTTCTTGCTTATCATTTATGTCCCAATTCTTAAAAATGTTTACCTATTTTAAAAATATTATTTATCTTTTTTTTTTCTTTATAACTTTCTTGTGCTTCTTCATTTCTTGGTATTTTGTTTTCTTAATCAAGTCCAGAAATATTTTCGTCCTCGCCTTCAATTTCGTCATCTAGAATTTCGTCTCCTCCTTTTTTTATCTTTTTTCATTATATTTTCTCTCACATTTTGTTCCTGTTTTTCTACAAATTTATTTTCAGTTTTCTTTAACTCATAACACAATTGCTTCTTTTTCTCTCCTTTCCTAAATTTTGATTTTCTTTTGTATATTTTTTAAACTCTTCTATTTTTTTATCATCTCTGTTTTATCCTTTATTAATTCTTCATAATTTTTTTTATCACCGTTTTATTCTGTATATTGTTGTTTAATTCTTGATTATTTTTTCCATTTTATTATTTATTTCTTGGTTTTTATTTTTTAGTTTTCGAAAACGTTTACTTATTTTCAAAATAATATTTTGTATCCGGATTTTTTTTCTCTTTTTCTTTATAACTCTCTTATGCTTATTAATTTATTGGTATTTTGATTTCTTTCTAGAAATAATTTGTCCTCGCCTTCATTTTTATTATCTGGAATTTCTTATCCTTTTTCTATCTCTGTTCATTATATTTTTTTCACATTTTGTTCCTGTTTTTCTACAAATTCTTTTATAATTTTCTTTTATAACTGTTAACACATTTGCTTCTTTTTCTTTTATTGATCCAAACTTTTCTTCAGAATCTTTCGAATTTTCCAAAGCTCCTCTACGAAAAACTGAATTATTTGTATGATTTTGCTTTAATTTCAAATTTTTATAAATATAAACCATATCAATATATGTTTATCCCTTTTCTCATGATAAACTAGCAGTGTACGCTAATGGTCCAACATCAGATTCTTCAGTCAGATTCTTACAGCGAGCCTCTGCAGAATATCGACTCAAGAGCAAGGAAGGAAAGGAAGGGGCAGACCGGAAAAGCGGAAAAGGAGCGACAAGGACGAAGAGAGATCCGAAAGGCTTCGGGGTATGAGGAACCAAGATGGCGTCCGTCCGGGCAGGGTCCCTTGGCATCGGCTTACCGCTCGCAATAAGATTTGCCTGTACAGTTCTGGTCATTAATATACATGAGTAGAAGCAATTTTGCCCGATGAGATGCTTAAAACACGAGGAATATTATTAATTTATGCTCGAAGGGTTTTTTTTTATTTTCAATATGTAGAATTTTGTTTACACTATTTTTATTGCTATTTTAAAACAAGTTTAGCTTATATACGAAAAAAGATTTATTAAAAATTATGTTTTTTCATTTTTTTTGTTAAAAGAGGAAATGGATCTTATATAGTTGATTTCACAATCCATTATATAATTTAATAGAACGAAAATTGTAAATTTTGAGATACGAAGGATAAGAAATATAAAAAGATAATTAAACCGGAAACTAAGATACATTGGGTAAGAAAATATGAGAATAGGAAAAAATGCCGAACGAATGGAAAATTGGACAAATTATAAAGGTACAGAAAAAAGAGACCAGAAAAAATGTAAAAACTATAGAATCATCAAACTATTAAACATATCCTATAAAATATTGTCATCACTAATACAACGCTCTCTAAAAAGGAACGAAATTATGAAAGTCTTAAAGGAATAAGGAGTAAGTTAAAAACTAAGAAACATAGATGTGATAATGAAACAATTAAAAGGTGGTATCCTAACACAAAAAGGAAAAACAGATGAGATCTAAATAAACAAATGTGTAAGACAAAGTGACCCACTGACTGCCACGTTGTTCAATCTGGCTCTAGAATTTGTTCTAAGAAAGATACAAAAAAAGGAAAATAATGGAAAAAATACTAAAATAGATTGAAGAAGAAGGTAGGAAGTTGGGACTAAAAATGAATGTAAAGAAACTAAAATAATGAGATTTGGAAAAACAGCACAAAATGGAGAAATAAAAAATTCGAAGTACAAAAATTTAAATACCTGGGAGTAATGAGAAACAATAAAGTGGAAAGAAGAACGCAGAAAAAAGAAACAGAAAAAATAATGGCAAAAAACCGAGCTTACCAGGCAAATAAAAATCTGTAAATTTTTATATCGTAGCCCAAATTTAAGAAAAATGGATAAAAAAATCTAGATGTATTGTTTAATGCTAAATAACATTTCCCAAGATTTTTATCTTACGTGTGTTTTACTATATTTTGTTGGTGCATGTATGGTTTTAGGGGATGCAAAAACTTTTGCCAAGATTAACTTTTTGTCGAAAAACCTTAATAAATAAGTTTCCCATATGGTGCATGCTTTGGGGATGACACTGTATAAGAAGAATAAATTATAAACGTATACATGGCAAAGTAATAGACCCACAATAGTGTCCTGTAGTATTTTGTCTTATATTATTAATTTCGAAATCATTTTTTTGTATCGTTTTGAAGTTAGCTGTGATCAACTGTGTCGAAAGTCGTAGACAAATCGACAAATATACGGCTGGCTTTTCTTTATCATTTATTAAATTTATTATGTTTGCTAATTTTGTAATTTAAGTTAAGGGTAGCTTTACAAATCCGAAATGTTGTATTACATTTTTAATAAATCTAGGAGGATAATTTTGTCACGTTTTCCAAAATAAGCACATAGACACAAAAAAGTATTAATTAAAAAATTAATTTTTGATAACGATGTCTGGCAAGAAAAAAAATAATAAACGTTTTGAAAATTAAGAAAAAATCTTTTTTTTTTGATTATTTAAATAATGTATTAAAGGAATAAATCCGAAATATAAAAATTTCAGATTTTTAAAAAATTATTGGCATCTAAATCAGAGAGAATTCTTATTTTAATATTCTCTAGGCAATACTTTAGCTCTTATTACTACGGCCCGCCATACTTCACCTTTGGTGAAGTAGGGCAAACCGTAGTATTAAAATCGTGCAAAAATCTAAAAAAATTTTTTTGCCCCAAATGACTTAAAATGTCATGAAACGTAGAAAAAAATGATCTTCCGCGAAAAAAAAGTCTGTCTGATGAGCAATTTTGGGTCCGACGATCCCGCTCCCGCCTACTAAGTGAAACTTCTATTCGAGATATCTCGATAAGGAAAGCAAATTAGTCGATACTGATTTCTTTTAAGGTGTTGTGTCAGTCAAGACGCGTCGATTGATGTTCATATGGCATCCGGCTCGTTGAAAAAAAAATTGAAAAAAGAAAAAGAAATTTTGAAAAATTCCGATTTTTTCGAAACGGACTTTCTTCCGCTGACGGAAACGGACGTAGTCTTGAAAAATCGCGCAGAGATTATTCCTTTTACTAGTTTATTTAATGTTTTTAAATTTCAATTAAAATTTAAAATAAATGTCCAAAATTTGTTTTTTGAAATATTTTTTTCATTGACTTGGGAGTTCTAGATGAGTTTTTAAAGTAGTCAAATTTGAGTATGTACGATAAGAGAAAGTAAAGTTGAATCCAGGAGTCGGGCTTCTTGTCTAGACTCCTAGAATTTTTTTTATTTAATTGGAACCGGCGATCCTCCCTGTATTTACTGTAGTTCAGTGGGGCTTCCATATGGTCTGTACGCCACTGTCTTTTAAGTTTCCTTCTGACATTAGGTGGATTACTCATGCCAGCTATAAATTGGTTTTTATTTCCCTGTAGTTTCTCTTTGTAGGTTATTGACATTCTTTTTATTTCATCGGCGACGTATGCAATTTGTAATTCGTTATGTAAAATAAAGTTGGATACATACCATGTGGCGTTTGTTAGTGTACGTAATACTTTTGATTGTAACCTTTGAATGATTTTTACGTTTGGTGTTTTGGTACAGCCCCATAGCTAGAGACGAGATGAGGCGAGAATTTCAAAAATCTCATGTCGGTCTCTTTAGTTGAGAAAAAAATAAGTCTCGCTTCAGTCTCGATCTCGTCTCGTAACCGTTTGTGTCGTCTCGTCTCGTTAAATCTCGTTATTGCTGGAACTTATTTCTATAAGATATTACAAAAAGCGGTAATTCTTAATTCTATTGTAGTTTATAAATGCGTCATTATTTATTTATTTTTAATATCTGTACAAATTATAATTATAAACATATTGTTATTCAATAAAATACAACTTTTTTTCATTCTGCACGTTACAATATTTTCGCAAACATACATTTTACATTTAATGGTAAATGTTAATTAGTTTAAAAATATTATTTTATTATAAATTATTTTTTGTATTTGAGATAACTGAACGTCTACCCAGATAACGATTTAAAAGAATTACAATTGTCAAATTTGAACTGGAGAGCATGTTAATGTTGATTTCGTTACTCCTATTTTAAATAGAATTGAAAATTTTATTTAAAATGTTTGATTCTGCACACATACCTTCAACCTTCAATAACAAATGTAGTTTCTAGGTACCCTTCGAGTACCTAAGATTGGGTAATAAAATTTAATTACCCTCAAACAGTTTGGAAGTCCTAAAAAACTCGATACACATTGAGAGTGTCATTTTATATAAAATAAAATATTTCACAGATGGTTACCAGATTTTAGATTTCGTAATTTTATCTTAACCTATGCAGACATTTCTTTTATTATATAAAAAATTAAATGTTTATACTGCAGCTAGTTTATTTTTCTCGGAAATTCAGTAACAAATTCTGAAGAAATTTGAACGAGACTCTCGGGTCTCGCCGTATTTTATCGTCTCGGTTTTACGAGACGAGACGAGACAAGACAAGAAATGTATCATTCTCTTGCGAAGCCCTTAGTCGGCAGTTGTATGTAAGATAAAAATCCTATTTATCGTACTGATATTAATGATTAGATTTTATTTTGAAAAACACTGTATGTTAACACTAATATAGTAAAACAAAAATAAACACGTGCTATGAATATTTAATACACGTCGTTTTATCTAAGCAACAAACTAGTTTTATATCCGAAGTCATGAATTTCCAGTGTTCATGAGTTTGGTAAATTCGGAGTATTATAAATTTAATCAAATAGTGTATGTTTTGCTGTGACCACCAATTTCACTGAAGTCTAATTCTCATAAATGATTAATTCAAGCAAAAGCTCTCGGAAAATCATGTGAAATAGTACTCGGCAGAAACTCCAACCAACCTCTGCTTTACTTGTTTTAGATAAATGAGCTGAGTTTTGCATATCTTGTCTCGTCTTTCTCTCTGCGGTCTTGTTTTCACCAGAGTATTTTATACGAAAATAAAAATGGTTTTCGAGTTGAATTTAAATTAACGATCCTTATCATTTATAATTGCTTGAAGAAAAGTTTCACCCTTATCATTTTTCTTCATATACAATTATCTTTCTTTCACTCAATATGCTGTCAATTATATATTAAATATTTATTAAAGGAATATTTTTTATATTTTGGCAAAAAAAGAACTATAATTCGCCTCATTTTATTTAATTACATTTTTGCTCTTGTTATACAAAAAAAATTATTTAAACAATTAAAACTAGGAATTTCGCATCTACTATAAAATTCAATTTAACTGAAAACATCAATAGAAGTTCACTGAAGGAAGGAGATGAATGCAATTAGGGTTTCAGTGCCTAGACAGAAATTTACCTACTCGAACCAATCATTGTGATTCCATTAACTTCGCTAACTACATCAAATACATGATTCACAGAAGTACCACAAACACTTTGCGATTCAATTAGAGTGGAAAATCAATTCTAAGAAACGAATTAATTATAGTCCAAGGATTGATTTGTAATCAGAGACGAAATATATGATTCTGTATTATTGTTTGTTTTACTTTTATAATAGTTTATTAAAATATTTGATAATTAGGTTATAAAAATATAAATGTTTTGAAAAACTAAAGTAGGTAATTTTTAATATCCAGCTGTTAAAGTGTTTCAAAAAACTTTTTTAGAACTTAAATATCAAGTCCATTTTTTATAGAGGAGATGATCCATCTAATGAAAATATTACCATATCTAAGTTTCTTCTGGTTACACTAAAAATATCCAGATCAGATTATTCTTTTCAAGTAATACTTTTTTTTCGGATTCTGGTCCTATTTTACCAACGACACCTCAGCCTGTTGGGCTTTTTGTACATTCCGATTTTCTACAACAACCACTCCGTAACTCCAGTTCCCTGAACTGGTCTGTACAAGTTCTTCACCGGCTGAATGTTCTATTCTTCGGGCTGCCCTAATATAGCTTATCTTTTACAGTCTAATTCTTCGCATTCTGTCTCTTTACCGCAATGTCTGCATTAAAGTTCTCCGTTGTATAGTTCCATTTTATACAGGTGAACTTTCATTGGACTGTGGACCACTGAAGAAACCCTAACCTAACCAAACTGAACTTGGTTCTACTCATTTTGAGCAGTTATTCAGTTTTTTAATGAATGTTTTCCAGCGGGAATTTCTTCCATTTCTCTCTTTGTCTTAGTTTGACCAAGTCCCGTATACATCTTCAGATGGCAGATTTTGTGATTACGAATTGATAATTGGCTTTTTCGTTGCTCTCGATACCACAGTGTCCTGGAATCCACGTCAAAGTTATTTTATTGAAATCTGATAGGACACTGAGTTCTTCTCAACATTCCCATATCAGTCTTAATGTCACTTTTCTATTCATAAGAGCATTTGCTGACGCCTGGTTGTCTGTACATATTTTGATGCGTATATTTCACACTTCCCTCGTATTATTTTCTCTCGCGCATTGCAAAATTGCGTACAATTCCACATGGAATATGATATTTATTTCCAGTGGGATGCTCAGTTGGGAGTTTCTCACCTAAGTGTATATTCCAGCACCAGATTCTGTCTCCAGGTTTGCCCTTGATGTTATCATGTGTCCATTTTCTTCGGTCTTGCATATTCACCTCGAAGTTAGTGTACATAAGAGTTGTGTAGTCCGTTAGTTTCATTTCAAGAATGTTACCTCTCACTATTTCCTGATCCTGGTTGTGATCCGATCTATTACTCGTGATTTGTAGGCTTGAAAGTCTCATTCTTGCTTCCCGCCTTATTGTAATGTCAATCGGGAGAAGGTTTAGCAGAGTTTCCATAACTGCTGTTGGCGTTGTTTTCATAGCCCCCATTATGTTGAGGCAGGCAAGTCTTTGTACCTTGATCAACTCAGCCGCGACTGTTTTTCGGATTATTTTGTCCACCATACCAAAGATGCGTATGTGATCATGGGTTTCACCACAGTGTTGTATATACAATACATAATTTTAGGATTTAGCCCCATGTTTTTTCATGTGCTCGCCTGGCTTCCATTAGTATCGCCTCAGCTTTCTTATTTAATTTTGTCAGTTGTTGGTTCCAGGTATGTTTCGAGTCGAAGATAATTTGATCGCGCACAATATCAGGATGTGAAACCCTTGGACGGTTAATGGGATTAGTCCCCCCAACTTCCTTCTTTGAATAAAAAGTACTGTGGTTGATTTGGAGGGACTAATATTTAGGCCCTCTTCATTTATCCCATCACTAAGTAGATTTAATGCCATTTACATTCTTTCCCTAAGTGTGGTGTTGAATTTTTCCTGAACTATGACGACTTATCTGCATACCCAAGTATTTTTTGTCCATTCCATTCTAGTGTGATTAGCTGGAAAGTAATACTTCATAGTGTTGTAACGCTTCTTGCGTTGTCAAGCGGTCTTGTGGCGTCTTGGTTCATGTCTCCGATGGCCTCAGGCGCTACCTTCCGTTTATAGTGTTTAGGCCACCTGCTCCAGGAAGCGTTAGTTAAGATGAAAACTACAGGGGTCGTTGCGGCATCGACCTTAGCAGCAGGAAGAGCGCTCTTTTCTTTCCATACCGGGCTATGTCCCTGGGATAAAGTAAACTTCGTTATATAAAAATAACTAACTTTAATTTATACCATAATCCAGCGAGGTAGAAACTCTACTGGTCGGGCCTCTCTGCCTGGTGTACGGGTCGGATTAGCTCCCTTTAGCTTGATCAATCTCTAAAGGTCGCTGAACAGGTACTGTAGCTGGATTCTGGTTCTCGGCTTGAGCTCCACCTACAACTAGGACTCGAATTGGGACTGCCAAAAACCGTGCGCTAGTAACTCCATCTTTCGCTAGGGGTTGCAACTGGTACGACTTACCTTATATCCAAAGGAAAGTTGCCTTTACCATAATTTTAAATTATTTCTAATTCAGTGAAGTGCGTGATATAATTAATATATTTTAATTATCACTGTAATTAAGTAACTTCGTTACAGTGTACGTAAAAAATTGTATACCCAGTGACGATTTGCACATCAGAAATTGTTTAAAATGTTATGATAATTTTTATTCCAATGTGGAAATATTTTGTTATCGAATTTAGCCCAAAAGTAAAATAATTATTCTTTAAACCTTCTCATAAAAAAATATAACAATAGAATGAAATCAGGATATCTGGCAAGTCATTTATTTACTACAAAATTATCTTACTAAAATTGTGAACTGAGGACCCCATTTCATTTAAAATGATTGTCCAGCTACTGGCATTAAGGAGGAAAACCTGGCTGACATCTAATAGAAATGGCTCTGGTCAATTTTTAATTAGTTAAGTTAGTTAAGTTTCCACTTTCCACTAGCAAATCCAATTTACTAGAATGTCACTTGATGTTTAAAGGTTTTCAATGGAATCTTCTTAATTTTGATTAACTCTAGAAAAGAGCGGTCATTAAATATAGCGAAAGTTGTATTTTCCAAGTTTAATAGATCACTAGTGTATAGTAAGTACAGGTTGGGACTAAGACAATTTCCTTGAGATACACTCGATTTAATTTTTTTTGAGTTAGAATATTCATATTCCTACTTAGTTCTATAAAAACAGTATGCTCTAAATGGCCCATGTAGGAAGAAACATTAAGCAGGTATTTTGGCCATAATACAACACCTAACGAAACATATGAGGGTCAATCAATAAGTAACCTTGTTTGTTATAATAATAATAATGATAATAATACTCGCCCTACATTTCACCCCCTTACGAGTGAGCCCCAGAAAGCCAATGGCTTGTGCGAGGAAGGGATGGCTATTATAATTATTTGCCGTGGCGCTCCGGGGCGACTTACTGAGGATTGATGGCGCCATTTGGCTATAGGTGTAGGAAAACCCGGAAAACCTCACCACCATCATCGGCACAGTGACACAGGGGGATTGAAAATCTAGGCTCCGCATTAGACATTAATTAAATTAATATTCAATGCGATTTACCTATTCGAGTCAATTTAAATTAAAATTTCATTGTCAGATATTTGCCGAACGTTGTTTCTTCTTATTAGAGATATCCATTGTAAAAATCTTACAAATAATTTTTTTCTACAAGCATTGTTTTGACACTTCACAAAGAATTAACCTCACTTTTCAACACACATGGTAACCAACTTTCCCACAAAAAGTACAACTGGAAACTTAACCCATTGGTAACTAATAATCACCTAAATTTTGTTTGAAAAACGCAGTCACACTTAACAATTACTTTACCAGATACATTACAGTTATGTTATTTCATGAATTACTAAGTATTTTTCGATTATGCTTCTTGATATTGGCTTCATGAGTAATAAGTTTTTCATGTCTAGTCACTAATAGTTCAGGACCAACGATAAACACTTATGTTTCGCATCATTTTTTTAAACATATCCAAAATTTTTCACCGCACTTTATTTCCGTTGGTTTATAAAAATAATAACTCTTTAAAGAATTTTTTCCACGATTGATTTCTATTAATTTTGATTCCACGATTATCAAAACTTTACAAAAATTACAGCACAGAAAAGCACCTTATATTATTAACTTACAATATTAAATAATTTAAATTAAGTATCTATGCTTTATTTATAAAAAAGAAAATAGAGATAAATTCTTTATTTTATTTATTTTACAGTCTAAGACCCTGATATCAAACCTCATCAGCTAGATTAGTATTTATTATATCGACTATCGGTACCTGAAAATTTTAATTTGGCAAAAACAACCATCTACCTCTTAGAGGTCGGTGTGGAATTTACGGTCCGTTTAATTTAACAAACCCATAAAAGGATTATTGGTGTGCAATTTACATACGCCCGTTTTTTTTAGTTTAGATTTCTGCAATTTATGGTATTAAAGAAATCTGCCTACCTACTATTAAGTAGGTAATATCAAATGAAGCCTAATAGTTAAGTTATAGCACTTCATTAGAACTATTTTATTATAATATTTAAGTTACACTTTTCATAGCAAAAATCAATTTTTTAAATGCGTTTCTCATCTAAGTACTTACCTTAGTCTAGAGGTGGAGGTTCTGGCCGCGACAGAGGAGACAGATACAGGAGACAGAGATGGGAGACAGAGACGGGAAACAGAGACGGGAGACAGAGACGCTAGATAGAGACGGGAGACAAAGAAGGGAGACAGAGACGGGAAACAGAGACCAAATCTCAGGACTGAGACAACGACTTCTGTTCAATCAGTATTGTTGAGTCCGTCGTTGGTCACTCGTATTCTGAAAAATTATTAATTATTTAATATTGTTCACCGGAACTTCACTATTTTTTAAATTAAAAGCAATAAATAAAAATTACTATAATTTTATTTTTTTTAATAATTTATTTTCAAGCTCCGGTAATTACCTAGACTTTATGTTTCTTCAAACTAAAACTAATTTCGTTTATTATTAAGCCCGTAAAACGAAACTGCGTTTTGTATCATAATAGCGGCGGTTCCCAAGGCTCTTAACGGGTAGAACTGTGTATAGCCGAAAATGGACATTTCGAACATAGAATAGGACACTGATAATTATATTCTTATTGTTTTTAAGCATTTTTATCTGTTAAAGCAGTTGTTTAAATATTGAAAAAAATGTATTAAAATATTAGTATCTTTTTGTTTTTAGGTTTACATACACGAAAAAAAATTTAATTTTGCTACGAATATAAATTACAGCCACATGCACTGAAAAAAAAATGAAAGTTCTGTCAAATTGGCATTTGACTAGTAGATTGCATGTATTTTAATCCGTAGAATCTAAATTTATCAAAATATATAGTATGTTCCATTTAAAAATCAAAATTTGGGCCCATTTCCGGCGAAACCGGAAGTTAGCCAACTAGATTGTACATGTCAGAAAATCAGAAATTACTCTTACTATTGCCAGTTAAAATTTCATAATCAGCTAATAAAAAATCTGATGTGGCCAGCACATGACCTCTCGCCATTTTTGAATCAAAAATTTACAGGTTGACACAAAAAAGTATGAAAAAAAATTATTTTTTTGTAAATCTGGCAACAATGGCAAAAGTTTCGAAAATTTTAATGAGATGAAAATAAACTATATGGTATACAAAATATATGTGTAAAACTTTATTGCCGTTTTGTATAATAATGGAGTCATTACCCATAGCAACTGCCACTTCCGGTTGTGCGATTGGCACCAAAATCTAATCAGATCTAATCTAGGGTATCAGAATCCTGTATGCAAAATTTCAAATTTTTTTATTCAGTAGTTTTTGAGTTATCGTTACTACAACATCCATCCAAACACACACACACACACACACACACACACCTATACGGACTTTTGTACTAATACGAGGACCGAGCCCGATCGAGCCCGATTTCCGGTTCTACATCTGCGTTACGAGGACCACCATTTCTAAAGTTATTAGAAGCTTAATTAATATTAGAATCTTTTCCATTGCAATCAAGTAAGCGTCAGTTAAACTAATTTTAATATACACTCCATATTTCGTAAGATATTAAGATATATGTACATCAAACATACACACAATAGTTATGTAACATGTCCTATGAGGTCTCCACACAAGTCCATACGTATTAGGACTTGAAGATTTCTTGTTATGAGGACCTAATTAACTTGTATCTCCTATATAACGATTTTATACTGACAGCCAATTTGAATAAATATTTAATCTTTTCTTATTTTATTTAATTTAACATGGCAAAAATATGACTCTTATTCTATGGTCTATATTTTTAAGTTTTTATTAAATAATGGATGGCTAATTTCACAGTGACATTTTTAACTTTCAATAGTAATTATGCGCCAACTCCGTTTCTCGGCGTTTCGAGGTCTTTAGTGGAACACAATTTTCTACCAAGGCTCATATATAGCATTTTTTTCACTACTAGCATTTTATGTTTTAAAAATATTCAAATTTGTTCAAATTTGTGATTTGAGTAACTGACTTAAATGCGTCCACAGCGTGATTATGTAGGTATACAGAGTGTCCAGAAATGATTTTCAAAGAAAACTGCAAAATCTGTAGCACATTTTATGTCGATTTAACTTAAATCACCTTATCGAAAAATGCTTGCTAAGGGAACTGTAGCTCTTTAAAGATCGGTTTAATTTAAATAACTTCAAAACGTGCTTTTTGACGCGGAGAGCATAAATTTGTTTTTTAAACTCCGACTAACGAATTTTAATTAATCTGGTTTAAATTTTGTACAAGGTTCTTTAAATAATATTAGATCTAGCTTGCTGATTATTTATGTACGTGTTTGGTACCTCAAAGAATTATATTCTTACATGGTCCTCATAGAGACCGTGTGCGTAGATACTATTTTTTGTGTGTATTTTTCCCAAAAGTATTGTATTATTGCACGGTCCGTATATGAACGGTATACTCAGACAGTTTATTCTTTAGTGTGTATTTGTTCTCATAAGAATTATAATAACAGGCAGGTGTGACATTTTTGTTTTTAACTGAAATCGAGAGATTTTGTTATTTAAAAACGATCAATAAAAATTTGAGCCCAAAATATTAAAATTTACGTCCGCTGTCAGCAGTTTAAAATCAACGATCGGCGAGAGGCTGGAAAACGGTAATTGTGCGCGAGACTAAACCGTGTGACGTCATTAGCCATGAACGGTTCGGCCCTGGTTCGCTGCTGCGCTGTATTCACACACATTTTACAGGGTTACCGTTTTTAGTAAATTTCCTACTTAATTAGTAGATTTTTAAGAAAAATGAGGGTGTATGGTAGAATTTTAGTAAAATTGATACTAAGTACGTTCGACATTTTTGTTAAACTGAAATCACTATTTTTTTTTATTAAATTGAGCACAAAATGTTAATATTTACGTCTATCTATGGTATATTTAAGACGAGTGTATCATTGCAGAAAAAAATATTTTGTATCATCCAAACGTCACACGTGATTCGCTTAAATAAGTTGTTTAAACAAACGTAAGTATGGGCTCTAGTAGCAGCGTGGAATAGTGCTGGTTACTGGTGCAATAGGTCCGGGATCGAATCCCGCACACAGCAAATCTTTTTTTTGCTTTTTATCGTTATATTTTGATTTTCAACCTGATTAAATATTTTTCAATAAACCGTATTCTACCAACATTACAATAATAAACTACCAAAATCACGACTGTCTCATCGCAGTAAAAATATTTTGTACATACTTTTTACCTATACGGGGATATGTATTTTTTTATTAAAAGAAGTCTTGACAACCTAAACTAGCCTGTGTATTAAGAAAACATTAAAAAAAATATTTAATAACGTTGAAAAGTAAAATATAACGATAAAAAGCAAAAAAAGGTATTATTTTTATTAAAAGAGGTCTACCTAAACTAGCCTGTGTATTACTTATAATTTAAGCGAATCATATTTGTCATATTTGGATGATACAAAATATTTTTACTGCAATGAGACACTCGTCTTAAATATACCATAGATAGATAGCGATAAAATATAGTTTTAAATTAAAATCTAAAAAATCTACTAAATTTTACAGCGGACTTAAATATTAATATTTTGCGCTCATTTTTTTTTATCGTTTTTTAATAAAAAAATATATCGATTTCAGTTAAAAAAAACCTGCCTATTATCAAATCTACTAAAATTCTATTAAACACCCTCCTTTTTCTTAAAAATCTACTAATTTAGTAATACATTTACTAAAAACAGTAACCCCGTATTATCAGATGGTGGGTAACACGTTTTTCTATTGTTCAAAATGAAAGCACTGGACCATTAAATTGAAAATGTGAAATTTTGGTTTTTATCAATTATTATGAAAACTGTCCCTGATATCTGTGGATGCAAAGCACCAGTCGATTAGCCTTCGAATTGAGAAAATGTTGTTCAATTTAACCGACTTCGTATCTCTTATGGTTTCCGAGATTACAATACATTGCAATGAAATTTTCGCCACCCTGTATACCTAGCAAACTAAAAAACTCGAATTTTAAAAAATGCCATGTGTATTTAACGAATTTAATAAAACAATACAAAAATAACACACTTTCAAGGTGTCAATTTATTAAAGCAGTTTTGTATCATTATAAAAATATAATATAATGTTTATTCGACATTTTATACATTTCTTAGTGTTGAATTTTTCTAATATTAAATTTTTTGTGATTTTTACACACATTTATCGGAGATAAAAGCTTTTACTGGGACCGCAGAATTTGCATCTCAGAAAAAGAAAAGCAATATAGGCCTATAATAGACAAAAATTTCTTTAGTTAGTCAATACTACCTTCATAAATCATAACAGTTCCAAATTCTTAGTCATCTTTCAGTATAGCCCCAACTTATTTTTTTTTCAAAGTTTTTTTTTGTTGTTCTAGATTTTTCTAGTTATTTATAACATCGTTCCAAATTTCCATGCCTTAAAAAATTATTTCAAGCTCAAAATTAATTAAAACCTTTTAGAGCTAGCCCCTAATTTTTTTTTTTTTGAAATTTTACTTTCCCGACCCACCTCTCTGAGAAAGGAAAGTATTGTGAACGAGTTGAAAAAAATTGTCGAGATAAAGATGTAAATATCCGTTTTAAAGTGACCTGAGATGATTAAGACCATTTCCAGATGGAAGTCTGTCTGTCTGTTTGTATGTCTATCTGTGTGTAATCCATGATCACACGTTTAATCTGATTGATCTGATATTTGGTATATGGGTTTGGGTTACCTGTCTGAAGAATCCATTAGTTTTTGTATGACATCTGTCAAGTGTAAATGTCACTATCAAAAAATAACAGATGCAATATGTCAGGGAATTTGACTTGCAGTAGATCATTTGAAAGCCCTTGAAAAACTCTATTCAGGACAGTCAAAATTATTTCAATAAGTACCACCTGTCAAAAATAAAAAAATGTCAAATTTTGAAACTTTAACAATTAATATCTGAAAAAGTATTCGTGGATGCTCGTCGGGAAAGTTTTGGGGCGACACAACCGATTTTTTTTATTGTTCTAGTTGTCCTTAGCATTGTTCTAAATTTTTATGTCTTAAAAACATATTTCAAGCCCAAAATCAATTAAAACCATTTAGAGCTGGCCCCCATAATTTTTTATTTATATTACAAGATTGTTTTACTAGTTGTTCTTAGCATTGCTCCATTTCTATCAGATTATTCCATTATTTTGAATATTGTTCCTTATAGTTTTAATCCTAAGGAAAATATTATCATATATAATACAACGAGTGGCATCTTGATTATCGATAATCCCATAAGTAATTTCACGAAACGTGTTGTCAAATATTAATTTCACGAGTCCGCAGGACGAGTGGAATTATAATTTGACAACACGTTGAGTGCATTAACTTATAGGATTATCAATAGACACGATACCACGAGTTGTATTCAATAGATTATATCACGAATTAATGGCATTTTAAAAATTTGACAGCTCAATAATTTACATTTACAGTACAAAAGCAATGACAAAGATAACAGCATTAAAAGTACCAAAGTGTGATTATCAGTTATTACTCAGTATATGGTGAATGATTATCGATTAACAATATAGGACATTATTACATTATGAGTGATATAATCGTATTAATTAGGTACGTGTAAGGAAAAAAAAATTGATCACGATCCTCATTTGTATTGGCTGACTATTTTTTTTATCATATGAATTTATCAAATTGTCAAAAATTTTAAGGTAAGACTGCTATACAAAATTTCAAATAAAGTAAAAAAAAAATTTTTATTGACTAATATAAATACATATTACTGGTTTTATTAAAATCTTTTCGCAGACACTTTTTATTTTGTACTTTGCTTACTTTTTTAGAGCTTTAAATGGTTTTTTTTTAACACGAAAATTTGAAATAATGTTAAGAGCAATTTCTTCGCGCTCCAACACCGTCAAAACGTTTAAATTTCATGCATTTAGTTTTAGTGATAGAGAACACAATACTGAATAAATTTCACCACTTTTTGTTTTGTAACAAAGAAAAAGGATTAATATACAATTTCGTCGATTTTTTTTTGAAAAAACCGACCATTCCGCCTGGAAAAAAATGTAAGCTTGGTGAAATTATTAAAAATAATAAAACTTTTCGTCACATTTACTGTATTAAAAATGTATTATTAAAATATTAAAAACGTATTATTAAAAAAAAAGAATTCGAGCAATCTGCAGATTCATCTTTCCTTAATATAATACAAGAAACAAATTAAATATTCAATTCGATATGAGCTTCTAATCACTAAAATACTAGATATCGTTATGTTCCTAAAATAATTATAAATAAGACAAATATTGTCCCTACTACTTAAAATGTCATTCTTTCGTTGGCCGAGGTTCGTAGAGTCTCGGTTTCGATCGGTTTGTCGGGGACGTTATTTAAAGAACAAGGTCGGACTCCAAGAGTTAAATGAAATAGCAAATTTTAATTCAAACCAAATGAAGTAATTTTTAGAATTAGTTGTAGTTTTTGAAATGTATACAGTGTGTCCCAAAAATAAAATTCTTGTAAGCTGTATACGGTATGTCTCAAGCTGGGTTTTTTAGGAATACTTTTTCTAAATAGTTGGTATATAATATTTGTCTTTAAAATATTTTTCCTTTTCAGAAAATCTCTTAGTTTATACCAGTAAATGTCCCAAAAAAAACTTCTTGTAAGGTATATACAGTATGTCCCAAAAATGAAAATTCTTGTAAGTTGTATACAGTATGCCACAAAAATGAAAATTCTTATAACAGCATGTCCCAAAAATAAAAATTCTTGTAAGATGTATATAGTATGTCCCAAAAATGAAAATTATTGTAAGTTGTATACAGTATGCCACAAAAATGAAAATTCTTATAACAGCATCTCCCAAAAATAACAATTTGTGTAAGATGTATACAGTATGTCCCAAAAATGAAAATCCTGGTAGGTTGTATACAGTATGCCACAAAAATGAAAATTCTTATAACAGCATGTCCCAAAAATAAAAATTCTTGTAGGATATATACAGTATGTCCCAAAAATGAAAATATAAGTTTTATAAAGTATAGTATAAAAATGAAAATTCTTATATACAGCAGGTCCTAAAAATAAAAAGTCTTGTAAGATCTACACAGTGTGTCTGAAGTTGAGTTTTTTGGGGAATACATTTTCTAAATAGTAGGTATATATTATTTATCGTTAAAGATTTTTCCCTTTCAAAAATCTTTTAATGTTTTTACCTACACTACGTCCCAAAAAAAGTATTGTCAAATGTATACAGTATGTCTCAAAAATGAAAATTCTTACAAGTTGTATACAGTATGCCACAAAAAATTGAAAATTGTTCGATTTTTATTCGTCATTTATTTTCTTCTTTCTTTTCTTAAGAAAATATCGTTTACTCCTTAGCCCCATACTTTCCAATAAAAAGAAAATTTTTAAAAAATCCACAAATAACACCGCGAACCTAACGGCACTAAAAATAATCTCAACAATACTGGGCTTGAAAATTTCTTGAGTCCGTATTTTAAAAGTCAACACAAAACGCCGTGGTTGAAGGGCTATTAAATAAAATGTTTTCGTGGGTTCCATGACAGTTGCCCACTAGAATAATCCGCACATGATAATTCCCTACAGACAATTTCCCACAAGTAGAAAGGCCCACACGAAATTTGCCCACATAGAAATTTGCACACATGAATAATTCCTCACAATAAATTTGCGCACAATGATATTTGCTCACAATGATATTTGCTCACAGAGAAAATTTATTGGTCATTATTCAACAGTTATTGAGTTTATACAAAAGCAATTATAGAAATATTTTTTTTACAAAGTTTAATCAAATTTCTACTAAACGTTTCTTATATTTCTATTTTTTTTTCAAAATAAGCACAAATTTTATATACTTATATGTATGCGTTCGGACACTTTAATTTTTTTAAAAATTACAAAGATATTTGAATGAGTACAATAAAATATTAAATATATTTTAATAATTACATTGTGAAAATTCATTAGCATGTTTTGGGAATTCTATTTATGAAATTGTATTATTTTCGTTGCCTAATTATTAAGTTATGCTTAATCGATATACACCGATCAACACAAATTTCATCAGAAGATTATAATTATCAATTAATTATTTTTTATTTAAACTCAATAACTATTGAATAATTACCAATAAATTTTCACTGTGAGCAAATATCATTGTGAGCAAATATCATTGTGAGCAAATATCATTGTGAGCAAATCTATTGTGAGGAATTATCTGTGTAAGCAAATTTCTATGTGGGCAAATTTCGTGTGGGTATTTCTACTTGTGGGTAATTTTCTGTGGAGAATTATCATGTGGGTATTATTCTAGTGGGGAAGTGTCCGGTCACCGTTTTCGTGAATCGCCTCGGTCGCTTAAAAATTTGTGGTGGGGGCCTCACAGGAGAAATTTCCCCTTTATCTGAGATACAGTGCACGAAGCAATTTCTCTTAAGAACAACTAAAACAATCTAGTACACCAAAAAAAATTTCGAAAAACAATAATGGCGAGCTAGCTTTAAACGGTTTTAATTGATTATGAGCTTGAAATATTTTTTTTGAAACACAAAAATTTGAAACAATGTTAAGAACAACTGAAACAATCTGATATAACAAAAAAATTTACGAAACAAAATAATGGAGGGCTAGCTCTAAATGGCTGTAAGTGATTTTGAACTTGAAATATTTTTTTAAGACATGAAATTTTGGAACAATGTTAAGAACAACTAGAACAATCTAGTACAACAAAAAATATTTCGAAAAAAAAATAATGGTACTACTTAGTTTAAGAAATAATTTTCTGTAACACTTTGTTATAAACCTACAACAATTTTAACAACATTCAAAATGCCAAAATTCGAAAAATGAGGCTAATTTCGTACACACCAATATTGATCATTGAAGACACTGAGATCAACAGTATGTGAAGTCAAAATCTAAGCAAAAATTAAACACATTGTGAATACATGGTCTTTACAACCAATGCAATATCATTGTCAAATACACACAAAGTGTATAGATGACGGCGCCCCCTTCAGGTATGTTATAAGAACCTCATCCACCTGACACATTACTTATGGGGACCAAATATTTTATTAATGTTATAGGTACCATTTGAGACCAAAAACGACGTAGATTACAAAAATCAGGTTAATTTCTTATGAAGACCGGCTTGATGTCCCAATAAGAAAAACGGTCCTCACAACCATAAGCGTTTTTCGGAAATTGTCCCCGTAAGGTCTCAAAAGTCCACACTAACACACTAACACACACACACACACACACACACACACACACACACACACACACACACACACACACACACACACACACACACACACACACACACACACACACACACACACACACACACACACACACACACACACACACACACACACACACACACACACACACACACACACACACACACACACACACACACACACACACACACACACACACACACACACACACACACACACACACACACTAACACACACACACACAGACATCATCGCGAAAATATTAAAATCGTATTCTAGGGACCCCAAAACGTGTTTATCAATTGAAAACTCACTACCCAATTTTTAGCATGATTCCTATACCTCTCTTATCTGAAGGGCGAGAGGTAATAAAAAAGTTAAAGGGGTGATCCATACCCCTGTTTCAGAATAAAATAATAATTGCTTTGTGTATTTTTTGCTTTTATAATACGAAATTATCAAAAATGTATACCATTTTTTATCAAAACTCTAATAATTTTAAATCTATTATCAAAAGCATTTTAACGGAAAACAGACTTGAACCCATAGAAGCGCATTAAAGGAAGGAGATGAATGCAATTAGAGTTTCAGTGCCTAGACAGAAATTTACCTACTCGAACCAATCATTGCGATGATTCTATTAACTTCGCTAACTACATCAAATGCATAATTCACAAAAGTACCGCAAACACTTTGCGATTCAATTAGAGTCTAAAATCAACTCCAAGAAACGGAATTTGTAATCAGAGATGAAATTCGTTAGTTTGATTTTCCATGTGGATAACTTTTTATTGTTTGTTTTAATTTTCGTAATACAATTATTTGCTTATGAAAATATAAATGTTTTGAAGAGAGGCCCTAAATTCGTCCTCAAGTAATCGGTTTATATCTGAGTAGTAAATAATACCTTCGTTTTTTTTTAATGTGGGGACCAGTTTAGGTACGTTTATTATGATATTTATTACAGTAAAAATATTCAGTTTATATATTCAACTTGCAGCGTCTCAATCCACTTAAAATTATGCAAAACATCCTTTTATGTCTTACTTTTCAAGTAATATCTATAGGGACTGAGCATATTTTTAATAATTTATCAGCTTGAAAATTGATGATAATTTGATTTTTCAAATTACTGTCCAAAAGTTTGTACAACCTGTGTGATTTTTGTATCGTATTTAAATCTGGAACACGATATTTAGTCTCAAAGAAAACATTCGAATCGATTTAAATCAGGATATCTAGCAAGTCATTTAATGAGTCTTCTTCGTTCACTAGGGGGAAGATTGATTTTGTTGACTGCGGATTTCGAAGATATAAATTAGCCTAACCAATGATAGGTAATCTTAATATGAAAGGTATTTTTAATTCCTGACATTTGTATAGTTTATAAATAAAAATTTTATGCGTTACAGCCTAATATCATATGTTGTAATGTTCCTTCTTCGCCACATTCGCACAATACTGAATCTGATAAATGTTAAATGGTTTCAAATATTATTTTTCTAATTTTGACATATGAAATGACACTTTTTAAAACTGACAGATGTTATCAAACGTATTACTTTGGGTAACTAATTACATAAAGTAAAATATTATGTAACTGGTGACGAAAAATCGATTTCAAAATTAGTGACAAAAAGAATTTTCTCCACGACCATTACTGAATGTATGAATTCTGAAATCATTTTTAATAATAGAATGTAAACATTCACCCTCTAGAGTCTGAATATTTATTCTATAATACTTGCCTCTTATGCATTTTGCATGTATTTTCATTCTTTATCAAGGTAAAGAATGGATTTTCTGTAATCGAAATAAACAATATGGATTGCCCTGGATTTCAAAAGTGTCACTGTCAGATATAAAATGGCGACGGTAATAATTATTTTCAAACAAGTTTTGATTTAAACAAAATAATGAGTGAAAAATCAAGTGAAGTAGATATAGAATTTAATAATATCTGAAATTGCAAATTATGAAAAAACACCAATGCACCAGATTTTAATATCGGTAAGTGTACCACAGCACTATAAATATTAATACAATGTAATACAAATATGTCAACAAATAACTTGTGTTCAGATTAAATTTAATTTTGATTTATACTTTTTGATCGTGGAGAAAATATAGTCTGTTACTCGGTCAGAATGAAAAAATTCGACACTCGTGGTTCCTCCCACTCGCTTTCGCTCGCGTTCGGAATTTTCCACTCTTGTTGAATTTTTCATTCTAACCTTGTTACAGAATCTACTATTATATATTTAACTGTTATAAGACAAGATAAGGACATAACTTATAAATTAATTAATTATTATAAATATTGATAACATAATTATTGCAATTATTTAAATTAATTTCCGACGACATACTTGTTTTATTGCTGATACTTGCTGGTACTTGCTGTTATTTGGGAGACGTCGCACATTTCATTAGATGTTTCAACAAATATTTCAGGCTTATTTACAAAATGTCAAACTGACAACTGAAATGAAGTGACGGCAGCAAATAGACTAGATTTATGTTTTCACAATTTTTATCAATTGTATTTTATTATTTTTTTTATTACTTCAAAATGAGATAAAATCTTGTGTGCAATACATTACGACATGCAGTCAAGGTTCGGTTCGGTTCGAAATTTAATTTACTCGGTTCGGTTCGAGGTTCGGTTCGAAATAAAAATTACCGGTTTGGTTCAAGGTTCGAAGGTTCGATTTTTTTATTGTTTAAATTTAGAATATACAGTAACTGCAATTTTACTAAACAACAGTTGAATTATCCTACAGTAAAGAAAAAGCTAGTAAAATTAAAATAAAAAACCGACATTTAGGGTGGTTACTGTTGATACTTTTTATTGTCAATAATTTAGTTTATATCCAAGAGGTTATATCTATATCTCAAAAGTGTATCCAAATTTTTCAGTAGAAATGAAACTTGAAGTCATGTACCACAATATATTAAAAATTACAATTAGTTAAGGGTAACTAGTTTCGACTTATGAGCCATCTTCAGGCCTATAACAAAAGAACCCAGTTCGAGACAAAACATCATATACAAAAATATTTTCATGTATTCTTCCACGATAGAAGCCACACGTTTAATCCGATTGAGCTGAAATTTGGTATGTGAGTTTGGGTTAGTTTTTGTACCACATCTGTTAAACGGAAGTGTTATTATCAAAAAATTACAGATTCAATATGTTGCGGAATTTGACTTGCAATATGCCATTTGAAAGCCTTTGAAAATCTCTATAAAGAACAGTCAAAATTATTTTCTGACTGTCACCTGTCAAAAATAAAAAAAATGTCAAATTTTGAAACAACGTTAAATATCAGAACAAGTATTTGTCTCTGGATACTCATCGGGAAAGTTTTCGGGTGACACAACCGATTTTTTTCAGTGTAGAATTTGGTATTATAAGAACAATTTTCGTATTGCAAATATGAAACCTGTGAATATTTATAGGAGATTCTCACAACATATTAGAGAAAGTTTTGAATGTCTGATACACAAAATCAATATTTAGTTATATGTTCCAATACGTGGTAATTATTATCCCTGTATCCGAAACTGTTTTTGACAGCTAACCAAATTTCTATACACTCCAACGCAAATGTTTATTTTCTCTACGTACATTGAGAGAATTACTTATCATGAATGTTTAAATATTTGGAATAATGAAAGTAAGAAAGTAAATAAACTTATAATTTTCATAAAAAAATGATTTTTAACAATTTGTTCGAAAAAATATTCGATCTGAAAAAATTCGATTTCACTACACGAGTAATTTTGTACTCGAATTATAAATCTACAAGAAAAGCTCGACTTTATGTACCATTTTATCAATTGGTAACTTGAGCCAACTAAATTATTTGTTTAAATTTTCAAACAAAGAGGAATTTTAACAGGGCCTTTTGATCAGTTGAAAAATCCTTTTTCGCAGTAAACGGTTTAGGAGTATTTTTCCGATAGCTCCTTGTATAAAACAACGAGGAACAAACAAAGGAAATTCGTGAGAATTAGAGCAGGATAACCCTTTGGCCTTCGCCTAGCCATTCTCGTCTAGACTACGACCTAGTTTTTCTCTTCTTTCGAACATTCTCCCCTTCTTATTTTGAATGAAACTTTAAAATATGCGCAATCGTAATAAATTGTATAAAAGCACGTGGTTTTACGTTGGAAAAATCCGAAAAACACGGCATGTGAATGAAATAACCCGGATAAGTTGCGAACTTCCTTCAGGACGCGCGGGACGAGGTTTCGGTGGGGATGGACTCCGCCTTCAGACCAATGAAACCACTTTCGGGACGATCGATGCAAGAAAATGTTCTCAGGATGTAAAAAGACGTTTTTGGTTCGAACTTAGGCGAACGGCGCGGTGGGGGCAAGACAAAACACCGAGGTCATTATTCACTTCGAACAGCTCGGATATTAGTTGCTGTGTGTACCCTAACCTCAATCTAACAAAAATTTCCGTCTTGCTCGTAAATTATTCTGACAAGGGGTCGGGGATGGGTTTTGAGAGGGCATTCTACCCATTTTCGGGATTATAACTAGTTTAGCTCTCTAGCCAATCAATAAGTATGCTAGGAATGTTCGTTTTCCCAACTAACGAAGACAATTTGAGAAATTACTGCAATGAAATCATCGTATTGCCAAATGGTAAAAATATTTACAAATTTCTTAACACTTTCAGTACCACCGTCACGGCGCCTGTGTTCATTCTTTTATCGAAGGGGCCACACGTAAAAAAAATCGGTTGTGTCACCCCAAAACTTTTCCGATGAGTATCCAATAGTACTTTTTCAGATATTTAATGTTAAAGGTTCAAATTTTGACATTTTTTTATTTTTGACAGGTGATAGTTGGAGAAATAATTTTATCTGTTCTGAATAGAGATTTTCAAGTCGAATTCTGTGACATATTTCATCTGTCATTTTTTGATAGTGACACCTTCGTTTGACAGATGTCGTACAAAAACTAATGGATTCTTCCGACAGATATCCCAAATCTCTATGCCAAATTTCAGCTCAATCGGATTAATACTTTTTGAAATATTTAATGTTGAAATTTTAAATTTTGACATTTTTTTATCTTTGACAGGTAACATTTGGAGAAATAACATTGACTGTTCTGAATAGAGATTTTCAACGGCTTTAAAATGGCATATTGCAAGTCGAATTCCGTGATATATTACATCTGTCATTTTTTGATAGTGACACTTCTGTTTGACAGATGTCGTACAAAAACTAATGGGTTCTTCCAAAAAATAACCCAAATCCATATACCAAACTTCAGCTCAATAGGATTAAACGTGTGGCCTCTATCATGAAATAATACGCACAGACCGAGAGACAGACAGACAGACTTCCAATTGGAAATGGTCTTAATCATCTCATGTGACCTCAGAATGGATATTTCCATCTTTATCTCGAAAAATTTTTTTAGCTCGTTCACAATACTTTCCCTTTTCGGAGGTGGGTCGGGAAAGTAATGATCTTGGTTTGCGAAAATACAGGCAAGATGGCTAATAATTTACTATAGGGTGGGATATTTAGTCTTATCATTGTAGTAATAGAAGTCGCATAGGGTTTTTATTTTGTAATGGTTCAGTATTTGTAAGTTACAGTATTTGCTTTAAAAGAGTAAAATGTATTGGGGATTTTATTGTTTTCTTAGAATATGGAGGATTTGTCTCAAACGGAAAGGTCCAAATGCTGCTAAGAGCTCTCGAAGAATCAGATGACGAGATCGAATTAAATAAAGTTGATGAAGTTAGTGACGATGAGGAGTCATCAATTGATAATGAAGAAGAAAGTCGTTGCTACCCCAATAGAGGCACCAAGAACAGAACAAAGTTGGTCAATAGTGCCACCAAAACCAGAACAAATACCATTTTCAGGAGTACCAGGTTTGAAAATTAATATAGAAAATATGATCCCTGAGGAATATTTTCATTTGCTGGCCACTGATGACTTTTATGAATTAATTATTCAAAATACAAATAATTATGCCATTGATATTCTTGAATGGTGAACAAGAAAATAGTTGAATTACTCAATGGAAAGATGTGTGCAACCAAGGACGAATTGGACGTTTTCTTAAACTTTTACTCCATATGGGCACAATAAAACTTAATGGGATTAATGATTATTGGAAAACCAATGTACTCCAATATTTTCAAAAGTTATGAGTACATTTTTTCTGATTTTTCGTGCCTTGAAAGATGTACATTACCCAAACAAAGAAATTCCAATCGTGTGGATTTATGGAGATGCAGGCTCAATTTTCGCTAATATGTCAAGGGTAACGGTACAAATATTTAATAAAATTGTAAATGTTGGCAGCCAATGGAATAGCATATGCCAGTCTATGAAAGTTCCACTGACCCTAATAGAGGCGGAAGGAAACATGTACAAAAAGTTGTGCTGAAGCTTCTAGAGGATAAAACCAATCTGGATCACCCGATATGGACAACTTTTATACTAGTCTCGAATTATCAAAAAAACTTTTAGAACTTACTTTACTGGTACTCCTCTAATGGTTAAAAATAGACAATTAGCGTTAGGTAAAAGTTATTGTGACTATTTACAGGATGAAACATGTATCCGTAAGTAGAAAGATCATCAAGAGCTCTTTCTACGGAGTTTAAAGGTGAGATAGTACCAATGATATCCACGAGAGGAAGAGAACTACTGAAACTAAAACTAATAAAAGGATATAACCGCTTTAAAAGCGATGTTTAGTTACTACTGTTTTGAGCATAAAAAACTTTGCTGGTACAAAAAACTAGGAATGCACATAACAATGAAAGAAAGCTAGGTCACTACAGCTTTAGACTATCTTTAATAATGAGCTTATTAGGACCTCTACCAGAAGAAAATTGTGTTATTACTGTTATTAAACAGTAAACAATTTAACACATTTTTAATATTTTATTGAAAAAATATTGGACACGCTGCAGTAGCACGTTATATAAAATGGTGCATTGAACACCGCACCCGTGAAATTTTTTTTACAACCGTATACAAAAAAATTAGTTGTATATTATTGTAAACATTCAGACATAACTTTACATAATACTCAAATTTTGATTATTACTTTTTTTTACACACACCATCTGTGTAGGTGAGCGGCAGTGAAAGTGTTAAACAAATCGTTAAAAATCCTGAAATGATCATAAAATTAATTTTGAAATTGTTCCTGTGACCCTAAAAAATTCCAGATATAAATCCAATAAGAAATGTTTTGGGTATTCATGATAAAACAAATTAAGTATTAAGTCTTTCTCCGTAGTTTTACAGTTAAATAGAAAAAAGTTAACTGTGCTCCTGGAACAGACTTGAAAAATAACATCAAAGATGAGGTACATGTTAAGTCGGCGCTAGACAAGTCGTCACCGGACAAGTCGGCACTTCCAAGACGGCGCATGACAAGTCGGCGCCGGGAAAAGTCAGCACCGGGACAAGTCGGCGCCGGACCTGTCGGAGTAAAATAACTTATTGATGATGTTTTTAAAATGTGAACTAACTAAACATGTAATGAACGTGTCCTAACAATTCCAAATTTTTTCCGATTACCTAACGAAAAAAATCATTTGTATAATCATTCATGAAATATACGTATAGGTACTGTGAGTTTCAGAAATCAATTTTCTAATTTTTTGATTGTTAAAAAGCTACTTTTTAATAAATTATATTATTTAATTATATGGAACCAAATAAAGATATATTGATACCTTTTTATAACTTTTTAAAACCGAAAGACTGTTTACGAAAAAAATGCCATGCTGTTGATTTAAACAATACGATTTCTATTGACGTCCGTCAGAGGGTCGGAGGGTAGGCCAATAAAATAATAAAAATAATCCAAAACACGTATCACAAAAATTGGTAGATCGTTCACAAGCTCAAACTTAGTGAATTTAGTTCATTTGTTGTGTAAACGTCGAAGAAATAATGGGCCCCCTCATATATTTTTTTCGAAATAATAATGAAAAACGTAAAGTAAAATATATATAACCAGAATCAATTGGAGGCGTGAATAAAAATTGGCATTCGCTTTAATTGGCGATTTACTCTATTCAGTTTTAAAAAAATTACCAATAAGTTATTTTACTCCGGCTGGTCCCGGTGCCGACTTTTCATGCCGCCGACTTGTCCTGCGCCGACTTATCTGGTGACCACTTGTCCAGCGCCTGCTTGATCTTATCCTTCAGACATGTTCTTAAAATTGAAGAAAAAATCCAATACTACTGATAATGATTTTGCTGAAAGTAGAATTTGTTTATAAATTCGTCTTTAACCCGGTTCTGTACATCCACAAATATTTAATAGTGACAAAGTATGTTAATAAATCAAATCAATATTTGAGATATTTTAATGCGCTTGCTACGCCCACAAGTTAAATGTTGGTATTGTTATTCGCCTTTTTTTTGCATAAATCAGTTATATCTTTTTCTTCAACTTAGTTCAAATAAAATGTAGATATCGATATCCCTCTTACTAGATAGAAGGGTTTTAGGAACTAGAAATAAAAAAATCAACGTTCTGTATACATAGGGTTGAAAGGACGCCAAGAGAATGTTTGATCCTTACGAAACGCTCGTGTCCTTAGAGAAAAGCATCGGCAGAGAGCGGAGAGAAAATCCTTGAGGCTGCTTCTGTCTGAGTATTGATCGGCTCCGTCTTCGTCGCCTCTCACCTCCCTCCCCGACCGGTTGCTTAATTCCGACCCCTTCGCCTCATTATACTCTTAGAGACTATGCTAGACGATTTTCACCCGTACCGTATCTGATAATGATCCCGAACAGAATAGAAGAGAACGTCTGTCCTTTGGTGTTTTTATGGGTCATCATGTAGAGCCGTTTACGACTGCGTCTCCGCTTCACCAACGGTTTAGGTGTAATTGAATTCCTAAGAAAATTCCAGTTTGGAACGGGGAATTGCCATACTAATTATGTTACAAAACGGAATACAACTTGATTAAGAAATATTTTCGAGGATATTGACTAAAAGATTTGGGCTTTTTTTTCGTACACTGAAAAAAATTCACAATCTACAATGTAAAAATAATTTTACAATACTTATTTTATTTGAAATATATTGATATTGTATTTGTGATTTTATTACAATTTTTGGCCCCACAATTTTATTTTTGTATTTTTATTTTAATGATTACAATTTTTAATTTAATTGATTTTACTTTATTTATTTTAGATCATGGGAGGGTTCATAGAAAAAAATTTTATTTTTGTAAAGTTATTTCTGTTCTTTTTTTCTTTCTATGTTTTAAATTTTATTTTATTGTTTTTGTTAGAACAATTTTTTTTTTATTTATCAGATAAATTAAACAAATATTCACCTTTCACATAAATGTATTTTATTTACACAAAGGTTTTTATTGTTTACAAAATTATTATTTTTTTAATCAACAAATCACTTATAAGTTCAGTATTTCAAATCAAAAGAACATTATTCTACATTAACAGTGAAGACTAATGAACGCATGTAAATCTGCCAGCTGTTCTCCCACTGATTCATGTAAATATGCCGCCAAAAAAAACAACTTGCAAGATTTAATAAATTTTCTACCCAGGTAGGTTCAAATTAAAGAATAATACTATCTAAAACTATTATTAATTCTATTTGCAATACTAATTTAGTATTGATTGAAATTTTTGTATTTTTTGTTGTCACTTAACCTCAAATATTTTTTTTATTTTAGTTACCTCTCGTACATGATTGTTAACACTATTGCACTTTTCCAATCGTCCAGGACCATTCCGTATATTTGGTTTTCCTCTTGATGTGGTGTGCACTCGCATAAAGACCAAATTTCCTGGCACTGGTGAAAACATTGTTCACAATTACAAATCAACTCTAGGTGAATATTTTTTTTACAATATCTTGAATCTATTTATGCATTCTAATTTGATAATTTTTAACTTTGCTATATTTATATTTATATTTTTTTTAATCTCCCAAAATTTTAACCACCATCATTGTAAAAAAATTCCCGTCAATAACTCCCTAGTTTCCTCCTAACAACCAACTCATATCTTACTTTAAATTTTTTTTCAAATTACTTTGGACCAATTAAAATACAAAAAGAAATACATAACCCAGCATGTAATGATGATTTAGATATTTTTGGACAGTTTGTAGCACTGAGCTACATGGAATTCCGGGTGCAACCAACAGCTGTATGGTAAGACAACTAGAGCGTAAACTTCAGCTGGTATTAATGGATGCTTGGGACTAATTGTTCAGCCGACCATGCCACCCAGTCCAGCTTCATCCCACGGATCATAGATAGGTACCATCTGAACCTGTCCTACCAGCCTATACTTGGTATGGTTATTAGGGATAAACATACATTTCAAGGGTTTTTTACTACATACTTGCCTTTAAAAACTCAAATTTCAATGCCTTGCACGTTTCTGGGATTATAGTTAAAAGAGTACACTGAGGTAGGTGTATGACTGTGTTATATTGTAAACCCTCTCCTGTTGCCAGTAATCGAACGGTAGCCATAAGACGTTCCTTCACACTGATTGAATTTCTTAAATGGGTTTTCTGTCGGAATATTAATGGAGGTTTAATATTGCCTCGGGCGCCACCTTCCGTTGATAGTATTAAGTTAAGGCCACTTGCTCGGGCAGCTTCAGTGGAGAATGAAATACTCCAGGGGTCGTTATGATCTTGACTAATACCGTGCCGGTCGCTATTGCAGAATTTACTGCCCCCCCCCCCCCTAAAATGAATACCGAATTATCCGCTGCTAGGATATTAGTTTATGTAAACAGGAGAAAAATAAATAAAATTTCCAAAATAAAAATAAACTTCTTATTGTTTCTGAATGATACCAAAATTACCAAATCCGGAGGAGAGTGTGTAACACAGTTCTTACTTTGGACTGTAGAGGCACGTCTTACAGGCTGGTGTTGACGATTCTGGACTTAAGTACAATTGGAATTAGCTTCGTTCCCTTCAGCTGACCTGTCTCTTAGGGTTGAGCAGACTGCCACTGGAACTCCAATTCGAACGGCCACAGCAACTTAGACTTCGGGCTGCCACTGTAACTAACTCGACTCTGGCTGCCGTATATCATAAGGTCAGCTGGGTATGCGAAACAAAGTACTCGAATGACTCCATGTTTCGGCGGTGGTTACAACTGGTACGGCTAGCGTTTCATATAATTTTAAAGTAGTTTAATTGTAATATTTTAATTATCACAGAAAGTAACTTTGTTACAAGAGCTACTTTCAAAACAATAAACTTAAATATTTTCTCTTCCATTTCTTGTAACTTTTCACATCTTCACATGGTAAGTAACTCTTGCAGTAGATTTAGGCCGCATTATGCATTTTTCTTTTTTAGCACCACACACACACACACACACAGCTGCACAACTAATAAACTATTATCACCCACTTGCTTAAAAAATTACTCAATTTCACAACATTTCCACAATTTTTATGACAGTGTAATACCACTTTATCTTTTGTTAAAAGAAATATCATGAAATAAATTGTTCAAAATATGTTATAAAATATATTTGACAAATAAATTTTATAGTTTAATACCGATCTAACATTTAGAATTTTAAAAACGAGAAATAAATGAATGCATCTACTCGGCTTCACCTCAAAACTATAATAGTTTTCTCATCATTTATTTATTTAGTTATTCAAAATAAAGCAATTAAACTATATACCCCTAATGATTAATCGAAAGTAGAATTTGCTTATCAAGTTCCAAAGTTTCGAATGTATTTTAAAGGTAGACAAACACAACGAATAAACAACTTATAGTTCCTAACTGGGTTGTAATCAAACTTCCCAACTGAGAGGGTAAATAAAATAAATAATAACACTATCCCTTAATATTCACTTTAGTGAGTAGTTGTGCCAAAACCAGGCAAAATGTAGTTAAATGTTATTGAACTTTCCGACTGTTATGTTTTTTATTTAGTGTTTGTTCTAGTATATTGATTTTATAGGGATAATTAAATCAAAAACTGTTAGAAAAGAATATCTTTAATAAATAGTATTTATCAAAGCATTATTATTATTATACTAATATTAGTTTTACGATTATCAAAAAAAATATGATACACAAAAGTTAAAATGTTTTATCAATTTCAAATGAAATGAAGCAACCGGCGAACTATAAAATACCGATATAATGAAAAATTTAAAGGTTTTGACTCATTTTTTTTTCAGGATTTTATTGGGACGAACCCATTTCGGCGCAGCGGTCAGTTATACCCGAATTTAATCCTTTGTCGCTTCTAAAGGTGTAGCTTTTCTGTTCACGAAAGCTGGATTAGGCGTTCCAGGAAAATGAAATAGGGATATTTAAAAATTAAGTCATATTTTTATAATCTTTTCAATTTTGGATTATTCCTGGATCTTAAAAAATATATTCGTCTATGTTTATTATTGTTATAGTTTCTTTCGTGTGAAAATTTAAAAGTTACTTTATGGTTGATAACCACTCTGACAAAGATTCCCACCTAATATTAAAACTAAGACCAAATGACCGTCAGATTACGGAACCCCGTTGACAAAATTGAACGCAAGACCAAGTGACCAACAAATATTTTATTCAGAGAATAATTTAGAATTTAAAAATTTAAGCAAATATCCCATTTTTTATATTGTTTTATATCATATAACAACTGTAGTTAACGTGGTCTATTGATTTGGTAAAACCAGGAATTTTTTCACATTTTGTATGAATTTCAAAATGCTTTAAATATAACGGTATAAAATAGCAATAAAATTTAATAATTATGAAATTTTCTTTCACAAAGTGGCATTTTTTTGAAGTAGTAAGATAATTAAAATACAATAAATTTAAAAGTTATAATTGTTATATTGAATTTGTTTTTTTATGCCGCCTCATATTAATTTACAATATATAGGTTAAGTGGAGAGGAATAGATCAAACTTAAGGAGTGTATTAGACACATAAAGGTAGTGTAAAATCCGATTTTTATTTGGTTTCAAGTTATAGGGTAAAATAAAAGTTCATAAAATAGACCAATAGACATCGCCTTATTGAGGATTTCTATAGATCCATATTTTCGAGGTAGATCAGTCTCCGCTTGATTTTACTATAATTGTCTATACATTTTTATCCAACGGCTCCTATTTTTTCTTTTATGTATGCCTAATGGGGTGCTTGCATGGTATTGGGTAAATGGGTAAATGGAAAACTGACCAATAAATTTTTAACCCATATTTTTTAATTTTTTTTTTATTTCTCAATTTCCCTCAGCGACGTATATTCCATAATCAGTAACACCAACAGGCGGAGATCTTCGCGATAGAATTGTGTGCAAGAGAGTTGGCAAACCATCCTCTTGTCAACGAAAGTATTTACATTTTGTCGGACAGTTAGGCAGCTTTAAAAGTACTAAGCTCCAACCGGCTAGATTCGAAGCTGGTGTTGAAATGCATCGAATACTTTTTTTTTTTTTACAACTATTATCCTGAATTGTGGAGGCGGGAATCTTTTAAAGACAGTTCACGCTGGTTCAATGCGTGAAGTAGTGCAGGACTCTCCCCTGATCGCTCTGCACGCCAGAGTCAGGGGGCATACCTGCTAAACCCTCCTCGGTAATTTATCCGTCTTGGTTGTTTCCTTGTACACTGCTGTAGGAGAAATTTTCCTCCTTTTCAGGGATACAGTGGGTGTTGGTTTGATCTGAAAAGTAATTGATTAGTATTTGCTTCAGATATGCTATGGTATGTGATTTGTGGGTATACTTACGAGCCTCCCCATGGAGAGGCTCTAGCGAGCAGTGGATCCTGGGACGTCAGTGGTGTGACCAGCTCATCTGATGCTTAGAGGGGCCTCCTCTAAGAGATCTAGGAGCTCGTCCGGAAGATCTTCGGCTTCTTGTAGAACTTTTATGTTCGGTTGAGGGAGTTTCCTTTTCGGCTTCTTGGGTAGAGGTCTTCCGTTCCTTCCATCTGTCTATCTTGTTCCTAACGTTTCCTGGGCGCGGGTGTTGGAGCTGGCCAGTGTTCTCCTGACGTACCTTCCTTGGAGATTTTTTAGTCTGTGGACAATAGGTGTAATATTAGTGTGGTCGTATAGTTCATTGGAAGGAAACCGCCAGGGGAGGTAGGCGCATTTCCGGAGGAGCCTCCTCTCCGTTGCCGTTATGGCGTGCAGAAGGTGAGGAGGAAGAGTGGATAGGTTAATGGCTCTGTAGTCTAGGATTGGTCTGATGAAGGTTTTGTAGGTGTGGAGAAGTGTTACGGGGTTGCATCTCCCCATTCGCCCCCCCAAGGCTCCGATGAGGGAGGTCCGTGCCCTAACTCTGTTAAGAGTTCTGTGGACTTCGATTGACCAATTGAGGGTACGCGTGAAGCGCACTCCCAAGTAGTCAATCTCGTCCTTAGGCACGAGTCTCTCTCCCCAGAGTCTTAGGTCAACGTCATTGAGAGATTGGCCCCGTCTATTGGAAAGAGAAGGATGTCTGAAGATGATTAATTGGGTTTTTTGGGGATTTAAGGTGACCCTCCATTTACTGCACCATTCCGAAAAATGATTCAGCATCTGTTGGATTTTGTTGTGGAGAGCTCTTGTGGTGGGTGCTGTAGCGGAGGTATACGTGTCGTCCGCGTACAGTTGGATGTCCTGGCTAGGAGTTGGAGGGGGATGTCGTGCGTGTATATGACATACAGCACGGGGCCAACACTGAACCTTGGGGGACTCCTGCTTGAGGAGTGAAGGGATCTGCTTTATGGGAGCCAACTTTAACTATAATGGAGCGATGGGAGAGATAGGAATGGATAAGTTTGGTGAATTAGGAAGGGATGCCAATGCCAGCAAGCTTTAGAACAAGTCCGGCGTGCCAGACCTGATCGAAAGCCTTCTGGACATCAAAGAAGACTGACGACGCACAGTGACCAAAGTTTAAAGATTTGGAGGTGAGGGAGTGGAGTCTCACTAGTGCGTCTTGGGTGGAATGCTCAGACCTAAATCCATGTTGGAATTGGAGTATCGTTCCCCTTTCATCCAGGAAATCCCAGATACGATCCTTGAGAATATTCTCAAAGACCTTACCTAGAACATTCGTCGGGGATATAGGTCTGTAGGAGTTGGGAGAGGTGAGGACCTTGTTGGGCTTGGGGATGAGGATGTTGTGGGAAGTTTTCCAGTTAGAAAGAAAAAAGGAGCGCTGAAGGTAGGAGTTGAAAAGGAGGGTGAGAATAGGGAGGATGGTATGTTACCAGTAACAGAGTAACCCTTTTATAGGTACCTTTGCACGAAGGGGTAGAGGTTAGGTTAGGTTAGAAAATAAAAACAATGTGTACAATATTACGTATATTGTAATAGTATGTCATAGTTTGTATAAAGTATTATACACATTGACAATACATATCAAACTAACTTTTGAAAACAATACAAACGAAATCTAATTTATTTAAAATTAAGTTGATTTTATATCTAATAGTATTTGGAATAAGAAAACAACGATGATTTTAAACTTATCAATTTATTTAAACATAAGATGAACAACAAACTAAAGAAAAATAAAATAAATATAATGTATGAAATTATATGTAAAGTTTATTCTGCACAATACAGTTAATAACAACTTTAATCAAAAAGAAGTTTTGATTGTCAAACATTTATGAACTGACATTTATTAAAACTGAAAGATGTTAAAGACCAATAAATTTAGAAAGAAGAAAAAAATGATTTAAGGAGATAGTAGGCAGGTTTTTTTGAGAGTTTTGTTTTCACGGTTCTAGAGAAGAGGTGGTTGATCTGTCAATGAAAGAGAAAAAAATTATTTAATTCTTTTGTGGAGAGAAAACTAGTTAAAAAGATTTACCTGTATTTATTATTTACCACACACATATCCTTTTCGCAGTCCACGAGAATTTGTAAGTCAAATTTTTGATTTATATTTATTTATACGGATGACCAGTTGGACTAATGGCGGTCATCATCGGCCGTTCTAATTCCATCAACATACTTTTTAAAAGAAAACAACTTGTAAATTTATTTTAAAAAAAGGATACAATAATAAAACAATATAAATAAATTTAAATAATAAAACAATATAAATAAATTTAATACAATTAATACAATTAATACAAGTTTATTACAATATACAAATAGGCGTAATTTAAAAAAATGCAAAATTTGGAAAAAAGAAGTAATTTTTTTTTCTGACAAAAGTGCAAAATTTAGAAAAAAAAGAGGTGATTTATTTATTGAAAAATATTTTGAAAAGTGAAAATTTAGAAAAGTGCAAAATTCAGAAAAAAGAAGTAATTTTTTTTGAAAAAGTGCAAAATTAAGAAAAAAAAAGGAGTAATTTTTTTTGAAAAAAGTGACATTTGAAATAAAAAAAATTTAGAAAAAAGTGCAAAATTTAGAAAAGACAAGTTGGTAATTTTTTGAAAAATTTGTTAATATTTAGAAAAAAGGGGTAATTTTTTTATTGAGAAATGTGTAAAATTTAAAAAAAAGCGCCTTATTTTTTGAAAAAAGGGCCAAATAGAAAAAAGGGGAATTTTTTTAGAAAACATCAAAATTGAGAAAAAATATGGATAACTTTTAATTTAAAAAAGAGAAGGAATGAAGAACATCTATGGGAGTAACATTTTTGGGGGAACATTTGAGTAAAAAAAGTGAAGAAATGATGAAAAAAGTTTGGATTAATTTTAATTCAATAAAGTGAAAAAAATTAACATAAGTTGGGGTATTATTACCCCAACATTTATATGTGAACAGTTAAAAATGAAGTAGAAGATGAGCTAATTTTTGATTGAAAAGAGGAAAAAAAGAACTTAAAAGTTGAATTGGGAATTTCTAACATTTGTTATTCAACAATGTTGAAGAATATCGTCACCACTAACCAAAACTCATTTTTTGAAACTCTACGTACGTTTCACTAACTATATTTGCATCATCAGGAGTCGATGATAAACTAAATATTAAACCTACGATCTAGCTATTTATATCTACCACCTTCACTTGATGCGGAATCTTTATCCAATCATTTGGAAAAAACTCGCCAACCTTATCTAATTAAACTGTATAGTCGACTAAATGGAATAGGTCCTTTGTCCTTATTTAAACAATTTTTACATTTAATTAATTCAACACTTTCAAATGCATCCAACAACCTTTTGTTGGGTACATTTTTAAGTAATTTTACATTATCCACACTAATTTTATGATTATGACAAAAAGCATGTTCAACAGATGATTTTTCTGTGCGGCCGTATTTCAAATGTGCCATGTGCTCTTTAAATCTAGTTTGTACAGATCTTCTAGTTTGTCCAACATACTTTTTGTTACAATCAGAACAATTTATTTCGTAAAAGTGAGAAAATTAAAATAGAAAAGAGGGTTAAGAATGAGCGATATTAAGGTATGAGAACGCGATATTACTCTTTCACTGACTGGAGGGAAACTGACTAGCAAATAAATTCGTTGACGAAAAACTTCGTTACCCTACAGACTTCAACTTCAGGTTACAGTTAACAGTTTTCTCTGATATCTCTGCAATAAATCTCAAAACTATAAATTACCGCAAGGGGAGTTAAGTATTTATTTTAGTTTTTCAAAAACTATTTATGCTATTCTTGAACATTGCGAACAAAAATTATACGGCTTTTTGTAGTAAAAAGTAAGAATAAACAACTTCGATTGCAGCGCCATCTTCACGCAAATAGATAATTCAAATTTAACTTGACGTTTCGCATATTTCTTTAAATGGTCTACCTTAAAACATCACAGAAATTTGTCGATACTGATTTCTATTAAGGTGTTATATAAGTCAAGACCGACTCGTTACAAAAAAAAAATTGGAATAAAAATTCCGATTTTTTCGAATCTGACTTTCTTCCGCTGACGGAAACGGGCCGTAGTCTTAAAAAATCGCGCAGAGATTATTCCTTTTACTAGTTATGTTTTATTTTGTTGTTTGTGGTTTTCCTTTAACTCTTCATTATTTTTATAACTTCTTATTATGAACTCATTTTCATTGATTTTTACTGGTTCTAATAAGTACTCTCTGCTGTAATTTTATTTTTCTGTTATCGTTATCACTTTTCCTTCATACGTCATAATGGTCTTTATCTCTGAAATTATCTATTTGTTGCTATAACTTTTTCTTTTGTTAATTCTTTCTTTTCTTCATCATTGGACAACAAAATTCCCAAATATTTAAATTTGTATCCTTATCCAAATGACTAATTTCATATCATCATATAAATAGATGAATTAAATTTTTTCTTGCAAATGAACTAAAGCATAAACAGAACCGATGCACCGTAACAAAAACAAAAACCCATATTAATCTAGATAAGAAATTTTAAGGTTCATTCTACAAAAAAATGGTTTGTTAAATGTCACTCATTAAAAAGCAACGAAAAAATGATCAAACCATTCAAAAAAATGACCCTTTGACATTTTGAAGTTTTTTTGCGAGCGAGGCTTAATTTTCTTATCTTCACAAAGGATATCTACGTGCGATGCTTGTACAATAATATTTTTTAACTTAAACATTTCATTTCACTCGGACTAGATCTCTTATCGTTAGAACGGACCTTTGCATGTACTAGACACGTGTACGTCATAGTGTTCTCTCACTCTTACAAGCATTATTTTTCTCTCTAAAACATTAATTTTCCTATCCTGAAGATTAGGGCTCTATAGATGATATACTTGCAACTGATTTTCTTAATTTTTAATAAGAATATTTTTCCGGATTTAGAATACCATGTTCCACAACTCAGACTATTCTAGAAGTCGTTGTTAATGTAGTTGAATGTTTTGAGAGCGGCGTAATCATATTGCGATTACGCACTCGTTTTTTATTTTTTATTTATTATTCACAGCAGAATATGAGAGTTGCACAAACATTTATGAAGTTAATAAAATTGGACACGTAGACTTCAAAATCGTAATAACATATTTTTGATACCTATTAAATGAAATGTATAGTTAAAACAGATTTAAACGCTTTAAGATTGCTTACAACTACTAGAGACAATTTTATTCACAACAAAAATAGTATTTATTGAATATATACGAATTATAGTATAGAATGTAAATTTAATAAATAAAATAAAAAAGTATGAAACAAAAGTGACGTAACAAGTAGCGGGGAACATTTAGGTGTATAAATATAGACACGGATGGTCGGTAAAAGAAAGGACGGCGGCCGGCACCGATGATCGGCTAAAAAAGAGTATAAAGAAGCAGAACAGTCGGAGAATGCACAGTTAGTGGGCTATGGAGCAAACGAAGTGTATAAGAATGCTCATCATCAGTTCCAAACTGACGCGCACCTAATGACCCGAGAGCGACACAAAGGCGTCCGGCGCCGTTTGTCCAACGCCCTATCTGACCACTCGCTTTGTACTTAAACTCATCACCCGAAGAACTTTGATGAGCTTTCGGATTTCGAATCTCCTGCTACCGGCTACCGGCCTGGCCTGCCTCTCAATTTTTCTACTCGCTCTTCCTGAAATATTAAACCTGCATCGGGAAATTCATATCGAAAGAATACGCTCATAAACCCACTAATGACGATAAAAATATTATCAATCTAACTAAGATAACAACCTTATTTTTGATAATTAGGATTGGATTACTACTTGATTTAGTACTGAAATTTGAATTTTGCTATTTTTATATTATTATTTATCTTAAAACTACATAGCAATTAATGCATACAAATGTTTAAAACATTAATACAAAATTAATTCTTATATTAAAATTAAAAAATATGATTAATATTGATTGAAATCTGAATTATTTAATAAAGAATTAAATTCATACTTGGACACCATATATGGAAATTTAATTAAATGTTTCTTGAATTTGATTTTAGTTCTACTATTTAGGATTTATCTGTCACTTTGTTGAAAATTAGGTTTGGTATGACCAAATTTCAAACTATTCCGTTTAATAATTCTACAGACATAAACTTAACCATACTCCCTGAGCCAACCGGTATTAGGTAGATTTCTATTTACGAAGTATATTGGACAAATCTACCTATTATAGTGGTATCAGTAGTTTGACTTTTGGAACCGGCAACATTGCTTTATCTGTTACATTTCCCAGAAACTTATTTTCAGTATGTGATAGAGTTAAAAATTTTATTGCAATGTCAATGGCTTACTTTTTAATTCGCGAATACCATATATGATATTTTGATGGTTCATGGTGAAACTTTCGGTAATAGTAAAATTCTGTGTAGGGAGGCGTTTTCTTTTTCATAAAACTCTTAACTTTAACTCGTCCGACAATAAGTACCCATCCATAAATGTGTCGGACAAGATCACCAGTTAATTTTCAACATTTTCATTACATGGTTCTACAAAAATCATCTGAGAGGTACTCAATTTTATGACGTCATAAGTTTGCCATGTTTCGGATGTCAGCCACTCCAAAATCCCAAAATATTTGTTCGACAATATTTTTTTCGCTTTTAAATTATAAAATCTTCCGATGGAAATAAAAACTATGTTTAGGTCATTAATTTTCCTTGTCCATTAAAGCAATGAGTTTGCGAGGGATCAGAAAAAAAAGTCAGCCTAACCAGAATTTGCCAAATAAAATATTTGCTCGACTCGACATAAAGAACATATACGAAGTCTTAACTTTTAGATTATCACAAACTTTTATAGCCGTGGACCAGAGGCCTATTAGCTGTAATATATTAATATGAAAATTTAAAATATAATGATGCCAGGTCATTTCACATATCATATCTAGGATGATCAGTCCTGGTTGACTTATTATCTGGAATTAAAAAAAAATGAATCAAGTGAGATGTAAAGAAAAGTATGAAATTGTGAAGGGTGATAAAAAATATTTTTTTGAAATTGTCAAATGAAAATGAAATGAAATTTGTAATATAATTTTTGATCTAATAAATGGTGAATAAAAAATAGAACTTGATTTAACAAGTAAAAAAAAGGTAATACGAGAAGGTGAAAACAAGAATTTATAGAAATACGAGGAAGGGAAGAACTATAAGATAAGACAGTGGACAATAAGAAACAGGGACGGAAAATATTCTTAAGAAAAATAGAAAAAGACTAGAAGGTGAGACAAAAACAGACTGAGATAGCAGCGATAGAAGAAACATAAACAGAAGAGCAAGACTGAAGAAAGTGAAGAGGGGATAAGACCTATTAATATTAAAAAATTGTATTTTTTTTATAAAATTTTTAATCTTATAAATTTATTGTAGTGAACCCAACCCGGATTGTGATTCTTAGATAAGACATCTATAATATACCGGGTGTTCCATATAAATATATTTTGTCATAGGACATTAGACGAAACCTACAATCAAGCTCTTTCCCTATAGATGACTGAAATAAACTGTCAAAATTATATTCCACAAAATGTAAATACGGTCTCTGCTGATAATGTTTCAATTGTAACCAGTACTAACATAAATATTTCTCAAAGTAACATGTTGCACATACAGTAAGATCCAAAATGTCGAAATGTTTCTTTTGTTGAGGGAGGTGCAGATCCACAAGAGAAGAAAGTGTCATGCTGCATGTAGTGCTTATTGTAAGACATAAACACTACATGAGTTGTCAAGCGTATCATCCTCAATGCAATGGCATGATAGAACGTTTTTACAGATCTTTAAAAGCAGATTTAATGGCTAAACTAGTGGACAGATGAGCTACCTTTGGTGCTTTTAGATTTAAGAGTAGTTATTAAGGATGATTTAAATTTATCACTAGCTCAAATGGTTTATGGTGAAACTTTACGTCTTCCAGGACATAGATGTACATGCAATTTTGATAAAATTACGAGAAACCTTTAATCAATTTCGAACTAAATCAGGATTTGTCTCACCTAAACTAGAAAATGATTCTCATATTTTTTTAAAAGTTTAAGGATTGAAACCAACTCTCACACCACCGTATGTTGGTCCCTTTAAAGTGGTAAATAAACAGACATTTTTTTTACAATTTTGAAAGGGGGCCAGGAGAAAGTGGTCAGTGTTAATTTAATTAAACCCGCTTTTTACCTCTCGACCTTCAGATAAGAGAGGTATAGGAATCATGCTAAAAATTGGGTAGTGAGTTTTCAATGGATAAACACGTTTTAGGGTCTCTAGAATACGATTTTAATATTTTCGCGATGATGTCTGTGTGTGTGTGTTAGTGTGTGTGTGTGTGTTAGTGTGTGTGTTTGGATGGATGTTGTAGTAACGATAACTCAAAAACTACTGAATTAAACAACTTGAAATTTTGCATAGAGGATTCTGATACCCTAGATTAGATCTGATTAGATTTTGGTGTCAATCGGACAACCGGAAGGGGCAGTTGCTATGGGTGATGACGCCATTATTATAGAAAACGGCAATAAAGTTTTACACATATATTTTGTATACCCTATAGTTTATTTTCATCGCATTAAAATTTTAGAAACTTTTGCCATTGTTGACAGATTTACAAAAAAGTAAATTTTTTTCATACTTTTTTGTGCCACCGTGTAAATTTTTGATTCAAACATGGCGAGAGGTCATGTGGTGGCCACATCAGATTTTTTACTATCTGAAAATAAAGAGGAGGTAGTTAAAGTTAAACAGAAAGTATCATTTGTATTAAATCCTATAGTTAGTTATTATTAATTTTATTGTAATCTTACATTTTTAGGGAGAGTTATGTAGGGCTTATTGTATAAACATAAGATGTCTAAAAACGCTAGTGTTTCCACTTATACCTGTAAAAGTTTGGGTCAAACTGGGAGATCTCTATACCTACTTGATTTTGACTAATTTTTGAGATATTACTAAAGTTTCAGATTAGAAATTTCAGATGGCGCATACGTCGCTCATAGTAAACTGTAAAGACAGATTACACAGGGTGTATTTATATTCTGGTACTGAATACAGACAAATGCTCGAATCTGCAGTTTTATACTAATGCTTTCTTTCGACCATGTTCCTGAAATCAAAACGCGTTATGTTCCCGAATCATGTTCTTTCAGGCAAATTTGGATTGTGATTCATCCCCACTCCACTCATAACTTTGGATCATGATCAGTAATCCCTTTTACCCCCTGAAACATTGAAAATGTATGATGATTGACAGATCCAGATAAGACAAAGGACAATTAATTAAAGTATTTTTAAAACGAAAGTTTTAAACATATACATATGATCCAGAGCAAAATATTACTGCATCACTTAACCTAAGCGACGAAGATTATGAACATGCCATCTCATGGCGATGAAGCTCTTAAAAGCTCTTCCCTATGCCCTTCCTTAAAAATCGGATTATGGTTATTTGGTGAAATTATTCATTATCCTCGTACCCGAAATTGCTCATCTTCTGATGGAGCCTTTCTTTTTTCAATAAAAACCGATAGCCAAAAGAATTTTCCGGATCGGCCGAACCGTTCTCGAGTTATCGTGCGCACAGACATCCACACATCCACACAGGCAGACTTTTCTTTTCGCGGAAAATCATTTTTTCCACGTTTCATGACATTTTAAGTCATTTGGAGCAAAAAAATTTTTTGAGATTTTTGCACGATTTCAATACTACGGTTTGCCATACTTCACCATAGGTGAAGTATTGGCGGGCCGTAGTAAAAACCCAATATAACAAGATGTCAATATAACCAAAAAACCCAAAATGACAACTTGTCAATATAACCAATAAACCGTCACTAACTATGATCGAGTTAGGCGTTTTCGCACGTCAACCGCTTGGAATTTCGTCCGGTGACCTGGTTATTTAGTATTTTTCGTTTTCTTTTGGGATAAGTCGAGTTATGCGTTTTTATGTTGCCGTACACTTGGAAAATAGTTTTTAAGGACATTACGTTATTTTTACTTGTTCTGCTTGTGTATTTCATCTTACGAGGTTGGCATATCTCAACCGATGAAATGGATGGTTTTTTTTTATATTGATTGGTAACGATTATTGGTTCATTTTTGTAGAGGAACGAAAAAAGTGACGCTTAGGGAGAACTAGAAAATATTTTATGACTTTGCAGTTATCGCTTGTTGGGGAGGTGGAAGTTTTCTCCCAATTAAGTGAAACGTGTTTGGTGATGGTTAATTTTTGGGAATTTTGGTATCCCTTGACCAGCGTTTGGATTGAGTTTTGGGGACTCGTGTGTTAAATATTAATGTAGGGATTAATTACGTTAGAGAAGGATACCTTCTAATACAATTTTAATTATTTTTAGGGTTTTCTATTTGGGGGATGGTTTCTTATTTTACCGATATTATTATTATAGTTTTCCGAACCCCGTGCGATGATTAAGTCAGTATCTCTTATTCCGGTTGGTACCATTTACGAGGTTCAGGTGTCGGCTGAGGAGGAAGTACGATGTTTTGTTGATTTTCAGAGGATCTACCATGACGTCTACTACACCGTTAATCCAGAGATTTGGATAAGTATTTAACAAATTTATTTACCTAATATTCCTTATTATCTTTCAGGTTCATGAAACATATTTTGGTGTCAATGTGGAGTCTTGGGTTAATTTATTTATAGGTTTATAATTTTTATTATGGAAGGACTCTTAATCCTAACAGTATACATCAACAATAATATTTTTTTTTATTATTTAGTACTTTTGTTTAAAAACAATTAGTGATTAAGATTTATTGTGTGACCATGATTCGATTAATTTATGAAAGATTAAATTGTGAAGGGGGAAATTAAACCTGATCTAAACATATTTACCTTAATTTTGGCTAATCGTCCTTCGCCTTGGTACCAAAACTATCGACGCTGTTTAATAATTCGGTTATTTTATGTATATTGTTTTGAGATAACTATAAAAAAAGTGTTCTTAATTTCCAGCCTAGTTAAATCCAAGGTATGTGAAAAAGGAAAACCTAGTTTTTCTTTTCTGTCATTTAAAAGTTGATGAAACGCATTGCCATAACTGTTAGGTTACATTTATCTCTGTGGAAGTCCAGGTTTGTCTTTTATTGTCTTTATTATTTTCCTTGGGTTATTTTGGAGAGACATCTCGAACCTTCGCCCTTTTTCTCATGAGCGAACCGCGGACACACAGGTTGACACCGAGATTAACCTGACTTTTATTGGAGCAAAAATTTTGGTTACAAGTACCTTACTAAACAAGAAATAGAATTTGTACTGGCCATGTTATGAATGCGGAAAAACGAATTATAATAGTAGATTCTGTAACAAGGTTAGAATGAAAAATTCGACACGAGTGGAAAATTCCGAACGCGAGCGAAAGCGAGTGTGAGGAACCACGAGTGTCGAATTTTTTCATTCTGACCGAGTAACAGACTATATTTTCTCCACGATCAAAAAGTATAAATCAAAATTAAATTAAATCTGAACACAAGTTATTTGTTGACATATTTGTATTACATTGTATTAATATTTCTCCACGACCATTACTGAATGTATGAATTCTGAAATCATTTTTAATAATAGAATTTAAACATTCACACTCTAGAGCCTGAATATTTATTCTATAATACTTGCCTCTTATGCATTTTGCATGTATTTTCATTCTTTATCAAGGTAAAGAATGGATTTTCTGTAATCGAACTAAACAATATGGATTGCGTCGGACTTCAAAAGTGTCAGTGTCAGATATAAAATGGCGACGGTAATAATTATTTTCAAACAAGTTTTAATTTAAACAAAATAATGAGTGAAAAATCAAGTGAAGTAGATATAGAATTTAATAATATCTGAAATTGCAAATTATGAAAAAACACCAATGCACCAGATTTTAATATCAGTAAATGTACCACAGCACTATAAATATTAATACAATGTAATACAAATATGTCAACAAATAACTTGTGTTCAGATTTAATTTAATTTTGATTTATACTTTTTGATCGTGGAGAAAATATAGTCTGTTACTCGGTCAGAATGAAAAAATTCGACACTCGTGGTTCCTCACACTCGCATTCGCTCGCGTTCGGAATTTTCCACTCGTTTCGAATTTTTCATTCTAAATTTGTTACAGAATCTACTATTATATGATACATGATAAAATAACATTTTTTTGTTGGACGTTTATATCTCAAAACGTAGATATTAAACTTTTATTATACATGACGGTGTTGCCAACTTTGTAAAGTGACCTTCATTTTAAATGAATTTGATAAAAATTATTTTCGATATTTTTAAAAAATTTCATACTTTTTACCTCTCGCCCTTCAGATAAGAGAGGTATAGGAATCATGCTAAAAATTGGGTAGTGAGTTTTCAATGAATAAACACGTTTTAGGGTCCCTAGAATACGATTTTAATATTTTCGCGATGATGTCTGTGTGTGTGTGTGTGTGTTAGTGTGTGTGTGTGTGTGTGTGTGTGTGTGTGTGTGTGTGTGTTTGGATGGATGTTGTAGTAACGATAACTCAAAAACTACTAAATAAAAAAAATTGAAATTTTTGCATACAGGATTCTGATACCCTAGATTAGATCTGATTAGATTTTGGTGCCAATCGCACAACCGGAAGTGGCAGTTGCTATGGGTGATGACGCCATTATTATACAAAACGGCAATAAAGTTTTACACATATATTTTGTATACCCTATAGTTTATTTTCATCTCATTAAAATTTTCGAAACTTTTGCCATTGTTGCCAGATTTACAAAAAAATAATTTTTTTTCATACTTTTTTGTGTCAACCTGTAAATTTTTGATTCAAAAATGGCGAGAGGTCATGTGCTGGCCACATCAGATTTTTTTAGTTGGAAATAACGATTTCTATTGATTCCTTTAATAAGTGCACTATTTTCTGAGTATAAGCTAAAATGAAATTAATTTTTGTACGTAACTAAATAAACATACATACTAACAATATATTTATAGCAAAAAACGTCACCTGATAATAAACGAAATAATGAAAATCCAACAAACACATCTTTTATGTGGTCCAATAAAGCCGGCAATTCGTGAAATCAGAGAGTAAAAACTATCCGGTAAATGAATGCTATCAAGATCAATAGCAGTAATTAATATGCGGTGTGCCCATCCACATCCATAAAACAACATTATAGAGTGGAAAGCGGATTCAGCAACGGAATTTATGTATTGAAAACAATGAGAACAACGGCAATAGTGATACTATTAGATCTGGCTCTACGCCGATTAGCAGCTCTACGGCCCGATGTTATGTCCGTTTCAAGAGATTTTAACTAATGCCCAGCATACACCTATGAAGGAACCACTTTAGTTTTTTCTTTGTTATATACAGGGTGTCCGAACGGGAAATAATTCTAAGTGAAAAAAGGGTTTAAAATAATTTCTAGGGTGGCAAAAGACATTTAAAAGGGTGCACTGATGTATTAAATCATTATTTGATGTTACATGTTGATAAAATACTTTTCTTTAAAATCACTTTTAATAAATACAAGATTCATTATTTATTTTAATATTATATAACGAATGAACTTAATTTATCCTTTTATAATTAAATTAATTTTTGTGATAAGTCTCAAAAAAACCGAATAATAAGTTTTGAATTATTAAATTAATCAATGGGAGATTTAAGGCGCCATCCAAAAATTTTTTTGTGATGATGAAGAATAAATATAATGGAAACAAAAAAAGTACTAAATAACTCGAAACTGTTGATTGATTAAAGGAAAATAAAAAGATAATTTAATAAAAGTCTATTCCAATGATAAAAAAAATGAGAAAGTTTTAAATATTAAAAATGTTCTAAATGTCGATCTAACATATTGTTTGGTTCAGAAGGTAGATTTGGAGTGACTAAGTTCTGGTTGTTCAATTCTGGCCGATTTACAGACTCACTGATACATTGACACATTGACTGACTGACTGACTGCCAAACTAAAAAAATCCGCTGTGTCGCCCCAGAACTTCGAATGTAAGGTATCTGTTGAACATCCGCTCCTTAGACACCGAAGTTCTTATCGAGTAGGACGATTCAATATTATAATAACCCCTGGAGTATTTTTCTCCACTGACGTTGCCTGTGCAAGTGGCCTTTACATTATAATCTGAAGGTGGCGCCCGAGGCAATCCGTAACCTAGACTAAGGCGCCAAAATACCGCTTGACGAAAGAGCCTTACAATGTTTCAACTGAGATGCCGTTCAATTCCCGCGATCAAGTGAAATGAATGGAGGGATTTAGATATTCAATTCCGTTTCAAGTCATTTGAATCCAACTGACTTGATCAGCTCACTTGACTAATATAAGGCGAAAAAAACTTAACAAGATTCTTTATTTTTTTGGAAAATACCAAACTTGAGAATTGCTGTAACGAAGTTACTTTATTGCCGGTATTATTTTCATTACTATTTGATAATTAAAATATATTAACTATATCGCTCACGGTACTGGATTAGAATTAACTAAAAATTATGGTAAAGGCAAACTTTCTTTGAGTATAAGATCATTCGTACCAGTTAAACCTTCGCCCAACAGATGGAGACACTCGCGCCCGTGCTTCTTAGACGCCACAAAAAGTACTTTATAAACCGGCCTGATGGCAAAAAATACCTATCGATAAAGAAGCGAAGGCTACTGTATTTGCATGGAACAAAATTTGTAGGCGCATGCGCGAGTTATATTTGTTATACGTCAGTGTCAGTTTTCTCTAAAGGTGCTAAATATTTTTGAATAAAGTGCGGATTGTTTGTTCATTTTCTTTATTTTATATTATTTTATTGTAAATATTAAACATATATAAAATTAATTTAAATTAATTTTTGAAAAAAAACAAAAAATCTCTCTCTCTTTCTCTCTCAAATAATTAAAAATAACAAAAAAAATCATATTGTATGAAACTAGGCAAAAAATATGAAACTTGAATTACTTTTTAATAAAATAAGCAAATTCTGTTTGATTTGTTGATGGTTTTGTAAGGGCAATATTTTATTAATACAAACATTATTATTTATCAAATATATTTACTGGATTTGACTGGTTTTGGAGTAAATTAGGTAGCTAAAAGGTTATGGAAATATCTTCCCAAAAAAAACGATCTCTGATTTCAACTCTTTTCTCCGATTCTTAGATCGATCTCAACTTAAAGAAATCGATCCAAAAAAAATCGAATATCGAGTCACAAAAGATCAATTCTCTATAAGATCGAATCAAGATCGGAAACCCTATAGTCAGTTACAGTTCGAGTTCAAGTTGGAGCTTTAGCGGAAAACCAGATCCAGCTGTAGTACCTGTTCATTATTCAGCGATTAGACAGAGAGGGACCTTGGCCGTATTCTATACAGAATATAGATCCAGTTTATGTCCCAACAAACCGATTATAATAAGAACCGTGTTGCGCACATTTCCTTCCTAGCCGGAGTTTATTTAGTACAAATGAAACTGCATTACTTCTATTTTTAACTAATTTTACTTTAATATCCCATCAGCGAATAATCAGGTACTTAACCCAGTAGGGCAAGTAAAGCCCGCCCTTCTAGTCGCGATTTGTCGACACCATAACGACCTCTGGATTATTTATTTTCATTGCCGCTGCCCGGTGTAAGTGACCTTCACACTATAAACGGAATGTGGCGCACGAGGCAATTAGTTTTACTTATATTTTCTTGCATAAAATATTCTTTTACGTATCCAATTTCTAACTTTTTGGCAAGAAATATTATTACTTTATTTTTATTTTCTGCAAATCGTTGAAGGAAACTCTGGGCGATATCGGTATGTTTATCTAAAATTTCCACTCTGTCGCTTCCCGTGTCTCACAGGAACATCAATCCATTGTCTTGCATCTCCCGTGCATTTTGTCGGTTACGGTCAGTCGCCAGTGAAGACTAAGCTGATTATGGAATGGACTTTGAGCGGTGGCCACTTTCGCATCGTCGAACTCTTTACTCATATGTACGATGAATACCTCGTCAATGTTGCTCGGTAACTGAAATAATAATAATAATTATAATAATAATAATACTAGATAGTTTTGTTAGAATTAGATCTTTGACATTTGGCTTATTATAAAATACAGAAAGTGTAATAATAATAATAATAATTTTAAATATGTTGATAGAAAAATGTTTGTGAATTTAGTTTCTGAATATCTTATAACCAAATATAACTTTTATCAATTTTTTTTGAAAATCTAGTCTACTTCACAAAGGTGGCAACAGCGCACATGTGAAATAAAGATTCATTATCTACGGTCTGCTATATAAAAAATGTCTCACAACAAAAAAATGTTACATATTTATCACATAAAAATCTGATGTGGCCAGCACATGACCTCTCACCATTTTTGAATCAAAAATTTACAGGTTGACACAAAAAAGTATGAAAAAAAATTATTTGTTTGTAAATCTGGCAACAATGGCAAAAGTTTCGAAAATTTTAATGAGATGAAAATAAACTATAGGGCATACAAAATATATGTGTAAAACTTTATTGCCGTTTTGTATAATAATGGCGTCATTACCCATAGCAACTGCTACTTCCGGTTGTGCGATTGGCACCAAAATCTAATCAGATCTAATCTAGGGTATCAGAATACTGTATGCAAAATTTCAAATTTTTTTATTCAGTAGTTTTTGAGTTATCGTTACTACAACATCCATCCAAACACACACACACACACTAACACACACACACACACCTAAACACACACACACACAGACATCATCGCGAAAATATTAAAATCGTATTCTAGGGACCCCAAAACGTGTTTATCCATTGAAAACTCACTACCCAATTTTTAGCATGATTCCTATACCTCTCTTATCTGAAGGGCGAGAGGTAAAAAGTAATTACTATTACTGAGAGTTTCACCATAAACCCTCAACATCATGTATAGTATTCGCGAACTAAAATGTTAGCCATTGCCATTGCAATCAAAATTTTAACTGTCCCAAATTGGTGTGTTTTGCAGGGTATCTCGTAAACTAGAAGAGATAGCAAAAAAGCATATAAGATGTTATGACTTCTTTTTACCTCTCGCCCTTCAGATAAGAGAGGTATAGGAATCATGCTAAAAATTGGGTAGTGAGTTTTCAATGAATAAACACGTTTTAGGGTCCCTAGAATACGATTTTAATATTTTCGCGATGATGTCTGTGTGTGTGTGTATGTGTGTTAGTGTGTGTTAGTGTGTGTTAGTGTGTGTGTTAGTAATGTGTGTGTGTTTGGATGGATGTTGTAGTAACGATAACTCAAAAACTACTGAATAAAAAAATTTGAAATTTTGCATACAGGATTCTGATACCCTAGATTAGATCTGAGTAGATTTTGGTGCCAATCGCACAACCGGAAGTGGCAGTTGCTATGGGTGATGACGCCATTATTATACAAAACGGCAATAAAGTTTTACACATATATTTTGTATACCCTACAGTTTATTTTCATCTCATTAAAATTTTCGAAACTTTTGCCATTGTTGCCAGATTTACAAAAAAATAATTTTTTTTTATACTTTTTTGTGTCAACCTGTAAATTTTTGAATCAAAAATGGCGAGAGGTCATGTGCTGGCCACATCAGATTTTTTTTTAAGTCTCAGCCATTTTTTAATTTTTTTCAAGGGTTTATGATACACCCTGTAATTTTGAACAAAAAAGGTATACTTATTAACCTTATCAAATTTCAAGTCAATACGTTAAATAATAAAGAAATTATTACAAAAAAACGAAAAATGAATTTTAATCTCAACACCCTGTATCTCAGTAGTAGATAACATTTGACACAAAGCTATTTAGGAAAATATTAATATTTGGAGGTCCTGGACCTATGATTAAAATATTGACCATTCCTTATGAAACATCCTGACTTACCACGATTGTGCCAAATGATAACGACAACCAATAATAGTGATTGTAGGGAAAATGTCCGAGACAGCTCGATGAATCGCCATTTCAAAGTCTGCAACAACCTTTTTCGGATTCCACGAATAACCATATTCCTCAGTTTTTTTCAAAATTAATTGATACACCTTTTTTTCAGTAAACAAAAAACGACAGGAACATAATGGTCATTTTTATATGCGTGGATCGTAAATAATTGCAAAAAGAATTTTGGGCAATAATCAAATGTACCATGAATGTAGATTTGATGACCCTTTATCTACCGCTAGTGTTTGGACCGGAGCTGATGAACGGGATTAAACATTGTCAGGTACCTTTGTACCAGGGATTTACCGCGGACCGCAGTTGATGACTGCCAAAAAAATGATTATAATATAAATCAAACCGAGGTCATTTATTTGGAGAAAAAAAATTGTTTACTGTGCAAAACAGGTATAGATTTAGATAAAAATATTTATAAAAACATTCACAGATAAGATTATATGTCGGATTATAGGTCAGTAGTATTTATACAGGCGAGTTTAATGGTGTCATAAAAATCTTCATGTAATTGATGTCACTAAAATCCCATATTCAGTCAAAATTAAACCCCGGCAGTCGTAACATCAGGCAACTAAGCAAGTATTATTGGAGGATAATAAACTTTTAAATTTTTAAGGAGAAAGTACATCTAATCGCATCTATCGAACATTTAGCTAATTAAAAGTTTTTGTTATGAAAATCATGGGGTGCTAATTCCATCTTAATAACATTTTTTAACTATTTTTTTAACGTGTAATTTGACTAACAATGTTTAGTGTTTTTAAACAAACTGTGTAATAGTTTAAGGTGTATAATTATGCATCACAAAACATTCAACAAAGTTTACAACCTCAACAAAGATGTAAGTGATATAATGTCACAATACCTTAACTAATTTTACTTATACGATTATGTTTTAATCTTTGTAAAGTTTCCCTGATGATGGAAAAAAGTAATAAAATTTTCGAAACTTGAGACCATTTTTAAAGAGTTTTTTACAACCTTTTTCTGCAAACCCTACTATATTACTAGTTTATATTATTTTATGTACATAAAAGTTTATTTCTTGCTTTTTGCTAATATAAATTATTAAATATGTTTTGTGCTCTTTTGAATTATTATATCCTTCAAATCATCATTAGTTTTCACATATTTTACATTATTTTTAATTATCTTGATAAATACTTTAGGATGGATTTTCTTGATATCTCCTTCATATTTATGTTCCCCTTTTGTTATCATGTAAGTGTTTATAATATGTCGTTCTGTCCCTCTAAATTCTTTTTTCTTTGTTAATTCTTTGTAGATTTTTTACTTTTTGTTCCATTTTTCTTTTAACTTCTTATTAATTTCTTCTTTTTCTATTTGCTTATTATTTTCATTAATTTGACTTTGAGTTTTATTTATTTTATCATTAATTATTTCTATTTCTTTCTTGCTTGACTTTTTCCACTTTAATATACAATCCCTATTCTCCATTCCTTTGTTCTTCTATCATTCTTGTTTCCATTGCCTTCAAATTTTGATTAAGATTCTTACCTATACCTGTAATTGTAGTAATCCATTTTTCTTCTAAATTTAACATTCTTTCACTTGTATCTTCTACTTTCAATTTCACTTTTTCAATTTCTACTTGTATTTTTTCTTTATATTTTCTTTTTTTTTTTCTTGTAGTATATCAAATTCGTCCAATCATTTCCATTCTTACCTCCCTTTTTGTTTCTTCTATTTTATTATCAGTGTATACTCTCAACTCTTCAATTTTCTGTATGATTTTAATTTTATTGTCTTTTTTTATAAATTTTCCCATTTCTTCAATTTTCTTCTATTTACTTCTTCTAATTTTCCGACTTTCTTAGCACCTCTTACATCCAATTTGTTTTAATTTACACAAACACTTCACTTGTATCAATAATGATTAATTTTTATTTAAATAATAATTGTCCACTACGTTATTTTCAGTTATGTCACAAATGTCACTATTTATGAAAGTTATTAGGTTGTCTCTTTATATTTGTCAAATATAATGTCAAATTATATTATCAAAATTTATTATTTAATTAATTAAAGTATTAATTTTCTTTTAATTTTACTGTTGGCAACAAATTTGTATACAAGTAAAATAATCTTAGTAATAGTTATTAGTGATGTGGCTATTTCTAATATTGTCCCAGATGAATTCAAATTTGGAAGAATCTTTGTCAGAAGAATTTATGCCCAGATGACTTTCCGCCCCACGTTGATCAGCGACATTTGTTATGTTATTTACAAACTCTCAAATTTTGGGTTGGGTTCTGTCGAAAAAAAATAATAAACATTACAAAAAAAACAAACCAATTATAAATATAAATTTTAATTCCTATCCACTTCCTAGTGTATTGTAATAAATTTTGAGAATTTCTCGTAATAAAAAACTTTAATTTTTATGGAACAATAAAGTTTTCGAAACAAAAAAAATTCTCTTATGATATCCTTCAAATCCTCATTAATTTTTACATGCTTTACCTTATTTTCAATTATCTTGGATAAATACTTTAGGATCGATAAAAAGAGAACTTATTTTACAGATTGTACTAATTACTTCGTTTAATTTTAAAATGTTGTTTATTTATTTTAATTATTATTAATATTTTATCAAATATGGTTGTTGTTTTAATCATATAGTTTAATTAGATAGCAGAGATCATAAATCCGGTAATTTATAAGCTAAGTTCTTATATCTACACAATCTGAACTTTACGGTATGTGCTACCATTCAAGGCACACGCATTTTCAAGCACGCCCTATATTGTTACATCAACTGCTATCTACACGACACATGTTATATTCGCGGCACACGCATTGTTAATGGCGTGCCAAATCTCTAGTTACAACTCTATTTCCACGAAAACGCTTGTATGCATCCTACTTCTTGTCAAATAAGAAACTCTCTACTAAAAAAGCTTCAGAAAATTTGGACAAAAGACAAGGTTCCAAGATGAACCGCAGGCTAATCTTGAAAGTCCAAAAAAAGCATTATTGCGTACACTATTTTTTCGGTAACCGTGTGGAATAACAAATTAATAAAGTGCGTTTTTTTATAATATTTATTTGTAGAACAAAAATATTCTAATACATGTTTATTGCAACCATGCATACTTTTAAAAATAAAAAATGTCAACTATTTTATCAACTTGGTAAGTTGTTATTTCGTGGCTTCTCTAAATAAAAGAAATTTCTTTTTCTTCTGATTTTTTGATATTTTAATAAAAATAATACTTTCCAATTTTAAAATTTGTAATCTGAAAATCAATTTCTAAATAATATTTCTATAAAATAAAATTTTCTTATTCATTCAACTAAATAATTACTCAAACGATTTTCTCTAACCGCACTTCCTCTTTAACTACCAAAGCCACTTCGTTTCCTGAGCCCTGAATAAAAATTAACCCCAATACATTCTTTTCCCTTTTTACACATCCGCCGCCATCTCTATCCCGATAGCACAACTAAAAATTTTAAAATCTCCGCGTTTATTCGTTTTTTCTCCGCGCGGGTCGCCAGCTACCGCAAGAATTTAGAAAAAGGAAAATAGGGGAAGTTGCTCTGGGGCAGGTCTTTCTAAACTCCGCCCATAAAATGGCCTTCATCGACGATAATAATCGCAAGGGATCCCCCAAACCCGTTCCCTGCCTGCTGTGTCCTCTTTAGAGAAAGAGGACGAAATCAGAGCTGGATAGCTTGAGGCGATATTTCTGGTCCGGGATGATGGACACGGGCAGCTTTCCTAAAGGGGATCATACTTTGTTTTACTTATAGACACATCTCTATTATATAGAGGACATTATTTTAACCGAAAATTTCATTAATCTTCAATAAACATTATAAAATATTTATTAAAATATTGATTCCATCTTTGTAATATTTATTATAAGTATTTATAGAAAATCGAGATCAGCAAAAAGAAGATTATTGACAAAAGTAACTGTTAAAATAAGTAAGTTTTAATATTTGCCAGTGTTGCTAGATCTACTTTTTTGACATCATATTCCTGCATTTTATTGCAATTTAGTAATCTCTTGTTTTGCATTAAAGTACGTTGACAGCTGTCATTCCAGTCAACTCACATGCTAGTAATATATTAAACGAGAGTCGGATGTTTTTCCTCATACAATTTTGTTATCCTGGTCATTTAAGACGGAATTAGCACCTTATGATTTTCATAACAAAAATTATTAATTAACCAAATGTTCAATAGATGGCGATTAGATGTAATTTCTGCGTAAAAATTTAAATGTTTATTATCCTCCAATAACATTTGCTTAGTTGCCAGATCTGACGACCGCTGGGTTTTAGTTTGGAGTGAAAAGTGAAATTTTGTTGACAATAGGTAAATAGAAGATTTTTATGAAAACCATTAAACTCGCCTGGCCAAAAACTACTGACCTACAATCTCGTCTGTGATTGTTAGGTATCTTTAATATTTTTTTTCAATATTTTTATCCATATCTATACCTGATTACCTGATTTGTACAGTAAACAATTTTTTTGAATTTTTTTTCTCTATATTAATAACCTCGGTTTGATTTATATTATAATGATTTTTTTCAGTACCAGACGTCTTTACTTTTGTGCAGATTATTTGTTAGAACTAATCTACAAAAAGGGTGAAAATTTAGGGATCCAAAAAAAATTGTTTTTTTTCTGTTTTTTGTAATTTTTCTTCATTTTTCTATCATTGTTCTGTTTTTTCTATTTTTTCGTTTCTTAATTTTTTTCTCATTTTTACCTCTCGCCCTTCAGATAAGAGAGGTATAGGAATCATGCTAAAAATTGGGTAGTGAGTTTTCAATGGATAAACACGTTTTGGGGTCCCTAGAATACGATTTTGATATTTTCGCGATGATGTTTGTGTGTGTGTGTGTGTTAGTGTGTGTGTGTTAGTGTGTGTATGTGTGTGTGTGCGTGCGTGCGTGTGTGTGTGTGTATGTGTGTGTGTGTGTGTGTGTGTGTGTGTGTGTGTTTGGATGGATGTTGTAGTAACGATAACTCAAAAACTAATGAATAAAAAAATTTTAAATTTTGCATACAGGATTCTGATACCCTAGATTAGATGTGATTAGATTTTGGTGCCAATCGCACAACCGGAAGTGGCAGTTACTATGGGTGATGACGCCATTATTATACAAAACGCCAATAAAGTTTTACATATATATTTTGTATACCCTATAGTTTATTTTCATCTCATTAAAATTTTCGAAACTTTTGCCATTTTTCATTTAACAGTTTTAAATAACTTGAGCTCTTCTTGTTTGGTAATAAGCAAAATGCAACAGGTATATAATAGTCATTTTTAAAAGCATGAACAGTAAATAATTGAAGAAAAAATTTAGTACAAAACTGAAATGTTCCATCCATATATATTGTACTCACAGAGCAAAGAAAATGCAAATTTGTATAACACGAAAACACAATAACACCATTTTCTTTATCAACTACACTTAAGAATTCCTCAGCTTTATTAGTTTTTGGTTGCATGTCCAGGAGTGTATGATACACTTCGTTTTGATTTTTAGGATGTGGTAGTAAAACACTGCGACGAGCGACATATATATTCCGCCGTAAACATTTCAAATCGGAAGATATCATTTCTCCAGTAATTTCGTTATCCTGTTAAAAACAAAAATAAAAATGTTAGCGATAGTTAAGTTAATAAAATAAAATACGAAAAAAAGAATTTTTTGAAAACCACGCTTTATTTAAGTGTACTCAAAAGTAAAAAATAATGTTTCGATCAATAATAAAAGCACAAAAATAAAAACAGATAAAACAAATAAATAAACAGACACATGAAGTTACATAAGCGTGGTAATAATAATAAAAAGAACAAACCTTTAATTCCTTATGAATTAGCTTGGAGGGTCTTTCTGTTAGATCTTCTAACGCCTTCCTTTTCAAAGCATTGCTAACCTGTTGCCTTTTAAGAGTACTATCTTCCATGTGATTATGCTCTAGATGTGTTTCTAAGATAGTTATTTCGTCTTCCTCGGTACAAATTTTAGAAGAACACTTTCTGTTAACACACCGCCAACGAATTTTTCCGCATTTTGGTACATGAGCTTTAGAAAATTTAAAATTATTTAGTAACAATAATTTGTGTTCTTTTTCACTAATCATACACTTCAAATCCATTTTTGGTGCAGTTACACTTCTTAAACAAACTAAATTGACTAGATACCTATGAAGGATAATGATGCTTACTAGAACGTTACTGGATTTAAACTACCTAATATTTTAAAATTTGATAGAAATTTGTAAGTGTCGAAAACTACCCACTATTACTACCCTAATAATATTGTAATTATCCTCGAAGAATTCCATTAAATCGATTAGAAAATAAAATTTTATCCTGGTCGAACTGAAGGGTAGGATTAACTCTTGACCTTTTTCAAAAAAGGATTAATACAGGTACTCGTGGTCCAACTGCCCGGTCTCCGAAATAGTTGCACTATAGTCTAAATATCCCCAATTTTCGTGGGTTCTACTTTATCAGGTACCATAAAACAATTATAAAATTAAAGTAATTTATTCTAGACACAGACACCTTTTAAAATACTAGTCCCACCTTTTTATTTGAGTAAAAAATTAATATGACTTAACTGAAAAAAAAATAATTTGTCTACTTATCTAACATAAGAGATTCAATACAATCCATACGACTAGCTATAAATACCTACAGCAGTAAAATAATCGACTTCCTGTATATTTCGATAGTAGATTCAATAAAGATCTGGCGACAGAATTGACAAGCGGTAAATCGCAAATCCAAAATAAAACCATCATCAGAGCCAGGCTAGGTAAAGAGGGTATTTACGAAATCGGATTGCTTTGTTCTTGTTCCGATTTGTCGTAGTGTGAAGCCTTTCTGAATAATTCGCTCGCGCCGGTTGCACCCACCCCCAATAATTCCTACTCTGGATCGTATTTAGGAGAAGACGACAAAAATATTAAAAAGTGGTAATACTACAAATTTTATTTGTTTTCTTTAGTTATAGTAATATATAAAATATCATATACAATGAAATGCACATAATTTTTTTTTATTTAGCCTGAGTACAATCCTGTTATTAAGCCCAATACATTTGTGCGCTGTAACCAAATAATATATTTTGATACATTTTTAAATTTATAGCATTCCTTTTGTCAAAATGGCATTTATTTCCAGTAAAAATTAATATATTAAATAAAATAATAAATAATTATTAGATAAAAAGCAAATAAAACACAGACAATAAAAACAATTCCATAAGTAAAGTTGACTTTAATACATCATAAATATTGAGACGTAAAAATCTTTCGTTTCACTATATTTCATGCCCGAGCTGTTAATTTTTACCTCTCGCCCTTCAGATAAGAGAGGTATAGGAATCATGCTAAAAATTGGGTAGTGAGTTTTCAATGAATTAACACGTTTTAGGGTCCCTAGAATACGATTTTAATATTTTCGCGATGATGTCTGTGTGTGTGTGTGTGTTAGTGTGTGTGTGTGTGTGTGTGTGTGTGTGTGTGTGTGTGTGTGTGTTTGGATGGATGTTGTAGTAACGATAACTCAAAAACTACTGAATAAAAAAATTTGAAATTTTGCACACAGGATTCTGATACCCTAGATTAGATCTGATTAGATTTTGGTGCCAATCGCACAACCGGAAGTGGCAGTTGCTGTGGGTGATGACGCCATTATTGCACAAAACGGCAATAGAGTTTTACACATATATTTTGTATACCCTATAGTTTATTTTCATCTCATTAAAATTTTCGAAACTTTTGCCATTGTTGCCAGATTTACAAAAAAATATTTTTTTTTCATACTTTTTTGTGTCAATCTGTAAATTTTTGATTCAAAAATGGCGAGAGGTCATGTGCTGGCCACATCAGATTTTTTGTGTCAACCTGTAAATTTTTGATTCAAAAATGGCGAGAGGTAATGTGCTGGCCACATCAGATTTTTTAATTTATAATATTGTTGTTTAAAAAAAATCAAAGTTAACGTTTCATACACAACTATTAAATAAGCAATAAAATGACGGTAAGGTAAAAGTCCCAATTATCGACGCTGTCCCAATCACCGACATTTGTGCACTAAGAACCAAAATAATAAGAATCTGATTCTTACTACATATATTATCCCATCATAATAAGTAACCAGTAGGTTTTTCCCACTTTACCTAAAAAGCTCCGGCCAGTACTAATGAAGAAAATGTTAATTCTGCAACTATATCAATTTCGTCATTCTGTCGCCCCATGTGAACTGATACAGATCCTTACTTAAAGAGTACCTAGAAAATATACATTTGTTGGTGAAGGTTGAAGGTATGTGTGCAGAATACAATATTTTAAATAAAATTTTCAATTCTATTGAAAATAGGTGAAACGAAATCAACAATAACAACGAAATTATTTTAAATTAACACTATACCAGTTACCCAATTTTCCGCTAAAGTAAAAAGGTAGAGGTCGTAATTTCTATGTTTGTGGTACCAAGTATGTCAATAATTGGTCCATTTCTTTTTCAATAGCTATATAAGATGAACAACGCTAAAATATTCCAATATTTAATTGAAGATATGGAACAAAGGAATGCCTACTACTCAGGCTAGTAGGGTTATCAAAGTTCCAATAACAACCATAATAGGAAAGTGTTACTCAAAGGAAAATTGGTCCCTTTATAACCCTATCCAGTGAAGAACAATTATTGGTGGAATGGAAGTTTCAAATTTGATCTTATAGACAGTGTACAATTACTAAACAGCTAAATAGACCGAAATAATTTCACTCATGGAAGGCTAGGTCACTACTGGTACGAAGCTTTTATGAAGAGGTATCAGAATTTTCCCAAAGAGTTACTCAAAATCTAATCAATGCTCGGGCCACCATAACTGAAAACAAAATCCGGTGTCGTTGAAAAAATTCAAGAGGTCTTAGAGAATGGCAGGAATATTTTAAATGAAAAGAAGCGAAATGAAAACAAACAAAAGCGGAAGGAGAAAAGAGCTGAAAAGGAAGAGTTGCAAATTAAAAAAATTAAAAAAGCCTCAAGTAAGAAAGATAAAAATAAATTAGTTACAAATGATGTTAAAGAAAAAATGATAACATAGAGAATATGATTTCTTCCAGCCACATCATTAAAAATAGTGAAGAATTATAAAAAGCATTAGAATGTATGAATACATATACAATGACTATGTTATCTGGTAAATTATAAAGACCAAGCACTAGGAGGGAAAATTATTTGTATATGTGGTTACAAAGAAAATGAAGTTTCACACACGGAGAAGAATGGACTCAATTGGAAATGGACCCGAAGGGATGACAATCTTTGGAATAATGTGGACGAGGTTCTTAAAAAAATTACTTAACCAAAAATAAATAATAAACACAGGCTCTACTGCATACCGTAGATTTCTGGATCAGTGGTTATTTGAGTACCTAATCTAAACCTATTACCGTTTTGTTTATAGTGGTATGCTCTTTTAATAGTTGTATCTACGCCACTTTGTAATTTATTACATATTAAGATCAATTGTAAGTGACTTACTTAAATACTCAAGTACTGTGACGTTCTAACCCTAGGCCAAGTCATCTTTAGAAAAATCAAGAATTTCCTTATTCTTATTTGTTTAGTTTTGGCATGTTTTGATCGTCTGGTATTATATAGAGTGACTCCCACGTTATGTAATTTAATTTTAATATTTGGATGCAATGCATTATCAAAGGGGAAGGATTGTAAAATAAGAGCTTTAAATTCAACATATTTGTTTATTAACAAATATAATTATAGTAATCAAGCAATAAACTGTAATTTTCCTAACCAGTTTACTTAGGTTTAGTCTATTGACTTCCTGTTGAATACTATAACCAATTGTTAACAACATGACTTTACTAATTTGAAACTTAATATGCTCATTACTATGGACGTCGGCTGTCAACTGTATACCAGTGAAAACCGAATGCATTCGATATCCCTACAGCTCATATCTTGCAAGAACCCCACCGTACGGGCAGGATGTGAATGGACCAGAGCTCGATTATTTTGAGATGAGTACATTTAGTTTTGGCCACGCCCCAGTTGGCGCAGCACGTCATAAACTTTGTGGACCTTATTTTATGGCGCCAAGTTCAAATCTGCTGTAGTAGGGGTATCTGATATTTTAGCAGTGGCGTGTGTACATTAATAAAATTTTTTAAATTGAAAATACTTTAAAATAAAAAGTAGCATTGAAAATTTTAACTATTTGTTAGTTAAATTGCTGTTAAACTTTAAAGTAATAAAACAACTAAAAGTTTAAATAAATATTTTATATTTTATTAAAATGTTTATTATAATTTTAACTGCAAAATATGAGGGAATCTGTATATTCTTCCATCAGATGTTCTTTTTGAATATATGCATCCTCATATTTTGCGGAATGGTCCACCACGTTTGCCCATTCTTCCGACGTTATGCTTTCCAATTTTTTCTTGCTAATTTTTCAACATCATCCAACTTAAATGTTGTATTGTCTTGACCTACCCAATTTTTTACCGTGGCCCATATTTTTTCGATGGGATTTAGTTCAGGGTGATACGGAGGCAACCGTAATACTTTGTGACCATTTTCTTCGAAAGGATTATCTAAAATAAAATTCGGCGGGGGTCTGTGAGCTTTAATTAATGTGTACAGTTCTGGTTTGGTCATTTTAGCATCATACGGAATATGGTTTTTAATGAACCATCTTTAGCCTCGTTTTCATAAAGTTTAACAGGCGTGAAATTATTTCTTTGGCTTGGCTTTGAAGAACTTAGGCCCTTTCTGCCTAATGATTTTTTTGTTCCATTTCGAACAACAAGCTAAAAATTTAGGTTTCATTAGCATTTTTGAAAATATGATAAAAATAGGATACAAATTAAAGGCTTAGAAGGGATTTAAAATATTTCAGAATGTACGGTTTCGTCTTAGATTATTATTTAGTTGTCTTTAAATGTACTTACCAAAATACACACAAAATGAATTAAATTAAAGTTTATATAGATAGACACAAATCGAAGCACAAAAACACAAGAAAACTCAAAATAGCTAAATAAATGCAACAAGTATAAATAAGTAACACTACACTACTGAATCCAAATTTCATGAGCGACAAGCGACTCGGACCACAGTTAAAGCTCTCTGACCACGCCTACAAACTCAAATTGGTTTCTGCACATTATGACGAAATGTACTCATCTCAAAATAATCGAGCTCTAATACCATATTGTACAAACTGCTGGAACAGTGACTGATAATATAAAAGAAGTAAGGAAGCGACCCTTTTCCACCGAGAGCAGAGGAAATACCATACCTCAGACAAGTCTCGGCTTAGAGAATTCTCCTTGATGAGGAAAAGCCGCAGAACCAGGCGTCTACGCAGGTCTCTAAGGGGAACTCCACAGAAGGTGAAAGGTCGTTGGTATATACAAACCGCGGTCTCAACAAGAGCCCACCATGAAGCGGTAAAGAGGCAGCGAACCAGGCGTTGTTGCACTGAATTGAGAACCCCACCATTGAATAGTGTAAGTAGCAACTCCCAATAATAACTGGCTTTCTAGATGGTTTAAGTGATAAACTAGCTTTATTTACTACCATTGCTTATAGATGGCGCAGGAAGGAAACTTTAGTTTTAATCAAGTACATCAGTTACCCAAATACATCAGGTTAATTTATATACAATGAATTTTTCTTTAAGTAACTTGGACCAGGGTCATATCAAGGATGTTCTCTTCCTCCATATCTTCATACACAGGAAACCAAACCTTACCCGAAGTGACCCCAACGAGAGATGACCTCCAACTGATTTCTCTGCTTTTTTTGTATTACAACTATTGTCCTGAGTTGTGGAGGCGGGAATCTTTTAAAGACACCTCACAGTAGGTTCTATGCGTCAGGTAGTGCCGGACTCTCCCCTGATCGCTCTGCAAGCAGAGTCAGTGGCGGCATAACTGCTAAACCACCCTCGGTATTCTGTCCTTTTTGTTTGGTGTTTCCTTGTACCCTGCTGTAGGAGAAAGATTCTCCTTTTCAGGGTTCCAGTGTTAGTTGTTGATCTGAAATTGAAAACATTTATTTTCTTAAGATATTTTATAGTATATAATGTTGGGAGGCTCAGTGCGGTGGGTGGTTCAGCAGTGTCGGTGGTGGTCGATCGAGCTTATCTAATGCTAAGAGGAGCATCCTCCAATAGATCTATGAGCTCGTCCGGTAAACCTATATCTTCGCTTGCTTCGCTAAGGATCCTGAGGTTGGGCTGGATGAATTTATTCTTTGGGTTCCTGCTGAGTGTTCGTCTGTTCCGTATGTTCCTGTCAACTATCCATTTGGTCCTTAGGGTTTCTTGGGAGTGTGTACTGGTGCTGTCCAATCTTCTTCCGACTTATCCCCTTTGGAGCTTTTTGAATATAGAAATAATAGTCGGTATATTAGTATGCTCATAGATTTCGTTGGAAAGGAAGCGCCAGGGAAGGTTGGATATTTTTCTGAGGATCCTCCTCTCAGTTAGCGTGACGGCGTACAGGAGACGAGGAGGGAGTGAGGAAAAGTTAAGAGCTCTATAATCCATTACAGGGCGGATGTAAGGTTTGTAAGTGTGTAGCACTGTCCTTGGATTACACCTGCCAAATCGTCCATCCAGAGCACCGAGGAGAGAGGCCCGTCTCCGAACTCTGTCTAGAGTTCTTTGGACTTCGGTCGCCCAATTGAGAGTACGCATGAAGCATACTCCCAAGTAGGTAACCTCATACGAAAAGACGAGCCTCTCACTCCAGAGCCTAAGGCTGATTTCATTGCGGTTTTGGTTGGATTTTCTTGAGTAGATGGGATGTTTGAACATGATAAGTTGGGTTTTTTGATAATTCAGGATAACCCTCCAGTTGCTACACCATCGGGAGAAACAATCAAGGAGTTAGTATTAAGAGCTCTGGTAGAAGAAACGGAGGCTGAGGTTTGGATATCATCAGCGACAGTTGGAGGTTTTGGCTTGATGGGGGAAGGAGAGGGATATCAGGGGTATAGATGACATAGAGGACAGGGGCGACGACGGAGCCTTGGAGAACTCCAGCTTGAGAAGTGAAGGGATCAGAGAAGGAGTTTCTCACTTTGACACGGATGGTTCTGTTTTATAGGTAGGAGTAGATAAGTTTGATGAATGGGATAGGAAGATTAATCTTGGAAAGCTTGCGAATAAGTCCGGCATGCCTTCTGAACATCAAGCAGAACTCTTAATTCACAATGATCGAGGATGAGAGATTTGGCAGCGGCTATGGTGTGGAGTCTTACTAGTGCATCATGGGCGGAATGATCAGACCTAAATTCATGTTGGCATTGAGGGATCGTTCCTCTTTCATCCAGCTCCAGATACGATCTTTGAGTAGTGTTTCAAAGAGCTTACGCAGAACATTTGTAAAGGAAATAGGCCTGTAGGAGTTGGGGGATGTTGGGTCTTTTTGGGGTTTGGGGATAAGGATGGTGTGGGCGGGTTTTCATGAAGTTAAAAAATGGGAATGCTGAAGGAAGGAGTTCATCAGGATGGGGAGAATTGTTGCAGCTAGCGATTTCTCTGTGTGAATTCCTGTCTTTTATACTTTTCTGGAGTTCTGCCTAAACTCACATTCAACTGTCTTTGTTTGCATCAATCTCATAATAAAATAGTACATATCGTTCTGATTGAAATATCATTTAATTGGCATTTATATATGTATTTTAGCAAACGCAATAACCACGAAATCGAAGATCTATGACAGCATAAACTAATTTATGGTTTGTAGCTTTTGTATGGATTTTAACCGACTTTTTATAGAATTCTTGTGCTTTTCCTTCAATATAGTTCATGCACAACAATTCTCACCTTGAAAAGGATTTCTTCAGGTTTACTTTAAAGTGTTAAAAGTGATTACGAAAAACCTATTTAGTGTTAGTTCGAAGTGTTAGGACTTTTAGTTCTTTAATCGATGTGTTTTTGAATATCCGTTTTTTTCTTACATTCACTCAATATAAATGTAATATACAAGGTAACTTAAAAAAGTGTGACATCAAAATAATATACTTCAGAAAATTTATTATTCTGATAGGGCCCCGGGGTATGATGTCATGGTTCTTACACTCCAAAACAGCTCTCTCAAGTATGAGTATTACGTACTCACATGTGTTGATATTTGATACAAGACAAATTTTTCCGTGTCATAAATTGGGTCAAATTGGACTTTTCAAATTTTTTAAGTTTTATAAATAAAGTATGTATTGCTATTTAAAATATAAACATTGTGCAGCAATAATCAATATTATAACAATCCACAGTTTCGTTTTTTGAACATATGACTCTAATATTAAAATTACAATATTACCATATGATTTAATAAAAGCCTCTTAACGTATCGATAATTGGGATATTTACCTTATAGATTTTTTTCTACTTACGATATTAGTGGCTTATGGACCGACATAGGTATATTTAGCTATTCCAGTCCGGTCCTGTTTATTTGGCTCGAATGAGAGCAACTCGCACCGAACAGACGACACGAACCTGTTCTGCATGATCTGCTTTTCCACCAATTTCCTTTTACATTGATTATTTTATCCTATTTGGGAATTGTTTTTAAAAACAATATTTATGAATAAGTTATTTTCGTAAAAAGTAACTAGAGTAAAATCTATATATTTTTTTCTAAAAACACTAGTAAAAATCTTGTTCTCGTAAGTCGAAAACTCGAAAAAATTATTTTTTTATACAGTCACAAAACTTTCTCTTTATATATTTTATATATAGGGTGTAATTGATATACATGTACTTATTAAAACTGAAAAAGTGTATAATGTCCAAAAACAAATGACAATAATTTCACCATTAAATTATAAAATTTAAATATGGGTCAATTTCACCATACTCCGAACATTATTCTACGCTTAAATGTTAACAAGATACCTTGGAGAGTTTATACTGAAAGCGCTGTTACCAGTTCATAATAAAATTTGTGAGAAATATTTTTTAATTAAAAATATTTACACAACATTGAGATATTTGCTAGAAAATCTAATTTATGGAATAAATATATTTACACAACATTGAGATATGTGCTACAAGATCTGATTTGTGGAATAAAATAACGGAGCAACGTATTTTAGTACATTTTTATAGAAAATAAAATACTATTAGAGGCTTAAAACAATAAATTTTAGTACACTAAAGTAATAGGCAGGTTAGACATTTTTCTTATTTTTTTTATTTTAACTTAAAACGAGATGTTTTGTTATTTAAAAACGATCAAAAAAAATTTGAGCGCAAAATATTAATATTTACGTCCGCTGTAAGCATTTTAAAATCAAGGATCGGCGAGAGGCTGGAAAACGTACCTGTGCGCGAGACTAGACCGTGTGACGTCAGTAGCCATGAACGCTTCCCCCTTGCCCGCTGCTGCGCTGTATTCGCGATGCAAACACATTTGGTTACCGTTTTTAGTAAATTTTTTAAGAAAAATGACGGTGTTTAGTAGAATTTTAATAGAATTGATAATAGGCAGGTTCGACTTCTTTTTTACTGAAATCGATATATTTTTTTATTAAAAAACGATCAAAAAGAAATTGAGCGCAAAATATTAATATTTACGTCCGCTGTAAAATTCAGTAGATTTTTCAGATTTGAATTTAAAACTATATTTTATCGCTATTTATGGTATATTTAAGACGAGTGTCTCATCGCAGAAAAAATATTTTGTATCATCCAAACGTGACTTGTGATTCGCTTAAATAATAAGTTTGAATAAATGTAAGTATGAGCTCTAGTAGCAGCGTGGAACAGTTCTGGTTAGTGGTGCGATAGGTCCGGGATTTAATCCCGCACCTAGCATATCTTTTTTTTTTGCTTTTTATCGTTATATTTTACTTTTAAACATTATTAAATATTTTTTTTTAATACACAGGCTAGTTTAGTTAGTGAAGACTTTTTTTAATAAAAAAATACATATCCCCCGGGCAGGTAAAAAATATGTACACAATATTTTTACTGCGGTGAGGCACTCGTGATTTTGGTAGTTTATTATTGAAATGTTGGTAGAATACGATTGATTTATTGAAAAATATTTAATAAGGTTGAAAAGTAAAATAAAACGATAAAAAGCAAAAAAAAAGATATTCTACGCTGCTACTTGAGCTCATACTTACTTTTGTTCAAACTACTTATTTAAGCGAAACACGTCTCACGTTTGGATGATACAAAATATTTTTTCTGCGATGAGACACTCGTCTTAAATATACCATAGATAGATAGCGATAAAAAATAGTTTTAAATTCAAATCTGAAAACTCTATTTAATCTTACAGCAAACGTAAATATTAATATTTTGCGCTCTATTTTTTTTGATCGTTTTATAATAAAAAACTATATCGATTTCAGTTTAAAAAAAAATGTCGAACCTGTCTAATATCAATTCAACTAAAATTCTACCCAACACCCTCATTTTTCTTAAAAATCTACTAATTTAGTAGGAAATGTACTAAAAACGGTAACCCTGTAAAATGTGTATGAATACAGCGCAGCAGCGGGCCAGAGGCGAACCGTTCATGGCTACTGACGTCACCGGTCTAGTCTCGAATCACGTGTCACGTTTGGATGATACAAAATATTTTTTCTGCGATGAGACACTCGTCTTAAATATACCATAAATAGCGATAAAATATAGTTTTAAATTCAAATCTGAAAAATCTACTGAATTTTACAGCGGACGTAAATATTAATATTTTGCTATCAATTTCTTTTTGATCGTTTTTTAATACAAAAATATATCGATTTCAGTAAAAAAGAAGTCGAACCTGCCTATTATTAATTCTATTAAAATTCTACTAAACACCGTCATTTTTACCTCTCGCCCTTCAGATAAGAGAGGTATAGGAATCATGCTAAAAATTTTGTAGTGAGTTTTCAATGAATAAACACTTTTTAGGGTCCCTAGAATACGATTTTAATATTTTCGCGATGATGTCTGTGTGTGTGTGTGTGTTAGTGTGTGTGTGTGTGTGTGTGTGTGTTTGGATGGATGTTGTAGTAAAGATAACTCAAAAACTACTGAATAAAAAAATTTGAAATTTTGCAAACAGGATTCTGATACCCTAGATTAGATCTGATTAGATTTTGGTGCCAATCGCACAACCGGAAGTGGCAGTTGCTATGGGTAATGACGCCATTATTATACAAAACGGCAATAAAGTTTTACACATATATTTTGTATACCCTATAGTTTATTTTCATCTCATTAAAATTTTCGAAACTTTTGCCATTGTTGCCAGATTTACAAAAAAATTATTTTTTTTCATACTTTTTTGTGTCAACCTGTAAATTTTTGATTCAAAAATGGCGAGAGGTCATGTGCTGGCCACATCAGATTTTTCTTAAAAAAGTTACTAAAAACGGTAACCCTGTAAAATGTGTTTGCATCGCGAATACAGCGCAGCAGCGGGCAAGGGGGAAGCGTTCATGGCTACTGACGTCACACGGTCTAGTCTCGCGCACAGGTACGTTTTCCAGCCTCTCGCCGATCGTTGATTTTAAAATGCTTATAGCGGACGTAAATATTAATATTTTGGACTCAAATTTTTTTTGATCGTTTTTAAATAACAAAATCTCTCGATTTCAGTTAAAAAATAAAAATGTCGAACCTGCCTATTGTTTAAAATGCTGTCCGTTATTGTTAAACCAGTATATTGCAGGTAAATTGAGGCAAAAATTAAAATAGGGAAAAATGGGGGAAAAAAGGAGGAATAAAGGGGCAAAAAACATTAGTTTTAAAGAAAAGGAGGGTTAAAATAATTGGGGAAAAACCACACGTTTGAAAAAATAATTGTAAAAAAATGACGCAAAATCCATAAATTGGAAAAAAGAGGGAAAAAATGGATAGTTGCTAAAAAAATGGGTAAAATTGGTACAATAGATACAAGTGGAAGAAAAAGGGTGATAAATTAGGACAAAAAACAATAGTTGATAAAAAAGGGGGAGGAAATGGAACGAAAAACAAGAATAAAAAATTATTCCACTTCATAAAAAAAGTTTTCAAAAAACAAACTTTGATAGAAGTCTTGCTTCACTCAGTGAAGACAGTGCATGAAACTTATAAGGCAAATTCCTCCTATACCACTTCATAAAAAAAACTCTAATAAAGAGCCTTTGGACGATATTTGAGGCGTGTATAAAGGTCTAAAATTATGTCATGCTACCTTTGATTTCATCTTTTAGCCCGATCTTCATTATTCAGTTTTGGTATTCTCTTACCTCTCAAATTGTAGTAATTGTACTTTTGTAATAAAGATACATTTGTAGTAAAGATACTTTTTGGACTGAGAGATTGATTTTGATCACTTTTATAATATGTAAATGAATAACAACACCATCCAAGTATCCCTGAAAAAGATTAAATTACTCCTACAACAGGGTACAAGGAGTAGGACAATACCAGGACAAATTACCAAGGATAATTTAGTAGGTATGCCCCTGACTCTGCTTACAGAGCGATCAGGGATGAGTCCTGCACTACCTTACTCGATTTATTTACAAAACAAAATCTTTTAATAACTTCTAATCAATAAATTATAAAATTCAATAAAATACAAATTATTTCATTACATTTTGTATTTCTAAAAATCGCAATTTTTTTACAAAACTAATTTACAAAGTGTATCCAGAAATTTTAGACATTTTTAAAAAAATTAATTTTGTTAATAAATCTATAATCAGTTTTTAAATGTACAAACATTTTTTTTAATATTACTAGAAAATGTATTTATTGAACATACTAAAACTAAAAGTGTGTTTCAAATATACTTTTTTATTATATTTCATCACAACATAATTCAATACGAAAAAATCCGTTACCCAAAAACCAGTTCTTCAGGTGACCAAACTAGACGATGTGCTCTCCTGAGCAAGAGACAGATGGTCCAGGAATCCGCATCCCCATAAACCCGCTGGACCAGTTCTGCTAACTGACCACTGTCCACTCTTTTGTTCAAAACGATCAATTCCTTTCATCTCCCTGAATAAAAAGAAAAAAAAACTTGTTTTATCAACGCATAACCGTCGAATTGAGTATTAAAAATTATTAGTTTGTTTGCGGTCTTCGAAAGAATCAGTGAGAAGAGTGTCGGTGAAAATTCTAAAATTTGGTAGTTTAAAAATAGTAAGTAGAGTTTTATCTATTATTATTTATTATAAAAGAAAAAAAATTGTTAATAATTGGAGATTTGCACCAATAAAATTAGTTAAAACTTCATCAAATAGAAAAAACTCTTTCTCTTCCTTGTTTTTTATTTTGTTTTTGTTATTCAACTTCAAATAAATGTATAAAGAATATTAGGTCAAAATGTTTATTATAATATTCAACAGTTATGAAATCTAAACCACGAAAACAAAGTAATAAATCTAAATTTCTGCCCCATGGTTTTATTCTTCAAGGACAGGCGAAAATAAGACATTCATCTTCATTGCTCGATAAATATCTTTTTGCGTGAATTTACGCAGCGTCTCTACGTCACTCCGAGAATTTATAGGCAGTCAAAAAATACAAAACCAACTCCTAAACCCTTACATAAATCAACTTTCATGCCATTTCCGCCTAAAGCGTTGAAAAGCAGTCGAAAACAAGGGCGGAGAGAAAAGAAATTTGCATTCTCCGGATTTTCATAAAAATATAATCAAAGTAGAAAAAGTAATTCTTGGCATTAAAAAACATTATTTCGATATAAAAATATCATCGTCAGTGGTGTAAGTATATTAACTAAAAGTAAATAATTATATGAAAAACATGGACTAATTGCCAAAAAATTGAGAATAATAAAAAAAAGCTTGGAACAATATTCTGCAACTTCATGGCTTACTTCGTGTGTGTAAATTTGGCCTCCCATTTTTCGAATATTGATATATTGAAAGTTGTCCCAAATTGTTTTAGGTTTGTCTCAAATTGTTCCAGAAAAGTATTCGTTAAACTTAAATACAAAGGCCGAAAAACCCAAAAAACAATTTTTAGAGCTAGTATCCCATTATTATTTTTTAGTTTTTTTTTCTTATTGCACCAGACTGTTCTAGTTGTTCTGAATATTGTTCCAAACTTTCATGCCTTAAAAAAAAATATTCAAGTCACAAATCAATAAAAACCATTTGGGCGTTTTATTTTATCAACAAAACATAAAATGTTAAATATTTTTTATTTGGTTTTCTTTGTTTTCATTCTTAAATTGGCAAGAAATAATCTTGTTTTTGAATGACTTTTTATAGTCAGTATTTTAAACTAGAGGTCCAAATTTAAAATATATTGACTGAGAGATGCCCTAAAATTTTGGAAATTTAAAATATTTAATTTGACCTAAAATTTTAGACAATTTGATAAATTGATAGATTAAAAAAAATTATTCAACAAAAAAAACAATGAGGATCGTGACCAAATTTTTTTTTCTTAATCTTTACTAAAGGATTTCTTTGAATTAAAACTAAAACTAAAACTAAAATTGAAAAAAGTAACAAAGGAAATGGTTTTAGTTAAATTTGGACTTATAACATTTCTTTTAAGACATGAAAATTTTAATTCTGTTCAGAATATAAAGAACAATCTGGTACAACAAAAAAAATAAAAAAAAAAATAAGGCGGGACTAGCTCTAAATGGTTTTAATTGATTTTGAACTTGAAATATTTTTTTAAGACATGAAAATTTGGAAAAATTTTATGAAAATTTGGAAAAATTTTATGAGAATGTAGAACAATCTAGTACAACTTTGAAAAAAAATAATGGGGAGCTGAACCCAAATGGTTTTTATGGATTTTGGACTTGAAATAATTTTTTTGAGACACAAAAGTTTGGAACAATGTTTAGAGCAACTAGAACAATCTGGTGCACCAAAATTTTAATAAATATATTTTTACAATATCAGATTAACAGTATTTTAATAAACTGTTAATTAATGCATTTATCTATTAATCAGTTTTATTTGATAAAATTTAATACGGTATATATAAAAATTATAAGCGAATAAAATTTTGTTAGAAAGATTGACATTGGTAGAACTAAAATTACCATGATTTTTAAAAATATTAAAAAGTTAAGATAAACAGTTTTCGTGCTTTCATGGTTAATAAAAATAATGTAAAAAATAAATTGATGAGAAAAATCAACATAAATGGGTCACGTCTTAAAAATTTGAAAAAGAGAGGTTGTAAGGTGAAAAATGTAAAAATGTAAAAAATTAAATTAAATTAAAATATGCTAAAGTCATAAACCTAGTTAATTAAAAGCAGGGGTATAATAATCAGCAATTTTTATCCACGATTCAGTGCAATAAAAATTAATAAGCATTAATTCAAAGAACCCCGCACAGAACGTTAAGAAATTGGTCATCGGTGGAAGTTAATGAAAATTGTAGATGTTTCTTGTGTTATTAAAAGTAAAAAAATAGGAAATTCTTTGTGTAAAAAATGTTTACTGCAAGTGCAATTTTAAATTATTTTGATTTGTACAGGTTGCCTTAATAAAAAGATCTGCACCATAATTAATTAGAGAAATAATTTTGACTGTTTTGAATAGAGATTTTCAAGGGCTTTTAAATGACATATTGCAAGTTAAATTCCATGACATATTTCGTCTGTCAATTTTTGACAGTAACACTTCAGTTTGACAAATGTCGTACAAAAACTAATGAATTATTCTTCCGATGGATAACCAAAACCCATATACCAAATTTCAGCTTAATCGGATTATGCGTCCGGCTTATATCGTGGAAGAATACACACAGACACACAGACAGACAGACTTTCAGTCGGAAATGCTCTTAATGCTGTTTTCTTGGTACACTATTTTAGGTCTTATCTTATATCTCAGTTATTTATGATCGGATTTTTTTCATTTTTTGATGAGTTATTCAGAAATAGACCCCAACCAATTTGTAGGTTTAAATTTTTTTTGTTATGCCCTTGTTTTTTAAATAAATGTTAAAAAGTAATTTTAAATTTTGTTAATTTGACAAAATCAATTTTTGGAAACCTACATATTGTAAGTAGTTTTTTTCTGAATGTTTTTCTATTTATGTTTTTGCTGAAATCAAAAATCAGCTTAGTTTTAAGATAAGGCGTTATCAAATATTATTTTAATTTCGAACTCATAAAAATATATCTCAGGGTACCTCCACTGGATATTTCTATCATTATCTCGAAAACATTTTTTAGCTCGTTCATAATACTTTCCCTTCTCGGATGGTGGGTCGGGAAAGGAAAACCAGAATAATAAGAATGAGAAAAAATCAAAAAACAACAACAAAAACCCAGAAAAAAAAACGAGAAATCGAATAATGAAAAATGAGAAAAAATTAGAAAACAAATGAAAGAATTAGAAAAGAAAAGAAAGGGAACAATGAGAAAAAATGAGGACAGAATAGAAAAAATTGAAAAGATAGAAAAAAAAACATAAAAAACAGAAAAAAAATAGAAAAATGAGAAAAACACATGAAAAAATTAGAAGAATCGAAAAATCGGAAAAAAAAACAAAAATTGAGAGACAAATCAGAAAACATTGGAAAATAAAATGAAAAATACAATTGTATAATACGGAAAAACCTAGAAAATCAAAAACATTATAAAAAATCTGATGTGGCCAGCACATGACCTCTCGCCATTTTTGAATCAAAAGTTTACAGGTTGACACAAAAAAGTATGAAAAAAAATTATATTTTTGTAAATCTGGCAACAATGGCAAATGTTTCGAAAATTTTAATGAGATGAAAATAAACTATAGGGTATACAAAATATATGTGTAAAACTTTATTGCCGTTTTGTATAATAATGGCATCATCACCCATAGCAACTCCCACTTCCGGTTGTGCGATTGGCACCAAAATCTAATCAGATCTAATCTAGGGTATAAGAATCCTGTATGCAAAATTTCAAATTTTTTTATTCAGTAGTTTTTGAGTTATCGTTACTACAACATCCATCCAAACACACACACACACACTAACACACACACTAACACACACACACACACTAACACACACACACACAGACATCATCGCGAAAATATTAAAATCGTATTCTAGGGACCCCAAAACGTGTTTATCAATTGAAAACTCACTACCCAATTTTTAGCATGATTCCTATATCTCTCTTATCTGAAGGGCGAGAGGTAAAAAGCAGAATAAAACTCAAAAAAAGCTAAAAATCCCAAAAAAACGAAAAATTTCGCAAAAAATAACAATCGAAAATATTATAAAAAACTCATCAAAATCACAAACAAATAGGAAAAAAATTACAAATAATCACAATAAAATCAGAGAAATAAGAATTTAGAAAATGATATTTATAAAAAAAAACAGAACAATGAGAAAAAAATTAGGTTAAATTAGAAGAAATTGAAAGAAAAAAGAAAAAAAAGATAAAACAGAAAAAAAAACAAAAATTCATAAAAATGATAAAAAATCGAAAAGCTTCGAAAAACCCAAAGAGCAATCAAAAAAACAGGAAACAACTATACCATAAAAATTGAAAAATTCAACAAAAATTGAAATAAATCGCAAAAATCACAAAAAATCGCAAATAATCGGAAAAATTCAGAGGAATAAGAAAAAATAGCAAACAAAAGAAAGAAATTGAAAAATAAAACCAGAACAATGAGGAAAAATTAGCAAAAATCGAAAAAAAATTAGAAAAATGAGAAATAAGAAAAAATCCGAAAATATCTCTCTGTATAAAATAATTACAAATGATAACAAAAAAATTTTAAATAAGAAAAAATTCATATTCTAGGTAGACAAAGACAGAGAGTAACGATTTCTGCCAATTAACTACTCTCGCAAGCCGCGTTAAGGAACTTCGTTCCAATAAAAAAAAAATTGTTTAAAATATATATAACTATGGTGCAGATCTATTTATTTAGTAAAATAAAAATAATTATAAATTGGGCCCATATAGTACCTTCAGTAGGTAAACATTTTTTACACCATATAAAAACTAAAGCGACATGGTTTTATACAGAGATTAACAAAATATAAACATTTTTTTAACTGTATAGGTTGGTGTATACACTTATTTTCTAGTTGTGTTTACTTATTTTTTTGATTTTAAACTTAGTTTTATTCAAGTTAGCAAAACAGTATTACTTTTAACACTCTGTAGAGTCTAAACCAGTCATAGGAAAAAATTTAAACTTTATCATTTTTTTACTTTTATTAACACAAACAACATATAAAATTTTCATTAACTTCCACCGAGATCCAATTTGTTAACATTCTGTGCGGGGTTCTTTATAATGGGTGAAATCTTCAATTGTATTATTTTTTCACATTTTTTATTTTTTCGTTATTTTAATTAGCTCGACGTCGTGGAAATTCGACGCTACTGAACTGGCGTCTCCATCTACAAGTCGAAATCTGAAGTTAGGGCAGTTCTTGAGTTGTTCTCTATATTATTGCTGAAAGCTGAAATCGCCTTCTGTAAATCATGAAAATTGGAATCTGTATGAATTATTCAAATATATTCTTGATGGTTTGCCAAAAAAGTTAAGTCTTATTTAATTTTGTATAATACTAAACAGAGTTTGTATTATTTATCGAATTCAATTTTTTTTTAATAGAAATGTAAAGAATATCATGAAAAAATTTTTATGAAAAACTTAAAATATTTAAAATAACTAAAATATGCGTATATGTTGGTACTTCACACTAATAAAAAAAATCTGATGTGGCCAGCACATGACCTCTCGCCATTTTTGAATCAAAAATTTACAGTATGCAAAATTTCAAATTTTTTACTCAGTAGTTTTTGAGTTATCGTTACTACAACATCCATCCAAACACACACACACACACACACACACACACACACACACACACACACACACACACACACACACACACACACACACACACACACACACACACACACTAACACACTAACACACACACAGACATCACCGCGAAAATATTAAAATCGTATTCTAGGGACCCTAAAACGTGTTTATCCATTGAAAACTCACTACCCAATTTTTAGCATTGTTCCTATACCTCTCTTATCTGAAGGGCGAGAGGTAAAAATACAGAAAGATGAGAAAAAATGCGAGAAAAACGAAAATTATCGCAAAAATCATAGAACAACCAAAAAATCGGAAACAACTGTAACCATAAAAAAAAATCTGATGTGGCCAGCACATGACCTCTCGCCATTTTTGAATCAAAAATTTACAGGTTGACACAAAAAAGTATGAAAAAAAATTATATTTTTGTAAATCTGGCAACAATGGCAAAAGTTTCGAAAATTTTAATGAGATGAAAATAAACTATAGGGTATACAAAATATATGTGTAAAACTTTATTGCCGTTTTGTATAATAATGGCGTCATCACCCATAGCAACTGCCACTTCCGGTTGTGCGATTGGCACCAAAATCTAATCAGATCTAATCTAGGGTATCAGAATCCTGTATGCAAAATTTCAAATTTTTTTATTCAGTAGTTTTTGAGTTATCGTTACTACAACATCCATCCAAACACACACACACACACACTAACACACACACACACACACACACACACACACACACACACACACACACACACACACACACACACTAACACACACACACACACACACTAACACACACACACAGACATCATCGCGAAAATATTAAAATCGTATTCTAGGGACCCCAAAACGTGTTTATCAATTGAAAACTCACTACCCAATTTTTAGCATGATTCCTATACCTCTCTTATCTGAAGGGCGAGAGGTAAAAATGAAAAATTGAGAAATAAATTGCAAAAAATCGCAAAGAAATCCCAAAAAAGTCTCAAATAATTGCATAAAATCAGAAGAATAAAAAAAAATGAGAAAAAAATAAAAAACAAAAGAAAAAAATAGAAAAAGAAAAACAGAACAACGATGAAAAATTAGAAAAAATCGAAAAAACCACAAAAAAAGAAAAGAAAAACAAAAAATCAGAAAAATGAGAAAAAACGAAAAACCTCTCTATATTTAAAACTGTACCTATAGTAAATATTTTTACACAATCTGACCGTTTTCCATATAAAGACCAACGCGACGAGTTTATGGTGCTCCGCCCTGTAAATTTCATTATAGGGTTTTAAATGGAGATTAACAAAATATAATTATTTTTTAAACATTTTTCTAATTTTGGTTGGTGTATTTATGTCCATATTGAAGCTGAAAAGTAATCTGTTCTTTCCATATAAATGAGACATCCTGTATAATAGTACTAAACTGTTATTAGTTGCACTTATTTTCTTTATTGTATTTATTCATTTTTTTTAGTTAGATTTTCTTGTTTTAGCTCAGATTTACAAATAAATTAAACTTAGTATTCGAGTTACCAAAACAGTATTAATTTTAATATTCTGTAGAGGCTAAACCGGTCATAGCGGAAATTTAAACTTGACATTTTTTTTTACTTTTAGTAACAAAACAACAAATAAAAATTTCATTAACTTCCACCGAGGGCCAATTTCTTAACATTGTGTGCGGGGTTATTTGTTTTGTCATCGACCAAAGTTGGGTATAAAGTTATTTACCGATGAACCATTTACGCTTGGTATACGACCATAATAACAATGATAATAAAAAAAATTTTTTGCAAAAAAATATATTCAAAATAGTGTCCCGAATTTCGAACTTTTAAATCTGGTCACCTGAATAAAATCAGAAAAAATTGAAAAATTGGGAAAGTAGGTAATTAATTTTAAAACGAAATTTTAATTTTATTTTCTGGATATTTACATTTTAACCCTTTTTGATGATTGGTTCTTAAATAATCATTTAGTGATAATATTTTTGTAACTAACAAATAATTTCCACAAAAATAAAGACTTCTGATACTAAAAAAAATCGTAATATAAATCAAGCCGAGGTTATTTATTTGGAGAAAAGATATTAAAAATCAGGTATACAAATCAGGTATAGATTTAGATAAAAATATTGAAAAAAAATATGAAATGATACCTAACATTCACAGTCGAGTTTATATATCGGATTATAGGTCAGTAGTTTTTGGCCAGGCGAGTTTACTGGTATATAAAAATCTTCTATTTAGGTATATCTGATGGTCACTAAAATAGGATCCGGACAAATCGCCGAATGGACAAAACGCCGAATGGACAAATCGCCGAAAGGCTGGTCAAAACGCCGAAAGTAGACTTTGGACAAATCGCCGAAAGTTGTCAAAATGCCGAAAATAAGTCTTTGGACAAATCGCCGAACGTGGACAAATTGCCGAATCCTGTAAAACGACGCTGCATAGATCGGGTTTGTGGCGTCGAAGCTGAAGTCACAATTTTAATTAATATAATCTGATCAAAATATTAAACTTGATCAAAACGCAGAAACTATTATTTTAACAAATCGCCGAACTTGGACAAATCGCCGAATGGACAAATCGCCGAATGGACAAATCGCCGAAAGGCTGGTCAAAAAGCCGAAAATAAATCTGTTGTAGGAATACTTTTACTTAGTATTTTATGAAATGTAGGTGACATAAATGAGCTATTTAAAGATTAAAGATATGCTTTAGAATCCAGTAACTGACAGTTAGTAGTTATGTCTATATATTGTATATTATATTAAAAATGTATTTATCCACTTCAGTTACTAATTATTGTGTGTTAAAGAGGTCGCTTTCTAAATTATCTTGTATAAAAAAATAAACCTAATCTAAGGGGTTCTACACATTTTTATTTTGACAATGATACAATTAAATTTGTGTACAAGTGTGTACATTTTTTAATGGATTGAATCCAACCGCTATTACCATTTAGAGTTATCGGCCTATAAAGGTGCAAAAAATTGTGGAGCTCAAGAACTTGAGAGAAATTTTTTGAACAAATTTATTTAATTTTCTTTTTATTGGTACCCTATTTTACTTATTTACTTTATTTTTAATTATGAACTAGGTTATCCATTTCCCAAATGTGGTGAAGTAAGTATAGGAGAAAGAAAATCAAAATCAAAGTCTTACCACATGAATTTTTAATAATAATAATCGTAGAAGTTTACACAACATGTTTCGGCCTTCCGGCCATCATCAGGCGCTAAAAATTACAAAGGTTGTCAAATGATGTGTGATTTAAATGAAAATTATTAAAACTTACAATAGTTTGTCGTAAATTAAGTGTAGAATAGTAACAGGTTTAACAAGGCATCTTGAAGATTAATTAAATGTTAACGATATGTGGTACAATGGTAAAATTTAACATATAATAAAAACACAGTAAAAAGTAAAAAATACAAAATAAATAAGGAATTTATTAACAAACTTTTATTTTTTAATTTTTACTGTGTTTTTATTATATGTTAAATTTTACCATTTTACCACATATCGTTAACATTTAATTAATCTTCAAGATGCCTTGTTAAACCTGTTACTATTCTACACTTAATTTACGACAAACTATTGTAAGTTTTAATAATTTTCATTTAAATCACACATCATTTGACAACCTTTGTAATTTTTAGCGCCTGATGATGGCCGGAAGGCCGAAACATGTTGTGTAAACTTCTACGATTATTATTATTAAAAATTCATGTGGTAAGACTTTGATTTTGATTCTCTTTCTCCTTTATTTTTAATTCTTCATAGTTTTGCCACCAGTATTTATTTTAATTTGGAAATAATTTTTATCTTATTAATTTTTTTTAGTTAAAATTTAATATTAAAAATGTAAAAGAATTACCGTTAAATTTTAATAAAAAACTGTATAATTAATAACTGACTTTTTACCAAATTCTATTACAAAAATAGTGAAATTTTTAAAAAAATATTTCAAAGAAAATTGAAATTTTATTAAGATTTTAAAAAAAATTGAATACCTTTTAAAAATTTTGAAGATATAAAAATGGGATTTATACCACTTAAAACGTAACATAAAACTTTAAATTTACAAGTTATTTTAGTTTCTTCGAATTTAAAATTGTAATTGTTAAAACCAAAATAACTTTTTTTAAATTTTTTTGTAATTATGTTTAGTTCAATATTATAAAACAACTAAAAAAATCTGATGTGGCCAGCACATGACCTCTCGCCATTTTTGAATCAAAAATTTACAGGTTGACACAAAAAAGTATGAAAAAAAATTATATTTTTGTAAATCTGGCAACAATGGCAAAAGTTTCGAAAATTTTAATGAGATGAAAATAAACTATAGGGTATACAAAATATATGTGTAAAACTTTATTGCCGTTTTGTATAATAATGGCGTCATCACCCATAGCAACTGCCACTTCCGGTTGTGCGATTGGCACCAAAATCTAATCAGATCTAATCTAGGGTATCAGAATCCTGTATGCAAAATTTCAAATTTTTTTATTCAGTAGTTTTTGAGTTATCGTTACTACAACATCCATCCAAACACACACACACACACACACACTAACACACACACACACACACTAACACACACACACACAGACATCATCGCGAAAATATTAAAATCGTATTCTAGGGACCCCAAAACGTGTTTATCAATTGAAAACTCACTACCCAATTTTTAGCATGATTCCTATACCTCTCTTATCTGAAGGGCGAGAGGTAAAAAGTAAATAAAGTGTCTGAAAGAAAATAAAAATCTGATGTGGCCAGCACATGACCTCTCGCCATTTTTGAATCAAAAATTTACAGGTTGACACAAAAAAGTATGAAAAAAAATTATATTTTTGTATAATAATGGCGTCATCACCCATAGCAACTGCCACTTCCGGTTGTGCGATTGGCACCAAAATCTAATCAGATCTAATCTAGGGTATCAGAATCCTGTATGCAAAATTTCAAATTTTTTTATTCAGTAGTTTTTGAGTTATCGTTACTACAACATCCATCCAAACACACACACACACACACTAACACACACACACACACACACACACACACACTAACACACACACACACACACTAACACACACACACAGACATCATCGCGAAAATATTAAAATCGTATTCTAGGGACCCCAAAACGTGTTTATCCATTGAAAACTCACTACCCAATTTTTAGCATGATTCCTATACCTCTCTTATCTGAAGGGCGAGAGGTAAAAAGTACTAAATGTGTGAATTATTTCATAATTTGAAAATAATATTTGTAGAAGTTATAGCTAATAATGTAAAAAGTTAAAAAAATCCGAAAAATCCCTATGAATTTTTGACCAAAATAGTATATTTTACAACAAGACATGAAAATAGTGGTTTTTTCGTCAGTGAAAATTTGACCGCGAGTGAAGCGAGTGGGGCTATTCTACGAACGAAACAAACATATTTTATGTAGAAAATGCTATTATTTCTACGATAAATATTGTTTATAAAATAGTAGATTACAATTTTTAGAACCTTATTTAGAAGTTCAATATAATAAATATTTAGTAGTTTATTATGCAACGATCATGTAATGATAGCCATTAATACACAAGCATGTTGTAGGATACAAAATGAAAAATTTAAATAATTTTTTCGTTTCTCTCAAGGTCTTTAGCTGCACAATTTTTTGCACCTTTATAGGCCGATAGCCCTAAAGGATAATATGGTGTCTAAAGCTGTTAGATTCAATCCATTAAAAAATGTATACACTTGTACACACATTTATTTGTGTCCTTGTCGAAACAAGAATGTGTACAACACTTCAGATTTGGTTTATTTTTGTATACAAGACAATAATTTAGAAAGCGAACTCCTTAACTCACAATAATTATAAACTGAAGTGGATACATACATTTTTAATATAATATACAATATATAGACATAACTACTAACAACTCTCAGTTACTGGATTCTAAAGCATATCTTCAATCTCTAAATATCTCATTTATGTCCTCTACATTTCATAAAATACTAAGTAAAAATATTCCTACAAAAGACTTATTTTCGGCTTTTTGACCAGCCTTTCGGCGATTTGTCTATTCGGCGATTTGTCCATTAGGCGATTTGTCCACGTTCGGCGATTTGTCCAAATAATAGTTTCGGCGTTTTGATCAACTTTAATATTTTGATCAGAGTATATTAATTAAAATTGTGACTTCGGCTTCGACGCCACAAACCCGATCTATGCAGCGTCGTTTTACAGGATTCGGCAATTTGTCCACGTTCGGCGATTTGTCCAAAGACTTATTTTCGGCATTTTGACCACTTTCGGCGATTTGTCCAAAGACTAGTTTCGGCGTTTTGACCAGCCTTTCGGCGATTTGTCCATTCGGCGTTTTGTCCATTCGGCGATTTGTCATAGACCCACTAAAATCCCCAATTCACTCAAAATTAAAACCCTTCGCCAGTCGTTACATCAGGCAACTCAGCAAGTATTATTGAAGAATAATAAACATTTAAATTTTTGCTCAGAAAGTACATCTAATCGCTATCTATGGAACATTTAGTTAATTAATAGTTTTTGTTATGAAAACCGCGGGGTGCAAATTCCGTCTTAATATTATTTTTTCAATCCATTAAACTAAAACTTAACGAGAATGTAATTTTCATTTTTTTTTCTCTGTGTATATTTTTTCCTAAAATCGGTTTATAAGATCTTAACATATTTTGAAATTTAAAAAAGTTATTTTTCTTTAGGTAGAATATTTCTCCGAGGCCATTTCATTGTCCAGTCGGTAGATCTCACGTCCCTTGTTTCTTGAGTCCTTGGGGGATAATAATTAATAAGTTTCTCAAGTATTTATGGACCGAACGTAGAACTTCTGGATATCGAGATGGAATTTGGATCTTATGTTAATTATTGCTTGCGGCCGTCTCAATATTCATAACATTTTGGTAGACCCCTCTTTCGGCTACAGATAGCTGTTCAACTAGTAAGTTTTTCACAGGACCGTAATTATAAATTAACAGATCTACTATTTGACTATTATAAAACGTATTAATCTTTTTTAAAGCAAATTAAAATATAGTCGTGAGCAAACAAAATTTCCAAAGAGAGGTCTAGTTTTTGCAAATATCTTAAAAACTACAAGCGTTTGGGAAAAATTAGGAGAAATAAAGTAAAATAGGGAAAATAAATTAAAATAGGGAAAATAAAATAGAATAGGGAGAATAAAACAAAACAGGAAAAAAGAGAAAATAAAGAAAAGTAGTGAAAAATAAAGTAAAATAGGAAAAAATAATGAAAAATAGGGAAAAATAGGAAAAAGGAAAATAAGTAAAAATACAAAAAAGTTGGAAAAGTAAGTAAAAATAGGAAAAATAGAAAAAAATAAGAGTAGATAGAGAAAATACAGAAAAGTAATGAAAAATATTGAAAATAAAAAGAATGAAAGAGAAATAAAGAAAATAAAGAAAAATAAAGAGAAACAAAGATAAATAAAGAAAAATAAAGGAAGATAAAGAAAAATAAGTGAAATAGGGAAAAATAGGAAAGATAAAAGGAAATATAGAAAAATAGGGTAAAATAGGAAAAAAAGGAAAAAATGATGAAACATAAAAAAATTGAGAAAATGGGCAAAAATACTGAAAAATGGGGAAATAAATGGAAAAATAGGGAAAATTTGGGATAAATAGATTAAATACGCAAAAACAGGGGAAAATTGGGAAATATAGCAAAAATGGAAAAATATAGGGACAAACACAGAACAATAGAATAAATAGGAAAAAAAAGGAATAAGTAGGGGCAAATAAGGAAAAATAGTAAAAAGTTATGGAAACAGGAAAAAATAGAAAGAAATAGGAAAATAGGAAAATAAAATAAAAGAAAAAAGAAGAGAGAAATAGAGATAGTAAACCCCGTTTAGAATTGAAAATATAACGTATGGAACTTAGTTCCTGATCGCACAAACTTTTTCCCTTCATTCCTAGTTTTCATATTTTTTTTTCCCAATTTTTTTCAATTTTTCCCTAGTTTAAATATTTTCCCCTATTATTTTTTCCTATTTTAATTTTATCGACAGAACAAAGTTGTATAGAATGAAATTATTGCGATCATGTTTTTTTGGGCAAAACATATTTTACGTTTTGGGGTCACCTGAATCCATTTCTAGCTTGGAAGGTTTTGACCTTAATTAATTTTTATATTTTTCTATTAATCTTTTAAAATAAGGACAAATAAAGGAAACATAGAAGTAAATAGAGAAAATACAGAAAACTAAAGAAAAATAAGGAAAAATAAAGGAAATAGAGAAAAATAAAGAAAACTCAAGAACAATAATGAAAATTAAACAGAAATAAACAAAATTAGCCAAAACTAAAAGAAAATCGAGAAAAATAAAAAAAATTAAGGAAAAATAAATGAAATAGGGAAAAATTGGGAAATTAGGGAAAAATAAACTAAATATGGAAAAATAGTTTATAATAGGAAAAAATAGAAAAAATAATGAACAATACAAAAAAATAGGAAAAATAGAGAAAATAGGCAAAAATGTTGAAAAATTGGGAAATAAATAGAAAAATTTGGGAACAATAGGAACAAATAGAGATAATAGGCAAAATAGGGGAAAAATTGGGTAATAGGAGAGCTTAATTAAATTAATAGATGTCATTTAAATAATCAGTTATAAAAGGTACAAGAGTACAAATTCATATGGTCTAATTTTAGAAATTCTTTTATTTAATATTTTTCTATTAACCATAACAAAACAAAATCAAAATTAAATTTTGATAGAAATAATTTTAATATTATTTATTAAATAAAGGTAAGTAAACAATTCTAATATTGTAGTAATTTTAAAAATTTCAATTAGTATCTTAATAGTACATAGTATTTTCTCTAAATTTGTTTTTTTAACAATTATACTAAAGAATGCAAAAAATTTTAATTTACCTAAAAAATCAAGATTTACCTACCTACCACCAAAAGGACTAGTACGTTACTGTAATTTATTCAAGTATGTTCCCTACCGAGAAAAGACCCTTCATTTAGGAGAACCGCCATTCCGTTCACCATTTTTATCGACTACCCACCCCTAAATTGCTTTCAACACTAATAGTATTGCCTCTATGAATCTGATCGTATATAGTAACAGAAACAGAAATATTCGTTATATTATGATTCATTATCAAATATTTTTTATCAATGATTTTATTATTAGTTTCATAAAATGATATTTAAAGATACGAAAAATTATTAAGAGATTTTTTTGTTAAAGTCCAAGTTAAGGGTTTTTAGACCAGAGTAAATAACTAAAAAGAAAACCTTCAGTTTTGCACGTAAATTTCCATATACCGCTCGACCAGGGATGGGTCGATCTTAGTCTTATTAGATAAGTAATTTCAGATTTTTTGACTTATACAACCAAAATGGCCGACTTCCGGTTTTGCCGGAAATAGGCCCAAATTTTTATTTTTAAATGCAACACCCTGTATATTTTGATAAATTCGGATTCTACGGGTCAAAATACATACCATCCCATGGTCAAAGGTCACTTTGACAGGAAATTAGATTTTTGAAAAAAAAATATTTTCAGTGTACTTTGCTATAAATCTGTAAAATCGTTTAATAATAAAATAGAAATACACAAAAAGTGTTACTTTTTTTAGAAATCAGCTGTGGCCTATATTTATAACAATTTTACCAAAATAGCAACACAATTATCGACTAAAATAATTTTTTTTAATGGCACCCCCTTGGATCACCTGGACTTTTTTGAAGTTCATTTTGAGAAGAACAAATTGCTATACTATGCAACCACTTTCTGCTATACATACATATTTAAATTAAAAAAAACATAGAATTAAAATTTTTGTTATTCTCCTTTCTCAGTCTAGGTACCTATGATTTACCTGCAATTATCCAAGTATCAAATGAAACTGATTTATTTAAAAGATTCTAAATAAAGCACCTATAATACCTTTAATAAACCATTATTTTAAATTATTTAATAATATTAATAATAATAATAATAATTCTTTATTTTCCACAGGACAATCAAAATTGTATAGGATTCGTCAATATAAATAGAAAAAAAATATAATAGTAAAACTTAATCCTAAAATAAAATTATGCTAGACAGTACAAACACATTAAAAGCCTACAAATCTACCAATTCAGCCAATAATAATAATAATTCGTAAATTTACATGCAAGTAAGGAAATTTATAATTGTTGACAAAATTCACTTTGAGTATAAAAAGAGTTTTCTAATAAATGGTTCTTTAATCTTTTTTTTAAATATTAACACTTATTGATTCTGAAGGAAAAGAAAATTTGGGTGTCATTTAAAAAAAATGAGTTTAGTCGAAAATTGTGTTGCTATTTTGGTAAATTTTTTATAAATTAGGCCACAGCTGATCTTGCGTAAATTAATTCTTTCTTTCTGTGTAAAAAATCTGATGTGGCCAGCACATGACCTCTCGCCATTTTTGAATCAAAAATTTACAGGTTGACACAAAAAAGTATGAAAAAAAATTATTTTTTTGTAAATCTGGCAACAATGGCAAAAGTTTCGAAAATTTTAATGAGATGAAAATAAACTATAGGGTTTACAAAATATATGTGTAAAACTTTATTGCCGTTTTGTATAATAATGGCGTCATCACCCATAGCAACTGCCACTTCCGGTTGTGCGATTGGCACCAAAATCTAATCAGATCTAATCTAGTGTATCAGAATCCTGTATGCAAAATTTCAATTTTTTTTATTCAGTAGTTTTTGAGTTATCGTTACTACAACATCCATCCAAACACACACACACACACACTAACACACTAACACACACACACACTAACACACACACACACTAACACACACACACACAGACATCATCGCGAAAATATCAAAATCGTATTCTAGGGACCCCAAAACGTGTTTATCCATTGAAAAATCACCACCCAATTTTTAGCATGATTCCTATACCTCTCTTATCTGAAGGGCGAGAGGTAAAAACAGTAAAATATTTAAAAAATAAATTATGTAATAAAATTGTCCAATTTCTGGAACAAAGTAGAGCCCTTGTCTTTCATGAATACTCATTACTACTTCTTCAACATTATACCATAGGATATCGTCCGTTTCTGGCCACTTCTAATGGGAGCCGATTTTATCCATTAGCTGAAACTGTAGTTAAAACCGTTAGATATTCTTTTCCGTCATTAGCAACACGATTATAAACAGTTTTGTCTTCTACAGCTTCAAGCAATTCATTTTTTTCAAAATAAGTCTTAACTGCTGCAAACCAGTTTCGTACCATAACTTCAGTTATGCTCGATCTACTACTGGTTAAATTTTGTGAAACTCGTACAAAAATATCTTTGTTTCTGGATAAAAAACCTTGATACCAGTGAACCAGGCCATACTTAAAATGATTCGGACGATCTAAAGTTTTAACTAATGTTCCAACAGTTTCCTGTAGTTGTGACTTCGTTACTGGAAATCCAGTATCACTTAGGTAATTTATCCACTGCACTATAGATTTTCTTCATCTGAACATAAAACAGGTTGAGATCCACATTTGGTATTTTTATGTTTTTTGCTCAGTTTGTCTGTGTTTTTGAAGATTTGTAAATTGACTTGCCACTTACAATAGCCTCTAATGCTTGTTAGCTTCACACATTGTTAAGGAACATAAGATTTCCAAACCATCAAATCATCGTTTTAATACGTTATTTAATAGGTCGTAAATAGATAAACAGGTTGAATATAAGATGATCAAAAGCATAGAGGAATTATAAATAATAAATGAACTTGCTTTAAAAAATAAATTAGCAATAAAAAATACTATCTGAAATCCTAAAACCGACCTGTTAGGTCGTTAATAGGATTGACGACAATTACTGACGACTATTACCGACCGTTTTATTTTCATTAAATTATTTATGTTTAAGAAGTTTTATTTAAATAAAAATGATTGGCAAATTATTTGCAGATTACTATAACCATATTTTTAGTTGAGCCGCCTAAGGACAAATTTCAAATTCCTAGAGGATGTGACTCGAAATAGCTTAGCATATGTACTTACCAGACTAATCACATTTGACAACAAAAGCACATAATCACAACCAAACTGTGGTTATCATCGACGACTAATGCTTTTATCTGACCATATCTCCCCAATTTCTTGGAAGAATAGGAAAGCCAATTTGAATACTCCATTGGTTCATACAAAACATATTTAAATAGTCGTGGGAATTAATCGAGAAGTATAACTAAAAATGTTAGGTGGTTAATGGGTCGGTATTAGGGTTCAATATTTTATAGGTCGTTAATAGGTACTGTTACCTTACTTGTCAAAATAAATGATTTTGTTTGTCCAAAACTAAGGTTTTTTTGTTTAGAATTTTAGCATTTATTAGCGGAACCTTTATTTAAGTAAATAAATTGTATACATGTAGAGGTACAAAATAAAACAATAAGGCTTCAATAAACTGAACTTTATTTCAAAAAATTAAAATAGCCATTTTTGTGCACGTCCCTGCACCAATTGATAAAATATTAAATAATAATTAAATATAAAATATTTAAATATAAATGACCAAGTAAATGAACGACACTTGTAAAAAAAAGTTTATTCAAAACATGTTGCGAAATAATTATTTTACTTACCTTTAAATACAGGGATAAGAATCAAAATGGCCCAATCCTTCAGTAAAACTTTCATATTATCCACAACACAATATTTATAAAAACACAGTTTTTATGTTCATCGACGTTAATAAAGGAACAAATAACACTTTTATTATTAGTCTTGGCTTTTTTTTACAAAGACGACGTGGACTCACCACACAGTCTTGTCAAAGCGTGCCTCAGACATGTTGGATGTGATGCGCAGGTGCGAGTTGGTATTTGACGGAACAAAGATTTATTTGTCACAAATAAATTTTAATTTTTGCAATTATTTATATTATATATATTCTATTTTCTTCTTTTGTTAATTACAATTATATTATAGTTCTAAGTAGATTTTGATGATATTAAGGCAAATACAATTTTAATTTTTGCAATGAAATATCATGTAAATTCAGTATTAAAATAACAAAGCTTTTACTCAAGGAATAACGATTTTATTTTATAAGAATGCAATTCTCAACTAAATATTTTAATTACAATAATTAAGCAAAAAATAAAATAAATTTTGTGTCAAGTGTGGCTTCTTTATTTAAATTAAAACTTTATCTTTGAAATTAAATCACTTTTAATGAAGTTACAAAAAACGATTTAATACCCACCAATAATTTTTTTCTATCTGTGTATTGCTTTTTCCCTAAAAGTAGTATCACTTCATTTTATTGCCCTATCTGCTAAACCTACGATTACTGATTTTTTGGGACATTGGATGCTTTGTGTGTACCATTCTGTTTCTATTTCGTTTATTTCGTGGTAGAGGATTATATTTAAAAAATTTAGTTTGTGAGATTCTTCTTATAAGTAAATTTAATTTTTTCATGTAGAAGTAGTTACCAAATAAGGTACTATCTATTTAAAATTAATGAGAATAACCACCAGAGATCCAAAAACTAGAATTATCCACGAAAAACCTATACACGTGGATAAATATGACAATATTATTATTTTTTCTGGAGTTATAAATCCAATAACTGGATCTACTGGTACTAACAACGTTCAAGTTATCCAAGTTGGTCCATAAGTTGATCGTGAAATCCAAATAATAAAATATGTTGATAAAATCGATTCAAAGAAAAACACTATAGTTTCCAGTAAAATCGTACCAGAAACAACAACCAGTCTTTATGATCCATAGATAAAAATATTGTCATTTAGATCAAATTTCAGAAACATTAACCGTAATGGAACCAAAAAGTAAAAAAACTGACATCAAACAAGGTCATATTGAACCTAATACTGGAGATTTATTACTTAAGGGATGTGTTACAAATCCAAAAGTGGTAAAATTAATAAAGATCTTGGTAGACTTTTGTCTGTTTATATAGTAGGACCGACTATTTATCCGTTGACATTAAAACAACCATTTGCAAAAAAGACTTACCAAAGCTGTTTCATCTATCATTACTGAAAAAGTAACAACAAATTCAGATCAGTAACTCCTGCCAAACTAGCTACACCTGCTAAAAAAAAAATTGGTGGTATTTATATCGAAAATGGTACAATTGAACATTTGGTAGGCAACTTAGACCCAGTTGTTTAGAAGAAACTAAATATGGTTTATTATTTCGTAAAACTGGTTCATTGATAATTAAAAACGCAACTAGAAATAGTCAAGTTGTTCCAAATAGACTCGATTAAACAACTGGAAATGATATATTAAATGGTGGACATCTTGCTGATCCTAGAAAAAAGGCAATTTTTGAATTTTAATTTAAATATTACATTATTTTCTAACTCCTCTATTACTATTTGGGTAATGACATTGGAAAATTTATAAAATTTTTCATTATAAGTGAACTATGTGGAGTTTATTGTTCCTGTTACTTTTAGAAATTGTTGTAATGATATGTCTGTATGTTTTTTTATAATTCGTATTTTCTATATCTAAAGAGAAAATTGTATAATTGTTAGGCAATGCATAATATTTTTTATTTTTTATTTGAAATCCCATAAATCTATAATATAAGCGGCAAAGTCCTAACTGATTGACTGACTGATTGACTGACTGACTGACTGACTGACTGAAAATCAAAGCACAGCAAATTCTATTGAAACCAGAGACTCGGAATTTTGAGAGTATGTTCTGCTAAAAAAAGGATTTTGCGAAATTTTGATTTTAAGGGGTAGAAAGGGGTGAAAAACGGTGGCTTACATAGAATAAGTATATCTATATGGGGCCGCACTTACTCGAGAGTGTTAGGTGGAAAAATATCGAAAAATACAAAAAAATATGAAAAGTATAGAAAATGGAGAAATATAGAGAAAAACAAGGAAAAATTCGAAAAATAGGGGAAAAAGGGAAAATTATAAAAAATAGGAAATATTATAGAAAAATAAAGAAAAACATTGACAATTAGGGACAAATATAGAAAAATGGGGAAAATAGCAAAAAATTGAGAAAAACAGGAGAAAGTAGGAAAAATATGCGAAAAAATAGCGATTGTGAAAAATACGGAAAAACAGGTAAAAATATAGCAAAATAATGAAAAATATGAAAAAATATGAAACAACACAAATAGGAAAATTTAGGAAGAATAGTGAAAAATATGGAAAAATTTCGAAAAATAGGAAAATTTATAAAAAATATCGCAAAAATGCGCAAAAATTAATTATAGTGAAAAAATATTAACAAGGTAATGAATTATTTCCAAAAAATTGATAAAGAATTGCCAAATTTCGGGAAAAATTAGAACTATAATAAAAAAGTGAAAATAGGCAAAAATCAAAACTACGATTAAAATCTTGATACAATTTGTAAAAATTAGAAAAAAGAGATAAACATGCAGAAAAATACAAAGAGCAAAAAGGTACCCAAACAAAAGAAAAAAAAAACGTAAAATAAAGCAAAAAGAAAAATAGACCTATTAAAGGCAAAAAAAGGAAAAAGGGTAAAACAAAAAGTCCAAAAAAAAACCAAATAAGGCAAAGTATACTCAAAAAACAAAAAACGCCAAAAAGGCAAAAAGATCAGAAAAGGATAAAAAATGTCCCAAAAAATTAAAGACAATTAAAAAGAAGTTTAAAAAAAGCAAAAAAAAAATGGCAAAAAAGTGGTAAAAATGCCAAAAAAAAGAAAATAAAAGTAAATAAGGCAAAACAGAGACAAAAAAAAATGGCAAAAAAGGAGTACAAAGGTCAAAAATTAAAGCAAAAAAGGCAAAATAAAGCCAGAAACATGGAAAAAATACAAAAATGGTACAAGAAGGAACACATTACATAGCTTAAATCTCCTAAAATCAGTTCGGGAATAAGTTTGATACAAAAGTTGTAGGGAATTTTATGCTACAACTTTCCAATAGAATATTTTGCACTAAAACGCAATGTTTGTCTTCAAAAGAAAACAAAATTTGGAGAATTCGGAAAAAAATTAAATATTAATGTTAAATGAAATTTGGTGCTCTAAAGTTCATTGTTTGTTTTAAAATCTTGGAAAAACTACGGAAAAACTCCATGCACATTTTTTGCGGGCTCCCTACTGTATTGTAAATTCTGGAAAAAGTTTGATACAAATATTGTAGAAAATTTTATGCTCTAAAACTTTGCATTACAACATTTTCCACTAATGTGTTTTGTTTGTCCTTAATATTTAAAAAGAGGTAAAAAATCTTACATGTTTATTCAATCAATGTCGGTCTTGAGGACCTTCTGCTTTACCAATTTGAATAAAAAACTAATTGTCTTATTCGAGGCACACATCAACCCATCATACCAAATTTGAGCTTGATTGGTCAAACCGTTCGACACTTATAGTGAAACTACACACAGATAAACAGACACACAGACACACAGACAGAAATTAATCTGAAAATGTTTTGAATCTTCTTGAGGGGCTTCAAAATGGATATTTCCATTGATATCTCTATTTTTTTTGCTCGTTCACTATACTTTCCCTTTGATGGGACCGAGAAAGTAAAAAGCAAAACTATTTTGTGTAATTTCCCCACACCTCGGTTTGGAAAATATAACAAGTCACCTATGAAAACCCACGTACATGCAGGTTTTATTTTCCCATATTTTTATGATTTTATTATTTTGTTTTTAGAAAGTGTTTGTAGGATCATTTTTATTTCTTTGTATATAAATGTATCGTTTACATGTAGTTGTTTTTTTTTTCGATTGGTCAGGTCTTATAAAATTAATAAATTTGGGTTTTGTCTTAAGAAATTATTTCATTTTTTCACTTTTCTGTTTATATCATTTGCTATTTTATTATTTTTGGTTTTGTACCAACGTTGATTAAAATTTCTATAATTTGTCAAAACATTATAACAGTTTACAATTATTTCGTCTTTTTTTGCCTTGTTAAATCATTAATTGTATATGTTAAATTAATAATGGATTTTACATGTACCAAAATTTCAAAGAACTAAAAAATTTTAAAGGCCAAGAAACTAACCTATTAAAAATATGTTTATTATTATATATGATTTTATAATTATTATTAAATTGAAATTAAATATCGATTTCATCCTCGAATAATCAACATCAAAGACAAGACCCATTCCTTATAAAGTCCCCCTTTCTTGGGGCGAGCGCAACAACCTCCATCTAATAAAATTATTGTATCTGTGTAGACATTAATTTAATTTGCTCCTGCGATACGATGATAGCCAAGTCCATGACGTGTTCCCTTCATTGCACAAGTCATCTGCAGGGTCTTCCTTTGACACGAACACCCGTCGCTGACGTCTTAGGTCTGCTCACGAACGAAAATCGAAACCACTTGACGTTGTTTTCCACAATATCATTGAAATCTATAGAAAATATTAATCAATATTATTTTAGTAACTACAGACTTGTACATTAAAAACGTCCGTCTCGATTGATTTTTTTTTTGAAGTTTTATTATAATACAAAATTGGTGTAAATCAAAATTAGAAATAAAAAAAAATTATTCTTTTCTGAACCGCTTTTTTATTTAAATACAATTTTATTTACATACAATCTACACTTTTTCCTATATCGGAAATTTAGTCTCTAATATTTTCTTTTCTTATCAACGTATTAAATTCTCAACCCTCCATTTCTAACTTATTGAATGGGAAAAAGATGGAGACGCAGAGACTTACAACCGTTGCACCCTTCGAAGGGTCTCCCTTCCCTCTTTCTGCGGGATGTCTACTATATGCCCGTATCTGCTTGCATTTATGTAAGGGCTTTTATGATTATCATTTCTGAGGAATTTAACCAGGCTTGGTAAATTTAACCACTTTTGTTAATGAAGAATTTATATATATATTGATCGATAATTTATTACCTAATTGTTATGGTTTCTCAGATTAGCAATAATAGAATTTCTCAAAAATTTAATTTATATGTTTCATTAAATTACATTATTTGAAAAATATTTTTTTGAAGAAAATTATGTGTTTTCTTTACTAATGGACAAATGGAAGATATCATCTCCAAGAAAATCAAAATAAAAAAACATGAGAATTCTGGCAAAGATTATTAAGGATTGTTTTAGTTTCAGAGTGACGGCGAAACGGCCGGAGTTTTATAAAATATGACGTAGTTGGAACTTTTATTATGGGCACTTAAAAACATACTTGGCTTGGTTTTGTTTTTGTTACAATGTTGTGTTCATATATTGAAGTTTTCTGGCTTCTTTTATGTCTAATTTAATGACTTGAATCGCTTCAAAAATAAAAAATACATTGTATAACATTTTATCAAAATGAAATATTTTTATAATAAAAACTTTTATAGATTTAACTTTTAATTGCCTTCACTTTTTGATAAGTTTCATTTAATTTATTTCAGGAAAAATAACCGTTGAAAATGTGTTGGCAATATATCTGTTATTTTTTCAAAATGGTGAACACAGTTTTCGATTTTTAAATACTTAATTTTAAGTTCAGATTGGTATGGAGCATCAAAAAATGGGATAAATGTGTTTTATGGAATTTTTTGATCTCTTCGGAAACACCTTCATAATAGGGAAATATATTGTAATGTTACTTACACAATATTATTATCTCATTTTGGGTCGGGTCTATGAAGGTAGAAAATAACAAATTAATTTTACAAATTTTAAATCACTAACTAAAAAACTTTCTGATTTTAATTCCCTATTCCAGACAACTCCAAATTTTAATTTCTACATTCCAATTTTGCTTCCTCATTGCATTATTCTTGATAATTTTTTTTATTTTTGTTTTTTATAAGTAAATTCAATTATATTGTGTATAAGTTTAATTTAGTTTAATCCATTATAAAAATGCCTTTCACTATAACATTCTCCTATTAATCTTAACAATTTTACCTTCTCAAAAATATATTTTTTTTTCCTCATCTGTATAAGTTTTATTTTTCATACATATAAGACAACATAAGTATCTACTATTCAAAATAATTTTTCAAAACAATATTTTAGAATATAAAAATTATGAACATTACAAAATTAATTTTCTTATTGATTTGTTATTATTCTACCTTCATTTTTTTTAAAATTCCAAATTTTTTTAATCTTTTCGCATTAGATTTTATTGATATCGCAACCATTAGTTTATTTTTTTATTAACACTATATTTCCTGTCTAATGAGCTGACTTCGATTACTTAAATTTAATGCATTATGATTCCAATATTTCAATTTTATTTTATAATCTTTCATTTCTTTCTCTCGAAATAGCACAATTCTCACTGCTGGGCATGTCCATGAGTATATGTCAATGGGTTATTAGGTTTCAGTTCTGTCTAGCAATGAGGATTTTATAAGATCTTACTTATTGATTATGTTTAGGTTTTTAAATTCATCTAGTTACATTCATTCAAATTTTATCAACCCCACAGACTTTAAAACTTGTTTTGTATTGTACATAAAAACCGGTTTTTACTTATGAAAATTACAATAGGAAGAAGGAAGTATCAATGCTTCATTTTACCAGATGTTTAGAGGCGGTGATTTTTGTATTCACAAATATAAAATGTATTACAATTTTATATTTTACTAGCTATACCCGACATGCGTTGCAATAGTCTAGTCGTGAAGTGAGTTTTCTGCGAAAAATAGTTATAAGGCTATGAAAAATATGATGACTCATTCGACGTGGATTGCAATTCTGAGAAATGTATCATGTCAAATTTTTTCTTCAAATAAAAATTGTAATTGTTATTAACAAAAAAGAAAAAAAAAGTCATTTTATTTTTTGATGATAACTCAAAAACTATACAAGATAGCGAGAATTTCAAAACAGATCCTTAAAGAGGAGGAAATTTCCAAAAAAAGAATTTTTAACTGCCGGACGTCTAGCTCTAATATTTATAATTTCAATTTGTTTCTGAAAATAGGGCACCACGCGACCGTTTCGGGATGAGTACGCCGTCTCTGTAGTGAGTACCGCATCTAAAATAATTTTTTTAAAGCACTAAATATTGATTTAAAAATTTGAAAAAAATATGGTATCATTTTAATGCTTGAAGAAAGAAAGTCCCGTTGGAAAAAAAAATTTAAATGCATTTTTCAAAAAGCTAGTCTATTGTTAAATAACTATTTTCTTAAATACTTCTGTTTTCATTGAAAGCTGGATAAATGCTGGATAAATGTTTAAACATCAAACTAAAAATTTTTCACCTCTTAGTGTATTTTCTATGAGGGTACTCAATAAGATGACGGAAATTTATTTATATTATTTATAACGAGTTTTCTAAGTTAACAAAAAACGAAAAATCGTAAAATTGTTGTTAAAAATTTGTTTTTTCTCATATACAGATGAAAAGTGAAAAGAGGAACGAATTTGGCTGAAATAATTTTTTTTTTGCCTATTTTCATGTAAAAAAAGCAAACATGATTTATTTAACTGTATAAATTTCAGCGCAGTCCTGATACTATTTCATTTACGTGCACAGTATTCGCTTTAAAAGCTGTGTATTTCCTTGTAATAAAATGAGAATAAAAATAAGTTATGAATCCTCTTGAGTATCAGAATTTCCGAAAACGTTTTTTTTAAGTACCAAATCAATTTTAAAGAAATTATTACCAAAAATTATATTTTTGTCCTAGGTAAGAACTGATTAATTTTACTTTCCCGACCCTTCAATAAAGGAAAATATTATGAATGAGCTTAAAAAAAAAATCGAGATAGAGATGGAAATATTCATTTTGAGGTCTCTGAACGCGATTATGAACATTTTCAGATGGAAGTCTGTCTGTCTGTATGTGTGTCTGTGTGTCTATTCTTCCACGATAGAGGCCACACTTTTAATCCGATTGAACTTAAATTTTGAATATGGGTTTCGATTATTCGTCGGAATAACCATTAATATTTCTACGACATTTATCAAACGCAAGTTTCAGTGTAAAAAAATCTGATGTGGCCAGCACATGACCTCTCGCCATTTTTGAATCAAAAATTTACAGGTTGACACAAAAAAGTATGAAAAAAAATTATTTTTTTGTAAATCTGGCAACAATGGCAAAAGTTTCGAAAATTTTAATGAGATGAAAATAAACTATAGGGTATACAAAATATATGTGTAAAACTTTATTGCCGTTTTGTATAATAATGGCGTCATCACCCATAGCAACTGCCACTTCCGGTTCTGCCATTGGCACCAAAATCTAATCAGATCTAATCTAGGGTATCAGAATTCTGTATACAAAATTTCAAATTTTTTTATTCAGTAGTTTTTGAGTTATCGTTACTACAACATCCATCCAAACACACACACACACACACACACACACTAACACACACACACACACACACACTAACACACACACACACTGACACACACACACACACACAGACATCATCGCGAAAATATTAAAATCGTATTCTAGGGACCCTAAAACGTGTTTATCCATTGAAAACTCACTACCCAATTTTTAGCATGATTCCTATACCTCTCTTATCTGAAGGGCGAGAGGTAAAAATGACAGAAGCAATATGTCACGGAATTTAACTTGCAGTATGTCGTTTGAAATAATAACTAGGGATGACTGATCTAACATTTTTCATGGATTAGTTCCAAACTAGTCCGGTTCAGCGTAATACCTAGTACAAAGGAAAAGTTCTAGTTCATACTCCAGGTCGCTGTTATCAGGGTCGAGTGATACTGGAACTCGATTATATAACCCCATATTCGATTTCTTAACTCTTTTGAGCTGGCGGACTGGAAGGTAAACTGAGATTCACCTATAACAGTAATTTTAACTTCAAACCAATAAATAGCAACACGTTATACAGCATAATTCGTAATATAATGTCTAACGCGGAGGGTACTGTTGTCATCAATTTGTATATGTTGAATCTATGTCTAAATGCCATTGATATTTACCCATAGCACATAGTCAATCTATGCTTAGAGCAAGGGTACTTTCCTCTATGTTGGAAGCAAGCGCTTGTCATTCCACTACCACAATCCCAATTCATTCAACGAATACCTCCTATAATTTCTAAGGAATACCTTAGTCATAATCGAGTATATTCTTCAACAAGCATAGAATGGAGGCTATTATTCTATGCGAGTTAAAGACTATACTTTCTCCACGACTGTGCAAGAAATTATATAGGTACCTAAATCATAGTTTTTCTCCACGACTGTTTAACAATGAGTTAATTCTGACTACATTTTTTGTGGAAGAATGATATATACATTCTTCCACTAGTTGAAGAATAAATTTAAGAATCCACGGTAATTAGCCAATCACATCCTTTGATTTCTAGAATTTGCATTAATATCAACACAAATCACATTGCTTTGAAAATAACTAACCAATCGCATCTTATCAACATCGTAATAAGTCGCCATTTGAAATGTCAAATGCACAAACGTCAAAGTTTAATATTATCACAAATCTTTAATTGACACCTGAAATATTAAACGTTGACGTTAGTGTATTTGGCATTTCAAATAAAATGGCGACTTATTAGGATGTTGCTAAGATGCGATTGGTTGGTTATTTTCAAATCAATGTGATTCGTTGATATTAATGTGAATTCTAGAAATTAAAGGGTGTGATTGGCTAATTTAGCGCGGATTCTTGAATTTATTCTTCAACTAGTTGAAGAATGTATATCATTCTTCCACAAAAAATGTAGTAAGAATCCACTTATTATTAAACAGTCGAGGAGAAACATAATTTCTTTATATCAGTCAAGCTTTGTAAATGGGCTCAGTACTTCAACTATATTATCTTATTTATCCGATAACATCTGAAGTACCATGGATAAAAAAACGGCAGGTATTTTAGTTCTCTTGGATTTTAGCACAGCTTTCGACACTATTAACCATAACCTTCTACTGGCAAAATTCTCTTGTTATGGATTATATGAAATTTTACTTACTTTACAGTCAGATAACGTCTGGGTTACCACAGGGCTCAGTACTAAGGTCATTATTGTTTTTGCTCTATAGATCTGATATATACAAGCAGATATTCAACCGTGCAGCCCAATTTTTTTACCGACGACAAACAATAGTTTTTAGATTTTCACGTTAATGATTGTGGTCATGCAGTAAGTAATAGTTTGAATATAAATGTCACTAAATCTCAATATTTAATATTTTTCAGCACTAAAAGTAAAGATTTTGTTATATACAATGCACTTTTAAAATAACTGAAGAAATCATCCCACACAAATTTGAGGCTAAATATCTTAGACTGTACTTCGATGAACGCATGAGATTTGACAAACAAGTTAATTATATGTATATTGCAGCAATCCCATAATTCACTCAGATTGCTTTATTCTCATAAATCCATACTTTGCAACAAGTCTATGAAAACTAATCTTTGCCAAAGTTTAATAATATCTAAATTACTCTACGGCATTGTCATTTATTATCCCAAATCATGAATATATGCTGCAGATTCGTTAATGGACTTAGAAAGTTTGATCACTTTTCCTATTATTTTCCTCTGACTAGATAATTATATATTAAAAATTTGTTTAAATATTTATTTCTTTCGTTATTTTTTAAAATTATACATACATCACCACCTCCTTATTTTCGAAATAAATTGATCTTTAGAACATTTACCCATAACGTTAATATATGAAATTAAACAAATTTATCTAGGCCGCGTAACTTCACTGCATTATATAAACGTAGTTTTTCATACAACACGGTTGCAAAATTCAAAACAGTTACAAAATATTTGTAAACTGAGCAGAACAGTCTGTGCACTCGTTTGATATTGAGATTGATTTTAATTCAGTTCAAAATATTAGACAAACGCGAATGCCTAAAATTTTTCTATCTTGGCTGACTGCTTATTGGCAAGTGGCAGTTGATAAGCAAATATAAGACGACTAGGAAAAGTAAAAATCTATGCTGTGGGACTCTGTAACTTATATCTTATAGCGAAAGCGTAGCGAAAACTAATAGAAGCGAAGCATACGCCTTCGCTTTGCGGTACTCCGTATGTACTTTCGTTATCGTTTTACGATTTCGTACGAGTTTGAACGATAGTGATAAAGTTACACTTGGCAACGTTCCTACAAAGAAGTGATACCAACAAAACACACAATTATTTTTGTTTTTTCTCGTGTTTCGTGAATTTGAATATGTAATGAGGTTATGATTACTTTCATACATATTATCATCTGTTTAAAATATCAATGAGTTCATTCCACAACTTCTCGTATATTTTTTTACCAAAAGGGCCTTCCATTGTCTTTGAAAGAACAGTTGGATTCTTTTCTGCAAAATGAATGAATGCTGCCCACTGGCTTGGATGCGTTTTCAACCTTCGTTCCATTTTCTCTTCAGTTTGAATTTAAGTTATTAATGGCACAATATCACAATTATATATAAACAAAACCAATGAGAATATAGTTTAATTCACATAATATTATAGGTTAAGTCAAAGAAAAACACCACAAATGCAATGAAATTTACTTTGCTTCGGTTATTCTTCCGAGGAGACATTCGGTCCCACCGATCACAGCCGAAGCTTATTATAGAGTACAAAAAGAGGATATATAATATTTATAAAATTTGGGGGAATTTGGTAATACATTTATTTTTATGGTATATTTCACTTGAGCAATTAATTTTACTTTAATATTTACTATTATTGTAACAAAGAATTTTAACTGAAATAAATTTTGAAATAATATTTTTTCTAAAACTCTAAAACTGCTCAACTTTTATATGGAATGGTGCATCTCGTTCTGATATATTCATAACCTCCTACCTTTTAGGTAGATATCTATATATGGAATCTACCTGTTGTAATCGATTCAATGACGGTACCCCGATCCGGGAATAGGGGGGCTACGCCGTTTATGACCTGGAGAATCAGTAAAAAAGAAAAAATTATCGGTATATACCTATAAATATGTATTGTAGAGGTCGCAATTTTTGTCTAATCGACACCAAATTTGCTACTAAAATTTCAGGAGTAAATTATTTTAAAATTAATTTGTCTGAAACTTTCTTCGATCTGACCTTCAGGGGTGGAACTGAAGGGGGTTGAAATTTCAAAAAATATATATCTCTGCCATTTTCGAAAATATTAAAACAGGTGATAGGACTTTTCTATGTTTTAATTATTATAAAATTAATTCGCTTAAAATTTTTTTCGATCTGACCATACCGTGGGGTGGGGAAGGACGAAAAAGTCTCAACCTACCTTCCCCTGTTGACCCTACCGATAGGAATTTTTTGTGTTAATATCAAAATTTTAATGGGTAACGTATCATGTGCATTATATCAATAAAAAATAAATTTACAAGGAGTTTAAATATAACGTACATGACTTATATTTCATCCTTATTTGTGTTGTACTTTTTTCCATTACAAATCATAATACATTACGAATTACTAATTTTATGTTTACAGTGTGCGCTTAAAGTATGGAAATATGAAGATATCTTTGACACCCTGTAAGATACAATAACAAAATTTTGGTTATGTATATTAGATGGACCACGGATCTTAAATTTTATATTTTTGACGTTGCCAAATGTACAGTTTCTGAGATATACGAACATATTTACTTTTAAGTGGGATAACCGGTATATTTTACAATTTTCTGTTACAGTTTTTAATTGCCGAAGCAGCACACAATTTGTTAATGGCCAATATTGATCATTAATTTTAAGAAATTATGAAAAACAATTTTATTTTGTAATTAATACTGCAGTATAAAGAGAAAACAATTAAAGAAAAAAATTTATAATTTAAAATCGCTGGTCCATCTAATATTTATGACCAAAATTTTGTTATTATATCTTCAAAGATATCTTCATGTTTCCATACTTTACGCGCGCATTGTATAGTTATACGTGAAAAAGAAACTGATACTATTTTTTTCTGTATTAGTCCCGATTAAACCTATGCAAATCAAGTATTTTTGACGCATTTGATGTATAATTTTTGACCACCCATCATTGAAAATTATTTCAAATATGTCCTCCACTCTATAATAAATGTTCCTTCCCGTTACCTTGTTCATAATGTATAAAGTCTTAAACAAGAAGAAAGTTACATTAAAGCAAGCAACTTTATAGGCCCTACGGCAGATAATAAGTTTAATTAGTTCGACAAGTGTTTATACCCCGTAAAGCGTACAAGCTCGCCGAAGCTCCTATACTTTATAGTCGTAGCACTTCCTGTTACTTCCCAACTCTAAAGCTCACGTAAGCTTCCTCGTTTCGTTACTAATTTCGACATAAAGCAAACAGAGCTTCTGCTGTCTTCTTATGTCTAAACTCTTAGATCCGTCTTAGGCCACTTTTTGGTCGGCGTACACGCTGAAGGGGACGAAGCTCTGATCTGTTCGGAAGTTGGCCGCTTTTGTATACTTCAGTTTATTAGATGGACTATAATTTAGTGTAGTGGAAAATTAGGATTTTCCTTGAAAAATACGGCTTCTATCTCATATAATAGTCAGTTAAAACTATATATTGGTATAATATTCTCTCTATGGAATATTTTATAACTTTATAGAACACTAAATGAATTTATATTTATAATTTAAATTAAAGATTTACCTCGCCTATACTCAAAAAAAAAATTTATTGTATTTTTTTTATTTTGGAACATTGACCCCCTCTCTCTCTCTCTCTGAGCTGGGATCTTATTATAATGTTAATAATTTAGGTTTACTTGTCAGTATTAATTTTTTTTTATTAATTTTACAATTTTTTTTTTTTTTTATTATATGATCAATATTATTATATGTTAATATAAATATAAAATACGCTGTTTGAAGTTAAATTTTGTTTGTATTATTTACTGTTTCATAATCTATTTGTGTATTAATTAAATAATCAAATATAATATTTAGTTTAAAACCTTTACATAAATTGCAATAACTTCCAATATAAAAACTTAAAAAATGTACCTCACTGATACGTTCTTTAAGTAACTAAAAATTAAAATCTAAAATATATTACATATACATCATTGCTTCAATCTTTTATAACATTCCTGTCCTTTGATTGACAGCTATTTTTTTTCCATAAATTTTATGCAATACACCAAAGAACTACTAAAAAAAAATCTGTACAATCCACTCACTGCTCTATCAGAGTTTCGACATATCGCCTTCTAAATTCCAAGTAAAATACACCAACTTGAACTATACCTCCGCCATAATACTAAATTTGTATTTTATACAGTACAATTACTTATTTGATTATTTAAAGTCTATTAATCTTTACTTCCCTTTTTGACAACCTTTCTGTCAAAAAAAAAATTTTATCATCTTTATTTTTTTCATTTCCCCGGTGATTCATTTCCCTGGATATAATTATACAAGTTACTTTTTTACCTCTCGCCCTTCAGATAAGAGAGGTATAGGAATCATGCTAAAAATTGGGTAGTGAGTTTTCAATGAATAAACACGTTTTAGGGTCCCTAGAATACGATTTTAATATTTTCGCGATGATGTCTGTGTGTGTGTGTGTTAGTGTGTGTGTGTGTGTGTTAGTGTGTGTGTGTGTGTGTGTGTTTGGATGGATGTTGTAGTAACGATAACTCAAAAACAACTGAATGAAAAAATTTGAAATTTTGCATACAGGATTCTGAGACACTAGATTAGATCTGATTAGATTTTGGTGCCAATCACACAACCGGAAGTGGCAGTTGTTATGGGTGATGACGCCATTATTATACAAAACGGCAATAAAGTTTTACACATATATTTTGTATACCCTACAGTTTATTTTCTTCTCATTAAAATTTTCCAAACTTTTGCCATTGTTGCCAGATTTACAAAAAAATAATTTTTTTTCATACTTTTTTTGTGTCAACCTGTAAATTTTTGATTCAAAAATGGCGAGAGGTCATGTGTTGGCCACATCAAATTTTTTATTACAATATATTAGGTAATCGTTAATAAAAATTACGTATTTTTTAAATTTTTTATTGAATAAAATTTGACAGGTTATATTCGGAATTAAGCAAGATAAAAATGGGATTATTTTTATATTAGTTTGTATAAAATAATATCAAAAAAATATACCACGTTCGTAAATAACCTTAATATTATTTTAATTTTCAATAAATACATCTCAACGTACCTTACAGACCATTAGACAGCTCATTGCCAATAAACGTCACTCTTCTTCTAGTTTACTATACGGTTATTTTTGTAATAAGCACATATAACTATTAAATAAATAACGGAATTTGCCAACAGGTAAAAAATATTCAATTGTTTTCTACGAATTTTTGAAATTTTATCAGCGTTGCATTTTTGACACAAAAAAAACGAATCAGTTCTATTAGTCGTTTAGTATTTATTATTTTAATGAAAGTTGAAGTAAATTCTTAATTTGACTTGCTCATTATCGTTTTTCCTGGCATTAGAAATAAACACATACATTTGTTTTAGCGTTTTATAATATTTATTTATCTACGTCTTTCTTTAAAAATTTGCTTTTTACACTTGTTCTAGTACGTAAATTATACAAAAATTTTAAACCGTGCGAAAATGACCAATTCATTTTAGATGGGAGTTTCATTATAACACTCAAAAGTTTTTTAAATGGGCTTTTCATTATAGCACCTTTTTACCTCTCGCCCTTCAGATAAGGAGGTATAGGAATCATGCTAAAAATTGGGTAGTGAGTTTTCAATGGATAAACACGTTTTAGGGTCCCTAGAATACGATTTCAATATTTTTGCGATGATGTCTGTGTGTGTGTGTGTTAGTGTGTTAGTGTGTGTGTGTGTTAGTTTATGTGTGTGTTTGGATGGATGTTGTAGTAACGATAACTCAAAAACTACTGAATAAAAAAATTTGAAATTTTGCATACAGGATTCTGATACCCTAGATTAGATCTGATCCGATTTTGGTGCCAATCGGACAACCAGAAATGGCAGTTGCTATGGGTGATGACGTCATTACTATACAAAATGGCAATAAAGTTTTACACATTTATTTTGTATATCCTATAGTTTATTTTGTTATCATTAAAATTTTCAAAAATTTTGCCATTGTTGCCAGATTTACAAAAAAGTAATTTTTTTTATACTTTCTTGTGCTAACCAGTAAATTTTTGATTCAAAATTGGCGAGAGGTCATGTGCTGGCCACATCAGATTTTTTAATTTAGTCATTTGTGTCATTTTACCGTCATTTAGTTTGACAGCTCAGTTATTTTAATTATTTGTTTATCACATTAAATTGGTTAATTCTTGTTCGTACACACGGTCAATAATGCTAGATTAGCTTATCTATAAAAGAGAAAAAAACACGTAATAAATGGATTAATTAGTGAAAAACATCAAAAGAGGAAGGAAAAGCACGTAATGAAGAGGATAATTAAGCTAGTCGGTCAATAATAAATCATAAAGAAAAAATTTTGTATAACATATGTGCGTGAACATTTTTTTTGCGCATACGTTGTATTTTAGTGTGCAAAAATATTATTTCACGCATTTGTACCATAAAAAAATATTATACACTAAAGGCATTATGCAGATTTTTATATCCCAAACAGAGCTGTCCCTAAGCACTTTTTAAAATCGGTGCTTAGCTCTTAAAACACTTTACCAACGGACTTGGTGCTTAAAGCTCGTAAAAAGTGCTCACGAGTACTCCAAAAGGCTCGCAAACTAAGCACACAGCCCTTTCGTAAATATTTTTAAGGTCATACTATTACTAAATATTAGTGTATATTTTGGAAAATTAAAATAATTATTTTGACTATTTTGAAAATATTGATATAATGACAAAAAAAATTAGCTCGCCCACCAATTATTTTTAGTAATATAAGTTAACTTCAACCGTCTGTCTGTCCGTCAATCCCTCTGTCCAGGCGATAACTCGAGAACGGTTTCAATTTTTGGAACTCTGTTTTCTGCAATCGAAAGCTGGTCACCTTAGCTCGTTCACCTACTATTCTCAGATACTGTTACAGTAAGTGCCAACTAAAAAGAAATAAAGCCGCGCATTATTGAGAGAGTAAGAATAATTTCTGGATTTGCGCAACCTCATCATCATATGAGGAAAGCCGCGCATTACGGGCGTAGTACAACGAATCATTGCAATATGTTCGTAGTTGTCATTTGGTATAGCTTGCTGGATTTGATATTAAGATACAAGTTTCATAAGACATGAATTTAGTCCACGCGCCAATATTTAGAAATCGAGTTGGTTACTTCCCTATGAACCGTGTATTTTATTCCATTTTTGTTCTTATGTATTCAAAAATAATAAAAATTGCTTTGTTTTTATATTTATAAAGTTAGATATAAATTAAATTTTTGATATTGGTTCCTATATTCCAACTCTAGGTAGTTTTGTTGGACATTTTTATAAATAAGCCAACAATTCCATTTCAATAATTTAATTTTTCAAAAATTGCTTAGTGCTCGTTAATTTCAAGCACTTTTAAGAGGGTTTAGTGCTCACGAACACTCTCCTATAAAAGTGCTTAGTCTTGTAATTTTTAAGCAATTTTTTTGAGTGCTTAGTTCTCGCAGACACTTTTGACAATGCTCGTCACAGCTCTGATCCCGAATACGACAGGCTTTCTCACTATACACAGAGAGAAATAGGTTATTTGAATAAGCAACATTATATTAGTTGACTTTAATTTTGTTGTGTCTACAAATATTCCTAACTTGATAAAGTATAAAATGAAACTCAAAAAGTTTAAAAAACATTATAGTCAACAACTTTTTTACTAGAAATATATGGAAGGTTGGGTGAGATTGTATTTTTGGAGAATAAATTAAATGAAAAAAAATCTTTAGTTAGCTATACAACCCGGTAGTATATTTTGCAGCTCACTATTTTCGTGTAAAAATACTACAAGGTGTGCAAAGTGCAAAGTGTTCTTTTTAATCATATAATACGTATTTTTGGAATCATACTGTATATTTTTTTTTCGTGTAAACATACTGAATACTAATTAAAATATTGTTTTTAATCATGTTTAACGTATTTTTGGAATCATCGTGTGTATTTTTTTTCGTGTAAAAATACTACATGATGTACAAATTAAAGTGTTCTTTTTAATCATATTTTTTTCGTGTAAAAATACTACATACTAATTAAATTGTTGTTTTTAATCATATTTACCGTATTTTTGAAAGCAACGTGTATGTTTTGTTTTCGTGTAAAAATACTACATGATGTGCAAATTAAAATGTTCTTTTTAATCATATTTAACGTATTTTTGGAATCATCCTGTATGTTTTTTTTGCGTAAAAATCCTACTTGCTAATTAAAATATTCTATTTAATCGTATTTAAGGTATTATTGGAATCATCCTATATGTTTTTTTTTCGTGTTAAAATACTACACGGTGTGTAAATGAAAGTGTTCTTTTAAATCATATTTTACATTTTTTTGAAATCGTACTATATATTTTTTGTACAAAAATACTACATGGTATGTGCTAATTAAAATATTCCTTGTATCATATTTAACTTTTTTTTGTGTAAAGTACTACATGGTGTGCAAATTAAGCTATTCTGTTTAATCATATTTAACGCCTTCTGTTTTTTTTGTGAAATTTATTTTCTAGTTTTATAAAGCTTATTAAATTTAGAAACTTTTAGAAAAAGTTAAATTTTCTGTCTAATTTTATAGTAGATAATGTGCAAATTAAAATGTTATTCCATAATCATTATTTACGTATTCATGACATTATCCTGTATATTTTTGTAAACATGTATTAATTGTAAAATTTTTTGCAAATATTATAATTAGTCAAAGGTGAAAATTTAAAATTGAATTATTTTGTTAAATTAAATAAAACGGTTAAGCAGTATATAATGTTTTTAAGAAACATTGTTAAAACGATAAACATTTTTGAAATTTTTTAAATTTTGAATCAAAATTTCCTGAAATTTTTGAAATTTTAATTAATAATCGTCATTTTCTTCATTCAAGAAAATATTGTGTTCAATCAAAAAAACAAAAAAACATTTTTTTTCCAACAAATGATATTTTTAATTCAATAAATCATTTTTTTCTATCAGGAAAATATTTTTTTTATCCATCTTAACATTTTTTTCATTCAACAAACATTTTGTTAGTTTAACGGAATATTTTTGTTATTGAATAATAATTGGAAAATTGAAGTAAACAGTTTTGTTTAAACAAATATCACGTTTGATTCGATATATCCAAATAACATATTTATTTGGTTCAAATAAAATTTGGTTAATTCAAATAATCTTTCATCATGTTTGATAAAAACTCATGGAAAAATCCGAATTTTAAACTCATTTAAAATCTTTTATATATACTTCTGTGCCCTCTAGCGAAAAATTATCCAAATTGATTGACTCTGTGGGACTTGCGAACGTGGACTTTGCAAACAAAACCTTTTTAGTGGGCTTTGCGAACACGCTTACCTGGAATTAATCTAAGCGCTGATCATCAGTGGGCTTTGAAAACACGCTGAAGATTAGAACTATAAAAATAAAGGATATTATTAAATTATTATTGAAAAGATAAATACGCCAAGATGGGAATATCTTGTATTGTCTTCGAGTGTTAAGTTACAGTGTCAAATATTTGAATAATTCAGTTTTTTGTCAACGTGAAACTATAGAGTAAATTATCTTTTTTAATAAATACTTGCAAATTCTTGAGTTAATTTATTACTTATAACACGTTAGTAATAACTGAATGAAATGTTGCCTATTTACTCTCCTGTACAAATGGAAAGTTATTTTTGTTAAATTGACGCTTAAAATATTAAATAATAATGCAATTTAAGGATGAAAGACAGCACTGCAAAACTGTTAAAAAAAATATGAGTGTGCAGGATTCGGTAATTATACAAAAGTGAAAAAATAACTGAAATATAACATTTACTGAATTATTTTTATTATTTTGACACTCTCTGCCTCTATTCAATCTTCAATATTTTGCTGTTTTAGTAAAATACAAAAATAAAGCCAACACAAATCTAACTTAATAAAAAATTACCTGCTGTGTTCGTAAACCACACGGTCCCCATAAAGTGACTGAAGGTATGCCAGGTACGTGTTCGCAAATCCCACGGTTCGCAAAAGCCACGTTCACAAAGCCCACGCCACTATTTTATTTACCCGAATAAATTTCTAAAAGTGCATTAAATCGATCAGTGAACAGTACTTTTAAAACTGGCAATTAGTAATTAAAAATTTTGCTTCTTAATTCATGGCCATTTATATATAATTTTATTGTGAATTTTAATATTTTGACAAAATCGTTAGTTGGCTCCGAATTTGCCCCCTCCCTGTATACTTATTCAAACAGCCGTATTATTTAATTCTCTGACACAATTTTTAGTACGCCATTGTACATCTTCCTTCAACTTAATATCCTGAATAAGCCACAGTGACCAAACGGGCACTGTATTTTCTATTAGGGATTACGTATAATGCATAATGAAGGATTTAATAACGATTTATTTAGCAACTAAAATGTACATTAAAATTTACTTGTTACATTAACACTGACATCTGTAGGACTTTCTTATTACTGTCCCGACCCACCTACGAGAAATAAAAATATTGTGAACGAGGTAAAAAAAATTTTCGAGAAAAAGATAGCAATATCCATTTGGATGTCCTCTGAGGTGATTATTACCATTTCCAGATGGAAGTCTGTCTGTCTGTCTGTCTGTCTGTCTGTCTGTCTGTATTCTTCCACGATAGAGGCCACATATTTAATCCGATTTAGCTGAAATTTGGTATATGGGTTTGGGTTATCCGTCGGAATAACCCATTAGTTTCTGTATGACATCTGTCAAATGAAAGTGTCTCTGTCAAAAAATGACAGAAGCAAAATGTCACGGAATTTGACTTGTAATATGTCGTTTGAAAGCCCTTGAAAATCTTTATGCATAACAGTCAAAAATAGTTCTCCAACTATCACCTGTCAAAAATGAAAAAATGTCATATAGTGTGTTTTTTAAAACTAATAAATATTTTATGAAGACTAAAGTGAGAAATACTTGTATTCTAACCACCGAAATAATCTTAACTAAATTGCTATTCTGGTGTATCTTAGCAATGTTGTCATGCATTATTTTCCCCACTCATTTTTGATAGACCTCATAAAACTCAGCAACTATCCATTGTCATCCTCGAAACGCGAACGTACTCCGAAGTTAGAACGGGGCAATTATAGCGATAACGACCGCGTTGTAAGACGTGGCCGGAAAGTGTTCCCCAAGGACCTCGTAAGGACCCCACTAATCCGCAAGACTCCCATCTCCAGGCGGGAGTTGTAATTTATTCATGGCCCTTCTCGACATGACTGTTTGAATCGGTTTGCAAGAGATTTCAACTTGGATTAGCTCCAGTCATAATCACGCGAGTTTCTGGTGCCTCCCGTCTTGCTCTTCGCGTCTCCGCATTCTACCCCTCGACGTCATTATTTCCTCTCTCGCCGCAGTCGAAGGAAAGTTTTATTACTGTAGGATGCCAAATGGCTATCTTGACGACTGCGATCTGATTATGGCGGTATATATAGGAGGCTCTCGAGACGCCATATACTTGTGGTCATTGGGAAAACTGAGCTTAGTCCAGTAAATAAGATTGTTTTCATATATACACAGGATGAAGCAAATTTAATTGAACACTATTATTGCGTAAACCGTTGAAGATACAAAGTTGGTTAAATGGGAAAAACGAAGTGTATTTTCATAATAAAATTGATTGGTTTTTCAAAATTAAAATATCAGATATTTCACAACCTGAAAAAAATAAACAAATTGATTTAACACATTGTTTGCCTTTATGGATAATAAAAATGCACAAAACCTAACAATAGGGTGCATACCGGGTGTAAATGGGTCATGGGCCACTCCTATAACTTTTAAACGGGTTTTTTGATGTATACCTAATTTTGGTCGATTTTTGGATTTTTTCATAAATAATACGGCCGACATCTGGCTTGGCCGGAAACGATATGAAAATTGGAAATTTAAATGGAACACTCGGTACATTTCTACATATTTTGATTCTACGACTTCAAACATGTACAGGTCGATTGTTAAATGTCACTTGAGATGCCATTTTTATTTTTTTTATCCATCCTAGGTGTTAATGATTTGGTCTAAATTCATTATAATGAAACTAAAATTACCTGAAAGGTCTAAATTTTTTAAAGATTTTATGGAGTTTAGTTTGATTTTATTGATTAAATTAGATATATTTGAATAATTTAAAGAAGAAAATATTATACACGGTGGTTCGCGACCGACGTCACGGAGTTTTATGGTGAAATGGCACATATTCGTTTTTTTTAATGGCTCCCCTGTATATAATTACATTTTCGAATTGTACATAAAAAATAAGCAATAATTTCATGAGTTTTTCCTATACCTAAATACAGAGTGATACATTGTTCCAATGAACGTCATACATTTTGCAACATATTATATTTGGTTCACTTGGCCGCGCGACACACAACCAGTGTCTCATAAAAAAAAGTGAATAAGAGAGAAATAGTACAGACTTTTTGGAAAAATCTGATTGTTTTACCGAATTGATACCCAATAGAAGCACAACCCACAATAAAAAAAATTGGCCTGTGGGACTAGATTTTTTCGCTCATGGTGGCGCTTAACGTGTTAAAATTAACAAATAACCGTTATGTTTCCTTTCTTGTTCTATTACATTTAAAGGATTAAAAATGTACAGTAATAAAATGAATTTTATTTTTTAACGGAAAAATTAATGTGATTGATGCGGATTAATGATCGGAAAATTCAGTGTAAATTACTGTTACTGATCGAGACGAAACTCGCAATGCTACAGGATATAATAGCAAATGTAGCATAATTGTTATTAATTAATAGTAGGTACCGGATGGGCAAATAAGAACGGCCGTCGGCCATATCTTCGGATCGGATTGTAGTACAGCTTTGGAAAAAACAATTTTGTGGCCACGAGAAAAACTTGGAAATTATTTATAGAATTGTAGATCTACCGATAGAGGGCGTTATTGAATAAAAAATTTTTAAAAGACAAATTTTACAAAATTTGACTCATGAAGAAGCATAACAAAAACAATTAGGGGAGAGTGGGGAGAGTGGGAACTTTGTTATGAAAAAACGACCATAATTCCGATTCTACTTAACCGATCTTTGCAAAGTCTTGTTACAAAAAGCTCTTTTCCGACAGTGTAAGAGTTATATTCTCAAATCGACTTAGTAAGTAACGTGCACGTTAGATGGCGTTAATTAAAGTTTTTTAGAGATCTAGTTATCTTTGGAAAATATTAAATGGAATCATGTGGTTTTAACAATAGAATATAAAAGTAGACGAAATTAGCAACATGATGGCGAAAACTACAAGTCGATATCTTTTCCTATCCGGAGATATCTTAAAAAATGTGTAAATGTTGGGAAAAATTTTTAACATTTACACATTTCTTAAGATATCTCGGGATAGGAAAAAGATATCGACATGTAGTTTTTGCCATTATGTTGCTAATTTCGTCTAATTTTATATTCTATTGTTAAAAATGCATGTTTCCATGTAATATTTTCCAGAGAGAACTATATTTCTAAAGAAAATTAAATAACGCCCTCTAACGTGCACGCTACTCACTAAGTAGAGATTAAAATTATAACACTTACACTGTTGGAAAAAAGCTCTTTTTAACAATACTAAATCAACAACGATCGGTTAAGTAGAATCTTAGTTATGGTCTTTTTTTTCATAACAAAGTTCCCACTCTCCCCTACCACTTATTTGGACAGTTAGACCAAAACTTGTATTATCAAATATACGCATAATTTTTTGAAGAATACGGTAATTGTTTTTGTTATGCTTCTTAATTAGGCAAATTTTGTAAAATTTGGCTTTTGAAATTTTTTTTATTCAATAACGCCCTCTAGCGGTGGACCTACAATTCTATAAATAATTTCCAGGTTTTTCGTGGCTACTTTTGTTACAAATTCTTTTTCCAAAGCTGTACTACAATCCGATCCGAAGATATGGCCGACGGCCGTTCTTATTTGTCCACCCGGTACAGTAGAAAAAAATAACTTCTTTGAAACAATAATTGACAATTTGATAAGTACTGGGGTTATGGTCAGAATTTTGTGCATATATAAAGTAGTGACACTATGAAATCAACGGTTTTATAGTAATAGACATGGTACATTTGGTTTACATTTAAAACAACTAAAATGTAGTTGATGTATAAAATCAATTATAAATAATATAAAGAAACTTATTTACGAATGCTCATAATTTTAGATCCAACAGACATTCTAATAAATATTTAAATTTAAATAGCATTAAATTAGCTTTTAGTATCCCAAGAATTTAAAAGAACATATTAATCGCTTCTAAAGATTTATCCTTTTTGGTCGTGGAAGCTGGATTAAGGTTTCTAAGAAAATCGAATGGGAATATTTAAACATTAAATAATATTTTTGTAAGCCTTTCAATGTTGAGCTATTTCTAAATACAGTTTAAAAAATGTATTCGTCTACGCTCATTATTGTTATAGTTTCTTTTGTGTGGAAGGAATCATTTCCAAATTAAAATTTCATATATTATGAGTTACTTTATGGTTGATGACAACTGTGAGGGTCACCTTATTTCAAAACTTAAGATCAAATGACCGATGGGATTACGGAACTCTGTTGACAAAATTGATCGCTAAGACCAAGTGACCAACACCCTTTCGTTCTGTCAGCAATGACAAATTCCTTCCTTGTTGTTACCAGCGGTTATTTTGTGTCCATAGCTCAATGGTATATTGATACAATGATTTTAGTACCGAAACTCCAAAATGATTAGAAAATTATATTTGAGACTTTATTTTGCTAAAAAAATAGGATTTAAAAGATGAATATAATAAATAATATAGGTCTTTTGTTTTATCTTGTTCTAACAAGCTTGCGCATTATCAAAATATTTTAATCAGTTTCAAACTTTAATTTTGTGACCAATTACATAAATTTTTGATTTGATTATTGAAATTGAAAGAAAATCAAATTAAGAGCAATAAAAATAAATAAAAACGAGAGGTGTTGTAGGGCACCCGGTTGGAATAAAGTTCCTTTCGCTATATACTAGTCGGTCCTAAATTCCTCAAAACAAAGCGAACCTGCAGCCGCCAATCAAGCTAGTATGTGTGTTTTTATTCAAAAGATGGATATTTATTAAAAATTAATTTGGAAGAAATCAGATTTGCATACAACTGTAGTCTTCAGAATATAGCAACTATTGCAGAAGTGACAGTTTTGCTCAATTTTTTCATCACAAACCACGCTTGAAATTTATTTTCAAGGGAAAAGCTAGGAACAAATTGGATCGTGTATTTGTTCCAAAGAAAAAGATTTATCTGAATTTTAAATTTTGTCCGCGTATAATTTATTTTTTTATTTTTTTCGAATTTTATTCGACATTTATTAGATTTCAATTTTTAACGGTTAAACTAAGTCAAATTTTAAAATTTCGGCTTCGTCACAACCCGGTTTATCTGGTCAGCTAACTGCAGAAAAAATTTCGTTGTCATAGAATCACTCGAAGCAGTTTAATTTCGCGGACATAGTTTTCAATCCGAGTCACGTTAAAGAGAGCTCACCTACGGTTCGCTTTAATTATGTAATAAATAACAAGCACAATGAAATAAATTAATAATATCGTCAAAACTAACGAAAACTACACTTTTTAAAATAATACGTACGTTTCGCTAACTATGTTAACATCATCAGGAGTTGATGATAAACTGAGATAATGATTAAGATACGCTTGAAGAAATAATAGACATACATTTATAAATACACAAGCACATATAACGAATATAACTCTAATGCACTACATAGATCGGTGTAACGTACTATAGCAAAAGGGTCGTGATGGTCGAAGTCTTACACTTTTTTCGGCCTAGCTTAGTTCCAAAAAGTATTAACACAATTTGATTATCTCATACATGTACTTTAAGTGCCGATGAATAAAATTATACTGGTAAATAACTTTTACTATAGCAAATTATAATTTATTAATTTAGTTTTGACATAAACTTTTACCTCAAACTATTTAAAAGATCAAGCTGATTTAAATTTAAACAATAAATATGAATCACCCTGTATCATCTTGATAAATCACAATAGACCATTCTAAAATAATCAATTTTGAATAATTAATCCCTTATTTAAACATCCTATATTCATAAATTCCTAGTCAAAAATAAATTGAATTTTGTACTACATTGATATATTTTTCTTTCAGATATCTACTTTCCTTGAACATTGCAACGACAAACATCATGGAAGATGGAAGGTCATGGATTAACAATTTCTATAATGTAAAATTATAAACAAATAATAATAAAACTTCTTCACACTGTTCTTGGCATGTGCCTGAGATAATCTATTACGTAATTTTTAATATCCATCTCTCTTTGATACACATGTGCGTAATTCACTTATTTGAGTCACATTTGTTATGCTAAATTTAGATAGCCGTCAGTGACGTGCGCCAGTTTAGTAAAATAATTTTTTTCACAATTTAAATGTATAATTCTTTAATAGAAATGTTTTGGACAATAATTTAGTTTTGCTAGTAATGGCATTTTCGTTTTATTATAATACTGTATAAATACTAACATTGTACATTGTGCTCTGCCTATGGTGAGTAAGCAATTCGGACTTAGACAAGTAAAAAGAGTCGAATTAGCTTAATGCATATGTTTGTTATGACTAGATTCCAATCTATTAAGATGGAGTATATCAAATGTAAAAAAACAGTCATGGGTTCAAGAAAAAAACATTGTAGCAGAGAAATAGGAAAAAATAAAAAAAAAGGTTTCTAGTACCCGCGAGGACTGGATTTCGTATGCGTAACGTTAACCTAACCCCAGAAGTATCTAAGAATCAGTATTAATTATAAAATTTGAATGTTTTTACCTCTCGCCCTTCAGATAAGAGAGGTATAGGAATCATGCTAAAAATTGGGTAGTGAGTTTTCAATTGATAAACACGTTTTGGGGTCCCTAGAATACGATTTTAATATTTTCGCGATGATGTCTGTGTGTGTGTGTGTTAGTGTGTGTGTGTGTGTGTTAGTGTGTTAGTGTGTGTGTGTGTGTGTGTGTTTGGATGGATGTTGTAGTAACGATAACTCAAAAACTACTGAATAAAAAAATTTGAAATTTTGCATACAGGATTCTAATACCCTAGATTAGATCTGATTAGATTTTGGTGCCAATCGCACAACCGGAAGTGGCAGTTGCTATGGGTGATGACGCCATTATTATACAAAACGGCAATAAAGTTTTACACATATATTTTGTATACCCTATAGTTTATTTTCATCTCATTAAAATTTTCTAAACTTTTGCCATTGTTGCCAGATTTACAAAAAAATAATTTTTTTTCATACTTTTTTGTGTCAACCTGTAAATTTTTGATTCAAAAATGGCGAGAGGTCATGTGCTGGCCACATCAGATTTTTTTCTTTTAATAAACAGTAGCTGAGTTAAATGGTTAAATTGCTGTGTAAGTTTCCAATCTTCGACACAAAATCAAAATTTTGTCAACATAATATGAGGATGAAATAGTTTCTTGATATTTTTATAATTAAGTAACACAAATTTTCTTATCTTTAAATTAACACGATCCATATTGTTTTCAAATAATTACGAACATCTTATCTACGCCTTGAGCAATCAGAAGTACATCTGCACCCTACGTACGATTCCCCAGAAAGGCATAAGGGCTCCCTTCATCTTATACCGCCTGATTATGGCCCTAAATCTTCCCCTTACGTATGATTCATCCCTTAATAACTGTTAGTTACTCGGTTTGGCATTCGCAGTATTCTAAAGACACAATTTGTTTTGAATGAAATTAGGCTTTGAGCGATTTACGTTTCTGGATTTATAGTTCGATGAGTTTTCAATTGGATTGGGTTACCCAAAAAAATCAAGTGACGGTAATATTTTACTCTTTCTTTTAATTTTTCCTAATTTAGCTAAACTAAGCTTTTTTCTTACAGAATATGGGAACAATAAAAAAAAGTTGCTATTTTAAAATCAGCTATAATATTATTACAAAAATTATTATTAAAATTAGTAAATTCAATTTTTTCTACAACTAGTGAAAAAAAGAAAAATATTGGCATAGTAATAATTCCCAAAACTAAACTTAACACATAGGCCGCCACATCAATTTGATGAAATAGTTCGTTGGATCAGGATCTCTTTTTTTAGTCAAGTCAATAGTAGGCAACTAGTTTCGGCTCAATTGCCATCATCAAGCCAAATATGTTATAACATCCAGCGATCAAATTTACATTTAAACAAACAACCGCGCGGTTGTTCAAGTCATATTAATGATTGAAAAAAGGTTAGGTGTGGTACGTGAGTATACATTACTTAAATTAACATGATAATAATATAATTGAAAATTATAAAAGACCAGCTGTAACCACAAGTTACAAAACTAGCCGGTACTTGAGAAAATTTTAATTTTTCATACCCTTGGGACCATCCTGTCCACGCCACCTGTTACATTTAATATTTCCTCAATATGTGTGATATGGATAACCTCTTCGGTTCTTTTTTATTGTTATATTTTAATTATTTCCCTAAAAAGACAAAGATAAAGAAAAAACATCAAGAATAACACATTAATATGACTTAATATTAAAATTACGATTTAAACTAAAATCGATGATACTGGAATAACAAAAACGAGAAAACATTGAACGAGCGTGATCGCCGGCCGTAGTAGTCCGGCAGTCACTGCTGTGAACCCAAAAATTTGGGATTAACTTTTTTTCAACGGATTTGTCATCTACAGATCTCCTACTTTTGATATCCGACTAATGACAAAGTGGCATCTTTGGGGAATTTAAGATACAGAGTGATTCATTATCGATTATGTGAAATTATAATTATTTTTAAATTATTGGCGTTTTTAACGTAAAAATATGAGTATTTGGCTTTGATTTTATTAATAATATAGATTTTCTCATAGGTAAATGATAACTACACATCTTGTATACAGGGTGTTTTAAAAAACATATATATTTTCACGTAAATTGAAAGTAATGCCAAATTTAATAATATTTAAATATACTTCTACAATTTGTATACATTGTAGGTAAAACAAGTATGCATGTAACACAACAATAACATCGTTTATTATACAATTATCCTTTATTGTCCTTTATTATATATGGTGTTTCAACAAACAGGCGTATCATAAAATATTAAGCTATTTTTATATGGGTAAAGTAAGTGGGATATAAAGGTTTACCGGTCGTTATCAAAATCAGAATCAGCTTCTTTATCGGAAACTACTTCATTTTCATCCTTATCATCACTAGCCGCTACAGCAGAGGTAAGTTCGTTGCAACAATGTTCGTTCCCGTGGCACATGCAAAACATTGGGCAAGGCAATATAGCACTTCTACACCCACATTTTTTTGTGCTACACGGATTGGTATTTGAACACTAGCATCGAATCAGCTGTAAAATATCAGAAGGTGCCACCTCTACCTTTTCTGGTAAGGTGACTGGTAACAAACGCTTACTGATGGCATCTTTGAAATATCCATAGTCCGTTGGTTGTAGGTTTGGAGGATTTGGTGTCAAAGCATTTTGCCATATACAACTTTGTAAGTGCGTCCGTTTTACATTTTCAATGAATGCGTCGTTTGTTGGCGGAAGCGAGCGTAAAAGTGGCAATTGTGACCTCCCGCATGCAGTTCTTTCTGCCCAAAGTCTTTCACGAGCCACGGATTTGGAATCACAACATGCTTTTCCATAACATGCTGTTATAAATTTAGCAGCCTAACTTGCGATGTCATCAATTTTTTTGTTTTCTTGACCCATGTAAGAGAAAGAGTATCCTTTTTAATAACTTTGGTTTTTCCTATTCCATAATACATTGCAGTGGTGTCACAACCGCTAATTGCATGAGCTGCGGAAACATCTGGTATTATTTCCTGATGAGCTAAGAGCGACGCTTTTATATCTATCACCATACGGCCAGCAACTACCGACTCCATGAAAACAGAAATACAATAGTAACCTGTGACATAGTATATGGAAATCCTTTCCTGCAGTGATCTTCTTTTCCAATTCTTCAAATTTGCCATCTTGTTACACTTTGCTACACTTTATAATAGTTTCGATGCGTTGCAATCCAGCAACTGAAAGTTTTTTTCTGACAGGAAAACTTCCACTCAAAAAAACACTTTTTAGTCATGTTTTTAACTATATTACTGTGTCTACAATTAAATTTCAATTTGAAAAAGAAAACACTGTTATCGTGTCTTGAGATAGATTTCTAAAGTATAATTTATAAGCTCTGCAGTTTGCATTTGACAGTCGCAGTCGGCCGTTCCCTCAGATTGAAAACTTTATGAATCTGGAACGGCCAATTACCGCCTGCAACTGCGAATAGATGGACTGATAAATTAAGCTTTACGCACACTGATTTCTGGAAACTAAGCATTTTTCTTCATCAACCTGAAAGAGATGAGTAATAAAGCAGAGTTAATGGAGCGTCAACAAAAATGACAAACATGCTTCATTAACTCAACTTCATTACCTACTTGACTTTAAATTATTAAAAATTCATTGAAATTGGAACACACAACCATCGGTAATCCAATGGTTGTGGGTTCGAATCCCACTGAAGCTGTAAAATTATCAACACCAATTCTTAAATTTAATTTAAGTTAGAAAATTCTAAAAACAAGAAAAACATCAATAGGAACATTTATAAGATTTACATATATTTTTAAAACACCCTGTATATTGTAGATAATAATTATTGTTATGCTATGTAAGCATATAGTATCTCTACAACCAATAAATTAATCAGCGCATTCTAAAATCTTTACCTAAGTCTAAAAAACTACCTAATATATTTTTACATCTTATATTTTGGAACATGCTGTATATCTGGATTTCCCCAAGGATGACAGCTTGTCATCAGCCTGATATGGAAACGAGACATATGGATCCACAAGAATCCGTCAAAAAAAAAACTTAATCCCACAATTGGCACTTCAAGGAAAAATCAGGGTTCTGCTGCCGGACTATAGTAAACGGAATGCTTTTGCGAAGGTTCCCGTTGAATCCCTCCGATCGTGATTCTCCTCTGCTGTCTCACGATTCTTAACGAAAGTAAGGAGTAAACGATAAATTTTCTTATACTACGTAACAATAAAATCCAGATTTAAACTACAATCGATGATACTGAAATAAGGAAAGTGACGAGAAAAAGTCAAAACGAACGCGATCGTAGATCGTGTGCTAATCGGATGAATCCTTCCGATCTTCCTGTTCCTCGCTGTGTCACGATTCTTAACGAAAAAAAATAATTTGTTTATTTTTGTACAAAAATTAAAAAAAAATCGAGAAAACGACATTCGTTTTCTCGCTCTCGCAAGATTTAAGTTTCTTGGCGAAACTGTATACGGAGAAAACGGTACATTTTTTTATTTTATACAAAGATTTTAAAAAAATATATCAAGAACAAGACATTAATACGACGTAACATTAAATTCAAACTCTTAAACAAAAATCGGTGATACTAAAATAACGAAAGTGTGCAGAAAACATCGAACGAGCGCGATCGCCGGCCATAGACGGAATACGTTTAGTAGTCCAAGATCCAGAGCAAAAAAGTAGGTTTATATTGCAATCTTCTACAGATCAAATTGAATTGTTGGAATATGGTCAGGGCTGTCCCCAGAAAGTAAATTCTTGTTGGCGTGATGGGAGGAGGGCGCAAACGTCAGCCGCCATCTTGAAAAAGACGTTTTGTGATATAGTTCAATTATAGCCGATGAAGATGAAAATATTCAAGATTTTAATGTAATAGATGATATAAATACACAGAATCATGATGAATGTGAAAAAAATGTTGCACTTAATGCTGAAAGAAAAAGCACATTATCAAATACGCGAACATCAACCCCTTCTACCAACCCCTCGTTCTGGTCTAGAAAAAAATCGCAAAATGGAAAACGAAGCATGTAACTTGGGCAATAATTTAATACAACTGGAAGAAAGTAAACTGAGATTTGTTACGACTTTTTTCTGTGCCACCCTGCATTTTCATTATTTCTCTGCTCAGTATATTTTAATTTCAGACTCGCTTGATATCCCTTCTTAATTTCCTCGCCTCGTGTCTCAAAATCTTCCTCTCTTCTTGGTATTACTATAAAATGTCTTTCCTATGTTAACAATTTTTTCTCTTTGCCTCTTCATTCAAAACAATTGACTTCTTTATCGTCTGTGTCGATTATTGAAAATTTCTTTTCTTCCCCTTTGAACTATAGGGGTTTTCTGGAAGGAGTCCTCTTTTGGTACAAGTTTTTTTTGGTACAAGTATTTTTGAAAGAAGTGCTTTTGAAAAAAACGTTTTTTTTTGGGATCAAGTTTTTTGGATAGAACATTTTCTTTTTGGGACTACAAGTTTTTGGACTAAACAAGTTTTCTTTTGGAACGAGCAAGTATTTTTTCCTCCTTTAGGACCTAACGTCTCCACTACCGGATCCAAGAAATTATTAGAAGAAACTCGAAGACAAGCCAAAACCAAGTTAAGTCACATTTCCAGGAAAAAAAAGAAAAAGTCTCTGAAAATTAATTTTTTTCGTATACAAATATAACGTTTAATTTGAGTTTAATTTCCTTAGGGGTTTATTCAGTAAAAATTAACCCTAGATTATAAAAATAACCGGAGGTTATTTTCCATTTTATATTCTGTATGGCATATTTGGTTAAAATTGAGATTTGGGTTAAATTTATAACCGCATTGATTGAGTTATATACGAATATTGGAATTCTAGGACTTACCAATTTGCGAATCGTTCTTTCTATGTAGCTACTTGCCAATCATCCATTTCATAGCAAAATCACAATCGACAGACACGAGTTTTGTTTTTTATGACCAAGCTTACTCGGCGATTCGATAGGCACTATTTTCACCTAGGTATCCAATATTTATCGCGACAGGTATCGAAAGTATTTAAATTAATATTAGGGCCACAAATAGACAACCAAAAATACACGAATATTCCAAAAATAAAAATAGTAATTAATATATTTTCCAATTAAATTTAAAACCCAAACACGCATAGTTATAAATAACTTTTAACCTAGAGGTTAAAATTAACTAAAACGTTACAGAATTGACCCTTTAATCCCACAAAAACAAGGAAGGGGCGGATTTTGAAATATATCATAGTTTTTTTGTCGCAATTGTTTCTAAATACATCAAAAAATCAATTAAACTGGCGTCCAAAAATTTTTTTTTATATTTTACTTCTTGATATATTTCAAATTCTATTCGTTGAACAAACTCATAATAAAAACAATTGATTTTAAATCACATATATTAATAATTATCAACAAATTAAAATAAGGTTTCCGATTAATAGAATTCCAGACTACAAAAAAACCTATGATGATGCTATGAGCTTCTGGATACCAGCAACAAGACTCTATTATTGACATTATTAAACCGGTAACGACTCATCAAGAAAATTCAAATCCGCCATTAAGTCATACGTAATTGCTTTTTCGGACGACACTTATTAGTAGATAGTCTATGTTCGTCCGACAATAGGTATAAGGAATTCAACGTGTTTTAAGTCAGAGGTATAGGACATTCAGCGTGTCAGAAAGAGATTAATACCGGTCTTCAGGTCCCTCAGATGCGGCAGGACTGACAGCTCCACCAGAGGGTGCTGACAGAGCAGAGGATCCTGACAGACCTGAAGTACGCTAGAAACGGCCTTCAGGTCCCTCAGATGCGTCAGGTCTGACAGAACCCTCTGAGCAACCTGAAGACCGGTGTTACGTTATAGCGCTGTCTCTTTCTGACACGCTAAATTTAATATACCTCTCACTCTATCACGTTGAATTCCCTATACCTTTGGTCGGACGAACGTATCTACTCATATTGATAAAAAGATCTTATATTTTGTTGTATTTCAATATTATAAAAGTACTTGGTAAAAATTCTTTAAATTTTTTATTGTCTTACCCATTCTTACCTTAACGTAACTACTAAACGTTCTGCTGGACCATTTGGGTTTATGTTAAAATTAATCCATTTTTTAACAATCTTTGTTTTATTTTTCTAAAATGTAAACAAAAGTTTTGATATTCGTAATTTCTTATATAAATGACGTAATTCTTCATATAAATTGTGATAATCGGCTAATACAAGTCTGTTTTTATTTATTTGATGTGCACTACACCTTCTTTTTTCACATTTTGTCTTCTAAGTAGATACCAAACTCATTTAAAACTATATTATTCATATTTTTTCCTACGGCTGCTTAGAATATACACAAAAAAGCACTGTCAATTTGCCTCGAAAAACGTTAATTTCAAACAGCGTGTGTAAACGTTTACACACGCTGTATGCAAAGTAAAATGACAATAGAACTACTCATAATAACATAACATATATTAATGAATTGAGATGAAATCTAGCATGAGGACACACTGTCACTACTGACAGTTCTCATTTCTCATTAAAATAAATTCAAATTTATTGCAAATCTAGAAAATAAAGTGACAGCCGTAGGAAAAGTATAGTGTGTAACTCGTGTGAAAAAGCACTTTTCACACTTTGTGACTTGTGTTTCAGGCTTGTGCCACAAACCGTCACATGCGTGTGAAAAGTGCTATTTTCAACACTTGTTAAACAATATACTATTGCACTCGAGTATCACCACGTCTCTATGTACATGCAAATCCTTTATCCACTCTCTGCTCACTTGACGCTCTACTTTCCGCGTTGCTCTACTCTCCGTCCGCTATGTGCTTATCCCAGTAGTCGCCAGATGAATCCTTCGAATCGTTGGTTTCCTCGCTATGCCATAAATTAAAATTATTATCGAAAGTAAGGAGTAAACGGTAAATTATCTTATTTTATAAAAGGATTAAGAAAAAACATCAACAATAACCCATTACTGCGATGTAACATTAAAATCAAGATTTAAACTAAAATCAATGATACTGAAATAATGAAAGTGACGAGAAAACGTTAATCGTACGCTAATTGGATCGCCAGAAAAAGCTCTTGTAGCGGTTCGATATTTCGTTTTCGTGCTATCGCAAGATTTAAATTTCTTGGCGATAGTAAGGAGAAAACGGTTGTTTTTTTTATTTTATACAGATTTTAAAAAAATATCAAGAATAATATATTAAAGCAATGTTAATTTCTGGCCAAACCGGAATTACGATAAAAGATCTTATTATTAGGAGAAAAAACTTTTATAAATTTTAAATAAAACTGACGAAACTGCACGTATCTATTACCAAAACTATTTAGCTTTCAAAGCCCCGAAAAGTTAAGTGAGACACCTGGTATGATAACAGTTTAGTTTTTTTAATATTAAAAATCAATAGATATTTTTAATCTATAAACAAAGTACTTGATAGTATGATTACGTACACAAATAGGTATAAAAGATGCATTAATATAAACATTTTGTATTAATTGCAGTAATCATGATTGTAGCAACAATCCTTGCAACTACATTAGTAGTTACTTTAGCAAATCCAGTTGTTAATCAAACAAATATCGAAGACAATTGTACTATCAGCTCATATTCGCAAGTAAGTTCAGTAGTAAAAAATTGCAAAAACATTATTGTGCAATCACTCAGTGTACCAGCAGGAAACACTTTAGAGCTAGATTTATTAGATGGGGCTACATTAACTTTTAAAGGAACTACCAAATTCGGATATGGCCAAGAATGGAAAGGGCCCTTGGTTTTAATTAGGGGAAATAATATTAACGTTATTGGAGAAGCAAGTTCGTTACTTGATGGTCAAGGTCAACATTATTGGGATGGAAAAGGAGGTAGTGGAACTACAAAACCTGTTTTTTTGAGAATTAACAATGCAAACAAATCTTCTTTTAAAAATATTAACATGCTTAATTGTCCTGAAAGATGCGTATCTCTAGGTAGTTCTTCTCAGGTTACTATTAACGGATGGAACATAGATGTATCTGCAGGAGATACAAACAAGTTAGGACACAATACAGATGGATTCGATTTATCAATCGTAGATGGTATCACTATAACGAATACTATAGTTAAAAATCAGGATGATTGTGTGGCAGTTAACTATGGTAGTAATTTGTATTTTTCTAATTTACAATGTTCTGGTGGACATGGACTTAGTTTATCCGTAGGAATAGATAAATCTGATGGTAATAAAAATATTGTTTCTAATGTAACATTTATTGATTGTACAGTTAAAAATTCTGCGAATGGAATACACATTAAGACTCATTCTGACGGTACATGGGGTAGAATTGATAACTTAACATACAAAAATATTAAAATGTCAGGAATAACGAATTATGGTATTAATGTTCAACAAAATTATAACAATGGTGGTTCTCATGGAGATCCAAAAGGAAACGTTCCTATTAATGGATTTTATTTAAATCAAATTACTGGTACAATGGCTTCATCTAAAGCAATCCCTGTTTATATTCTTTGCGGATCAGGCGGATGTTCCAATTTCCAGTGGTCAGGTATTTCCTTAACGGGCGGTGGTAAAAGTAGTTGTAATTATGTGCCAAATGGATTTAATTGTCAATAAAATTTTTAATAAATGAATTACGGTTTTTATTTAAAAAATAACTTTGATTAATTGTTGGTATGTAATTTTCCAAATAGTTATAGACTAATCATTAATAAAAATGTATTAAAAAATCTGATGTGGCCAGCACATGACCTCTCGCCATTTTTGAATCAAAAATTTACAGGTTGACACAAAAAAGTATGAAAAAAAATTATTTTTTTGTAAATCTGGCAACAATGGCAAAAGTTTCGAAAATTTTAATGAGATGAAAATAAACTATATGGTATACAAAATATATGTGTAAAACTTTATTGCCGTTTTGTATAATAATTTAGTCATTACCCATAGCAACTGCCACTTCCGGTTGTGCGATTGGCACCAAAATCTAATCAGATCTAATCTAGGGTATCAGAATCCTGTATGCAAAATTTCAAATTTTTTTATTCAGTAGTTTTTGAGTTATCGTTACTACAACATCCATCCAAACACACACACACACACTAACACACTAACACACACACACACACACTAACACACACACACAGACATCATCGCGAAAATATTAAAATCGTATTCTAGGGACCCCAAAACGTGTTTATCAATTGAAAACTCACTACCCAATTTTTATCATGATTCCTATACCTCTCTTATCTGAAGGGCGAGAGGTAAAAATAAGAGTATATAATACACAGCTATAATATTTTGCTATAGTCAAAGCCAAACAAATTTACAGTATTGCCAGATTGATCAGGAAATATTTAATTTCGCAGATAATAATTACTGAATTGCTGGTTGCATAAGTAACGGCATTTTTAACTATTCTCACATTTTGTTGACAAGTTAATAAAAAAATAAATAAACAAAAACAAGTAAATAATTAAATGATTTATTAAAAGCTATTTCAAAATTTTCACTAAAAAGCGTCAAAACCTGATTCATTTTCGGAATCTGATTCTTATTAGAACCATTGTCATCACTTTCAAAATTTATAATCAAAGGACGGACTTCTGAGCGCTCAAATATTCTTTCACTCTCATACCACCTAAAAATTTCTTCTTCGGTATGTTTTACAGAATTTTTCAATATATCAGGAGTAACCATGCCACATATTGAATAATTCTCTTAGTTGGGACCATACAGGATAAAACGTTTTTATTATAGTAATGTTTTTAATGATAAATATAATAATAAATTTAATTTTGTAACATGTACATTAGCGATTATTACTTACTTCTTTGGTACATATTATAAATAGTATCACGAATACCGCTTGTATTTAATGTTGCTGTGTTTGTAGCTCGCTAGAATAGCAACGATCCTTCTTTGGCGGCTTTAACCTTTCATTGTTTTTTTTCTGTTTAAAAGATTTTGTTTAGTGTTATTAAATAATCTTACTGTCAGTAGATAGAACGTCCATTAACTTTAAAGATTCAATAAGTAAAGGCGATGACGTTTAGAATAAAACTTTACAAGTTGATTTCTTGTATAATTGTCACAATCTAAACGTCATTGTCATTAGTTACAGAACCGTTAAAGTTATCGAATGTTCTATCTACTGACAATTATTTTATATGCCACGAGTTCTTTGCATGGACTATCAATTGGCTTGGATATTTTGGCAACAAGAATGAAAATACAGATCTGACTATTAAAAATTGTTGACGACAAAAATCGATCAAATATGCCTGTCAGAATAATGTCACCCATAACCTCATAATATCGATGAATAAAAGACGGCAACACAGCACCACTTCTGACAGTGACTAGGTTTACGTCGTTACTTTCTAGCCTGTTGATTAAAATTTTACGTCAAGGGGCGTCTAAACCCAACAAAAATATAAGTTTGTGCACAGACATTATTAAACCTCAAGAGTCTTATATTAATTGCATTACCTTTAATGTTGTTTTTTTTTAATTTTATTCCATATTTTGTGACGGAAATATAGCCACATAAGATATTGAAATGCGTCATTGATGACATGACCGCAACTTTGTTTGGCTTTTAATATACACTTAAAAATTACCATTTAGACAGCTCATTGCCAATAAATGTCACTTTAGTACTAGCTACGGCATTATAACAGGAATCTACTAGAAAAGATTAAAACTATATAAAACTGGAAAAATAAAGAAGAAAATTAAAATTAATTAAAACGAAGAATAATTGAAATAAAAAAGAAGGAAACTAACCAAACACTAGTAAGAAAAAAACCTTCAAAGGGAGATTATACGAATAATTTAAGTAAAATTATTAAAAATAATATTACAAAAGAAATGACGAAGAAAAGGACTACAAGGATTCATTTACATTCATTCATTCATTTTTACATATAAATCTCTATAAGGTAAAATTTAAGGTTCGTTCTGATAATTTTTGTTCCTCGAAATTGACGACCTCGATTTGAGTTGGCAATACTGAAATTGCAAAACAAAATTGACGACTTTGTAGACTACAAATCTCGAGAACAAAATTTTTGTTCGTGGAAATATTTATACTTGTAATAGCTTACACCTTGGAATAGGACATCTCCTATTTGAATTAATTTTAAGGAGTAACAAAAAAGGTATCGATCATTTAGTGTAGGTGTGTTTTTGACAGTTTTGTAATCACCAATTTTAACGTGAAAAGGAGATTTTCCAAATCACAGAATTAATTTCCGAAAATATTAAGTCTCAAAAATAATTTTGGAGATTATTAGTCTGGAAAAAAAGTTATGAGTCCTATAGGGAATTTTCCGCATGAGACAGTTAATACAGTGGGAGTTTTTGGTTAATATTTTTAACGATTTATGCAACAACCATTACAATGAAAGTTGTAGAAGAGGATTAAGTGGAAGTGGAATTATTTTATCTGAGATTATATATTCTTTTTTTGTGTTTTACAACATATTTTAAACTATTTAAACATAACAAATTAGAATTAACTAAAACCATTTTTTCATTTTCAAGATTTTTTAATAAGAAGATGAATCTTGCGGATTAAAAGAAATGTGACAAAAAAAACGCTTTGATATGTGGGAATTTTGTATACAAGAGATTAACTAAAGTTGTGACAGCTCTTTTATTTTTACTGAAAGATAGTAATAGATATTAAGTAACTCAAAAGAATTAATTGGGATTTTGCAGGGATTTTAGTGTACTACGAGTGTAAGAAAGAGGAAGCAGTCGTCACCGCTATCAGGCTGGAAGAATAGAATTCTTATCTTTTTTACTTTGATTACAATGAGATCATTATTCTTAAAATTGTGTATAGTCAGTCATTTTCTATATCAACATCTTGTAATGAAATACTCTGTATAAGTTTTTTTGATAAGTTAATTGTTAAAAGGTTTAATAACATAAATAATTTATTGTTAAAAAGTGTGATTTTAAAAAATTTATTGATAGTAACTGGTATATAAGATATTCTAAATCAACAATAATGGAATATGAAGAATCTTATTTCTATTCTTGGCAAATCATTATTATTATTATGAAAACAAACAAGCTTTGGAAATAATATTAAAAGAAAATTTATAAGTAATAAGATTTGAAAAGACTTTTATTATTAATCAAGTAAGAAAAATTTTTATTTTGGGAAAAAACGTATGAAAAAATAATAATAAACAAAGGAGAGATGTCATGAATCTTTTTAGATGATTTGCGTTAAGTATTGTTATATATCACTAAAAAATCTATTGTTAAATTTGTGAAGAAATTTAAAAATAAAAAAGTTTTCGAAGAAATTTTTTTTTTGGAAAAGGTAAACGATGCGGTTAATATGATGAAATAAGTAATGTCAAAAGAATCAATTTAAGAAGAATTTTGAAGAAGGAAGATAATGATTGAAGAAATAAATAGACGAAGCTGATTCTAAGAAGGAAAAGTATTGCAAGAGTTGAAGTTGGATTTGTTGGAGGGGTATAAAGAAGAGGAGGTGAACAGGGTTTAAAATTTATTTTAATGTGTGGTTTTCTTTTGTAATGTTTGTTCTTTTCTTTAAGAACCCACCCCAAAATTGAGATTTTTTATATTAGTAAATCATTACAATATACAGTGCGGTGGAATAAGTGTTACCCTCCTCCCTATTAACTACTCTATTTTTATATCTTAAGAAAAAAGCTCAAACAGGTCAATTTTTATATTAAACGTAGTATGTTATGACATAAAATTTTCGAACCTGACATAATCCCTCTTCATGGGGGTGTCACCCCTTCGATTTTTTTAAATGAGAAAGTGCATCATGCGACACCTTATTTGAAACCGATTGAAACAGTGAGTTCAAAAATTTATAACACTTTCTGTCAGTAGATAGAACGTCCTTTAACTTTAAAGATTCAATAACTAAAGGCGATGACGTTTAGAATAAAATTTAATGAGTTGATTTCTTGTACAATTGTCACAATCTAAACGTCATTGTCGTTAGTTACAGAACCGTTAAAGTTAAAGGACGTTCTATCTACTGACAATTAGGTTCAAAAATTAACGGAGTCTGAGTTATGCGAGATTAACGGATTATGAGTTATACGAGAAAGAGTGATTAAATTCAGTTACCAACATTTACAATGTAGGAAAGATTTATTGAAAGACAAAACACTTCCAACCCTCCAATGAAAAAACCTACCGTCAAGCCAACAGAATTCATTGAATTCTTGCAAGGTAAGATTAAAACTCTCGAATAACTCAGACTATTTGCGTAATAACCAATTAAAACCCCGAAAAGGTAAGTGAGACACCCGGTATGATTTTACTATTATTTTACATTTCGTTATAGATATAGATAATTCACTTACTTTGAACTAATAATCATTTTAAAAGTATAGTGCAAAAAGATAAGGATCAATCCATAAAATTCTAAAATCAAATCATTATTAAGAAATAAATTTAAGGTTATATTTTTTTATGTTTGTTACATACTAAATGATGTAAAAAAAAAATAAATAAAAGGAATAAATACAATTTTGACATATTCGCGTTTTCATATTATTATTAATTCGAACATAAGTAGTACAAATTTTATGATGTTTAAAGGCTCGAACACTACGTAACTTGCGTGGTTGTAATTGAGAGAATAATCCATGGAGAAAATGTGCTTGTATTCTAATAAATTGCGTGTGAAAATTGTTTTTTTAGTATTTTCCAGTTATTGAAAAATAATCATATCCTCTAGTCAATTTCTTATGTGTAGAGTGTCACGAAACTTAATTATTCGTTTTTGGACCATATTTCACCTAATATAGCAACTTAAAGTATGCGGTTTATCGTGATATTTAAAATATGTATTAAAAGAGCGCGTCTGTGCCTCTTTTTTTAAATTCATCTAGAGAAAAAAATTCATAGTAGTATCACTTTTACATAATCGATTAGTGAAAATCGTAGCGTCCTATCTATGATATTAAGGGAGCGCTTGTTCAAAAACCATTTTAGGCAAGATAACATATGATATTGGCGCCTCTATCCATGACAGTTGTTTTCCAATTATAGATTCTCACTTTCATTAAGTCCTCTTTACATGCTTCTATCCACTTTTTACGAGGTTGTCCTCTTCTTTTTTTCTGCTTCAACCCTGAACAAGGATCCTTTGGATCGTCTCTGATCTAGCATTCTCCCCACATGTCCTAACCAGTGTAACCTGTTAACCAAATGTGGGTTGGAATTATTCTTATTCTGGTTGTGGTTTGAATAATGCACACCTTCGATAATCTTCACTTGTTTTATTTTAATTATGAAATAACCAAAGAGATTATAAGAAGGGGAGAAGACACCACGTGACCAAAGCGACACCATATTCGCTATTTTGTATCTACACATCTTTCATCGGTCAGTGGGTGTCACTTGGTGTTGTTTTTTTTTTTTGGTTTGTTTGTATATTCAGGATTTATTTTCTTTGTGTATTGGATTTTTTTAATAGTGAAATATGGTGGCGTGTGCTCTTCGAAGTTGCAGAAGTCGAGACGGCGTAAATAAAAAAAAATCAAATATAACGTTTAACAAGTAAGTATAAACAAAGCTGCTAGTATAAGATATTCCAGTAATAAATTAGTATTGTTTAAAGGTCAATAGTTCTGATTTTGTTTTATTCATGGTTTTTCATGTCTTGTATACTTTTTCTTTGAAAATTTTATGTTTTATGTTAGTGATAGTGGTAAAGGCTTTTTTTATATAAAAATTATTTACAGTTTACTGCGTTTATTGCAATAACTCGATAATAAAAATGATAAGTAAAAGGGTTGTAATTTTATTTATCAAGTTACCTGGGCAAGAACCAAACATGAATATATTTCTAGATATTAAAATTATCCCACACTGAATCCAGACCTGTCGAAACGGCCATATTGAGCCCACACTTAGCCACGCCCAGTGGTGTCGTTTTGTGCACGATAAAAAGATGCTGGTAGCTTCTCCATTCATTACAACCTCTTTGAAAATAACTAAACATACAAACAGCAACAAAATTGAACATGAATAAAAATGAGTAAAATGACTGCGAACGCTTGGCTGTTTCGTTCTCGAATGATTCTGAGTGGCGCAGCACTCTCTGACATCTACAGCGTTGCCAAACTGTTCTAAGCATAGAACAAAAAAAGATAGACATGCGACGTTGTTAAATAGTTCCCTGTGGAGGGAATTTAAAGTCATTAAACATAACCTTTTTACTCTGACTATTTGCATAATATCTACTTGTCCATATAGCACTTAGAGTTCCGCATTTGTCCTTCTTCTCCATTCATAAGTATTTTGTTTGAGTCTCGTTAATGTGTAAACCATACGTTTTTGGCTTTTTTTCGAATAATTTGACAATTCTTAGTAGCTCATTTCTTGTCCGTAACATCACTCATACGTCATCAGCGTATGCGAGAACTTTGCTTTTGTTTTTGTAGATCAATCGTTGCGTTCTGATCTCGCTGTCTCTCAATATTTTTTCAAGTAACAAATTGAAAAGTGCCGAAGATAATGGGTCACTTTGCTTAAGCTCTTTTTTACTTCAAACGTATTGGAAAGTTCACCATCTACTTTTACTAAATTTTCCGTTTTTTATGTTATTTTTACCAGTTGAAATAATTTGTTCGGAATTCCGACTACACTCATTGCTTCATATAGAGCTTGCTTGAAATTCGATAAATAGTATTTTTAGGTTCAGCTGTTGTTTATGAGAATTACTTTGGATCTTTTCCAGCACAAAAATTTAATCTGTGGTGGATCTGCCGTTTTGAAGCCTCCTTGGTATATTGATTGATTGATTTAATCGATGTTACTGGTTGAGATTTAAGCCTTAGCACTGCAGCCTTAAGACTTATTGTGTTATGTTGTACCTCCAGCGCATAAGTGCTTAACACTCTAGTATAATGTGACAGGCTGTTTCCTCCTCCTCATTAGATAATGTACAGATGGGTTCGTCTTGGTAAATGCCCATTTTGTGTAGGTGTTTCCTAAGGTGGCAATGTCCGATTATTGGTCCAGTGACATGCCTTGTACTTTATCTACCACATCTAGTAGAAAAATACCACCATAATTTCCACATTCAGCTTTGTCACCGTTTTAATATAAATAGCATATTATGGCATTTACCCAACATTTTAGCATTTCCTCCTGATCCCAGATTGTTTTCACTAGTTTGGCTATTTGTAAAATCAATATCTCCCCTCTATACCTGATAACCTCAGCTGGTATACCATTACTAACTGCACTTTTATTGTTTTTCATGTTTATTATTGCCAATTATTATAATAACACCCAAAATAAATTTACGTTAGTAATAAAGTGTATCCTAGAAGGCTTTTGGGGGCCAACTTTAGAGTTAATAACACTTCGGTAGGTATACTATAATATTTAAATGATGCGTTCACATTTTTGCAATTGTAATACATCCGAGCTTCTGAACGGCCCCTTTGGACAGTTTCCTTTTAGATGTTGTCAACTCACCCAGTGGGTGCCAACACTACATCTAACATACATGACACGCCCTTTATTTTATACAAAATAAAAATATTAAAACACGAAAATATGTTCGGTGCTTCTTCGTTTCAAATTTTCGGACAATTCGATCAGGTATCAGAGTTTTTCGATTTTTTGCAATATCAGGTTCTACTTCAGGTGGGGGAACTAATTGTGGAGGTATCTTGCTAAATTCTTTAATCTGTTGTCTATTTCTTCCTAATCTCCTATACGGTATATAATTTACCAGAATGATGTAGTCGTTTGGGCCCGATTTTTCAATAATGGTACCAGATTTCCATTGCCTAGTTTTTTCCTGGATTAGTACTTTTTCCAGGATCTAGAGATGACAATTTCTTCGTAACTTTATCAAAATATTTCTTTTGTCGAGTTTGCTGATTCTTCAAAATTTTAAGCACACCTTTGATTGGGTATTTTGGTTTTAAAAGTTTAAGGCCGACAGGAAGTGTTGTTCTTAACCTTCGTTCCATTAACAGAGAGTTGGGAGCCGGAAGCGTCTGCTTAGGAGAGGTATTGTAGTTTAGTACAGCAAGAAAAGGATTGCGTTTTTCTTCCATAGCTTTAGTTAGCAGCCCTTTTACAGTTTGTTTGATTTTTTCAACCATTCTATTGGATCGATCAAAGTAAGGACTTGATATAGTTAATTTTATGTCATACATTCTGGCGAAGTTCTGGAATTCAAAAGAATCACTAAAATATGGAGAATATGTTTTTTAATGTTTTGCTTAACAACTTGTTTACTGTGGCAAACTTGCTAAAGTAGTCTACAACGATTATAAAGTTTTGTGAGCCCAGAGATTTAAAGTCAACTCCTATCTTTTACCATGGCAGTTCGACTATTTCATGTAGTGCTAATGGTTCTTTTTTGTTACTACGAGAGTTGGCAACGACAACAATGGAGTGTACCCAGTTAGTTGGTTCTGTGACTGGTACAATGATGTCCTGAGAGACTATATCATCTAATTTTTTTTGACTCTTTGTTGAAGAGCTAAAGGAATTTTTCTCGGTGCACAAATAACAGGTGTAGCATGATTTCTGAGTACAATTTTACATTGTTTATTTGTTAGTTTACTAATTCCTGTAAAAACTGATTTATAATTGTTTAATATTTCTTGCGAACTAGCTGTGGTTGCCGAGTTAATAGTCTTATAAGCACTAATGATGTTTATTCCTGAAATTGAACTAGAGATAGGTGAGTCCAATACATAGAAACGGAAAGTATTTTTAAATTTGCAGGCAATATTTAAGTGTCCAATGACATTCAATTTATAACCCGAATAGGATGAAAGTACAGATTTTGTTAGCGAAAGCACATCACTAAACAAATTTAGCTTTTTAAAGTCTTTAATGTTCAGAATATTGGCTTCTGCTTGTATCAATTTTTAAATTCAAATTATCTCCCAAAACATTTACTGACTCGAACCACTCAAAAGCACAAACATTAGAGTTAGTTATAGACCAAATAATTTCATTAGAATCAGTGTCAGAGTCCGTATGATTCTCATCGTGATTACTCTCGCTCTTTTGTGATTCTTTGGCAATTTCATATACTATTTATTTTAACAGAATTTCCTGTAGTGTCCTTTTTTATTACATCGGCTACAGTATCTATTATTTGCTAAGCACTTACCTTCAGCATGATTATAGTCCGTTCGCTCAGTCTTACGTCTATAGTCCGAGTTGTGGATAGAAGACGGTCCTGGCTTTTGAAAATTTGTGGTTTTCCGCTTTATCACACTCACTACCGGATCAGACTGTTCTTTTGTTAGATATTTTAATGTCGCAGCACTTGTTTCCATAGACCTACTAATGCCCATGGCTTCTGTTAACTTAAGATATTCTAGTAGTTTTCTTTGAATTCTCGGGTTTCGAATTTCCAAAACTAGTCTGTCACGAATCATTATATCTTTTTCCTTGAATTCACAAGTACTTGCCAAAGTTTTCAACGCCGTTACAAACTCATCTACTGTTTCTTCCAAGGTTTGATCACGTTTGAAGAATTTATAGTGTTCATAAACCACCTAACCTAACCTAACTGCAAGTTGCATTAATCATCGAATGTTTTAAGGACAATATTTAGTTTTTCCCTGTCCTCTGCGGCTTCAAATTCGAAAGTATTGTAAATCATAAGTCCTTCGTCGCCTAAGAGATTTAATAAAATCGGGATTTTGATATCATCGGGTTTGGCAGTTTTTCCACTGGCCTTTGAGGTATATAGAATTTTTAATACAAATCCCGATGCACGTCATAGATCATTTATGATGTCAGGACCCTGCAGTGTTGCCTGCTCGTCAGAATAGTCGATGAACGTAGGAATTTTCGAATATTTAAGGTTATGTTGTTTGGCTTTGTTATTATTTTAAATGTATAATATTATATTCAATTATTTTGAAATAAATAAAAGAGAAACATATAAAAAAGGTAGCAAACTGTTTATTTTTATTAAAATAAAACAATGTTTTGTTTAAAGAACACATATTTTTACTTAAAAGAAACGATTCAACTACTAATATTCTTAATTCCTACAAAGAATAAATTTTTTCTCCTAATTCAAATCTAAATCACTTGAATCACTGTCATCGCTGTTAGGATTAATTATATTGAGATTAATTTCCATTCTATCAAAAACTCTTTCTCTTTCGTACCATTTTTGTATTTCTTTTTCTGTATTTTTAATAGAATTTTTGCATACTGCGGGAGTAATTGTTCTAAGAGCTTCAGGCCACATATTTAAACAATATTGTTCTTTGTTACCATCTCTGCCAATATGTTTATTATAATATTGTTTGGAAAGTCCCCAAATAGTTCTATAGGATTAAAAACGCAATGGTATATGGAGGAAGACGTAACACTTTATGTCCATATTGTTCTGCTAAATTATCTACTATAAATATTTTGGGGGTTTGTGCCTGAAAAAAAGAATATATTTTATTTCTACTTGCTGTTTTTTTATCATATAATGCCAACATCACTTATATTCTAAAACATAACATTTTGACATTTTTTGATATTTCTTTTGTATCTAGGTATATGTATCGATATTAGTATATAAAAATATAAACTTTTATTGGATACTTAGATTTGTTAATGAACTCACTTCTATCATACATGTTATAAATAACGTTTCGTATTCCACTCGTATCCAATGTTATTGTGTTAGTGACTGTTTTTTTTGCATGAACGTTTTTTGGGTGGCGATTTTAATAATTCATTATTCTTGACTACTTGCGAAATACTACTGACAGTAGAAATATTTAAGTCTAGGGCTGCTACAACACGCTAAAACAGACAAGAAAACAATTTCATATTTCTAGACATTTATATAATCTTTCTAACTTACCTCTCTGACCGCAGTTAAAGGTAAAAGTGGTCCATTATTATCACGCTTCCGTTCAAAGTACTGTATTAACGAAGATACAAGCTCCTTACAGCGACTATATAGTTTTTTTGGCATTTTGTTTGTATGTAGAAATACACAACATTAATCAACTTATTCGCACTATGTTTGTTTTGAAAAAAAAACAGTTTTTGTATGAGTATAACTGGCAAAGCACAAAAATAAAGACAATATTATAAAATTACGAAAACGTTGAGAAAACTCAATCAACTTGTTGACTTAACCTAAATCAGTTCTCACTAATAGGTGAAAATTTTCAATTTACAATTGACAACAGCGCATCAAGGCTTACCAATTACTAAAATGTCATTTCTTCTGTCTAAATACGAGTTTCATTGGCGTACAAAATGTCAAAATTATTTAATAAAAAAATATGGTTTTCTGAGTACTACACATATAATAATATTTTATAAGCTTTATATTATCAAGAATAAGATGTGAATAAGCTAATATAATTGAGATCATTCTAAAATTGTCAAACTAATAAAAATTGCATTTTTCGGTTTTCAGTAGTGTAACTACGTTCATGGATACCTACTCGTGAATATTCGTTGGTTTCGGATTATTTTACATATTTAGGGAAATTTTAATAAGTTGGTAGTACTATAATGAAAGAATGACATCACTTGTGACGTGCATCGGGATTTATGGCACGCCGTTTTGGTATTTAATAACATCGTTTAAAAATCAAGAAAAAAAAATAATCTTTCCTTCAAAAATTTTAATTCCGTAATTATTCTGTTAATGAATTAAAATTATGTATTTCATAATTTTAATACACGTATTTCCATTATGAAAAACATAATAGAAATTCAAGAATTAAAATTATGAAAAACATAATAGAAATTCAAGAATTAAAATTATGAAATACATAATAGAAATTCAATTACCATTATGTATTCAGGTTGCCTATACTGCTGGCGTGCATTTACCCGAAATAGGATAGTCAATCTTTTTCTGGTAACACTGTTTAGTAGGAGAACGATGGATCTTTAGATGCATTTTAAGGACCCTCTATAACACTCGCGAACAACCACCTAAAAAAAATATATTCTTATGTAAATCGACCTGGCGGATCCGATTTTGGAGTTCACCAGACAATTTGGAATCGCCAAATTGTCCAAAATCGACAATTTCCAAAAAATCTCATATTTTAGGGATTTTTTTAAATTTTTTAATTATCATCCTATATCTCTCTTAGTTTAAGTCCGATTGAATTGAAATTTTTAGGAGAACCAATTTAGACCTTTGTTATCACGACTTTCATGACAGAAATGCAAAAAAATTTACGTGTTACAAGTAATTTGTTTTTAAAAAGTTGGTGACAAGAAATTTGGTAAAAATGCAGCAACAAATACTCGATCGAGAAAACTTTTTTGTTTTTAAAGATAAATGTATATAGTAAGCGACAAAGTTGTAGCCAAAGAATCAAAGAAACTTTTTTATTTCGGTGATTTTTTTGATAACTTACTTACTTTTCTAGAAAACGGTGCTGCAATATATAGTACCGCCGCGTCGCGGCCCATGATAAAAAGTTAGGTTGGTCCGACGTAAGGGAATCAAATAATGGGTAGTTGTGAATATTGCTTTATGTAACGTTCAGTTATATTTTAATAAATGGACGGGAATAGTTATCGTCTGTGTGGTTTATGATACTTATTATTATTGAAAATTGATGAGTTTCAGCTCTAATAATAATAATTATTGCTTTATAGATAATAAGTGCATATTAAAGTAACGAAGTCTCTTTTCCAGACATTTTAAACTAAATTAATATTTAATTAGAACAAAGAACAAATTTGAAGAACTATGACTTCCAAGTTAAACCTAGAGTTTAACGTTTTTAAATACATATTTTGCCAACAAAATATTGAATAAACTGTACTTACAGAATATTACAGAAGAAGCACTATTTAAGCAGTTTCCATAAAGTCGGATGATAGAAATATTATACCGAAAAAATAGATTTATTTTTGTCAAAATGTCATGTCCATCATGCAATATGCAGAAGAAATTACACCCGAAAGGCTTATAAACAAAAAGCAGAAAGCACAGATGTGGCTAATACTGGTGACAAAAGAAGTAAGACCGTTGAAAGCCCAAAATGTTGTATAATTTGCAATAAAATTAGAGATACTAAATGGTCTTGAAAATTAAGCAAGTAACATTTAATATGCAAAATAAAATTTGGACGAAAGCCAAGGAAACAAATGAACTTTAATATTAAATGAATTTTTTCTAAATGTGTTGACAAGGGTGGAATATGCATTGCTTATAACCAACTCGAAAAATTGCTATTTTTAATGAAGCACGTTAGAGCTGACTTATTTTGGATCTTCAAGTATGAATGGGTACCAAGTATCGGAAACTCTATGGACAAGTTTTAGAGCATTTTTTAAACATTTGTACGGCCCGCCAAATTTTATGAGAAATATGGACGAATTATGAGGGTATATTCCCAAATTGTAAAACTGACTTTAGGTGGGTAACATTAATTTCGATGTTTGTCTATGTTCTATAGATATATTAAATTTGAAACTTCTTGATCACGGAAGTGTATTCTTCATTATAATCGTTGGAATTTAATTTTAGAGATTTGTCTCCAATTAACAGAAGATGCATTTTTATTGCATGTGAAAAGGGCGTTTTTACAATGAACGATCTATAAGAGCGATAGTAAAATTCATCAACAAGATCCAAAACCTACAGATTGCGGCTATTACATCGAAAGCAATGTTCTTGTACCAAAGATGACACTAAAAGAAGCAAAGCTAAGCTTTTTAGAAATTACAGTCAACTGCAAGTGCAATTTTTTACTTGTACAAATAAATGTAAATGCCTTAAAGCGAATGTGCCTTGCAACATTTGTTGTTCGTGCCAAGGGAAATGTGGAACTCAATAGTATTAGATAAGAACCTTATAAATATAAAGTCTCATCATCCCTTTTTACAAATGTGTTAACTATCTCTTAGATATTGTTGCTTCTATACGAGTAGAAGTTAAAAAATGTGAAAATGAAATGAGTATGTCTAAATTGCCTATTTCAAAATTGAAATCTTTTTTATATATTTTTCTCCTTTTTGAAAATTAAAATTTAATGAATAGACTTCGAAATAAACTCACGAATCGTAAATAGGTTTTAATTAATACAATACAAATCCTGGCGTTCTCACCGGCCGCTACCGGCATAGTTTTTTCTATATTGCCACATTGTGACACCGTTACATTAAAAAGCAAGCTAGTTATCAAAAAATCACTGAAATAAAAAAATTTCTTTGATTCTTTGGCTACAACTTTGTCGCTTACTATATACATCTATCTTTAAAAACAAAAAAGTTTTCTCGATCGAGTATTTGTTGCTGCATTTTACCAAATTTCTTGTCACCAACTTTTTAAAAACAAATTACTTGTAACACGTAATTTTTTTTGCATTTCTGTCATGAAAGTCGTGATAACAAAGGTCTAAATTGGTTCTCCTAAAAATTTCAATTCAATCGGACTTAAACTAAGAGAGATATAGGATGATAATTAAAAAATTTAAAAAAATCCCTAAAATATGAGATTTTTTGGAAATTGTCGATTTTTGCCAATTTGGCGATTCCAAATTGTCTGGCGAACTCCAAAATCGGATCCTCCAGGTCGATTTACATAAGAATATATTTTTTTAAGTGGTTGTTCGCGAGTAAGTGAATCTTAGTAAATAAATAACAGTAAATAGATGATATTTTTTCTAAACATCTAAGCTCTCGCGAAGTAGATATCGGTTAGCCGTGTTGCCAGTTATACACCCAGTTTCGCACTTTCGGGTAAATGCACGCCAGCAGTATAGGCAACCTCAATACATAATGGGAATTGAATTTCTATTATGTTTTTCATAATTTTAATTCTTGAATTTCTATTATGTATTTCATAATTTTAAATCGGTAATTTCTATTATGTTTTTCATAATAGAAATACGTGTATTAAAATTATGAAATACATAATAGAAATTCAAGAATTAAAATTATGAAAACATAATAGAAATTCAATAATTAAAATTATGAAATACATAATTGAAATTCAATTTTCATTGAGTATTTCGTAATTTTAATTCTTGAATTTCTATTATGTTTTTCATAATTTTAATACTTGAATTTCTATTATGTATTTCATAATTTTAATTATTGAATTTCTATTATGTATTTCATAATTTTAATACACGTATTTCCATTATGAAAAACATAATAGAAATTCAAGAATTAAAATTATGAAAAACATAATAGAAATTCAAGAATTAAAATTATGAAATACATAATAGAAATTCAATTACCATTATGTATTCAGGTTGCCTATACTGCTGGCGTGCATTTACCCGAAAGTGCGAAACTGGGTGTATAACTGGCAACACCGATATCTACTTCGCGAGAGCTTAGATGTTTAGAAAAAATATCATGTATTTACTGTTATATAGGTAGGTAATTACCTTTGTATAACCAGAACAAATATTCACAAATTCTTTGCTATCCTGTTGGAAGAGATTAACTTTTTGTTTTATAATTCTCTAAATTTCTAATTTGTCAACATGTATTTTTAGAAAAAAATCATTTAATATTAAAGTTCATTTGTATCCTTGGCTTTCGTCCAAATTTTATTTTTCATATTAAATGTTGTTACTTGCTTAATTTTCAAGACCATTTAGTATCTCTAATTTTATTGCAAATTATACAACATTTTGGGCTTTCAACGGTCTTACTTCTTTTGTCACCAGTATTAGCCACATCTGTGCTTTCTGCTTTTTGTTTATAATCCTTTCGGGTGTAATTTCTTCTGCATATTGCATGATGGACATGACATTTTGACAAAAATAAATCTATTTTTTCGGTATAGTATTTCTATCATCCGACTTTATGGAAACTGCTTAAATAGTGCTTCTTCTGTAACATTCTGTAAGTACAGTTTATTCATTATTTTGTTGGCAAAATATGTATTTAAAAACGTTAAACTCTAGGTTTAACTTGGAAGTCATAGTTCTTCAAATTTGTTCTTTGTTCTAATTAAATATTAATTTAGTTTAAAATGTCTGGAAAAGAGACTTCGTTACTTTAATATACACTTATTATCTATAAAGCAATAATTATTATTATTAGAGCTGAAACTCATCAATTTTCAATAATAATAAGTATCATAAACCACACAGACGATAACTATTCCCGTCCATTTATTAAAATATAACTAAACGTTACATAAAGCAATATTCACAACTACCCATTATTTGATTCCCATACGTCGGACCAACCTAACTTTTTATCATGGGCCGCGACGCGGCGGTACTATATATTGCAGCACCGTTTTCTAGAAAAGTAAGTAAGTTATCAAAAAAATCACCGAAATAAAAAAGTTTCTTTGATTCTTTGGCTACAACTTTGTCGCTTACTATATACATTTATCTTTAAAAACAAAAAAGTTTTCTCGATCGAGTATTTGTTGCTGCATTTTTACCAAATTTCTTGTCACCAACTTTTTAAAAACAAATTACTTGTAACACGTAATTTTTTTTGCATTTCTGTCATGAAAGTCGTGATAACAAAGGTCTGAATTGGTTCTCCTAAAAATTTCAATTCAATCGGACTTAAACTAAGAGAGATATAGGATGATAATTAAAAAATTTAAAAAAATCCCTAAAATATGAGATTTTTTGGAAATTGTCGATTTTGGACAATTTGGCGATTCCAAATTGTCTGGTGAACTCCAAAATCGGATCCGCCAGGTCGATTTACATAAGAATATATTTTTTTTAGGTGGTTGTTCGCGAGTGTTATAGAGGGTCCTTAAAATGCATCTAAAGATCCATCGTTCTCCTACTAAACAGTGTTGCCAGAAAAAGATTGACTATCCTATTTCGGGTAAATGCACGCCAGCAGTATAGGCAACCTGAATACATAATGGTAATTGAATTTCTATTATGTATTTCATAATTTTAATTCTTGAATTTCTATTATGTTTTTCATAATTTTAATTCTTGAATTTCTATTATGTTTTTCATAATAGAAATACGTGTATTAAAATTATGAAATACATAATTTTAATTCATTAACAGAATAATTACGGAATTAAAATTTTTGAAGGAAAGATTTTTTTTTTTTTCTTGATTTTTAAACGATGTTATTAAATACCAAAACGGCGCGCCATAGGGATTTGTATTAAAAATTCTATACTTCGAACTTGATGTGTTTGGCAATGTCTCCTTTAAAGTTGAGTTCGGTTGGGGCTTCTGAGTGTTCAGCCATTCTGTTATCAGTAAATTTTCATGTATTTCACTTTACTAACCCTATAACAGTTTGATTTTTCTAGCTATAACCTCAAATTACTAGTTCGTGCCGTACGTTATTTTTCCGTATTTCACGTTTACATTTATAATGCGCGCATTTGTCGATTTTACCGCTGCTACCATATTTAGATGATTGAAACAACTAGTATAATGTAGTATTAGCTTTCTCACTTTTGTAGTTGTAATACACCCAAAACGTAGGCATGAGATGCCGCCAAAGTCAGCATTTTTTACAAAATTTTGTTCCGAAGAATTTTTTAAGTTTCCATTGACCTATAAATTTGACTCGTGTGAAGTTAGCGCCCGGAGCTAGCGCCCAAATGCAGCTCCCACCCCCCACTACCAAGCCAAACTCACACGATACACAAATCATAAAAGTAGAATATTAACAAATTATTTTCCCATTCAAAACAAGGTATTCTGACATGGTCTTATATGACAGGAAAACAAATTATTTAGATGTCTAACTAGAATTAAAAACTCAATTCTGTAAGTGGAGATAAAGGATAAAATAACCCTATTAACCATAAAATATTTTTTTCTATCAAAACCAAGTTTTGTTACACCATCTAATAATACACATAAAATCACTTATTAATATACCTATCTACAGAAAAAAAGACAAATCTCTAAGTGAGTGGGATCAAGGGTAAAATAACCCTAATAATTTTAAAATATTTTTCCTACGATCACTTTCCAAAGTAGGCTTTTGCACACTCAAATCTAACCGCAAAGTTGATGTTTTCCGTGATCTGTAATAGTTTGACATTATTGTCGCTCTAGCGCGTACTTTTCCGCTCGCCTATTTTTATTTACAATAAACTAAAGAAAGGTAGTAAATAATAGGTATATTAAAACAAAATGTAGGGCAGTCTGAATATTTTAGTTGAAATATTAATATTTAAAGATATTTCGAACGAAATTAAACTTTATTTTATAAAATTTATCTAGTATAAATATAACAGTAAGAAGGTACACCTAGATACACCTAGGTACACCGATATGCAATAGTGATTGCATATTTAAGTACCTACTTACTATTTTGTGCAAATAGTAGACTATGAAATTAATGAAACGTCAATATTTCATTTTTAGTTTATGAAAAAGCTATTTGAAAAATGGAGAGTGAGAGTGAATGTGAATTTTCAAGTACACCTCCAGATGTAGCAGATTTTGCTAAAAATATTTCTCTGAATCTTCTGCCGACCAAATCCAGAGATAAATATGAAAAACAATACAATATTTTTTCATGTTTTTTTTTTTAAATTATTTGTCTAAAAATAATGTGATCGTAGAAAAAATCTTGTGTGCAATTCGAGCAGAAAGTGCTTTGCCGCTTTCGGCAGATTGCCCGCGCTCCGCTACGCGTCGCGCGGACAACTCTCTGCCTCAAGCGACAAAGTATCACTTTCCGCTCTTAATACACAAATAGCTATTTTTCTTCCAAAACTAAGTTTTGTGACACCATCTAATAATACACATAAAATTACTTATAAATATACCTATCTACAGAAAAAAAGACAAATCTCTAAGTAAGTGGGATCAAGGGTAAAACAACCCTAATAATTTTAAAATATTTTTTTCTTCCAAAACCAAGTTTTGTGACACCATCTAATAATACACATAAAATTACTTATAAATATACCTATCTACAGAAAAAAAGACAAATCTCTAAGTGAGTGGGATCAAGGGTAAAACAACCCTTATAATTTTAAAATATTTTTTTCTTCCAAAACTAAGTTTTGTGACACCATCTAATAATACACATAAAATTACTTATAAATATACCTATCTACAGAAAAAAAGACAAATCTCTAAGTGAGTGGGATCAAGGGTAAAACAACCCTAATAATTTTAAAATATTATTTTCTTCCAAAACCAAGTTTTGTGACACCATCTAATAATACACATAAAATTACTTATAAATATACCTATCTACAGAAAAAAAGACAAATCTCTAAGTGAGTGGGATCAAGGGTAAAACAACCCTTATAATTTTAAAATATTTTTTTCTTCCAAAACTAAGTTTTGTGACACCATCTAATAATACACATAAAATTACTTATAAATATACCTATCTACAGAAAAAAAGACAAATCTCTAAGTGAGTGGGATCAAGGGTAAAACAACCCTTATAATTTTAAAATATTTTTTTCTTCCAAAACTAAGTTTTGTGACACCATCTAATAATACACATAAAATTACTTATAAATATACCTATCTACAGAAAAAAAGACAAATCTCTAAGTGAGTGGGATCAAGGGTAAAACAACCCTAATAATTTTAAAATATTATTTTCTTCCAAAACCAAGTTTTGTGACACCATCTAATAATACACATAAAATTACTTATAAATATACCTATCTACAGAAAAAAAGACAAATCTCCAAGTGAGTGGGATCAAGGGTAAAACAACCCTAATAATTTTAAAATATTTTTTTCTTCCAAAACCAAGATTTGTCTTTTTTTCTGTAGATAGGTATATTTATAAGTAATTTTATGTGTATTATTAGATGGTGTCACAAAACTTAGTTTTGGAAGAAAAAAATATTTTAAAATTATTAGGGTTGTTTTACCCTTGATCCCACTTACTTAGAGATTTGTCTTTTTTTCTGTAGATAGGTATATTTATAAGTAATTTTATGTGTATTATTAGATGGTGTCACAAAACATAGTTTTGGAACAAAAAAATATTTTAAAATTATTAGTGTTGTTTTACCCTTGATCCCACTTACTTAGAGATTTGTCTTTTTTTCTGTAGATAGGTATATTTATAAGTAATTTTATGTGTATTATTAGATGGTGTCACAAAACTTAGTTTTGGAAGAAAAAAATATTTGAAAATTATTAGGGTTGTTTTACCCTCGATCCCAATTACTTAGAGATTTGTCTTTTTTTCTGTGGATAGGTATATTTATAAGGAATTTTATGTGTATTATTAGATGGTGTCACAAAACTTGGTTTTGGAAGAAAAAATATTTTAAAATTATTAGGGTTGTTTTACCCTTGATCCCACTTACTTAGAGATTTGTCTTTTTTTCTGTAGATAGGTATATTTATAAGTAATTTTATGTGTATTATTAGATGGTGTCACAAAACTTAGTTTTGGAAGAAAAAAATATTTGAAAATTATTAGGGTTGTTTTATCCTTGATCCCACTTACTTAGAGATTTGTCTTTTTTTCTGTAGATAGGTATATTTATAAGTAATTTTATGTGTATTATTAGATGGTGTCACAAAACTTAGTTTTGGAAGAAAAAAATATTTGAAAATTATTAGGGTTGTTTTACCCTTGATCCCACTTACTTAGAGATTTGTCTTTTTTTCTGTAGATAGGTATATTTATAAGTAATTTTATGTGTATTATTAGATGGTGTCACAAAACATAGTTTTGGAACAAAAAAAATTTTAAAATTATTAGGGTTGTTTTACCCTTGATCCCACTTACTTAGAGATTTGTCTTTTTTTCTGTAGATAGGTATATTTATAAGTAATTTTATGTGTATTATTAGATGGTGTCACAAAACTTAGTTTTGGAAGAAAAAAATATTTGAAAATTATTAGGGTTGTTTTACCCTTGATCCCACTTAGAGATTTGTCTTTTTTTCTGTAGATAGGTATATTTATAAGTAATTTTATGTGTATTATTAGATGGTGTCACAAAACTTAGTTTTGGAAGAAAAAAATATTTGAAAATTATTAGGGTTGTTTTACCCTTGATCCCACTTACTTAGAGATTTGTCTTTTTTTCTGTAGATAGGTATATTTATAAGTAATTTTATGTGTATTATTAGATGGTGTCACAAAACATAGTTTTGGAACAAAAAAAATTTTAAAATTATTAGGGTTGTTTTACCCTTGATCCCACTTACTTAGAGATTTGTCTTTTTTTCTGTAGATAGGTATATTTATAAGTAATTTTATGTGTATTATTAGATGGTGTCACAAAACTTAGTTTTGGAAGAAAAAAATATTTTAAAATTATTAGGGTTGTTTTACCCTTGATCCCACTTACTTAGAGATTTGTCTTTTTTTCTGTAGATAGGTATATTTATAAGTAATTTTATGTGTATTATTAGATGGTGTCACAAAACTTGGTTTTGGAAGAAAAAAATATTTTAAAATTATAAGGGTTGTTTTACCCTTGATCCCACTCACTTAGAGATTTGTCTTTTTTTCTGTAGATAGGTATATTTATAAGTAATTTTATGTGTATTATTAGATGGTGTCACAAAACTTAGTTTTGGAAGAAAAAAATATTTTAAAATTATTAGGGTTGTTTTACCCTTGATCCCACTTACTTAGAGATTTGTCTTTTTTTCTGTAGATAGGTATATTTATAAGTAATTTTATGTGTATTATTAGATGGTGTCACAAAACTTGGTTTTGGAAGAAAATAATATTTTAAAATTATTAGGGTTGTTTTACCCTTGATCCCACTTACTTAGAGATTTGTCTTTTTTTCTGTAGATAGGTATATTTATAAGTAATTTTATGTGTATTATTAGATGGTGTCACAAAACTTAGTTTTGGAAGAAAAAAATATTTTAAAATTATTAGGGTTGTTTTACCCTTGATCCCACTTACTTAGAGATTTGTCTTTTTTTCTGTAGATAGGTATATTTATAAGTAATTTTATGTGTATTATTAGATGGTGTCACAAAACTTAGTTTTGGAAGAAAAAAATATTTTAAAATTATAAGGGTTGTTTTACCCTTGATCCCACTCACTTAGAGATTTGTCTTTTTTTCTGTAGATAGGTATATTTATAAGTAATTTTATGTGTATTATTAGATGGTGTCACAAAACTTAGTTTTGGAAGAAAAAATATTTTAAAATTATTAGGGCTGTTTTACCCTTCATCCCACTACTTAGAGATTTGAGTTTTTTCCATAGATGGATAAATTTATAAATTATTTTTTGTGCCATATTGGATGGTGTAACAAAACTTTGTTTTGATAGAAAAAAATATTTTATGGTTAATAGGGTTATTTTATCCTTTATCTCCACTTACAGAATTGAGTTTTTAATTCTAGTTAGACATCTAAATAATTTGTTTTCCTGTCATATAAGACCATGTGAGAACACCTTGTTTTGAATGGTAAAATAATTTGTTAATATTCTACTTTTATGATTTGTGTATCGTGTGAATTTGGCTTGGTAGTGGGGGGTGGGAGCTGCATTTGGGCGCTAGCTCCGGGCGCTAACTTCACACGAGTTAAATTTGAAAATTGGTGATAATGTTTATTGTTACGTATATTTTACCAACAAATACCAATACATTAATAAATATAATTTTTTCATTACCATTCCCTCATTTTTAGGGTTCCGCATCTTCGTATATATATATAAATTGTGATACTCGATATTTTATTATTTTTAACTATGCTATTATTAATTTTGTTAAGAACTTCATTTTTCGTCTCATAATTTTGTTTTCTTCGTCGAACGCACATGCGCCTGGTTATTTTTCTTTTCAGTTCTTTAAATATTTTTACCAAGTATTTTTGGCTTATATTCTACGTTTGGTACGGAACCCTAAATGTGCGAAGTCCGACACGCACTTGACCGATTTATTGCTAGATGTCTTAGTTATCTAGTTATCGATTTCGGTCCTGTATAGATCTAAATTAGATTAAGATATTTTTAATATTTTAAAAATTCAAAAAATAAGTATGGTAATAAAATGTAACTTATTTAAATATTAATCTCAATAAAAAGAGTCGTTAGACGAAGAAAAGTGCTGTTTTCTGGCAGACATAATACCAACTTTAGATTAATGTCTTCGTTGTCTTGTTCACCCGATCCCAAATCTGCAATATTAATCTTCTAAATTGCTTTTTAGTTGTTGAGTGGCCAATATTTCTCTTCATTACTACAGATTTGATTTATTAAGCAATGTCTAGCCACTGGCCCTCAACTATTTATTGATATTAATGAAATTTTAGTTTCTAGGTGAATTATATTCTAGCAGAGAAGTTTGCGAACTAATAAAAACTAGTAACTAAACAATTAACAAAGTTTTAACTATATATTTATTAGTTGTTAAACAAGTCAGTTAGTAAAAAATAGGGTTTAAATTTAATAAAATTAAAAGACAAAATTTAAAAAATCATTCATTACGTATTAAATAGGCTTAGAACGTAAACATTTAATTCATACATAATCTTCTCTCAATGAAATTTAATTTCAAATATAAAGTTTTAAAATAACAATAGTAAGAATTAATCCAAGACTGAATAAATATTATTTAACATTTCAAAGTAAGTCTCTTATCGCCATTTTTAGTCCAATAATAATTTGAAAATATGCTCCCTACTATTTATGTAACCCACCTTACCTTGGATCTCTTCTATACTGCCATTTTTAATCCACATATAAAATCGTTTGGTATATTGGTATTTTCTTTTAATTTCAATGAACAAGTTTCTTTATTAAATCTTAATAATAATATATAAAACACTGTAATTAATGTTTAATATCTTTAAGTATATTTTGTATTAATGTACGACTCCAATGCTTTCTCCGTCTATTGGTAGAAAGTATTACTAATAGTATCCCTCTTATTAATCGATAGACACTTTGGAAGGGATTCTTAGCTAGAGAAAAACGTTATAAGTTTTATGACGAATATGGAGTCGAATAACAGATGGCGTTGGTTGGTGAGTATTCAAGAACCCAAGGAAAAACAATAGATGTCGTAGCATATTTTTCTCTTGAATCAAAATATGTATTCTGCCGTACAAGGGAAAAACAAAGTATTTGCTGTAAATTTTATATAATTCACTCCTAGCTTTTTCGATTACGCATAGTTTAGCCGCTAGAGGGCGCGAAATTAATATAGTCTTTTTTATTGATTTTCAGTACAAATAATGTATAAATTTCCCTACAACTTTTTTTCGAATTCCCAATAGTTTAGCCGATAGAGGGCGAAAAAATATATTTTGTAATGAAATACTCTGTATGAGTCATTTTTATAAGTTAATTATTAGTTATTTGTTAAAAAGTTTGAATAACATAAATATTTGTGAATTTTGAATTTTATTATCGTTAGAAGTTTAATTTTAAAGCATTTATTGAGAATAATTGGTGTATAAAATATTTAAAATCAACAATTGTGGAGTTTAAAAAAAAAATCTTATTTGTAATATCATATCATTATTATAATATGAATGATTATTATTTGTATAATAATTTAATAGAGAAAGTTAAAATTTGGAAAGAATATTAAAGTAAATTTTTGCTGTATAATTAAAAAGTAAATGTCAAAAGTGATTAAAAAATTTTATTCATGAATCAAGTAACAAAAAAAATTTTAATTAGGGGGGGGAGACGACAGTTGAAAAAAAAATAATAAACAGGCATGTCAGAAATTTAAAAAAGAAAGTAATGTCTCAATTAATAGAATTTATCTATAAGTTTATATAAATTAATAATTGAAAAAAAGAATTATATAAAACGAAGTTGTATCAATAAAAGGCGATTGTTAATGTTGGGAGTCAGGAAAAAAGTTTAAAAATAAAAAAAAAATATTTCAAAAGTTTTAAGGGAACATTTTTTTTTGAAAAGATAGACACTGCTAATTGGTATGTTGGAGATGATTTAAAATGGAGTAGTGTAGGGGAAGCAATTTAAGAAGAATTTTGAAGAAGGCAGATAGGATAAAGGCTGAGGAAATAAATAGACGAAGCTGGTTTAGAGAAGGAAGAGTGTTACAGGATTTAAAAGTGCATTTGAAGGTGAAAGTCCGAAGAAGAGAAAGTGGACCAGATTTAAAATTTATTTTTATATTTGTTCTTTTGTAGTAATGTTTATTATTTTTTTTTTATAGTACCCAAATTGAGATCATCATAAATACATTACAAATGGCGCCCAACGTGGGGCGAAAGTAAAGTAAACGTGGGGCGAAAGTAAAGTAAACGTGGGGCAGCTCAAAGACATCGTGGGGCTAAATTAACCTGGCAGAGAGTCTTCTGAGATTTGTTTAAAATTTTTGAATATATTTGGAATATCACTAAAGAAATTCACATCAGGAATAACTATTGGTAAGATTCTTTTACTTACTATAAATTTATTGCCAATAGTAAATCTACAAAGTAATAGTTTAATTAACTAATAAATTTGATAGAATAATTTGACATTATTTGACAAATACAAAAAAAAAATTGACATAATAAATTTTGTAATAGTGACATTTCTGACGTAATTAAAAAAAAAATACAGAGTGGACATTTATTATTATACTAAAATTTAGTTATTTGATACAAGTGAAGTGTTAGAGTAAATCAAAATAAAATGGATTTAAGAGGGGGAAAAAAGATCGGACAAATGGAAGAAGAGGAAGAGTTGGAAGTAAGACAAGGAGATATTGAAGACATGCAGGAACAAAATATAGAAGAAATTCAAGACAGAAGTGAACATTTAAGACAGGAAGAACAAAAACAAGGTAAACTAGAGATCATGATGCAAATGATGATTCAGAAAATGGATGAAAATAGTAAAAAATTTGAAAAAACAATGCAAGATAATAGAAAAGAAGATAAAGAAGAACGCTTAAGAGAAATGCAAGATATGGGAAAATAAATGCAAGAAATGGGAAAAGATATAAAAAAGGATATTAAACAAGAAATTAAAGAGAACAAAATGGAAATGTTTAACAAAATAGAAGAATTGAAGAATTATACTGATAATAAAATAGAAGAAACAAAAAAAGAGATAAGAATAGAAATGATAGGACGAATAATAGAAGTAGAAAAAGTACAAGATGAAAAATTTGCAATACTACAAGAAAAAGAAAGAAAATCTAAAGAAGAAGTAAAAGTAGAAATTGAAAAAGGCAAACTGGAAGTACAAGATACCATAGAAATAATGGAAATTTTAGAAAATAAATTCAAGGATAATATTACAGGGATAGATGGCATAATAGAGGAAAAGATCAGAGAATCAGAAGAAAAGATAATAGAGAAACAAGAGAAAGTAGAACAAAGTATAGAAGCAAAAATTAAAACAGAAAAAAGAAACACACAAGCTATTAATAATTGGAAAATAATAAATAACCTAAAAAGAAATGGAAATGAAAAATTGTAACAAAATTAAAACGGAGAATACAACAATTGAATAGAAGAAATAGAATGGGAAGTCTAAAAAGGTATAGAGGACGTAAAGTCAAATTTAAAATTAGAAAGGAAATAAATTAATTGATTAACTGAAGATAACCGGAGAATGACAATGGATATGAAGACTATAGGAAGTCAGACATAAATTTAAATTAGTTATAAGAAGTTTAGTTGAAAAAAAATGAGTTAAAGTTAAATGAGTTAATGTGTCTTTAATAATTAGTCTCTTGAGCGAAGAATTTAAAAAATTTAAATATCAGGAATTGAAGGAAGTATAGAACAAATTATTAATGGACATAGGTATGGGAACAAAAGCATTAAAAAGGATAAAATGGGAAAAGGTAAGAAATAATTATGAAGATGGTGGTAAGAAGAATAGTACTAAAGAAAAGAAAATAGGATCTTGAAGATAAAATAATTAAAAAAATAAATAATAGTATGTAGTGCGGTAAAATAAATGAATTTAAATAGGGAATAAATATGAATTTAAAAAATATATGAGGTATATGAAGAGTTATGAATAAATATTATGAAGTATAATTAAAGTTTAATAATATAGGTAATTGCTACGAGCAAATAAATAATTAAAATAAAATTCAAGATAATATTAGAGAAAAGAAGATAGAATTTTATATGGAAAGATAGAAGTAAATAAGTTGGAAATGTAAAATGATACAAAGAAGTTAAGTAAATGAAGAAAGAAAATGTAAATAAGAATGAATTCAGATTAAAGAAAGAGTGAGAATAAAATATAATTATGTTAAATTAAATTTTTTTTGAGAGACTTTAATAATGACAATAGTTTTAATATAGAATAGAAAGTTAGGAAATTGACATTTAAAATTTTCCATAAATGGAAAATTTCAAATGTAAATTTGGGAATTTTTTATGAAATTGTTCACCCTGTATAGGGAATTTTATAAATTAATATTTTTTTTGTTTGAGCTGATAGTTAATTTATTTAAAGATTATTAAAAGATAAATGTTATATTTATTAAATAAGATAGGAGAGTTGATATGCAAGTAAAGAATAGGAAACGAAATGTATTATAGATAAATTGGCAATAAATTGAACAAAAGTGAAAGAATCTTAAAATTTTTTTAAAATAATGAAAGTTGTTATAATAAAATTGAAATTTTGGAATTGTCATACATGAAATTTAAGTCAGATAGTAAACAGGGAATATAATGTTAATAACCTAACTAAGGCTGAGGTATTACAAAAAAAATCTAGTGGTAAGAAAAAAAATAAAAAAAAGAGAATAAACAAAGGGTTGTCAAACAATAAGTTATAAAAATTTTTTAATATTTTGATATGGAAGGTTATGATAAGTTTATACATTAAACAGACAATTTTGAATGTTGTACAGAAGAGGGAATAAAATTATACATATACCAACAAGTAGAAGATGAATTTTATTTCATAAATTTAAGAAAGTGAAAAAAAATATTTAAAGGGATAACGAAGACATTTAAATTTATCAGTAAACGTAATGGGAATATTTAGAAGAAGTAATAACTAGAAGGAAGTAAGAATTGGTGTTGTAAAGAACAGGAGAAGTTAATAAGAGTTGTATCCAGATTTCAAAGCAAAAGCATAAAGAAGAGGAATATACGGATTAAACATAAATTTATATTTTTTTTTGTAATGTTTATTATTTTTTACCTCTCGCCCTTCAGATAAGAGAGGTATAGGAATCATGCTAAAAATTGGGTAGTGAGTTTTCAATGGATAAACACGTTTTGGGGTCCTTAGAATACGATTTTAATATTTTCGCGATGATGTCTGTGTGTGTGTGTGTTAGTGTGTGTGTGTGTTAGTGTGTGTGTGTGTGTGTGTGTTAGTGTGTGTGTGTGTGTTAGTGTGTGTGTGTTTGGATGGATGTTGTAGTAACGATAACTCAAAAACTACTGAATAAAAAAAATTGAAATTTTGCAGACAGGATTCTGATACCCTAGATTAGATCTGATTAGATTTTGGTGCCAATCGGACAACCGGAAGTCACAGTTGCTATGGGTGATGACGCCATTAGTATACAAAACGGCAATAAAGTTTTACACATATATTTTGTATACCCTACAGTTTATTTTCATCTCATTAAAATTTTCTAAACTTTTGCCATTGTTGCCAGATTTACAAAAATATAATTTTTTTTCATACTTTTTTGTGTCAACCTGTAAATTTTTGATTCAAAAATGGCGAGAGGTCATGTGCTGGCCACATCAGATTTTTTACTAGGACCCAGCCAAAATTCTGAGGTAAATTGTAAATATCATTACAATATGTAGGATGTTTTGCCTTATTTTTTAAATTTAGAGGACAATGTATTTTAGTGCAAAATGTTCTATTGCGAAGTTGTAGAGCATCAAATTCCCTAAGTTAAACTTTTTCTAGAGTTCCTCGTAGTTACACCGCTAGAGGGCGCGAATGTTAATTCATTTCTATAGTGTTTTGTTTCATATCGGCGGTTGATGTGGGTAGTATGGGTAGTGTTACCCACTCTAAAATTGGTGTTGGTAATTACCGACTCGAAACTTGCGAACAAAACCTCACACACATACAGGAACTAAACCCCAAGCTTCAAACTTTTACTTCACCAAGTTAAAAGCCGGAAAGGAAAGCATATACCACCTTCTCCTGTTACTTCCAACATATCCTCAGTCCGTCATTATATACCTACTTACTTATCCTACTTGATGAGTTAGTTGATTGGATATAAGTAATCTTCCGTTGCAACAGAGAGCTGTGTTAAGCACTTTCTTTGTGTGTGTGCTTTTTGTCTCTACCTTGTGAGGACAAGAAAGCGAATTAATAAAAGCATGATAAAATAAATACTTAACATGCATCACCTCATAATTTGCTCAGAATATCAGCGGATGATTTAAGCGGATATGTATGGTTTTGTTTAAACGCTCCTAAATTAGAATTTTAAGGCTAGATGAATTCCATCCAGCCCGTTGAGAAGCTTGAATTGGCTGAAAAATTTGTAAATAATTAAAAAATGTAAAAAAAACCGACATAAAATCTTACTTTTGTCTAATAGGAGTGGATTTTATTTCTGTGATTTCTAGCACTAACACCCAGTATAGTTAAAATTTTTTCTTCCCTTTTAGGAAGATCAATGTTTATAGAAGTTACTCTTAATTTAGTTTTGACGGAGAATTTTCCGATGCACACATGTCCAACCAGCAACCAGACCATAAAACAGATGTTATTTTGTTTTTAACCAGACTACCTGAGCCTAAAATGGGATTTGCACTATTCGAAAGACTCTACATTTAATTTACAATGTATTTTAGTTTCTTCGAATTACTATGGCCCGCCCATACTTCACCTTTGGTGAAGTAGGGCAAACTGTAGTATTGAAATCGTGCAAAAATCTTGAAGATTTTTTTGCTCCAAATGACTTAAAATGTCATGAAATGTGGAGAAAATTGATTTTTCGCGAAAAAAAAAAGTCTATGGATATCTGTGCGCACGATGACTCGAGAACGTTACGGCCGGTTCGGAAAATTCTTTCGGCCATCGGTTTTTATTCAAAAAAGAAAGACTCTATCAGAAGATGAGCCATGTCGGGTCTGAGGATCCTTGTCCCGTCTACCAAGTGAAACTTCTATTCGAGAAGGAAAGCAAATTTGTTGACAAAAAATTGAAAAATTTGAAAAAAATTTGAAAAATTCCGATTTTTTCGAATCGGACTTTCTTCGGCTGACGGAAACGGGCCGTATTCCTTTTACTAGTTTAGAATTGTAATTATAGCCAAAATAAAGATTTTTTTTAAAATTTTTGTAAATTTGTTTTATGAAAAAGTATAATGAAACAAATGAAGAGATCGAAAAGTACTAGGTGTGTGAATTATTTAAAAAAATTCAAAGGCTTACTTACCTAGCTATGAATTTTTTACAAAGAAATTGATTTTTTTTTTGTTTCTTAAACTTAATTTATTCATGAATTTTGATCCAGAAAACCTAAAAAAGGTCTACTTTAATAAAACTGAATTAAATATTAATTATTGATTTTAAAATTATTCGAAAAAAGTGACATACTGGGTGTAAACGGGTCATGGGCCCTATAGCTTTTAAACTCATTAATAGATTTCTACCAAGTTTGCCCTTGTACTCTTAATTTTATTAATTTCTTAGTTACCAGTTGCCATTTCATTAACATGAATAAAAAAAATAAACCAAGATGATTATTTATTGGTTTTTAATCATTATGTTTCTTTCTAGTAAACGAACTGCCAAGCTAAAAAAATTTAAAGCCAGTTTTGTCTCTGCTTTGAATTCAGAGGTAGTAGGGCCATCTGAAATGATTGAAACTAATACAGCAGCTACAAAGCGAGCTAATTGTAAATATAGTAACCTCATTATCTTTATTGTCAAACATTAATGTAAAATTATTTTTTGTAAAAAAAAAATTAATAATTAACTTTAAACCAAATATTTTATTTCCTTACAGTACTTAAAAATATTTTTTCTACAAGCGTGCGGAAAAGTATACTTTCCGCATGCATTTGAGTGCGGAAAGTTGTTACTTTTCGCACTGATTTTATAAATGCTAAAATGATTAAAAATTAATTCTAGCTTGGTTACTATGATTACTTTCAGATTAATGTTTTATTTATTAAGAAGCACTAAGACTTTTCCGCACTAGTGCGGAAAAGTTACTTTTCGCACTGATTTTATAAATGCTAAAATTAATTCTAGCTTGGTTACTATGATTACTTTCAGCCTAATGTTTTATTTATTAAGAAGCACTATGAGAATTTTTTTTTAATTCTAGGCGCTTGTAGAAAAAATATTGTTCCTAACACTTGCGGAAAAGTATAACTTTCCGCACTTGTTAGGAAAATAACTATATTGTTACAATTAATATAAGATTTGTATCACGAATTACCTTCATTATAGTCCTTTTCAGCGTTTTTGAGCCTTACGTCTCACATTCATACGAAATAAGTAGACAGAAGTGTAATAACAGTGACAGGGTTGCTCAGTACTGTTTGGAGTTATAACATCGCTTATATCATCAGTCTTTCTTTTGAGTATATTGTGCGACTGGCCAGGCGTTACAAGATTTGTCATCGTAATACTTCTGTTTTATTCACTTAAAACTACTCAACACTAATTTTTAATGGATCTGCAACTCGTTCCTGTACTGCAGCTGATAGATAGTAAAGGTTCGTTGTTCTCTTTAAAATTGGTGACATAATGACATATATGATGAAAAAATCAAGGAAACTATGATACTGATAATCAAATACGGTTCAAGAAAAAACATACGTACCGGAAATTCGTACAAAGACAGATGAGATAAGATATAGTTACGTAAATTGTCTTATTAATAACAAACTTTTGTGAATACAAGTCTCATATTTGAATGTCACTGAGGTAGATGGTAAGTTGAAAAAACTATACCAAAGAACTATACCAAATATTAATATAAGATCGCCAATGTTTAGTGCTTTCAAGTTTAGTTTTCTAGTAAGGTATTAAGAAACACCTCTTCTGTAGTTTATTAGTAAGAGTCGATTCGCTTTTTAATACACTACACATTACAATATGTATTATTATTTAAACTGCACATTTTCATAAGAATACTATAATAATCACCCACTTATCAAAACGTATTTTGATCACGTTTCTTTTAATCCGCACTTAATAAAAATGCTTGAAACTGAAGAACTGGTGTTAGTTAATTCTAATTTATTTTGTTTAAATAGTTAAAAATATGTTGCAAAATAAACGACAAGATTCTATAATCTCACAAAATAGCCTGGTGACAGTTCACAGTTCCTCATAACCACCGTTCGGTGTCATAACTTTCGTTGTAATCTTGTAAAATGCCTGAACTCGTGTACTGCAAATTTCATAACTTATTTTTCTAGAACACAAATCTCGAGAAATATAAATTTTTGAGATTTAATATTTTCAGAAATTAATTCTGTATACCTGATTTACTACATCTCCTTTTTACGTTAAAATTGGTGATCACAAATTGTCAAAACTATCAAAAACACACCTACACTTAAATGACATCTTCTTTATTACTGCTTAGATTTAATTCAAAAAAGGAGATGTCCTATTCCAATGTGTAAGCTATTACAGGTATAAATATTTCTACCAACAAAGACTTTCGTTCTTGAGTTTTTTACAAGGAAATTGAAATAATGAATTTTTTCAGCCACTTGCATCGCTTACTTTTCTCTGTTTAGTAATATATGTAAAAATATTTATATTTTACAATTTTAAGAATTGACTTTGTAACAAAAATGAGCGTCTTTACATATGACATTGGGGCAGTGCGGTTTTTCACTAGTCACATTAGACTGACTACGGATTTGTGAATATGTCATCCAGTTTCGAAAAGTATGTTAAATTTGGCACTTATCTTGTTCCAAGCATCCTTTTTAGTCTTTTGATATTCTACGAAGTGTTTATTTTTACGCAACCATTAAATTACTACAAGAAAACTTACCGAATTATTCTCGGAATTAGTACACTAAATTGATCAATATTTCAATTTCTTGAAACGAATAATTACCAGTTGCTATAGTTTAGCCTATAATAAGCCCATTCCATGGTTTACCTGAGTTTTGTAAAAACGGCACAATAAATCAAACCAAAGTAAAAAGACTGGCAATTTTATTACAAGCAAAAAAAAAACAACAAAAAAACTCAAGTAAATCTAATGAGGTAGATAACAATCATAAACTTATTCTACATTTCAACTTTATAATAAAAGGAACAATAGGGTATAACAGAACGATTTTTCTTGTGTTTTTAGAATTACAATTTTTATCGATTTAACAAATTTGTTACTGTTAAACCCTACATAGGTACATTTCTTTTTAAATAAAATCTCAAATGATCACAGGATGATTATTTGTACTAATACGGGTCTCTAAAAAATCTAAAAATATATTAAATTAATAAATAAATATATTCTAATAATACTGTCATTAAACATACTGATACAATATTTCCATAAGTTTTTGAACCATCATCAGTAGAAAAATCTAGAGAAACATCTTGAGTTTCGTTAACTGTCACTTCAGTAACAGTTGCTATGCAATCAGTAGAATTACTGTCACATTTACTACTGGTACAAATAGTAGTATTTGTATTTTGAAAAAATTTAAACATATCTACAAAAAAATCACAATCCCAAGAATTATTAGCAATAACAATTTCTTTAATATCAGGCAACTTTGTTAAAAACATTTGGTAATCAAAACTTGTTAAATTATTATCACTTATATCTAAAACGGTCAATACATTAGTAACATCAAATTTAAAATTAAAACTGATATTATTAATGGAATTATTATTTAACCACAAATATTTCAAATTATTAATGTGGCTAAAGTATTCAAAATAATCAATAAATTCAAATTTATTATTTACTAAATCTAATACTTCTAAACTATTTAAACCAATGAAACCATAAGGTTTAATTTGGTTTAGTAAATTGTTTCCTAAATGTAAAGATCTGAGATTTTTTAAACCGTTAAACGAACTCGTCTGTATTTCTGTTAAATTATTAAAACGTAATTGTAAATCTACAAGACTAGCTAATTGTTTAAAATTATATTGTACCAAATAACTAATACTGTTGTGGTTAATGTACAAGAAATTTAAATTTAATAAATTATTAAAAGCGTTTGAATGGATATTGTGGATCTTATTATATTCTAAATACATAATTTTTAAATTTTGTAGATGTTTGAATGTATTTTCTTCAAGTTTATCTAACTGATTGTAATTTAGGTATAAATATCTTAGATTTGATAATCCGGAAAAAGCTTCCGAGTTGATATAAACGATTTGGTTGTAGTTAAGATTTAGAATATCTAAATTTTCTAAATCTAGAAATAAATGATTAGTTAGAATTTTAATATAGTTTTTACTTAAATCCAGCTGTATTAATCTTTTAATACCATTAAAACACATCGTTTCTAAAGTCTGTATACTATTATTATGCAGGATTAAAATCTTCAGTAAAAAAAACGTCTGGAAAGCAAATTTCCTTAACACTCTAACACCGCAATTAGGTAAATCTAGGATTGAAATGTTATTCCTTTTGGGGAAATTGAATGTAGTCTCGTCTAAGACATCGATGCTGCAATTGTGACACTTGAACCAATGGGTACGATTCAAGGGGATGTCGAATATATGGAAAAAATTCATGTTGGCGTTGGTGCATGTCATTTGTTGTCCTTGAAGAAAACTAAGGTGAAACTTGCAGCTGGGATGGTCGAAGCTCGTCTGACCTGCCAGGGGTAGTAAAAGGGATACTAGTATTGGTATCCATTTTGCCATTGTCTCTAAACATGGAAAAATAAAAATAAAGATATGAGTTATTTTTACAAAAAGATATGCGTACAAATTTTGACAATTGTACTACAACGGCTCTCTTGAATACAAAAGAAGGTATCAAATTACATGTAGGTATAATAAATTTTGAACCAGATAAAACAATGATAAATACAAAATTAAAATAACATGCATTATTAGGGGTGACTTGGCTGTCCCTAGCGAGCGATCATCAAGGCGGTTAACGTTTTAAATATAGTTTTAAGAAATTTACATATTTGTTTTAATGCGTCCCCTCCTAATACCTGAAGAAAAGTGTAATTTGGCGCACGCGCGTTGTAAAATATATAATGTGGAGAATTTTGGGGAATAGCCGGTCGAGCAACGGGGAATAACGTCGAAGGCTATTGGCAACCCTTATAACCTGATCTACAGATATTGTGTTTTGAAAAGTTAACAACACTGACACGCAAGCTGTTATGTTCTATGTTGTGCGGTGCAGACGTTTCTCGCCTCTAGAGAAACGAATTATATTTTGAATCATTGGTGCACGCTTGCGCATTATTCATTTCGCATTCAACTTTGTAATTTTTTTATTTTTATTACAATTAGTCTTGACTATCTAAATCTAGCCTGTGTATTTAAAAAAAAATAAAATATAAATTCCATTTATTTCGTAAAATAAAAAATTCAAAATATATATCAGGATTCGAACCTGGAACTTTGATATGTAACGTCGACATGCGACCACTGTACCACACAGTTCACAGTGATTAATAATCAAACTTTCAAGTTAACGCACAATAAAAGCCGATTATTGCGATATGAATAATGCGCAAACGTGCACCAAGAATTCAGAATAGAATTCGTTTCTCTAGACAGCAGTAGCGGATGCGACGAATGTTTCAAAGATTCAAACCTAAGTATTAACTACTGCATATCTTTATAATTAGTGACGAATTACTTTTATTTTAATTGTGTTAATTAACATCTAAATACAGTTTTCCCACAGCTGCTTAGAAAATACACAAAAACGCACTGTCAACTTGCCTCGAAAAAAGGCAATTTCAAACAGCGTGTGTAAACGTTTACGCACGCAGTGTGGAAAGTAAAATGACAATAGAACTACTCATAATAACATAACATATATCAATGAATTGAGATAAAATCTAGCATGCGGACACTGTCACTACTGACATTTCTCATTAAAATAAATTCAAATTGCAAATTTAGAAAATAAAGTGGCAGCCGTAGGAAAAGTATAGTGTGTAACTCGTGTGAAAAAGCACTTTTAACACTTTGTGACTTGTGGAACTCGCCTTTCAGGCTCGTGCCACAAACCGTCACATGCGTGTGAAAAGTGCTATTTTCAACACTTCTTGCGCAATATACTATTTTCTACATATAGTAAGTAATGTGGCTAAACTTTTCTAATTGTGAGGGTATTTACTACCTCTTTGACGGCTTGCAAATAATTCACATCTTAATACAGTTAATCCACATATAGTTAGTAATGTTTATGCAAAATTTGAACTTGGCTAAACTTTTCTGAATGGTACTTTTGATTTTTTTCCTAATTGTGTAATTGTGTACTTTTGGTTTTTTTACTTAATTGTGGGGGTATTTACTACCCCTTTGACGGCTTTCAAATAATTCACATCTTAATACAGTTAATCCACATATAGCTAGTAATGTTTATGCAAAATTTGAACTTGGATAAACTTTTCTGAATGGTACTTTTGATTTTTTTCCTAATTGTGGGGGTATTTACTACCCCTTTGACGGCTTGCAAATATTTCACATCTTAATACAGTTATTCTACATATAGTTACTAATATTTAAGCAAAATTTGAACTTGGTTAAACTTTTCTGAAGGGTACTTTTGGTTTTTTACCTCTCGCCCTTCAGATAAGAGAGGTATAGGAATCATGCTAAAAATTGGGTAGTGACTTTTCAATGGATAAACACGTTTTGGGGTCCCTAGAATACGATTTTGATATTTTCGCGATGATGTCTGTGTGTGTGTGTGTGTTAGTGTGTGTGTGTGTGTGTGTTTGGATGGATGTTGTAGTAACGATAACTCAAAAACTACTGAATTAAAAAACTTGAAATTTTGCATACAGGATTCTGATACCCTTGATTAGATCTGATTAGATTTTGGTGTCAATCGGACAACCGGAAGAGGCACTTGCTATGGGTGATGACGCCATTATTATAGAAAACGGCAATAAAGTTTTACACATATATTTTGTATACCCTATAGTTTATTTTCATCGCATTAAAATTTTAGAAACTTTTGCCATTGTTGCCAGATTTACAAAAAAGTTAATTTTTTTCATACTTTTTTGTGTCACCGTGTAAATTTTTGATTCAAACATGGCGAGAGGTCATGTGGTGGCCACATCAGATTTTTTACTTAATTGTGGGGGTATTTACTACCCCTTTGACGGCTTTCAAATAATTCACATCTTAATACAGTTATTCTATATATATAGCCAGTAATGTTTATGCAAAATTTGAACTTGGCTAAACTTTTCTGAAGGGTACGTTTGAAGATTATTTTCGATTTTCTAATTCTAACTTTGCCCTAGAAAACCCTTAATGTTTTTATAGTATTTCTGATATATGGCAATATTTAATATTTTCATTTTATACGTTTCTCCCTACAGGTCCCTTAAAAGAATTTTTATACGAATAAAATCATTTTCCGACGTCACTGGTCACTTCGCTGCTGGATGAATATATATCGGCTGCCAGAAAGTGTCTGCTAAGTTCACACCGGTTTTTGAAACTGTATCTAGGAATACCCCAAAACTGAAGAGATTGCAAAAATATCGTTTAACATTTAAATAATCCTATTTCATTTTCCTAGAACTATTAATCCATCTTTCGCGCCCAGAAAGGTTACACCTTTAGAAGGGACCAAGGATTAAATTCAGGTATAACTGACCGTTGCGCTGAAATAGCCTCCAACCAATAAAATATCTGAAGATAAAATTTTAAGGACTTGTTTGTGATACCTAAAAAAAAACTTTTATATATTGGGAATTGAGGACATCCTATATGAAAGTGTAACTTATTTCCGCTACTATAGGCCATTAACATTTATAAATTGCCATTGTTCAGAATAATTACATTTGCGGTTAAGAATGATACATGAAGATAAAGAAATAAACAACTATTATGAATTATAATGGATACTGATAATTCTGTAATAAATTTAAGTATATCGAATTCAGTTACCTGTTGTAAAAATATACAGTTTGTCCTATCATATTGTTCAAATTTCTCGGTTATCTCAAATTTTCTATACATTTTGGCAACAACGCAATATTTTTTATTCTGTCATTTATTTTATGAATTAACATCATTATTAGATTTTCTGGCGTTAATACAAAATAAAATACTTACATGACAAATAAGTGAAACTTTTTATAATTTTATATTTTTTTGTCGTCACACAAAACAATAATATTTAGCAACTTTTATTCAACAGAACATGCATTGTAAGAATACTTTCCCAATATGGTAATAACCACTAAATTCATAAAAGCTTTACCAAATTTGACTCAAGGTTTAATATTCATTAGGCAACAGACCCACCTCAAGGCTTGAGAAAAAGAATTTTAATATTGTTTACAAAGAACACCGTTATTTATTGTATTAATGCAATGCAAATAAATTATAGATATTTAAATGATTTTTAGTATTATTAATTTCTAATTTAAAAATAATAATAAAAAACATATCATGAATCACTTGAATGTTAAATATTTTTTTACTAGATTTTAAATTAGGTAAAATATAACGAAAAAGTGAAAATTAGAGTGATTTACAGTTATACTACCACCAATACACAATAGGCGCTTTTAAAGTTGCCTAAGTACGGCAAACTTAATTACATTCAAATTTAAATAGTTTAAAAATATAAATAACAACTTCTATAAAGAAAATACTAAAATAAGTTAACAATTACAGTTAACAACCTTAATTATGAAATTTAAAATTAACACAACCTTTAAATAAATAGGAATAATTTATATATTCTAAGAGATTATTATGATTTTAATTATTAAATAAATTTCAAATTAAGAGAAAGAGTAACTTAATATATATATATAGATTTAATATTGAAAAATATTGTTACCCTTTTTCTACTGATATTTCACCTTGTTCTTCAACAACAACCGAAAAACTCTCTCACGAAACTACATTGTTTATGTTTACATCTGCTTAATGTCTTAAGAACTCACAAACAATTCACTTTTACCACTAATCTGCCGTTGTATTTTTAACTTTAATGGTTCGATGAAGAGAATGAAGACACTCTGAAGAAAGAAATCGTGGTACTCGAAGAAAACTATCGACCATTTACCTTTTTAAAAGATCGCTGGTTACCGCAGCGTGCAGAGCGGGCTGTAACATTATAATTCAACCAAGGTCAAACTCTTGCATGGGAATTGAATATCTCGAGCAGTACCTATCGAGGTACTGCGGTTATTTTTGTGAAGTTATTTCGTAGGGCTTGACGGAAACGCAGGGACGGACTGACCCAATAAGTCTTGTGTGATATTTGTTGGAATATTTACAAAAACTAATTTAATTTAGTATATCCTTATCAAAGAAGAAATAATATTGAGGGCTAGTATTTATATGTGTTAAATAAAACACTTGCTTTGAGCAATCAGCACAGACTAACATTTATTTAACATGAAACTAAAAAACAATGTTACCAACATGATAACCTAAAAAGTTCAGAACAACAAAGTGGCGGGGATTTCAAATGAGATATTACATATTTTTAACACCCTTACTATATCAAATTTGATAATTCATAACTAATCCCATACTTGACAAAAAATATGTTTGGTTCTGTTTTAATACATTTAATTTAATGACAACTTTTGTGCACTTTGACTATCATTAAATAACGTTATACAATTCAAAAACCCTAAAAATTCATATATTAAATTTCTAAAATAAATAGCTTCTCTAGAAGCCTGAGACATTGCCATGTATTCAGCTTCTGTGCTTCCTTTCCCAAGAGATTACAGAATTGAAAAGCTTAAAAACAAAGACTTTTTGTCTTTTTCATTACCTGCCCAATCTGCATCAACATATGTTTCTAATTCTGTATTCATTTTAAAAAACTTTAAACAATTCTTTTTAGTACCAAGCAAGTATCTAAGTATACGTTTTTCACATATCCAATGTGATTCATTATAACTGTTATTATACTGGCTTAAAAAACTAACGCTATAAGAGATATCGGGACGGGTCAATACAGCTGAATACATAAGACTACCAATCAGCTGTTGATAATGAAATTGTTTACTATCCTCATTTTTAGGGTTCCGTACCCCAAAGGGTCGAAATGGAACCCTATTGCTCTCACTCGCGTGTCCGTCCATCCGTCCGTCTGTCACACCGGTCTAGCAGCTAAACCGTTGGAGCTAAAGTCTTCAAATTTTCTCAGTATATGCGCCTTGTTGACCCAAAGCCATATAAATTATAAAAAATATTTTTAAATGTTTTCAAGGGGGCTCCCATGTAGCGCTGAAAAAAATTTTTGGCCAACCCCATCAAGTGAGGTATCGTTGAATAGATAAAGCCATATTTTTCGTTTTAAAAATATTGCAAAACGTAGGCATGAGAAGCCTCCAAAGTCAGCATTTTTTACAAAATTTTGTTCCGAAGTATTTTTTAACTTTCCATTGACCTATGAACTTGAAATTTGGTGAAAATGTTTATTGATACGTATATTTTACAAAAAAATACCAATATATTAATAAATATGATTTTTTCATTACCATTCCCCAATTTTTAGGGTTCCGTACCTTTGTATTTATGCGAATTGTGATATTCGATATTTTATTATTTTTCTCTGTGCAATCGTATTAGTTCTATTAAAAAAACGCATTTTTTATCTCATAATTTTTTTTCTATCTTTGTCGGTTACGCTGATATTAACAAATTTGTTCGTTGCATTTCAAAATTTGTTAATAGATCTAAGTATATTCATAATTTTTTTTTCTTCGTCGAATACACATACGCCAGGTTATTTTTCTTTTCACTACTATAAATCTTTTTACCAAGTATTTTTGACTTATTAGTTCGAATAAAATTTTAAAGTCCTTTAAGAATCCTGTCTCTGCACAGCTGGCTTATATTCTACATTTTGTACGGAACCCTAAATGTGCAAAGTCCGACACGCACTTGACCGATTTATTATTTCTACTAAAAGATATCTTAGTCTCTAAAGGTGTCTTTACTGGATTACAATTTTCCATCTTTTTATGCAACAATTGGTACATGTATTGTTCTTGATTCAAAGTAATTGAACCATCCTGTTTATCTCTTATAATTTGAATTCCCAAACACATCTTTGCTTCACCCAAATTCTTAATTTTAAATTTAGAACTTAATTGGTTTTTTAAAAATTCAGTTTCTTTAAAATTATTTGAAAATATAAAAAAGTCATCGACATATAATGCTATGATTGTTATTGAATTATTTTTACAATTTTTTATATATACATAAAGCAGACTTCTAGAATTCTAGATTCTAGAAAATTGCTGGAGAGACAGCATAATAGAGCCAATACCAAACTCTGAAATTCATTTATCATTTCATGTAGGCGGTTTACCTATTTACAATACTTCTAGATATGAATTTTGGCCCATTCTTGCCAAAATTGAAAATGTTCCTGAACTTTCCTCCTGCTGCTTGGACTTAGGAATTTACTATGGCAAATGTAAGCCAGATTTGAAGGCTTTTCTACAGGATTTTGTTGAAGACATTATGAGATCAATCACAAATGGCATAAAAGTGAAAGACTGTTTTAAAGACTATAAAAATTAGATGTTTTAAATGCGATTCGCCAGCAAGTGGTTTCATTAAAGGTGGATAAAATTTGGTTTGATTCTTTCAACACTTTTTTTTATGAATTTTCATTTCAGGGACTGTAAATTCCAATCATCATCATGGTTGTTCTAGATGGAGAATTTTTTAAAGAAGGTCACATATAAGTATTCACAGACACAATGCTATTTTGAGAACTGATACCTCATTTCCCCAACGCTGGGATGAGGACCGCCATAGAGAAACAAGTCCACTAGAGGCTCTGCCAATTGATATGTTTGCAGATTTTGTTGTAGCTGATCCACTGCTACTACTGGATTTAGGAATCAGGTTGGCTTCATGAAAGTTTCAACTTCAAAACCAAGTTCACTGCAAATGCAATCAATGAAACGTCAAATTTATTATTATCATTCAATAAAACTTTACTCACAGAGATTCACAACGCTGTTAGAGGACTGGAAACATTTATTCTATATCTTGGTCCAGTGGTATTGAAAGACTTCTTGAGTCCAGATGTTTACTTTTTAAATTGTTTTTGTGGTGTTACAATCTGTTCATCACATATCCATTTGAAATACTTAGATATTGCTAAAGATCTATTTAATAATTATGTTGAAGAATTTATAGATGTATATGGCAAAGATTCTATAGGAAGTAATGTGCGCAACTTGATTAAGTTGTTGAAGATGTATCCTTTTTGTAGGTGGTTACCGAAATTCTCTGATTGATGATAACATCTTCGATCAAGTAACTGTTAGAGAAGAGCTCACCCTAAAAAATGACAAAAAGAATAAGTGCTTTTTAACCAAAAAATCTGAAATTGTTTCAATGGAATATGGTACTTATTCTGATTATATCACGCATACTGTAATAATGTCCTATATTGTTACTTGATTAATAATCGATAATCATTCACCATATACTGACTAATAACTACAATGATAGATAGTCACGACATCTATCGTATTGGTTGATGGGTACCAACCGGGCAATGCGTTTAGCAGAATACAATTCTGTACAACTTGGATTGCCGTCAGATGGAGAAACCCATCAACCATCATAATGCCTAGGGGGGAGCGGGCACCTCGCAATAAAATCAAAAACAAATATAATAAGTTTTCGAAACTATACATTCCGACCATTACCATACATGTTTCATCCTTATAGGAATCTTCAGTGGCACTTTGTCGGAATGCATAGTTTCAAAAATTTATTCTATATACCCCAAATATTTTTATGTAAGACCACAATGATAGATAGTCACGACATCTATCGTATTGGTTGATGGGTACCAACGGTCGGAATGTATAGTTTCGAAAACTTATCTATTTGTTTTTGACTAATAACTGATAATCACACTTGGTACTTTTAATGCTAAAAATCTAGTAGGTATGCTGTCATCTTTGTCATTGCTTTTGTACTGTAAATGTAAATTATTGAGCTGTCAAATTTTGAAAATGTCATTAATTCGTGATATAATCTATTTAATACAACTCGTGGTATCGTGTCTATCGATAATCCCATGAATTAATGCACTCTAAATATAATTTCACTCGTCCTGCAGACTCGTGAAATTAATATTTGACAATACGTTTCGTGAAATAACTTAAGGGATTATCGATAGTCAAGATGCCACTCATTGTATTATACATGATAATAAGCGTGTTCATATTAATGGAAAAGCTATCAATGAAAACCGCCCTCTTTTTGTTAATCCTCTTGACTTACATCAATATTTTTATGTCCAATGTTAAATTATTTAATGAAGCTAGATGATATTTAATATAAATTAGTTTCTTTGAATTTAAAAACAGTTATATATTTTTATCTTTGATATACACCTTTTAATATAATATTCCATATAATATTCCTAAACCAAATTGATAATATATGAGTTAACTGAGTTTATATATGAGTTAACTGAGTTTATCACCTATTGTTTGTTCTGAATTTGTATGTACTTAAATGTTTTGAAAGTAATAAAAACATTGTATTTCAGAAACTTGAATTATATTTAATGAGAAATAACCATAATTAAAACAAAACAAAACAAAATACAACAAAACAACATTCATGTAAGTCAAACTGAAAAAAAAATCACAATATCAAAGTATCAGTTTTTAATATATTCTACTTGAGTATCTGCATTATTTTCTTTATCGTCCTGTAGTGTTGCTTCTACGTCTACGACAACTCGGGAAAATTACAACGGTAATTTTTCACTTTTTTGCCAATTTGTGTTGTGAAAAAATAAATTTTGCCGCTCTTTTTTTATTAAAAATTAAACATCTTGCTAACTTGATATCAAGTTAGCAAAACAACTGAGTAAATAATGACGATATCAAAAAACTAAAAGCTGGAGAATTTGCCGCTTTTTTGTAGTTACTTAGTTGTGAAAAAAAATTTGGGTGGAGCCCTTTTCGGCACAGCTGTCAGTTTTACGCGAATTTAATCTTTTGTCCCTCTAAAGGTGTAGGCTTTCTGGGCACGAAAGCGGGATTAAGGGTTCTAGGAAAATGAAATAGAATTATTTAGATATTAAGTAATCTCTTGAAATGTGGATTATTCCTAGATACAGTTGAAATAAAATTATTGTTAAATTATTGGTTTTATGAATGGGGTTGTCTTATTTTACTACTCTAAAACTCCTAATCGGGTATATTCAAATGTATCTATGTTATTCTCGATATTCAGTTAAATACATATGTAAAATTAAATAGTACACTTAAAAACTGGAAATATAAAAAACGCGATGTGTATTTAACGAATTGAATAAAACAATACAAGAATAACACACTTTCAAGGTGTCAATTTATTAAAGCAGTTTCGTATCATTATAAAAATATAATATAATTTTTATTCGGTATTTTATACTTTTTTATGTTGAATTTTTGTAATACCTAGTATAATTTTTAATCGGTATTTTATGTAGCTATTTTATATTTTTCTTAGTGTTGTATTTTTCTAATAGTATATTTTTTGTGATCATATTGTTTTGTATTAATTATGAGTTTTTTTAATTTGTTTTAGATATAGTTTAAACAATTTTTTTTCAAATCATTGTTTTTATTTGGAGAAAAAATTCTTTACAGTTTAAAAATTTTCTAGAAATATAAACTTTACCATAGAAATCAAATGAAGGATATTTATTTGAAGAAAAAAAAAATAAAGATCAGTTACTTTATGGTTGAAAACCACTGTGCCCAAAAGGCCCACCTAATTTTAAAACTTGAGGCCAAAAGACCGGTAGGATTACGGAACCCCGCTGACAAAATTGACCGCTGGGACCAAGTGAACAACACCCAAAAATTTTGCCGCTCTATTTTTTTATTAATATTTGATATTTGATATCAAGTTAGCGAGTACTGCTTCACACGAGACAAGACAAGGCAAGATTTTCAAAAATCTCGTCTCGGTCTCGTTAGTTAAGATAAAAAAAAGTCTCGTTTCAGTCTCGGTCTCATCTCGCAACCGTTTGTCTCGTCCCGTCTCGTCAAATCTGGTTATTGCTAGAACTTATTTCTAAGATAGTACAAAACGAGGTATTTATTAATTAATTAATGTATGCGTGATTATTTATTTATTTTTGTTTTTTATTTGGACGTTACTAATTCATTACCTGTACAAATTATAATTATAAACATATTGTAATATAATAAAATACAACTTTATTTCATTCATACACGTTACAATATTTTCGCAGACATACATTTTACATTTCGTTAATGATCAATGTTAATTAGTTTAAAAATATTATATTATTATAAATTATTTTTTATATGGGAAATAACTGATCAGACACCGTTTTAAAAAAATTACAATTGTCGAAATTGAACTGGAAAGCATGTTACTGTTGATTTCGTTACTCCTATTTTCAATAGAATTAAAAATTTTATTTAAAATGTTTTATTCTGCACACATACCTTCAACAACAAATGTATAGTTTCTAGGTACCCTTTGGGTACCAAAGATTTAACACGTTCGCTGCTCCTGACTCATTAATAAGCCATGCTCTATATTGGCCATGTGCTCGTGACTTATAAATGCTTCATCTGTCCTATATGTATTCGAGCATTCATTTGTAGGATAGCACTGCAGCTGTCGAGTTTATTTTACGTGAGCCTGTCTTGGGTGTTAGAAGAATAAAAAACAGCATTTGTTATTACCACATTAGTTGTAGTAGTTCTTGGACCAAAAACACCTTTGAAGCAGTTAGTGCAAAAAATCAAAGATCTTTTTTCACAATGATATTGTGCAAATAGAAGGTAAGCCTCAAAGGATAAACTGGAGGAATTTAAAAATAGTTAGTCTAATAGCCTCATATCTCAGGTTAGTAGATTGTAATAAAATTTCAGCCTTTTATGATATAAGGGGTGTGCTAATTACCACTAAAATTATTTGTTTGTGACACAATCACTTTATCATTAAAATAGAGGTGTTTATGGAAAGTTATACAATTACTATTTTTAGGTGCTGTATTTGAGATGCGTAAATGTGCGGAAAAAAGTTAAAGACATAATAAAGATTTTTTAAAAGAGTGCCCGAACGTTTATTGAATGAAAATAGAACAGGTAACACACATAATATATTGTTATGTTATTTACACTATCTCAATTTTGGTTGGGTTCTGTTGAAAAATAATAAACATTACAAAAAAAATTATAAAAAATATACAAATTTTGTTTATCCTGTTATCTGTCTCTTCTTCTTTTATATAAATTTACTTCTGAACCATGATCTAATCCTTCCAATTTCTAATCTTCTAAATCAATACCTTCCTACTTTATTTTATTGGCTGCTTCTACTGATTTCCTGTTAATTTTACACAGTAATAACCTTTAATCTAAATTTCTCTTCTTTTATAAATAACATTTTTACACCTTTTCTTTTAAATAATTAAAATTCATACTTTAATAGTATTGGTATATAATTTCAATAAACTCTTTCTGAAAAATCTTAAAATGACATTCCTCAAATTATCTCATTTTTTTTAATCAATAACAATCTGTTTATTATTTTTCTTACCTTTTCAATTTTTTTACCACTAAATTTTCATTGGTATCGCAACCTTAGCTTAGTTTTATTAACATTCTATTCCCTGTTAACTATCTGACTTTGATTGCTTAAATTTAATATATTATGATTCCAAAATTTCAAGTTTATCTTTACAAATTTTAAGATTCCTTCACTTTTTCAAATTTATTGCCAATTTATCTATAATACCTTCATTTCCTTTTCTTTACTTAAATATCAACTCTTCTATTACATTTAATAAACAGAACATTTAACTACTAATAATCTTTTAATAGATTAAATTTCAAATATAACTTTATCAACATTAATATAAAATAATATCCTGTTTATGATATTATTTAAATTATTTCAGACATTATCATATATAATAATATATTATACACCAAGGTAGAGAAGTAATTTTTCTCAGCCGAGCATTATTATACCGAGATGCGAAGCATCGAGGGATAATAAGTTTGAATATTTATTTACGCTCTATATAATGAAAATATTTTCAACCTTCGGTGACTTCCGGTTGGACCAGAAGTAGATCTCAACTTCGTTATTTCAAATGGAAAGTGTCATGTTTTTTTCAATTTTTGGATTTGGCATAAAATTTTGCCTAAATAACTATTAGCATCTCATAGCTCTAAAGTACACCATTTTTGAAATATTTAGGATTTTTTTATTTTTATTTTTGAAAAACACGAGTCCATATTATCTATTATTTAATACGGGGTGTTTAGAATCAACCACCCCAAATTTTAAAATAATCCGTTCCTTCGTTCTGAAGATATGAACTTGACCCGACCCTCTGAGTATAAAGAATTATTTTTCAAAATATATTATTATAATCATTATCTGATTTATTGAACGTGCGGTAAAAATTAACATTTCTAATGTAGAATTTATAAAAAAAAGTTCCCAACTCTTTTTAGAACGGTTATTAGAGAACTGCGTGGTTGGCCTAATCGAAACGCACAAGACTAAAAAGAAGAATGAATAATTGGATTACGATTACAAAATCACGATGAGGCGGAAATGAGGGGGAAATGTTCGTAGTAGACTGACTGGTCGATTTCCGGCCTCTTTGATTTAGTTTCATTATAAATAGGCTAATATACAAATTGTAATAATCTAGAAAGGATGTTTTATATTTTTGGAAAATGATTTTTAACTGTGTAGGTATTTTAAAATTTTGATTATCTGAAGATTTTGATTTATTCTGAACTTTCCTTTTTTTATTTTTTATCTAAATTGTTTAATAAAATTTCAGAATCTTTCTTTATTTTCAGTTTAATTACCAAAACAAAAAAATTGTTCAAATAAATCTAGTTTTTAGCCAGGTTTTCTAGATTTAAATAATTTAATTTTATAAATTTTCATAAATTTTGATATTTTATCTATATTCAATATTTAAAAAATTTTTTCTTATTGTATTTTTGTACTTAAATTATTCCTGAGAAGGTAAAATAACGTATTTCATTAAAAGGAAGGAAGTGGTATATTCAATTATGGTACATCCTGATTGGGTAGAATTACGCATGCATTGGATAAAAAAATAGTCTATAAATTTGCGGTGTTTTATATTTATCTAGTTATGTCTTTTTCAGCCATACTGTATAAAATTATGCAACCAAATAAGAGCGATCAAATTGTCTTTTTTGAGTAGGCATAACCAGACTTACAAGGTTAATTCTTATTCTTATAATTCAATATTTTTATACAGAACTTATTTACTTAGTCATTGTTATTTATGCTTGAAAAAACTTGTTACACCTACTGGTGACGATATGAAATTACCAAGTTCAGTGTAACACGATACTTAATATTTTCTTTTCTACAGAGTGATTTAAAAATAATAGTTTTATAGAAACAATATTTGGTAACTTACATTGTTGTAATATAACTTTAATATAAGATCAATCCTTTTTTTCCAGAAATTTCAAATTCTGTCAAAATGAAACAGGTCATAACTAAATTAAATATATTTGGAAATCTGCGAGAAAAAAAAAAGTTGAAATGGAAGAGAAATTTAAAAAATTAAAATTAGTGATGTATATAATAGTGATGTTATCGCTATATACGCTTTAATAATTTTTAATTTTAATTTTCACCTGAAGATAGATAGATATTACATAGGTATATCAATTTAATTTAATTCTTAATGAACGAGTTAGAAAAAAATTTCAAATTTTAATTCTTGAGGTAATAAAACACGAAGTCAAAGTACCACAAATAATTTATTAAAGTTGAAAGTTGAAAGGATGACTAGTTTCGGCGAAATTCGCCATCATCAGGCCTAAAACGACTACCTTCAATAAACTTGAAGTAATATGATAACACATTTTTATAAACTTACTAAAGTATTCATGGGTTTATTTTTTAAATGAAAATAAATTAAATTAACTGGTCATAAATGCCACAATATAAATAAATGAACGAATTATTAATAAATGGTACAAAGTGGTTGATTTATTAATTAGAACAAGGAAATGGAAGTGACATTATGCCCTAACTTGGACATCGTGTGAGAAGGAAGGAAATAAACCAAATATGTACAAGAACAAGAGGGTAGATTCCACTAGACAGGATATCGTTAGAATTATATCGTTCTTGACGAATATGTAAGGTGGCACAGCTTGGTCGGTAAAAGGATAGATTCAGGCTTGCAACATGGAAGAGGACACCATTTGGTAAAAAATGATACTGTAAGCAACCCCACGGGTGGCGTACCAGCACAACTGTTGCAACAATGAAACAATGATGATCACCGATAAATCTGAGAATCAACCACAAAACCATTATAAAATGGAGTGCGCATATAGAATTGACAACTGACAGTTATCCCATGAATACAGTGTACCAATCATAATTAGAAAAAATCTGATGTGGCCAGCACATAACCTCTCGCCATTTTTGAATCAAAAATTTACAGGTTGACACAAAAAAGTATGAAAAAAAATTATATTTTTGTAAATCTGACAACAATGGCAAAAGTTTAGAAAATTTTAATGAGATGAAAATAAACTGTAGGGTATACAAAATATATGTATAAAACTTTATTGCCGTTTTGTATAATAATGGCGTCATCACCCATAGCAACTGCCACTTCCGGTTGTGCGATTGGCACCAAAATCTAATCAGATCTAATCTAGGGTATCAGAACCCCGTATGCAAAATTTCAAATTTTTTTATTCAGTAGTTTTTGAGTTATCGTTACTACAACATCCATCCAAACACACACACACACACACTAACACACACACACACACACTAACACACACACACACACACACTAACACACACACACAGACATCATCGCGAAAATATTAAAATCGTATTCTAGGGACCCCAAAACGTGTTTATCCATTGAAAACTCACTACCCAATTTTTAGCATGATTCCTATACCTCTCTTATCTGAAGGGCGAGAGGTAAAAAATGGAAAAACTTTGAAGGGTGTTCGTATTAAAATTTGACATGTTGTAATAATCAAACCTAAAAAATATTAACTAAGAGTAAGATCGGGTGCAGGAAGTGGGTAACCAGAGCTGGGGCGTTACTAAAAAAGAAGTTTACCGTTACTTTTGCTGAAAAGTAACGCGTTAGATAAACGTTACCGTGACTTTTTTTACAAAAGTAATGATTTATTGAAACTTAGTTACTTCAAAAGTAACGCATTACTTTTTCACACCTTCTTGTTGTTCCATGTCTTCTCGTTCTTTCATTATCCATCTCACCATTTATCACCATTAATTGCACATACATACAAAAATGTTTTCAAATAAAGTTGTTTGGTTGAGATTGAATTTTTAAAACCCTATCCAAAAGACAGTGACGTGTGAAATCGACAGGATACAAAAAAATGATAAAAACATATTATTTCACATTAAACGGCGCTAACAGCAGCTGCATAACCGTAGTTTTAAAGTAACGTGTTACTTTTTACAAAGTAACGCAATAACCGTTACTTTTCACCCACTTTAAAAAGTAACGAAATTACTGGTAGCGCGTTACATTTAGTAACGCGTTACTCAAAAGTAACTTTTTAGTTTCGTTACTCTCAGCTCGGTGGGTAACGAACCAAATAGTACTGAACTGAATAAAAATGAAGTATTTAAATAGTGGAGACTTACCAAAGAATTTAACCAATATATTGTTGCCCCCCTTTATATATAACTCATTGCGAGCATTTGTATTATAGGCCTGATGATGGCATTAGTATGTCAAAACTAGTTGTCAACGCCCAACTATTTCATTAACGATTATTGTGGTACTAGATTTTGAATTTTAGTTTTTCATCCGTGGACCACATTTGAGATTATGTATAACTTTTTGGATTTTTGAATATTGTTTCATGGATAAGCTTTTAAAGGATTTAAATCGACACAAAATCTTATCTCAAAATCAGCACTCATTTTGTGTAGACCACAATATTTTACTGAAGTGTTGGTCTGGATACGGAGTGAATAACGCTTCACTAAATTAGATTAGATACTTTTTACATAATTAAAAACATTTTTTTTTTTCGAAAAACTGTTTTGACACTGTTTAAACAGTTTTAAAACACTTCATTTTCTTGAACCATTAATGACGTCACACTCGATTCTGGTTCAAAACGTTTTGAAAGCGTCTCAAAGACCGTTTCATTTCGGTAAACTGTCGAAAAATCTTATCTCTTAACCTCACTTCACTTTCAATGTGCTTTTTTGTGTTGTGATATATGTATTTATTTTTTTATTTTTAAATAGTTCAGAAAAATGGAAGAAGAAATGGTAGAACTAATTTTAGGAAAATTTCTGCTCATTGTCAATGAAAAACAAACAAAAGTAATTGACTATTATATTCTGAAGGTTTCTTTAAACCATTTTAGGTGATGTATTTGCGCAGCAATATTTTCAACAACTGACAGAAATTGAGTAGTTCAAAAAAATAAACAATTGCCAAATGGGGAATCTGTTGCCTCTCTCCAGAACCCAAATAGAGACTGATAAAGTGGCCACAGTGTATTTTTTAGCTCTACAAAAAAACTAAATTACAAATTTTCTGATAAATGTACAGCCAAAAATTCTCTCTGATTAGAAATTGCACAAAATATGAATGCAGTTGGTGTTTCACAAAATTCACAACACCCATTTTAATTTGAATTTTTGGCGGTTTTAGAATGACAATTGACGTGCACGTGACGTTTTAAAATGAAACATTTTTTCAATTCATAAAAGTAGTGACGTCAAGGTAGAAACTGTTTTAAAACGGTCTTTGAAACTGTTTCGTCAAAAAAATGCTTTAAAAGTCAATACGTTGACATAAACCATGGCACAGTATTATATTTTAAATCTGGTAAGATTAATATGGAGCATGGTATTTCCCACGGGTCTATTTTGGGCCCAGTTCTTTTTGCCTGTTACATAAATGGAATTGAAAATGTTTCCAATGATGCGATGGTTACTTTGTATGCACAAAACACGTTTACAATAATTTCAAATAAAGATAACATTAGTCTCAAGAAAGTATTAATGTAAAAAAAACTAATGAGATTTCCTAATTTTCAAAAATCTGTAAATGACTTTGATTTGAGTGTAAATGTTATCATTTCCTTTTCTCAGCATATAAAATTTTTTGGTATATCTCTAGATGAACGCATAAATTTTAAAATGCAATGTAATAAAATTATTGTGTCACTAAATTCAGAATGCTACAAATTTAAAAATTTAAGAAAGTTAATTCACTTATGTCATGGTTTAATCGAAAGTAAGCTTAGGTATGGCTGTGTTTCTGGGGAACTTCAACTTCTTTCTCCGTTGTATTTTTTGCTCCAAAAAGTAGCCTGATGTATGACAGGTGTGTCGAGGACATTAATTTTACCCGGCCTCTATATTTACGAATTATGTATTTTTGTTTTTCAAAATAAAAATAAGTTTTCTCTTAATTATACATATCATGAAAGAGAAATACGACAAAGATTTGATTTTCATATACCTTTTTGCAACTATAATATTAAGAAAAAATCGCCATGGGGACTTAAAAATATTTAATAATTCGCCTGATGAGATAAGAAATATGTCAAAAATAAATAGTTTTAAAATTGCTACAAAAAATTGGGCGTACATGATTTCGGCTGTGAGGACATGAATTCGGCTGCGATACTAAACCGATTAGCCCAGGACATACTCGAATTCGGCAATGTCTACCTGTGCGTTAATCTCTTTAAATTTATAAATTTGATTTTGCTTAAAATGAAAAAATGCTGCAAACAATATTTAACGAAACTTCAGAAAAACACTAGTTAGTTTGAAATTTTTATTAAAAAATCTGATGTGGCCAGCATATGACCTCTCGCCATTTTTTAATCTAAAATTTATACAAAAAAGTATGAAAACTTTTTTTTGTATATCTGGCATTGAAAATTTTAATGTTACGAAAATAAAATATAATGTATATAAAATATATATGTAAAACTTAATTACCATTTTGTTTAGCAACTGTCACTTCCGGTTGTCCGATTGACCCTAAATCTAACCAGATCTAATCTAGGGTATCAGAATCGTGTATCCAAAATTTAAAATTTTCTAATTCAGTAGTTTTTGAGTTATCGTTACTAAAACATCGATTCTAACACACACACACACAGACATAATCGCAAAAATATCGAAATCGTATTCTAGGGACCCCAAAACGTGTTTATCCATTAAAAACTCGCTACCTAATTTTTAGCATGATTACTATATCTCTCTTATCTAAAGGACGAGAGGTAAAAATGAGGAAGAGAATAGGAAATGTCAGTTTCACGTTATTATTATATACGTCGATGGATATTAGACTTTTTGATATGCTAGAAAAAATAAGCATACACGGAAAAAAATGTATAGTAAACTGTATTAAAAATATAATAATCTTTAATAGTATATTGTTTAACGAGCAAGGAATGATAGTTATTTCCCACGAGTATGAAGTTTGCAGCACGAGCCGCATGAATTTCAAATTTAACGTCATTCAAAATTTCTATTTAGGTAAAATTAAAATATCAATTACACTTAGTATAAATGAGAAGTTTTGAAAAATGATTTATAGGACTTTTCATATTTTTCCTTAGATAATTCTGGAATTAAACTTAAACATGCCTGATTTTAAACGTTTAGCTATATAAATATACGAAAATAGAACTGTCATTACTTGAAATTGACATTCCATGAAAGACGTGATTTATTGAAATAATTACACAATAAATTATTGTGTTATCAGATACGGAAATAAAATTGGAGACATACAATGTGTTATATATATGTTGTCTTGTGGCTCATGTGAGTGAAGGCCGCGACAAGACGGTTGACAGAATGACAGAAAGGCGGGGGGGGGGCAACGGCCAGTGAGCGGGAGAGATCACATGGGTGGACACATGTTTGTACCACAAGAGTATAATAAAAGTTATCTTGTTAAGTTATACGAGTTTATATTTAGAAACCTTTACATGGTGTCAGGTGTAAATATAAAAAGTACTCGCCAGTTGAGTAATTGTTAAGAAACCGAAGAAGAAAAAAAATGGAGGCAAAGCCACCTAAAACTCTGGAAGAGTCTTCCAATATGCGAGAAACATGGAGAAAGTGGAAGCAAAGATTTCAAATATATATGAAAGCCACTGGAAAAGATAAAGAACGAGACGAAGAAGTAAAAATTGCAATATTTTTGAATTCAATTGGAGATCCTGGTATTGAAATATTTAACACGTTTCCAAGTAGTGCAGTGACTACATTAGAAGATGTGATTACAATGTTTGATGGGTACTATGTTCCTAAAAGAAATGTGGTCATGGAAACTTTTAAATTTAATAGTTTAAAACAAGATCCGGAACAGGGAATAGATTCATTTATCACAGTACTTAGAACACAGGCAGGTTTATGTGAATTCAAATGTGATTCCTGTCATGAATCTTATGAAACTCGAATGATAAGAGATAAACTTGTTTTAAGTATTTCAGATCGAGACGTTAAGGAAAGATTATTAAGAGAAGCAGACTTGAAACTCGATAAAGTCCAGTCTTACTGCAAATCAATAGAACTGAGTAAAGAACATGTACGCTTACTAAATCAATCAAGCACTAGTAATATAGATGTACTGAGAAATAAAAAACAGAAATGCAAGTTCGGTGGTTATGAACATGAAAAAGGTAAATGCCCAGCTTATAATAAAACTTGTATGAAGTGTAAAAAAAGGGGCCATTTTGCAAAAATGTGTAAGACAGAGATTGGTAATACCATTCAGGAAGTAAAAGAAGAATATGATCCTGAGGGCCACAATACAGCAGAAACTGTGCTTGAAGATATCAATGAACTTTTTATTGGTCCGGTAGAATCAGAGAATGGTAAAAGTTGGTTAGAAGAACTTATAGTTGAAGGTAAGAGTGTGAACTTTAAACTGGATACAGGGGCAGAGACAAGTATTTTGCCATTAAAAATGTTAGATAATTTAGGTACAAATAGTAAGTTACATGCCTCATGTATAACATTAATTTCTTTTGGAAACCATAAAGTAAAACCTTTGGGTCAAGTTTCATTAGATTGTTGCTATAAAAATATGTCCTATAAGGTGAATTTTATTGTTGTTAACTTTGCTTGTAAACCACTTTTAGGATTAAAAGACTGTATTAAGTTTGGTTTAGTATCCAGAGTATATGAAGTTTGTAAAAACATTTTGCCTAGTACAAGAGATTGTTTAAAAAAATGTACAGTAGCTTATTTGAAGGATTAGGTGAAATGCCAGGTTGGTGCAAAATAATGTTAAATGATAATGCACAGCCAGTGGTAAAATGTAATCGTAAAATTCCTTTATCGCTAAGACCAAAATTAAAAAGTGCTCTGGATAATTTAGAAAGTAAGAATATTATAAGCAAGGTAAAGTATCCTACACCATGGGTAAATAGCTTAATGTTGGTTGAAAAAACTGATGGATCATTACGTTTATGTTTGGATCCGAAACCTTTTAATAAATTTATAAAGCGAGAACATTTTATGATACCTACAGCTGAGAACCAACAAACAAGCATGAAGTAATGAGGGTTTTAGGACTCCTAAAATATTTTAATAAATACATTCCTGATTTTTCGAAACTTACCTATAACATTAGACAGTTAGTTAAAAACAATGTTAAATTTGATTGGAGTACTGATTGTGATAACGACTTCAAATTATTAAAAAGCATTATTTCAAGTGCTCCTACCTTGGCAATATTTAACCCTAAAAAGAAAATTATTATTCAGACTGATGCATCTAGTGAAGGACTTGGTTGTTGCTTGTTGCAAGAAGAAGCTCCGGTTGCATTTGCCTCTAGAGCTCTTACTAGTTCTGAGCAACGCTATGCACAAATAGAAAAAGAACTTCTAGCTGTACTATTTTCATGTGAAAAATTTAATAATTATATTTATGGTTATAATATTACTATACAGAGTGACCATCGTCCATTAATTCCAATTTTTAACAAAAACTTAGATAAAGTTTCTAATAGGCTTCAGAGAATGTTGTTAAGACTCTTAAAGTATAATATTAATATAACATATGTTCCTGGTAAAGAAATGTATGTGGCTGATGCTCTCTCTAGGGCATTTTTAAGAGATAAAGTGGATGATGATCCAGAGATGTCCTATATTGTTCATTCACTTTACAATAATGTACAAATGAGTGATCAAAGAAAAAAACAATTTCAAAATCATACGGCCGAGGACACAATTTTGTCACTGGTAATAAAATTTATGGAGTCAGGGTGGCCAGATTATAAAAATTTGGATAAAAATCTAAAACATTTTGTCAGGATCAAAGATAATCTTTTTGTATCTAATAATTTGCTATTTTACAATGAAAAAATTATAGTGCCAGAGACCTTAAGATTAGAAATGCTAGAAATTATTCATGTGGGTCATCTCGGCATTACTAAATCAAAATTAAGAGCGAGACAAATTTTTTATTGAAAATTATATATTCAGATGTGAACCCTGTCAAATAAATAGAAAATCAAATTGTAGAGAACCTTTAGTTAGTCGGGAAATACCTGATAGATGTTGGCAAAATATTAGTAGCGATATTCTTGAGTTTAAACAAAAGTACTATATACTTTTGGTAGACTCCTATTCAAACTGGATTGAAGTTAAGAAAATACCAAATAAATCTGCAGATGAGGTTAAATTATTTTTTCAGGAAATATTTTCACGATTTGGTATACCAAATAAAGTTGTAGCAGATAATGTGCCCTATAATAGTAAGTCTCTGTTGACGTATGCTCAAGACTTCGATTTTGTTTTAGAGTTCTCTAGCCCTTACAATAGTCAATCAAATGGCCTTGCTGAGAAAGCTGTGGGTATAATAAAATCGATGCTAAAGAAATCTGAAAACAATTTAGAATTTCTAGGGGCATTAATGGAGTATAAAAATACTATTTTGCCAAAGTTAGGGTATTCACCTGCTCAATTATTATTAAATAAAGAAATAAAAACTAAACTACCGGTAATGAAAGATAATCTTGAACCCATTTCCATTGATAAAAACAAAATAAAAGAATTGCTTAAGGAAAAACATGAATCCCAAAAAGCCTATTATGACAAAGGAACCAAGGAATTACCAAAATTAAATACAAATGATAAAATTTTAGTACAAGATGGGAAAGAGTGGAAAAAAGGGATAGTAAAAGAAATACTGAGTGACAGATCTTATCTTGTAGAATGTGAGGGTAAATTGTTTAGGAGAAATCGTAAACTTCTAAATAAAACAGACCTTGATTTTAAAGAATCTAATAAAAAGAGTTTATTTCATGATGATGATTTCTGCTTTGATGAAACACCTATTAATGTTACAGGTGAGTTGAATAATGCAGAGGAGCATCATCATGAAATAGATACGCCAGTTCTTGGGCCACGTTCACAGAGAAACAGAAAGCCTCCTACATATTTGAAAGATTATGATTTAAATGTAGACCCTTAAATAACAATTCTTAATTATGCTGAATTGTGTTTAATAGTATTAGGTTGTATAACATTATTGTAGTGTATTAATTGTTTTTATGTTATTCAGAGTATTTCAAGTATTTTTGACTATGTTGTCTTGTCTGATGGATAAGCAGATGCTTAGTTGATATAACAGAACGCTACATACAACCGGCTCTTAATCATTGTTCTCAAATTGTTAACAGGAGAAGATCAGATTTATGTAATCACGGATTATAAAACAACTGGCTGAATACACGTGCTTTGATACGGAGTCTCTTTATTACCTTAACGACCGAGCTCTGTTTGTTTTTCCCATTTTTCCCTATTTTTTCCCATTTTTCTATTTTCCCTATTATTCTTTATTTTTCCCTATTTTTCACCACTTCTTCTTATTTTTTCCTATTTATCGCTATTATTTCTTATTTTCCCCTATTTTTTCCTGCTTTTTCATATTTTTTCCCGTTTTTCAGTATTTTTTTTAATTTTTCCCCATTTTTTCATATTGTCTAATTTTATTGTTTTTCCTATTTCTTCCTATTTTCCTGTTTTTCTACTCTTAACTATTTTTCTATATGTTTCCCTATTTTTCCTGATTTTTCTCTATTTATCTCTAATTTTCCTATTTTATCTATCTTTTTCCCATTTTTCTATATTTTTTCGTAATTTTAAATATTTTTGTCTTTCCCTGTTTTTCCATATTTATCTCTATTTTTCCAAGTATTGTGAACGAACTAAAAAAAATTTTCGAGATAAAGATGGAAATTTCCATTTGAGGTCACCTGAGATGATTAAGACCATTTCCAGATGGAAGTCCGGCTGCCAGTCTGTCTGTCTATCTGTCTGTTTGTCTGTGTGTATTGTTCCACGATAGAGGCCACACATTTACTCCAATTGAGTTGAAATTTCTGATATTGATTTGGGTTACCCGTCGGAAGAACCCATTAGTTTTTGTACGATATCTGTCAAACGGAAGTGTCACTATCAAAAAATGACAGATGCATTATGTCACCGAATTTGACTTGCAATATGCCATTTGAAAGTCCTTGAAAAAATCTATTTAGAACAGTCAAATTATTTCTCCAACTGTCACCTGCCAAAAATAGAAAATGTCAAAATTTGAAATTGTTACAATAAATATCTAAAAAAGTATTTGTGGATACTCGTCGGGGAAGTTTTGGGACGACACAACCGATTTTTTTACTTTCCAGACTTACCTCCGAGAAGGGAAAGTGTTGTGAACGAGCTAAAAAAATTTTTTGAGATAAAGATAGAAATATCCATTTTGAGGTCACCTGCGATGATTAAGACCATTTCCAGATAGAAGTCTGTCTGTCTATCTCTATGTATTCTTCCATGATAGAGGCCACACCTTTAATCCGATTGAGCTGAAATTTTAATTTTGTATATGGGTTTCGGTTACCCATCGGAAGAAACCATTAGATTTTGTACATCTGTCAAACGGAAGTGTCACTATCAAAAAATGACAGATGCAATATGTCACCGAATTTGACTTGCAATATGCCATTTGAAAGCCCTTGAAAAACTCTATTTAGAACAGTCAAAATTATTTCTCCAACTATCACCTGTCGAAAATAAAAAAATGTTAAAATTTGAAACTTTAACATTAAATATCTGAAGAAGTATTCGTGGATACTCGTCGGGAAAGTTAGGGCGACACAACCGATTTTTTTATTATCACCATTTTTCCGTGTTTTCTCCATTTTTCCCCGTTTTCCATATTGTTTACTATTTTTTCCTATTTCTCACTAATTCGAATGTTTCCTATTTTGCTCTGTTTTTCTCTAATTTTCCTATTTCTCCCTATTTTATTGTATTTTCATCAATTTCCCCCTATTTTTCCCCGTTTTTCCATATTTTTATCTATATTTCGCAAATTTTTCCCTATTTTTTCTACTTTTTCCATTTCTTTCGATTTATTCCCCGTTTTTATTGCTTTTATCTATTTTTCCTATTTTGTCCTATTTATTCCTCTTTTCCATTGTTTTTTCCTGTTGTTCCTTATTTTTTTCCATTTTCCTTTTTTTTTCACTATTTTTTCCTATTTTTCCATTTCCCCCTATTTTTCCTTATTTTTCAGTGTTTTTCTGTATCATTCCCTAATTTCACAATTTTTCCATATTTTATCCTGTTTTTATCTGTTCTCCCTAATTTCCCTATTTTCCCATATGTTTACCTATTTCAGACCAATTTTACTATTTTTCCATATTGGACTCTAGTTTTCCCTGTTTTCCACTATTTCCTCGTATTTCCTTATAGTTAGCTATTTTCCCTATATTTTTCTAGTTTTTTCCTATTTTTTTCTGTTTTCCATTATTTTTTCCTTATTTTTCCCCATTTATCCATTATAGTCCGTATTTCGCCTTTTTTCCTATTTTCTCCTTTTTTCCTTATTTTCTGCATTTTCCCCATTTTTCCCTTTTTCCTTATTTGTCACTATTTTCCCATACGTTTCTCTATTTTTTTCAAGTTTAACAATTTTTTCCCGTTTTGGCCCACTTTTCCCTATTTTTTTATTATTCCCTGTTTTTCTCATTTTTCCCTATTTGTGCCTATTTTCCTCTGTTTTCCCTGTTTTCTTCTTTTTTTCTCCATTTTTCCATCTTTCTTATTATTTTTTCCTATTTTTCTTATTTTTCAATATTATTATAATCCCAATTTTTGAGTATTTTTTTCCATTTTTCCTATTATTCTCCATTTTTCCCCATTTTTCTAGATTTTTCCTATTATTCTCCATTTTTCCCCATTTTTCCAGATTTTTCCTATTTTTACTTTCCCGGACCCATCACAGGGAAAGTATAGTGAACGAGCAAAAAGAAAATTCGAGATATCGATGGAAATATCCATTTTGAGGTCCCCGAAGAAGATTGAAACCATTTCTAGCGTATGGTCTGTCTGTGTGTCTGTGTGTCTGTGTATCTGTGTAATCTTTCACGATAACTGCCGAACCGTTTGACCAATCAAGTTGAAATTTGGTATGAAGGGTTGTTGAGCGACAATTAGTTTTTGGTTTTAATTGGTACAGTAGAAGGTCCTCAAGACCGACATTGATGAATACACGTGTAAGAATTTTTGAAGTTTTTTAAATTTTAAGGACAAACAATACACTTTAGTGCAAAATGTTATGGTACAAAGTTTTAGAGTATAAAATTTTCTACAACTTTTGTCTCAAACTTTTTCCAGAATTTTCAATAGTTGCGGCACTAGAGGGCGCGTAAAAAATGTGCATGTAGGTTTTCTCTAGTTTTTCTTGATTTTGAGGACAAACAATGCATTTTAGTGGAAAATGTTTGGGTGCAAAGTTGTAAAGCATCAAATTTTCTTTAACTTTTGTGTTTAACTTTTTTCATAGTTTCGCCGCCAGAGGGCTAAAAAATACACATTTCGGATTTTCATCTTTTTTTTGTAATTTTGAAGATAAATTATGCACTATAGTGCGAAATGTTTAAGCGCAAAGTTGTAGAGAATAAAATTCCCTACAACTTTTGCATCAAAATTTTTCCCAAAATTTTCGAGGATTCGGTGACTTTTAGTGACGTCTGTCAAAGAATGTCAAGATTATCACATAGACATTCTGTTAATTTAAACATTTTAAACTGCGATAAAAATTACTAAATAAGTAATTTATTCAATAAATAAATTAAGAAAAGAACTATAAAAATGAGCGACAAATATGGGGGAACCTCGAACGATCTTCCAAATAATTCAAAGTTAGTTAGAAGAAACAGTGCTTCGGAAAGAAATATAACTAGTAACCAGCCTAATGAAACTGTTACATCCTTTCAAACTACTACTAAAGATTCTGCTTCATCAGTATCTGATTCAGAATCTTACTTTATGCAAACTGAATTAACTTTGGCCTATACTGATTACTTAAATGACTTACTTAAACAAGAAATAGTGGAAAATCAAATAAAAGAAAAAGAAACAATACTAAAAGGGCAAATTTTATTACAAGAAGAAAATATTGGTAAGAAAAAAGAGGTTCTAGCTAAAATTCAAAAGAATATTGAACAGTTGAAAAAAAAAAGAAGAAATTGTTAAAATGATCAATAATTTGGAAGAAAATATAAACAAAATTAAACGTCTTCATGGAAATCCTCAAATGCAAAAAAATTTAGAAAGTGTTCATAATGCTTTAAAAGATAAAAGTGGTACATTAGTTTTAAAAAACATTAAGCCTTTAGATACAAACGAAGAACAACAAAAATTGGTCCACTCTATTAAAAAACTTGCTTCAGCTACTGATAAAATTGTAAAATGCGGCCGAGATTTTACTGGCATTCACAAATTGGCTGAGGATTGTATAAATTTGCTTCAGATTATAAAAAATATTCAAGAAACACAAACTTTAATAACTACGATAGAGGAGCATATGCCTGACAGTTTTACAGAAACTATAACTCAATATTTCATTCGTATTGCTTAGCAAAGTGAACTGACAGTTTTACAGAAACTGTCGGATCACTTTCCTAAGCAATATGAATGAAATATTGAGTTATAGTACTATTTATGTACTGTGGTTAAGTTATTTTAATTTTAGAATTAATCATGTTATAAGAATTTAAGAAGGAATGAACATTGTATTCCAGTTTAAATATATTTTTGTACAATTAATAAGATTTTTTGCTTTAATTAAATTTATATATCTTATTTTTGCAAAAAAGTTGTTATTATCTACAAAACGACATATTTCTAGTAACTAATATGGAAAATTTGTGGCTAGCTTTAATAATTGAATAAAAAGTCTGTACCTTGGCCAACGAGTATCCGATATTTTGTGGTTCAAATCATTTTAACCGCTTAACATGTTAGTTATTTCTGAAAAATCGGTCAAAAAAAAAACACCATTTATTTTATGAATCAGTTACGTTGAACTTTGTTTTATCAGTATCTAGTCAAATAAATCATAAAAAAATATAATTTTTACACTCCTATAATATTTATTTTTGCAACAAGTATGTAAAGTGATACTTTTTTCACGAATGTGAATGTTGTCGCACGAGCCAAAGGCGAGTGCGACAATAATTCCCAAAAGTTTTCACACATGATTTTAGGAGATCATAATTGTACCAGTGTGATATACAATGTGCGCATACGCAGCTTATGTCATTATCAACATTGAAATATCAATTCGGTAGACATATTTACCATGGGCTCGGTATTTTTAATGTGTTCATAATGCTTAGTAGTTTTAGTAATTATACTATGGGGATTCTCCCGCATTCCCCATGTTAAATCCCATAAGAAATCGCTAAGGTCGATTCTGGCAATTTTGACTCACTCGAGCTCGCGTATCGGTTCTAGACTCGGTTGATACGGCGCACGCACGTTGCAATACTCGGATTGCGCATATGACGCTGACGTGGGATATGTATGTAATTTAATGGCTTCGTAAAACGGGTATACATATGTTACTAGATACGTATTGATGAGTAGCGCAATTTTAAATTTTTAATATGCAAACAATAGACAAATGGTGAAGTCTAGTTGATATATTTAACCTTAGGTTGATAATTGTGTTGGATATTTACGATATAATTTACACTAATTGTATTAAATAATTAACTAAAGAGTAGTTACTAATTATGGGGGTAACATTAAGTTATTATAAGACGTTTATAGTTTTTATCGTTTCTTTTAATAGATATAACTAGTGGATTTGTTCCGAGATCCATTAGAATAGTGTTATTTGCACAAAACTGCGTTTAAATAGTTTATCAATGCTAAATTATTTAATACATCTAAATACAACATGTATAACAGCTAATTTTGTAATATAAGCTAATAATAAACAATGGATAGACTAAGGGCTCAAATATTATTTATGTATGGGTAGGCTAAGAAGGTAATCGACCCAAATTATCGATTCTAATACATATTCTTCTTTTTCACAACTAATGCTCTCTCTCCGGTTATTTAATACCTAAAACATGGACAATACCGATCCTTTTTGACTATTTTATTCTCAATATAGGGTTATGAAGATTATCATTTTATACAACACTAGCTGTACCCGACATGCGTTACAATGCCTATGTCGTTTTTCCGACGGGCGAGCTAGTCATATCCCAGTTGTCTAGATGAGAAGCATATAGACCATTTATGACAACCGCCTTCGGCTCGTACCATAAACTGTGTGAAATTTACAACACTCGCTTACGGCTTATGCTGTAAACTGAATAATCCGCGTGAATAATAGTCACCATAGCCACATACAGTTGACCATTTGATAAGCATGGATGATCATGTTTTCGTTGATCGGTAGTTTTAAATGACCTCGGCTCAGAAACATTCGCAGGCATCATCATTTTGAAGTGCTGTAAACTTCATGCTCGGTCATAAGTTTTATTCAAAGAATAAATGAAACTCGAAGTCAGGAGATTATCCATACTCAAATGCGGTAGTGTTTAGTTTAGTGTTTATTAGTTTTATTCATATAACCTTAGCGCAAGTATAAGCAATAAGTTGATCAAGTTTTATCGCAATCGGCAGCGCATAAAATACGACCAAACAAACAAACAAACAAACACAGAAATATTATTTTTATATATTAGATTAAAAATACAGTCATTAGTTATTACTTAAACATAATAAATCCTTAGTCCAAATTCCTTTCCCATGTCAAAACCCATAAGAAACCGCCAAGGCCCGTTCTTTCAATTTTGACTCATTCGAGCTCACTTATGGTTCTATACTCGTTAAATACCGCATGCGTATATGAGTTCATATGACGTTGACATTAAATATGAAATGAGATATGTATGTAGCACTTAACGACATCGTTTAAAATGGTAAGAATGTAGTAATTATTATTTACGGAATTATGATTAGGTTGTGATGATATTATATTAACAGATTTTATGGTTTCATTTAACTAACTGCGGAATGTGATCCATTGGAATACTGCTATTTACAAAAACTGCGCTTGCAAGTAAACGAACGATAGAATTAATTAATCTGGGGTACCCCATGTCTTTCAAGATAATAATTGTACACAACACTAAAAATACGGTCGTTAGTTATTATTTAAGTATCTTAAATCCTTAGTTAAGATTCAGCAAGCTAGATTATCAGCAGAGAAAATTTTGTACATTTCTATTTAGGGGATACTTCCTCGCTTGTATTTTACACCTATTATCGTAAATTAAACATGAGTTTTATCAATAGGCCTCAAATACGGTAAAATAAAAAAAAAAAATAGGTGCCCACGCGTCTGTGATAAATTAAAACAAAGTTTTACTATGCACTATTCGTATTTATAATTAACTAGGTATGCAAAATATATAGCTACGTGTGATGTGTCAAATTAAAATGAAATTTACTACTGATCAAATTTCCGTGTAAGGAACATATTATACAATTTATTATTTCATCGACAATATTTAATCATAAGTTCCTAAATTCATTACACATTTTCCACGAAAAGAGGAATATTTGTTTAATATAAGAATTTGAAAAAACGAAATATTTCTTTTATAACCCGCAGGTAAAGGTATTTAATGCAATGATGAAATCATAACAAATAAATATTCCAACAGTAAGCTTGAACTTTATTGGTGTTCCATTCTTCCTTTTGTTTTTAATGCTATTTCAATTGTAATATACGCTTGTATATTAAGCACAAGTTCTAAGCTATTTTCGGGTAATGCGTTTTTTTTTTTTGTTTTTTAATTCACTAGCAGTAGTCTCATCATATGAGGTGGCAGGGGAAATTTACATATTTTCATTGCTGCTACGTTATTTAATCATGATATATTAAACAGTATCAATTATTTTTTGATTATAATTTTATTCACCCTGGTGAAACTAGTTGTATCTTGTAGGAATCTAAATTAGTACATTTTCAAAAAATATAGTCTAATTTTTTGATTAAGTAGCTTTAAGAACGTTAACTAGAAATTTCATAATCCTAAAAAAGAGTGAAAGCTGATATAGATAATTGGGTAATGTATATGCAATTTCAATAAATTTCCTATTTATCAATAAAGTTTAATATAAAAATAACATTAATTACCCATTTGTACATATTTACATATAGAGATTTATCTGTGAATTGGTATATTTTAACACTTTCTGTTGGATACTTATTTACATTAAATTAAATCGTAATATTCTATAGAAACCTTTATATACATTTAACACCCCAACTCGCTCTGATGAAACAGGTAAAAAAGGGTGTTGTTCCATATTTTCTGCACCTGGGAATGTGGTCTGTATTCAATATGGTATACCATAAAACCGCTTAACGTTTCTAGGCGATTTTGGGGCAATATGAGTCGAAATTACAGAAGAGTGATTTTTCGGCAATATCTCGACAACTATTTCTTCACTCACATGGAGGGCGGTTTAGACTTTTATATAATCATGTCGCAACAAGTTGAGCGTCATTTAGCTGAGTTCTTCCGATCAGTTAACAGTGTGAAATTTGGTGCAACTATAAAATATAATAAAATCACAGGTATGAAAATTTATAATTATTTTTTTTGTTTGGGGTTGATTCTACATATGTTAGAGATTCCTGTATATTAAGCTTACTATTAACACGAATAGAAATAACAATCGTAAAACACGATACAAGTTCATTTTTCATTAATAAGAGCAGATTTATAAAATCATGTGTAATCGGATGTTTATTTTCGACATACATAACATTATATCAACATCACTCAATATTAAAATTGTATTAGATTGTATTTCAAAAGATATGACCCTATGTTTAAGACATGATTAAACAAAACTTACTTACATGTAGATAATTCTAACGTTTTAAAAATGTTCCAAATATCAAATAACGTCCATAATATTAGAAATTATATTTTGAATCAGGTGAAAATGCACATGCTAGCATTTCTAAGACGAAATTTTAATATATAAATATTGATGTCAATAGTATTTAAACTTATTTTATATAGTAATTATTGCATAAGCTTTATAAAAATTTTTACACAAATAAATTAATAAGCAGAAAAATTTGACAAATTTTAAAACTTCAGACCCCTACAACTTCTTTTTTAGGCACAAACTTTTCATATTACAGTTTTTGTTTACTTTTATACAGAATTAAACTCAGAAATCAGTTTAATTGCATCAGATGAATGCAGACAGACAGATTTATATAATTTAACAACAAATTTTTTTATGATCGTCGAAAAAGTAGCAATTTTAGAAAACGTTCTTGATTATTTAATAGTTAAATAGTAGCTTTTGTCGAATTTATAAACATTTATGATAATTACAATGTTCTGTTAGATAAGAGATGAGTGCTTAAATAGCAAAAAGACATATTTACATATTTTAATCGTCAAAAAATCACTTAATGAAACTTTTATTATTTATTTAAGTTTACCATACCCTAAAATATTCAAATTTTTAATACCTGAATAGTAATTTTGGCCGATTTATAGATTTTATGAAAAACAACATTTCCCATCTGATTAGAAATAGGAGATTATATTTATTAAATTGATATATTTTACGTATTTGCTACCACCATTGCACATTTTACTGATTCTATTTTCTATAAAGTAATTTTGTTAAAAAATTTCTTATACAAAGAAATATAACATACCTATAGAAAATAATCAAATTACGCAAAAGTTTAATGAAATCCATGTAAATTCCTAAAATTGATTAAAAAATGTTTCAATTCCCCACCATCACTGACTTTAAAAAAATAAATCATCCAGAATAATATGCAACAAGCATTTTATATTAATACACTATACTGTATTTGAAAATCAAGAGAGAGTAAATTCCCAGAAATGTTTTGCAGTTATCAGTGTTAAAGGCAGTAAACCATAGACGTGCGTTTTCAAAATTAAATTAATATGGAAATAGAAATATTTAATTTGTTTTAGTTATTTATACCTAGATTACCAATTTTAGATAGATAAACATAATTCGTAAGTAGTAATTTAATTTGGGTAAAATGAAGAAAAAGTCAATATTATTTTAGGCATTTTGTTTTAGGCATATGTTTATTTACAAAATATGTACATAATATGTACAGATAATTACAATTATTTATAAATTAATATGAGGAGCTAAAAAAAACAATTAAGTAGGTATATGAGAAAAAAAAAAAAACCAACCGCAAGGATAAAATTTGACGAGCAACATGCAAAAAAATACGAAAATATTAAATCTTAAAAAATAAAAATCTAAAAATAAAATTAAAGTACATAAATTAATAATTTTAAAGTTATGGTTCCTCGCACTCGGTGTCAGAAGATTCACCATCTGATTCTAGAGAAATTACAATGGGCTCTAGGTATAGTAATATCAATTATGTTATCTAGCTCCCACATTTTTTTTTTCTATTTCTGTAACGTGTCTAATACATTTTTGCCAATTTTCACTTGTTACTTCAGATATTACCTTATTGAAGAGATTTTAAACATCTGATAATTTAAAAGTAGTGTTATTTCTGGCAACATAACCTTTAACTTGAGCCTATATTAATTCTATCGGATTCAGCTCACAATGGTAGGGTGGTAAACGAAGGATTTCAATTTCTCGTTTTTTAGCTATCTCCTCAATATTATATTTTTAATAATTTTGCTTATGTTTTTTAGCAATAGTTAACAATTCTGCCCTCAGCATTGTATTCAAAGACTAAATTTTTAGAAGATAACCATTTTGCAATTTCACCCTTTTTCCATTTAGTGGTTGGTAAAGGTTCAAGTAATCTGGAGTGGTAACTTGCATTGTCCATTACAATAACCGATCCTTTTGGTATGAATTGAATCATCTGTTCAAAATATTCCTCAAACACGTCTCCATTCATTTATTCGTGATAATCAACGGTTTTTTTTTTTTATTCAAATAAGAGTAAACCATTCTCAAAAAAACCGTTTGTACTGCCTATATGACAAATAATTAATCTTTTACCTTTTCCTATAGGTTCCTTAAAACCAGTAGTATATCCTTCTAGAAAAGCTTGATGGGATGATTTTATATTTTTGTCTTTCCAAACTCTTCCTACACAATGTCCGTCATTAACCCATGTTTCATCTAAATAATAAATGTTTTTATTTTGAGCTTTAACTTGTTGTATTCTTCTGAGGTACTGTCTTCTCCAACATACAATTTCTTCAGAATCAATTAGCATTGAGTGTCTGCCCATTTTTTCAAATTTAAAGTTTAACTCATGTAACACTTTCCCTAGTTTATCCTGGCTTATTGTGGGTAAATCAACATCATTCGTAATGGCTTGCAAAACTTTATCTAAAGTTGCTATTTGCTTGTTTATAAAAAATGAGTGAACAAGCTTACGAATAGCATTTTTAAAAAACTCGTCCACGTTGACTTTTAATAGTTTTGGTCTACCTGGTTTCGGCTTTGGTGAGGTTACTCCACCCGATTTTTCCTCCTTTAGAACTCTATATATTGTAGATGTTCCATATCCCATTGTCTTAGATGTTGTTTCAACTACACTGTCAATAGTGTTTGAGGGATTTTGAACCTATCTATAGAATTTGTTTATGTATATATTTTAAATTATATTTTTGTATGGTAAAATTATTAAAATGCAATTAAAACACTCCTGATTGATCTGTAAGAATATTTGTACATATCAATGTGGATACTAAAGATGCAATATGTACTTGACGAATCAATAAATTTTCAGTTTTATTGTCACTATTACGTATAGATTCCAGTTTTTAACAACCAAAGAAGTTAATGAATTACATAAAAAGTAACTTTATCTACGTTCGCCCCTAAAATGAGCATTTTTATACTTATTTTAATGCGTAAAGATATACACACATATAAAAAGTGCGAAAATGATCAATGTATTTTAAATATAAGTTTAATTATAACATTAAAAAGTGGTTTATAATGAAGAATGCTTTTTAAATGGACCTTTCATTATAACACTCTTTTCATGCTGGTTGCCTTTGACGACAGTCATTTATTTCACTTTTACTCTGCTTTTACCGTCATTTTGTTTGACAACTCAGTCCGTTTAATTATTTGTTTATCAAATTAAATAGGTTAACTCAAAAATCCTATATTAAATAATTTATAAAAGAATGAAAAAACATGTAATTAATGTATTAAGTAAGCTATAGTTAGTTAGTGAACATACCGCAGATAAAATTTTGTATAACATGCACACGTGCGTGAACATGTTTTTGAGCATGTTTTATAAAATACAACTAAAGCGTAAAAAAAAAAAATGATTTGATGCATTCTAGATCTTTCATATGACCTTGGGATTATTTGATATTGACCGATATTTAATCGAAGGGTGTCTCTCTGGGAGACTACCTTCTAACTGACAGAAAAAAAAAACTTTGTTTGAATTCTGAACCAGATGTGTCATAACCCATTAATTAAATAAAACATGTCTGTTTTTCATACTTTTTTACATCTCAAATAGTGTTGTGATATTAAAATAATTAGAAAAATTCTATGTTTTATTGCTATATTTTTATCATTATTACGCTGAAAAATAATATACCATATGTTTAATACTTAATGTTCCATTGGTACATGTATCATGTACACAATTACTATGTACAGAAATTTATCATGATACTGTTTAATATATCACAAGGTATTGGAATAAAAAAAAAAAAAAAAAAACATTATAAACATTAAAAAAAAAATATTTAATACATTTAATATTCCATTTAATACGTGTACCATGTGTGCAATTATCATAAATGTATTGTACAGTGACGTGTTTTAATACTTCGTATGACATCACTAATGTGTTGCGATATAAAGAAAACACCAAGACTGGTGAAAAACACAATGTTGTGATGGGTACATATATTACATATTATTAGTGACGGTACAATAAGCATTACCAATGATGTAAAATGTATCATATATTGATACTTTTAACACACCTTAAGCGTGATGTAATAAACAAAAAAACATTAAACATTAAAACTGAGGAAACTTTCAGTATTTTGGTGCTTAGATCTGGCATGGTTATTGACCATTTTACATTCTATTATTTTTTTGATTATGTTAATAATATTTAAGGGTAATAATACCACATCAATGATTATGAAATGTCTATTTCTAACGTTTCGATTCCTCTCCTAGAATCGTTTTCAAAGATATATTTTAATATGGCAATTTTGACGTTAAATAGGTCTAACGTACATGTGTTTTTGTAAATTTTGAATTTTCATGTACATATTATATGGTGATAAATGATTTTTACGCATTAACTTATAGAATAAATTCAACATAATCTGAATTTAAATGTAAATGTCATTTTACTATGAACGTCAAAAATTTCCAATGTAACTAGGTGTGGTATACAAGTACCCAGTGTACCACACCTAGTTAATAAATATAAGTTATACCATCGACCTATTGATATTTGGCTAATTTGCTACTTAATAGACAGTTTCAGAGAAGAAAAGTACAATGATTAGCAACTTTTTATGTTTAAGTAATTTCAGATAGGCTTCTATGAATTTTAAGTATATTTTATGTCTGTCGACTTTATTTTCAAATTTAGGTATAAAAGAATCAGTTATCTTCAGTTTTTATTGTTTTATTTGATAAATATACATAAGTTTCGGCTATGGATTCAGATGCAAACAGGCTTTGCCCAATTATCATATTTTGGTGCTATAGAAAAATTAGAAAAATCGGACGTTTACATTTTCTTCTTCTCTAATGATATTAACCATCTATAGATTTAGAGTGGTTTTTAAAAATTTTACATTCTTTTATTCTTCGGTACTCAATTACCTATTTCAGGTATTGTAAAATTTAATCTCTATATTTTTCACTATAGTATACGTAGCATTAGATTCGATTTAAAAAGTTTTTATAGTTTTCCTCATGCAAAAGGTGCAATAAAAGTCATATTATTACCGGTATGAAAATCTATAGCTGTGACAGATATTTTGATTAAATAAAAATATGTTTTGATTAAACAAGGTCTGATGTGCTTTTAAATTCATAATCATCCATATCTACATATTTATAAACAGTGTAGATTATAATTTATATGTATATAGTCATTTAAGCTTGGATACAGTCTTCTTCGGTGCTGCAGAGCTGAATCTATGTTTTAGTTTGGTATATCAATTATTCTGTTGAATTCACTAAAAATCATTTAATCTTTCAGTCGGCCGTCCGATTAAAAGTTACCTTATACCGACCGATTACTGATTCAAATCATTCTGTTCCAGATCGTTGAAGTGTTAAGACGTTTTTTAAAGTGCAGTCTTAACTTTTTGATTGCTAATCTATTTTGTTAGAATTGTGTTGGAATATTTGATTATCCGAAAAGTAAGTTTGAAGCTATATTATTTTGAATTTAAACATTTTATTCACCAGAATTCATAAGTAATAGTACTAAAATTGACGTTCGTCATTTAAAAGCACCTGATTCCCATAGATTCTTATAGAGAAACGTGCACAAATTCAATCATTTTGGAGGCCTTTTGTCGAATTCACTAAAAAATATTTAATCTTTTAGTCGTCCGTCCGACTAAAAGTTTACCTTATACCGACCGATTACTGATTCAAATCATTCTGTTCCAGATTGTCGAAGTATTAGGACGTATTCTAAAGTGCAGATTTAAGTTTTTGGTTGTTAACCTGAAGGTATTTTAACAAAAGTTGTACTACAGATATCTGAATATCCGAGAAGTGAGTTTCATGCTATATTATTCTTAATTTAAACATTCTATTTACCAGAATTCATAAGTAAAAGTACTAAAATTGACGTTCGTCATTTAAAAGCACCTGATTCCCATAGATTCTTATAGAGAAACGTGCACAAATTCAATCATTTTGGAGGCCTTTTGTCGAATTCACTAAAAAATATTTAATCTTTCAGTCGTCCGTCCGACTAAAAGTTTACCTTATACCGACCGATTACTGATTCAAATCATTCTGTTCCAGATTGTCGAAGTATTAGGACGTATTCTAAAGTGCAGATTTAAGTTTTTGGTTGTTAACCTGAAGGTATTTTAACAAAAGTTGTACTACAGATATCTGAATATCCGAGAAGTGAGTTTCATGCTATATTATTCTTAATTTAAACATTCTATTTACCAGAATTCATAAGTAAAAGTACTAAAATTGACGTTCGTCATTTAAAAGCACCTGATTCCCATAGATTCTTATAGAGAAACGTGCACAAATTCAATCATTTTGGAGGCCTTTTGTCGAATTCACTAAAAAATATTTAATCTTTCAGTCGTCCGTCCGACTAAAAGTTTACCTTATACCGACCGATTACTGATTCAAATCATTCTGTTCCAGATTGTCGAAGTATTAGGACGTATTCTAAAGTGCAGATTTAAGTTTTTGGTTGTTAACCTGAAGGTATTTTAACAAAAGTTGTACTACAGATATCTGAATATCCGAGAAGTGAGTTTCATGCTATATTATTCTTAATTTAAACATTCTATTTACCAGAATTCATAAGTAAAAGTACTAAAATTGACGTTCGTCATTTAAAAGCACCTGATTCCCATAGATTCTTATAGAGAAACGTGCACAAATTCAATCATTTTGGAGGCCTTTTGTCGAATTCACTAAAAAATATTTAATCTTTCAGTCGTCCGTCCGACTAAAAGTTTACCTTATACCGACCGATTACTGATTCAAATCATTCTGTTCCAGATTGTCGAAGTATTAGGACGTATTCTAAAGTGCAGATTTAAGTTTTTGGTTGTTAACCTGAAGGTATTTTAACAAAAGTTGTACTACAGATATCTGAATATCCGAGAAGTGAGTTTCATGCTATATTATTCTTAATTTAAACATTCTATTTACCAGAATTCATAAGTAAAAGTACTAAAATTGACGTTCGTCATTTAAAAGCACCTGATTCCCATAGATTCTTATAGAGAAACGTGCACAAATTCAATCATTTTGGAGGCCTTTTGTCGAATTCACTAAAAAATATTTAATCTTTCAGTCGTCCGTCCGACTAAAAGTTTACCTTATACCGACCGATTACTGATTCAAATCATTCTGTTCCAGATTGTCGAAGTATTAGGACGTATTCTAAAGTGCAGATTTAAGTTTTTGGTTGTTAACCTGAAGGTATTTTAACAAAAGTTGTACTACAGATATCTGAATATCCGAGAAGTGAGTTTCATGCTATATTATTCTTAATTTAAACATTCTATTTACCAGAATTCATAAGTAAAAGTACTAAAATTGACGTTTGTCATTTAAAAGCACCTGATTCCCATAGATTCTTATAGAGAAACGTGCACAAATTCAATCATTTTGGAGGCCTTTTGTCGAATTCACCAAAAAATATTTAATCTTTCAGTCGTCCGTCCGACTAAAAGTTTACCTTATACCGACCGATTACTGATTCAAATCATTCTGTTCCAGATTGTCGAAGTATTACTACGTATTCTAAAGTGCAGATTTAAGTTTTTGGTTGTTAACCTGAAGGTATTTTAACAAAAGTTGTACTACAGATATATGAATATCCGAGAAGTGAGTTTCATGCTATATTATTCTTAATTTAAATATTCTATTTACCAGAATTCATAAGTAAAAGTACTAAAATTGACGTTTGTCATTTAAAAGCACCTGATTCCCATAGATTCTTATAGAGAAACGTGCACAAATTCAATCATTTTGGAGGCCTTTTGTCGAATTCACCAAAAAATATTTAATCTTTCAGTCGTCCGTCCGACTAAAAGTTTACCTTATACCGACCGATTACTGATTCAATTCATTCTATTCTAGATCGTCGAAGTGTTAAGACGTTTTCTTAAGGCAGTGTTAACTTTTTTGGTTGTTATCCATAATTTTTTCCGAGTTTTTATTCTCATCCTTAGAAGATTATTATTAGGTGAGTTAAAGCATATGTTTCTGATTGTTTAATCTTCTTATTTATAAATTAAACCGCCACAAATCATAATATTTCCCCATTTCGTTCTAGAACGTGAAGTAGTCGAAATGTCACTATTCGCTGAGGTTGTGAAGTATGTGGCTGGTTTGTTGGGCCTGGTATCAACAAATTACGATGAAAATCGGACAAGAGATGGGCTTAATGAATGTCAGAAAGGCATAAAACGCATTAACAATGCCATGAGAAGTGCGAAAACAATCGGAGAGAAGCAGCATCTTGAAGCGTGTCTGCGAAATTTAAAAAGTATGCGTAACGAATTTAAAGCTACGCAGAAGAAAGGGAGAGGGCTTACATCGCGACCTGAGGGAGCCCGAGAACGTGTGCATTGGGACGATTCTGAGTCAGCTTTCGATTCCAGAATTAGAACTGGTGTAATTTCAAACTTAAAGCATAAGGATCCAAGAGCCTTTTTAATTGACTGTATGGCGCTATTTAAAAGAAGGATCCAAAACGCTTTAAAGAAAGATGCTTCCATCAAAGTTAACGGCATTTTTTGTGCAGAATTTGAGAATATGAAGGGCGATAGTGTACAATCAGAGTACAAGTACTTCACTACCGCAAATTCTGCCATCTATAAAGATACCAACCTTGATGGATGGTTTATTAAACAAATTCGTGCTCCTATAATGAAGGAATTGGAAGAATTTCAGGAACGTGACAGTGGCTGGAGTCTCAAGAAGGTTGTCAACTTGGGAATAAATATTAATAAATTTACACCACAACTGGGGTCCACATATATTGAGCTACCATCGCAGATAAAAAGGAAAAAAGCCTGTATCAATATTAAGAACGAGGACCAGGCCTGCTTTGCTTGGGCAGTTGTCAGCGCTTTATATTCCAATGTACATGACACAGATAGAGTTTCATCATATCCTCATTATACTAACGTGTTGAAGTTGAAAGGCATCCAGTTCCCGATGACATTCAGGCAAATCCCGAATTTTGAAAAGCTGAATGAAATCTCAGTTAACGTTTATATTCTCCAGAAGGAAAAGAAATCTTTTATCACTTTACCTTCATATTTGACTAAGGAGAAAAAGGATAACCATGTAAACTTGCTGATGGTTCAGGACAAATATTTTACTGAGGGGGAGCAGGGCGATGCTACAATACAATATCACTACGTGTGGATTAAAAGTCTCTCCAGACTACTATCCAAACAACTGTCGACTCACAAGACTGCAAAGTTTTTCTGTGATCGATGTCTTCATTATTTTTATTCTGAAGATAAACTGAATAAGCATATTGACGATTGTCAAAAATTAAACGAGACTGCTGTAAAGATGCCCACTGAAGGTAGAAATATTCTCAAGTTTAAAAACCATAAAAACAAGGAGAAGACTGCTTTTGTTGTATACGCTGACTTGGAGTCGGTCTTGATGCCCACTGAAGATCCGAAAAAACCGCAACACCACATTCCAGCTGCCGTCGGTTATTATCTAAAGTGCTCATATGATGACACATTATCATTTTACCGATCGTATCGTGGTATTAATTGTATGCAGTGGTTTGCTGATGAAATGGCACAATTGGCTGAAGATATGACTACGGTGTTTTGGTGTCCATACGATATTCATATGACATCAGACCAGGAAACGGAGTTTCGTCCAGCTACACATTGCCACATTTGTGAGTTATCGTTTGGGCCTGAGGATAAAAAAGTGCGAGATCATAACCATTTATTACCTGAAAATAATTACAGAGGAGCAGCTCATGATGATTGTAACATCAACTACAAGGATAGTCATGTGATACCTGTTGTCTTCCACAATTTAAGCGGTTATGATGCCCACTTTATTATTACCGACATTGCCACACGGATGAAAGGTGCCGTAGACTTGTTACCGATCACTAAGGAGAAATATATTTCGTTCTCGAAGCATTTTGATGGTACATCTATCCAATTCAGATTTGTCGATAGTTTTAGATTTCTAAACTCTTCTCTCGATAAGTTATCATCATACCTTGAAGATTTCCCAAATTTAAAGTTGCAGTTTGGGGAACTACCCGAAGACAAATTTAATTTGCTAACTAAAAAGGGAGTTATGCCCTATGACTACTTTGACTCATTCGAACGATTTAATGAGCCTAGTTTACCTGCAATCGACGCTTTCTATAATAAGCTGGATGATAAGCCCTGTCCTCGCCGTTTCTATCAAAGAGCTCACCATGTATGGGAGAGCTTCGAATGCCGCAATTTGGGTCAATATGTGGACTTATATATGAAGACCGATATTATGCTTCTCACTGACGTCTTTGAGAGTTTTCGAACTAGCTGCATCCGAACGTATGAGCTCGATCCAGCTCACTATTTCACGTTACCTGGTTTCACTTGGGATGCTATGCTTAAATATACGAAGCAGGAGTTGGAGCTTATAACAGACGCCGATATGTTTTTGTTTGTTGAGCGAGGCATACGAGGGGGTTTAAGTCAGGTCTGTTCGAAAAGACGAGCACACGCCAATAATGAGTATATACCAACGTATGATCCGTTGAAACCGAAGACATTCCTGATGTATTTCGACATCAATAACCAATACGGTTGGAGTATGAGTCAGTACTTGCCATATGGTGGATTTGAGTGGTCGGATACTAATATAGACGTCACCACAGTCTCTGATGAAGCTGACGAGGGCTACATTCTAGAAGTAGACTTAGATTATCCACGTCATCTTCACAATCACCATCAAGATATAACATTCTGTCCGGAACACATCATGCCTAAAACCGGAAAACCTCCTATGAAAGCTGGGGAATTAACCAAGTTGATGGCCACGCTACATCACAAGGAGAAATATGTCATCCATTATCGAACTTTAAAACAAGCTTTAGCTCATGGATTGATTTTAACAAAGATACATCGAGTGCTTAAATTCAAACAGTCCCCATGGTTGAAGGCTTACATAGACCTCAATACAGAACTGCGAAAAAATGCGAAGAACGAATTTGAGAAAAATTTATTCAAATTAATGAATAATGCAGTCTTCGGTAAAACAATGGAAAATGTTCGAAATAGAGTTAAAGTTCGTCTTTTAACCAACTGGATTGGCCGCTACGGTGCTGAAGCATATTTATCAAAACCTGAGTTCAAGACTTGCACAATCTTTAACGAAAATTTGGTTGCAGTTGAACTCCGTAAGCTTCAGGTATACCTTAACAAACCCATATACGTAGGCCAAGCTATTTTGGATATGGCGAAGACAACGATTTACGACTTCCACTATAGTTATATGCAGAATAACTTTACAGACTGCTCTGTACTCTACACCGACACCGACAGCCTCATATATGAAATTCGAGATCAGGATCCATACCAAGTTATGATGAGGGATTGTTATCAATTTTTTGATACATCAGACTATCCTAAAGATAACATTTACAACATACCGTTGGTCAATAAGAAAGTCTTGGGTATGATGAAGGATGAGAACAATGGTGTCCCGATGACAGATTATGTTGGACTTAGATCCAAACTATATACAACAAAAACATTAATAGCTGAAGTTGATGCTATGAAAAAAAGAAATATGTTGTATGAAGAAAATTATGATGAGGTTGAGATCGATGATATTATGATGAATATTGGTGTTACAAAGAAGGCGAAAGGTGTAAAGTCATCAGTCGTTAAAACTAAAATAACCTTTAATAACTATATGGAATGTCTTGATAATTGGCAGTCAATGACCGTAACTCAGAATCTAATACGATCCGATAAACACCAAGTCCACTCAATCACCCAACAGAAAGTTGCGCTCAGTCCGGATGATGATAAACGGTATTTAGTACCTAGGACTAGTGACACGCTACCGTGGGGTCATTATTTAATTAAGGATGACGCAATGGATACAACATAATATCCTATAAATATAAATAAACAAAGAAAGTGGTTAAGTTTACTTACGTAAATGCGTTAACACACAGCGGCAGATAATTTAAAAGATTAGAACCGTTGAGGTACTGCAGTGTAATATAAAAGATATCAATACGCTAACGGTGTCTAATAAAAATAAAAACTAAATAAACTAACAGCTGGGGTACTAAATAATTAATATTACAGACACCAACAACCCAGCGGTAGCTAATTCAAAAAATTAGAGCCGTTGAGGTATAAAACTGACGCCAACACGCTAGCGGTAGCTAATTCGAAAAATTAGAGCCGTTGTGAAACTAAAATGGCACCAACACCATAGAGGTAGCTAATTCGAAAAAATTAGAGCCGTTGTGGTACTATAGACTTCATAGTAGACGATAATACGCCAGTTGTAGTTAATTTACAAATTTAGAGACGTTGGAAGTACCAAAGAAGCAATAAAGAGACTAATATATTTCAACTGTAACTAATTCTGTAAATTTGAACCATTGAGGTAGTTAATAGTCATTAAATATGTAAACCTAATCACTTTCTGTGGTTTTTAGGCCTCTTGGGGATGTATTTGCCACAATAAATATTAAATACAACACGCCGAGAGTTCTACCTCCTGGGTGGTGTGGAAACGAACTCATGAAGTTTTAATCAGTTTTGAATAAATTGGTAAAAGTTTATATTCCATTGTTATTTTATTCCCAACCTTTATTACTCCGTTAAAAATTACAATTTTTATAAAATTTGATATAGATAATGCATTTCACTGTAATTCATATTACAGGTTTTTTTTTTCACAAATTATGTAATAAAACTAATTAAAATTTTTAATGTAAAGTAAATACACTCAATCGCTTAATATTACACATGACACATACAATTGGGGTGAATGACATAGACAAATGATTTATGATACAAATATCACCTCCAGTTGATAATATGTAATTATACCAATAGTAGCAATTTTTTATTTAATATTATCCATCAAATATTAACTTGGGCTAAAACGGTGCAATCTACGATTTTCAATAAGAATATATATATATATTTTCATTATTACAATAATATATAAAAAAAAAAAAAAAAAAAAAAAAAAAAAAAAAAAAAAAAAAAAAAAAAAAAAAAAAAAGGAACACCAATAAAGTTCAAGCTTACTGTTGGAATATTTATTTGTTATGATTTCATCATTGTATTTAAATGATTGCTATTATTACAGATTTTGATAAATACCTTTACCTGCGGGTTATAAAAGAAATATTTCGTTTTTTCAAATTCTTATATTAAACAAATATTCCTCTTTTCGTGGAAAATGTGTAATGAATTTAGGAACTTATGATTAAATATTGTCGATGAAATAATAAATTGTATAATATGTTCCTTACACGGAAATTTGATCAGTAGTAAATTTCATTTTAATTTGACACATCACACGTAGCTATATATTTTGCATACCTAGTTAATTATAAATACGAATAGTGCATAGTAAAACTTTGTTTTAATTTATCACAGACGCGTGGGCACCTATTTTTTTTTTTTATTTTACCGTATTTGAGGCCTATTGATAAAACTCATGTTTAATTTACGATAATAGGTGTAAAATACAAGCGAGGAAGTATCCCCTAAATAGAAATGTACAAAATTTTCTCTGCTGATAATCTAGCTTGCTGAATCTTAACTAAGGATTTAAGATACTTAAATAATAACTAACGACCGTATTTTTAGTGTTGTGTACAATTATTATCTTGAAAGACATGGGGTACCCCAGATTAATTAATTCTATCGTTCGTTTACTTGCAAGCGCAGTTTTTGTAAATAGCAGTATTCCAATGGATCACATTCCGCAGTTAGTTAAATGAAACCATAAAATCTGTTAATATAATATCATCACAACCTAATCATAATTCCGTAAATAATAATTACTACATTCTTACCATTTTAAACGATGTCGTTAAGTGCTACATACATATCTCATTTCATATTTAATGTCAACGTCATATGAACTCATATACGCATGCGGTATTTAACGAGTATAGAACCATAAGTGAGCTCGAATGAGTCAAAATTGAAAGAACGGGCCTTGGCGGTTTCTTATGGGTTTTGACATGGGAAAGGAATTTGGACTAAGGATTTATTATGTTTAAGTAATAACTAATGACTGTATTTTTAATCTAATATATAAAAATAATATTTCTGTGTTTGTTTGTTTGTTTGTTTGGTCGTATTTTATGCGCTGCCGATTGCGATAAAACTTGATCAACTTATTGCTTATACTTGCGCTAAGGTTATATGAATAAAACTAATAAACACTAAACTAAACACTACCGCATTTGAGTATGGATAATCTCCTGACTTCGAGTTTCATTTATTCTTTGAATAAAACTTATGACCGAGCATGAAGTTTACAGCACTTCAAAATGATGATGCCTGCGAATGTTTCTGACCACAAAAAAAAAAAAATATAAATGGCAGTGACAAAGCCGAGGTCATTTAAAACTACCGATCAACGAAAACATGATCATCCATGCTTATCAAATGGTCAACTGTATGTGGCTATGGTGACTATTATTCACGCGGATTATTCAGTTTACAGCATAAGCCGTAAGCGAGTGTTGTAAATTTCACACAGTTTATGGTACGAGCCGAAGGCGGTTGTCATAAATGGTCTATATGCTTCTCATCTAGACAACTGGGATATGACTAGCTCGCCCGTCGGAAAAACGACATAGGCATTGTAACGCATGTCGGGTACAGCTAGTGTTGTATAAAATGATAATCTTCATAACCCTATATTGAGAATAAAATAGTCAAAAAGGATCGGTATTGTCCATGTTTTAGGTATTAAATAACCGGAGAGAGAGCATTAGTTGTGAAAAAGAAGAATATGTATTAGAATCGATAATTTGGGTCGATTACCTTCTTAGCCTACCCATACATAAATAATATTTGAGCCCTTAGTCTATCCATTGTTTATTATTAGCTTATATTACAAAATTAGCTGTTATACATGTTGTATTTAGATGTATTAAATAATTTAGCATTGATAAACTATTTAAACGCAGTTTTGTGCAAATAACACTATTCTAATGGATCTCGGAACAAATCCACTAGTTATATCTATTAAAAGAAACGATAAAAACTATAAACGTCTTATAATAACTTAATGTTACCCCCATAATTAGTAACTACTCTTTAGTTAATTATTTAATACAATTAGTGTAAATTATATCGTAAATATCCAACACAATTATCAACCTAAGGTTAAATATATCAACTAGACTTCACCATTTGTCTATTGTTTGCATATTAAAAATTTAAAATTGCGCTACTCATCAATACGTATCTAGTAACATATGTATACCCGTTTTACGAAGCCATTAAATTACATACATATCCCACGTCAGCGTCATATGCGCAATCCGAGTATTGCAACGTGCGTGCGCCGTATCAACCGAGTCTAGAACCGATACGCGAGCTCGAGTGAGCCAAAATTGCCAGAATGGACCTTAGCGATTTCTTATGGGATTTAACATGGGGAATGCGGGAGAATCCCCATAGTATAATTACTAGTTTTGTAATTAAAATAATCCTATTCTCTACAGTCGAGCCGGGAATAAGTTAATTAGTCAGAACTTTGCTGCTTATATTATAGATCTCAGTAACGGAAAGAAATCAACTTGACGTCATGAAATATTATTTTTAAGTCTCATTGTGGGCGAGGACGTACGGACCAATAATGACTTAAATAAGACGTCATCAGGACGTCAATACACTAACCTGAGCTACTTGGATAGCAGTACCTAATCCAGAAAGAAATCGTGTCAACTTTCGAAAAATTCAAAATCTTATGTGGCCAGCACATGACCTCTCGCCATTTTTGAATCAAAAATTTACAGGTTGACACAAAAAAGTATGAAAAAAAATATTTTTTTTGTAAATCTGGCAACAATGGCAAAAGTTTCGAAAATTTTAATGATATGAAAATAAACTATAGGGTATATAAAATATATGTGTAAAACTTTATTTTGCCGTTTTGTATATTAATGGCGTCATCACCCATAGCAACTGCCACTTCCAGTTGTGCGATTTGCACCAAAATCTAATCAAATCTAATCTAGGGTATCAGAATCCTGTATGCAAAATTTCAAATTTTTTTATTCAGTAGTTTTTGAGTTATCGTTACTACAACATCCATCCAAACACACACACCACACACACACACACACACACTAACACACCCACCCACACACTAACACACACACAGACATCATCGCGAAAATATCAAAATCGTATTCTAGGGACCTTAAAACGTGTTTATCCATTGAAAACTCACTACCCAATTTTTAGCATGATTCCTATACCTCTCGTATCTGAAGGGCGAGAGGTAAAAATCACTTATTTATGCTTACGATAATACAGAAATATATTATTTTAATAAACAAAACAACGTTTATTGATTTACACAAAAATATCAAAATTATTATTTATCAGACAGGAGAAGTTATTGCATAAAGAAACATGTCACAAAATAGATTTTCATCAAGTAAAAGTCGACACAGTTAAATACGAAAAACTAAACTAAATCATCAAAAAAAATATCAAACTTGTTGAATTACAATAAAATATGTACAACAGACTAAAACTATAATAATACCATGTTTTTGGCACATTTTATGTATTAAAAAAAATTCTGAATTTAATTCTTACACTAAATTATTTACTATATTTACACTAGACAAAAAATTAATTCTGAATTTCATTCTTACATTACTAAATTATATTTATACTAGACAAAAAACTACTACATATTTAAATATTTTCTATTTTACAAACAAAGCCTTATATGCATATTTAAATATTTACAATTTTTTAAATATTTCGTATATGTATTTGTTGTATTACAAAATTTGGGTTTTTTCGTTCTCCCCTAATTTGCAACTGATAATACCAAGAATAAGTCATTTGTCTTAATCCGTAGCGTTCAGCCAAAATCGAGCAAGGGATTAAAGGCGCAGGTAGTTTCCAGCCGAAATCGAGACCCACAAAAAAATTATTTTATTTATAACTACTTGTACAGTGTGTATGAATTTTTATTTACTGGTATTTGATTTTATTAATAATATTCTAAATATTGTTACAAATTGTAATTAATAAAAAATTTCCAAGTTCCATATTTAATTGAGATTCAAATTAATTTTAAACAATTTTTGTTTATTATTTCATAATTTTATTTCCATACTTCCTGTAGGTATGTAATATTAATTCCTGTTAGTTCAGCTAATTTTTAAATTGATTAAAGGTAGAAAATCGCAGTTTGTTTAAAAGGCCCGACGGAAAGGAAATAACCAAGACCAGGGCCAAAATTACCATTTCATTTTGATCCATATGCTGCTTAGCCTCTAACTAATTACACACGTCCAAATAGATATTCCACAAATAAGCCCCAGCAATAAGTGTCGACACAACAATTTTAACAAAATCAAGCACATGTGCCAACAACCCCTAGTGCCAACGACTCGCACGAAAGACGTTTAGACCGATATGGTATATATGTAAAAAACCGCTTCACTTTGGCAGTGTCTGTTTATTCAGGAAAAGAAATATCCCAAATGGACAAGGGCTACGTAGTTAGCTCCCCGACTTGTCCTCTCAACAAGGGGGACACAGACTATAAGTCAACGGAGTACTTACAAATATAGTAATAGGCACAAGATATAATAAGAAAAGACTTTGCTAAAAGCATTGACAACTCAGAAGATAAAAAACCTACTAGCGGTAGGAAACATGAGAGTGTCGGCAGTAGGTTAAGCCCTAACCAACATACAAATTGGAGAACTTATTACATCATGCTCAGCAGTTATGGTAGAAAATCTCCCAGGCGCACTAATTGTCGATATAAAGACTTTCTCTTTAAATAAGAAAAAATATAATACTTACAAAGTTATACCCTAATTCATATAATAGCCCTGAAAATATCAAAAATAGCCTCAACCTGGTAGACACCACACCAAAAAGTGACATTTCTTATAAAGAAATGTATCAAACAGAGTGCTTGCTTCAAATTGAAGCAGCACTGCATAATGTAGCAAAGATTATAGGACCAAAACCCAACCCACTCTCATCGCCAAAGTTGCTGTCCGGTACAGCGTCTACAACAGAAGTTTCTTACCCTATGGTACATTTAAATAAAAACTTGCTTGGAAGAAACAAATCCCTTAACGTGTGATTATATTTCACATACCCCTATTCGTAATAGAATTAGGTCGGGCACCGACTACATTTGCCTTCCCAACAGTGACACTCAGATCCATATAACATCTGAACCATTCTTGTACGATTTTGAGTACAATCTTAAAAACATGGTTCAGAGAGGCTTATTAGTCAAATCAAACAAAATACCAGATCAAAATAAAGTAACCATCGTAAATTGCACAAATTTCCCAAGAAAAATATATAAAAATAGCATTTTATAATTCCTTCAATACAGAAAGGAACTGCTTAATAATAAATGGTCTCTAATTGTCTGAGAGGAAGATGAAGATAAGATATCGCTTGAAGATTTCAATTTATCACACATAGATGACGATAAATTCAAGTTTCAATTAGGGACGTCACTAACTTTCTAATGTTTTTTCAAAAACTATGTCTACCATGTGGCGAACACACTTGACAGAGCACAAAATTGAACTCGAAAACGCTTCTCCAATAAAGAGCCGTGTTTACACGGTGTCTTAAAAAGAAATATTTTATGTAGACGACCTACTAATCTACTACTCTCATAAAGGCATGGCCCAAATCCAACAAAACTGCAAGAAACAGTAAACAAACTTACAGAAAGAGCGGATTTGAAATTTTCCTCACAAAAAACTCACGGCACAGATTTCTGTTGATTAAAAAAGAGACACAATAACCCTGCAAACTATGTGAATGGATACCATACTGAAGTTAAAACTACTATTAAAATTCTTGGAATCACCTTTGATAAGAAACTTTACTGGAAACCTCACATAGAAAATTTTGCTATCAGATGCAAAAAAGCCCTTAACATAATAAGATGTGTTTCTAATATTAATTGGGGTGCAGACAGAGAAGTAATATTAAAACTCTACAAATCCTTGATATTTCCCAAACTAGAATATGGATGCTGCATATATGCATCTGCATGTAAAAGTCGTCTTTACCAATTAGATAAAATCCATAAAGAAGGACTGCGGTTAGCTTTAGGATCATTTCGTACAAGTCCAACTCAGTCGATTTATAGTGAAGCAGGAACCCCATTTTTATAATATAGACGGAGCAAATTGTTTTTAAATTACAGACTAAAAATCTGGTCACCACCTAACCACCCAAACCATAATATCTTTAACCCCGAAACATATAATGGAAAATCAATTCGAGTACGTATAAGAGATGAACTAGAAATACTTGATGTAGAATTGCCTTCAGTATTTCCATCAAATTACAGTGAATGTCCCACATGGACATTGCAATCTCCTAATTTACACATTGACTGTACCAAATATAAAAAATCTGATGTGGCCAGCACATGACCTCTCGCCATTTTTGAATCAAAAATTTACAGGTTGACACAAAAAAGTATGAAAAAAAAATAATTTTTTTGTAAATCTGGCAACAATGGCAAAAGTTTCGAAAATTTTAATGACATGAAATTAAACTATAGGGTATACAAAATATATGTGTAAAACTTTATTGCCGTTTTGTATAATAATGGCGTCATCACCCATAGCAACTGCCACTTTCGGTTGTCCGATTGGCACCAAAATCTAATCAGATCTAATCTAGAGTATCAGAATCCTGTATGCAAAATTTCAAATTTTTTTATTCAGTAGTTTTTGAGTTATCGTTACTACAACATCCATCCAAACACACACACACACACACACACACACACACACTAACACACACACACACTAACACACACACACTAACACACACACACACACTAACACACACACACACAGACATCATCGCGAAAATATTAAAATCGTATTCTAGGGACCCTAAAACGTGTTTATCCATTGAAAACTCACTACCCAATTTTTAGCATGATTCCTATACCTCTCTTATCTGAAGGGCGAGAGGTAAAAAGAAGGGAACAAGTAGCACGTACACGACTTTGAATAGGTCATTCATACATTACATCGAGTCACCTTCTACGCGGAGCAAGACCCTCTATTTGTGAATCCTGTAATATACAACTAACAGTCAATCATATTCTAACAGAATGTCCCAGTTACACCTACCTAAGGAACAAATACTATCTCCCCGGCACTTTGAAAAACTGTCTTAGTACACATGATGGTATCCTAAAAACATTAAAATTTATTTACGAAGCGGATATTTAATTAAAAAACTATAATTTATAATAATTATTTATAAAGATAATACTTACGTGATAAAGAGATTAAGATTAAGGCTAATGACCAAGTAGTCGCCGCCTTAAAAAAAAGAGAAGATTTTGTGTAAATGACCCCAAACTCAGTGATGCGACAAAGACAAATAATTACCCAATACCCCAAATAGATGACATATTAACGGGGCTAAATATTTTAGTTCCCTAGATATGTTTAGCGGCTTTTGACAAATACCGATGAAAAAATGTTCGAAATCATATACATCAATCGTGACCCAAGGGCATGACTTATATGAATGTAACGTCCTTGATTTCGGATTAACTTGCACACCAGCAATTTTCCAGTCTCTTGCAGATGAAGTATTTCAAGGCATGGAATGGAAAGAAATACTTATATATTTAGATGTATAATATTTTTTTTCAAAAACCAAGAAGAAATTAGGTAAGGTCTTTAAAATGCTACGTGAAGCAAATTTAACCTTGAAGCCAAGCAAATGTATATTTGCTCAAACTAGTATTAACATTCTGTAGTATACATTTAACGAAAATGGACTGGCAGCCGATGATATAAAGTTAGTAGCAATAAAAAAGTTCCCTGAATCTCAAACTGTGATATTCTACCTTTAATATATTTCAATATCAGCTGAACTAACAGGAATTAATCTTACTTACAGGAAGTATGGAAAAACTAAATACAAATTGTTTATAGTTAATTTGAATGTGAACTACTGTATTGCTAAAGACATAGAATTTGTGACACGCCCCCCGCCTAAAAAAAAGCCGGTCCTTGGCTTTTAATAATTACAATTATAAAAATAAAATTATAAATTACAACCCAACTACCTGTTAACAAGTAACAGTTTTAATACTTAAACCTAAATTTAACCTAGAGTTTATCTGCTGGTGCAAATTAGAGTAAATATTGGACAGCTTATCTGATACCCGTAATTAGGCGTTTCAGCTTACCCACTTCCTTGATTTCACTACCCCTTAACTCGTGAACATTTGGATGAACTGTCACTCTATTGATGTATTTCACTCTACGATGGCTCGAAAGAGTTTATTTTGGAACGTCTGAAGGATTGGTAGCACAGTTTAATACCGTATGTCCACACAGGTTTTAAGATGGTTTTGTAGAGCAACACTTTATTATTTAGTGATAATTTAGATTTTCCTCAGTTAAACTTTTACGCTTGCTGAATATATGTTTTTTCACGTAAGGCGTCGGTCTAAATTCATACCAAGGTATTTGGCATCCTCAGCTTGAGGAAGTTGACATTTATTAATACGTACTGGAGGACATGTTTCTCTGCGTAGTGTGAACGTCAGATGGATGGAATTTAGTTTGTTGACTTTAATTCGCCAGTGTTGAATTTTAGTTAAATTCTTCTATAGGTTCATTGATGCCGATGTTGAGTTTGTGTGAGATGCCAGTAAAGTAATGTCATCAGCAAATGTTGCCGTCGATATGGTTCTTGTTATTGGCAGGTCTGCGGTAAACAAAAGATATAATATTGGTGCCAGTACACTTCTCTGGGCAACGCCAGAGTAGACGGGATATAAGTCACTGTTCTGCTTTACTTGAAAATGCCTTGTAGGCCGCTGTGCCATATCTTATTCAAGGTTTGAGATATGTTACGCAAAGCTCTAGAGCAGTTTCTTTTAGAAGATTGTGATGATTTGAGCAACTTTCGAGTTGTTGGCAAAATAGTTCGATCTCACTATTGCATTGAATATAAACATTATTGGCTTAAAGCATTTTTCATACATATACAGGGTGTTATTGAAATACACGTACATATTAAAATGGGGAATAGTATGTAATGACCAAAAACGATTGGCACCAATTTTAACTTCAAATTCTAAAATTTAAATATTGGGGAAGAGTCCCCTTTTCCGACCTACTAGTTTCCATATTTAAAGAAGTAAAATAAATCGAAATTGAACTTACCCATAGAAATTGCACTGTTGCCGTAGCAAAACCAATTAATTCAAAATAAAGTTTATTACAGTAATTGTTCAAAATGCCGTCCATTATTATTTACATACACTTGCAATCGTCTTTCCAAAGAACTTTGAACATTAGAAATTAGTCTTGGATTTTGTCGTAGTTCCTCGGCTACCGCATTAACTTTATTGGTTAATTGTTCAACACTATTAATAGGTTCATTATAAACCAGTTGTTTCATGTGACCCCACAAAAAGAAATCGCATGGATTTAAGTCCGGAGATCTCGGAGGCCACTTAGTAGGTCCATTTCTGCCTATCCACTTTTGAGGAAATCTAATGTTCAAAAACTGCCGTACGTTTAAATCAAAGTGAGGAGGAGCGCCATCTAGTAGGTACCACATCCGTTGCCTTAATTGTAACGGTATCTCTTCTAGGAGTACTGGCAAAATATCTTCTAAAAAGTGGAGATATCCTGGCCCATTTAATCTGTTCGGGAGAACATAAGGCCCGATTAAATACTGATCTATTATGCCAGCCCAAACATTTATTGAAAATTTTCTTTGATGCCCAGTTTCCCTAATGGCGTGAGGATTTTCATCACTCCAAATATGCGTATTGTGCATATTGAACACGCCATCACGAGTGAATGAAGCCTCGTTAGTATACAATAATATTTTTAGAAAATCAGGAATATCAACACATTTTTGAATCATCCATTCACAAAACTCCACTCTCTTTTCTTCATCACCTGGTTATAAGGCCTGGACTTTTTGGATGTGATAAGGATGTAAACCTTGTTCTTTAAGTGTCCGCCACACAACAAATGAGGACACTCCAATTTCAAGACCTAGTCTTCTACAACTTAATTGAGGCCGGTTTTCAACAGCTTCCAATATTTCTTCTTCGGCCGCCAATGTTCTTTGTGTTCTTGTTCTCCCTCGATCTGCATTGACACTCTCAAATTTTCCATGGTCTCTTAGATGCTGAACAGTTGAAATAAACGTACGACAGTCCGGAATTCTCCGATTTGGAAACCGTTCGCGATACAGGATTTGTGCTTGCCGAGAATTTTCTCCAGCTGCCCCATAAACCAGCACTATATCGGTTAGTTCAATATAAATAGTGGCATCGTAAAAAAATATTTAAAAGTAATCGTAACAACACTTTTTACCAACTTGGAAATGACGCGCTCGTGTTAGCCAGATTCGTAAATCAACTAAAATTTTAATAATCTATAGTTTCAAAAATGTATAGTTTAAAAACAATCATTTATCAAATATTCTAGTTTTTTGATAATGAGGGTAGTAAAAACCAGTCTTCGGAAATAGAAATTAATTCGAAAATCTTGGCAACATGGTTATTTCTTACAAGACTAGTTTTCTTATCATCTGACAAAAACTTGCATATTAATTACTGTTGATGTTTAAAATAGGTAAATAAACCTAATTTATATAGGTCATCCTCAACATATCAGTGAAGTACGTTTGTTTTAGAATTAATTTTCAAAAATTAATAACTCCCTTAATAAGGGGTATTTTTAAAAAATAATATTTTTCTACATTCAGTGGGGATCTGCGCAATACCCAGTTTTAATATGTACGTGTATTTCAATAACACCCTGTATATTAAAAAAAAAATTAAATATTTATTAAACTGTGTCGGCTTTTACTTGATGAAAATCCAGTATGTTTTATTTATCTAAATATAAATTAAATATTTTCAACATTGAAAAGGAATGTGAACTACTTTTTTATTGCCAAATTTGATATTAAAATTAAATAGGATATTAGAACTAAATATGGAACTTGGAATTAGAATTTGTGACAATATACATAATTTTTAACTGAGCCATAGTCATAGTAAAAACTGTAATTGACGACTGATACAATTTGGAATTGTCCACAAGGAAAATAAGTAATTTTATTTATTTATTTATTTATGTCAGAACTTCCTCTACAAGACACTACCCAATTATTTTTTTAACTACCATTAAGCGGCGAGTGATACCTTAATTGAAAGAATTTAACATTATCGATTCCACAAACTTTTTTAAGTATTTATTAAAAGAACAAATTATTTAGTCGACTTGGTTAGAGCAAAAACAAATTATCTGCTGTGATTTTTACCTCTCGACCTTCAGATAAGAGAGGTATAGGAATCATGCTAAAAATTGGGTAGTGAGTTTTCAATGGATAAACACGTTTTGGGGTCCCTAGAATACGATTTTAATATTTTCGCGATGATGTCTGTGTGTGTGTGTGTGTTAGTGTGTGTGTGTGTGTGTGTGTGTGTGTGTGTGTTAGTGTGTGTGTGTGTGTTAGTGTGTGTGTGTGTGTGTGTGTGTGTGTGTGTTTGGGTGTGTTAGTGTGTGTGTTTGGATGGATGTTGTAGTAACGATAACTCAAAAACTACTGAATAAAAAAATTTGAAATTTTGCATACATGATTCTGATAGCCTAGATTAGATCTGATTAGATTTTGGTGCCAGTCGCACAACCGGAAGTGGCAGTTACTATGGGTGATGACGCCATTGTTATACAAAACGGCAATAAAGTTTTACACATATATTTTGTATACCCTATAGTTTATTTTCATCTCATTAAAATTTTCGAAACTTTTGCCATTGTTGCCAGATTTACAAAAAAATAATTTTTTTTCATACTTTTTTGTGTCAACCTGTAAATTTTTGATTAAAAAATGGCGAGAGGTCATGTGCTGGCCACATCAGATTTTCTTTATTGTTACGATAATTTTCCATCCACGGCTTAGATAAGCGATAATTAAGATTCGCCCTGTAGAATAAATTGAAAACAATGTTTGTTTAAAAACACTTTTTACCTCTCGCCCTTCAGATAAGAGAGGTATAGGAATCATGCTAAAAATTGGGTAGTGAGTTTTCAATGAATAAACACGTTTTAGGGTCCCTAGAATACGATTTTAATATTTTCGCTATGATGTCTGTGTGTGTGTGTGTTAGTGTGTGTGTGTGTGTGTTTGGATGGATGTTGTAGTAACGATAACTCAAAAACTACTGAATAAAAAAATTTCAAATTTTGCATACAGCTTTCTGATACCCTAGATTAGATCTGATTAGATTTTGGTGCCAATCGCACAACCGGAAGTGGCAGTTGCTATGGGTGATGACGCCATTATTATACAAAACGGCAATAAAGTTTTACACATATATTTTGTGTACCATATAGTTTATTTTCATCTCATTAAAATTTTCGAAACTTTTGCCATTGTTGCCAGATTTACAAAAAAATAATTTTTTTTCATACTTTTTTGTGTCAACCTGTAAATTTTTGATTCAAAAATGGCGAGAGGTCATGTGCTGGCCACATCAGATTTTTTATTTTGGATAAACTTTGGATAAACTTCAGTCATTGCAAGGCGAACAAAGAAACTTAATTTCGCTTACTCAGCAGAAGTTGTTTTTTTTGGTGGGTAGCTCGAAAATCGTGAAGATATTTTTGGGACAGCGATGTTCGAGACTCGATTAAGAGTACATCAAAAAGTTAAAGTGGGTCTCCTGGGAAAAACGATTGTCCTCAGTGGAATTATGTTAAAGTATAAATTTTGTATAATTATTTTTAGAAGTTGGTATTTTTACCTCTCGCCCTTCAGATAAGAGAGGTATAGGAATCATGCTAAAAATTGGGTAGTGAGTTTTCAATGGATAAACACGTTTTAGGGTCCCTAGAATACGATTTTGATATTTTCGCGATGATGTCTGTGTGTGTGTTAGTGTGTGTGTGTGTGTGTGTGTGTGTGTGTGTGTGTGTGTGTGTGTGTGTGTGTGTGTGTGTGTGTGTGTGTGTTAGTGTGTGTGTGTGTGTTTGGATGGATGTTGTAGTAACGATAACTCAAAAACTACTGAATTAAAAATCTTGAAATTTTGCATACACGATTCTTATACCCTAGATTAGATCTGATTAGATTTTGGTGTCAATCGGACAACCGGAAGTGACAGTTGCTATGAGTGATGACGCCATTACTAAACAAAATGGCAATTAGGTTTTACACATATATTTTGTATATACTATAGTTTATTTTCGTATCATTAAAATTTTCAAAATATTTGCCATTGTTGCCAGATTTACAAAAAAGTAAATTTTTTCCATACTTTTTTGTGCCACCGTGTAAATTTTTGATTCAAAAATGGCGAGAGGTCATGTGCTGGCCACATCAGATTTTCTGAAGGGCGAGAGGTAAAAATACTTATTCCAAAGTTTATCCTGGAGTCTGATATCTTCCTAATCTTCCATTTATCTTAAAACCGGCAACTGCAAACACTATTTGACAGATATAGTTGTTCTTTGAAGTTGACTTGCTTGCGGAAATGACTTTCCTTATAATCCCGGACGAGCCCTCAAGTACAGAAAATTTTCTTTTAAAGACAAATAAAATTACCTTCGCTAACTTCTTTTTACCTCTCGCCCTTCAAATAAGAGAGGTATAGGAATCATGCTAAAAATTGGGTAGTGAGTTTTCAATGAATAAACACGTTTTAGGGTCCTTAAAATACTATTTTAATATTTTCGCGATGATGTCTGTGTGTGTGTGTTAGTGTGTTAGGATGAATGTTGTAGTAACGATAACTCAAAAACTACTTATTTAAAAAACTTGAAATTTTGCATACACGATTCTTATACCCTAGGTTAGATCTGATTAGATTTTGGTGTCAATCGGACAACCGGAAGTGGCAGTTGTTATGAGTGATGACGCCATTACTAAACAAAATGGCAATAAGGTTTTACACATATATTTTGTATACACTATAGTCAATTTTGTATCATTAAAATTTTCAAAACTTTTGCCATCGTTGCCAGATTTGCAAAAAAGTTAATTTTTTCCATACTTTTTTGTGCCACAGTGTAAATTTTTGATTAAAAAATGGCGAGAGGTCATGTGCTGGCCACATCAGATTTTTACCTCTCGACCTTCAGATAAGAGAGGTATAGGAATCATGCTAAAAATTGGGTAGTGAGTTTTCAATGGATAAACACGTTTTAGGGTCTCTAGAATACGATTTTAATATTTTCGCGATGATGTCTGTGTGTGTGTGTGTGTTAGTGTGTGTGTGTGTTAGCGTGTGTGTGTGTGTTAGTGTGTGTGTGTGTGTGTGTGTGTGTGTGTGTGTGTGTGTGTTTGGATGGATGTTGTAGTAACGATAACTCAAAAACTACTGAATGAAAAAATTTGAAATTTTGCATACCGGATTCTGATACCCTAGATTAGATCTGATTAGATTTTGGTGCCAATTGCAAAACCGGAAGTGGCAGTTGCTATGGGTGATGACGCCATTATTATACAAAACGGCAATAAAGTTTTACACATATATTTTGTATACCATATAGTTTATTTTCATCTCATTAAAAGTTTCTAAACTTTTGCCATTGTTGCCAGATTTACAAAAAAATAATTTTTTTTCCTACTTTTTTGTGTCAACCTGTAAATTTTTGATTAAAAAATGGCGAGAGGTCATGTGCTGGCCACATCAGATTTTTTTCCTACGTTTTATACTGAAATTGAAAATGAGTTCATTATTTGTTATCAACATCGTAATGTTATGAATGAGTGTTTTATTGAAATTCTATAGGTACATGTGCTATTGTTGCCAAATATCCGCTAATCGAATCGATATGGTTTGAATTATTTTGAATTAGTAATTAGCAAGCAAAAATCATGAACTTAAGGTGACAATAATTCCAAAAATGTACTAAGTTGTATTGAAATTGAACAAAAATTCAATTGAAATATTTTTTTTTCACATTCAGCTTACCGTGCGCTTATTTAAAAGTGTAATAGTGACATTGCCAGTGGCGTAACGATTTATTTCGACGCATTCAGAATTTCTTTATAAGGCATATTTTTTCTTAATTTGATTGGTTTTCTATAAGCTTTCAAATTTTAATTCAATTCAAACAAAATAGTTATTTATGTACAAACTAGTTTACGTCAAAGTATTTTTTAAGTATATTATTAAAAAATATAATTAAAATAAAAACAATAAGAATAATGCATGGATACGGCACTGACTAATTCATACAACAACAATGTGCCAAAATGTCAATAAATTGACCTCTTCAATTTCAATAGTAAAATGTTCGCCATAAAACATTGTAGAGCTGTAGTTTTGTTGTGGGTTTTCTATTGCAAATGGGGCACCGCATCTGGAATTGGACCATGCCCCAAATTAGACACTGGTCCCCCGGTTAACTTATCCAGAGTAAGTGATTCTATTTTTTTTTATAAATTGAAATCATAAATAGTAAGTAAGTTTATAGACAATGATAATTGAACAATTTATAGTTTACGACGCCATCTATAAAATATTCATGGTACTCGGTGTCGTTTGATTTTTGGGGATAACATTCTACCGGTGACGTTAATGTTCTTAATTTTAAAAATTATAGCATTGCATTAATCTCGGTCCTATACAAAATATAAAAAAAATTGATTAATAATTGACTATTCCATCTCGTGTCGTATAATAAAAACAAATTATAGTTATCCTTAAAATTGATATTTTCTAACGGCTTGATTGAAGAACTTCTTATTAATAAAAATTATAAACGATTCTGAAGAGCTCCGTTTATAAATTAAAATATCTACCCCATACTTTGGATTTTTGGCAAATGCCAGTAGTTTAGTGAAAAAACCTTTATTTTCACTTTCCCCACCCACCTCCGAGAAGGGAAAGTATTGCGAACGAGCTAAAAATATTTTTCGACGTAAAGATGGAAATATTCATTTTGAGGTCCTCTGAGATGACTAAGACCATTTCCAGATGGAAGTGTGTCTGTGTGTCTGTCTGTATGTCTGCCTGTCTATCTGTATTCTTCCACAATAGAGGCCATACGTTTAATCCGTAGGAGCTGAAATTTGGTATGTGAGTTTCGGTCATCCGTCGGAAGAACCCATTAGTTTTTGTACATCTGTCAAACGGAAGTGTCACTATCAAAAAATGATAGAAGCAATATGTCACGGAATTTGACTTGCAATATGTCATTTTAAAGCCCTTGTAAAACTCTATTAAGATCAGTCATAATCATTTCTACAACTGTCACCTGTCAAAAATAAAAACATGTCAAAGCTTGAAACTTTAACATTAAATATTTGAAAAAGTGCGTCATGGATTTGAACGGTTAATTGTTGGAAGAACCAGTTAGTTATTGTCCGATATCTGTCAAACGGAAGTGTCACTGTCACAAAATGACAGAAGCAATATGTCACAGAATTTGACTTGTAATATGTAATTTGAAAGCCCTTGAAAATATCTATTTAGAACAGTCAAAACTATTTCTTCAACTGTCACCTGGCAAAAATAGAAAAATGTCAAAGCTTGAAAATTTAACATTAAATATCTGAAAAAGTATTCGTCTCTGGATACTCGTCAGGAAAGATTTAGGGCGACACGATCAGATGTTAGCAAGTCATTTTCTTTTTACTTTCTTTCTACTGGTTTACTTTGTACATTTAAAGTACAGTATTTTGGAATTTTATGAAAATATTTGTATATGCATGTGTGTAATGTATTTGGGGCTACAGACTTTATTTATGCAATATTTGTAAACATAATTGTAGAATATAGAAAGAAATAACGAAAAAATAAAGAGAAATGTGGTAATCTCTTGTTATGTTTTTTCAAATTTTGAATCAGATACTGCTGGTTCCCAAAATATTCAAAATATTTTTTTTCAGTATTTAAAAGGGCTACTTTTAAAAGTTTTGTTCAACGAAGAAAAAAAATTGGGTCGTGTTAAGCTACAGCGAGAGCTAAACATAATCCACTAGATTCCATCTGTTAAGAACTAGTTCCCGAGTGAAAGTTTTTTTCTATTCGCTAAACCCAACTGACATAACTTTTTTTTTGTTGCACTTTTTGGCCGGCGATTTTTCTTGATTCAGCATTCTACTATATAATTTTTGTTTTCCAAACTCGAGGATTTTTGCATCTTACAAGAGTAACGCGTATTATTTCATGAGCCGTGACTAAGTTTAAAATTTTGTTTCTCAAGTTTATGATGTTGTATGATATTGTTTTAGATTGGCAACTTGGCTTTTTTTCATTAACTCTGTAATAAATATATCCCCTTTAACACTCTTGGGGTTATTTATACAGCTTTCTCTAACAGAACAGGTGATATTTTGCAAATTTGTATCTTCTAAGACGAGTTATTTTCACCCTACATAAAAAAGAATTATAAGTTAAACTGAACTAACTGAACTCCCTTCTTGTTTACCACGTTGAACAGATACTGTTATTAATTTGGTATTGTATTTTATGTACAGTTGTCAGTAAGTGTTCATTTTTCTGATTTTATAATAAAACACTGGACGCCAACAGTGTTGCATGTTGTAAAAAATATATTCCAATTTTGGAATAGGAGATGTCATTCATTTTGGAACTAAGTTCTTTAACGCGGCTCTCTGTAGGATTTAACAATCAGAAATTGTAACGTAATGAAAAATAGAGATGTTGAAAAAGTAACTATTCGTTCTTTAGTAACGATTATTAATTTAAAATGTGCATAGTTACTTTGCTATGGTTATTTTTGCATGTTCGGTAGAACCGTAGATTGGATAGACCGGATGAATTTGGAATACGACACCAACACGTACAACGAAATTATCGCAATTTTATAAAGAAAAAATAAGAAATTATTAAGAGGAATAATCTCTGCGCGATATTTCAAGACTACATCCCGTTTCAGTCAACGGAAGACAGTTCGATTCGATAAAATCGGAATTTTTCCAATAATTTTTTTTTCAAATTTTTCAATTTTTTTGTCAACGAGCCCCATTCGATATGGATATCAATCGACGCGTCTTGACTTGCACAACACCTTAAAAGAAATCAGTATCGACAAATTTGCTTTCCTTATCCAGATATCTCGAATAGAAGTTTCACTTAGTAGGCGGGACCAGGATCCTCGGACCAGAAATAGCTCATCTTCTGATAAAGCCTTTCTTTTTTGAATAAAAACCGATACCCGAAAGAATTTTCCGGATCGGCCGTACCGTTCTCTAGTTATCGTGCGCACAGACATCCACACATCCACACAGAGAGACTTTTTTTTCGCGAAAAATCAATTTTGTGCACGTTTCATGACATTTTAAGTCGGAGCAAAAAATTTTTGAGATTTTTGCACGATTTCAATTCTACGGTTTGTAGTAAAAATAGGGAAAAAAGGGAAAAATATAGAAAACAGGAAAAATAGGGAAGAGGAAAAATAAAGAAAACGGTGAAAAATAAAGGAAATAGGGAAAAAATAATGAAAATCGGGCAAAAATAGAAATAAATATGGAAAAATAGTGAAAAAGTGGAAAAGAATATGAAAAAAAACTGGGAAAGATAGAGGAAAATAGAAAAAATAGAAAAAGGAAGGTAAAATAAAGTAAAATAGGTAAAATATGAAAAGTAGGAAAATAGGAAAAAACGGACAAAATATGGGAAAATTGAAAAAAATAGTGAAAAATAGGGAAAAATAGAGAAAAATAAATGAGAAAATAATGAAAAATAGGAAAAACTCAGAAAAAATTTCGAAAAATAGGAAAATGGGAAAAATACAGAAAATAGGGAAAAATATCAAAAATTACAAATAGGGAGGAATGGGTACACAAGGAATAAATAATGCAAAATAAGAAAATATAGAACTAGAAAAGATGAAAAAATATGGAAATATAGTAAAAAAGAAGGAAAAGTTTTGAAATATAAGAAAAATAGGAACAAATAGGGAAAATTAGGAAATAATCGAAAAAGCTGGTGAAAATAGAGAAAATAGTGAAAAATAGATAAAAATAGGGTAAATATTAAAAATAGGGAAAAATAGAAATAAATTAAGAAAAATAAGGAAAAATAGGAAAAATAGAGAAAGGAGGCAAAATAGGGGAAAATTTGGAAATATTTGGATAAATAGTGAATAATAGAAAAAGAAATCGGTTGTGTTTCCCCACAACTTTCCCAACGAGTATCCGGAGATGAATACTTTATCATATATTTAATGTTAAAGTTTCAATGATAGTTTCATTTTATTTTTGACAGGTGACAGTCGTAAAAATAATTTTTACTGTTCTGATTAGAGTTTTTCAAAGGCTTTGCAATGACATATTACAAGTTAAATTGCGTCAGATATAGCTTCTGTCATTTTATGTCAGTGACACTTTCGTTTTACAGATGTCTGAAAAAAATTACTGGTTCTTCCAACGATTGACCGAAACCTATTTTATCGAAATTGGTTTCCAGCCATGAAGTATTTTTTCAGATATATAATGTTTAAGTTTCAAATTTTAACTTTTTTATTTTTGACAGGTGGCACTTGGAGAAATAATTTTGACTGTTCTGAATAGTTTTTGAGGGCTTTCAAATCATTTTTTTTTGACAGTGACACTTCCGTTTGACAGATGTCAGACAAAGACTATATGGGTTCTTCCGACAGATAACCCAAACCCATATACCAAATATCAGCTTAATCGGATTAAACGTGTGCTCTCTATCGTGGAGGAATGAATCCGGGACAGATGCTCCCTCGTACATTTGCTCCCCCGATACATTTGGTCCCCTGTCTTAATTTTTCGAATAATGAGTTACCTACCTGGTATTGGCTACTAATAATGCATAACCGTAGACGTCGAATAATAAAAAAATTAAAGATATTTTGGTTTACTGACATATCCTACGTAACAAGAAATTTTGGCAAAGCATTATTTTACAATATTTAATATTGGATAGATGTCGAAATGTTAACATTTTGTAAAATTGACAAAATATTGAATGAAAATAAAGTACAAATATTGATGTTCAATATGGTGAGGTATCGATTTTCAATATTAATTTTCCATATTGGTAATATATTTATTTACCACAACAATATTATGGATATTAGAAACTGATATTGATATTTTATATTTTACAGGTATATCTAGTAGATATCGTCATATAGTTTTAATATTTAGAGGGAAGATCATTTTTTATTTTTTATATTATTTTATATTTTTTAATTGTTTATACAACTCTATACAAAATATAAAAAACAAATATGTTTGTTTAAAACGCGCTACGAGAATTACTGTGTGCTTTGAATTTAATTTAAAAAAATGATAATGGGTTGCCACCCAATTTTTTTATGTTTTGTGTAGAAATTAAAATGTAAAAGAAAATAAAAAAGTAAATATGATCTTTCCCCAAATATTAAAAAAAATTGTTTAGGAGTAATTTTCACCCAAAAAATTTTTAATAATTTTAAATCTTTAACTTTTTTATTATTCGACGTCTATGGTTATGAATTATTAGTAGCCAATAGCAATAGCAAGTAGGTAACCCATTAATTGAGGTAGGGGAGCAACTGTTTCACTTAAACTTTATCATTATTCAAAACATTAAGACAGGGGAGCAAATGTATCGAGGGAGCAAATGTACGGGGGAGCATCTGTCCCGACACCGGAGGAATACAGATAGACTTCTATCTGGAAATGGTCTTAATCGTCTCAGGGGACATCAAAATGGATATTTTCATCTTTATCTCGAATTCACACTACTTTCCTTTCTCGGATGGTGGGCCGGGAAAGTAAAATAGGAAAATAGGAAAAACTATAAAAAAGTAGGGAAAAATAGGGACGAATAGAAATAAATCGGGAAAGAAAAATAAGAAAAAAATTATGGAAAACAGGAAAAATCGAAAGAATTAGTAAAAAAAGGAAGAAAAGGAAAAGAGAGCGAGATTAAAAAACGTTTAGAGGTGAAAAAATAACGTAAGGAATTTGTTCGTTAACGCGACCGGCAAAATGCTTTTTTTTAATTCTTATCCTTGATCATAATTTTACTTTTTTCCAGAAAAAAAGAAAAAAACTCTCCACGGAAACGCTTAAAAATGTTTTTCTTGTTAAATACAAAGGACAGGAAAATTTGGGCGTTTCCTGAAAATCTAAAATAAGTTATCTTATGTAATAACTAAACCATTATCAAAAAATGCAAAATGGCAACATTGATATTTAATTATTTAAATAACAAATTATCAGAACTGACATTTTCTTATTATTGTCGTTCATAATAGTGAGCATAAGCATTCAGGACTTTTGGAAGAACTTTAAACTAGTGGTTCTTTTTTGTGCTGCCGCTTGCAGATCACCAACATCAATATCCAAAACTTAAAAAGGAAAAAGAGTGAAGTTACTGCTGATACTAGGTTTAATCAAATCAAAATCGTAAAAATAAACTTTTGATGTTAACTGATTTTGTTGACATCAGTCTTTAATTCTCTAACTTCGTTTCTTGATTGCACCTGCTATCAACACCGCAAGAACTTTTGAGATGTTCAAAATTTCGCCTAGATTATATTTAGAGGTGCAGAAATATTTATCTCTAATTTCCCTATTTTATCTAATTTTTTTATCCCTATTTTTCGTAATCTTTACTATTTTTCCCCCATTTTCTCTAGTTTTCCCTATTTTTCCCAAATTTTCGCTATAATTCCCTACTTTCTCTATTTCTTCATATTTTCCTGTTTTTCTTATTGTTTCCTGTTTTTCCATATTTATCCCATCATTTTCTATTATTTGATTATTCCATTTTTTTTTTATTTTCCCCAATATTGCCCTATTTTTTACTATTTTCCTATGTTTCCAAATTTATTCTATAATTTCCCTATTTTTCCATATTTTTTCCTATTTTTTATTACTTTTCCAGATTTTCCCCATTTTTTACTATTTTTTCTTTTTTCTCATACATTCCCCTATATTTCATATATTTCACTATTTTTTCTATTTTTCCTATATCTTCCATTAGTTTTACCTGTTTTCTTTATATTTGCTTAATTTTCCTTACTTGTCCTTATTTGTAGTTATTTTTCCGTAATTTGTTCTATTTTCCTCATTTTTCCCTATTTTCGTTAATGTTTCTTTATTTTAAACTATTTTTCCTAAATTTCCGAATTTTGCCAGATTTTTTAATATTTTTCTTAAATTTTCCAATTTTGCTTAGTTTTTCTTATTTTTTTCCAACTCTTCCCTATTTTTCTCTATTTTTTCACTATTTGTCTATCTATTTACCTTTCTCTGTTTTGTAACATTTGTTGCTGTTTTTCCAATTTTTCGCTATTTTCCCTGTTTTCCTCTATTTTTTCCCCATTTTTCTCTATTTTTCCTTATTTTTACTATTTTTTTAAATTTTTTTCCTAAAAAATCAAAGAGAAAAAATCAGATAATACCGTAAATATCATAGTCTCTATATCTTTTTACCATCGTGTATATATAGATATACTTATTTTATGTAAGCCATTGTTTTTCGCCCGTTTCTAACCATTAAAATTAAAATTTCGCAAAATCCTTTCTTAGCTGTTGTTTATATTATGAACAGAATATATTCTCAAAATTTCAAGTCTGTCAGTTCAGTAGATTTTGCTGTGCGTTGATTCTATGTCAGTCAGTCAGAAAATCAATCAGGCCATTGCCGCTTATAATATACATATTGGGTATTATGACTGAAGAAATGAAATCGATATTTGTTCTTTTGACAATTAAAATCTAGAACTATCGATATTAATCGATTGCGCTAAAATCTATCGATAATTTTCGATAGTCCAGATAGAGCTATCGATATTTCTGCACCTCTAGATTACATCTAATCTTTGGTATTACATCGAATCGTGAAACCCAGGAGATGCATATAAACTGTGTTGCCAAATGCCTTATTTATCATTTTTTTGCCTTCAAAAACTCTGCTGCAATAAAATTTATTTGAAGATTTTCCGGAATGGTTTGGAAGTTAAAATTTTAGGAAAATATTTTTTATAGACCTAGAAATATGCACAATCTTATGACCCAGAAAAGCATATCCCCTTTGCTAATTTTTATAAATCTGGAAAACAGTCTTTAATTCTTAACTAAAATAGATTTTTTTATCTAGAATAATGTATTCCTCGGTTTCCTTATTAAAAATGTTTAGAATCTTGGGTGGGATTGTCCCTTCTCCATTTTTATTAAAAATAAAGTGGACGCCCGCGCTGGTTATATCTATTTGTTTGGTTTAAGGTCGTGAAGACAAACAGTGACTTTTATGCATTTCATTAATTTTACATCATTGAATGTAAATAAGGAATTGTGATTTAAATATTTGATGAATGCTCAATAACAACGTAACAAAAATTGTAACAACTTAGTAAACTATATCGTCATGACACACCCCTAATTTGTTACTATAAAAGTTAGTTATTTAATTTGACACTCTTCGAAATCATTAACTTGAAAAACTACGTTAGTTAGTTATTATTATTTAAATTTTCTAACATTTAACCGATGCGACCTTAAATAATAATAATAATACAGGAGTATTTCGAGTTGAGAATTTTATTTCTTCACGACCATTATTGAATGTATGCGATTTATCTTATACGTAAATGTCATACGTAAATCAATACGATGACACACATAGACGTTATCAGCGTGCAACGTGTTAAACAACCAATTGAAATCATTAAATTTGTGAATAATAAATCATTTTCTCCACGACCATTATTGAATGTATGAATTCCGATATCATTTTTAATAATAGAATGTAAATAAAGATTCACACTCTAGAGTCTGAATATTTATTCTAAAACACTTGCTTCTTATGTATTTTGCATGTATTTTCATTCTTTATCAAGGTAAAGAATGGATTTTCTGTAATCGAAATAAACGATATGGGATTGCCATGGGTTTCAAAAGTGTCACTGTCAGATACAAAATGGCGACGATAATAATGGACGTGTTTTTTAATTCACCAAACTGATGTGGTGGAAGAGTGGTGTGTCCACCAAGTTGTTTTTATATTATTGTGGCGGGAGTGGTGGACAAACCATTTTCGTTTTTTAATTCAACAGGTTGGTCCACCTTTTGTTGAATTTTCCACCGGCTGGAAGTGTTGGTGAATTTGGTTGATGGATTGTTAGTTAGGTTATGTTTATGATCGCACAGAGCCATAAAACAAACAATATATGTTTTGTGCGGAGACTGCAGAGCCTTATTGAGCCTTGATTTTATTTATTATAGTGGTATTATTTTTGTGTGACTTATAACAAAATTGTAAAATTATGACGTACTCTGAAATAAATCAGTTATTTCAAGTTAACTTATATAGAGGTTGAAGGCGAAATTGTATGTGTATGTCCTCTACTGAATCCGAATCTATCAGCCACAGAACTGGAGGTATTCCCACAAATTCTATCAGAATTTCTTCAACGCTAGATCTTGAAAATCGAAAATGAGATTTGAAATCCATGTCACTGTATCTCGGATTTATTGATTTGAAATAATTGGTCATTTTCACGTGTTTTTCTGTGCTATCATAAAATCCCAGAATTAGTTCATCCTCGGATGAACTTGATTCGAAGGAGGAGGATGATGTAGTACATTGTTTAACTAGTAATAAGGAAGAATACATTATTATGATAATACACACGTTATATATTTTTATTTGAATATTTGAGTGCTCGTTTTCGCGCCTAAACCCCCGAAACTATCAATGTCAGTTGCAACGTGATACCACCACAATACCACCAAAGTCGTTTTTATATTACTGGTTGAAATGTAGCAAATTTCATGAAAAATGACGTTTTTTGGTCTACCATATTCCAGCTCAACCACACCAGTTTGGTGAATTAAAGAACACGCCTAATTATTTTCAAACAAGTTTTAATCAAAACAAAATAAAGAGTGAAAAATCAAGTGAAGTAGATATAGAATTTAATAATATCTAAAATTGCAAATTATGAAAAAACATTAATGCACCAGATTTTAATTTCGGTAAGTGTATCATAACATTATAAATATTACTACAATGTAATAAAAATATGTCAACAAATAACTTGTGTTCAGATTTAATTTAATTTTGATTCATACTTTTTGATCGTGGAGAAAATATAGTCTGTTACTCGGTTAGAATGAAAAAATTCGACACTCGTGATTCCTCACACTCGCTGACGCTCGCGTTCGGAATTTTCCACTCGTGTCGAATTTTTCATTCTAACCTTGTTACAGAATCTACTATTCTATGCGTCTGGGTGGGCATATTGCCGCTGATGAGTCCTTAAGGGACGAAACAGCTGTCCGGTATACGGCCTGAGTGCATAGGAATCAAATTCTCAAAACTTACAAGTATTTTAAAACTTGCTAATGGGTTTCATTACCATTTATAGAGATGTGCCCTCTGTCGGTTCCAGTTTGTACTGGCTGTATTACATAGGTGGAATCTTTTTCCCAAGTAATAAGTGTTACCGTGTTCCATTGGTAGATGGCGTTAGCTGTCTACCTGAGAACAACATCCTTTTAACTCAGCCTTGTACAGGTGTATTTCGAGTTGAGAATTTGATTTCTATGCGTCTGGTCACATTGCCGCTGATGAGTCCTAAGGGATGAAACAGGTGTCCGGTATACGGCCTGGATGGATAGGATTTAAATTCTCAAAACGTACATGTATTTTATTAAATTTTTAATATAAGTGTAATAGTTTTTTGAAATTAGCTTCTCAGGACGAGTCTAAAAAATATAGAGTGTTTAATTTAAATTCATATGTTTCACTTTCCATTATTATAAATATTTTTAAAATGTAGTCCTTATTGACTTACATAATACCTCTTCAATAGAAGGTTACGAATATATTCCATTTCGCCATAAAACTCTGTGGCGTCGGTCGTGATTCACTCTGTATATGTAATTCGATTATTTAGAAAATTAAAAACTGCACGTATGTGATTTAATACATTCTGGTTTTTTAGTTAACAGGAAGTTGGTTTGAAATTGAAAGGACCTTCTACTTGATGGAACTTATTAGCTCTTGTGTTACTTTGGATTTAACAGAAACTGTAAAAGGTCGATTGGACGTAGTAGTCAACACCAGAAGCTCTTGGTAAGAATATTTATTCATACCTATATAAGTTGAATTTATTAAAATATATAACAAAATATTACAAAGCGAAATATATTTTAAAACAATCATTTGTAACAAACACTATAATGTAGCAGTCTTTAGTACCTTATGATGGTCTTCTAGATAATCTTATTTATCGTCGCCACTGTCTCGCATTAGGTTTTTTATTACTTTGTCTATAATGGGAGGTATTCATTTGATTTTTGACCTCGATTTTTTTTTAAAATCCTTCTAATGTACCCTTAAAATGTCCCCGTGAGACATAACGCCATCAAAGTCCTTCAGGAATGGCTAGAATTAGTTTAAATTTAAAGGGAATCCATTGCCTTCCACTCTCTACGAACCACGCTGAAGGTGACAATTTTAGATGCACGAATATCAATTCCGAGGTTTCCACATCTAATGTTCTATAACAAAATATAATACTTTGAATAACTAAATTTTTCACACGTGTACTTTATTGTAAATAGAATTTAATCACTTTTTGATATTACTAGACATTATGATTACAGTTATTCTAATTATTACTGAATTATAGTAAAAAACTACATTGCCAGTAGCTAAATTTAAAAACACTTCCTTTTATTTTATGACAGAGGCAAGATTGTTTTTTACTATAATTCAATAATCATTACGGAGAATAACTATAATCCTAAAAAATGTGTGAAAGACTGGACAGACTTGAAAACAACAGGAGTCGCTGCGTAAGAGACTACAATGCCCTCGGACCTTAGGATACTTCAATGGAACACAAATGGACTCTTACATCATCAGCAAGAGTTATTAGTAACACTAGAAACTCAGAAGGATATAGCCTAACTGCAAAAACACATTTGACGAGACATTCCTTTATTAGACTACGACATTATCAAATCTGTCATACCACACATCCACAAAATGGAGCTACTTGTATTACCGTTAATACTAAAAAATACACGCTTAACAGTAATAATAATAATAATAATAATAATACTTGCCCTACATTTCACCCCCTTACGAGTGTACCCCAGAAAGCCAATGGCTTGTGCGGGGAAAGGACGGCTATTATTATTATTTGCCATGGCGGTCCGGGGCGACTTACTGAGGACTGATGGCGCCATTTGGCTATAGGTGTAGGAAAACCTGGAAAAACTCACCACCATCATCGGCACAGTGACACAGGGGGATTGAAAATCTAGGTTCCGCATTAGACATTAATTAAATTAATATTCAATGCGGTTTACCTATTCGAGCCAAGTATCTAAACACTGAATTTTTTAAATTAAAATTTCACTGTCAGATACGAGGCACGAACCCACGTTGGCTCTAGCATATAAACAGTCATAAATGAATAAGACCGATAGCCAACGATCTGTGCCACTGAGACCGATTACAGCGGCGTATTTCCCTGCTAGATTTAACCTCAAAGGAGAAGATTATACTAACTGCCTATTAACTCTCGGTGAAAAATACATAGTGTGGTCAGATTTTAATGCAAAAAATGTCTGTTGGGCTCCAGACTCACTACAGCTAAGGGTAAAGAACTACAGAAGGCTGTAATTGAACACTCGCACTTTACTGGCAGACAAACTTACTGGCCGAGTGATATAAATAAAATTCCGGATCTCCTGGACTTTTTCATATCCAGAAATATGGCTACAAATTTTATAAAAGTAGAAGAACTTATATCCGATCACTCTCCGATCCTATTACGTTTAAGAGAACATATTGCTTCCACTGAACTTTAACCCACACTGACTAACTTTATCCTCTGGGAAAACTTTCAATCTGAAGTTAATGAGAAAATTGAGCTGAATGGATTTGTTCAAACAAGAGAAGAATTGAAACGAGAAACTGAGATTTTTATGACAAATATCCAACAGGCTGCGTGGAACTGTTTTTCTTTGGATTATGGGTATAATCCAAAGAAAAACAGTAGGATACAATTATCCCAAATAAATAGGAGAATTAATTCAAGAAAAAATAAAGGTTAGGTGTAGTGTACGTTTTCACTTCTCTAAATTTTCCGTAGTTGTATAATGACAGTTGGTCGTTGCATAATGACAGTTGGTCGGTTTTTCATCTTTTTTGTTTCCGGATTTCTCAGCCAACTAAGAAAAAAGAAAAAGAGATGAAGAAAGAAAAAACATCTGAATAATTATTGATATTTTTGCTGGCAATCAAAATTCTGTAAACTAATAAATATAATTATACACTTATTTGAAATCTAAAATTTATTAATACAGTGTGACCCATTTTGTTTGGAAGCAAAATGCAATCAACGAGTATGCCATGAAAATGAATATAAATGAAATTATTTAACACAATTTTACTTTCAGAAGCTATAACTCCAGAACGGTTTAAGTTATCGGCTTCAAATTTTTACTGTGCAATATGTTTCGAGTCCTAGTTTTTTTTACAACGTTGCCATTTTTTAAATTTGTCTACATTCTACGTACAAAATTAACTAAAATACAACTTTTTCCAAATTCATGTTGGAATAACTATGTCGTTAAATAAAATTTTGGTAGTTTACATTTGTAATGATTCTGAATCCAGTGGTTGAGAAAAAAAAATGCCTAATATACTTTCGTCTTTTTTGGCAAAGAAAAATTAACTTAGAGGGCCTTGAAAACAAAAAATAAGCTATGAAAATTTGTGCCCAAATACTGTTTTTGATACTGAATCTAACAAAAAAAATTAAATCAAAATCGGTTGAAAAATGCGGATTTTACAGGGGTGCTTCCAAACAAAATGGGTCATACTGTATATAACGGAACAGTAATCTATCCTTCTTTTCAATCCCAATTTTTTTCCGAATTCACCTGGAAGGTATGGCAACGGACATGAACAGCAGAAATAAGTTAAATAGGCTTACACTACAACTTCAAGGAGAAAATTAAAAATGAGTCAGTCCACAAATATCTGAGTGGACTAACTGATGATGAATGCACTGATTTCTTCCTTTGGAAGGCGGTTTAGAAGATAAATAAATCAAATAAAAATATACCTCCTATACGAACAGAAAACGGGACATGGGCAAGAAATTTCAAGCAAAAAGTAAACGCTTTCCCTGACTATTTAGGAAACATTTTTCATTAAATCCAAAAGAAGTTCATAAATTAATCAAGAATAACATCAATTCAAAAAAAGCTCCTGGTTTTAATTTGATCAATGGAGATATACTAAAAAAATTACCCAGGAAAGCCATAGTAAAGCTTACTTACTCTAATTAAGCATCATTTTCTAAAAAGGCGGTAACTCAAAACCGCAATAGGTGTACTGACAGGACACTGCGGGCTTAGAAGACACCTGAATCTCATAGGTGTATCAGAAGATTCCCTATGTAGGAAATGTGAGGAAGAGGACGAAACTCCTCTTCATGTATTATGCTATTGCCGGGACCTAAACAGGGAAAGGGAATGGCACTTTGGGGTAGAGTATCCTGAACCCGAAGAGATAGCGAAAGCTAACATCATAACATCAGGAGTACTGGACTGATGTGAAAACTGGCGGGGCACAATAGGCCTAGAGCCTCAGTGCAGGTGGGACCTCCCACGCCCGATTCAGGAAGAAAAAAAAACCATCATTTAGGCTCAGATATGTTCCCATACTATGGAAAACTGCGGGGGTAATAATGTTACCTAAAGTAGGAAAATCTAGAAACGAATTCACGTCACAGAGGCGAATCTCCTTACAATCCATGATCTTAAAGATATTTGAGAAGTTGCTACCAAGAATAAACCATATAATTGAACAAAAGAACATTATCCCATCACACCAATTTGGATTTCGCGACAAACATTCTGCTATAGATCAGATCCATCGGATAATAATTGAAATAGAGAGATCATTGGAAGAAGATAAAATTTGCTCAGCTATATTTCTGGATATCGCTAAAGCGTTCGACAAAGTATGACACCAATGCCTGATAATGAAGCTAAAGAAAATATTTCCTCAGAAAATGGTTAAAATATTGAAGTTATACCTATATTAGCGAACATTTAGAGCTACAATGGAAAATGAGTAATGTGAGCTTAAACCAATAAACGAAGGGGTGTCACAAGGCAGTGTTCTTGGCCCAATATTGTACCGTTTGTTTACATCTGACATCCCGGAGCGAGAAAATACAATATTAGGGACAATTGCCGATAACACAGGAGTTTTAGCAGTAGAAGCAACTATAGAAGAAACAACAGCCAATCTACAAAATACCGTTAATGATATAGAATACTGGTCTAAAAAATGGCGTATAAAATTTAATGAATATTAACTTTACTAACAAAAGAATAAATTATCTCCCAATAAATCTGAACAACACTATTGTTCCTAATAAGAAAACAGCAAAATACTTGGGCTTAAACCTGGAAATAAAACTTAAGTGGAAGGAAACGGAACAGTTAAAGATAAAGTATAAAAATGTGTATTGGTCGATAGGTAGGCACTCTCAGCTGTCCATTTAGAACAAAGTGATAATTTACAAACAGGTTTTGAGACCGATGTGGACTTTGGCCTTCAACTATGGGGTTGTACCAAAAAAAAAACAATTATAGATATCTTGAAACGGTCCCAAATCAAATATTAAGGAACATCGTAGGTGCTCCTTGGTAGCATTGGAGCAACGATTTACATAGAGACCTAAAAGTCGAATCTATCCCAGATGAAAATAAGAAATCCACCAGGAAATATGCAGAGAGGCTCCATAAACATCCCAACCTTGAAGTGCTCCAGATTCTAGACAACCCAGATGCGAAGGCTCGAAAGAAAGAACTAAACCGTTTTAGCTTGTGTAAAGCAGAGTCAGTGCTGTGCTGTGTAGCCACAACAAGGAAGTGAGTCGATTACGTCTAAAACCATTATGGACCACAGGTGACATCTAGATTTCAAACTTTTAGGAATTTATTCATAAATCGAAAATTCTCGCCTTCAGCAAGATTCGAAGAGAGTGGAAGGTAACGGATTTCCGAGCGATTAGTCATACAGAGGATTCCCTTTAAATTTAATTTAATTCTGGCCATTCCTGTAGGAATTTGATGGTGTATTAAGAGTATATAAGAGTATATTAGAAGGATTAAAAAAAATCTTTAGTCAAAAATGAAATGAATACCTCCCATTTCACCTATGAGAGATACTTTTCCGATAAAATTTTCTTACAATTTTTTAACATTTTCCCATCTTGATGTCCATTTCAGCAGTGAAAATGTATCGTTCAGAGGAAGCCATATTGAAGTTACAACGCTTTTTGTGCCATCTTTCGGTTTACATAGCAGGTAATAGAAATAAAATGTATTTTCAAAAGAAACATGTAAATTGCGCAAATTTTCGAAGTATTTTTGGTCTGGCATCGACATACACGTTTCCTTTTTTAAAGATCACTCAACAGCCTGTCGAGTGGACGAGGACACATTTTTCTTTTTTCTTACATTACATTTTTGTAATATTTAGTACGTTTATCTTACATTTATATTGATGGGCTTAATAATATGAAAGAAAGGTAAAGGTCCACTCGACGAGGCTATTGAGTGATCTTTTAAAAAAGGAGACGTGTATGTCGATGCCAGACCAAAAATAATTCGCAAATTTGCGCAAACGTGTATACCGATGATGTAAACTTAGATAGACCAAAAATAAGTCACAAAATTGTAATTTACAGTTTTCTTTTGAAAAACAGTTTGCTTCTATTACCTGCTATATAAACCGATAGATGCAACTGTAATATGGCTTCCTCTGAAAAGGCCAATTATAATTAAAATTTATATTTTTCACTGCCAGAAACTGCAATTTCGGTGGGATTTAAATCGGGATGATAATGCGGCCATCTTAATACTTCAAATAAGTGTTTTTTTAATATCCCATCAACTTCAAATGTTTCGTATGGGGGTTGAATAATTTTGCAAAACTGAACCACTATGATATTTTATGGGGCTAAGAAGAAAATCGTTCCTATGATTTTATTTGAGTTCAAATTTTTTTAATTAAAACTGCTTGAATGGACTTTGTTTTAGGACCGGTTCTTTTTCAATAAGTGAAGGAGTAGCAGTACCTACTCGTAAAGATCCCAACACCTACTTGTACAGAGTGACCAGCAAGTTTCCCAGAATTATTAACAGATGTCTTCCAGGAGCAGGATTATATCAAGTACTTAAAACGGATTATGTCAACTATGCAGTGATTTATTCTTGCAGTAATTATCAAGTAGTACATTTAGGTAAATAAAAATTATTTCATTTAGTTCTTTTATCAAAGTGAACCGTTGTAGGTAGCTTTATTTGTCGTATTGAAAACTTTGTTCGCGAAATTAAACTGCTTCGTAGTATGACAATGAAAATTTTATTGCAGTTAGCCGAAATGTTAAAATTTTTCTTAGTTTAATCGCTAAAAACTGAAATCTAATAAATTTTTAGTAAACATCCACATTTTAAATAAAAACACACATACTAGCTTCTTTATTGGCGGCTACGGGTTCTCTTTGTTTTGGATAAATAATAAAAATAATAAATACTAAGAATTAATAATATGGGTAATATATTCATGCTAAGATTTAATATGTAACTGACACAAAAAATGAATTCTCATAGTACCAATTTTACAGAAGATGAAACCTGTTCGGAAAGAAAAAAGTTACTACCTCTAAAAAACTCGGAACATAAAAATAAAATAATTCTCGAAAAAAGAACAAGAGAAAAATTATTATAAAGATTTCTAAACATCTAAACTTTTTAAATATTAGTTATCGAAAAACTATTTTTATGCACAATCACTTTATAATTGAAGTTTTATTCACACTTATGAACCTTATAAAGTACTTCTTTATCCACTAGTGTAATAATGAAATTACTTTATTCCACTAGTGGCATAATGAAAAATAAATAGCAACCATTCAACACCTCCCGATATTTTTGTACGTAATTTCAATGATCCTTGAGGAGGTGAAAGCCGCTGTCAAAACAAAATGTCAAATCATTTTTTGATGAAAAATTTCGGCGATTCTGATTCTAAATGAAGGTGATTGTGGATAAAAAATTGTACTGCATGCGGTTTTAGATACATTTATTCGCTTAAAAATATCAAACACTCGAGCACTCATACAATAAATAACTATTATCCACGACTAATCTATTAATTATTCATTATACATTATATAATAATAATATCCTTTATTCGCCAATTGAAATAATTATTCACTGACTTTACTGAGATTTCTAGATATCCCTTATTCACTAGTGAATAATGATTATTCACTAGTTTAAAGTAATTTTAGCCAAAATTATTTAATAGTCGTCGATAAAGTATAGTATTCTAGTCGTATATAAAAGCTATTATCCAAAAGGGTGATTCAAATGTACTAGATATTAGACCTAGCGTGCTCGACGCGCCACTAACAAAAGAACGCTGCATTTGATATGCTGCATAACTTTAGGGCCGGCCCACCTGTTGATTATATGAGCGGGATTTAATAGTGTCAACATTACTCTAGCCAACCTAGTAGTTCAAAATTCCTAAACACCAACTTTTTTTCTACTTTTGTCCACGTTTTTGGGAATATGCGACCCATCGTATTATCATCATATTTTTCTCAGTTTTGTGCTGCAGACTTTTACTACTTATTTTAAAGGTTTTTTGAGTACTTAAAAAAGGTTCTATGAGCTTTACCCGAAAAGATTATTTTTTCCGTTATTTAACGTTTAAATCTTCTAATAAAACGGCAAACAAAAAATCGCTGTGAAGGAGCCATAACCCACTTTCTATTGAGTCTAAAATAAGAAGGAAATAAAACAAATTTCTTTCATTTTTCAAAAGCTTCATTTTTGATAAGAATCATTTTTTGTTATAAAACTTAAGATTTTTGAGTTATTCGCGAAAAACTGTTAAAAACATTTATCCCACTTTTTTGCTTAAAATTAGTTTATATATCGATTTCCTGAGGTATTTTAAAGTTTATAATATAAATCTTCCGGAAGGGCTAGTATCCACCCCCAGAGTGGAAGCGCATATCAACACTATGTAACTTTTATTATTTGTATCATTTTACAACTACTGTCAAATTTTCAAATCAATCGGTATAGTTTTAAATAAATCGGAGCGGTAATCGTTCAGTGACTGGACTATTATTAGCTAGATGGGGCAAGTAAAATGTTATTGTTTATTGTTTCATTTTATTAAAATTAAACACAAACAAATCAAAACAGACTATTTTTATTTTCTCTAAAAATTATTCTCGTTTTCAATCGTGCTCAAGTTACGTAATTATTCTATTCGAAAACCGAACAGTAAATTTAGTCTTGGATGAATCTGGAGGGGATAATAACAAGAAAGCACCGACGATAATCACAAGAACTTAAAAAGAAGAGATTTTCAATTTGTTTGAGTTACAGTAAATTGAATAATTTGTTCGTGACTACATGGTTCGCAGAGAAATTTAAAAACAGACCTCAGGAATCAATATTGTTCTTACATCTATCTATTTTGTTTTTATTTTGTTTATGATAAATATAAACCAATATTGTATACGTCTTTACCCAGACGTTTTATAAAATAAAAATTTGGATACCTACCTATTTGTGAGACATTTAAGGAGTGGTATCAAGTCTTAATATAATAATTATTATTTATTATTTTCTTATTTACCTCCTGATTTACTTCTTCTTTATTTTTGTTTCTATATTGCTCCTTTATTTTTATTTCATATTGTAACGAAATTACTTAATTACCGTGATTATTAAAATTTATTAATTATATCGCGCTCGACACTGGATTAGAATTAACTTAAAATTATGATAAAGGCAACCTTCTTTCTAATATAAATCAAGCGCGATCAGTTAAAGCTCTGTCCGACAGATGGAAGCAGTCGCGTAGGTGCTTCGCGGCTGCTGAAATCCTTACCCTATACCACGATTCAATCCATTGTCATCACTTCGAGTTGCAGTCCCAGTCAATGTTATCAGTGCCAAGAATGGCACTTTTAGCTCCGGAGTGGCACTAGAGCACGCACTATTGAAAAATAGATAAAAAAGTGGCACTATTTCATTCTATGGCATTTTTAGCCTGCAATGAGTTTGTTATTTTATATATATTTCTTGGTCCAAAGATGACCAGAAATGAATTTATTCTTCAGAAAATCTCAGAAATGTTTAAAATTAACCGCAATTGAAGTGGTTCGAAGACAAAATGCACGTCACTACTTCAGTCAAATGGAATTTATTTTATGACGTCATAAACCACGTAACTATGAATACGAAACCATGAAACGAGTCCAGAAGCACCATTAGGCACTATTTTGTGACCAACTTCAGCACAGTCAAAAGTTCCTTCATAACAACACTGGGGCGCTATTCTTGTCAAGTGAGTAAAATGCGCATGCTTATTGAATGCGAATGGTTAAATTGCCAACACTTGCTAAAAGTGGTATTCTTGGCAACCCTTCGTCTTGCTAAACGTATACGCACCAAATGTATGTAAAAATTGAATTGACAACACTGTAGATAATGTCAAATTTCTGATTTTTAATATTTTACGAGATGTGACATACATGTGACACGTACAATTTAATTTTAATAATTTTGTACTTGATAGTTGTCTCTGTTGTCTTTTGTGTGATTCATCGTGCTTGATTTTTTAATAACTTGTTTGACAAAAATTTAAAATAAATATGGATACTCCGTCGACTTCCAATAATTCACAAAAAAAAGTTACGGCCAACCAAAAAAAAATTATTGTTGAATTTATTAAGAAGCACGAAGACCTGCAAAGTGGTAAATTCACCAATGCATTTTCTTATAAAGATGCCCAGAGGCTTTGGATGGAAGTTGCTGATTATCACTTAAATCATCAAATGCATTTCCTCTTGGCCTATACCTACGTCGATTTCTGCGTTCTACATTATCTAATATTTCAATAAGAACAATTTGATTAATTCTCTCAGCCATTATATTTACTTTGTCAATGTCAAAACTATTCGAAATCACTACACGACCACAATTTTCCGCTCGCTGCAAGTATTCGCGTACAAACCGTATACGTCATTAAAAGCATGGGTCAAGAATACCGAACCGCTCGCATTCTACAAAATGCGTATGCGGAGTTAAAAGTCACTTGACAAGAATAGCGCCCCAGTTTGAGTTTGAGCTCGAACCGAGCGACCTTTAGAGATCAAGCTGAAGGGAGCTAAACCGAGCTCAGCCAACCGCCAATACTGCACCAGAGACCTGACCAGTAAAGTAGAACCGTATACACTATACAGAACCGGTTCATGTTCAGCCGTCCTACTTACGACCCGATTATAGAAAGGACCGATCGCCGGATTCTCCGACCAACGTCGACGATAACCGAGTGAGAAATAAATACGGAACGTTACACATATTTCCCTCCGAAGTTTAATATCTGGAATTAATAAAAGTTAATTATTTAATAAATTTTATTTTATTTGAACATCCCTGTAGCGAATACCCAGGTACTTGACCCAGTAGGGAAAGTAAAGCCCGCCCTTTTGGCCGCTACTATAACGACCCCTAGATTGTATTTTTCTCTACTGACACTGCCCGGAGCAACTGGCCTTTACATTATAGAAGGACGGTGGCGCCCGAGGCAATCCTAAACCTTTATATTAATTTTAATTTCTTTAGTCTACGATTTAATGCTTTTTCAATTCTTCGAACTTTCCCTTAGTTTTTCTTTATAATTTTTGGAACTAGTTACTTAACGCTGTTTGCGGTAGGAATTAATAAATGGAAATGTAGCCTAACGAAAATAGAGATGTTGAAAAAATAAATATTCGTTCTTTAGTAACGATTATTAAATTAAAATGTGAAAAGTTACTTTGATTAATATGGTTATTTTTGCATAGTCGGTAGAATCGTAGATTGGATAGATTGGATGAATATTAAATACGACGCAGACGCGTACGACGTAATTAGTGCAATTTTATGATGAAAAATAGAGAAAAATAGGGCAAAGAAATAGCTACAAATACACGGTAATATATACAAATGGGGGAAATAGATGCAAATAGCAACAAATAGGTATAAAATAGGGAAGGGAAACTTAGGGAAAAAAATAATTAAAAGAGGGGAAGTTTGTAAAAATAATAAAAAATAGAGAAACGGGAAAAACCATGAAAAACAGGGAAATTGAGAAAATATAATGAAAAATAGGAAAATAGGAAAAAAATTAACGAAAAATAGGGAAATAGGGAAAAAATTATGACAAATAAGGAAAGAGAAAAGAGAGTCATTTTATTTTAGCTGTGCCTGCCCATAATGATAAACGCGCTTATGCCACCTCTAGCGAAAACCAATACTAAATTATTTTAGAAATGTTTGAGGTTAACTCCCATCTCCTTAACAATTCCACTACATGTGTTAATGATCAGATTATACCTAAAGATGACCACATCTTCTTATCAGTCAGTTTTAAAGACCGCCTTTAATTGTCGATATCACGTTCTAACAACTCCTCTTTTAGTACCCCATTTCAATAACCCCATCCTTTTCTCAGACTTAGTGTTTGAATTTTTGTTAATATTATCATTGTTTATTTTATTTTTACTTTTATTTTTATTTTTTAACCTCAATAATTCTCCAAATGACAGTTTATACTTTTCCACCCTTTGACATCTCTTCTTCCCCCCTTCTTCTTTCCTTCTTCACTTCTCTAGGCTCTAATTTCTTCTTTTCCTATGCTCTTCTTCTTTCTCCTCACATATTCTTCTGCACCTGATCAGTCGTTCTCTGCGCACCTGTTTTCAGTTCCCCCTAGTTAAGTTTTAAATTTTAAATTGTTTTTGTTACTTGAACATTTTAGCTTAACTTAACACTATTGTACCGCCCCTCAGACTATTATCCAATATTTGTTTAAATTTAATTGTCTCAATGTTTTTAAAATTACTTTATACTTACAAAGTTTTAAAATTTTCCTGCTCCTAATATTTTATGTCAATTGTCATTTCAACCATTTGCTTGTTGTTAATCTCTTGTTCACATCACAGTTAGTTTGTTGGATGTGATTTATATTTACAACAATTTTTATGACAAGTTTCTTTAAACTCATGTCAATGTTTCTTGTCCTAAGGCTAGGTCTTTCTGATGGTTGACCTTCGACTAAAGTTAACTTTAATATTGTACCCGACAATGGGCTTAATTTGGTGTGACCGAGCATTGCGCATCCCTCATTTATTTTAAACTTTCCTTATTTGGGTCGGATCTAGTTTGATCACCCCTCTATTATCTGTCGTACCCCTCCATTGTTAGGGCCTCAGATTACATCCTGGAAAACTATTTTCATGGATTACCTATTTTTTTTAAAAATTTAAACATTTTTATAAATTTTGTCCGTTAATATAATTTTTTTACGTAAATTAGTACCACTAAAAGGACTTACCTTTTAGTTCATTAATTCACCCTCATGTACCTGTGCGCCCACACATTTATTTTAAAAATTTTTATTTTTTAAAATTTTACAAACCATGCATTAAGCACTCGTTCTTAATAAAAAAAAATTCTTTTTGGTCAGTTTAATTATTTTAGTATCATTTTCTCCTGCTGACACTGTGTACTATTGGCTTGATGATGCTAGTGATGCCGAAACTAGTTGCAGTTTCCTTCTTTACAATTTAATATTGGTTGAAATATATTTACTCGATTTTGAACTTTATTACCTCACTAAAATATCTGCATTTTCAATCACATGAATTGTCTTACTTTTTTATGAAACGCAATGTACCAGTTGCGCTATTTTCGTTTTCACTTTTTTCAAAAAAAAAATGGCTGATTCTTCTTAATTACATTTTATTTTTTAGATATGATATGGATCTGGGGCCGCAAAAAAGAAATAGAGGCAGAACTAAGGTCTTATTTATATGCATCTCTTGCTGCATTTAATATAGATTCGGATAGATTTATTTTATCTAAAAATTATAATTGTACTGAAGATTTTCTTGATAACTTAGATTATTATTTTAGATAGTTAATTTATGAAATAATAAATAAACGTAGTATACATAATTAAATTTTTTTTTTCATAATTTTTAAAATATAAACTAAATTTAGAAATATGAGCCTAAAACATTTTTTTTACTATATTACTTTATGTAATGCTGTATATTTGATCTATATATTGATTGATTGATTGTTTGAAGAACTTTATATTTTTTATGAAATATATTAGTTTTACAGATTTAAACATAAAACAAATTGATTATAATCATAATCTTTAATAATCCTTTGTGATATTCTATCATGTATAGGACAGGTCATAAAATAAAGAAAAAAGCTTTATATATACTGTCAGTGGATAGAACGTCCTTTAACTTTAAAGACTCAGTAAGTAAAGGCAATGACGTTTAGAATAAAACTTTACAAGTTGATTTCTTGTACAATTGTCACAATCTAAACGCCATTGTCATTAGTTACAGAACCGTTAAAGTTAAAGAACGTTCTATCTACTGAATAATAGATACAGAAGGAAGCAAAAGACTAATCTAATTAAAAATCTACACATACTAAAATACATAGATTGAATTACATACACGTTGTAACGAAGTTATTTTTCACCCTGTATAATTAGTATAATTTTTATTTTTTTTAACCGTAAACACCCTCTCTTATTTTATTTGTTTTAAATCAGTTAAATTACTTTATTCGATTTAGTTAATCGCTACTCCTTTGGAAATACTGTATTTAATTTATTCTTACTCCTGTTAGTTGCTACTCCTTTGTAGTTCTGTAAATTAATTTTTAACACAAATCAGTTTCGTTTTCTGCCGCGCATATTTTTTATCTTAGTGGGGTTTTGCTAAGTGGGGTTTGAAAAATTTGATAAAAGGCAGGAGCCACGAAAATTCTGGGCTTTTTTTCTCTCTTTCCGCGTAGATCTTTTTAAAATACCGAAACCGACTCCGAACCTGTGATACCGTGAACCGGCATTAACTATTGATAAGACCAACGAAACTGATTAGTGTGTGTGTGTCTACACTAGGTAAGAAATTCTATTGTATACATTTGAGGAATAATATTGGATATTGAAGTTTATTTTAATTCATTTTTTTATTATTATTTACATAAATAAATATCACTTGGCTACGATGTTTTAATTAGTAATCAGTCTCCTGCGTATTTATGTCAGATAAAATATTTCATGCTTGCTTAAATAAATGAGGGTTGGCCCCAAATTATAAAAAAAAATCTAAAGAAAGTTTAATTTATTTAATTCAAAGTTTTTGAATTAGCGACCCTTGCGTTCGCTGCAACCAAGCAGGAGCACAAACGGCCGTTCTTTCAACGAACTTTGAGTTCTGTTTGGGAAATTTAATTTATTTAATTCAAAGTTTTTGAATTAGCGACCCTTGCGTTCGCTGCAACCAAGCAGGAGCACAAACGGCCGTTCTTTCAACGAACTTTGAGTTCTGCCTGGGAAATTTAATTTATTTAATTCAAAGTTTTTGAATTAGCGACCCTTGCGTTCGCTGCAACCAAGCAGGAGCACAAACGGCCGTTCTTTCAACGAACTTTGAGTTCTGCCTGGGAAATTTAATTTATTTAAGTCAAAGTTTTTGAATTAGCGACCCTTGCGTTCGCTGCAACCAAGCAGGAGCACAAACGGCCGTTCTTTCAACGAACTTTGAGTTCTGTTTGGGGAATTTTAATATATCTAGTTCAAAAATTGCGTTAGACAGTCAGACACCTTTAATAAAAGATCAGTTTTATTCGCAAGAATCTAGTTCAGTTAACCTTTTGAGACATTTATTCTATACAAGTTCTAATACCGGTTAGTTTCTTCTTTTTTTTTTAATTTTATTTCGACATAAATACAAAGGAACACCCCTGAGAATCATTAGTGCCTAGTATCGCTTTTCCTGAGTAGATATCATTTTCACCGCTAGTTATGCATTTTACCTTCACCTGTTTTTTTTGTAGAGTTACACGCTATCTTATACTGATTTTATTTATCCTATAATATACCGATGAATTTTGCTTGCTTGCATATTTAAAAAAATAAATAAATTTAGTTTGCAAATAATCCGGGGCTTTTGGTTATTAATTGCTTAAGAACTCGTTTTAATATAGCTTTCCGTAGTTAGTGGCAAGAGTTAATAATTCTAGAAATCAGTAGTCACTTGTAGTTATTATTATTTTAACAAAAGCAACCGGTAAATTCAGGTTCGGCACGGTGAAACAATTAAAGCCTGTTTTACACCGTGCATCGCTAAGCTGTCTACGACAACAGACCCCTGGAATTACTGTAACCTCCATCTGTTGCTACCCTGGTACTCTTGAGGCAGTAGATCGAGAGTCAGTGGAGTAAACCATCCCAAAAATCTGGCGCCCGAGGCAATCTAGTAAAATACCGAAGCCGTGGGTGTCATAGTGACGTCAAGTATCTTTTGTGGAAAGAAAGCACGTCACAACGTATGATAAAATAAAAAAATAAAAGGTGCACCTAAAAACTATTGTACTGAGTAATAACATTTTTGCATCAGTATTTAGATTTTTAATAGTTATTGGTAAGCTATTATAAATTTTTATACTTATTTATCTAAAGCTATGCTGACTCTTTATGTTTTATGTAGGGGAACTTTAATATTATTTGATCTTGGTAGATAGGAGTGATTTATTAAATTTATCTCATATAAATATATTTTACAAAAAGAAGGCAATGATCTGTATATATCCCATGAAAATAAAGAGCTAGGACGCATATTTTTATTACAAGTGAAATTAAAATTTAATCAGAATTATCTATCTGTAAATGTTTTCTACAGGTCCCATAGGCAGATAGATGTTTTTGTTGAAGAATTGAATAATATATTAGAAACACGTCCTAATAACTTTTTCTATAGTTTTTTCATAGGGGATATAAATATAAATTTGTTAGATTAGGCTCAGGATGTACAAAAATATCTAACGAGACATGGTGAATACGGATTTTTGTCAACAATAAATACTACTATGGGTACATGCATACATCACATTTTCATAGAATGGGAAAAATAGGAATATGACAATATAATTCCACTATAACAGAAAGTACATGTATCACTGACCATTCTGTAATAATGGCACAGATTATTTTTAATGACAAAAAAACAAGCACAACACATAGAAAAACATTATATAATCAAATAAATAATAATAAATTACTAGATTTTATTACAAAAATCAGGTGGGAAGAAATCTACCATATTGAAAATCTTGATGTTTTAGTTTCAAAATTTATAAATCTCATACAAGATGCTGTAGATAAATCTACAAAAATCATAAAAATTCAAAATCAAAATTTCAAAAGATCAAAATGGATAACTAGATCGTTAATCAAATCAGTAAACAAAAAAATAACATGTACAACAAATTAAAGAAAGAACCACAAAATGATCAACTTATACATGAATATAAAAATTATAAGAACGTGTTAGAGAGAATTAATGCAGAAGGGAATAACTTGAATAAAATGAGGGAAGTAGGCAATGAATTAACGAAAACTAAAAAAAATGTAAATATTACATGTATAAAAATCAAAATAATGAGTTAGTTACTGATTCAAAAACAATAGTTGAAAACTTCAATAATTTTTTCACGAACATAGGTAACAATATATCAAAAAATTTAAGAGTAGATAAGGGTTTCAAAGAAATAAAACAAACTTCGAAAAACTCTTTCTTTTTATTCCCGACAAATTCATTAGAAGTTAAAGGAAGAAGAAGTAAACTTTTTAAAGTTAAGGGCTAGTTCGTATATTTTATAGTTTGTAATTTTTATGATTTTCTTCAATTCATTATTTTTAGGTTAAAGAGCAAACTTCGAAGGACCAGTTGCAGAAGCAACAAATATTATATTAAATAGTTACAGTTAAGAGGAAGTTGTACTATACGATAAAGCAGTGGATGCAAAGGTTTCGTAGTCCCTAACTTTTAAAGTTTAGTTTTTATTATTAGTGGATTAAAAAATTTGTACGTGTTAGTAAAGATCTGATCTATGTTCCTTACCCCTCGCCATTTCGAAATTTGATAAGGTTTTTTCAAAAAAAAATCGCAAAATTCCATGTTTTTTGACTATTTTCACATTTTTTTTTAGAAAAGATCCAAATCAAATTTCGAAATGGCGATGGGTAAGGAACATAGATCAGATCTTTACCAACACGTACAAATTTTTTCATTCGTTAATTATAAAAAATAAACTTTAAATGTTAGGGACTACGAAACCCTTACATTACAACATTTTATATCTGGAGAGTGGCGCCGCTATCAGAATTCAAAGGAATTAATCATTTATGAATAGAGATGAAATTCATTTACTTTTTACAATGTTTACGAGGGTAAAGAATTATAATTTTCGTGAAAAATTAAATTATTATTATTTCATATCGTACATAGGAAAGAAAAAAAATCAGGAAACCTCAAAAAAATAAAAATAAAAGTAATACATACATGACCAAACATTTACGTTTGAATTTAGCTGGAAACCGATGAAAACAATTTTTATATTTGTTTTGGTCAATTTTTTGCTGCACACACAATTCTACTTTTACTTGTCATAAATAAATGAAAAAAAAATTATTGCAATGTGATCACAATGAAGAATATAATTATGAAAAGAACGTAGGTATATTCAGCACAGCGGCGGCACTGCAATTTAATAAAACTTGCCAATACAAAATATTATCTTGCCTGAAATAGTTTTTGGACGGGCGCTCCGTTAATATTAAAGCTAGGAAGCTTTTGGCCTACCCCATCGAGTGAGGTATCGTTAAATAGAGCTCATTGAGTAGATAAAAAGCATATTTTTTGTTTTAAAAAATATTGCAAAATGTAGGCATGAGAAGCTGCCAAAGTCAGCATTTTTTACAAAATTTTGTTCCGAAGAATTTTTTTACTTTCCATTGACCTATAAGTTTGAAATTTGTTGATAATGTTTATTGTTTCGTATATTTTAATAACAAATGCCAATATATTAATAAATATGATTTTTTCATTACCATTCCCTCATTTTTAGGGTTCCGCACCTTCGTATATATGCGAATTGTGATATTCGATATTTTATTATTTTTATGTGTGTAATCGTATTAGTTTTATTAAAAAAAGCATTCTAAGTATATATGCGAATTGTGATATTCGATATTTTATTATCTTTATCTGTGTTATTATTAATTTTGTTAAAAAATGCATTTTTCGTCTCATATGCGCCAGGTTATTTTTATTTTCTCTTCTTTAAATCTTTAAATCTTTTTAATATTTTCTTAAACCTAAAAAAAAACGAAATTCGTGGGTTCGAGCCCCACGTTGGGCGCCAACTTGTGAAACGCTAATTTTTTATTCGTTGATAAAAGTGATTTAGCAATAAATGTGATTTAAGCTCAATTCTTTTTATTATGGGTTCGTTCCACGAATAGAATTTGAATATATCGAAAAGTGAAATTTTAAGAGAGAGTTGTACTATACTATAAAGCAGTGGGTGCAATGGTTTCGTAGTCCCTAACTTTTAAAGTTTAATTTTTATTATTAGTGGATTAAAAAATTTGTACGTATTAGTAAAGATCTGATCTATGTTCCTTACCACTCACCTTTACGAAATTTGATTTAGATTTTTCAAAAAAAAATCGCAAAATTCTACGTTTTTTACTATTTTCACATTTTTTTTAGAAAAGATCCAAATCAAATTTCGAAAAATTGAAGGGTAAGGAACATAGATCAGACCTTTACCAATACGTACAATTTTTTTTATCCGTTAATAATAAAAAATAAACTTTAAAAGTTAGGGACTACGAAACCCTTACATATTACAACATTTTATATCTGGAGAGTGGCGGCGCTATCAGAATTCAAAGGAATTAATCATTTATGAATAGAGATGAAATTCGTTTACTTGCCAATATGCCCCTATTAAGAGGTGCCAATACAAAAATGTTATCTTGCCTGAAATAGTTTTTGGACGGGCGCTCCGTTAATATTAAAGCTAGGAAGCTGCGGTTTTCACTAATTGATTCTGTATTTAGTTGTTGAGAGCGCATTTGTGGAATATTTTTAGAATTATTTTTAGTAACAGTGATACGACTATCAACTTTTTCTCTAGATAAATTTGAAAAAGTAGAACAGATGCGCTCTTCTGATAAATATTTTCGTTGGGTAATTCTCTAAATGGCAACAAAGCAAGTCACGTGGCCTCTTCCACTTTCCGTGTGTCGAAAAATAAAACAGTTTTATACTAAATACTAGCTGAATACCTGTACGAGCATGCTTTACTTGATTTATTCAAAATTTTCCCATTTTTCCTGTTCTTTTCTATTTTTTTATTTTGCATTATTTTTTTTCAAAGATCTCATCTTGAATTTTTTTTCCAATTTGTTCCCATTTTCCCCTATTTTTCCTATTTTACCCTGTTTTACTCTATCGTTTCCATATTTTTCACTATTTCGACACATTTGTTACCATTTGTTCCTATTTATTCCCACATTTTTCCATATTTTTCCGAATTTTTCCTATTACTTCTTATTTTATTTGCGCTATTTTTTACTTTTTTTCCTAATTTTTCCCTATTTTTCCATATTTTAACCTTTTCCAAATTTTTCCCTATTTCTCTCCATGTTTATCTGTTTTTTCATATTTTTCCGATTTTTTCCAATTTTTTTCCTATTTTTTCCTGTTTTTTCCTTTTTTTCCTTTTTCCCTTTTTTTCCTATTTTTCCAATTTTTTCCCATTCTTTTCCCATTTTTACTTCTTATTTTATTTGTTTTTCATTATTTTTTCTTGTTTTTCCCTATTTTGCCCTATTTTTTCCTGTTTTTCCTAATTTTTCCCTATTTCTCTCCATGTTTATCTGTTTTTACATATTATTTTGATTTTTTCCTATTTTCTCCTTTTTTCCTATTTTTTTCAATTTTGTCCAATTTTTTCGTGTTTTTTTCTCATTTTTTTCTATTTTTTCCCATTTTTTCTATTTTTACCTTTCTCCTCTTATTTTATTTTTCTTATTTTTTCACATTTTTTTCCCATTTTACCCTTATTTACTCTATTTTTCACCATTTTTCTCTGTTTTCCCCGTTTTGTCCCATTTTGCCTGTTTTACCCAATAATAATAATTTTTAGCAAATTAATTTACTTTTTACTATTTTCCTCATTTTGCCTCATTTTCCCGTTTTCCCTATTTTTCTCCATTTTTTCATATTTCCCCCATTTTGCCCTATTTTTTCGTACATTTGTCTATTTTCCCTATTTTGCCGTATTTCTTCATATTTTTCGATATTTTTTTTTCATGTTTTTCCCTTTTTTTCTCTATTTTGCCTGTTTCTCTATTTTGCCGTAATTTTCCTACTTTTCACTAATTTTCTATATTTTATCCTACTTTTGAATAAAAGAGATAATGAAAGATAAAAAGTCACAAATGAATTTAATTTAAAAATCTCCTCATACCTACAGTAAAAGAAAAGTTGAAAAATAGTCTCTGCGCATGTGCACGACATTTTATTGCAATATCCTTATGTTTGTTATCTTGCCAAGATTCTATATGCCAAAAATTTTGTTAAAGTTAAAACCAGTTAACTTAAAAAAATTGCAAAATAGCTTTTTCTCATGAGCAATTTTTGTACATAAATATTATGGTAGAAGAAAAACTATTGTATGTAACTAGTGTGTCAAGTGCCTTTTTCGCTCATGTGATTGTCAAACAAAATTCATATTCGTGAAAAAAGTATCACTATTACGCACTTGTTGCATAAATAACTATTTTATACTCCTATTTAATGATTCGCTAATTAAAAGATTAAATTCTGTTTCATAAATTTTATTATGATAGTGATTTTCACTATGATAAATTAACTCCTATATAAAATGTGTCCTTTTTACAGCCATAAAAACGCCTGTTCCTTATAATCAGACTACATGTAGTAGCCGCGCGTCGGTACGTCACTTTTATGTTTATTCCTGTAAGTTATAATTATAATTTTGTAGGGTAAATAATAAAATAATAAAAATAATTTAAAAAATGATAATAATTCTAAAAAAATATAATAATAATCAAATAATTTATTTGTATCAATAAAGATACTTTTTTAACCAATAGAATATAATTATTTTTAGGTAAGTTGACAGTTATTTTGACAACTGTCAAAATATTTTAAATTTTTTAAAAGTTAATAACAAAAAGATTAATTAATTAATATGTTGTAAAAAAAGTTCCTTTTCATTTAAGATAATTAATATATAATGGGAGTAGAAAAAATAGAATAGCGTATGGCCATTATTACAGTCGCATATTATATACGAAACTCGCCAACGGTTCGCTTCCTATCCTACAACTTGCTGTTATTTTTTGTTATTTTATAATTCCACCAACGGTACCGCCATAAAGAATTTAGACTCCCCCTCGTAAGTGTTCGACATAGATCAACACCTGGACAAAAGTAATAAACTTCGGTCTAGGAACGGATTGACGACCAAGTAATAATGTATTCGTAGTATTTAGGACACGCCTATCAGTAGTGAATAATATACTTCCCCTTCACCCGACGCCCCGCAGGTCTTTCTGTTTGTCATGTATCACTTCCTCTTAAGATTGAATAAAACTACACTCTTCTATAGGAAGCACTGTCTTATTATACTGAAACGAAATGTTTATTTAAAAAATCTCTCCCGCTCCAACCCGAACAAAAAATGGCACAACAGTAATAAATAATTGCATAAATTATACATTAATTGATATTCGGATATTAGAATTTTATTATGATCGAGGTGGCAATAGCATTTCCCCCCCCCAATGATAGTTACGCTTACCCAACATTGGAAAAAAAAACTTACAGGTTGCAGAATACAGAACAGACTTGAGGTAGTGAGCGATCTGACTCGTCCGGCACTTTTTAATTTAAATTTCTACATACTGGGGGGAAGGAGGCGAGAGAAAGAAGGCAATATTCTCAATTAATGGAATTCATCCACAAGAGGGAGAAGAGCTAATTTTATAATTGGGCGAGTGTACTCGCCATCAGCCGTCTTTACACGTGCAGCACGGACCTTTCCGTCCTTGCCAGTTAGCAATTCGATTATTCTTGCGAGAGGCCAGTTTAATGGAGGACGATCCTCACATCGAACTAAAACAAGTTGGTTTAACTTTAAATTATCGGCGGACTTACACCATTTTGGCCTCTGTTGCAATTTTTGTAAGTAGTCGACAGACCACTTTTCCAAAATTCTTGTTGCAGCTTGGAGCACTGCTTAAAGAAAGACAATCGATTTGAAGAAGTGGTTGATAGATCATGTTCGGGATAAGCGGTAAGAGGGGCTCCGATCACAAAATGACCCGGAGTTAGAGGCAACACGCTTTAAAATTAATGTCATTAAATATCGTTGAACCGTTAACTTACATTATAATGAAGTCATTTGCTATATGTATATATCCTTTGGCTTTTAAAAACTCTACGATAATCCCTGTGCATAAGGGAGGGAATAAGACTGAAACTATAACAACAATAGACCTATTGCATTAATTTCTAACTTAAGTAAAATACTAGAAAAATTAATTAGAAGGAGATTAAAAGATTTTCTTACCGGGTACCAACTTTTATCTGAACAGCAGTTGTGATTTATAGATGGGAAATCTACTAAAGATGCGATTGGAGCTCTCGTCGGTAAAATATATAAAACGGTGTACCAAAGTACACCATCCATTGGTATTTTCCTGAACTTGACAAAGGACTTTAATACCGTTAATCACCGAATTTTACTGGATACTCTTCAGAACATGGGCGTGAGAGGTCCTACACATGATATTTTTTCAGCACTTAAATGGGTGGTTCTGATAGTGTGGTATTTTATCTCTCATTTCACATAGTTCATAGATCGTCCATGAGTAGCTAATGATCTACAGTAGTATGCTGCTGGATCGTATCCAACAAGAGCCGTAACTGATACATTTTCTTCAGAAACAGTTATTATGTCAGGTGATTTTTCTAGCGCTAATAATTCCAGTTTATATATTTTGTTTGGTAGTGACATGGCATTTACTTGTATTTATTTAAAAAAATTAATATGTTCAACTATGGGAGGGATTTCTAAGTTTAAATCTGAAATTAAATCTTTCAAAAAGTATCTTTTTAGGCCATAATTCTGAATCATATATCTGCTCTCCTAGATTAGGTTCAACTCCTATCATATAACATTATGCGTGGATAATAACTTTAGATGTATATCTATCGTATTTGTTTTGGTTTGTATGAAGTTTATCTTGCACTTTTGATATGAACAGACAAAGATTTTGACTTGTATTTATTTCTCTACCATGGAAAGCATTATAACTATTTCCAGTTCCTTTTTTTTTCTATTTCGTCTCAAAACTCTTTGAGAGGAAGGAGCTTGTTGGTAGACATGTCTAAGTTAAGTCCCTAAAACGTCTTGCCTTGAAATAAGTTGGGTTATTTTCAGTTTTCCAATGATCGTGAAGAACTATTTTGCCCTTAAATATCAATAATAGTATGTTCTGTACGATATATTTTAAAAAAAATGGCGAATGAACTCAGTTTAAATTTTGGTGAAAGTATCAGTATTTGCATAGTAAATATTCTCGAACCATTTTTTACTGAACTTTGTACTTTTATTTAACTAAATATATATTTTAATAGTCTATTATAAAAATATCTTTTTAGTTAATTCTCAGTCATCAATTGAAATAAAAAAAAAACATTAATGCAAAAATTATTATATTTTTGAACGACTAATAACATAACATGGTAGAAAAAGTAATAAAAGATTAAAATATTATGTAATACTGTAATAGTTTTTATCTTTTTGGATTTGACCAAACTTAAACAGTCAGTAGAACTATATTTAATTTATTTATAAAAAAAATACAACTTTTGTAAATTAAACACAACTTTTGAACACAATATTAATTTATCTTAACACAATCTTCGAATTGTTACACTATAAATTAAATACATTTTAGCTAAGTACTGTTATAAATGGAGCAATCTTGAACTTTAGTTCTATTTATTTTTATTTAAATTTATTTTTTAGTACTCTCATCTCTTTAGGGAGGATTCATAGATATAAAATTTTAATTGATTTAATTTAAATTATTTTAATTTTGGAATTTATTTTTTTATTGTATGTTTTAAGTTTCTTTATGGTTTTTCAACAAAAAAATATTTTATGTAAAACAAATATTCACTTTTACAAAATCATATAAACTTTATTTAAAATCTCCAAAAACAACCATTAACAAACAGCTCATAAATACCACTTAACTTAAACGATTTTCTCGTTAGTATCGATATTAGCCGAAGAACCTGGTAAATTCAAATACAATCGATTTTAAAATGTGTTTAGACAAATGAGGTTAGTCGAAAATCGAATCTTAAAATTTTACGATCTCTTGCCAAGCTGTCTAGATTTCATCTAATTTTATTTTAATTTTATATTATGAAAAGTTCATGCAAAATATATTATAAGCTAAATTGTTTTTCAAATTATTATTTTCAATGGAATTAGAGTTTTAAACTGGAAATTTATTTAAAAGAAATCTCTAACCTCAAATTTTGAGGTGTTTAAATATTTTTTAATTTTTTATTTAGCTTTGTAACTTGTTCAATTTTATCTAGGAACAACTGGAAATACCCTAGACCATTTACTAATAGACATGCCTTGTTTACATTTTTGTACACAATGTTTTGAAGTCGATATATCTTATCTCTTTTTCATGACATTTCTCATGGTGGGGGGTTATCCGGTGTATGCGGGGAAGTGTTTACAAACATCAATAGAAGTAAGTGACTGAGGATGGTGTACACACTAAATATCAGGTGAAGAGTTCAAACGAGTACACCAGTGTGTAAAATATAAATTTTTTATAAAAATTCGGCTAAGCGCTTTCGGCATATAAAGCCATCATCAGAACCTTCCTAAAACGTGGTAATTTACAGTACTTGTATTTGTACTGTAAATTCAAATGAGTGAAAATAGGCACTTGACACACTAGTTGCATACAATATTTTTTCTACTACTATAATTTTTATGTACAAAAATAGATTTTGCGTGCAAAAGGTTAACAAGCTATTTTCCAAAATCTTGGAGTTAACCAGTTGATTTCTGGCACATACAACCTTGCCAAGGTAAGAAACATAAGAATATTGCAAAAAATGTGTTGAACATGTTAACCAGTTATTTTGAAAATTTTATTTGACTTTACGCACTAGTGAAAAAAGTTAAACTTTACGCACTCCTTAGCGTGCGTAAAGTAAGTACTTTACGCACGGTAGTAGAAAATAGTAGTATGTACAACAAGTGAGCAAAGCGTCACTTTTCCCACGAGTTCAGAAGTTTGCAAATCTAGCGAGTGGGAAAAGTGCTTTGCGTACAAGTTTTACACAATATTTTTTCTACAACCACATTTATTAATAAAAGAAAAACAGTAATTTATATAGGTATTTTACTTAAACTTTGAAAACAAAGAATTAAAAAATGACTATTGAATACAGAAAAATTAATTTGTTTATAATTTATAAATTAAAATAAATAATTTAATAAATAGTTTACTTACTTTTAGTTTCAATTTCAAATTTGAACTCCCAGAAATTCACTATAATATTAAGCTGTCAAAAAAAGTTGACAGGTCATAGCTGTCTGTGTTTGACATTTCCGTGGGGAAGAGTGTCATGGCGCGTACTTTTCGCACGCTAAATTATTAATTTTCTCACGGATATCAAAGAAATTAAGAAAAGGCCTATTTGCGGATAAAAATTTGCGTAGAAAAGCGTGTTTTGCATAGTGGTTGTAGAAAATTTTTTTTCACATCACCATATTCAACAACCCCTTAATAACCAAACTTGCAACGGATGATCAAAAATACTTGATGTGAAAAATAATAATTTTGACCAATGAACTCAGTGGATTTTAATTCTTCTACTAAAAGCTGAGATTTATGTTGCAACAATAATTAATTTGGACCAGTTTAATTTATTTAACTATTGAATTTATTAAATGTAATTATTTTATAATTTATAACATTTATTTTATTAAATTTCACACACTACAAGGCAAGTTATTTAATTTTAAACTTTTAACCAATCGTGAGAGATCAAAATTTGACATTTCCCAAATCTTTAAAAAAGTATTATTTATATACAGAGTGTTAAATTTTTTTTATTGTGGTTATTTTCATTACAGTACATTCTACAATATCTGAATGAAATATCTCCTAAATTATTATACATGAATTACTCAACTTTGGGATAGCTCGTATCCGTCATTTTCAGTTTAATAGAAGATTCATTCACATTATATATTTGGTATTTTTTTCATGAGTCAAAGTATTTTTTTTGCATTTATTTAAAACAAATTATCATATTTCTTTGTTTTTTACTTAATATTATCTACGTAACAAATGCCAACAACTAAATTTTATTCTGTCTCTTAATTGCAACCCCGATTTAGGCTTACCCAATAATTTTTGTTAGAAATGGCGAGACACATCGATTTTTGATTTGAGGAGGACAAAATTTTTGATAGCAAACATCACTCTAACGTCAACCCCCTTCATCCCAAGCCCCTCAACTTAAAAAATTTAAATAGGGAACATACCATGTGTGGCACATCAGGGAAAAGATAATTCAATGCAGAATTCAAATCACTAAGTTTAATTTTTTTACTATTCCCCTGAACAGAAATACAGGGCATTCTTTCCTACCCTCACTTTACTCTCGCACAATAATTTTTGAGAAAAATAGTGAGATTTAAAGGAAACGAAATTTTTGACAAAATCTGTCGCTCTACCTTAACCTCCTTCATCCCCACCCCGTAACATGAAAATTTGAATGGACGATACACCATGTGTGGCACATCAGAGGAAAGGTAATTCAATGCAGAATTCAAATCATACCCTTTAATTAATTTAATTTGTATCAATAATGTTATCAGTTTATTGTTAGGTATTTAAAAGAAGGTAAAAATAAAAAAAAATTACAGCGATTGCTCAAAATGTTGTCCATCGTGTGCTAAACAAAAGTCAAGTCTGTCTTGGAATTCTTGTCTTACATTTTGAAAAATTTCCCTATGAATTAATTTATTGAGGTTCTCTTACAATTCTGAATGTGTGTATTTTCAAATGTTTTGCTAGTCGGCACTATTAAGTACTTTTTAGGAACTTGTTCGTTTATTTTTCTGAATTATCAGCAATTCACTTTTTGTTTCTACAAAAAATAAGAGTACCTTTGGCAAAAACCAACCTATAAACTCACTTGTTTAAAATTATTTATCGAATAAACATTGAAAATGATCTACACTAGAGCACAGAGAATTGAAATGATTTTCATTTACGGCTCCCCGCAGCGAACAGATGTTCGAGAAGAGCTGCTACTCTTTTTAATGAAGAACATCCTGGTTTGCAACTAAGTCATACTTACATTAGAAAACTTATTATGAAGTTTGAGGAAACTGGATCTGTAGTAAATAAAAAAAGGACGGCAGTTAGGGTATTGAACGAAGTAACAGAAGTCGAAGTTCTGGGAAATTTTGCAATGGAACCAGCATCTTCGCAAAGTAGCCTCTAATACTGGACTTTCAGTTTCATCAGTTCGACAAGTATTAAAAAATAATAAATATCGACCTTACAAGATGCAAATCCATCAGCAACTTCATGAAGATGATCCGAGTAGAAGAGTTCAATTTTGTGAGGAAATGCTCTCATTGATTGATAACACACCCCGTATAGTTCAAACTATTTCTTTTTCGGATGAGTGCACATTTTTTCTTGACGGGTTTGTGAATAAACATAATTGTAGTTACTGGAGTGACAACAACCCTCATGTTTTTGTTGAAGGGCATACTCAACATGTTCAAAAACTTAATGTTTGGGCTGGCATACTGGGCGATAAAATTATTGGGCCATTATTCGTAGATGGGAATTTAACTGGTCAAAAATAGCTAGAAATGCTAGAAATGACCATTGACTCGCTAATTACTCAGGAGCTTGAAAATCAGGTAGATGAATTAAGAAATCCTGCTCTAGTTGAAAATCTATTACATTTTCAACAAGATGGGGCTGGTCCTCATGATCATTTACCAGTCAGACAATGGCTAGATGACCATTTCCCACAACGTTGGATCGGTAGAAGAGGAGCAATAGAATGGCCTGCGGGATCTCCAGATTTGACTCCTTGCGATTTCTGGCTTTGGGGTCACCTAAAGTCAGTAATTTACAAAACTAAACCTACATCTATTGATGACCTTCGGGTACGAATTGTAAGAGAATGTCAATCCATTACTAGGGAAATTTTTCAAAATGTTAGACAAGAATTCCAAGACAGACTTGACTTTTGTTTAGCACACAATGGACAACATTTTGAGTAATTGCTGTAATTTTTTTTTATTTTTACCTTCTTTTAAATACCTAACAATAAAATGATAACATTATTGATACAAATTATGTAATGTTTTTTGTCCTAGCAGTGGACAAGGGTATGATTTGAATTCTGCATTGAATTACCTTTCCTCTGATGTGCCACACATGGTGTATCGCCCATTCAAATTTTCATGTTACGGGGTGGGGGTGAAGGGGGTTAAGGTAGAGCGACAAATTTTGTCAAAAATTTCGTTTCCTTTAAATCAAAAGTCGACGTGTCTCACTATTTTTCTCAAAAATTATTGTGCGAGAGTAAAGTGAGGGTAGGAAAAAACACCCTGTATTTCTGTTCAGGGGGGTAGTAAAAAAATTGAACTTGGTGATTTGAATTCTGCATTGAATTACCTTTTCCCTGATGTGCCACACATGGTATGTTCCCTATTTAAATTTTAAAGTTGAGGGGCTTGGGATGAAGGGGGTTGACGTTAGAGTGATGTTTGTTATCAAAAATTTTGTCCCCCTCAAATCAAAAATCGACGTGTCTCGCCATTTCTAACAAAAATTATTGGGTAAGCCTAAATCGGGGGTGGAAACTTTTTAAAAAAACACCCTGTATGCACTCATAAAGCTTTCTGTGTTTCCCCCAAAATATTCTTCAAGGATGCAGATTTCACTTGGAATAATCTGAATATCGGAAAATTCAAGCAACTGGACTTTTGCTTACCAATATTAATGTTGAGATGAAAAAATTTGTATAAAATAGCTGATAGCTATTTTTTCTGTTTCTATTTATTATTTCCAGTTTCTCATTTTTTCTATTTTTCACTATTTTTGCCTATTTGTTCCTATTTTTCTTCCTATTTTTTCCTGTTCATATGTTTTCTTGTTTTAGGTAGATTTCCATATATGGAATAAAATACAGGGTGTTCCATTTAAAAAAATATAACTATGGTGCGGATCTTTTAATTGAGATGTATACATCAAATAATTTTAAAGTGTACTCATATACGCACCATGTATATACGTGCATTAGAAATTTATTATAAATCTTACCGTTTTCCATATAAAGACCGACGCGTATACTGTGCTCCACCCTGTATATATAGGGTGTTGAAAATTTCAGTGTACACTATTGGGATTTCGTTAACCGCTATAGATACAATGCTGGTTAAAGGGAAAAATTTTTGGATATTATCAAGACAAATGTACCGTATTTTGAAATATTTTAATATCAGGTCCGGTTTCAGAGATATTTGCTTAAAACCAAAATTGACGATTTTCGTTTTATTTATTTATCACCTTTATTTTTAAAGACAGAAGAAAACTTTTTTAATATTTTTTATTGAAGACCAAATGCCGTTTAACATAGCGTAGTCAATTTTTCTATTCGACGTTTCACCTTTAAAGAGCATTCCTCAATTCTTTTTTTAAATACGGACCTGAACTTTTTATTTTATTTTCCCATATTTCCGTATATTTCTCTAATTTAACTATTCTGAACTGTTTTTTCCTGATTTTCCCATTTTTTTCCTATTTTTTCCCCATCTATATTTAGCTATTTTTTCTGTTTTTCCTATTTTTCTCTATTCATTCCTGTTTTTCATTTACCTATTTTTCTTTATTTTTCCATACTTGTTCTTTATTATCCCTATTTTTTCCTATTATTCGCTATTTGTTCCCATTTTCCTTGTTTTTATCTACTCTTTCACTAGTTTTTTCCTTTTATTCCATATACTCTCAATTTTCTCCATTTTTCCAAATTTTCCCATATGTCTCTTTTTCCCTATTTTGCCCCATTTTCCTCCATAATTCGCTATTTGTTCCTATTTTTTTCTATTTTTCGGATTTCTTTCGATTTATTCCTCTTTTTCATTACTTTTTCGCGTTTTTCTTATTTTTCCTTATTTGTGCGTTATAGTCCTTGTTTATGCGTATTTTGCAGTAATTTCCCTATTTTTTCATATTATTCCCCAATTTTTGCCATTTTCCACTATTGGGGGGGGATTTCAACGTATTGACTGCGGACTTCAATGAAAACCATTAGCCTAACCGTGATTTTCCACTATTTTTCCTTATTTGTTCCTTATAGTCCCTATTTTTTCCCATTATTCTCTATTTGTTCCCATTTTCCCCTATTTTTTCCACATGTTTCTGTATTTTTCTCTATTTTTCCGTATTTTGCTCCATTTTCCCTATTTTCCCCTATTTTCCCCTATTTTTCCCGATTTTGCCCCATTTTTATTTATATTTCCTTATTTTTTACTATTATTTTATTTTTATGATTTCTTTCTAGTTATTCCTCTTTTTCATTATTTTTCCTATTTTTCCTCTACTTTTACATGTCGCTATTTTTCCGTATTTTTTCTATTTTTCCTACTTCTTTCTCTTTTTTCTTGTTTTTTATTATTTTTTTCTATTTTTCTTATACCATTTTTGCGTATTTTCCCCATTTTTCCATATTTATTATTTTCCCTATTTTACCCTATTTTTCCATTCTTATCTATTTTTCCCTACTGCCATTACCCTCTCGAGTAAGTGCGTCAACATATATACTTATTCTATGTAGCCACCGTTTTTCACCCTTTTCTACCCCTTATAATCAAAATTTCACAAAATCCTTTCTTAGTTGTTATGAACATAGTAGGTCAATCAGGACTTTGTCGCTTTTATTATAGACAGGAAAAAGAGGTAAAAATAGGTAAAAACAACGAAAAATTGAGAAAAAATAGGAGAAAAATATTAAAAATATAGAAAAAAAAATTGTATACTCATTGAAAGTCTCTGTATACCGTGAAAATTTTCACTTACATTACCTAGTTTTTGACTAACGCATAATTTTTCTTGCAGCAGTAGTTTCTAGATTTATATTAAAATCGGGCAACACCGCGCTGAACAGCACATTGCATTTTGCCATCGCGTATAGAAGCCAATAGTACTCCCGAATGGCGGTCATGTGACTACTAGAGCAGTTCACAGTCGTCAAGTTGGGTTGTTTATTTTAAGCATCAGCATCTTTGATTCTGGTGTACGTGAATGTCGATTGTTTCTTGAATGTGTTCGTGGTTCTACTTACCGACCGAGATCGCGTGTGAGGAGAAACGTTCTTTAAAACCTATTTTACCGGTTAGTTTTTTTGATTGTGACTAGGATGTAGATTTCATCAATATTCGTGTATCGGTTCACAGTTAGTGCAAAATGCAGGTATAAAATTATGATAGAGTTTACCGGGATAAATCAGGTTTTGTGAAAGATGTTACAGTTTTAGTAAAAGTGTTAACGAAATGTTAGGAGTTCTTAAAAGACGTTGGAAACCCAAAAGGTATGTTAAAACTAAATTTTTATAACTAAAAATAGTTTGTAGTCTTTCTAGAAACTTTACTCTATGCATGCTTAAAAATTTAATTAATAAATAACTCAAATCAGCTCAAATTTAAGTACAACTACAATATTATAATATTGAATTAATTATAGCATATTAGTTTGGCGAAATAATCTTACTTGCGTGACTTATTTTGACCTAATTATAAATTAGCAAAAAAAAATATTCCCAGAGGTAGATACCTAGTTACCCCAAGTATTTGCTTATTGATCCGTGTCAGTCATGCAACCCCATTTGCAATGCCAATGCTCAGCTGTTCTACTGTTGCTGGGTTATTGATTAAAAACTCCTAACCTAACTTTAGGATATTAATTAACATAGAGAATCGTTTTTGTAGCAAAAATGTTATTTTTTGATACGATTTATTTAAAAAAAAAATCCATTACTATAAATTGCAGGTGCATGAATATAAAGGACCCCGCACGTTTCTTATGCAAAATGGCTCTCGGTGAAATTCGCTAAATTTTTAACATGTACTTTTGACCATCCTAAAAGTGTCCATGAGCACAAGCTTTAATAATGGACAGTTTTTTTTCTACAGAGTGTTGAATTTTAAAATTACATATTTTTACTACGGCATTATCAATATATTCCTAATCTTTTCGTTATTTCTTTAATGCCACATAAATGCTCACTTATAATTCAGTTATGCAATGGACCACGAATATTACCAAAATTGCAAGAAGTTATAGGGTGAGTCAAGAGTAAACTGGGTGCTATTTTTATGGTACCTGTTTTTATGTTTCTAACAGTAAGTAGTAATATTTTTGTATAGTACATAAAAACAACTACCATTTAACAATAATAATAATAATAATAATAAATGTCTTTATTTGTACATAAATACAATTATTGTACAATTTGCTTGGGCGAGATTTAGCCCGAGGCTACTCTTACATCTAACCCTTAAATATAGATAAGAACATTAACAACAAAAAAAAAAAAACTATTCTAAGGCTATATAATATGAGTAAACTCAATAGAAATAAACATAGATGATATCAAATTACTGAGATAACAAAAGTTGTTGCTTTAGGGATGTTTTAAACTTTTTAAGAGTATGCAGCTGTTTAATATCGTTGTTAAGATTATTGTAGAGAGCAACTGCATTATAAGAGAAGCTACGCTGGAAACTTGCAGTAGAATGTTGTGGCATTGTTAATGTAAAATTATTTCTTATATTGACTTCGTGCGTCGAAGTACGGAATATTAATTTGCTACTTAAGTATGGTGGTATTAAACTCTTTAAAATTTTGAAAACTAGCGAAAGAAATACGTATTTAAATAAGTTGTTGACATTTAGCCAACCAGTTCTGGAAAAAGCCTGTGAAATATGATCAAATTTCCTGAGATTATTAACGAATCTACAACATGTATTTTGCATAATTTGAAGGCGATTTTTGTTTGTTGCTGTCAAACAAGGATAGTAAATAGTTAAACCATAAAGTATTTTAGAAATTACCAAACTTTGACAAATTTTAGCTTTTGTGTATTTGTTACGGAGAATATGTTTGTTAGAATATAGTAGTCGAAGTGCACAATAACATTTTTGTAAAACATCACTTAGATGTTTATCAAACCTCATACATTCGTCAAAGTAGAGACCCAGATTTTTTGCTACGGATTCATGTGCGATCATCTCATTTGATATAGTCAATAATGTAGTATTTTTTATTAATTCATAATAATGTTTATTAGTACAATATATTAGCATCTTGGATTTAGCAGCATTGATGTGCAAGTTATGGGTTGAAGAGTAAGCATTAATTGCTTCCAAATCACCATTTATTAAACCTACAGCATTAACATAATTACTAGGATAAAAATCAAAGTACAATTGGGTATCGTCAGCAAAAAATTGAACAAAACAGTTGCTAATTTTCGTATAGAGATCTGATGTATAAAGCAAAAATAAAAGTGGTCCCAGAACTGAACCCTGAGGTACACCGGATTTTATTGTAGCAGAAGTTGACATCTGATTGTTAATGATAACTTTTTGTGATCGGCCATGTAGATACGATTTTATGAATCCTAAAGAAATATCATCGAATCCATAATAAGAGCATTTGGCGCTAAGAAGCCTGTGATTTATTGTGTCGAACGCTTTGCTAAAATCCAAGAGTACTAGTATACTAGCCTTTCTTTTATCAATGTTGTTTAAAATTTTATCGGATAGATATGATAAAGCAGTTATGGTACTGTGTCCTGGTTGAAAACCCGCTTGATGAAAGGGTAATATATTATTATGAGAGAGGAATTCATAAATTTGAGAATATGCGGCACGTTCTAGGATTTTTGAAAATAAAGGAAGAAGACTGATGGGTCGCAGTTCATTATATGACTCTGGATTGGATTTTTTAGAAAAAGGAAGAACCAAGGCCTCTCTCCAAGACCTAGGAAAGTAGCCTTGCTCTAAACACAAATTAACGATATGTAATAAGTAAATGTCGATTACAGGCAAGCACAGTTTTAGCATCGACATGTTGATTCCATCGCTTCCTCCAGCATTCGATTTAATATTTTGAATGATTTTATATAAAATAGCAATAGGGATAGTTGTAAGATGAAATCTAAGATTTCTATTATAACTATTATTTCTGTAGAATAAAATTGAGTTAAAACATTCATGATCACTGTTTTGGAACACAGACACAAAGTGATTATTTATTTCAAAGGGATTGGATAGTACAGAAGGAATTTCAGTATTTTTTGCAGTTTGAATTTTCATGTCTTTTAAAGCTTTATAAAATTTCGAAGTTGAAGACTGTTTGTTTAGATATTCTATGTAAGCTGCTTTTTCACGTCTTAATGATGCTAAAGCAAAATTTCGAAGTCTCTTGTAAGTATTCCAGTTTTCAATGGTTTTATTAACTTTATATTTTTTTAAAGCATTATCTCGTTCCTTAAAAATTAATTTTAAGACAGGTGTTAACCACGGTGCTTTGGACTTGCTGATTCTAGCAGTACGAAAGGGACAGTATTTATTGAATAGCCTAGTTAAATTATTAGTTAAATGATCCACCTTACTATCAATATCATTAAGAGATAAAATATGCCCCCAGTGATTATCTCGAAGGTCTTGGGAAAAAGCTTCTTCATCAAAGTTTTGATAAACCCTATAAGTTATGTATTTATGGTTTTGTGAAGTATAATGAAGTTTTAAATGGCAGTAAACTAACTGATGGTTTGTAAAATGATCCACATTTATAGTACCATAATTTGTGCATAAATATGGAATATTTAATGTTTCTGAATGGTCGGTAATATGAGTAGGTTCGTCAATAATCTGAACAAGTCCGAAAGTATCGAGACATTTACTCAGTGAATTGTTTTTCTGAAATAAGTTGACATTAACATCACCTAATATTATAACATCATCATAATTTATAGCAATTGATGGTAATATGTTATCTAATATGTTATCTAATAGTTGAATTGCATCGCTTAACAATAATCTGTCAAAACATATACCTTGTATACAAGGTGAGTCAAGAGTAATAAAATGTGCATGACCATTATTTACTGAGACAATCTGTATATTTTGTTATATGTCACATGTATTTGTACACTAGCTAAAATAAAAAAAATACTTTACATATCAACAGCGTGTTTTAAAAGGTGTAACATGGAAAAAATTGTGCAAAATTGCATTATTTTAAAAACACCTTGTATTTCAAAAGTTCGTAGGTGAAATTCCGTATTTTTTTTGTAGGTGGTAAAAGTGAGCTTTCAAATATAAATATGAACATGGGTCAGTGAAGTTGGCACCCATTTTTGCGAATTTCCCAAAAAATTTATGTGCATTCGTTTGTCCATGGACTGTCCATTATTGTCCACTAATTATTTTCGTTTGTCCACCATTCGTTTCAAAATAGTGACCCAATAACTTTTTTTTTGCAAATTTTACTTTCGGCACCCACAAATTGCAAAAAAATTCAACCGAATAGGTCGTTTATTCTTTGTTTGTCCACCAATTAGTTCTTTTTTGTCCAACCACCGGTTAATTATAAATAATTATATAGATTTTAAAAAATTGTGATATTGTGAAGTTGGCACACCTTTTTTTGAATTTGGAAATTTTTTTGTGCATTCGTTTGTTCATCCTTAGTCCAAGATTGTCCACCTAAGATTTTTGTTTGTACAAGCACAATTTCAAAATGAAGGGCAAAACCAAATTCTCTCTTTAATTACAGTAAAAACCTGATGTGATGAGATTATTTTATTCAAAAATCTTTATTGAGTTTGCGGTGAGGTATCATTATTATACAGGATGGACCGGATTTAATATGCGTATACAGAGATCTCGTAAACCGCAATAGATAAAATATTCGGTTAAACGGGGAAAAACGATGTGTATTTCCAAACGAGTTATTTGGTTTTTTCAAAATTAAAATATCAGGTCCGATTTCCGAGATATTTAGGAACAACCGAAATCGACGATTTTGGTTTTATTTAATAAACAACTTAATTTTTGAAGATGGAAAAAACTTGGTGTTTTTTTATTGAAGGTCAAATACCGCTTAGTTAGTGCCTGTCCAATTTTTTAAATCAACTTTTAGCTCCATCAAGCTCGCGGTTAGCAGAATCAAAAAAAATATACTGGAATTAGTTGCTAATTAGTTGCCAAAGAAACGATTAAGTTGCTTATACCGGTCACGAGAAATCGCGAATACCGCTAGCTTTATATGTATAAAGGTAGCGGAAAAATTTGAACAAAGTTGGCGAAATCGAAAAAAAAATACACTCGAATTAGTTGCTAATTAGTTACCAAAGGAATGATTTAGTTGCTTATACCGGTCACGAGAAATCGCGAATACCTCTAGCTTTTCTAGATATTCCTAAAAAAATAGAACAGGTTGTATTATTTTTTTAACTATAAAAAATTGGTTGATATTTCAAATAATGAAAGTGATTCTCAAAATAAATACTCCTCAATATTGTTTGGAAAAATTTAGCAATAAAATTGTTTTTCAACTGATATACGTGAGTCATGTGGGTTTTGTATCAATATATATCGGGTGTTCCAGATTTTTTTGCCCAGCTGATATCTAGGTTGTTTGATGACATAAAATTCTGAAAACTAATCTGATTAATGTATGCCTTGAACCCTTTAAAGTTGTACTACCAAAAGCTACCCTTATCATTTTATCCCTTAGGAATGGCCCTTAACTCTTTTTAGCTAAACGCACTGCCCGGTTGGTACCCATCAACCAATACGATAGATGGCGTGACTATCTCTCATTTTGGTGTCACATAAAAATAGTTGGGGTATATAGAATAAATTTTTGAAACTATGCATTCCGACAAAGTGCCACTGAAGATTCCTATAAGGATGAAACATGTATGGTAATGGTCGGAATGTATAGTTTCGAAAACTTATTCTATTTGTTTTTGACTATTTTTTATGTATTTGAAAATAGAAAATGAATTACAACCATACATAAAAAACAAAAACCTACCTGAATTATATCCAGCACGGTCAATGGTTTTACAAAAAAAAAATTTAATATTTATATCTTCTCGGCTAATGTTATGTTTAAAAAAAGAAGAAACAGCACAATATAGTACAATTGAGCACTGTACATTTTTTTTAAATCGGTGGAAATAGCGGGGCTAATTTAACTAGCAAAAAATTTTAAAAAAGTAGTAAAAAAATATCTATAAATTTTTTATTTAAGCACGGCATAACCCAGCATAGCACAATACAGCATAATTTTATTTTCATTAAAATGGTGGAGCTATGTTAATGGACATAAAAGTATCGTCTATAAATATGAATGTAGACTTGTAGACCTCTATTTCTTCTCTTCTATCATCCGCCAAACAAATAACTCAGGAAATAGAATTTAAAACTGTCTGGTTTTTAAATTGATTCTGATCTAAATTTTTCTCTAATCAAGATATCTCTCATGTTTTTGTAGTGTATTAGTAAATAAAACACATTGATTATAAAGGTCAATTTTTTTATTAATTTAAATTACTTTTTTGTTATGAATACGAATAAATTACTTAAACATGATCCTGGAATGTTGTTAGAGTCGGCAGGGTCTAGTAATTAAATTTTTTAACTACCTAGGGGTTATATTTCATTATTATTTTTGAATTATTATTCTTGTAATCTCTAACACGTTCTTCCCCTATTACTTTAATAATCTCTAATGCAACTTCTTTGATCTATTGTAAAAATTAAGAAACGACATCCATCAGGTGCCAGCGAACCCCTCTAACCAATTTAAGCCTCACCTAGCCACAATGGACAGGAAACTATCATTTGGGTTCTTTCTCTCTTTCTACTTCAGGTTCCTTTTAACGCATTTTTTTTTGTGTTTAGTAATTGCCGTGTAGTATTTGGAATTTTATTGTTAGAGGAGTGCCTGTAATTTATATAGCTATTAGGTAACACGGGTAACCTAATTTGATTTTTGATATTTATTGAATCGATGTTTGTAGCAAAGGGTGATTAATAGGACCGGTTGGGTTTTGAATTGATTCATGGTATTTTGTCGGTACCCAACAGAACAATGTGTATATAGTTTAGTCAAAGAAAAATTGATGAATGTGTGGCATACAAAAACGACACAAGAGTTAATCAGAATTATAAAAACTTGATTTAACTCGCAGGTAATTAATTTATTTGATGCCCGGTTTCATGAACGACAAATAAATCTCCAAATAGTTAATTGATTAATAACTTTTAATCTTTAGTTATCTGTTAAACAGTTAAAGAAAGTAGTTCTGTAAACCAATTTTTAAAACGCAACTATTTGCAAAAAAAAGAAGTGTAAAATTGTTTTCGAGGAAAAATAACCCAGGTAACTGAGGCCTCAAAAAGAAACATGTTTACCAGATTATTTTTTGGTGTATTAGGCTTTGTCATTTATTACTACGGCCGCCCATACTTCACCTTTGGTGAAGTAGGTCAAACCGTAGTATTGAAATCGTGCAAAAATCTCAAAATTTTTTTTTGCTCCAAATGACTTAAAATGTCATGAAACGTGGAAAAAATTGATTTACGGCGAAAAAAATGTCTGTCTGTGTGGATGCGTGGATGTGTGGATGTCTGTGCGCACGATAACTTGAGAACGGTACGGCCGATTCGGAAAATTCTTTCGGCTATCGTTTTTTATTCAAAAAAGAAAGGCTCTATCAGAAGATGAGCTATTTCGGGTCAGATGATCCTGGTCCCGCCTACTAAGTGAAAGTTCTATTCGAGATATCTCGATAAGGAAAGCAAATTTGTCGATAGTGATTTCTTTTAAGGTGTTGTGCAAGTCAAGACGCATCGATTGATTTCAATATCGCGTCGGGCTCGTTGAAAAAAAATTGAAAAAAAAATCGGACTTTCTTCAGCTGACGGAAACGAGCCGTAGTCTTGAAAAATCGCGCAGATATTATTCCTTTTACTAGTATTATACATTGAGATGATTTTTATCATTCAAAGGTAAAATGAGGACATATATTAAAAATTTAGAAATACTGTGAAATGATAATGATCATAAATTTAATTGAAAATAAAAGAAAAAAATTAACTAATGTAATAAATAAATAAATATCTACAAGTCAGATATTGAACACACCCTGTAATTAGATTTAAATTAAATAATAATAAAAATTAGGTTAACGAAGAAAAAGAATGCAATTTAAAATAATATAAAATTTCAGATTACGGATTATAATCATTTATTTTATAAATAGGATATAATTTAAATTTTACAAAATTAACACTACTAATATATTTATTTTTTCAAATATAAATGTCCATATAGTTGACAAGTCATGGCAATGGGATTAATATAATTTTTCAGCAACAACCTAGAATAAAATAATGTTGGTAAAAAAAAAACAAATGCCAGTGAGAAAATAAATAAGTAAAGACTCCATTTTGAAATTTGAAAGAAGCGGAATAAATAATTTTTTCCTAAAATAAAATTAAAATACTTGAAATAAAATTGGGAATAGAAATAGATGAATATAGTACCTATAAGAAGAAAAATAACAATATTAGTGGGAGTTCAAGAAGCAGATTTACCTTGTTGGGAGGAACATTTTCAAAAATAAGCAAGAAATTGTTATCCGAAAAGCCCAAGAACAGAATATCTTCATCGGGCCCGTTTAAGTTATTCTCAAACACTTTGGGAAGGTGGAGACGAATTTCAAGGCTATTTTACGAAGGAACATCTATCTGGACAAGTTACTAGGCAATCAAACCAGGGATGTATTGTAGTCGATGATTAAGGTGAAATAAGAAAGTTTATATAAACCTAAAAAGAAAGGTACTAAAGCAATTTAGTATACTACAAGAACAAAATATGACCATAAACAATTAGTAATAAAATAAGATAAATTTAACGAAGCAAAAATAAATCAGTTAAAAGAAATAGTAAATATGACAAGTGAAGAACTACAATATGTTTGCCGTAATTGCGAGTTTTCGAAAATTTAAAGATACGAAAATAAATTTCTATATATAGGGATATACCTTATATACTACAGTATATATGGTATAAGTAGTGGGAAAGTAAACATAGGTCAAATATTAATATCATTTTTGGGGTTATTAACGATGCTGAATTTATTGCCGTTGTCCGTTTGTCTCTATCTCTCGCCGTTCTCGAATTGAATCAGACTAACAGACGAACGGACGGACGAAAATTTTAGAAGTACCAACTAAACTCCATTAAAAAGAATAGTAATATTTCTTAATTGTTTAATATTAGTAAATTGATACATCATTTTATACATTTTAGGTTAAGATATATGTTTGTGTGTAAGCAAATATTTATACATGTGAACTTATAGGTTATCCATTTCCCAAATGTGGTGAAGTAAGTATAGGAGAAAGAGAATCAAAATCAAAGTCTTACCACATGAATTTTTAATAATCGTAGAAATTGTTTACGCAACATGTTTCGGCCTTCCGGCCATCATCAGGCGCTAAAAATTACAAAGGTTGTCAAATGATGTGTGATTTAAATAAAATATTATTAAAACTTACAATAGTTTGCCGTAAATTAAGTGTAGAAATAGTAACAGGTTTAACAAGGCATCTTGAAGATTAATTCAATGTTAACAGTATGTGGTAAAATGGTAAAATTAAGCATATAATAAAAACACAATAAAAACACAGTAAAAAATAAAAAATAAAAAATCATGGTCCAACAATTTCATCACAAAATTGATTGGACGAAGATTACCCTCTATAGGTAATAATAAAACCCAAGAGAGCTTGCTGAGTTTTCAAAAAATGAAATCAAAGTGCATCCTACGATGCACTTCACAATTAAATTAGAAAAGAAAATTTTAAAATTTTATCGACGCACCATACACAACAAAATGGTAGGTAGAAGTAGAGAACGGAAACAATATCTAAATTTGACAAGTGACATTTCAAAAAGCGGTAAAATTTAAATTTAAGTAAAAGTTAACAGGTTTAACAAAGCAACTTGAAGATTAGAACAATGGTAACAGAAAGTGGTAAAATTTTAACATATAATAAAACACAGTAAAAAATCATGGTAAAAGAATTTCATCACAAAATTAATTGGACAACGATTACCCTCTATAGGTAATAATAGAACCTAAGAGAGCTTGCTGAGTTGCCAGAATGAAATCAAAGTGCATCTTACGATGCACTTCGCAATTAAATTTGAAAGAAAAGTGAAGTAAATGTTAAATGGCTAAAATTTCTTGGTCAGAGAGACACGCGAACGAGTAGAGGCCACATTGGGTCCGGCGAAAAGAAGAAGAGATGAAAGGTGTCAGGAGGTGGGAAGTGTCAAGAAGGAGAGGTAAACATAACCTAGGAAGCCGACTGGAACAAAACAAAAACAATCGGAAAGAAAAGTAAAATAGGAATTGTGGGTGATAGCTGTTAAGAAGTTTAAGTATAATAAGAAGATAAAAAAATTTTAAGGTGTCATTCCCTATGGGTTGGGAACAGAATAAAATAAAATTGAAAATTAGTTGAAATTTAAATTTAGGAAAATAAAGTTTTCTGAGGGCCTGAGTTGGTCGTTGACACAAATTACGTTTCTGTCTACAACAGCTTTATTAATTTCGAACATTTCTAGATGATCAAGTTTGGTCCCTTTAGAACAGCTGTGTATAAGGGAGATGTTAATATTGTCATGTGAATGTCTGGATTTTTGTACAATTAAATTTTTGTGGTACCTGACTTTGTGCTTTATTACCTTAAACTTTGGACCTCATTTAAGATATGGAAAACTTTTGGGATTTTATTTAAAATATTTTATACAAAGTTGGTAGACAGGTGCTGAGTGTACATTATAAGGAGGCATTTCTTGTTGCACTCAAAGTATGACAAAGTGTGAGAAATGTTTTTTTAATGATAAGAGTAAATTGCTTGGCTACAGCTTCGTGCAAACAATTAAATTATTTGTACCCAAGGATTTAGACATTATCAACTCCTTCTCATTCTGATGTTATTCGTGGGACATTTATTTTATGCTCCTCCGAAGTGTTTGACGAATATATTATTATTAACTTACTTCATAGCAACAGAGAGTTACTTCATAGCAACAGAGAATTAGATCATCCTGTAACTGTGTCTGTGTGGTAGTGTGTGTGTCTGTCTGTGAGAGCTCTCACGGCCATTCCACTGGACCGATTTGCTTGAAACTTGGTATGTAGATACCTTAGGGTTATACCTCTGTCAAAATTTGGTCCCCAGATCGCAGGTTTTTTTTGATGGTTGATACATACAACACTCATCATCATTACTGCACAGTACTCTGAAGTAAGTTTTCGTTCAGGGGTTTACACCTCTCTAGCTATTATAAGAATATTTTAATATCAAATTGTAAAATATTCGAGAAATTTAGCAGATCAAGGTCGTATTATATTTAGGAAGATTATTTCCCGTGAAAATTAAATTAATTGTGGATAAGTAAATTAGAAAAAAAACTTATTAACACAACACAAACATCAGGAATACAACTAAAAGAATAAGAATATATTAAATCGAATACTAATTAAAGTTAGAAACACAAAAAACTGACAGTTTATAATAGTTGATTTATTTTGTTTTGATTGGTTGTAACGATAGCATAAATAGCTATGTGATTGGTTAAAACGTAAAATTTGACAGGCGAGAGAAATAATCCAAAATATTTTTTTAATTTACCAATAACATTTAGACAAAATAAATGTCCAATTAATGTTAAGTTTTTGCAACAGGAACAAATTTTAATAAAAATAAAACTGTTACTTACTAACGAACCAGTTTCTATAAATAAAATCGGAAATACAAATAAGATAAATCTATCACGCTTCACATAATAATCCAATTAAGATAAAATGAAATTCAAGTCCAATTATTGACATTGTAGGTGTACTGAAACGAGGTCGACAGGAAGAAAAATCGAAATCATCGAAAAATAAAAAAAAGTCATGCACCAATGGTAAAAACATGTTGACAATCCCCTATGTTTTTGTTCCGATTCAGCAGTTTTGAATAAAAAAATCTTTTCATCCGTTGAGAAAAGAAATATTTCACAAGGTATAGAATGTTGGAATGCGATATGTAACTAGATATTTCAAATACAACACCATTTATACTCTCGAAAGGCTTGTTATTTAACTTTGATGTTTGTTTTATATGGAAAAATGTCAATCAGGTGACAGACAGGTGGAAAATAGTTGCCTATAAAAAGGCATACTACAAAAAGTATCCTTTGTCTAAACTTAAGAAACAAAAAATTATTTCCGTTAACATCTTTTTGTTATATTATTATCAGATTCATGTTGTAAAATTCTTCGATTTCAAAGACACTGAAGTGATTTGCTTTAAACAAAAAAAATCGTGAAATTATTTTTTTGTCGTGTTTAATTAAATAAAAATTAATGTAATAAAAATTGCTATAGCTTTTATATTTTCAGGGTACGTGGGCTTTGCGAACGTGTGCTTTGCGAACGGTTGGATTTGCGAACATATACCTGGCTTACCATCGGTCAGTTTATGAAGACCGTGGGTTTTGCGAACAAATTTACCATCTCTTGTCTTAATGGATAATTTACATCTTTGCGTTTCTTCATTAATACATAAACCGTGTATTTCGCGTATTATTTTATACTGTCGACCATTAAATTGAAAAAAAAATAAAAAAACAAGTGAAAAACGGCATTATTTTTACAATAATTTCGAGTTTTCGAAAATTTAAATTTACGGAACCCATTCATGTAAATTTATTTCTAATTTTCATTAAAGAAGAAATTTTAATCTTTCTTTGAATTGGATAATTATATGTATATTGATCTCATTTTATTTATTGCCGTTTTTGCCATTCAATCATTGATTATTAATAATATTTATCTTTTGGATTTTTAAATAATAATTTAATAACATCCTATATTAATAGTTTTATAGTTCTAATCTTAAGGGTGTTCGCAAACCCCACCGATGGTTAGCGGTTGGATTAATGCCAGGTATGCGTGTCCGCAAATCCCACGAAAAAGGTTCTGTTCGCAAAGCCCACGTTCGCAAGTCCCACGGAGCCATATTTTCATATATTTTGTCAAGAACAAATATGTGTATATTATATTCATTTTAAATTATATCAGTAAATATGTACCTATACAGGGTTTCTTTTATCATGTGCTCATAAGATACATTAGAACATTATATTGGCCGAAAAAAAATTACAGGCATTCTCCCCTTCTCGAGTTATAGAGGGAGAACTAAAAATGCTATTTTTGGTATTTTATGCATAAATTTTTTATAAAAAAAAATCAAAAATGGAAAAGGAAAGTTTTATTGTATCGTAAATTTGTTATAGAAGTGTGCCACCATCAAGTTATTTTTTTAATACGTATCTCTCCTTTTTTATTACAAAAAATGATAAACCGTTCAAAATTAAATTCAATGACATATCACACTTCTCACTTTAACGAAGTTTTATTTAAAATAACTAACATCATCAGTGACACTAATTTTTAATTACGGTCCTTTCGTAGTTCGTTTGTAAATTCGTTTTACTTTCGTCAATACGAATATAACAATAAGCATACTTCGACGTCACCTAACAATTTTAATAAAAGGATGCATTATCATATATAAAACAACGAGTGGCATCTTGACTATCGATAACCCCATAAGTTATCTCACGAAACGTGTTGTCAAATATTAATTTCACGAGTCCGCAGGACGAGTGAAATTATAATTTGACAACACGTTGAGTGCATTAACTTATGGGATTATCGGTAGACAGGATACCACGAGTTGTATTCAATAGATTATATCACGAATTAATGACATTTTATAAATTTGACAGCACAATAATTTACATTTACAGTACAAAAGCAATGACAAAGATGACAGCATACCTACTAGATTTTTAGCTTTAAAAGTATCAAGTGTGATTATCAGTTATTAGTCAGTATATGGTGAATGATTATCGATTATTAATCAAGTAACAATATAGGACATTATTACATTATGAGTGATATAATCAGTGAAATAAAAAAATATCAAAATTCTAGGACCGCTCAAATACTTGTGCACCGTTTCGGGACTTCGGCCCTTGGGCTAGTTCAATCCTGGAAAAACTTCTCACACACATCTAGGGTAATAGTATACGTGCAAAAAGTTCTAAAAATTTGAACTGGAAAAAAGTTTTCATATGCAAAACACCTAATTTGTTTATCTAGTACCGGAAGGCAGTTCAGATCCTGTTCAAATTTAATAGGATCCTTTTCTAGAGAAAATTAACTAGTAAAGTGAGAACCGATGGGAGCTTTCGTTCGAGATTTAAATTTTTTACATCTAGATAGACAAGTCCAGATAGAATTTTTTCTGAATTTTCGGACAATGGAAGCTCAAAAACTGATATTTCCTTATAGGAATATGAGAATTCTGAAAACAATTTCGAATGAAAATTGATTCAGGAGAAATCAGATTTGAAATCTTCCATTTTCGTTATGTTGCTTATTTTTTATCCAAATTGTGAGATAATGCCAAAGTATGTCTATTATTATATTCAATTACAAAATATACAGTGTGATTGAAAGAATACGTACATTATCATGAAACACATCATTTTCTTTGCACACCCTGTATTTTTGTTTTGTCGGAAAATTTTATTGCTTATAAAAGTTTCTAAATCTAATAATCTGTATTAAAATAAAAGAAAAATTCCAAATGTACAATGTGAATAAAATAGTTATTTTTGCACGTGTTGCACACAACATTTTTTCTACGATCGAAATAAATATGACATTTTTAAGTTTTCACAAAAATAAAATTTGAACTGACAATTTGAAATTAATTGCAGAAACTATCACAATCAATCTGACAGTGACAGTTCAGGCCACATCCATAGGTCAAATCGGTATGCCTATTGTTATATTCATTTTGACGAAATTAAAACGCATTTACAAATAAAACTACGACAGGACCATAATTATAAATTTTTGTCATTAATGATCTTAGTTATTGCAGATAAAACTCCGTTAAAATGACAAGTGTTATTTTTTTTAATAAAACAGGCCGGTCCGTATTTAAAAAAAAATCTTGATGGTGGAAGTTAAGACACGAAACGTCGTATCGAAGATGTATTAATGTACTTTTGTAAAAAATGTGAGATACAATAAAATTTTCCTTTTCCATCTTTTGATATGCGTAAAAAACAAAAAATAGCATTTTTAGTTCACTCTGTATTAATCGAGAAGGGCTAGATTCACTTTAGATTTTTTCGACCAATGTAATGTTCTCCTAAATAGTTAACTTTTTGTCCATTTAATCGTCTTCGTATCTTATGGTTTAGAATATAGCAATGTTAGCACATGATAAAAGAATATTGTGATTTAGAAAAGAATAGATAAGATAAACTGTTTGTAACCTTTTTTTCGTTACCTTGGCATTTGAACACAAAAAATCAGAAACCCATAGGAAATACCATTAAAATTCGAATTAGAAATGCCGTTTACTTTGTACATAAAAATTAGAATGTAATTTCAGTATAACGAGTTAATGATTAATGATTAGGTACACAATTAAAATTCATTTATTTAATTTAACGGAAAAGTACAATTAATATTACTAGAATTAAAAAATACCTTCAATTTTATCGCTTAAAAAATTAGGTCAAAAATGCAAAACACCTTGAATTACGGAATTGTTATTACATGGATTATATTGTCAAAATATATTGAAAATATTTCTTTGAATGGAATACGTAATTAGTTTATTAAAAATGTATTGAGCCAAAAAAGATTTACTACTCAATGCAAACTATCGCTATACTTATTTCACTGGAATATATTGATTTAGATACTTAAGAGACTCTAAACTTTAACTTTATTTTCTTTTTGAACTCAAAAAAATATTTTTTAACTATAAATGTGTTATTTATTCGATTTTTGTGGATTTACTGTATTAATTAATTTCTTAATGATTGAAAAAACAAAACATTAAAACAAAAAAATATTGACAACGGCAATTTGAAAAGATTCCTTAAAACAAAGATTACCTTAATTTTTTAATAGTTTTGAAAATTAATTTTCAATTCTCTCGGCTAATCAATTTTTTTAGATGAAAGAGAATATAAATACAATATAAGTACTTATAGCACAATTCAGCAGAACCAATGATTTTACCGAAAAAAAAATTTTTATAAATATTTTTGAAAATTAATTTCAATTTTTTCGGCTAATTGATGTAAAAAAAGAAGAAAATCGGCACAATATAGCACACCTAAGTATGGTTCGATTTTTTAAATCAGATATGATCGCGGGACCAACTTAACGTTGAAAAATTAAATAATAATAAAAAAATAGAAAAAATATTTTTTTGAAGAAATAAAAATTCAAATTCTACTACCACAAAAATTTTAATGATAAAGTATTGCGTTGGCAACTAGTTTCGGCATACTAATGCCATCATCAGGCCTATACAAATGTTCAAAATGAGTTACATAAAAGGGGGATAACAATTTAGTTAGGACTTACCACATAACATTATTTAGGAAAATTAATATTATTAGTTTAATTGAATACTCGTTATTTAGCACAATTTAATTTTTATTAAAATTCGAAAATCGCGGGGCCAACTTAACGGACATAAAATAATGGGACATCCGATAATATAACCTACAATGAAAAACTATTATATTCTCTCATGTAATTAACATCTATAAAGCTTTCCATATGCAACTACGTTCTTAACAGTCAAATTATAATAAATTTACTGTTAACTAATAAACATTTGTATATTTGCACACCTGTATATGTAAAAAAATAATTACGAAAAGTATCCCATGTAACAGAAATCCTCATTACTATTAAACAAGTGCAGGAATGAAATTCTGAGGTCGAGATATTTTACTTAATAATTTCTTTTATGGTTATAAATGGTGTTTCATAAATCATTACTTTGTTTGCAATGAGGATATGTTGCAAAACTGTAATATATAATGTTTTTACAAGATTACGCTTGATAATAATTATGATTTCAATGAAGTAAATGATAAATAGGATATAATTATATAAAATATATGAAAAGTTTCCTGTATCTTGCAATTAACGAAAGTAAGCATCAAAAATATAAATAGGGACAAAGTAATAAATATTGCACAACAAAAATATAAAAATATAATACAAATATTTAATTATTGATACATTATAAACAGAAAACCGAGAGTTGACATCACAGTAAGCCTCGGCAAGTATGCTACCATCTTTCAGGCGGAGGTCTTCGGTACAGAATTGTGTGCAAGAGAGTTAGCAAACCATCCTATTGTCAACAAAAGTATTTACATTTTGTCGAACAGCCAGGCAGCTTTAAAATCACTGAGCTCCAACCGGCCGGACTCGAAGCTGGTGTGGAACTGCATTGAATCCTTGGATCGCATTCCTACCACTAACAGAGTAACCCTACTCTGGGTACGTGGACACGAAGGGGTGGAGGGCAAGGTGAAATCCGACACTCTTGCGAGAAGAGGTGCAAAATCCGAGTTCATTGGACCAGAACCATTCATTGGCATAGCCAAAAGCAGTACCAAAGACACTATCTGGAAATGGGCCGAGAGGAAAACTCTCCAGCACTGCGGGAAGATTTTCCTGGGTTAGCACTCTCCAGCACTGCGGGAAGATTTTCCTGGGTTAGCTCACCCTAAGGCGTTCATAGCACCCTATCGCAGATCCTAGAATGGAGTAGAAGTGATCTACGCATCCTAATTGGGCTGCTTACAGGGCACTGTCGTCTGCGTTACCATCTGAAGGTAGGTCTTAGTCAAACATCGAGCTGTCGCTTCTGCAGTGTGGAAGACAAAACGACGGAGCATACTCTATGCTCCTGTCCTGCCCTGGAAATAAATAGGCTTCGTACGTTTGGTTTCGTACAAATGGAGTATACCGACTTCAAGAAAGCTTCACCACACCTTCGATTGTATAGGGGCGAGCCACAATAGGCCTCTACTGGCACATTGAACCTAAGACCTTCATTATAAGTCCATTTATACTTTTTTAAAATTGTCCTATTTTGATATATTAAAATGGCGTTAGTGGACGGAGGAAGCCGAGATGGCGAACGATGAGAAGTAGAGTTGGGTTGTTATTATATACTTGTAGTTTTTCCATAATTAAAAACCATTATAAAAAGTTTTAGAGTAGTTTATTTAGTGAAATAACAGAAACCAGAGGTGCTCACCAAGTGGGATAAAGAACCAGTGATGAAAAATTGGAAAAATAAACAAAGAAGTGAACATTTTAATGTGAGAAAGTAGCCAACTTTATACGAACCATTCTTTTTTATCGTACGAATACAAAAGTGCTTTAAGACTGCAACCAGCTAGAGAGACCAAATAAATTATTTATTTTTTATTCCCAAAATTTCAATCGTGTTACGACGCCAAGTATCTCAGTCATACTTCTTTTTGTAATTCCTGATAGCCTCGAGTATTAGAGGTCACTCAGCAAATTATTTTAATGAAAGATAACACTCGAAACGGTACGAGACCACAAACAAAAAAATATAAATAGTGAGAAATTACGGAAATTACGGAAAGCTCGCCGAAGTCCAGAAGAAATATTTTGTATCGTGGGCAGTCAGAATAATAGTTTAAACAGTCCCAGTACAAAATTTTATCGGTTTCCTTAAGTCCATACAAATGTGAACAAAGAAAAGGCGAACCGTAGGTAAAATTATGTGAGCTTTGTCGTTACTTGGATTGTAAACTGACCGCGAAATTAAACTCCTTCCAGTGATTCTATAACAATGAATATTTTCCTGCAGTTAGCTGACCACATAAACCGGGTTATAACGAAGCCGAAATTTTAAAATTTGACTTTAACCGCTTAAAATTAAAATTATTATTAATAAATAGGTACGTAAGTTATAATAAATTAAAGACTACATTTTATTCGTTGGTTCGATGGTTATGCGATTTAAGACACAGAGTTCAAAGCAAAGTGTCGTCGGTTCGAATTCCAATGCTTGTTAGTTTTTTTTTCAACAAGTACCTTTTATTTTTTTTATTATAATTGTGGATAATTTTTATTCAGAAAATCCGCGAAATTAAATTAGAATAACTCGAAGCAGTTTAATCCGAGTCACGACAAAGTTTTTACCTACGGTTCGCTTTGATTAATATTTCATTCAAAATGAAAAACAGATTATTTGTTTTAGGTTTTCTGAATAAAAATTACCCAAAATTAAGATTCGAACCAATGACCTTTCGCTTTCAAATCCGTGTCTTCAACCGCATAACCATGACACCATTAAAAAAATAAAATTTTTAATTTAATATAACTGACCTACCCATTTATGAATAATAATTTTAATATTTACCGATTAAACTATATAAGTAAAATTTTAAAATTTCGACTTTGTCACAACCCGGTTTCTATGGTCAGCTAACTTCAGTAAAATTGTCATAGAAGCACTCAAAGGAGTTTAATTTTCGAAACAACATTTTCAATCCGAGTTAGGGCACGTATTTCGCAGTTATTATTTTTATTTTCTGTTAAATTTTCTCCTCCACCGAGCATATGTGACGAAATGCACCCTTCTTTAGGGTTTTTTGTTTGAATTTTATCACATGCGTTATTTCTTCAAAACCAGTTCTTAAATATTCTTCATCTTTTAAATATCAAAGTGCCTGGCATTTGATTTTGATTGTACGGGACAATGTTTTACATTTCAGCCTACAGGTGTCGCCGCACGGCAAGTTGCACCCAGCGAATAGATGGCTTTACAAAATTCACCATATTAAATGCTGTCAAAAATACAACATTAGTAACTACTAAGATTTTAGAAGAAGTTATAAATCTTATGGGATCCACTTTTAGAGTAATAACTGATATGGAAACAGCTTTTACTGGTACTGCTTTTAAAAAGCTATGCCAAAAAAAGAAAATAGATCACATTCTAATTGCTGCCCCGGAATTCTTTTTTCATACAGAGCCATGAGAAACGCGTTTCCTGCTTCGGAAATCTCGTCCTTGGGGGCTAGTTTTGAAATATTTCACAAGTGGAACTGCTCATATTTCAATCAACCTACGTTTTGGATTAAATTCTCTTGTGAATTAATTTCACATTCGAAAAAATTTCATAGATATAATTCGGATACTCTTTAGCTGTCGAAATGTTCATTTTACTTGCGAAATATAATTTTATTTGGTTAGAATCATCATATTTGATGTTGTAGTTTTGTAGCATTTTCTTGAGGTTTATGTTTTTGGTATAGCTTGTTGAAGTATATAGTTAATTATTAGCAAAATATTAGTTGGCCCTATTTGGCCCTATTTTTCTCAATTTTTCACAATTTTTTTCCCATTTTTCTCTATTTTCCTTATTTTTTCTGTTTTTCCAAAACTTTTCTATTTTTGATTATTTTGCCATTTATTCCTTTTTTACCATATTTTCCGATATTTTTCAATGTTTTCTCTATTTTTCGCCATATTTCCCATTTTTTTCTATTTTTCCTATGTCTTTCTATTTTTCCTGTTTTTAAATATTTTTTCCTATTTTCTCTATTTTTCCCTATGTTACCTTCTATTTCCCTATTTTAACTATGTTCTCCATTTTCCCCTATTTTTCCATATTTTTTCCTATTTCTTCATATTTTCTTTCTTTTACTACAAACCAATAAATAATCTTTGGCACTTTTATTTTTAACGTAAATTAATCTTCTCCATGTTGATCACAATAACATTTAATATACATATGTATATGACGTCATTGGTTAATCATTTGAACTAATTTGCAGATATACCATTGTTGCCAAAGTGTGTCGTTCGAATTAAATTCGTTTATGTGAATTTTTAAAAATTTTATTTCACTTCAATTGAAAACTAGGTACCTACAGCAAATCGAAATGTTTCACTTATGAATTGAATTTCACTAATATTCAAAACTAGCCCCCCTAGTGTGCATAAGGGTTTTTGAAGGCATAATGACTGGTTACAAGTCATTCTTCTTCTGCAGAACTTTAAGAAATTTCAATTTCCCTTAAACAAAGCAGAAGTGGTGTCACAACCACTTCTCGCGTGCAGGAACAATATATGAACTGATAGGGTTATGTCAGTAGCAAAATGTGGATTATAGAATGTTTGAGACACCTTTTCTTGGTTTCAAAAAGAAGACATTATTTATGTCAGGGCTACACAGGCTAATCAAAATCACCAAAAGGTCGATAATTTCTTCCACCACAATCAATTTTTACATCATCAAATTTTTCCATTAGCATAGATATGAGCCGGCTCTTGTATTTGGAGTTTGCATGGGAACTATCCCGCAAGACAGTGAGAACCATGGATTCTGTAAATAATATTGTAGCAGATCGTTTTATTAGCGCTCTTCTCAATCGTTCCATGCTTTTCGTACTTTTTTCATTTTTTTTGCGTTTTTTTTCAATGTTCCGTCACGAAATTTTTGTTAGCTAACCTCAGATTCGGATTCAGCACCGCCCAAAAATATAAAGAATGGAAGAAATCAAAATTACCCCACAGATTTCTTTGGAAAAAAAATTATCTGGATTTTTAAAAACTTTATAATGAAAGAGTAATAATGGGTCTATAATTTAAAATTATTTTTTTACAGGATTACTTTGGCAATGGACTTATCCAGTAGGAACGAATTTATTGGTTTTATATTAATGAATGAATAGCTTAAAGAACCTAGTTGCTTATGTTGATTTTAATTGTTCTTATAATATTCATTAATTATTAAAAATCAATAAAAAGTAATTAATATATTTTGAAAGTAGCGCTGCTTCTTGACCAATAATTAACGTTTTACTTTCTACAGAATTGCCAAGATTTTAGCTTTGTTCGTTTGTAGAAAAATTTGACATACTTCTTTCCTTATTTTAATCATAACAAATGAGCAAACGAGAGTTGCCAGTTTTATCGATATGAAAACATAGCCAAATACAATCTGTTTCAATTGGGCCACGTTACAAGCCACTATAGCCCCGATATTCAAATTTTAAGAATTAATTACATCCGCAGGATCGGTCTCAGAAGGGCTGGAACCGGTGCAATGTGTTATGGTAGGCCAAAATTCTAAAATAAAAATATAAAAAAAAATCACTGGATGAGTCCATTATGATTCTATCTTGCATTAAATAATCCCAAATCAAATTGTAAATATATATTTTTACAATATTTACATTAACCTTATTATAGCTCGGTAATTTTTGATGAACAAAAATTTGTTAGTGTAAAACTGCACTCGACTGGACACAGATGACTGAAGTTAATCTATATTTTAGTAGCACAGAGCATTATTTTTAAACAAAATTTTAAGCTACATTATTTATGTTTATCAAAACATGTTTACACCATTCGGTTAGAGAAATTGCGATTTATCTTATACGTAAATGTCATACGTAAATCAATACGATGACACACATAGACGTTATCAGCGTGCAACGTGTTAAACAACCAATTGAAATCTTTAAATTTGTGAATAATAAATCATTTTCTCCACGACCATTATTGAATGTATGAATTCCGATATCATTTTTAATAATAGAATGTAAAGATTCACACTCTAGAGTCTGAATATTTATTCTAAAACACTTGCTTCTTATGTATTTTGCATGTATTTTCATTCTTTATCAAGGTAAAGAATGGATTTTCTGTAATTGAAATAAACGATATGGGATTGCCATTGATTTCAAAAGTGTCACTGTCAGATATAAAAAATGGCAACGGTAATAATTATTTTCAAACAAGTTTTAATTGAAACAAAATAATGAGTGAAAAATCAAGAGTAGTAGATATAGAATTTAATAATTCTAAAATTGCAAATTATGAAAAAACATCAATGCACCAGATTTTAATTTCGGTAAGTGTACAATAACACTATAAATATCAATACAATGTAATACAAATATGTCAACAAATAACTTGTGTTCAGATTTAATTTAATTTTGATTTATAATTTTTGATCGTGGAGAAAATATAGTCTGTTACTCGGTTAGAATGAAAAAATTCGACACTCGTGGTTCCTCACACTCGCTGACGCTCGCGTTCGGAATTTTCCACTCGTGTCGAATTTTTCATTCTAATCTTGTTACAGAATCTACTATTCTGTCTGTTCAAATAAAGGAAAATTAAGTGTAAATAAAATTCTGGGACACACACAGAATTCAAAACTTGTTTTAGTTTTTCGTGTTTTGTATTTTTCTTTTTAGGTCAAAATATCCTCACAGTTTAGAGATGTCAAAAGATTTTTTTGGAAAATGTAAAGTTTAAAAAAGTTTAGTTTATACTTTCTGAAAGATAGCAACTATAATTATTTCAGCCTATTTATAATTTATATAAGATAGAAAAATATGTTTTTCACTACTAGGGTCTTTCAGAATTCTACGTTCAACGGTAGACTCCTTTCATAAAATACAGAATATCCAGGTCAGGAATCAATACTCAAAAATCTTTAGTTTTCGAAATACAGCGTTAAAGTTAATAAAAAAACAGTTTTAAAAATAGATATTTTTTAACGAAACTTTGCAGCTGAGTTACTAGACTAACGACCCACATTGTAACGAGACATTTTTAAAAAAAAATTTACCACTGGAGTCTCAGTTTGGTATGGCCGAATATTTTGCCTCCAATTTTCTACGCCACTGGATACATTTTCAAAATTGTTTTTTTTTCAATTGCTTATTTCATTTAGTAAATAAAATGCATCACATTTATTATGGACAAAACATAATAGTTTTTGAGAAAATTCAATTCAATTCAGTTTTGGTGCTGTTTATGTATTATATAGTTGATTGAATGTGAAAGGTGATAAGTATGACAGTCAAATTTAAGGTGTGTTATGATGATTTGAGTATAGATTTTATTTTGTTTTGACAAAAAAGGCAAAGTGGGTGGAAGAAAAGAAAAAAATTGTTTCTGTTGATTGTTTTTGTGAATTATTGATTGAAGGATTTTTTGAACGAAAAGTTAAAAATAATATCTTAACTAGGTATTAAAAGAAAAAAGGTTAAAAACTAATAAAGAGAAATAAAAATTTAAAAGAATTTTAGTGGAGAAAAAAGTTTGGTGAAAATGGACATAAAGATGAAGGAAAATTATTAGTAGACTGGATGAAATATTGAATGTTATAAGTGGACTAGAAGGAATAAAAAAAATATAATACAGAAGAATAGTTTATAAAATAAAATTGGAATTGGAATTATAACAAGATAAGTTTTTCTTTATATTTAGCTTATTATTAACAATTAAAATTACATATCTGAAATTTTTACTGCTCAAAAACTTTAAGTTTGTCAAAATTATAAAATGAATTTGTGATTGGTTCAATTTGTCATTAAATGAGTGAGAATGGCATTTTATTTTATTGTCATTTGAATACAATTTTTAATTGAACTTACCCTGAGAAAACAATGAAAAAATGTTTTTTATTTAAATTGATTCATTTAAAATACAACAGAACAGATGAATTTAATATATATAATTTGTTTTTTGCTATTTAGACTAGAGCCAATCATTTTTGAAAGACAAAAATTCTTAGCAGTATGTGGGTGATTGGAAAGGTCCGGAATGGAGGTGGGGGTAGGTAAACATACGTTTTGAGGACTAATAATTGGTTTTTACGATTTGTGGCTGAAATATGCATAATTTTTCAGCAGAACATCTCGAGAAAACGCTAAGAACAGTTTTTTTTTCGTTTTTAATTTTTATCTCCCGCAAAATATTTTTTTCATCAATCAGAAAAGTTAGTTTTTTACTTTATTAATGACAATATCGAACCCTCAAAACGTTTATTTAGCTACCCCCACCCCCTTCCGAATCGTTTATTTAGTCTTCTTGATTTTTGTTAATTTACCTATAATTTACCCTAAATTTTTCGACCACCCACATAATGCTATGAATTTTCCATGAATTCTGGTATTTAAAATTGGTTTGACCCTGGTCTTATTTTAACAACATCGATTTTAATTTAACTTTAGCCAATTTTGTTCTGTTTCTTCTTTAGATTAGATTGTTTTGAAAATTAATAAAAGAAAGAATCTCTTATTGATAAAAAATGTCTAAAATACAAGTTATCTAAAATCTGACCATCTGTATAATGAATCCCACTCGATTTCTAAAAATATAACAATTATTACAATCCTTGACTTTGATTACTAATACAAATATAATTTAACCTAGCCATAATTTAAAGCACCTTATTCCTACCATAACGATTTGTATACATACACACATTACAGCGTTGCCACGTTCACGGCAAGAAAATACCTAGATTTAGATATGTATTAATTTTTTCTTTCATTTTTAATTCAAAATCATCATCAAAAATAAGTTTAAGTCATAGGATTAAAAAGGTAAAATGCAAAAATATTTTGTGAAATGGGTAATGCGCCCAAATAACAAACTTTAGGAGAAAAGGTACCTGCCCTAAGAAAGATATTTTTAATATTTGGTGGGTACATTTGGGTTCACCTATAATGCTCGTGCAAAAGATTGAAAATTCTATACTAGCCCCTGCGGCCAAATATTTTTTTGAACATAAATATAACCCAAATTAGAAGGATTTTGAGATTACAATGTAATTATAATGTAAAAATGGATATTTTTAAATGTTTAATTTTACTCCTTTAAAAGTCGATTATTTTAATTTAATTTAACTTTTGTACAAACAGAAGAATCCAGGATGATGAAAATAACAATTTTAGTTGTGTAAAAACATTTTGATTAGTCTAAAATTCAAAATAAGAAGTTCAAATAAACGGCTCAAAATCCCTATGAAAGCCGGAATGGTCTTTTATCGCAAAAAAAACTTGATAATTGCGGAAATATATATATTTTTTAATTGCGGCGGAGGGTAGTGCGCAGATGCAACAAGTTCGCCATTTTTTGCCAGACTCCCTTCAACATTCAGTAATTTATATCCGCAATAAAAATATTGATAATTGCGCAAACAGAGAAGATAGCTTTATTAAAAAATTCCGCGAGTAGTGGGGGTGGAGAGGGGTAGTGCGGAGATGCAACGGGGTCGCCAATTTTTTCTGGGCTTTCTCAGACATTTACAAATTTATATCCGCAATAAAATATTTGATAATTGCGGAAACAGAGGAGATAGAATTTTTTTTTAAAAATCACCGAGTCGGTGTAGGTGGAGAGGGGTAGTGCGGAGATTCGGCGGGATCGCCAATTTTTTCTGGGCTTTCTCCAACATTTACAAATATATATCAGCAATTAAATATTTGATAATTGCGGAAACAGAGGAGATAGAATTTATTAAAAAATTAAGCCGCGAGTAGGTGGCGGCGGAGGGGGGTAGTGCGGAGATCCGACGGGGTCGCCAATTTTTTCTAGACTTTCTCCGACATTTACAAATATATATCCGCAATAAAGTATTCGATAATTGCGGAAACAGAGGAGATAATTTTTTTTTAAAAATTCAGCGAGTAGGGGACGGCGTTGAGGGGTAGTGCGGAGATGCGGGGTCGCCAATTTTTTCTGGGCTTTCTCCGACCTTTACAAATATATATCCGCAATAAAATATTTGATTATTGCGGAAGCAGAGGAGATAGAATTTTGTTAAAATTCCGCGACTAGGTGGCGGCGGAGAGGGGTAGTGCTGAGATGCGACGGGGTCACAAATTTTTTCTGTGCTTTCTCCGACGTTTACAAATATATATCTGCAATAATAAACTTGATAATTACGGAAACACAGAAAGTAGCAAATATCCCAAAATGTCAACCTCTTGAAAGGGATGTTATAAGCGGATGCCTGGGACTCGACATTTTTTCGTAAGCTTTCTGTGATGATTGGAAATATATATCATGCATAAAAATCCTGAAAGTGGCGAAAACATATATAGAAAACTAATATATTCGAAAACTCACCCCCTATAAGGGGTGTTCCGGAGATGCCAGGGGCTCGCCATTTTTTTGTAAGCTATTTGTGGCATTTAAAAGTATATATAGATCAATAAAACCTTGAAAATTGAGAAAACATGGAAATAATGAAATATTTAAACATTCCACCCCTCTGTAAGGGTGGCTTTGGACAGTCAGAGGGACTCTAAAATTTGTTATTGTAATATTTGTATTTTTTTCTAGAATTTTAGCGATAAAATCGTTTCGTTATTGTAAACGGAATAAAAAATTTTGAAAACTTTGACGAATAATTGACAAACACCCCTAGCTGGGGGTGGTATAACAATAATATAATTATTTAGATATTTATGCTTCCTTGGAAACTTCATTCCAACGATTCTAAAACAGCAGCATGAGACACAAAGTCGTACCACAAAATTATAATATAAAAATCAAAATTACATTGTCGGATAAAAAAGTAAAACTTACAGGTAAATAATAACTTACAATTTGTAAAAAGTGATCACTAATCACAAATAATTATTAAAATATTTATAAAAATATATATGTACAATTTATCATATTTTTCTAAATTTTTTAATAATTAAAAAAAAAATTTTAAATAATTTTTTTAATAATTATTTGTGATTAGTAATCACTTTTTACAAATTGTAACTTATTATTTACCTGTAAGTTTTACTTCTTTATCCGACAATGTAATTTAGTTTCTAGGCCTGATGATGGCCCGTTGAGGCCGAAACATGCCGCCGATTTACTTTTGAATTTTATATTATAATTTTGTGGTACGACTTAGTATCTTATTCTACTGAATATCCTCTACCACATTTGAGTATGGATAATTTGATTTGATTTTATAACATTTTACATCAATTTGAATGTGATTTTTTGTCTCAAATTCGTTGCGTTCCAACGATAGAAACTTCATTATCACAGGAGTAAAGAGGCCAAATATTTTGGAATTGGCAGGCGTAAGTGGTTAAGTGTCCAAATATTTGTACAGGGTGGCCAACTAAGAATGCGAGGTACTGTATCTGGGAACCTAGCCATCGTAGAGGGTTGCGGCAAAAAAAGTTACGACTAAAACGGCCAAGAGAAAAACCTGGAAAATATTTTCAAGTTTCTGAAATGGCCGCTAGGGGGCGTAACTACAATCTTGAATCTAAAAAAGTTATGTTTCTGTGAAATCCGCTATATTAACCTAACAAAAAAATACTTGATCTTTAAAGTCGAGGATAATCTGAATCTTTTTTGTTTGACAATTTTTGCTGTATCTCTAAAAATAAACTGGTGGGGGGGTATTCAAAGGTTTCCATAAAAAACACCATGTATCTTCAAAACGGCTGAGCCGATTTTAACCAACTTGTGCTGGTTGAAAAGAGCTATTCTTGGACTACAAATGTTATAATAATTAGATTTTTGCTAGTTTTACATGTCGCCGCTAGAGGGCTTTTTTCGACATTCCGACAGAAATTGTTAATTTTTTCAAAAAAAATAAATGCATTTGTATAATTTTTTTTTCATGAAAAAGTAGCTAAATGATGCTTAAACAAGCTCGCGAAAACCGCATTACGATATCTTATTCCTAACCTAAAATTTAGGCCAAAGAAAATTTTATACGGAAATCCCTTACATTTTTATTTTTTTTAAACTAATTTTTCTGGAATTCAGAATTAAATCACCTTTTTTGAAAATACTGCAAAATGGCGCTAAATGGTAAGTAAGTAATGCTAATAATAAAAGGCATATTTTTTGTTTAAATGCATATTCACAATGGGTATATACGAAAAAGACAATTAATAGGAGCAGGCCATGGAATACAACAAAACAAATACCTATTCAAAAATAAATAATCCTCAAACTGTCAATAGTTGTCAATAGTTTTGCGTTACTTTGAGCAATTTTTGTGCTTACAAAATGCGTTTTACGAACGATGAAGCTGTTGATATGCTTGCAGTTTATTTTGAATGTCTTCAGAATGCCGCAGTAGCAAAAAGAGTTTACGCGGCTCGATATCCAAATCGGCGTCTTTGCGATGTGAGATTTTTTCCCCGAATAGTGGCGAGCTCACGAGCCAATGGTAGTTTTCGGCCTTCGTTTCAACGGCAAAGAATTGGAAGAACACAAGAAAATATTAACCACGTACTGGGATATATTGAAGGAAATCCCCATGTTAGCACAAGAGCATTATCCCTTGAGTTGGGCATATCACGAACAACGGTTCAAAATATTTTGAAGGACCATAGGTAAGTTCTAATGGCCTTCAAAATATAGATATTTATTTGAATTTACCTTTTTTTTTATTACTTTTAGAATGCACCCATATCATGTCGTTTTGCATCAGGCCTTGAAAGAGAAAGACTTTGATCGGAGGTTGGACTATTGCCATTGGATGTTAGGCATGATACGCGAAAATAGAGATTTTTTATTTCAAATTCTTTGGACCGATGAAGCCACCTTTAATAGTAACGGGCGAGTCAATCTGCATAATATGCATTATTGGTCTGCAGAAAATCCGCATTGGTTGCGTGAAGTTCAGCACCAAGGGCGTTGGAGTTTAAATGTGTGGTGTGGCATACTGGAAGGCAGAATTATTGAGCCACATTTTTTCGAGCAATCTCTAAATGGCATGGTCTTTCTTGACTTTTTGGACAATCAATTACCGTTGTTGTTGGAAGATGTGCCACTGGAAACACGGCAAAACTTGTTTTTGCAGTTGGATGGTTGCCCAGCATATTTTTCAATTATTGTGCGAGAGCATATTAATGCAGTATTTCAACATCGGTGGATTGGAAGAGGAAGTCTGGTTCCATGGCCTCCGCGATCACCAGACTTAACTTCTCTAGATTTTTATTTATGGGGACGGTTAAAGGACATCGTGTTTCAGTCTCAACCTACGACGAGAGAAGATATGAAAAACCGGATTCGAAATGCAATACGTAACATACCGAGAGCCGAAATTGAAGCTGCAGTTTTGTCTACCCATCTTCAAGAATGCATAGAGCATGATGGTCAGCATTTCGAGCATTTACGGGGGCATTAAAAACATTTCTTTTTAAATCGGTTCTTTTTAGGGCCACAACTGAATAATAAAAAGAAATTCCAGAAAAATTAGTTTAAAAAAAATAAAAATGTAAGGGATTTCCGTATAAAATTTTCTTTGGCCTAAATTTTAGGTTAGGAATAAGATATCGAGATGCGGTTTTCGCGAGCTTGTTTAAGCATCATTTAGCTACTTTTTCATGAAAAAAAAATTATACCAATGCATTTATTTTTTTTGAGAAAATTAACCATTTCTGTCGGAATATCGAAAAAAGCCCTCTAGCGGCGACATGTAAAACTAGCAAAAATCTAATTATTATAACATTTGTAGTCCAAGAATAGCTCTTTTTAACCAGCACAAGTTGGTTAAAATCGGCTCAGCCGTTTTGAAGATACATGGTGTTTTTTATGGAAACCTTTGAATACCCCCCACCAGTTTATTTTTAGAGATACAGCAAAAATTGTCAAACAAAAAAGATTCAGATTATCCTCGACTTTAGAGATCAAGTATTTTTTCCTACGATCACTACCCAAAGTAGGCTTTTGCACACTCAAATCTAACCGCAAAGTTGATGTTTTCCGTGATCTGTCATAATTTGACATTATTGTCGCTCTAGCGCGTACTTTTCCGCTCGCCTGTTTTCATTTACAATAAACTAAAGAAAGGTAGTAAATAACAGGTATATTAAAACAAAATGTAGGGCAGTCTGAATATTTTAGTTGAAATATTAATATTTGAAGATATTTCGAACGAAATTAAACTTTATTTTATAAAATTTATCCAGTAAAAATATAACAGTCAGAAGGTACACCTAGATACACCTAGGTACACCTATATGCAATAGTGATTGCATATTTAAGTACCTACTTACTATTTTCTGCAAATAGTAGACTATGAAATTAATGAAACGTCATTATTTCATTTTTAGTTTATGAAGTGTATTTTCATGTTTTTTTAATTATTTTGTCTAAAAATAATGTGATCGTAGAAAAAATCTTGTGTGCAATTCGAGCAGAAAGTGCTTTGCCGCTTTCGGCAGATTGCCCGCGCTCCGCTACGCGTCGCGCGGGCAACTCTCTGCCTCAAGCAGCAAAGTATCACTTTCCGCTCTTAATACACAAATAGCTATTTTGTTAGGTTAATACAGCGGATTTCACAGAAACATAACTTTTTTAGATTCAAGATTTTAGTTACGCCCCCTAGCGGCCATTTCAGAAACTTGAAAATATTTTCCAGGTTTTTCTCTTGGCCGTTTTAGTCGTAACTTTTTTTGCCGCAACCCTCTACGATGGCTAGGTTCCCAGATACAGTACCTCGCATTCTTAGTTGGCCACCCTGTACATGGACAGGAAGTAAGTGGTAAATTTTAATCGAATTTCAAACATGTAAAGTACTTACGTTTCATTTAAAAATATATAATGGAAAAAAAAACACAGTTAAACATTAAAAATGCATCTTTGGTTTACCATGCATATATGGAACTATATTTCAAAATAAATTTAAAATATGCGTCCTTATTCCTTTTATCTTTTTTTCCTATAACTGAAATAATAATAAATGCATTTTTTATATTCACATTTATAGTACACTACCGTTTTCTTACCCAAATCCGACTATTAATTACAAAGTTAGACGCCAGTGACCTTTTTTCGCTGATTATGTATATGATTTTTGTTTACGTATCTTCGTCATATTTCAAATATAACGCCATTTTGCGCGTTCAATTTAGACCAGTAGTAATGAAGTTGGACCCTAATGCCCTTTTGTTTTTAGTTTTGTGCATTATTTTTGTTTACATATATATTGTACGTCACATTTATAGTACAATACCGTTTTCCACGTTCAATTCGAATCATTAATAACGTAGTTAGAACATAATACCCTTTCGTCTTTGGTGTCGGACATGATTTTTCTTTATGTATATATTCTACATCACATTTATAATACATTAGCATTTGTCCCGTTAAATCTGAACATTATTAACGAAGTTAGACCATAATGCGCTTTCGTCTTTAGGTATCGGATATCAGTTTTGTTTACGTATATATTATACGTCACATTTATATAGATTGTCCAACAACTAAAACGACACCTCCAGCGTCCCCACTTCTCTAATTTTCCCTTTGTTCTTTTGTTCCCCACTTCTCTAATTTTTTACAAAGCGGTCAGTTTAGTAGTTGGACAAAGTTTAATACAACGGTGTTTTTTTTCATTAAAGTTTGCATCCTCTCTATCTCTCTCTAACACTTGAATTTCCTATAACTATACTTGTAAATGTTACATCTACAGTTTGTCTCACTTTTCACGGAGTCAACTCTGTACCTCAGGTACTGCGAGCTAAATTAATTTCAAATTTGGATAATTAACCAAAGCCGGTAAAAATCAGAAAAAATAAAAAAAAACGGAAGATATCGTAAACACTGAAAAATGGATTTTTACAAAAATTTAATAACTCAATTTTCTAATGAAATTTTGAAGGGTCATAAAAATATCAGTTCTCTGCCGAAGTTTACTTGAGTTGGCATAAAAAAACGCAAAAAATTTTAGGTCAACCTGCAGCAATCAATTTAAGGATCTGAAACAGAAATCACATCATTGATATACAAAACAGAATGGAACCAATCTATGAACCTTGAGAATCAGAGGAGTGTGCAAGAATTTACATAAAAATAGGACCACTTTGACGTCCTTCTCAAGTACATTTTATGATTATACCAAGAATCAAGGATACTGTGTCAAATGCCTTGGATAAATCGGTGTAAACGCCATCAATAAAGTTTGACATTGTCTAAATAAATATTTTGAAAGAATTCTAAACATCTTTTGCTGCTCTAATGGCTCACCATGTATATTTCGTTTAATACAGAGCAAATGATTAAGTCAACAAAATTGTGATACTCGCAATCGACCATTGATTAGCTCAACCGTATGTGAACCGAACAATCAGATGCTTACTACAGGTTTTTACGCCATTACCAAATATGGCGAAGAAGACGCTGAACAGCCACGGTAGTCCATCTGCGACCGCGATTCAATTGTTTCTTTCTATTAGGACGATGTGCGGATAAATAAGGTCGTTTGCTCGGTAGCTACTTCATTCAAAACAAGCTCAAGCCGAATATGATACCAAAAAAAAATTATTTTTTTGATGTGGTGTCATTCCATTCATTGATTTATATTTTTATATCCTTATGTCGTTTTTCTTAATTGAAACATTACAATTTGGTATTATATTAAAAAAATGACTTAGTTTTATTACAATCGCTTAAATATATGATTTATATTTTGAATGTCACTTAAAGCGGGGGCAAGGCTATATATGTTGTCCCAAAAAGTAGGAACATGACCTCAGAAAAATTCCTAATCCTTTGACCATGTCGTTAACAAATCTTGCTAACGGTGTCACAGAAACCCAGTACCGTATGAGTAGTAAATTGAATTCTGAAAAGGAAACGTGAATAAGCTATTGTCGATCAAAATGGACGAGGAAGAAACATTGCGAATTTTAATTTTACAATAAACAATCGTGTTCCGTGTGAGACTAGCACAAATAAATTATTACACTGCAAAAATGAACATACATATTCATTTAACTGTTAACGGGCGATTTATTTTTATATATAAAAAAAATATTGAGTTCCCAATTAATACTAGAATAATTTATTCTCATCGGTAAATATTGGACCATAATAAAATAGAAAATTAACATTTAACACAACATTTTCGTGTTACATTTAACTGTCAGTTACGCCATATTAAACTGTTTATTTAAACAATTAAAAAAAATATGTATTAACATTTTGACAGTGTAAACATTGCGTTTCATGAGAAAATGAATGCGTAGGTTTGTTCTTTTGTAAGTCCTTACGGTATATAAATACGTTGGTTTACATAACGAATATCATATCATCGACCCACATGCGATTCAAAGAGATATTAGACCGACTAAATGCAATAACTGTCAGGAAAAAGAAACCTCGGAATATATTAACGAAAATTATGGTTTGGAATAATTCTTTTTATTATAAAAAATTTGTTAAACTTGGGTTTGGTTGCAATAAAGCTTGTTGGAGGATATACAGGATGATAATCATAAAGTATCTATGCCATTTCTGTAAAAGCTTTTACAAAATACTAAAGGTTTTTTTCAATAGTTTTTTAATAAAAAAAAAATCAAATTTTAAAAACCTTGAAAAAATTTCGCTTTCGGTCTGCCACGTTTAGTAAAAAAATGTATACGAATTTCAAAGTTACGAAAAAAAATCATTTTTAAATATAGACAATTATTAATGAAACACCCTGTATTTTACAAATTGTCATATATTTGTGTAAGGGTCGATTCATTAACTTTATTCGTACAATATTCGACACGTGTGTTCATTGAAACTGATTCTATATGAATATCTATATTTAGACTTACTCATATGCAGGAATCCCTTAACTTCGTCATTTTCTTTTGAAATTTATAGAAAACCTACCACAACAGATACCCTAATTAATTTCCAATCGAACCACCCCCTTTCCCATAAACTAGCCTCCTTCAATAGTTTTCTATTCCGACTATTTTCGATCCCCCTATCCGATTCTGCTTTTGTTACTGAGTTGAACATTATCAAACAACTATCAATTAACAATAATTTTCCCCTAGAACTTATTAACAAATTATACACTAAATCTTTCATTAAATTCAAATTAAATCTCCCACAAGTCTCTGTTTTATCACAAGAAGAAAAAACTTTTACTGGTTCATTACATTTTATTGGTAACATTTCATATAAATTATCCAAAATTTTTCAAAAACATAATATCAATGTTGCTTTTAAGACTAATCAGAATCTTCACTCATTCTTAGTTAATACCAAAGACAATATTCCTCATCTTAATAAAACCGGTGTGTTTAAATTAAGTTGTTCAGATTGCAATGCAGTTTACATCGTCCAGTCGGGTAGGAGACTCGAAACTAGAATCAAAGAACATGTTAGATATATTGACAAATATAAAAATACAGATATCACTAATACCCCATCTTCCTTCGCTAATCACATCCTCACATATAACCACTCATTTTCAATGTCAGATGTTGTTCTTCTACATAATTGTCATAAAAGCAACAGATTAAATCTGTTGGAAATGTTTCAAGAACATAAATACTTCTGGTCTCAATGAACAATTAAGACCGAAGGAGAACCACATCTTTCTATTTGATCAGTTTAATCAATTTCTCTGTTAACATTATTTTTTAGTCTATATTCTTATTGTTTCTCTCTGTTATCGTTCCTTTTTCTTTCTTTTTCCTCTTGTTTTGGTTTGTTCTTTAAGTTCGACCTAACCCTACTTTCCTTTTACTGTCATTATTAAAACATGTTACTGTCAATTCTTCGTCTTCTTCTTTTTATAATATACGTCCTGTGGCCTGCACCCATATTTCATGATCAGATACTTATTGTCAAAATTTTTACAGTTCTGTTTACTTTCTTAATTTCTAATTAGGCAATTACTTTGAATAGTTGGTCGGGTCATGTAATCTATTTTTGTATTAACTTCACTTTTACATTGTTCGGATGCTAATACTCTTCCCCTTCCTCCTACTCCTCACCTGTCACTCATCAACGTCTAAGTACCACCATTTTGTGATACTTCAGCCGTCAATTGGATTTGACGGTGTCACATGTTCGCCGATAATTTTAAAGTTATTTAACGTTTGGCCGGTCTTTTATGACCTATTTTCGATTTTGTCCCAGGGGGGACCAATATTTTTTCTTAAATTTTACACTACGGAAACCTTCCGAGGGTGTTGAGTGGGCGGTGCGTCAACACTTGCCCCTTTTTCTGAACCTTTCATTTTATTTCATGTACCCCTAAAAATTTTTCCTTTCCAAATTTTATCACTACAAACTCCACTACCTTTTCTGATGCGCATCATCTTTATGCATTTTTGCAATTTATAATTCAAACACTTCTTATTACTTACATGGCAAGTTGGTTTGTTTTGAAAATTAGATAATAGAAATTTTATTGTCGAATTGTAACATTTTTGGGCCTGATGATGGCTAATTAGCCGAAACTAGTTGCCGTTTATATTAAATTATTGATTTACATGACTTTGAGTTTCATTACTTTTATTGATCTATATTTATATTTTGCCTCTCTACAGTAATACCTTCCAATAAAACCTGTAAAGGGAAGCATTAAATTATCGACAAGGTGTGATTCAAAAACAGGCTATACATATGACCTAAATATTTATCATGGAAAAGAAGTAGGTGCTTTGAAAGAAGAAAGTACACTTAGTGAAAAGGTAATTTTTAAACTTTGTGAAACTATAAAAGATAGCTCGGCTGTTGCTTTATAATTTGATAGATTTTTACATCCATTTTTCGTTTAGACACAAATTGTGATAACCGCCGGTCGCTATGTATGCACTATGAAGCACGACTTGCGCAATTGGTGATTGGTGGCTGCAAACGCGATTTCGGTTATATTCGGGTATACTCGAGATTATTCGCGTCTTGAACCAAGCGATTACAAGTCTAAATTGAGACCTTGAGGCAAAGATTTATGATCTTGAAAAAATAGCCAACTAATCAAGACTGATGACAAAGTCATTAATTTTATATCAAAACCGTTTAGGGCTAAAAGAATATAAAACTCATCGCAAAGACAACAATGATTCTCAGTTAAGAGCCAAGTACTTAAAAGAAAGAAATTTATTTTGCTAGAAGATAAAAAAATCAAAAGCATCATTCTTTTGCCTCCGATCGGGTATTTTTTATTATTTTTATCAGTGTACTATAGCTCATTAGACGGATGCTTACTATGATTTTTATTGAAATAATTATTGTAATGGAACAATATAGATTTTTATTAAATGAGATGCAGTGGAAGTGTTTTTATGCATATATTTTTTTTGTAAAAAAGCGCGGATCCGCGTCATGAGCACTGCGATGTCAATTTTAACAAGAGATGCTCTAAGACGCGGATGAGCGCTTTTTTATTTGCTGTAGATTTATATGTAAAAAGTTCAGTGTAGTATCAAATAAAATATAATTTTAAGAGAGAGAAAAACAGAAAGAGTAAATTAATTTAAAAAAAAAACAATTAAAAATTAATACGTGATCTAGATGAAACTATTGATGGTAGGTTTCTGTGAACAACCTGCACACTCACATATAGTATATAGATTGTTTCCTGCACACCACTTACATTTGTTTCTTTTAGTTTCATTTTTCGAAGATTTCAAAGTTACTGTAGTTAAAACGTGTTCATTGTTCTTCATTCTGCGTGGGAGAAGTTTATCTTTCAGAAGATTTCTATTTACTGAGTAAAATTTTTTATTTTTGCAACTGTTACTTGCTTCAACCTTGCAATCATGGATTGGTCTGCAATCCCAACTAAGAAAATTTCCTCGGAATATTTATGTGTTTGGGTTACTATCAATTCAAAGATTACGTTTATCAGCAAGGCAAAAATCAAGGTTCATTATTTTGTGGTCGTTTTGCTAATAATTGTCTTGTCTTTGTTAAATTGATTGTTCGTAATTTGTACAGCTCACTAGGCTTAGCTTGCCATGTATGTTTATTTTGTATATGGTTAAAATGTATGTTAAAACCTTCGTCATACAAATTCGAATCCAAATTTTCTTCTGTACCATTTTCTTCCCCACTTACTCTTACTGGATATCTGCCCACGGAATTCACAACTCCATTGTAATCATCTATAAAAGAACACGATGTGTAAATACAACAATCATGAAACCATAATACTGTTTTACCCCTGTGAAATAAAATCCATCTGACTGAAATCACTTCCAGATGAGTCATCACTCTGGTGATATTCTTCCTCACTCAATAAAATTTCATCCCCACTACTGGACTTTGTCAGAACGTATTCTAATTCTTCTTCAGTTGGTTTATTTTTGTTCTTAACACTGAACTTTTGTCTTTAGGACGCGAACAACTTGCCTGACAATCATCCATTTGTAACTAATGGCCTACTACTTACATAAAAATAGAAGGTATAAGGTACATCTAATATTTATAGCTAGAGAGGTTTCATTAGCTATTCCGAACGTTGAGTGTCCAATCTGCTAAAGCGCTCAGGATGATCAAAAATGACAAATTAAAAAAAAAAATGATAAACCTCACGGATAAAAATTATATAAATATCATGTACTTGTTATTACAAATGCCGGAAAATTATTGGCAGACGATTTCGTGAAAGGGGAGTTAATATATTTGACAAAAAAATGATAAACCTCGTAATTAAAACTTATTGGAAATAATTACTGAGTTGCTAACTAAACTGTATGCTGAATGATAGACCAAAAAACGGAAGACAACATCGAGGCAGACCAGTATTTCTTTTATTATTAAATATTATTGGTTGTCTTCTGTTTTTTTGTCTCCCATTCGGAATACAGTTTAGTTAATAACTCAGTAATTATTTCCAATAATTTTTAATCATGAGGTTTACCCTTTTTTGTCACAGGCCACTTTGTTGCAGTCTGCCGGCCCTTTTTATTTATATAATTTGTATTTATATAATTTTTATCCGTGAGGTTTATCTTTTTTTTTAATTTTTCATTTTTGATCGCCCGCCCCTGTTTTGATCTTCCTGAGCGCCTTAGTAGATTGGCCACTCAATGTTCGGGAGAGCTAATGAAACCTCTCTTGCTATAAATTTTGCATGTACCTTACACCTTGTATTTTTATGTAGCTTGGTCTATGAGCTTAAAAATCAAATTGACACTTGACAGCAGTCTACCTAAGTGCTCACTTAAATATAAACGTCTATGAAATCTACGAATAATTCATGTTCAAACCGCGGATCCGCTTCTTGCGCACTCTGACAAGAATCGATCGCTCGCGGATCCGCGCGTTGCGCTGCGAAAGTGTTAAAGGATTAACCATCGACGCAGTACGACCCTGTCACTAATTCCTTATATTTGTTATCAGAACAGAATAATTACTTTTCTATCTATTCTCTTTCTAATAATAAAAAAATCTATGAGATCCGCAATTTGTCTGACAATCACTATATGCCAATAGGTTAGCTTTTCAATAGATAAATATTCACATTTGTTGGCTTCTTTAGTTTCTATTATCAACCTTCAACATCTCTAGTAATAGATAATGATAATCTTGGCACGTTAAAAGCAATGAAAGGATGATTAAAACGGGTTTTGCTAAATAAAAAAATTAATAATTATATAAGCTTAGTAGATTTTTTATTGTAAGTCTAGTTTGTATGACTCAAAAGTAGCTTACTCATTGTGTCATTATAACTTACAAGATTGAATGGTTTTGATATAGTACAAATGACATTGTGAAAACAATAATATAATAACTATGTAAATGTTCGTGTAACTCCCACTAGACAAACATTGTATTAAAACATTAGATTAGGATTTTATTGAGCAGTTACTTGAATGGCGCCTATTAACTACTAGTAATGTTTTTATTTAGTATGGGAGGGTTGATAAATACGATATTATTTTTTGTATGGTAATTAAACAGACTGATAAACAAGGTTTTAAAAAGTAACCATATTTGCAGTAAAAAAATAGTGCCTTGATAAGACAAAGACTTTATTCGTTTGTCGAAATTTCCTTATTCAAATAAAACTTTTTTTTTCAAAAATTTATTTGGAATAGAGGATTTAATAAAAAATATTGCAAACATATTTAAAGTAAAACATGGAATCAATAGCCAAAAAAAATATTGAATCATTCCGGTTTAAAAATTAAGTAAAATCTAAGTAGTGTGTTACTTTTGTTTCTAGTGGGAGATAGTAAAATATTTTTTTTACGGTGAAATTTATAATATTGGAACTAAATAACCAACGAGAACGCCTGGAAGGTATGCAAAACGTATAGAAGAATTTTTCTGCCATCAAAATCTGCCATACATTTTATTAAATAATTATTATCCTTGGCATTTTTTTATTATTATTTTCAGGAGAATTTTTCTTTCATAGAAATTTGCTACAACATTACCCATCTCAATTTTTTAAACAAAATCAACAAACAAATATGTCGAACAAATATTTCGGCCAAAAAAACAATAATTAAAATACTCATTCAAAAGTTCAAGGATGGCAATTGTATCCGGGTATCTGTTTGGACGTAACGAGACACTTTAAATGCAAAAAATCAAAATTGCTTTAGTATATTTAAATCCAAAAGGTTATCCATATCTCAAATGTGGTTACCAATGAAGAGATAAAAATCAATGTCTAAAGCAAATTAGTTGGAAGGGGGACTGGCAACTAGTTTCGGCATACAAATGCCGTCATCAGGACTCTAATACAAATAGTAACAATGAGCAATAAAAGAGAACATATTTATACAGAAGACTTACTATAGAATAAACTTTAGATTTAAATAAAATTAACCGCATACGTTTAGTTGCTGTATTAGGTGAGATCTCGTCCAAAAATAAATAATTATGTTTTGTGGCGCTCTATTCTGTTCTGCACAGAAAAATTGAACTAGAGAATAGGATTAACCGAAAAATTGTAAAATAATAATTTTTATATCAAATTTATTACAATACAAAATATTATCCTTGCGCAATTCTTAACCGTCAACCACAAAAGCCACGTGGTGTGCGGACCACTTAAATAACTAATACAATCATTAATTTTTGACATTGTTTTACTTTAAAATTTTCTAATTCATAAATTTATTTTAATTTAAACTAAATTTTATTGGGTCTCCTATTTGATTAAAATATTTGCGACCAGTTTTTATTTGTTGTAAACAAACTTTTTCTTTTGCCAAACGACCTTTTGAATCACTATTATTAGCCGACCTTATTAAGGCTATTTTTCTTTTCGAGTTATTTTCGACTACCAGCTGATCGCTCTGCATGTCTTAACTTTTTAGTAAACTTATAAATTCCCCAAAACAAAGCGAACCCGCAGCCGCCAATGTTTTTAATCAAAAGATGGATATTTATTCAAAATTAATTGGGAATTTCTGAATTCTAAATTTTGCGCGCGCATAATTAATTTTTTTGTCATTTAGTAGATTTAAATTTTTAACGGTTAACCGAAGTCAAATTTTAAAATTTCCATTTCGTTACGACCCGATTTATGTCGAATTTTCATTGTCATCCGGTTCGCTTTGATTATTGTTTTTATTTTTGATAAAAATATTGTTTATAGTAATTTTATAGTCTATTTGTGTACTGTATACCGGGTGTCACACAATTTTTTTAACAGGCTATTACTCCAAAACAGCTGAAGATAATTCAATGAAATTTTGGTTACAGTATCAGCACAGTCTTTACTATGTTAGTGATGCCATCGGCGTAGTCATGACGTCATTTGATTTAAAAATTTTAAATATAGAATCTGATCTTGTGTTAGCCACTTGTTTTTTTTCTTAATACGCAAATGGCATTCAATATGGAAAAATATCTAAATTAATTATTACTAAATTATTATTAAAAATTACCGAACCTTGTACATAATTTATCTGGACTTCTTTTTCACTGTTGGTAAACTCTATTAATTACAATATTCAAAAGACAATGTGATTAAAAATATTAAACATTAGCCAGAGTAGCACTTATTTCGTCTATATAATTAAGCAATATAAAACTTTTATAACGAAAAGCAAGCCAGATTATAAAAAAAATTGTTCAAATATTGACATAAAGATTATTATTAATTATTCATCTATACTGCTGGTATTCATTTGTGCTACTTTAACCAATGTTATGTAAAGTTTAAATCCTAGTAAAATTTTATATTTCGTTATTCATTCATAAAATATATACAATATATAAATGTCAAGGTTTTATTTTGTTGCGCAAATCCCAGATACTTATTGATTGTATGGTATATTCATTAGTGTCATTAGAAAATAGGAATATTTTTAACTCTTTAGAATAAAATCATATTAAAATAACACAGTTAATGTCGTTCGGAGAAAATAGTTCAACTAGGCAATAAATTTGACATTTTGATGACAAATAAATGTCAGTAAATTGCAGATCTGCTCTTAAGCACTGTGCTTGGTGCTTTGCTAGGCACTCTAATCATTTTTGTGTTCGATAGCACAATGCTTACAACCACTTTTTAAAATTGGTGTTTTGTGCTTTAAACGGAAGTGACACAAGAGCTCGCACTATTGAAATATAGACAAAAGTTGACACTATTTCTTTCTAGTACCTACATTTTTCGCCTGCAATGAGTTTCTTATTGAAAATATTTCTTGGCCAGAAATAAATTTATTCTTCAGAAAATCTCAGAAATTAAGCACAATTGAGTGGGTCAAACAAAAAATGCACGTCACTACTTCAGTCAAATGGAATCTGCTATTTTATGACGTCAGAATCCATGCCGCGAAGAAAGATGAAACTATCAAATGATCCGAGAAGCACCATTGAGCACTATTTTATGACCAACTTCAGCACAGTCAAAAGTTCCTCCATAATAACACTGTTTGTGAAAGGGCTTAGTGTTCGCCGAAAGTGCTCGCGAGCATTTGAGAAGACTAATAAAAAAAATATTTATTATTTTTAAAATACTGATATTATGACAAAAAAATATGACACCATATACAATTTTTTTGTAGAAAAAAGTATGTCAAAGCGGGTGCTCTTTTATTTTATTTCATAAATTCGATAAATTCTAATATTCTTTTCTTATATTCCAATTCCAGGTAGTTTTTGTAGGCATTTTTATAAAAAAACCTCCACATTTATATTTTTAAACCTACAGTGGGCGCGCTAAAAGTTTGAACATTGAAGGGCGCGTCGGTCTAATGGACCGATTTAGAATTCGGATCAATATCGGTGTCAATTTATGAAATTATTTCTATTACATACACAATCATCCATGAACAACAGTGTAGGAATATAATTTTATTATTATATTTTATCGAGAAACTTGTTGCCAGTAGCCAAAGTACATAAATAATTTTTGGAATTTATACTAAACTACTTAATAATTTGAAAACAAATATCAAAAACTCAATGATGAACAAAACATTGTAAAGTATAACTAAATAACAGTCTCACATTACACATATTCACTATTGTCTGTCTATACAAAATGTGACAAACTCAGCGAGGACTCGAACAATTTTAACAGCGCCATCTTACAGAATTCTGTTAAGTTCTATTGAACGCAACAGGTGGTATTCCCAAAAAGTTCGAAACAAACTCGAATCAGTAGATACACCAGAGTTTTTAGACATCTTAGTTTACACTTGTTTGGATTTGTTACGGGGAATATGTTTGTTAGAATATAGTAGTCTAAGTGCACAATAACATTTTTGTAAAACATCACTTAGATATTTATCAAACCTCATACATTCGTCAAAGTAGAGACCCAGATTTTTTGCTACGGATTCATGTGCGTTCATCTCATTTGATATAGTCAATAATGTAGTATTTTTTATTAATTCATAATAATGTTTATTAGTGCAATATATTAGCATCTTGGATTTAGCAGCATTAATGTGCAAGTTATGGGTTGAAGAGTAAGCATTGATTGCTTCCAAATCACCATTTATTAAACCTACAGCATTAACATAATTACTAGGATAAAAATCAAAGTACAATTGTGTATCGTCAGCAAAAAATTGAGCATAACAGTTGCTAATTTTCGTATATAGATCTGAAGTATAAAGCAAAAATAAAAGTGGTATAGGTGCCAGCTTGTCAATACTTTTGCGTTCTTCTAGAGTACCTGCATCATCAAATCGTATGCATCTTATCAAAAACTTGAATCGCTTGATTGTCAACCTAATTATTCCACAGCTCTTTCGTGTTCAAATGACTTGCCTTGTGCACACCGGCATAAAACAGTAAGTCAAGCGGTGCTTGAATTTCAGAAACATTGGTTAGTCTAGCGTCTCTTTGCCAATCAAAGTTTACTACTACTAAGCTTATATATGCTTTAGTATGTTGAACAATGAGGATTTCTTCGTCTATAAAGTGTCGAAAAATTTCTTAACGAGTTTTTAGTGAATGGATAATCAATTTAGAAATATGTAGACGAATAACTTTATTCACTGCCCGAATTCTGGTGCATTTTCGTGGTAATTCCTTAGACCGTTTTGTGTCCTATTCTGATTCGGTGTTCTCGTTTCTTTGTTCAACCAAATTTACTTCATCTGTTTCTGACTCATCGTTACCATATATTTTGTCGTCCGTTGCAAGGACACTTTCTTCTATTTAACGCTGAAGTCGAGCTTACTGTTTTTCATAATATGCAGTGTCTTCTAAAAGATTTAAATATTGATATGAAAATTTAAAATATGATGCCAGGACATCTATTCTGTATCGATGTGAAAGTTCGTTCTCATGAGAAAGTGGGCGGAGTTCTCTTAAAAAACCGGATTAGTGTATTCTCTAACTGTTTGAGCGCTCACTTCACGCGAAAATTTAGGGAACTTGCTTCTCTTGGTAAATTGCAGGAGAAGTGGATCACTTTGTGCATGTCAAATCGTCGCTGTCATTTAATTCATTGTGATTTTTAGTTTAAGATTTAATTTTGTACTCGTTGTAAAATAAAGAAATTAGTATTGCCGATCTATTAATTATTCATGAGATAGTAATATAACTTTAGGAATCTGATCAAAAATAGCTACAACTGTTACCTAGAACCAATCCCTTCAATTTATCAAATTTACCATTTATAAAAAGATTAGGGTTGCTCAATACGTTATTAATCTTTCACTCCATTTATGCGAGCACCACAAAAGTCTGGAATAACAATTAAGGATAAAGTAAATACATGCTTTACTGGCATCTCTTTTTTTAATTTTTTGTGTTAATTTCCCACTTAAAAGTAGTGACAGTTTGTGCATATATCTCGTTAATAGGTTTTTTGTGCTCCGTTTATTGGATTCGATATCGATTTCAAAACAATTCTCTCTCTAAAATGATTTGTTTAGAACTAAAAAGTTACGTCTAGATTGACATTAGATATTTTATGTTGACTTAAGATCTATCTACCTTTTCTGACTCTTCTATTGGTTCAAATATAGGAATAAACATTGGCAACTCTGCGAAGATCATATCACATCACCGCAGGTTCACTGTGATTGTAGAATAGCGTTTTTACATTACCTGAGAAGGGAATGTGATGTGAGCGTATTCCTGTAAATGTTCACATTCACTGAAATTACAGAATAGCCACCCATGTTATTTCAGATGTCATTTCTAAGATGATCAATCTGGTTGACTTATTATCTGGAAATAATTTAAAAAAAATAATCAAGTGAGATATATTAGAAATTTTTGAATTTTGTCAATTTTTGGTAATCAAAATAATTTTAAATTGTCAGATATAAAAAATTTTGTAAATATTTGTGTATAAAAAAAATATTACAAGAAAAAGATAAATAAAATAGTTGATTTTCAAGGTGAGAATATTTTATTATCACAAAATGAAAAATTAGATTAGACAAGGATAAAAATAAAATAATATAATATAAGAGTAATAAGAGAAGGTGAAACCGAGAAGTTATAGCAAGGCGAAGAAATGAAGAACGATTAGATAAGACAGTAGACAGAAAGAAACAGGGACGGACAATATTAAGAAAATAGAAAAAGACTAGAAGGTGAAACAAAAACAGACTGAGATAGAAGCGATAAAAGAAACATAAACAGAAGAGCAAGACTGAAGAAAGTGAAGAGATAAGACCTATTAATATGAACCCAACCCGGATTGAGATTCTTAGATAGGACATCTGTAGTATACCGGGTGGTCCGTATCAATATATTTATTAATTAATTAAAAACAATAAAAGAAATACAAAAATTAACCTTCTTGTATATTTCATCATATTAATAAAACGTAACTTGAAATGGCACGTCGGTCTGCGACACCGAAAATGGTTAGGTAAAAAAAACTTGTGAAACGTTATTTTAATTTGTTGATAAAAGTGATTTAGTAATAAATGTGATTTAAGCTCAATTCTTTTTATTATGGGTTCGTTCCATGAGTAGAATTTTAAATATATCAAAAAGTAAAATATTAAAAAAAAAATTTTTGACACGAGTCTAATTGATTTATTGATGTATTTAGAAACAATTGACAAAGAAACTATGATATATTTCAAAATTCGTCCTTTCTTTCTTTTTTGGGTTTAAGGAAATTAAACTCAAATTAAACGTTATATTTGTTTTATTTTATAAGAAAAATTTAACAATTCTTTAGACACTTTTTCTTTTTATTTCTTTGGAAAATTTAACTTAGCTTAGTTTTGTTCTTGTCTTCGAGTTTCTTGCAAAAATTTCCTGGATCAGGCAGTAAAAGATGTCAAGCCAACAGGAAGTTCTGATCCAGTAAGAGAAGAAAACTCGTTCCAAAACACTGGTTCCAAGGAAAGAACTTGTATCAAAAAGGACGCGCTGCAAAAAAAAAGTTCAGTCCAAAAAAAAACTTGCTCCAAAAAGGACTCGTTCGAAAAGAAAAGTTGAGTCCAAAAAACCCTAAAAGTTCATATAAAGTAAATATAAGACAAAAATCTTATAAATTACCAGATTTCGTGGTCTCTGAAAGATAAAATAATCAAAGTGAATTAAATTTTAAGACAATCTGTAAAAACAAATTAAAAATAGATTCTCTTTTTGTAATTGAGACTGAAAGAGCACCACAAACATCAGATAATTTATATTGTTATAAAAGATAAGATATAAACTTTTAAGTAAATCTAAAAAAAATATACCGGAATAAAAAAGAATTAAAAACAACAGTAAATAAAAGTTAAAGCGTCGTAATAATTAAAAATGATAACAGGGGACATAAGTGAATATATAATATAATAAAAACTTCAATAAGCGATATAAAAGTCAATTATTCTGACTGAACAGGCAAAGAGAGATACTTGTTAACATGGGAAACACATTTTATAGTAATACTAAGAGATCTTGAGAAGCGATAAGACGCGAGGAAATTTGGAAGGGATATCAAACGAGTCTGAAATTAAGATATACTGGGCAGAGGAGTAATGAAAATACAGAGTGGCACAGAAAAAAAACGTAACACTTGAAGAGGCGCGCTGCGGTTTGCGACACCGGAAACTGTAACAAGTAGGCACACACACACTGAGGTTGACCCCGAGCCAAGGGAATATCGTTAATAATCGGCACTTGATTTGCCTTGATCCCCAAGTCCCCTGCCAGGTTCTCCCCCGACATGTCCGCTATTGTGAGCATATCGTGAGGTGGCTTTTAAGGACCGGAGTCCTCTGGTCTTCAACGTCAGCGCGCGCCATCATTTTTTCCGTTTTCCACCCCAATGGGCAGTGGTGGATACCTAGCTCATCATCTATTTGGGAACTACGGGACGACCGAAGCCTTTATCCCATGTAGTCTGTCGGTTTGTCCTGTCGCTTTGTGTGTGCTCGTTTGTCTGTCGTGCATCGGCTTCTCCGTAAATTCCGCCTAAATCTTAAAAACATATGATTAGAAATAATTTGTATAAATTAGAACAGCGAACTTTACTTACCGTGTTGGGTTTCTGAAATAAATGATTTTTTTGTCCAGTGAACTCCGTTTTTTTGTTTTTAATTTATTTTTGTGGAGCAAATTCCTTTTTTTTTGGCGGATTTTTCCTTTTGTTGTCTCTGTTCTGCTGCATTCTGGGTGCCCCCACAATCCATTCAGGCAGCTACTAGGGGGTGGGGGCTAGTACGGCATTAGATCACTGAAACAATTAAAAATAGATATTACGATGGTCTGTGAAGCCGGGCGCGCCCTCTGTAAGGTTAAGAGTACTTGTTGCTCGTAATTTTTAACCACTTTTTTTTGAGTACTTCGTGTTTTCGAGCACTTTTTGTTAGTGCTCATCACACCTGTGGCTAATTGACATATTTACTAATCGATTGAAGAAAAAATATTATATTGTTTTATCTAAAAATCGATATTTTTTTCAAAAAACCCAAACACCTAAAATTTAGCGTGAACTAAGAGCTAAAAAGTCGATTTTTGGGTTTTGATCATTTTTGAAAGTTTAGCACATTTAAGATCGAATGAGATAAATCTCGTGTCTAAAAAATTGGTTCATCGAATTCTAAGGGCTTGAAGTTAGGATTGCTTAAGAAGTACTAAATAATATCTGCACCTTTTTCTCTTTTGACGCTTCTCCTAAATTATCGTGAAGTGCTCTTATGTCGTTTTCTTCAGTCCACGCCATAATAGTAGTTTGTACAACAAGTGCGCAAAGCGTCACTTTCCCGCAAATCTATCGAGTGCTTTGCGTACAAGTTGTACACAATATTTTTACTACAACCACATTTATTAATAAAAGAAAAACAGTAATTTATATAGGTATTTTACTTAAACTTTGAAAAGAAATAATTAAAAAATGACTATTGAATACAGAATAATTAATTTGTTTATAATTTATAAATTAAAATAAATAATCAAATAAATAGTTTTCTTACTTTTAGTTTCAATTTCAAATTTGAACTCCCAGAAATTCACTACAATGTTAAACTGTCAAAAAAAGTTGACAGGTCATAGCTGTCTGTGTTTGACATTTCCGTGGGGAAAAGTGCCATAGCGCGTACTTTTCGCACGCTAAATTATTACTTTTCCCACGGATATCAAAGAAATTAAGAAAAGACCTGCTTTGCGTATAAAAATTTGTGTATAAAAGCGTGTTTTGTGTAGTGGTTGTAGAAAAATTATATTTGAATTAAAATTATTGTATTATTTACTTTTTTTTAATTAATGACTTCTGCCAACATTTAGGAAATTCCCCTGTTGATATAATCCGTTTGTCACGCTGGCCTACATAAATCTTACAAAAAATATCAAAACAACACCGAAGCAGATCAAACCGATCTGCCTCTTCCAAGATTTTCGTCTGGTTTTCCAAGAAAAATTGTCGGAAGTAATAAGTCTTAACGAGTGCGCGCTCTCTTGTTATGTAAACATTTTTTTATAGTTGAGACTGTTTGAGGACGTAGGAGGATGATTAATAATGAATGCACATTGAGTTTACTCGGTTTTTTGCGGTCGCGATTCAAGTGGAGGCGTCACGCTGTCTGTGTCTACCAATGGAAACTACTATCTCCGTCCTTATCCATCTCGGGATATGTAGAAGATGAGGTTCAGCGACCCGATTGCACTCGGGTGCGTGTCAACTGACCGTATTAAACAGAGAAAATCGTAAATAAAGCAAAAATTTAAATATAAATGAAATAAACTGTAGTCAAATTGACTTCACACACATCAGCATAAAATATTAATTATTTAAAATATCCTTGTTAAGGCGCAAAAAAATTAGAAAAATTAAAAATATTTTCTAGAGTTTGATACTACTTTTATCATTTGTAAATTACCAAATTAAGTATTAATTAAGTACCGGAAGGTTGAATCAAAAACAGAGAAAGTTTTTAAAACTGTACACTCCGACCGTTACTATACATATGTCATCCTTATGGGAATCATCAGTGGTGCTTTGGCGGAATGCATGGTTTCAAAAACGTACTCTGTATACCCCAAGTATTTCTATGTACTTAAAAAATAATAGATAGTCGCGACATCTATCATAGGTTGATGGGTACCAACTGGACACATCCACTTATTAGGATGAAATCCTCTGTTAAAGCGACTGACCAAGTACAACTTTGCGCCTGTAGATGGCTCCCATCCGCCTGGGGAGCGGGTACAACCCAATTAAATCAAAAACAGAGAGAGTACGTTTTTGAAACTATACTCCGATCATTACCATACATGTTTCATCCTTATAGGAATCATCAATTGTATTTTGTCGGAATGCATAGTATCAAAAACGTATACCAAAAGTATTTCTATGTACGACTGATGATTCCTATAGGGATAAAACATGTATGGTAATGGTCAAAGTGTATAGTTTCAAAAACTTACTTTCTCTCTTTTTGATTTAATTGCTTTCTGCTCTTTACCCACTAGGCATCCTAATGGAGAATGAGTGCCATCTATTGGCGCCAAGTTATACTTGGTTAGTCGCTTTTACATCCTAATAAGTGGCTGTGTCCGGTTAGTACCCATCAACCTACGATGGACTATATACTATTTTTTAAGTACAGGGTTGAACCCAATGGAAATAAAAACTGATTTATACTGTAATAGTTAATAGAAAATAACATTTTTAATTAATACAGTCATTTTTTGGTCAAAAAAGAGGTTACCTGGTAAGCTTTCCGAGAGTTTTGAAACTATTTTATGTAATAACCTTTTTTTTTGTAAAATCAATAGTTTTACTTTAACATGCGTTCCGCAGCACCATGATGTGCAGTAAGTGGTGCGTTTTTTTATCGTGGTATTCTCCTTCGCTTCGCTGTTGTTGATGAACAAGGTACTGCGAGTTCATCGTCTTCAGTACCGATCGAAACGTCACAGATAGAAGTTTCTTCCACATAATCCTAGATAGGTTAATCAGTTTTATTACAATTCTCTTCGTTATCGATTTCATCATACGTTTGCTCGAAAATAGTCTCCGTTTCTTCCTCTTCAGTGCTATCTTGTAATAGAATTTGCGAATTATTACAGGTACCAGTACAATTCGTTTATTAGATATACCATTAAAATTCGTGCTCTGTATACTCTACCTTATGGTGGTGTGGAAATGACTTTCGTCGAAAACGCATGTTGAAGTAGACTTTGCGGCTCTCGTACGGTGAAACTATTGATTTTGGAAAAAAAGTTATGACATAAAATATAGGAAATTTTTTCTAGATTAATTTATTATATAGCTGATTTTATCTTAAAAAGAGTCGGAAAGGAGATATTGTCAAAAACCTTGTTTTTATGCGCCATTTTTCCAATATGGCGACGAGAGCTACAAAGATACGAGGTGTCAAAGTAAAGAAAATGGAAAAGAGCACATCGAAATCTATAAAATTATCAATTTTCAAAACTCCCGGAAAACTTTCACGCTATATCTACCAAATGATTGTACTATTTAACTTTTTACTACTTCCCATGTCTATCTATATTTATATTTTATTATATTTTTATATGATTTTTTTTTATTTGACAGCACATATATGGTCATGAATACTAATTCCACAAAAAAATTAGTACATATAGAAACGTTATTTGTACTCTCTGAAACCCTTCTATGTTACCACACACGTTTACTTCAAGAATGTTTGTCCTCACCATAAATGTTCATGTTCATATTTGCCAATTACTCTCGTCAGACGCCTCACTGTCTCCTTTTTTAGCAAAATATTGAATGACGAGAATATAGAAGCAACGATGGGTTACTAGAGGTCAAGGTGGGTCTGTATCAATTTTTCATTGATCGCATCTTCAGACGCTAAATTGCAGTGCTTTAGGTTGAATAAATGTTCGTTTACTGATAAAACAAAACTGTCAAGAAATTAGTTAATTGTATATAAATTAATCTAGATTCTTGCTAAAATTCATTATTAATTGTGTTGCTTTAATATAAATAAATGTTGTAATATATAATATAAATTAAAAGTTCATCACAGTTGCACACCTAAAAAAATAAACTAATAAATTTATATTATTTATTTAAAAAATTGTTTATAATAAACAATTTTATTCGTTAGTACTAAAGTATGTTTCAATCACGTAATTTTTGCATAAAAAGTTTCTTTAGTACAAATTCGTACCTTCAATAGTTTTGGAGTTTTTCCGATTTCGCACTTTTGGAATTTTTGGAAGTCAAAATCTATTGATCGCACGATAAAATGTTTAAAGACCTTTTTTATTTTAATGCCATTTTATTGCATTTTTCAGACAAAATATATACCTACCAACTCGATTTTATTCTTTTAAGGTAATTGTTTATGATAATTAATATCATATTCCAATTCAGCCCATCAAAGTCTATTGAATTCAACTTTTTATTTCCTGACTATATGTAGGTATTTAAATAAACTTCTTACCATTATTTCAAATATAAAATGTCAGTAAAAATATTGGAATATCTCGTGGGCAGTGAGTCATACATGCTCAGATGTCAAAAATATACTCTGTTCTGTGTGCCTGCAAGGAAATAACAGCAGATGGAGGAATCAGAAAAACGTACTAACACAAGAAAGCGTCCTGTCGCCAATTATCTACAACGAACATCAGCCAATGATAGACTCTGCCCGAAATTTCATCTATGCTGATAACATGGCAATGACCACCCAGGGTTCGAGTTCGGAAGAGATGGAACAGAAACTGACGCATACTCTGGAGGAACTCTCTAACTATTATAATGCTAACCATCTGAAGCCAAGCCCTAGCAAAACACAGGCCTACTGTTTCCACCTCAAAACTAAGGAAGCTAGAAGAGAGATGAACATTCGCCTCTAACACTACCACGCACCAAAATATCTAGGCGTTATCCGTAACGTTGTGTCGCACCCTAACCTTCAAACAGCACTGTCTAAACACCAAGGGAAAAGTCAGTGCTCGAAATAATATAATCAGTAACTTAGCAAGCAAATCCTGGGATATAGACCCTCGAACTCTCAGAACCTCGGCCCCAGCTATGTTTTTCTGCAGCTGATTACGCCGCTTGTGGACGTTGCAATTAACGACACAGCAAGGATCATTACTGGGTACCTAAGGCCGACTCTATCAGAGAAATTATATCGGAATAATCGCTCCACATATACGTAGGAAAGTGGTGGCAGACCTGGAGAGAAGGAAGCAGGAGACAGACCTCCGACACCTCCAATACGGACAACAATCTGTGACGTGACGGCTCAAGTCTAGGAGAAGCTTCATGAAAAGAACACGGGATGAAGAAGGAACACCAGAATCGAACCGAATCACTAAGTGTGGAAGGCAAATAAATAACCAGATTAACCTTATGCGGTATGGAGATCCCTGAATCGAATGACAGTAGAAGTATCGCGATGCAAAACCAACATGTCTACTGCCGGAGAGGACAAGCATCCTGTGTAATTGTGATGCCATTCAGGACCCAAGTCATCTGCTAATCTGTCGTCAACTAGACAATCCTTGCAGAATAACCGATATTATTATATTATAAAATTTTTAGTTTGACTGGACACGAAAAGTATGTACTACTAAGTCAATACTCTCAGGGTCCCCAGTTCTCTAACTTTCCCTTGATCTTTACTTCCTCACTTCTCTAATTGTTAATGAAACTGTCGGTTTTATAGTTGGACAAAGTATACTTCTGTCATCTGATATATTATAATATCTCTACTATCGACACTAATGGCGTCACTGACATGAAACAAGTAGCACAACCTAGTAAAGTAACCGGACAAGATGGCTAAGTTGGTTAAGGCATCGATTTCCGGGCAATGGTTCGAATCGAAGTGGAAAATAATCGGATAAAGCTTTAGGGAAATGCAAAAAGGTATTTGTGTCATGCTCAGTCTTATTCACGCGATATCTCGTGGAACTGAAATGGAAATGTGTTGGTGGCACAGGAACACACTTGCTTGTTGGTAGATCACCTGAATGACTACAGCATAGTCCTCGGGTTTAGGGTGTTCGAGGACCATAATTCTGTATGGAATTATGATGACTAGGCAAGGACTTTGGACCAGATGGGTATTGATAGTGGTTGGCCTGTTTAAGTTAATGAATCGAGTATTTTAATCAGCGACGCTTACAGAGCCCTCGTTAAGCTGAACGTCACGTCCAAATTAGCCCTGGTAACAGAAAAGAGACGTTATAATTAAAAACAAGCAAGCAAGTAATATAGTAAAGTGGGTTCCAAATTTCGTACAAAAGAATAGATTTCCGACTAATAATTTGTTAAATTTGTTTTGGAACACCCGGTATATTAAAATAATTATCAAAGTGTGACAGATTGTTTAATGTAACCACTAGTTAAATTAATTTTTGGTAGCATGCCCGATATCAGTGATGCACGACGTCGCGTCTATACATCGTATTTTACATTTCCAAGAAAAATCTCCGGAAGACATAAATTATTAACGCACTCTTGTTATGTAAACATTGTTTTTTAATGATTTAAAGGATGTCGCTGGATGATTAATACTATTTAATCGATTTGTTAGGTATTATCGACAAAAAGGAAGAGTGTCACTAACAAAATTATTTCGATATATACAGGAAGTTCCCGTAATTAATTTCATTTTTAATGCCACTTAATTTGCACTTTTTATCATTTTGTATGAAAATCTTTGTGTATTAGAAGCTTTTGAAGTAATGCTAAATTGTGTTGCGAAAAAATTAATTACAACTTTTTTTTTCTTTTTGAAAATATGAGGCCGAGATAACACACCTGAACAAGACGTTTATGAGCAAGTCATTATCATATTCATTAAGATCGTAATCAAATATAACTTAAACGTGCGTATATATCGTTTTCTTTTTTAATTTAACTTTATTAAATCAATAAGAACAATAATTATTCATTATTTAAATACCAACGATATTAGGGGCAGAATCGCAAAAACTATCCTTCAAACTGCATTAAGGAGAGAATCACGCAAAGTGCTTAACAAATGGAACTTCTAGGAAGTACTAAGGGCGTTCCCTCAATATTTCAACAATTAAATATTAATCAATCTACATTAAGAGGCAGAATCACGCAACAGTGTTTTTAATCGTTTAAATACCAAGAATATTAGTAGCAGAATTACGCAAAATATGCTTCTACCAGCACTAAGGGTAGAATCACGCAAAGTGCTTAACAATTGGAACTTCTAGGAAGTACAGAATCACGCAGAGTGCTACGTTCCCACAATATTTAGACAATTACATATTATACAAACTACACTGAGGGGCAGAATCTCGCAACAGTTTTGTTCATTAAACAATTAAATATCAATCATTTACACTGAGGGGCAGAATCTCGCAAGAGTGTTTTTTATTAAACAATTAAATATTACATAATTCACATCGAACTGTATCAATAGCATAAGTAAGCGAATATTAACATTATTTTTATCATTATGTCGAATTTAAGATCTATTATTTCTTTAAATAAATAATAATAAAATTGCCCAGTGAAAACTCACCAAAAATTCAATTCGTGGACCAATACAAAATAGTGTCTAGTAAACGCAATCTATGTACTGGAGCACTGATTTTTATTTATTCGCTCTCGAGCTCAAACTTATAACAACTATTTATTGTTGTCAATTTTTCGAGTGTGCGGTTTGTCAATTTGACCAGACCAAATTTGCAATTAATAATCTACCGCACTCGGGATTCTATCTCTGATTATTAATTGCAAATTGTTAAGCGGACGAGGAAACAATAAACATCCGCTAATTTATTCAGTTCGAGTGGTATTTGGAAGATTATTTCATGAACCACCTTTATTTTATCCTTCGTCAATTAAATCTAATGAGATATTCCCGAACTGATTCATTTTTAATTTATATGTCAAAGTTGATGTTTAGTATTTTGGCAGTAGAGACTGCCCTGAAGTTACGCATAGTGACCATTTTAGGTGAATATTTTCCAGCAGGGCAATAGTCGATTTTATTCAATCTGATTGGACGTGATAGTCCAATTAGATTCTCGGAAATGGTTTAGCAGGTGAAGGAAATAATCAGCTAAAAAAATTGACAGAATAAACAATACTAAAACCAATAAAAATATTCAAACACGAATAATAAACATAAATGTGAAATATATCATAAATCAAAGATCAAAAACATATTCTTTTAACAACTGCCTTAAATGGTCTCAGTAAGCCTCAAGTGATATCAATGCTGTATTGCCTTGGTAAAAGGGCATAATAAGCATAATTTGTGTGGTAGTTTCATTGCATTGTGGGAACTCTAGATTGGAATGATGGTTGCAAGGTTAGTTGAGTCAAGAGTTGTGGAGTAATTATAAGTACCAGCCGCTAGACCAAGTTTAAAGGCGCAATATGTTACAAATTTATTTTATGGACGTTTCAATCCTTTTTACTGAGTTGATGTAAAATGGACACCATGTAGTAGTGCTGTACTCTAATGGACCGAACGTATGGAATATAAACCATTCTATAAGCGTCTAAAGAAAGTGGGCCAGATATTCTTATCAACAGACCTAATATTTTCATTGCACTAGTCATTATTTGGTTAATATGGTTGTTAAAGGAAAGATCAGAGCTAAATATGATTGATTATAAGATCTTTAATTTCGGTAACATGTTTAATTAATGTATGGTTATTTAGACAGTCATATGTTATTTGATTATGATTTTGTGTAAAAGTAATACAGTAACACTACTATTTAAGTTTAGATTGTTGGAGGAACACCAATCGAATAAGGCTTGAAAACCTTTTTCTAGTTTGTTACAGCAAATCCATACTTATTGTCCTGAGTTGTGGAGGCAGGAATCTTGTGAGGAATGTGTGAGGTAGTGCAAGACTCTCTCCTGATCGCTCTGCAAGCAGAGTCAGGGACATAACTGCTAGACCCTTCTCGCTAATCTGTCCTAATCTGTGGTGTTGGGATACAGTGGGAGTTGTTGTTCTGAAAAGGAAAGTGATTAATAAGATATTTTATTGTAGTGCATGGTGTGTGTATGGTGTTGGTATGATACTTACGATCCTCCCGAGCTGGGAGGCTCAGAGCGGTGACTAGTTCTTCTGCGTCGGTGTTGGGCGGTCGAGCTCATCTGATGCTAAGAGGAGCGTCCTCCAATACATCTAGGAGCTCGTCCGGAAGATCTATGTCTTCGCTTGCTTCACTAAGGATTAGACAAATAAATCATTCCTTATCGTTATGCACTGCTTCCTACCTACCAGGTAGCTTTTAAACCATTGAACACGGAAGGGAGGGAATCCGTAGGCTTGCAGTTCAAGTAGTAGTAAGTCGTGATTAACGCTATTTAACGCTTTAGAGAAGTATGTGTATATAGCAACTACTTTTGTTCCTCCGTAACCATACTGATCCACAACATATATCCAGGAGCTAATTTAACCAGTTTATTCATGCTCTTCGCTTTGTAAAAATTTAGTGCAGTGTTGTCAACATGAATTCCAAAGTGATTATTTCGTTATCGAGTTCACATATAAGTTTTAGATCTTTCCAATAATACAGGTTCTATTTAATTTTGGGAAAAAAGGATTATAAGTAAACATGAAACGTCTTAAAACAGGAATATGTAACTGTATCATGTTTTTTTATTTAATATTCCAGAAGACTATATTTTCTTTATGTACTTCATTTAGACAGAAAAAAATATAAGGCACAAACATTTTATTCAGATGAAGTTAGAAAAAATTTGTTTTCACTTTCGTGAAATCGGACATTTTGTCATTTCCTATCTAGGCCAACAATGTATTCTTGTTGGGCGTGAAATATTGCACCTATCTAGTTAATTATTTACCTCATATAAATTACGATATTCGTGTTCAGGTATAATGTGTTATAACGCAGGTTACAACTGAGTGTTTGAATATGTAATAACTAATAAATTAATTTAACATTACAATATTTATTGAGCCAATAAATTAAAGTAGGTATCATTTAAGAATTTGATTAAGAGTTTATTTTAAATTAATATTATTTATTAACTATCAAATGTAATAAATGCATTCTTTATTAGAAAGAAGATGATCATTATGTCATGGACGTAAATTTTCTACAAAAAAAAAATAAATTCACTATGGCTTTCTATTTTTATTAAACTTTAACATTATTTTTGTATTAGACTGTATTATGGGGGAGAGTATTGTGCCTGGGGACATTTTTATATTTTTATTTTATTTTTTCGGTAACATTATATTGATAACTGAAAAGAAACTATTGATTGGAAATTGTTTCAAGTTACAACCCGTTTTTGTATCTTAGGACAGTACTAATTTTACCTTGGGAAAAGACTGATTTTTCATTGAGACAACAAATAAATAAATGAAAAACTCCTAAAAGTTTCCAGAACTTATTAATACATATTATAAGACACGAAGTCTACTGGAAAGGATAAAAGTTCATTCGACGTTCTGATCCACCAACCACTGATGGTTTTGGTAATTTTCTCAAAATTTCCGATTCGCTGATAACGTATAATTTACTATATTCTTCACAAATTTGTTACTATCCATTAGTTTTTTCAGATAAACAATTTCCAAACATAGTTCTTAGCAAATCTTTTTTATTTCGACATTTACACAAGAAATAAGCAGTTAAAAATAAAACATAAAATTTGACAGATCGTTATCATTATTGGATTAGTTATCAAGATATTTAATGTTATAGTTTCAACTTTTGAAATTTTTTAATTTTTGACAGGTGACAGTTGGAGAAATAATTTTGACTGTTCTGAATAGAGTTTTTCAAGGGCTTTCAAACGACATATTGCATGTCCAATTCCGTGACATATTAATGCATCTGTCATTTTTTGATAGTAATACTTCCGTTTGACATATCTCGTACAATAACTAATTGAGTCTTCCGACAGATAGCTCAAACCCATATACCAAATTTCAGCTCAATCGGACTAATAATTCTTCAGATCTTTAACGCTGAAGTTTTAAATTTTGACATTTTTTTATTATTGACAGGTGACAGTTGGAGAAATAATTTTAACTGTTCTGAACATAGTTTTTCTAGGGCTTTCAAATGACATATAGCATATCCAATTCCGTGAAATATTGCATCTGTCATTTTTTAATAGTGGTACTTCCGTTTCACAGATATCGTACAAAAACTAATGGGTTCTTCCGACGGGTAACCCAAACCCCTATACCAAATTTCAGCTCAATCGGATTAAACGTGAGGCCACACGTTTAATCCTGCGGCTCGTGTCGTAAACTTCACCCTTGTGAATAATAGCCATCATTATATGCTCGTTGAATAATATACTATTTTACCAGCTTATTTCTATTTCTTATTTTTACTGCTTATTTCTTATGTAAATGTACGTGCAAGAGCCTTTATCGTTCTTAAAAGAACGGAAGTCGGCGAAAGAGACACAACCTGTCACTACTGTCAACAAGGAATTGTCAATCGGTTTGAGCTTGAGCCTAGACTGAACACGTTTCTTGTAAGGTTATTAATGAAACTAAAATTAATTAACAGTACTTGTTTAGTTAAACAATACCACATGGTGTCATCGTTAGAGGATTACGAACTACGTAACAAAATGAATAGCCACGAGGATCCTAACTAATAATGCAACCGTAATTTTGCCAATGGCGCCAGTTTACCAAATACCGACCCCTGAACAACTTTCTTTTAAGAGTGGGGACGAATGGGTGCAAAGATTTAAAAAGTCATCAGGTCTAATAAATAAATCAGCAGAGGAACAGATGGATTCACTAATTTACCTAATGGGGCCTCAAGTCTTTTAAACTAAGTGCTAATGAACTGGAGTGATTTGACACAGTGGTGAAATATTTGGACACATATTTCATTCCTACTAAAAATGTTATATATGAAAGGTATTCGTTTTACACACGAAAACAGCAAGAGGGGGAACCAGTAGAGGATTTCTTTACCGATCTACATTCCATAGCAGAAAATTGTGATTTTCCAATTAACTTTGTGAATGAAACTATAAGGGATCAAGTAGTGGTTGGAATTTTAGACATGTATAAGACATTAAATTCGAGAAAAACTTCACACATTTCACCACAAAATATAGAGCACTAGCAAAGTAATCAGTATGGTGGCCAAACTTATTAACAGAGTTAAACCAGATGATGTGAGTATAGAATAAAACCTTCTGAACCGTTGATAAAAAATCAACTACCAGAGAGACCCTGGCAGATCATTGGAATTGATATATTTAAATATATAACTCATGGTACTTACTTGTTTCCGATTACTTATCAAGGTATCCAGAAATTGCCAAACTAAATTCACTCAGTAGCAACTGTATAATTAAGCATTTAAAATTTCGATATAAGAAAATGGATTCGGTCCTGCTAACTTTTGATAGGGCGGAAATGAAGAGGTGTAGTACCAATAGCAGCAAAGTCTTTGCAACTTAGCTCTCTTCATATGGAAAAAATAAAAAAGAAAGAAGAAATCAGAAACAGAACTTTGATAAATCACATAGAGCTAAAGTTTTGACTGAATTAAATGTAGGGCAAAGAATTTTCATTTCTGAGAGAAAACAGGAAGGAGTAGTTGCAAGGAAAGACGATTCTCCGACATCATATGTTGTTACATTAGGATGCAGTGAATATCGAAGAAACAGAAAATTCCTTATTCCCATGAATGAATGTGTCTATTCTAAGTGAAGCAGGAATGGAAGATTTAGAGCCTACATATTCGGATCCAGATCCAACTATATTGGAGCATGAGTCCACTTTCCAACGTGTAAGAATAAGTCAGAGGATTAAGAATCATGTTGTTAAATTAAACTTATAAGCCGAGGAAGATATGTTGTAGTACTAGTGTTCTGAAAAGAACGGAAGTTGGCGACAGAGACACAACCTGTCACTACGGTCAACAGGGAATTGTTAATCGATTTGAGATTCAGCCTAGACTGAGTACGTTTATTAATAAAACTAAAACTAATTAAAACTACTTGTTTATTTAAATAGTACCACAATAATCACAGATACTTTTTACCCTTCAATTCTACTAATGTAAAGTATCATTCCAATATCGTGGAATTTTCTCTATCCCTTTCCTTTCCTATTTCCATACTTTTTTCAACTATTTTTTCCAAACAATCATCTTAAAGTGTATTTCGGTATAGTTATCTTCGGAACTTTCTGTAAAAACTTTCTTGATCACTTTTTGAAATTTGTTTTTGGACTTTTTGGCCACTCTATCCAAATGTTCCATTTCCCTTGTTTTGTCTTTCTTGGTGCAGCCTTTGGATGTGACATATGACCTTATCATTTCAGGACTTACAAAATTAACCTGTGTATTTTGGAGTTGATGCGATGGTCCCGGTTTGTCAAAATTTCCAATCTGTTGTACAACTCCATTTTCAATCTCAGTCTCTGGTAGATATGTTACAAAATTCGTCTTCACCAAATATTTTCGTATTTAGAGGACAAATGTCCGTTACAAAAATTTTCTTTGTTATGTTCTGTTCAGAAAATACTTTTGGGTAGGTTTTCCTAAAAACTTTAGCAATTTGGTACAGGGTAATATGGTTTTCCTAGATTTTGAAGAATCCATTCACTAACAGATCGATGTCGGGCGCCTTAATCCAGGTTTGGGAATGCCTAGGGCGCCACCTTCCGTTTATAGTGTAAAGGCCACTTGCCCGGGCAGCGTCAGTGGTTAAGAAATACTCCAGAGGTCGTTATGGATTCGACCAATGCTATGGCGCATAGATGGGCGAGCTTTATTTGCTCTGCTAGATTAATTACCTGGATATTAGCTGCTAAATGTGAAAAATAAAATTCATTAAATCAAAATAATTGCTTTTGTTGATACCAAAATCCAGCAACGGTGAAAAAGAAACGGTGTACAACACGGTTTTTTATTGGTGACGTGTCGGACGGTACAGGCACGTATTCCGGGCTGGCGTGGTGGTCAGATGATCGGTCCGGCTCCATTCAGCTTGACCTACTTCTAAAGACTAAAGATTGCTGAACAGGTACTGGACTGGATATGGTTCTTTGTTGGATCACCATCTCGAACTCGGAGTGCCACTGAAACTCGGACTGGCACTGCAACTAATGACAACGGATTGAATTGTCGGATACGGTAAGGATTTCGGCGTCAAAGAAACATGGACTCGAGTGTCTCCATCCGTTTATATTACCGAAGGAAGGTCGCTTTTTCCATAATTTAAAGTTAATTCTACTTCAGTGCCGTGCGCCATACAGTTAACATATTTTAATTATCAAATATTAATTAAAACTGGTGGAAATAATTCCGGAAATAAGGAAACTTCGTACAGTGGGTTTAGAAAGAGAATATTGTTACCAAGTAAGAAAGTGCGATATAAAATGTTTGTTGCATCAATTTCTATATTTTTATACTATCAGACTCAAACAAAATATTATATAGCGAATACTTAAGAACTAGAAATAGTTTAGGTTAAAAATAAAATTTAAAAACTTTTGTGCTATTTTGTCCATTTGTGATCATCAGAACTGTAAATAGTTTTAATTAAAACGTTTGACTGTCGGTTTTTTAGTAGGACGTGTTAAAATTCTTATCATCAAATCTTCACCCACTTTCAAATTTAAATCGTTGAAATTTTCTAATAAATCAACTCATTTAGATCTAGAACTAAAGATAGTCTGCTGCAAAAACCCCGTGGTAGTTATATTTGGACCGTTTCCGCATATTCATAGTGACGAACTACACTAACATTTGACACACTTAACTCCGGTTCAAAAGATAAACGCTAGTTAACGTTTACGAGTTTAGACCAGGTGCACATTAGTAAAAAATCAAAAACGAAAAGATTTATCGTTCGTTGATGTTGGCAAAACGCCATTTTCGAAATAATGCAAAAAGGAATAAGTACACTAGGAAAAATCGAAAATTATTTTTAAACATGAAGAATTTTTGCCTTTCAAATTAATAACGTTTTTCAATTGGTTCAAAATATTTTGATTATTTCATTTGGGTTTGATTTTTCTTTAAAAAAATCCGATTTACTTGACTGTACTGTGCCCGCATGAACGTGTTAAGGCGGGGACACAACATTCGAGACCAAAGGCAGATTATCTTGCAAAAACAAAGGAGTAAGAGATTCGCGAGCCCACACGCGGGATACTCTTAAACCGGAAGTTGTTAAAGGATGCAAATTATTGCCGTAGACAATGATGGAGGCCAGTGGCGAAATAATAATTTTTAATCAAAAATAACTTAATCGTTAGCTACTTTTTGTATATTGTAGGAAAAATATATAAGGTACCCGAATTTGATTTTATTTTTAATAATTAATGCACTTAAGAATATGTGAATAATTATTCTTTCCCGCTATTCACGTTTAATCAATTAATTCAAGTTTTATCACATATATCGTTTTCCTTATAATCCATTATTAAGTGATAATGAACAAAAGAAGTTTTATTAGCATTTATATTAAAAATTACTAAATGTCGGTACTTTATATTATAATAATTTTTTTTAACTAATGTGTATAATCAAATAAGATTTTCACAAATGACTCAACTACCGGAAACTAAGTGTCAAAATTTTTCTATTACAGAAATTTATTTCTTTTTATAAGATGATTAATAAACAAATCTGTAATCGGCAATTGCCTCGCTACCGGAAAAGATCTACCTCCCGTTGAAAAATCAGGAAATTTAAAATAACTTAAATTTTCTAAATTTCAACAAACGTCTTTATTTTGTTTTTACGTTTTCATTTTTTATCAATTAATTCTTATAATTTATTTGGCTGTCTATAAAAATCTAAATAAATTATTCTATTTTAACTACCAAGGAGCCGATTTTTGAAATTATCACTTAATTTCCTTTTGATTATCAAGTCGCATATTTTAAAAATATTACTGAGACCCGAAAGCCTCAGTATTAACCTCGTGATGGCGAAAAAAAATTCTTATCGGCACTGTTTATCACTTTTTCCGACGTTCCCGAGCTCGCAGAGTACGAAAATGCAAAAAAAAAATGCTGTCTGCATGTAAACATTATAACTCTCGAAGGAAAGCTCCAAACCAGTTTCGGTTATCACTTTGGTAGTTATTTTTTTCCCACGAAGAACCCTAATAAATTTGAGCAGGATCGGGTCGGCCCTTCTGGCACCCCTACATATATGTGAGAAGTTTGGCTAAAATCGCACATTCATGCTTCACAACGGAAAGTGTTCGCTTGATGGAACGAAGTCCCGAAACGGTGCAGCAAGTAGATAGTATACGTTGGTCCGAGTACATGTATAGGAAATTCAATGCGTTAGAGAGATAACGTATCGATCTCCGTTACTATTGGTCCAAATTGAAATCTGAAAATGGCGTCGGCTCTGGTATTCAGGTACTTCTGCTCCGTCATCTTTGGTCTTCAGGTATTTCAGTTCCGTTGGCTCTGGTCTTCATGTACTTGAGCTCCTTCAGGTACTTTAGTACGGTCTGGTCCAGTCTTCAGTTACTTCAGCTCCGTCTGGTACGTCTGCTGTCGGACCAGGCGGAGCTGTAGTACCTAAAGATCAGATATAGATTCACTCTCCATGGCTCTATTTGATGTAATAGGGACCCTTTTCTTTTTATGATCCTTTTATTTCTTTTCGTTTCCCTCTTGGAACCATCCAACCCTACTGTGCGGGTTCTCCATATTGAAGAGTTTAATTGTTTCTTTCTTGGAATTGGTTAATATTCCTATATAAATCTATTTAAGTTTTAAATTTTCGTATTCCACAACCACCCTTTCCTTTTTTATTTCCCATATGACACTCCTCCCCTAGTACAAAAACTCCACTTAGCATTACACCACCTCCTCGATGACCTCGATCGACAATGTACAATTGTTAAAAAAATTAAAATGTAATCAACCGTATTATGGTAAGCGTTTGTAAACCCTCCTTTACTGAATTGTATAACTTTTATTCCTGAAGGTGGCTTGTAAGCCGAAACTAGTTGCCGTTTCCTAATATCGCTTTAATTATATTTATGTGGTACATGACTTCGAGTTTTATTTAATTTATTAGAAATAGTAAAAAATTATGAAAAATAGAGAAAATATGGAAGAATAGGAAAAAATATATACAAATAGGGGAAAATAGAAAAAAATAATGACAAACAGGGAAAAAATTGAAAAAATTGGAGAAATTAGGAAAAAATTGGAAAAAATTGGGAAATGTTAAATCACGTAAGGAACTTAGTTCCTGTCAGGGGTCCCCCGACCGCTCAAACTTTTTTTGTAATTAATTTTCTTTATACGAAGAATATATATATGTTTGTTACACAAGTTTGAATTATTTGTTTTTATATAATTTACATTATAAGATTGACTTTGCAAATTGCACAGATATAGGCAAATCTAAACAATAGTTATATAAACGAATATACACACATAAATACTAACTTTAACGTTTAAGTTAACCTACATTTATCATGTTTTTTGTACGCAAGAGGGCTCTACGAGACGTTTCGTTTAACTTTCACTTATACAGAATACTGTTGATAAAACTTCGCTAATGCTCACTAGATGGTGTTCTCAAAGAAAAATTCTTGCTATGCGGCATTGCCACATTTAAACTTCATATGATTGGAAATGGAAATTGTTTTTGTCTGCGTGAATAGTGTTCGTTTTTGTGAGTTTCAGTATTTTTGGTAAACTAATAATTATCTTCTTGTTTTTGTTACCTTTAAAATGTCGCCTGTTCACAATAAAAATTCAAAAAGAGGATTAATGATAAACAAAGTTTTTAGTTTTTAATAAAAAATCGATGTTATGAGGTATAAAGGGGTTTTTAGGTTAATTGTTATGTTTATTTTATTAGATTTTTTCATATGCGAAATAATTTTTTTAACTATTCTTACTTTCCTCAATTTATAATTCATGAAAATAAAATGACATCAAAATTTTGATTAATTTTTACGTTTTGAAGGCGGAGGTTAAAATTTTTCATGAAAGTCCAATTGCGACGTCTGCGTTTACGTAGCCGAAGTGTTTTAAAAAGTTCCTGTGTTTCAGCTGGAGGGCACTCCGCACACAAATAATACATCTAGTCTGGGAATTTGAAATACTATTACTGCTTTATTCAATTTTTTTGTAAACAAACCCAGCTAACTTCTTGTTAATTGATTATTTCTAATAGATTTCAACAAAATCGCAACTTATAAAATTGTGGATGTTTATTTCAACAAAATAAATTATTTCACAAAAAATAGTTAACATCGAGAAAGTACTTTTTCAGCTTTATACTTGGGAAAAATGCTTTTCTCGAATTGTTCTAAAACCATTTTGCTAAAATTTTAGGAAGATACCAGTCGAGATAACATATTCGTGATTTTTTTCAAGTGTTTGAATTTGTGTTTTAACTTTTCGGGGGGTCATCTTAAACCTTACTAATCTATTTTTTACACGGAAAGAAAGAAAATATAATTTAAATTTACGTTCTGTAAAATACTGTTAATTTCGTGATAATTACCTGGAAGCTTTTTTTGAACTTAATAAATTTTTTTCATTAATATCTTTATATAGAAAATTTTGGCATGCATCTAGAACTACTAACCTAAAACATTATTAATTAATTTCCAATAGATTAACATTGATTTATAATTTACAAATAGCTTTAAATTTTAATAAACATGGTGTTTATCAGACTATTAATGTATTTTTTTAATGGTCGAGTATAATAATTTAGAAATCTTATCTACAACCGGGTGCCGCATTTATTGTCATTATAAAATAACAGATTTTTAAATTAATTGTATGTGTAGGTTTGTGTCTCATCTATAGTCGTTAGTTAGTCAGGGGCCTAAGCAGACTTATTTAGATCATTAAATAATTTTTTGTGTATTATAATTTTAATTCATAATAGTTTTAATAAAAAAGGTTGTATAATGATTTTTTTTTAGAAAAGATGAAATATCGAACACTTGTTTTACTTTTTGATAAAAATGCTTATTTATATTTTAAATGGTATCTTAATCTTTATTTTAAGAATCAATCCCCTCAACTATTACAGTTTCAAGAGCAAACATTTATCACTTTCGGTTAGTTTGGAATTCCAAGGTCTATTATCTATTCCTCATGATTAACGACTAAATCAATGAAATGCTTTTATAATAATAACAAAATAATTTTTTTTTATTCTACATTATTATTAATGAATTGACATTCTGTAGACTTAAAAATGTTTTACAATATTCTTTTTTTTTCAGGTAAGCATGAACTTAATCCACTGCTGTAGCGGCTAAATCGTTTGAAGTCTGTTGGTAAATAAGGTTTAATAGTTAATTACCAGCCATTACTATAATAGATGTAAATGGAAAAGTTCCTTTGAAATACAATTTTTGTATCCTTATAAAATTTGAAAAAAGGATTTTGCCGACAATATTTTAATAATATGTGAAAGTATTTGAAAAAAAGACAAAAAATATTTATTCCAAGTTAATTTATTTTTTTACAAGTAAAGAATTTTTCACAAGAGAAAATAAGACTTAATTAATCGTCTAGCGTATTAACCTTGTCAAAAATCTAAAATAAATTATCCCAATTTCGAATTTTGTAAGAAATTTATATGAAATTCATTCAGAAATATTTTTTTTTATTAATTAACTTTGTACACGCAATATTTACATTTACAAAATTAAGTTTGGAATGAATGTTTTCCTTGATTTAACTTTCAGTTGCCAGATTTTATATTTCCATAAATTTGTTTGCCATACGTCTCAAGAAGTCGAAAGAAATGTGCAATTGTTTATTTAAATTAGATAATTAAGCATTTGAGGTTTTGAGATTAGAAATTTTAATAACATGTTTGTATTATTCCCCGCACTTTTTAACATTTACAGAATTTTCTTTATAAAAGACAAATCTTTTATATTTTTGTCAGAAAATAACATAGCACAACTAGGAAGGAGTTATAGGTTACTTACGGAAAATTTCATAATCGAGCATCAAAGTAGACTTTACTGAAAGGATACTTTAAGCCAAATTGTCCTTTAAAGTAGCTGTTGACGTCATTCGATTTCATAATCTTTCTTAAAGAGCCCTTTTCGGCAAAGTGCTCTTTAATCAATTTTTTTCCTGTTGGCTAACCTGAAATACGGTATATTTGACCTAAAATAGAAATAAGTGTCATTAATTTGGCGCGTTTTTTAATAGTAACGCCAAAATAAGGAAGAATACTGTGTTGAGGAGTTTTTTTATGATAAACGATAAGAGTAAATAAGGTTAAGAAAGTTCGCTCCACTAGTTTTAATAAAGAGGAAGAATTATTATTGTTAAAAGAAACTGTCAAAGGAGGGTATCGTTTTTTGGGTTTTTTGCGACCCCGTACGAAATTTTTCTCACTAAAAGAAATAAAAAAAAATGAATTTCTCAAAATTTTTTTCTTTAAAACGCCCGGAACATACTTTTTTTAATTTCGAAATTTTGAAATCACAAGGACTGACAAGGAGGATTTGGCAACATGGCGGCCAGCTGTCATTTAATAGAACACGCGCGATTTTTCTCAAAATAGGTCAAGTGTTTTAAAGACCAGTTATCCACGAATACTTTCTGCTATTTTTTTTATTGGTACACTTTAAAATCATAAATACTGGTATTATTACTACAAAAAATGGAAATAAAGAACCAATAATGTAAAATGGTTGAATTAGTGATGTCATCAGTTGTCATCGAAATGACAAATACAAAAATTAATTTGCAATTTATCACATAAGATTTATTGTTGTTACCACAGTTGTTACAGGTTGTATATTACTTTAAAATAAGTTCTAACATTGATACCTAAAATAATAAAGCAGAATCGCGGTTAATACAGCAAAAATCAGAAGACACTATCAAATGGATGGAAGAGCAAAAGGTATTGATTTAAATAGCATTTCATCTGATTTAAAATATCGAAGTTTCAATATTTCAAACAATACTAACTATACTTTTCACGTTAATTTAAAAAATTAAGATTGATAAATATTTTAATAAAGCTTTTAAAAAATGTGTTAGTAATATTTTATTTGACGTTATAGGGTTATCCTATTAGATCAATAAAAAGATTAACATTTAAACTTCTTACACGAATGGGGTGTTTGCTTGATTTTAGGTTAATGGGCCATTAAAAACCTGAGTAATAAAAATTTAACCCTTATTTTTTATTATTTTTTAAATCTATATTCCACCCATAATTAAAAAAAAATCTGTCACTGAAGGTAGATCAGTTAAACAAATATGAGAAAGATGGTGCCACTCGGATTTATTTAAATTCGGTTTACAGTCGACAGTTTTCTCTGTAGTACCGGCAATACTACACTTCAATACTATAAATAACCAAGGGGGAGTTAGCGTCGAAATTACGTTTTTATTCTAGTTTTTGAATCACTATTAAAAATACTATTCTTGAACATGGCACAATAATTATAGGGCATTTTGTAGCAAAAGGTAAGCATATAATTAAATAAATAACTTCGATTGTAACGCCATCTTTGCTTAAATAGATAATTCAAACTTAAATTGACGCTTATTTCTTAAACTAATCGACCTTAAGACGTCTCAAAAATATTAAATATTTGAAATTAAAAAAAAACATAAAAGTCCTAGTTCTGTCACAGCTTATATTAGGAGGTGCTATTTCTGTCACAGTATAAGGTTCATAGTAGGGGGAGCTATTGGGACGTATTTTTTTTCATTTCAAAGAGATTTCTTCCATTAAATATGTTTTAATTTATTAATAATTTTAGCCGTCCGTATACACCCTAAAAATCAGGTAATTTAGAATTTCTCGCAATGGAAATTCATTTTAAGCTTATAGTTTTAATAAAAAACCATTTTTTTTCGTTTTCCTCTCTTGGATTTTCCAGTTTTTAAAACATAAAAATTTTTTTCATGAGAAACCCAAAACACCCATTTAAAACGATACCCTCCTTTAAACATGTAATTGAGTGTAAATTTTGTTGCAATGGTGTAATGCACCCACCTCTGAAATAAATAAATCGTACTTTATTTACTATTCCACTCAAATTTCTACTTTATGTACCTGGCTGTTATTAGGCAATGTGATTTGCTCTTCTGTGTGTGTGTGCGAATGGCATTAGACAAAGTCTATTTGCCACAGAACAAATTTGCTCTTCTTTTTTTTTAAGATATGAAACTGTCTGTTTTCTCAATCTGAATCGTTGATAAAAATCCAACTTATCGTATTTTTCAAAATAGTCGGTTAGCGATCTGTAAATTTTGGGTCTTCTAACATATATGAATTCTTCTTCTACAGATGAACTTGAACTAGACGTTTGGAAATTATTCATATAGTTAAGCTTTTTACGTATGATTATTACACAAATCAAAAGTTCGAACAAAACAGGCATGAAAATAATAGCTGAAAGGAAGCTTTTGAAATTTTCAGTAGAGGCTGTTTTAAAGTCTACTTTAAATTGATTATGAAATTGGCCGTTAATAGATACCTTTTAGGACTTAATAAAGCATAATGACCAACATGATATGTTTTAATTTTACAATTTTTTGAAATTATTGCATGTTCTAAAATTGACCAAAAAATTAACTTATGTTTCATATACATAATAATCTCATAAATAGTTCAGACATCCGGTATATTACATTGCAAGAAATACTATATAGATTCCGTTATTAATAAAATATGATTACTAAGTAGGTATTTAATGTAGACGTAATTTTTTCCGGGTCACTTGGTATATGCTTATTTCTAACATATACATAGAGTCTATAATTTATGGTGAAACTATACACGTAACTGCAGCCTGTGTTTCGCATCTAAACGAATTATTAATGGTTAATAGGACACTAAACACTCTTATGAGCCAGTAACATAATACGAATTATGGACTTTTGATTAAATTTAAATTAGTATCACTCATGTTTCCGTAAGAGAAGAGACATCTTAAAAATCAAACCCTTAAAATATTTGGTGAAAATGAAAAGTATTACATCCTAAAGGTTATCCATATCTCAAATTTGGTCCATGTTTTAAGGAAATAGAGCACAAAGTCAGGTACCACAGAAATTTATGTAAAAATAACAGGAGGTAACTAGTTTCGGTCATTTTACCATCATCAGATCTATATATACAAACAATCAGAGTTAGGAATAGGAATGAAATGAATACAATAAAAATTCAAAGGTATAAACTTACCATTATTAAGTACTTTCCCGACGAGTATCCACGAATACTTTATCAGATATTTAATGTTAGTTTCAACTTTGACATTTTTTAATTTTTGACAGGTGGCAGTTGGAGAAATAATTTTGACTGTTCTGAATAGTTTTTCAAGGGCTTTCAAACGACATATTGCATGTCCAATTCCGTGACATATTGCATCTGTCATTTTTTGATAGTGATACTTCCGTTTGACAGATCTCGTACAAAAACTAATTGATTTTCCGACAGATAGCCCAAACTCATATACCAAATTTCAGCTCAATCGGATTAATACTTCTTCAGATATTTAATGCTGAAGTTTCAAATTTTGACATTTTTTTATTTTTGACAGGTGACAGTTGGAGAAATAATTTTAACTGTTCTGAATAGAGTTTTTCTAGGGCTTTTAAATGACATATAGCATGTCCAGTTCCGTGACATATTGCATCTGTCATTTTTTGATAGTGGTACTTCCGTTTGACAGATGTCGTACAAAAACTAATTGGTTCTTCCGACGGATAACCCAAACCTCTATACCAAATTTCAGCTCAATCGGATTAAACGTGTGGCCTCTATCGTGGAAGAATACACACACACAGACCGACAGACAGACTTCCATCTGGAAATGGTCTTAATCGTCTCAGGGGAACCGAAAATGGATATTTCTGTTTTTATCTCGAATTTTTTTTTAGCTCGTTCACAATAGTTTTCCTTATAGGAGGTGGGTCGGGAAAGTAAAAGAAAATGTCACATATGTGACACCCGTTAAGGGTAGTAAAAAAACATTTTTAAGAAAGAATTAATTTAAAAAAATGGTACCTGACTTTGTGTTTTATTTCATCAAAAATATTGATTAAAACTTATGATTAAAAGTACTTTCAGAATGGACTTCAGTCATGAACTGAGATAAAATTCAGGGCTATAATATACGATAAAATAAACACTTTAGTGAAAAATTACTTTGTTTAAGTCCCAAATAAAGCAGAAAAAAAAATTGAAATTTGAAAAAGTGTGGTCAAAATGGTAAGTGACGTAACACCAATAGGATTGCTTAATCTGCTGCTATGTTGTAGGATTATTCCGGTGGTACTCTTATAACACGGTATTATATTGTTATCTTTTTCTATCCCACCATAAAATATTTGAACATCTTTATCCTCTTTCTACAACATAACTAACAATAACATTGACAGTTAGCGTAACCTAACTTATTTATATCCAATTCAATCTGGTAATTGGTTAGAGCTGAGTTCTGGTTTATTAGCTAATTTTGTGAAAGAACTTTTATATTTTGAAAATTTATTTGTGAGCCTTATAATTATTGATTAGGTACGTCTATACTGCATATTTTTTATCTTACTACTAAAATGTATTTCTCTTATTATTTCAAAACTTTATTTCAGTAAAACTATGCTTCTTCATCTTCTTCAACTTTTAGTTCCCCAATTAATAATAATTTATGTTTTGAAAGTTATATCAGTGATGCTTCAACATTTTTTAGGCCGAATATTATTTTTACTTTAAATTTGAAATCCAAGTTACAAGATAATTTAGGAATTTTAAAATAGTACGCATTTGACAGATGGCAGCATAAATTTGCTCCCAGGATTTCAAATTTAAAATAAAAATAAGGAGCTGCTATTTAGTAATCGATCAAAAAATGATTATTTCTCTTGATTTCTGGGAAACTGGAAGTGGAAGGTGACGTCATAAAATTTTTGACAGTTTTATGTAAATGACTTTCAAACAAAAAAAAAAGTTTTTTTTTTCGGAAATTTTGATTAATAAACAAGTTATAAAATAATTTAAAATTTTAAAATGATACGCATTTTGACAGATGACAGCATAAATTTGATAAAGAGTCCCTTTAAACAATTTTATATTTTTCGTTTCAACAAGTAATATCAATAATTTAAAATAATTTTCTGGTAAGTTGTATTATGTTTTTCCCCCTCAACCCTAAGAACTCTGTATTCTAGGTCTGATGATGATAGTTTGCTGAAACTGGTAGCCAACCTTCTTCAATATTAATAAAATTTGTAGTACTCGACTTGGATTTTTATTACTTTATTTACTATTTGTTTAAAAATATTCCAGATCACTTTATATTCGTATACCGATTATGAAATGTAAATATTGCACATATTACAAGTAATCTCCGAATGGCACAACGCCAGTAGACACGAACGCATTTTATTTTGTATTAAAATATTTTTAGAATATTTTAAATACTTATTGCAAATACGCTTTGGCATCTTACTTGGTTATTTGTACCAGGTGCTCTTTTAAAAACGGAATTCATTCAACAAATTTCATAGTACAGTATTTAAAAAAAAATAAAAGTTGGAATTATATGAAACTTTTCTTTCTTTGTCGGCAATTGGGCGTCTTAAAGATCAACTAAATAAACACAATTGTGTCTTAAAACGTTGTATACTTAGCTGGTGAAGTGTATTTTCAAGTAGTCTTTTGTCTAAAACGAGAATTTCCCAGAACAGATCAAAAATATAGTTTACCAAAGAGCTGTCAGACTTAATTTGAGAAATCGTTTTTATTTTTTCACATAAATATATTAACCGGAGGTCTGGATTATAATAGAATTTTTAGAATTATTTTTTTTTAGAGAAAGTAAAAAGAAATTAAGAACAAGAAAATTTCAAGTATGATTTATTTATTTTGTCGAATGCTTTTAATCTATATCAAAGAAAACCATTCTCGTGATACTACAAATTATAATTATAAAAAATATATAAATAACTATAATTTTCTACAGTGAGGCAATTTTTGTTCCCGATTGTAAAAAAAGTAAAATCTTCATAAAGTAGAACAAAAAGTTGAGAAATAGCTCTCGCCCGAGGAAGATTTGTACACAGAGCGGGGTTAGGGACCGTGAGAATCCTCGAAGACAAAGTACAGAAAACTCATTTGTCGATGGGTGATTGCTTCTAATAAATCTATTTTACTTCCTATTGTGGCACTCGGTAATTACGACAGTGGTTTTCGAGGGAAATGGTAAGGCCGATATGGTAATAAACCTGCAATAACCATGTCGATGACTTTTAGTTTGACTGAATGCGGAATATTGTGTGTAACAGTTGACGTTAGAGGCATTAGTGCGTTTGTTTTCTTTTGTTTAATTTGATTCGAATTACGCCATTAAATTCTATAAAAAATAATGTAATTAAATTCTTAAAATACGGATATTGTTACAAATAACACAAAAAAGTTAATTGTGAAAATTTCACACCAACATATTTGGTATTCACTTGGAAATCTTTCGACGTTTGCTGTCAAGTTATTTAATTTCGTTGAAAAAATATTACTTTAATGTAAAATTGTCTTACTAAATACGACACAAAAAACAAATTTTCTCTCGCACTAAAATGTGTTAAGAATATTATGCGGAGTCGCGAAGCTCAAAACATTTGGGTGCTCGAAAAAAAATCCGGTAATAATTTAAGTTCTAATGAAAATTTAATAATTTTTGGACTAATTTAATAATAACAATTTCAAACTGTAAAATTAATATTTTGTTATTTAGTTTTTAATTCGATTTTTGCGTCCAATAAAGGATTAATGATATAAAATTTCGGGTGTTGTTCACTTGGTCTCAGCGGTCAATTTTGTCAGCAGGGTTCCATAATCCTACGGGTCTTTTGGCCTCAAGTTTTAAAATTAGGTGGGCCTTTTGGGCACAGTGATTATCGACCATAAAGTAACTAATCCTTTTGATTCAAAGTAATATTTTAAAGAAAAAATAATAGGAATAATTTCAGTGATTTTTAAAAAAAAAATTTTTTTCAAAATAAATAATCTCGGTTTGATTTGTATAGTAAAGAATTTTTTTCTTCAAATAAAAACAATGATTTGACAAAAATTGTATTTAAACTAGATCTAAAACAAATTAAAAAAACTTAGAATTAATACAAAACAATATGAAAAATCACAAGAAATATACTATTAGAAAAATACAACAGTAAGAAAAATATAAAATAGCTACATAAAATACCGATTAAAAACTATACTAGGTATTATAAAAATTCAACACTAAAAAATATAAAATACCGAATAAAATTATATTATATTTTTATAATGATACGAAACTGCTTTAATAAATTGACACCTTGAAAGTGTGTTATTTTTGTATTGTTTTATTAAATTCGTTAAATACACATGGCGTTTTTTATAATTCGAGTTTTTAAGTTTATTAGGTATATGTGTACTATTTAATTTCACATATGTATTTATCTGAATATCGAGAATAATACAGATAAATTTGAATATAACCGATTAAGAGTATTAGAGTACTAAAATAAGCCAACCCCATTCATAAAACCAATAATTTGACAATAATTTTATTTAAACTGTATCTAGGAATAACCGGCAATTGAAGAGATTACAAAAATATTATTTAATATTTAAATAATCCTATTTCATTTTCCTAGAACCCTTAATCCCGCTCTCGTGCCCAGAAAGCCTACACGTTTAGAAGGACAAAAGATTAAATTCGGATAAAACTGACCGCTGTGTCGAAAAGGGCTCTACCCAAAATTTCTCAAAACACTCTTATAAATAATTTCAAATTAGGTGACACATATTTTAAATATGGCGCTACTGTCAAATGATCTTTTTTATTTTGTTTCTTTAATATATGTCTAATTTTCGATTTATACTTTAACGAAGAAGTGGCTTATTAAAAAAAAATACTTAATTTTTAAAAGGTACAAAATACCAACTAACTTGGTTGAGCCATTTTTATTTTATTTTCTTCTAATGTAATATTATTTAATGATTCTATAATATCATCAAATTCTGTCATAAACAAATGACTTTTATTTTATACTAATAAATTCATCAAATAAAAAAAAATTAAAAATCTTTAACTTAAAAATTCGTAAATTAACTTTTCTGAACCACTGAAGTGGAGAAAAGGCAAAAGGGAAATTTTGCACTTACAAATTCACAGAAAGAGGCTGTAGAGCTTCGGTTACAATTTGTTAGAAGGACATTTGGATTCGTTTTTCTGACTCTTGAAGACTGCTTCGATGACTTCAACGTTGTTTTCCACTTACGGCAAATTTTTTCGAAAAATTGCCAATCTGCTCGATGCAAACCGTTAATATTGTTTTCCAAAACTTGTGCGAATCCTACTGACTGCGCCAATTATAATTATTTAACGAAGAAGTCGCTTTTTAAACAAATTATTTAGGTTTTTAGTACAAAATACCAACTAACTTGGTTGAAGCGTAAACAAAGCATAAATAAAATATAAGATGAAGCTAACTTTGAACTAAAATCTAATAAACAAAGATAATTTTATATAAAAAAAGCATTTCGTTTCGTTTTTTTTTGTTTTCGAAATTATAATGGAAACCATCAATAAAAAATATCACATTTTATAAAATAGTTTGATCATAAATTACAATCGGGGAAAAAAGGTGACATTTTAGTGACTAAGTTGACGTCGTCGACCACGGTAGAACGAGCACGCGTTCAAAACCATTTGAGAATGACGTAGCACAAGAATTGATTATTTCCTCTGGCAGGTGCACTTTATTCACAATACCGTGCGATTTTATCTCATGTCCAAAATGGCCACCTGTCTGATTAATCGTCTAGAAATATTTCTATTTGATTTAAATAACTAATAAAATATTTCCGAACGCTTTCTAGATTGAAAAACATCTTGTTTTTCACTACTAGTTTATACATGAAATTGGTCTCTACCTGTGCTTAAAATTTTATTATTGGAGTTCGTCGATCCCCCTGAACAAAATAATTGTAATTCAACACCACCCTAGCGCTAATTAATTATCGAATATGACAATGCAATTAATGACACCAATCAAAAAACATCTTTTAATAACCTAAAATCTTAAAGACTTGAATAATTCCGCACTCCAAATACCTCGAATTTTCAGCACCAAAACTCGCGTTTTTGTATAAAAAAATGTGTATTGTTACGAGGAACGAGCCCGCCCCTATCCGATGGAATGTACACAGAATATTAGTGACTCATTAAATGCGCTGCCGACTAGACGCAACGAGATTATTTTGGGAATGACGCGAAAATACGAGAACTAATAAAATGGGTATAAATAGGCCGGAAAGGACCGGCAAGAGTTTTTGTTTGTGTTAGATAAATTAATATATTTTGTTAGTTGTGTTTCATATAAATAAAATAAATTAGTTATAATTGAACGGAGTGTTTAAATTCAAGCGAACCCAAAATACGAAAATGTGGTGTCAGTTGTGAAGTTTTATTTTTGTGAACTTTAAACGTGAAAAATAAATAAACTAAAAATGTCAAAAATGGTGTATCTAGACCGATTGAAGGTGGTGGACTTAAAATAGCAGCGGGTAGAAACTGGTGGTAAAAAAAGGAATTACTTCAAAGGCTGCGAGATGCCCTAATAAGTGAAGTTAATGATCCCGAAACTTATTTCTTTGAAGTTCCTCGTAGTGGTGACATGAACATACCATTAAAAAATCAAAAAGCTTAGAAGATAAGTTATCAGAAAATTCGAGAAAAATTAAAGAAAATTCAAAGTGCTTAGAATGAAAATTATTAGATTCTAGAAAAACCAAAGAAAATTTAAAAAGCTTGGAAGAAAAAATAGTCGAAAATGTGGAAACACAGATAGATGAATTAAAGCGTACAATGCAATGCAAGAGGTAGGAACTCCTTCAAGGGCTGAAAGTACAAACAGGTTGGACCAATAGGTCAAAGTAGAAGTAGTGGATTCAAAAATTCGCTTCGAGGGAATACATAGAATGAAACCTTCACAATTCGATGGAAAATCGTCATGGACTAATTATCGACGCCAATTCTAGGCAGCAGCAAGATAAACGGATGGTCTGCAAAAGAAAAGGCAATAGCATAAACTTTTGCTAAATACATCTTAGCAAGAAGACTACGAACAAATAGTCAAATATTTAGAACTGAGGTATGAACAAACACATTTCGAGCCCGTTTGGTTCACCTTGCCTATCCAGCAACAATAGAAAACATGATGGAAAGATCAGCAATCCAAGCATTTTTAGATGGACTTTGGAATCACGAATTAACACTAGCTCATCCGACAGTAGATGCACTGGCTCGTGCTCTTAAACTTGAGGTTGCGAAAAATTCATGTACAAGCCAAGTTCGAATCCGAACCATTAAAGACGAATCAGAGGAAACCGGAAACGATAGAGCGACTATAAGGATATAAGGAAAAAAGGCAATTAAAAAACTATACCATCGAATTAACAGTGTCTTTGTGGATGGCCTTATCAACAAGAAACAAATGCACCATGCTGCTGGATGCAGGTACGACAGTCATTAAGCCCACGTTGCCTTAAAACCGACAATGATAAAACATACTAAATCACGACTACGAGCAGCGATAGAAGAATCAGCTAATGCCCATGGTGAAATAGAGGTATAAATGGTCTTGGGAGGTACGAAACTTCAACGTCGAGCATTGGTAGCTGACATTGAAGACGAGATTATCATTGGAATGGATGTAATGAACTCTATGGGATTAGAGTTAAGAAGTGGCTACATGAGAAAGATAACGTATTGCTTCGAGTAATGTTAGCTGAGGAAAAAAACGAAATCATTTTGGATGCTCCCCTGGATGGGAAAGTTAATGGCGAAATAGTAAAGATGTTCGATCCTCAACTCGACGACCGCAATCTAGAAAGAGGATTTGCACTGGAAAAACTTTGTTTCGTGCCAATAAGATTGTGCCGGTACGAGTAATGAACTTAGCTTATTACCCAGTTACCTTAAAAAAGGGAATAATTTTAGGGCACTGTTCACCGGTTTCCTCTGTAATTAGAAGTGTACAACATACCGCAGCACTAGCAGATAAATTCCCAGTAGAAGTAGAGAAACTCGTAACTGATTATTCCAAGAATTTAAAACCAATAAAAAAACAAAATTGAGGGACATCCAGGATATCTGCGACTTAGGGAAAGGAAGAAGAGGGCAAACGAATTTGGTGAAACATAAAATTAACACCGGGTATGCTCAGCCTATTGGACATTACCTTTAGGCAAAAGATAGGAAGCCGGGAGAATAGTGCACAAAATGGAGGAAGAAAGTGATATAGAACTATCTAATAGCCCCAGTTGTTTTGGTTAAAAATAAAGTGGATTCGACTCGATTTTGCGTGGACTATCGACAACTAAAGAACATGACGAAAAAGAACAGCTACCTTCTCCCAAGAATGGACGACACCCTAGACACATTGGCTGGATCAAATATATTCTCGATCCTGGACCCGAAAAGCGGATATGGGCAGTTGGAACTGCTTTTACCATCGTCTCAGGACTTTACCAATTCACGGTGATGCCATTTGGGTTGTGTAATGCTCCAGCGATATTTGAAAGATTGATGGAAACAGCGTTGAAGGGACTTTCATGGAAAACTTGCCTGGTGGATCTTGACGATATCATTGTGGTTTGTAAAGCATTTGAGGAACACGTGAAGAACCTAGAAGTATTCCTGAGACTCAGAAGTGCCGGATTAAAGTTAAGCCAAAAGAAGTGTAAACTATTTCAAAAAGAGGTACATGTTTTTTTCGGAAAGGAAGTGGCTGGTGACAAAAAGAAAGTCAAAGCTGTCCAAGATTGGCCAGTACCTAAAGACATCCACGAACTAAGAAATTTTCTTATTATCGTCGGTATGTGGGAAGATTTTCCAGATCTTGCCAAGCCACTCTATAGACTCACAGAAGGAAAGGCAAGATACCAATGGGACGAGGAATGCCAACGATCATTCGAAGCACTGAAAAGAGTATTGACCACTGTGTCTATTTTAAGTTATCCTTTACCAGATGGGATCTTCATCTTGGATACCGATGCACGCCATGTGGGTATTGGTGCTGTGCTATCGCAGATTCAAGAGAGTCAAGAAAAAGTTATTAGACATTTTAGTAAGACCCTGAGCAAGCCGGCACGGAATTACTGCGTTACACGTCGAGAGCTCTTGGTAAATGAGTGGAACACTTTTACAAATACCTTTATAGTAAAAGTTTCTTGAGGACTGATGACGCAGCTTTAAAGTGCTGGGACTAGTCACAAGAATGCTGATGCCTTATCAAGGAGACCATATCCTGATGACTGCAAACCTTATCAGCAAACAGAGGAAAAAAGGCCGTAGGACTACTGCAGTAGACGACCACTTCCAATCTGGGGAGATATAAGGGCCAAAAATATTACAATATTATTTCCCAGTATATTGCTCTAAATGGCAAATAAAAATATAAGTTCGTCTTTTGTACAAACTTTGGCTTCTGGAGTTGACTCGTAAGTGCTGAAACATAGGTGTAGTATTTTTATTATTATTATAATATTATTTTTCCATTTAAAGTGTTAATAATCATAAATTATTACATTACGACCTCCAGTTAGATTATTGTATAATGATATGTTTAATGTTATTTAAACTAATAAATTACAGGCTATTAAGCGCCTACAATGTGAACATTAAAATTACATATTACCGTTACTTCAGTTTCGTACTATTTTCATTATAATTAATACCATAATTAAGAACATTTATCGCTCGATAGGTGACTCATAAACAAACTTTGTAGTTCAGATGCTTAGCCAGATTTTGCGTATATTTTTACAATTAATAATTTGAATCTATTTTTAATTAAAACTGTCTATAAATAGTTTCAAATATAAATTTTATCATACATTGGCACAAAAAGTTTTCGAAAAAGTATAAAATTTTCAACGATAATTCAATCGGTGTACTATAAAATCAGTTAGCGTACTAACTAATAGACACACGTTTATGATTTATATATGTATGTAACATCTGTTTCGGAAGATTTCATAATAAATAATTAAATAAATCCTTTTCGGCCTTTAAGCTTTCACAATTTTCACTTCTAGCACTGTGAATTACCATCCCACGAACCACTGAAAACTAAATTATTTGATATCGTGTGACGAAACTTCTATTATAAATGAATATTCTGTGACATATTTTTTTACTTGCATATACAATTATTTTTAATGTACTGTGACGAACCAAATCCGAGTATATCATATTATTATTTTTTCAGCAATTTTTAATGGTATTTTGTTTCGTTTTATTGAATTGTTTTAAGGAATTTTAGAGAGATAACCAAAAAATATTATATTTTATGTGATCTGTTTATCTAGCTATCTAAGTCAAGTTGATTTTTCCAATAACAATTGTGCTTTTGTGTATGTTCTACAAGACGATAAGACACTTGAACCAGTTGAAAAACTATTAATGCTCCAAGGGTTAACCTTTAACTGTGGGCAAAATTATGGAGCGCTAAACGCTCCAGAGACAAAAATGTTGAAAAATATAAATAAAACATCAATAATCTTGATTGTAATAATTTTCAAAAATTTTAAAACAAAGTTGAGTTTTAAGAAATTCAAAAATTTCGAAAATATATCAAAAATTTCCAAATTCAAAAAAGAAATAAATAAAAATATCTAGAAATTCAAAAATTCCGATAATTTCAAAATTATATATCGAAAATTTCAAAAATTTCGAATAGTAAAAATGTCAAAATGTTCAAAAATTTCTAAAATATATCAAAAAGTTCAAAAAATTTGAAATTATGGAACTTTTTTTCGAAAAAAAGGACCAAAAACCATTAAACTTATTTGGAAATTTCAAAAATTTCGAAAATTGTAAACTTCTTAAAAAGTTATAAAATTCATAAATTTCAAAAATTTCAAATAGTAAAAATGTCGAAATTTTCAAAAATTTCTTAAATAAATCAAGAATTTTAAAAAAATTGAAATTATGCAATTTGTTTTCGAAAATTTCAAATGGCTGGTAAAAATATTAAAATATTCAAACAATTCTAAAATATATCAAAAATAACTAAACAAAAGACGTTCACAGCTATTGGGGTAAAAAGGCCACAGGTAAAAAAAAGTATTAAATTCCTTGTTAAATAAATAAGAAGGGTAAATAATTTCTTGCAAATACTAAAACTTTACACAACATGGGGGTGGGAGGTTACAGTACTTTCATTAAATATAATTTTCAGGGAAAACTAATAAGGGATTTAATTCATTCTAGTTTCAAATTGGTTTATTTTTGAGACCAATACTACAAATGTTTGGCCTACTTATAAATGTTATTAGATGTAACAAAATATCTCCAAATCAATCCTGAAAAAGAATAAATTATTATTTATTCAAAATATATAATTAATAAAATATGAGTGACGTAAATAGTTTGAAGTTGGATCCTACGAAATCTTTTTAGAAGTCAATAGAAAATATTGTATCATTTTATATTATGACTTTCGTGATTACTTCGATGGATTCAATAATTTGGTAAGTATGAGTTTTAACCAAAAAAAAAAAAAATAATTAGCCATGAATACAGACAAATTTTTCAGTACAGGACAAAAGTTTGGATAGATACTGTATAATTTTTACCCTTAATAAAAAAAAATTCTGATTTAATACAATAAATTGCTTAGGCATCCTCCGACTTATGTACCACAGGAATGTGCTTAATATGTGTAAAATAACCGTCGTATGAACGCAGTTTGTCGCCAACTGGCTTTCATCCAAACATACAAAAACGTACTCTCGCGATGATTATTTCCGGTCGGTTTGTTCACTTTCATTATAGACTACCGGAGACTATAATTCGCTTTTTGTTGAACCATCAATTAGTTTTTTCTATATTTTTTTAAATTAATCCCACGTTTGTATGAAATTTGTCTGATTTCAGACATATAATAATTATAATTGCGGATTTTAATTGCAATGTTGTCAACTCAATATATAATTTTTTATACATACTAAAATGACAATTAACAAGGTTTTTTTTAATTCTGAATAGTAATATTCTTTTCTACGCCAATGCTTGGAAAGGTAATTGTACTTTAAACTGAGAAATATGTACGTAAGTAGCATGGAATGACTGCACTTTGCAGGTTGCATAGCATGTTTTTTTTTTCATAGAATTACAGTATGTACAGTATAGATCACATTAATCAAAGCTCGGCGTACTAGAAGCATGAATGCGACTGTTGAGAAAATTCGCTTTTTTCTCGGTAAAACACGATACATGTTTTAATTTTACATTTCTGGATAATGAGGGTCACTTTATCAAACGGTTTGTGCTATTATTTTGTTATTAGAATTTTTTTAAATATGTGCAAAATAAAGGATCATTTGCTCTTGAGAATCTTCTTATTGATTAATGGATAAATTATTTTTTTATTGAAAAAATTATTAGTTTGAATAGTTTTTTGTTAACCTTTCATCTAGCTGTGTATATTTAGGTGGTTTGAATTGGGAATTTGGAACCTTTCGTTTTCAACATTATATTTAGGTATCCCAATTACGACTCTTGCATAAATTTCATACAAATTTACCCAATAATAATTCAATATCAGCCGTATTAATAAAAATCAGTAAATACGGTTTCATAAGTTAATACTGAAAAGTATATTAATAAAGTTTAAGTACAAACTGATATGTACCGATAGAGTATAAGTTTGTACTTTTGCTGACCAGTTGTTAAAATATATATTAATAAACGATAGATTATACTTATTAAATTAAGTGTATTCTTATACATTTTAAGTCTGTTTTTTAGTATGCTGGTGGTGCTTGTTGAAGGCCTATTTCCTCCAAAAATTTATAAAAACGGACCAGACGATCCTGTGATCAAGATTATGTGAAATTGTTTCGTTTTAACTCCGAAAGTGTGGCGTGGTTAAGACATATTTTTTGGCACTGATAGCGGGGAAATCAGAGGCGGTCCCATAGATAATATCACCAAAATGACAATCTTTTTGAGATATATTACTGATCCAGGCGAGTCTTTTACTTTCCTTAGTACACTGGCAAATATTAAAATATTTATTTAACTTTTTGTTATATTTGGCTTTAAGCTTCCAGATTGGTGTACCAGAAGATATTGGAGTAAGTCAACCATCTTGTGAACCAAAAAATTATTGAAAAATCTCATTTGGATAAAGTTTCCTCATGTATGGTTGTAATTTCTTTGTTATCTATTTAATTAATTATTTTTGAAACCGTAGGACTACGAAACGATACAACAGGAAAAACAAAAATATCGGGCATAATTTCACTTTCTAACTTCTATAGGTGCTATTGATTGTACGTTGATACGAATTAAAAAAGTTGTGAAAAATCATCGCAATAAATGTACAAACAACTTGTACGCTGACGAGTTATTTACAACTGTCAGTGTAGAATGGCCAGGTTCTGTACATGATAGCAGGATTTGGAAGAACAGTCACATCTGTCGTGTATTCAGAACATTTGACGATGCAGTATTGTTAGGAGATCAGCGATATACTATTGAAAAATGTTTAATGGTTCCATTTAGAGAACCAAGAACTGCAGAAGAAGTTACATATAACAACCTTTTGAAAAATGATCGAACAGTTAAAGCAAGGATTCCCTTTATTACAAAAACAATTGGACTGCCGTAGATATAGAAGAGGCTTTTGACAACACTCCACTTGAAGCTCGACGTCCAAATGTATGTTGCAATTGTTTTCCGGTAGAATAGCAGAGACAATGATAGGACAGGACCCTAATATCCATCTGCACTACCAAAGGATGTCCACAAGGGGGAGTGGCATTCCGGCTTATGTGGAGCCTAATAGTAGATAAACTCCTCCGCATTCTGACTAAATATGCTGATGACATAAGCATAATGGCTAGAGTTAAATTTGCAAACACTCTTTGCCACATAATGAGAAGGGGACTTAACCTCGTAAAAGAATGGTGAGAATCGATGGAACTAAACATCGACCCCACCAAAACCACTCTTGTAGCCTTCACGAGGAAAATAAACCAGAAGCGATATATCTGAGACTCATCCTAGACAACAAACTGCTCTAGAATAATCACGAAAAAGAAAAACGTCACGAAATCCTTAATGGTATGCAGGAACTTTGCGGGGGAAAACTAGGGATGCAACCCAAAAATCCTGCAGTGGATGTATTGTGAGACCAATCATCGCTTACGGAGCTGTTGCTTGGGGTAGAAGAGGCTAGCCTGTATATGCATAACAGAAGCAGTGAGAACGTGTCCAACGGCTGCCTTTGATCCATTTTAGAGTGACCACATTATTGATGGATTCTTCGACCAACGCTTGGTGATATTTTATAGTACTAACCCTGAGAAAATTCGTGGCCTGTCTAGGGAGAGTCGTGTTTGACTGCTATCTGTACAGATGAGCATATTTCTGGCACTTTTTCCAATAGCCCATTTTATGTTTGGGTTTAAGGATCTGGAGTATATCCCGCACCCTAAACCTTGTTTTGTTTTGGAGCCATCGGTGTAGATATGAATCACATCTGCCACATCCGGCTCTTCTGTATATTTTGTGATAATTTTGTAGGGCTTGTGGAAAGCATATCGCGGTGAGATAGAGTCCATGTTAGCTTGTAGCAGTGGAAGCGTGTCAAGTGCCTCCCGCCAGAAGCGACGTCTCACCTCTCCGGATCCTACATCAGGTTCTATTCCAACTGAGCAGAGTCTTATCATAGTCGTCAACGCGACCTCCCTGATATAAATATCAGGGGGGGTGAGACTGAAGATGACTTTCATCGCTTTCGTTGGTGTTGTTTTCATGGCTCCAGTTATGTTGAGACATGCTGTTTTTTGAATTTGTTCTAGTTTGCGAATAGTTGTCTGTTGTTGGTTTTTTGGTCCACCATATCTTAGCATAGGTCTTATGATGGCCGTGTACGTCCATGAGACGACTCTTTGGGAAAATGCCCGGTGCGCCCCACAGTTCGACGGCATTATTCATAGGCAATGTAAGCTCTTTTGACTCGGTTTTCTAGATGTGAGTTCCAGGTTAACTTGCTGTCAAAGGTGAGACCTAGGTACTTCACCTCTGTTACAAAGTTTAGTTTTGTTTTAAGACGTTCTGGAGGTTTTAGGTCCAGTATCTTTCTTTTTCTTGTTAAAAGAACCATTTCTGTCTTCATGGTCTTGATAGACAGTGAGTGGTCCTCGCACCACCGATCTATTATTCTGAGAGCTACTTGCCTTCTTTCGCAGAGTGTGTTCTCGAATTTTCCTGTTGACAGGATGACTAAGTCATCCGCGTATGATATTGTGTAGTGATGGTCGTTGTTGAGGCGGCTAATGAGATTGCCCAAGACCATGTTACATAGTAGAAGTGATAGCACCCCTCCCTGGTGACATCCCCTCGCAACCAAGCCTCGCATGGTTACATCTTCTACACTTATGTTAACTGCTCATTTTGAGAGCATGTTGTGTATCCCTTCACCAACCATTTATAGAACATTCCTGTTTGTTAATGAGTGTATTATTTTGTTGAAGGTAGTCATGTCAAAAGCACGTTCTATGTCTATGAAAGCACCCTAGGCGGACTCTGTATTGTAGTAATTACCACATCTCTTATGTACCTTTCGCATAGCCTTTCTAATGTCTTCATCGAAAACGATATTAGGCTAATTGGTCGGTATGCTTTTGGGGTGGAATAATCCATCCTTCCAGGTTTAGGTATAAAGACAACTTTTACTACTCTCCATTTTGTGGGGATATATTATATTAGACTGGCTATTGTGACAACTCTTAATCTCTTTTAGGGTTAGGTTCCTTTAAAAAAATAATAAACTTTACAAAAAATAAATAAAAAAAAACTATAATTTTGGGCGCCTTAAATTGATCTTCTCTCTCTTGTGCCTTCCTCCAATCAGCTGCTTTCTTTTCTTTTCCCGTATCACCACCTAGTTATTTCCCTCTTATGTCTTCTGTATTTTTTTAATCCCCACCTATTTCTGTCTTCCTCTCTAAACTACTCTTCACCACCACCTCGTCCTCCTACAAACCAATTTGTTCTTTGTCTTCTTTGTCAATTTTCTTTTTATGTTCTTGTAATTTTTTTTTTTTATTATTTTAGTAAAACCCTTGTTTTAATAATTGCTTTTATTTTTCTTAAACTTCCATTACTTAATACCATTCAATACACCAATCGTTAATATCTCATTCTAAATTTCTTTTCTGACATCTTACTTATCAAACCTCTTTTTTTTAATTAACAACCAAAACTGTTTATTATTTTTTTTTTCATTTGTTTTTCTCCCCCTAACTAGATAAATTTTTTTTTATCTCTAAATTTAAATGACTAAACACACTAAGATTTTTTTCTTTTACTTGTACCACAATTGTTGAGAACTCATTATTACATTCAATAAAAAATAATCTTCTAACAAACATTCTTAAATAAATCTTAACACATTTACATACATTCACACGCACCTTAAACTTTTTTCATAACCTCATTTTCATTGTCAAACTTACATTTGACAATAACCTTCCACCTTTCCATCACTGTCAACCACAATACATACAAAAACAGAACTAAAACTACCCATATAACTAAAAACCATATCAATATCTATCTCAGAGCCAAGGAAGATCTGAGTATTCCCACCAGGCGCGGTATGAGTTCATCTAGACCCCACTGAAGTAGTGCTGGATAAATACTGTCAGGTCCTGGCGATTTGAATGGGGAGAAGCTGGAAATTGCCCACCTAATTTTGCCCACGTCTACAATATGTTTGGCAGTTTGCCAATCGTAGACGGATGGGTTGTGTTTTTCCTCTGTCCTTTCCCTGTCAGGGAAGTGCATTGATAGCAGAAGTTTGGCGCTCTCTTCGAGGTTTGCATCTGTCGCAGTGTAATTACCTCCATATCTGTATAGATACATACATACTGGCAACATCGAAAAATTTGATATTTTAGACCATTAAAACTCGCTTCTCAATTTTTTCAAACTTACATCCCTTCAGGACCAGCTCTATAAGTAACGTTTATCCTCAGTACGAACATAAACGTAAGATTATTAATAATTAATTTAGTTAAAGAAAGAAAAAAATTTGCATACAAGTTTAAAATAAAATGACTCTAATAAAGTAGTATTTACACAAATTGGTAACCATATCTAGATTATACATCAATGTCACTAAAGATTACCTACCACTGAGAACAATAGACAATGTTAGGAACGCCACAATGAGTAGATATTGTTTTGTGTTTGAAATATATTTTTGCAAATTAATTTTGAAGTCTCTCACATATCAATCTAATACGAATGAGTCATGAATATATAATTATCCTTGTTTATACAGGAAAAACGTGTATCAAATCTGGCAACTAAATATAACTAATTGTCTCATATTTATTGCATTAAATAAAAGAGGATATAAACATAAAGAGAATTGTTGCTACTTACTTTAAAATTTCGTTGACATACAGTTTGTCACCAAACGATGAATACTGAATATCTTTTGAACCTTTTTCTAATGGTATTGATTTGTCTTGGATTGCGTTATATATTTTTATTGTGTTTAATCTGTGTTCAACGAATAGAAAAAAATCCAATTAATAAACTAAACTGGAAAAATGAAGAACAATCTCTGGGTGAAAATCTTTGGCAATATTTATACTATACTTTTATTTTTGCTTACGGTTTGGCTTTTATGTGGAATAAATCATGGTTATGGAATATTACCCAGTGTTGGGAAGATTTTGACAAGCAAATAGTTAGTAGAGACATTTGGTGGTACTATATGATAGCCCAATCTTATTATTGTTCTATTCTTTTATGTCACATAATCGAATTTAAACGAAAAAATTTTTTTATTCTGCTTTTTCATCATGTAATAACTATTTTATTATTAATTTTTTCATGGATTTATGGTTTTGTACGTATTGGTAGTTTAGTTATGTTGGTTCATGATTTCGCATCAATTTTTCTAGAAGCATCCAAGATAGCGTTTAATTTGAAGCTATATATAGCCCACGCTGTTCTTTTTAGTATATTTTCAATTGGATGGGTTATAACTAGAATTGGAATTTTTCCATTATGGATACTCAGTCATACGCTTAATATACCGACAAACATTAAATCACTAAATTATGGGTATTATATTTTAAATACTTTATTGTTATTGTTGTTATGTTTTCATTGCTTTTCAACTTATGTAATATTCAAGATTATTTATATTTCTGGAAAAAAATCAAAAATTAATAAACAGTTATAATTTATGTAGTTTTGAAATTATTTTTCATGTTTTTCCAAATAGCAGTATAATGAGTCTGAAAACTTAACCAAACAAATTATTATATAAAAATCTTCTAAGGGATAATTAGCAAATGTCTTATTTAATTATCCAACCGCGTACTCGAACAAAAGGTTAACGAACTCGAAATCGCGTTTTTAAAAATAAAACAAAGGCTCTTGACATCCGTGATATCAATATTACAGTGACTAGGTATTCTTTTCATTGATACCAAATACGATATTTACATTAGGAAAGGCACAATTTACATTTTGATACAAGTTGGTAGTCTGTCGAGAACGGAATGCTGTGTAACCGTTTTTTTTTTCGAGATTTATGCTAATCTTATGCATTTCTAGGAGAATTGAGAACAAATTGTTATCCTCTTGTTTAAGTAGTTGTTATGTAACGATTTTATTTGCCGTTTAAGGCGATTTCCTGCTGTATTATGCAAAATAAAAGAGAAAAAACGTATATTAAGAAAGGGTAACTGTTTTCGTCAATCTATACCTTTGACTCACTTTCGTAATATTTTTTCACAAGGATAAAATAATCTCGATATTTTAATAAAATCTTACAGTAATTAACAATCGATGAAACTCAAGTCCGTTTTCAAAAACAATTTATTTTTACAAATTACTACTTTTCTACAATAAGTGTGTCTAATTATGAAGAATGATAAATTATGACAGACCGCCCCTGGCTTGGAATCATCCTTATCGGCAACTTGCAAGGACAGCAGTTTTAGTATCTTGTTAGCGATATAAGGTGATATAATTCCTACCCCTGCAGATGTAACTCAGGAGGGTTAGATAAATTCCACTAGAATATTATACAGAATTCAAAAAACAAACTTATATTTCCTTTAAAATTAATAAGATTCATTTTTAATTTATACTTTTGGCCAGTACTGTATATATTACCATTTCATAATCTAAAAATAGATTTAAATTTAGATTACATTATTCCTTTCATGCGTCATTGGCGTTTTAGAGCCGTGTGCAAAAGGTACAGGTTGTAAAAAATAATGCATCCCAACTCGCGGTTGCTACGGACATCCGTCACCCTCTAAGCGCTATAATATTAATAAGAGCTACAAGCGCATATATCTGATCACCGTACCAGTCGATTTTCATACTGGAAAGAAGAAAACCGTTACAACCCCCACTTAAATCTTTTGCACTATAAATAGGGAAATAGCTTCAGATACAATAGAGTATCTAATGCCGCTTTCCACAGACTTTGCAGCAAGGAAAGAATAGGTAGGGCATGCCTAATTTGAGGATACCTTAAATGTGTAGAATGGTTTCCACCAATCAAGATTATGAATTTTCTAACTATAAAAAGGGAATATCTACATTCTACAATAAGATAATAACGATAAAAACACCCATTGACTGACTTATCATCTGGATATTCTAACTGATCCTCTATTTGCTCCAAAAAGAAAACAACCGTTGGCTTAGTTAATCTGAACCGACGAAAAATCGTTAAATTATGCATCATCAAAGTGATTATTTTTATCATGTCGATGACTAAGAGGACAAATATTGTATGTCCGTTTTTGTCAAATATGAAATTATGAGATATGTCCTGTTCTAGGCCAGTCGAGACGAAATATTTTATCTTTCCTAAATATTGTACGTTCTCTTTGAATGGTTTACGATTTACTGACGTTAAAGACATATCGATTCATAAATAACATCATAAACATAGTGCACAAATGTTGTATGTTATATATGCCCTATTTGTTTTTGACATACAACATTTGACCTCTTAGCCATCGATATATTTTTCTAGGAAATCCAGTATTCACCTTTTCCTTACTAGGTGACTGTTTAGGTGGAGAAATTTGGACCTTTAAATATAGGGCTGCCTTAGACCGGTTTATTTGAAGATTTGACTTGGTGGAAATGAAATCGACCCCTAACCTAAAGATATTCTCTACTTAGCGTTAAGTCAGCCCTAAAAATGTTGGGTGGAATCGGGCATAAGTATCTCATCATATCTAGCAGCGTTCAGTTGACATACAGTGTCTCGGCATTATAAAAAGCGGTTGACCGCACCCTAAAATTATAACAGTATTTTCTGAGGTTCCTAAATGTAAATAAATTGTAAATATGTTTTGTATAAGTGAGAGCAGTTGCTCTATAATAATAATAATAATAATAATAAATTGTATAAAAATGTAATATTAATAACTTTGGTTTGCTAATAAATGGGTGAGTCAATAGCCCTTACAGTTCACTTAAATGATTTATTTGTATTAATATACTAAATCCTGATACTCTGAATTAAGGTTGGTCCTTCGAACTGATGAAGTTAGATTTCAACAAATCTAACACCTAGTAATTATTCCAAACTTATATCGATTCCTTATCATATTTGTTCAAGGGTTGATGAGGGAGTTGAACGGTAGGTGATTGGAACCATTGGAGTTTGGCATTCTGGATTTCGTTTGCGGTGACACTGCCTGAAGATAATGACTGATAACACACCAGCCATCAGGATATAAACCACTATGGTCCAGAAGCTTGGTACGTGGTATACAGGGTGTGTCACGTGACGGCCCATTAGCCATATATGGAAAAGTAATGGTAATTCAAATTTGAAAGTTTATTTACACATTTTTGTAAATACGCTTTATCTAATGAAAATATTTTTAACTTTCGGTTTATACAGGGTGTTCCGAAAGTAACGATCAACTTTGTTATTTAAAATGGAACGCCCTGTAGTTTTTTACATTTTTAGATTTTTCGTGGGAAGCTGATTTCAAAAACCTATTACACTTATATTATAAACTAAATAGTTTTAAAGTTATAGATAATTGAAATCGCATTTTTTCAACTTTAAATGATTGCTCCGGCCAAACGACATAAAATCTGATAATACGGCTTACATATCCCTATCCTAACTTTTTGAGTTCTACCTGGTGACATAAGAAGAAAATGTATACAGAATGATCGAAATTTTGATCACCCTGTATGAATTTTTTTCTTATGTCACAAAATAGAACTCAATAAGTTAAGACAGGGATATGTAAGCCGTTTTATCCGATTTTATGTCGTTTGACCGGAGCAATTACTTAAAGTTGAAAAAATGCGATTTTCAATTATCTATAACTTCAAAACCGTTCGTTTTATAATATAAGTGTTAAGGTTTTTGAAATCAGCTTTTCATGACGAATCTAAAAATGTAAAAAATGACAGGGTGTTCTATTTAAAATAATAAAGTTGATCGTTACTTTCGAAACACCCTGTATAAACCGAAAGATGAAAATATTTTCATTAGATAGAGCGTATTGACAAACCTGTGTAAATAAATTTTCAAATTTGAAATAACATTACTTTTCCATATATGGCTAATGGGCCGTCTACGTGACACACCCTGTATAGCAGTTGCCCATAATAGAGGTCTTGAATTTGGTGAATAATTTCTTGAAGTTAATCAAGGTCTAAATCTTCTAATGGTACATTGGGATTTAAAATTGGTAGTGATTCGTTAGTAAACTCGATATCGCGAAGTAGTATAGGCAGTCTTTTTATTAATGAATTTTGATTAATTATTATTTCTGTTGCACATTTGACTTGGCACCCAATCGGTATTTCGATTAAATACGCCCCTTTTAAATTTATAGCTTCTTGCTGATTTTTAAATTTGAAATTTAGAGTTTCTTCCAAAGGAAACACGCCGATCGAATTGTTTGTATTTCCTAGTTGAGTTAGCTTTCTGTTTTTCCAATTTTAACTGTGACCTCCCACCCCCTGGCCTGTTTATCTCATGAAAAAGGCGAGTACAAAGTAACAAAACGATGGCCATTTCTGTAAGAAACTTCCGTACTCAAATTTGTCACAAAATATACCTGATAGCATTATTATTAATAATTGTAATAACCCTAGAAATTCTTTTAAAGTTTTGTGACAAGTGAACATAAATCAAAACACAAAAATCTCACGAAAATATATATTCATTAAGAAAATTTACTGAAGAATGATGGCGCTATTTGGCATAAAAGGTATAGGGAAACCGGGCATCCGGAAAACCTAACCACCATCGTAATGAATGTATTAATTATAAATTAACCAATTGGGTTGACAATAAATAAATTGTAAATAGCATTTATGGAGCTTATAACAACTCCATCCAACGGATACCCACCCCCGGAATATTTACCAACGAATATGCACAAAAAGTTCTTAATAACTGAGTAAATACCGTAAATGTCATCAGATTATGTGCACTGTCTCTCTCTTCATTATTGGAAATATTGCTCTTTTAATGGATATCTGAGATATCATCTTTTATTGTTGTTGTTTGGATATCAGTGATATCATCTTTTGTCTGGACAACTCTACTGAGTTACGACCGGATCAGTACCAGCGATGAAACCCTTATGTTCAGACTGAATACTCGTTGGACCATAATTTAGAAGAAGATAATGCGATTGACACAGTACGGCTCTGCGTAACACTGACAATATATTTTAGAAAAATATTTGATAAAAGTTGTTATCTAGGATGGTACAATTAACTAATAAATGAGACCCTCTCCCGCGAACCCACGAAAGATGGAAATATTATCAGCTGGTTCAGTTGATACGTATTTAACCTTTGCCTCAGGGACTATTAGAAGTTGGCGAATTAAAATATGCAAATAGTTATTCTGATTTATTTTTGCGAAGACAAAATAAATCTAAACGAACTGAAGAGATTGTCGTTTACGATGAGATATGTAAAAATGGGTAGACGCGGACATATTTAGTTGTTTTGTATCGCTAGATACTAGATTTTCGGTGACCATGTTGGTAGTTTGAAATTGTCATTTTGACTGATCTCTTCTCCTGCTTTCGCCCACGTTTTTATGCCGAGTTTGACAAAACATTCCTCGTCATACTGTTTTGTGGTATCGTGTACTACTTGTTTTTCTGTAAACACAGACATCTAAAGTATCCTGGGCAAAATTCAAATGAAGACAAAATAAAATATAAGTAAAAATAATAATTTTTAACAATCTACACTTAGACAGATCAAGTGGCTTGAGAAATCAACAAAGTCTAAGACGAAACAAAACACATTAAATATAATGGGTTTTGGCTCTCTAAAATTTCTTAGGATAGTCTCGTCGTCGTCACTATCCGCACCTGCGCAAGAATAATGGGCCCAATTTTTACAATTGGAACATGCTATCCAACCCTCTACAGATTTAGAATAAAATACTTTGCAGTAGACATTCAACGTCATCAGTTTCACTGTCAGTCGAGGAACCTTCTATGTTTGAACGAACTTTGAAATATTTTTATTATTTTAAGCAATTGTAGCGCGAACAACTAGTTTATTTTTTCCTTTTTTATCTAGTTTTAACTTCTTTTCAACTTGAGGTATGGATGTATCTCCTTCGGCTGGATATTTTTCTTTTTTTTAATTCTTGTTCAGAAATGGTAGCTTTCAACTCCCCCTTATATGAGGTTGAAGAGAAAATCGTCGTCTTACCTCTTTTCTTTGAAATTCTTTTCATAGTTTTTGGGATAGGCATTATATCTGTTGAAGACTTAGAATTGAAACTACTATTCTTTGCGTCTCCAGCATCATTCAGTGTTGTTTCAATATTTATTGGATCATTTTCAGGAGAAGACGCATCTATTGAACTTTAGAGTTTGGTAGTTGAACATTGGGGTTGATCACTTGAACAGTGGGGTTGATCATTGCTAAAATATCATTAATATTTTCCGGTACTGAATTTTCCCTCGCACTGTCAGCTGTAACGTGAGTTGTAGGTATATCAGATGTTGCGGACGGCATAAAGTCAGAATCAGCAAACACAAGTTCATTCCGGTTTTACTAAAACCATTTATGGAGGTTTTCATGCTTGCTGCTTCTAGATAAGCAGCTCCAAAAAGGTTTGAAATTTGGTGTAACGTGATAACCTTTGAGAGATTACTTCTTAACCATTTACGTGTTTCGTGTTCATAGTAGGAGCTTAGTGGTTTCATAAAGCTGACGTCTAGTCGTTGAATTTTATGCTAACAATGAGGAGGTAGGCATAAAAGAACTACACCATTTTCGCCAGCCATTTTGTATGCGTAGAATGACCATCTAATATGAAAAGAACCTGATGATTTTCTTTGTTTGCGTTTGAAAATTGTATAAACTGACCCGAGTCACTTACTTCCACCATTAATCCAGGAGGTAATCCAATTTCAATTGAAGGCTCTCTTCTTTTCCGGGGAAATATCAATATTGGTGGTCCAGCAATTATTTACTTCGGCCAGTTGAAACGCCAGTCCTCGAAAATTATTCAAACTTAATACAAATAATCTGGACTCCATAGTTTTTAAGTAAACTACAAGTTCCAGCACTTGATCGGCAGTAAAAGCTTTTTGGAATTTTCCTTTGCTTTTGTCAATTTTAAAAGACTCGCTTTCCATTTTTATTCTGAACATATCTTTTTAGCGTCGAACGAGGACCAAAATACTGGAAAGTCGCCTTTTTCAAACCCATTTCACCGTTAACATCAGCATGAACGGCATTTTCTATGGTTTCAATATCCCATTGCCGCTCGGTTTTTCTTACATATGTCCGAACCATCTGAAAAAGAATACTTGCCATTAGACTTTTACGCCTCTCCGTGTTTCCCGCAAAAACCGGTAAACATCCATATTTATTGTAATGATTATCTAAAATATTACCGGGGACGAATGGTACCCTGACCATTCTGACCCGGTCCGTTCCCTCCGAACGTAACATAAAATATATTTTTCAAAAAACAATTTTTATGATTCAGACAAAATGCCAAGAGGACTCCCACTATCGCATAACATCACATACTTAACAAAAAATGTAAAATAATGTCCATTAAGTACTATCTGTGTACTTACCCCAGCATTAAATTTTGTAGAATATTATATCGATAAACACAAACTCAACTCGTCGGTGGCTTTCGTATTACTGAAGTTATTTACTCGCCCGCTCGCCGGTTTTTGTGACGACACGATAGAGGACGTTCGAATCGGTGATACCATACCGTTTCGATTAGTTATAACGGTTGTGAACGGTTTTAGAGGGGGTGTGCCGTTGTGCCCCGGTATGCCATTCTGCCCCAAGTTCCCCTACTTATAAATTTACCACCCTCATGTATATAATTACTAGTTAAAATCATATCAATATTTAAATTAAAACTGTGATTAATTAAGTATAATTATTATGTATGTACTAGCTTTGCTTTGCTAAATAAAGTTTGTTCTATTTATATAACTCGGAGTTTTTGATCAAGAGTTATAGTATTTACGTCCAGACAACCGTCCGGGCAGAAGTTTTTTGGCGTTACGAGATTAATACTGAGGGTTTTAGCCTTCAGTAATATACATGACAAAAAAATCTTAATAAACAAAATTTGTATATTTTCGACAAGTTTTAAAAAAGTTCAATGTTGAATTCTATAAATATGTCTGTGCATACCACAAAATTTTTAAATTCTGATTTCAGATGTCGATCCAACATTTTACATTCACCAGCAAAAAATATTTGACCACTAGAATAACATACGCAAATATTTTGATACACACTGTATATAATCTCCAAATCATACGGTGAACTAAACCTTGTTATTGTTAGTTTGTGCTCCAAGTCCGTTTACAAGCTGATAACCGCGGGGTGCTCATTTCCATGCCATCAGAACAGCGAAGTTTTTACGCCGAGATAACATCTCACATCTCGTGTTTCGGATTGGTAATGATCTCGTCTTTACAACACCAAACCAGGGTTATATATTGATATGGTTTTTTAGTTATATGGGTAGTTTTAGTTCTGTTTTTGTATGTATTGTGGTTGACAGTGATGGAAAGGTGGAAGGTTATTGTCAAATGTAAGTTTGACAATGAAAATGAGGTTATGAAAAAAGCTTAAGGTGCGTGTGAATGAATGTAAATGTGTTAAGATTTATTTAAGAATGTTTGTTAGAAGATTATTTTTCATTGAATGTAATAATGAGTTCTCAACAATTGTGGTACAAGTAAAAGGAAAAAATCTTAGTGTGTTTAGTCATTTAAATTTAGAGATAAAAAAAAAAAATTATCTAGTTAGGGGGAGAAAGAAAAAACAAAAGAAAAAAAAAATAAACAGTTTTTGGATGTTGATTAATTAAAAAGTTTTGATAAGAAAGATGTCAGAAAAGAAATTTAGAATGAGATATTAACGATTGGTGTATTGAATGGTGAATTAAGTAATGGAAGTTATGGTTTAAGAAAAATAAAAGCAATTATTAAAACAAGGGTTTTATTAAAATAATAAAAAAAAAAAAAAATTACAAGAACATAAAAAGAAAATTAACAAAGAAGACAAAGAACAAATTGGTTTGTAGGAGGACGAGGTGGTGGTGAAGATTAGTTTAGACAAGAAGACAGAAATAGGTGGGGATAGAAAAAAATACAGAAGACATAAGAGGGAAATAACTAGGTGGTGATACGGGAAAAGAAAAGAAAGCAGCTGATTGGAGGAAGGCACAAGAGAGAGAAGATCAATTTAAGGCGCCCAAAATTATAGTTTTTTTTTATCTATTTTTTTGTAAAGTTTATTATTTTTATTTAAGGAACCTAACCCTAAAAGAGATTAAGAGTTGTCACAATAGCCAGTCTAATATAATATATACGAGCTAATGACTACGTATCAAATGAATCAAATTGAATGATTTTTCGGTCTTATGTACTTCGATTAAAACCGATTTAATTATGTTTTTTTATTAATAAATTTGCTGCTTATCAAGAATGAATACAAAACAGAATAATTATCCTCTTAATATAAAAAAACTATTATTGCGGTGAACGTGTTAACAACGATTCAAATATCTGTCATGCTAAAGTAAGCGGTAAATAGTGAGATTTTGAAATCTATACAGACAAACAAGACACCTACGTGTTGGTTTAAGTTATAACTTGTGCAAATTGCAATAATTTCTCACAGATTCCATTACTGTTTGTTCTCACAATACTATGTAAATCAGGGAGTAAACTGGTCATGTGAACCAACACCGTTTATTAGGTTAGGATCAGTTTAATTCGATTATTGCATAAACGGGACTGGTTGGAAATACAAATATGTTTTTTCCGTTTGTCTCATTTTAATACTTAATCAAAACATTTATTATTATTATCATTGTATTTTTTTGTTTATAGGTAGTATTTAGTGCCAATCAACCAAACCATTATCAACTTTGGATTAAATTTTTTTAAATGGTCCTCAATTAATTTGAAAACTAATAGGTATATGTCAACGAAGTAGAGCGATACTAATCGTGCCGAAAAATTTTTTCAACCTGTTTACTCTTAACCTATAATAAGCAATTTAACAGCTCGTTTCAATTGACCAATAATGATAGGCTTTTAACATTCGATGTGGGCTGTAAAATGATCCGCCGACTTAAGATAGCAGAAAGGTATTATTTCATGTGGTAAATAGTAACCTAGAAAAAAGATATTTTTAAACAACAGAAGTTAATATCCGAACACATTTTCTTAAAACGTTATTATTATCCACACAAACATTATTTTTATTTTGTACCTTCCTACAGTTCTTCCAGAAAATATTTATCATTGATATTCCAATAGATGTCACTCTTTTTCTCATCAAATTTGTGAATTTGTAGGTGAATTTGTAAAATCTGTGAATAACAGGTAATTTTTTTACAGCACCCTTTGTAATTTTCTGCGACGAAAAGCAATTTTGTTAAAAAATAAAAATTTTGGCAAAATAAATTAGGTAATATTATCTCAGTATCCTTCCATTTTTAAATTTTAATTCCTTTTAGTTTCCGAGAAAAAAGAATCAAGGTGCTTTAAATTTCAAAATTTTATAATGCAAATGCATGAATCCGTCTATAGCAGTATTTTAAATATAATAGCCGTTGAGCTCTTAATGATTTTTTTAAAACTGTCCAAAATTAATGACTAAAACGCCTCGTTAAGTATAGCCTCCTGTTGTAAAGTGCTTGTGATTGGCGTATCGTACACGTAATATTACCCGTGATAGTTTTTAATCTACGTCAGCATTACAAAGGCCGCAGTTCATCTCTTTTCGAACTATGTGGGTGCTTCCGACGTTGAATTCACGGCTTGGTGTCGTACTCATCTTAATATTTTTATTCAACTAAATTTATTTAATAATATTCGTTTCTGGTTATAAGGAATTTTTGTTGATTAAATTTTGCGAAAATCCTGATATTAAGCATTTACATATGGCTTCAAACCACCGACAATGCTGATGTACTTATCATGAAGACTGCTGTTTAACAATACACTAACAGACATGTGGCTGTATGCTCTTTAAACACACTTTGGTGCCCAAAATTGTGGTCGGAAATCATCAAGTGGTCTTTTACAACCTCTGCTCCATTCACGAAGACGTTGAAGAAGCTGAGAAGATATACTTCCTTAAATGGTATGGGGTGCCAGCAAGACAGACCTAACTCAACCAGTACAACTTCCAGTCGTTCATAAGGCCAATGGCAAATATTTAGCCAAACATCAGCTCTCTCTCCCAACTGAGAGCGCAGCTCAACAGCGTTCCCGGTGGCGCATCTACCACTAAGTAGGCTCGAGAATGAGCTGCCCCACCCCCAAAGGTGTAGGAGACTCCATGGTGGCAATTACAACGGGTCCTACTGAAAACGATATTTTGCCGCTGCATTAAGAATTGTGATAGAGGCAAATGTAAATGCTGGAAAGTAATGTTGAACTGTTCTGTGGCCAAAGGAATACGGCGTGCCTGTTTACGACAACGACGAAGATGAAGACGATGTAGAGCCCCTTTAGCAAGAACCACCCACCACTAAAAGTATAAAATTTCATGAGCTTTCATTTGGTATCAGAACATTTTTCTGGCTCACCTTTTAAACATCAGGATTTTTAATATGTTCACTTCAACAAGTTTCAGAAGAAATCGGTTAGGTTCTTGATTCTTTTGAACCATTCGTTGGCTGGACTATTATAGGTACAATAAAGAAGAAATTGATATTTCACTATAAAAATTAAAATGTTTCAGAAAAAGAAAATTAATTAATTGATTTATTCAATAACGACACTAATTATGAAACTAAATTTTATAAACAAAAATATGTCATTGAATTTTATAATGTTCTCCATGGTCCTCACTTTCGCTGCTAGATCGGATGTCTTTTTCCATTTTTCCAGGCATAAAAGATTCTTTAATAAATTTTATCAGCAAATAACTCCAAAAGCAATGTAGCGCTAGTAGCGATATCAAAAGGGTATTAAATATGTAATAAGCAGTAATGGTTACTCCAGTAGCAGCTGTTAGACAGTTCCAAATAATCCAAAGAGGAAATACTCCTAATCTAGTGATCAACCAAGATGAAGCGAATACAATAAAAAGAATATCTCTGGTTCTATAATATTTTATGTAGTGTGTTATTTTGGAACCTTCAAGGAAGATGTCGGATAAGTCGTGAACTAGTAGAACCAAAGTACCAACACGTATACATCTTAAAATCCAAGATAAGGTCATTAGAGCGATGGTAACTACATGATGAACAAACATTTCCCAAAAATCTTTACGCTTTACATCGAAAAACTGGCTTACTAGTAACGACCAGTAAAACGAAAGAGGTATCATATAATAGAACCAAATATCTCTGGTAATTTCCTGATTGTAAATATCATCCCAGCATTTATTAATATCCCACAACCATGGTTTATCCCACATTATAATTGAACCATAAGTGAAGATCAGCATGTAATATAAACACTTCCATGTGTTCTCGCAGAATTTATTTAGTTTTGATGATTTTCCTTTGCTAACTTTGCGTACTCTTAACCATCTCTCGACTTGTCTTTCTGTAATGCTTAGTTTTATGCTTAGTTGTAGAATTAGTTTTTTGCTCCAATTTTGCGACGTCTGGTAGGCTTTTTCAAGAGCTCTATTCTTCAATCCTGACGTGGGTTTTATACCTAATCGGAATGCGACTGGAGTTAGTACATATTTCTCTAGAAAGTACCGAAGGAGTAGAAGTAGTAGTGCCATGGGTAAAGGGTATAATAATTGCATTTCATGGGTATTGAGTTTTTTAAAGGAACTCATGTTAATATTATTTTAAGTTTTATACTGTAAAATAATCAATAAATAATGTCATTTTGACGCATTATGTTTGATAATATATTCTGAGCAGAATGGAGTTACTCTGTTTGTTTTATTTGACATTAAGTGTAGTTTTGTGTTTGTTTAGGTTAGTATTTATAATAATAGGTGCGTTTGTTTATTCGTTATGAAATAGGAACACTGAGAATGGAGTTGCAAAATTTAAAAGTGACTCTAGGGGTGAGGAATAATATTCGTACGATTGGAACTTTTCTGATGTCAAACGACAATATTTATTAGAGTATTTCAAGACCTTACCCGCTAACGTTAACGCTAAATTTGGTTAGCGTTTAGAATAATGGAATGTAAAAAATAGAGTTTTAGCAAATTAATTGCGTTATTCATTTTAGGTTATGTCATGTGTCAATTATGACAATCGTTTAATGTATTTGAGTTAAGGGGATCCGCAAAACATTCCGCTATTTCAGAAAATTTACCGTATAACGCTATTTTTATTTTTACGTGAGCATGCGTAGTCTGCTCGAAATGAGGATTAGCGTTAACGTTAGCGGGTGAGGTGCTAAAACTCTCTATTAATAAATAAATACAAAATGAATAGGAGGTTTATGGGATTAGTTTTGAAATTTGCCAGTGATATTATATTTGAAGACGATAGCAGCAGTGCCGAAGATCAGGGTGATGATAAAATTTATAACTTTTATGAAGTGACTATCATAACCATAGATAAATAATGATCATAACTATGAACGCAAGTAATTTAAATTGCATTTTGGCGTAGACACAGAACATAGGGTCAACCAGAAGCGAAAGCTAGCGTTGTCGGCACCTTTGATGTTGTGGGGTCAAAATCTGGTGAGCATTTAACTTCATTATTCTTAACGAGAATGAACATATTTTCTACTCCTCCGGTTTTTGAAAAACATCCACGAAATGTACAATGACACATTTACTTACACAAAAAAAAAATCAAAATTCAAAATGTCTCCAAGTATATACAAAATTACAAGTATCACACAAATAAAAAAAGTCAAATGGCGAATGTAAATTACAAATTATAATTTATAAAATTGAAATTATCGTTATCCACTAAACCAAAAAATCAACCATTAAATTTCTTAACAGTTGGTTGACGCATCAAAAATTTGTTTAGTTTCCACATCTAACTTTCGTTCCGAATTTAGAAAACTATCTTTGTTTAATCCGCATTAATTTAACACTTATCAAATTATCCTGTTAATTTGGAGTCAAAACGAACGGACCGCTTTGACTTATGCGTACGAAGCACGGTTCACGAGATATTTCACAAAACGTGTTTTTCAAGATGGAGGCTGAAGCCCGCCCCCCGTCCCAGCCACTTGAATTTACTTTTAGAGGACGCCCCTGGTTCGCTTTTCTTGATGTCGCTCGCGCATGCTTGCGTATGCGTCTTAAGCCGGCGCCAGACGATGCTACCAACACCTTCAAACCATGGTTGAAGTATATCAGGTTAGACATTGCACAGAATATGTGACGTCACCTGGTGCCCATCAAAAATATTTAATGTGTCATTATATGAGGTTATTGTCTTTTTTGACATATTTTTATTTAATTTCACCTATAAACTGATTAAAAATATATTGCGCTGTGTTTGATGTAAAAGTAATACTCGCTCTAAAAACAGTACAAAGTCTTTTCGATTTCCGAAGTACCATTTATTACAAAAACAGTAGGTTATTATACGAATAAACATGTTTAACATTTTTAGACTTTATCTTAAATAATACAAAAAAAATTCTGTAAGATGTATTGTGTAATAGCTTTAAGTAGTTACGTATTAATTTAGCATTTTATTCAACAATAACGATAAAGCACTGCACAACTTATGAAAAATTTTATAACATTTATTTTACGTACGAACTTGTATGACTGTAAGTCTAAGTTATATTCTTATTTACATTTGCCATATTCGTTCTTTGAGTGTAAATTAAGCACTAGGTATATAAAAGCCTAAGTAACACAAACCTATAACAATATGAATCAAAAAGTTCCAACCATAATATAAGCTATTTTAAATCACTTTTTTATAAAAATTATTCTTTTGATTAAACATTTACAAAATCACTCTAAAGTATTTTATTTGTTACATATTTGACAATTAGTTTAACGATAAAATTAGTCATAACATAATTGAGCATTTTCTGGTTTTTACGTCTAGCAATTAAATAGTTTTTCATTCTCCCCTGTACGAAAGCGTAACTTTCTATCTTCATGACAGAAGTGAAACATGCCAGGTGATCTGTTGCTAGGTACTAAAAGATTACTTTCGCTCCTAGGACAAAAAAGTAAAAATGTCAAAAACGTAGAAATTTCATCATTTGAAAATACTTGCGACTTTTGAGGCTGATAACCTTCATTTTTCCCCTTCAAAAATGCCTTTAAGCGGCTAAATTGCGACATATCTTGATCTTTTTCTATAGAAACAGTCAATTTCAGCATGGAGTATTCCGACCATAATGTAGAAGGAGACAAAGTCTTTGATTGTTCAAAGAAAAATGCTAATAACACATCTTCAGTTATATTCGAAACATTATTTGTCGCACACCACTTCGTAAAATTTACATAAACTAAATAGTACCGTTCTTTCGATTTGTCCGGCAACAAACTTTTACAAGCTTTTTTTAAAGAATCTTCAATTGAAATCATTTTTGAATTTTCAAACTTTTAAATTGTTTGACATATGTCAACCACGGAATATCTTGCCGGAGCAACACAGCAGAATATATTGAATTGAAAAAGAAAAATGTACCTACTAAATTGGTACTAGATGTACTTTTTTGACATATAACGTCATTAAAACAAAAACATTGGAAAGTGTGGATAATGTAAGAAATATATTCAATGATAAAAAAGCAGTCAAAAATAAAAAAATTATCAAATGCGAATACAAATAAGTATAACGTTTTCATTTAAAAAAAAATATTGCAGGAAAATGTACTAAATTTAGAACATACATATGTATCGAAACGGCAACGCTGTGGGGAAAATGAAAAGTTTAATACATTACATGATCCGAAAGCATTTTCAGGAGCTCGGTGGTTTTGATTGGCCTCGGCTACGCTACGCTTCGCCTCGGCCAATCAAAAACACCTCGCTCCTAAAAGTTAGCTTTCGCGGATCTTGTAATGTAAATAACTATTTATAATATAAAGTACATCGGAACCGTAAAAAAAATTTATACTTTTATTAAAGTAGTTATCACTTTTCAGTGTACAATACTTTACAATACATTTTTATTAAATATATAGCCGTAAAAAAATAAAAACCACCCGAGAGACACAATTACCCTATGCAATCCAATGTTAAATTATTTCGGTTGGACTCCAGCTGACGTCATGCGCAAACTTGGACGAATTTGGGGCGTCTTGAGTGTCTAAAATGTGTATTTTTTAAATCATGCCTTCCAACGTTGTACCCTTGATGGTTGGACGTATCGTTTGGCCGTTGCTCGAACTACGAGTGTCTAATGTCAAGCGGCCAACGTTCGTCTTGGAGCATGTTCGGGCTGTTGTCGGTGTTTTGACCCGCTTCAAAGGGATAGGTTTTCCGGTTGTCCGGTTTTCCCTATCCCTTTTATGCCAAATGGCGCCATCATTCTTCAGTAAATTTTAGTAATGGAAAAATATTTTCTTGAGATTTTTGTGTTTTGATTTATCTTCACTTGTCACAAAACTAAAAGAATTTTTGGGGTTATTACATTTATTAATAATAATGCTATTATTATTACTACGAATATTAAACACAACGTGGGTCCTAACTTCACAATACTAGACGATCAGGTGTATTTTGTGATAAATTTGAGTACGGAAGTTTCTTACCGAAATGGCCATCGGCAAAGATTAAGTATTATATCTAATCTTTGCCATAGGTTTGTTACTTTGTACTCGCCTTTTTCATGAGATAAACAGGTCAGAGGATGGGAGGTCACAATAGTAACAAAAGTTGACGACAATGTTGTCAATATGTGTTGCTTTCGTGGAGATCCGCCTTAATGAAACTATGAATCAATGCAGTAAAAAAATAATTCTGTGAATTTTAACCGTATAAATTGGCTTTGTTGTATAGAAATAAATAAACTAACGGCACCTAATTTGAAATAGTGAATAATTTAGTAAAGAAATAAAATGATAAATTCTTTGTTTAATTTTAATTTTTTGGGCTTTTGTTTCGTTCGTTACTTATAATCCTCAAGAAAGACAGATCTTATCCCTGCACTAACGTCTTCGAAGAACCTGTAATTTGTGTAATTCCAGAAATTATACGTTGCCGACAATCTTGTCGTACGCTGACTCTGAATCCGACGATGTATACGTACGTGTCAGCCTCAAGCCTTCCCGGGTTTATGAGGCTGAAACAATTCGTATCCAATGGCTATTAGACAATTAGTTATCGTTGAATCTTCTACAAGAGTTACATCATATATCTATTTTTAAAAAGGTTTATATAGTAAATATCGCATAAAGAATCTGAAGCTCATTTAAATTTATAAAAAGGCATGATGCTACACACGCTCATCGTCGACGTGATAACTCCTGAAAAATCCCTTTAGTCATGTAGTTTTCCCCAAGTAATGCGTAATGCGTAACGCATCCCGTGCTCGAGTGCATCACAATACTGGTGATGTCACCGACAACATAGATCAAAAGCCTTTTTTGGGAGGGCGGTTTTATCTACACATGAATCATCAGGGTTATTAGCTGATTGCAAATTGAAAAAAAGCGCTCGGGGACGTAACAAGACATATTTTATTTAAAAGCAGTAAGGAGAAAATTAACTGACGATAACGCTAAACGACAAATATTAAAGGGGAGGATGAAAAGAGGATTTAAATATTTGATGGAAAGGTTCAAAGAAAACTGGTCTAACGGAAAAACAGAAGTAGAATAATAAATTATACCATAACTTTTATTAGAATATTTTCATTATTTAATTTGAGCGAAATTTTTAAATGTTTTATCTTTCAGTTTGAATTTTTTAAATTGTAAAAGTGAATAATTAAAGCATTTGGTTGTATACTAAAATATTCACAAACATAATTTATATTAATTGCTTCACATAAATATCTCTAAAACTAACTATTAATCATTATTTTAATAATAATATGTTATTTAAAATAGACAAAACATATTACCCATATATGTTTTTAGTGATCATCTATGTATTCGATTTATTATTACTGCAAGATTTAGGGAGGTAAAATTTAAAAATATCCTAAAACCATCTTTATGTCAAGAACTATAGCCGTCCCTTTCCGGCACAAGCTCTAACTTTTGGAGTTCACTTGTGAAGCGTGTTATTATTATAATATCGCTAGAAAAATATTCTCGAAAATTTGCCTACAAGTCATTTTAATTCCAAATACGTCCAAAAATGAGCTATTATAAGAAAGTGAAAAAACATTCAGTAGAATATATTTTTGTAACGGTTACGAGAAACACATTCTATGAGTAGTAATAATGAAATAAATAATAAACGAACAAAGCTGGATAGGATGAATTTTAACAAGTTTATTTCGGCAGTTTTTCCCGTAAAAATAATTATATTTCGTTAAAATCTAAACGGTTAACTACCTAACTGCTCTTTTGTCATAAGAAGGTTTAAAGGTCTGGTCTGCCAGTAACAAAATTAAAGATATATTTTTGTCAATGTTGTTCTTTTCGAAGAACTAATGGTTTTAAAACCTCATTGTGAAATAATTAATAGTATATTATAAAAACGAGCATATAATAATGGTTATTACTCACGAGGGTGGCGCAAACTAAGCGTGGGAATAATAGCTTTTATATGTAAGTATAAGACTATACTTTATCCACGACTATTAAATAATTTTGGCTAAAACTAGTACAAATTTTTATTTAAACTAGTGAATAATCATTATACACTAGTGAATAATGGATATCTATAAATCAGTAAAACGAGTGAATAATGAAAGCATTATTCAATTTTGAATAATGGATATTATTATTATTTAGTAAACTCATGTATAATGAACAAATAATAGATTAGTCGTGAATAAACTATTAATTAACTGTGCTAACAATTGTTCATGTGTTTTATTGTATTCATTGTTATATTAATTTTTTGTATTCACGTTTTGATTTTTTTTTTATAAATATTTAACCCTCGCCAATAAATTAGTTTGAACCCGTTAAGAGAGAATATGCAAGCATTTTTAATTTGTATCTCTGTTAATAAAACTTATCATTTAACCTAACAAAATTAATGACTTATAACAGAAAAATGATCTCTGTCATTCTATTTCTAAGTGTTACCAAGTATGAAGAATTCGAATCTAAAATAAAAATTTAGTAAAAACATATATACATGCATACATACAGACAGATTTGTGGAATTCAATAACGAACTTTTTTTAAGTTCGTCAAAAACTCCAGAATTTTATTCATTTGTATAATTAATTATGTCAATAATCATAATTTTACTAGAACTCAAATGTGCCTTGCTCGGCCTAAAGTGGTATATGCATTTTGTTATCTGTCAACGTTCTCTGTGATATCATTTTTAACATCTACAGTGTGATGAGCTGAATTTTCATTATTTTGGTTACTTTTTGGTGATTTCAAATTGTTTGCACCTATGGAAAAAAATTTTATTATTCATTTGTCAGAAAATTTTATTATTTATAATAGTATATTATACACCAAGTTGCGAGGCTGAGAAAAATCTTCTCTACATTTAATCATTTTTACAATGATATTTTTTTCTGTATATATTTGAAAATAATTTAATGGAAAAGAAGCAGTTGGTGAAAACAATTGAATGGGAACATTCAATAAATTAAATTGACATTTCATTATGTTAATTGCACTGTGAATTTTAAAACATTCAAATAGCGATGAAGACATGAATAATTTGTTTCATATTTGACACTTAGATTCGAAAAACTATTAAATTGATTTTTAGGTTACTTTTAGAATTGCATAAATAGCACGAATCTATATCAAAATATTTATTACATAACCTTAAACTTTTTCAAACGATAATATATTTGATAAAGAATTACTTACCTCTATTTCATTTGATTAGGTCGAAAATCCACTTTAAATTATATTATATTATCGATTTTTTTATAATTTAAAAATAAGAAACACTTCTGACAAACGCAATAGTAGTGGAAAAAAATTAGTACATTGCGAAATACTTCCATTTGAGTTGTCAAAATTCTAAATTTCGAAACTGTGTACAGGGGAGAATAAAAGTAGGTATTTTGGTCAAGAGTAAACTATTTTTAACATTAACAAAAAAGTTTATTTATAACAAAGAAAAGAAACGCAGATTTGTACTCTTTTAAGTGTGTAATGTAATTAAGGGAAATAATGTCAAGCGCTTTCGGCTGATTAATCAGCCATCTTCGGGACAACTAAAATAAACCTGAAGTAAAGTTAACAAAGTAATTAATAATGAGAAATTCTTACAAGTCAAAATTTTTCAAATAAAGTAGAGTAAAAAAGGGGGAAAATAAATCATACTAAACATATTCTTTAAAAACCGCAAAAATACAACCAATTAAGTAATGCCATATGTCGGGCCATGGCTTCAATGTTACCCTCTTAGGGGGAGAACATTGAGAGTTAAGATAAGATATCTTATACCATACAACGTGGATGAAGTGAGGTTAAATTCAGGATAGATGTAAAATAGAAAGAAGAAGAAGGATGGTGTATTATGGTGTATATACAACGTGGATGAAGTGAGGTTAAATTCATGATAGATGTAAAATAGAAACAAGAAGAAGGATGGTGTATTATAAGATATCTTATACCATACAACGTGGATGAAGTGAGGTTAAATTCATGATAGATGTAAAATAGAAAGAAGAAGAAGGATGGTGTATTATGGTGTATATACAAAGTGGATGAAGTGAGGTTAAATTCATGATAGGTTTAAAATAGGAAGAAGAAGAAGGATGTTGTATTATAAGATATCTTATAATACACCATCCTTCTTCTTCTTTCTATTTTACATCTATCATGAATTTAACCTCACTTCATCCACGTACAATAAGACGCGTCGTAATTTTTATAAAAAAAAAAATTTTTTACTTCTTAACTCTCAATGTTCTCCCCTAAGAGGGTAACATTGAAGCCATGGCCCGACATATGGCATTACTTAATTGGTTGTATTTTTGCGGTTTTTAAAGAATATGTTTAGTCTGATTTATTTTCCCCCTTTTTTACTCTTCTTTATTTGAAAAATTTTGACTTGTAAATATTTTTCATTATTGTTAATTATTTTGTTAACTTTACTTCATGTTTATTTTAGTTCTCCCGAAGATGGCGGATTAATCAGCCGAAAGCGCTTGACATTATTTCCCTTAATTACATTACACACTTAAAATAGTACAAATCTGCCTTTCTTTTCTTCATTACCAAGTGTGTACACACCTAACTAGTAACGTTTGGTTACCTTCATTATTTATAACAGTTTTGTCGAATGGTCGGAAAATGAATAGGGAAGTGAAGAAAAAGAGGGAAAAATTGATATAGAAGCAGGGAAAATGAAGAAAAAGAATTCTCAAAGAATCGGCGAAATGTTGGTCGAAGTCTTAAAATAAAAAAGACAAAAAATTAAATGACAGCGACGGTTCGACATGCGCAAATTAGAAAACAGGCGAGAAGTTACACTTTAGTGACACAGTTCTCCGGTAATTTACCAAGAGAAGTAAGTTAGAGAATACACTATTCAGGTTTTCACGAGAATTCCGCATACTACTCTTAGCGAAAAAATACCGAAAAATCGACTTTACACCCCTCCCCCCATATCTAAAAAATTATTAATTTTCTGACTTTGTGACAATGAGAACTTTTGATCAGGAGATCAAAAGGAATAACATATATCGATTCCAGCGAAATCCTTTATAAAACATTTCTCTCATTTTTGATGATTCTTCCCCATGTACATTAGTTTCTCTTAAATGAAATCCTCGGATACTAAATTTTGGCTTTAATATTTTGTTTAATTAACTTCTTACTCTAAGCCTTCTCCCTCTTCATACTTTATTCATAATAAAATTTAAATTTATATTCTATGAGCTTTAATTATTGACAATATTACGAGGGATTAATTTAATATTCATTAAACCGCTTTTAATTAGTAATTGTAAGCAATTATTTCATAAAAAGTCACATTTTGCTGTTAATTGTCTACTTCATCAACATCAATTAGATTATCGATATTCAAACGAGATTATTAAATAGCCATATATTTATTATTACAAGTAACGACTTACATAACGTAATCTTGTTTTATAAAAGTTAATAATTTATTAATCGACTAGTCAACAAAATTGCGTAAATATACACACATAAAAATAATTTATTGATTTTAAGAAATATATTTAATTTCTATCATAGATGATCACCTAGCAACGCCCTTTTCCTAATTATAACTATCTTTGTCACGAAATACCGGCGGAATCAAACCCCTTGATCAGTAAATAAAAATAAACAAATCATTAAAATAATTAGCCTTCTGAATAACAGTTTCTTTCTCACAAACAGTATAAGAAAAATAAGTTCTATCAGACACTTCTAACAATGGGTGCAAAGAATGGTTGGTTACCCATGCTATCATGGTTGGTTGAGCATAACTCCAAGTAGAGAGAAGCTCCTAAAATTCCCCTATTTTCTATTCTCGAGTTGTACAGGGAAAACTGAAAATGATATTTTGGGTAAAAAAATATCAAAAAATGGAAAGGTAATATCTAAAAGGTTTTTTTTTTAATACGGACCTACCTTTTTACTACAAAAATTTATAATCGGTTAAAATTCAAATTCAGTTATATCATTTTAACGACATTTTATCAGAAATAACTATCATCATCACAAACAATAATTTTTAATTACGGTCCTTTATTAATTCTTTTATAAATTCGTTTTGATTTCAACAAAACCAATATAACAATAGGCATACTGCATACTTCGACATTACCTAACAATTTCGATAAAAAAGATAATGCAACATAACGAAAATTGCAGATTTCAAATCTCGGAATAAATTTTTATTACACATTGTTTTCATAATTTTCAAATAATATGTGAAGAAAATATTTTTCCAAACGATTAGACGATTATTTTTTTGCTACTAATACTTTGATATATTTCTTTAATTCGCTTGTAACGCTCTTTGCGTCGTCAAGCGATCTTTTGGCGCCTTGGTCCAGGTTTCGGATTGCCTCGGGCGCCCCCTTCCGTTTATAGTGTGAAGACCACTTGCACGGGCAGCTTCAGTGGAGAAAAGATAGTAAAGGTGTCGTTACGTTATCGACGACCAAATCACTGGCGGCCAGAATTTGCTATGGAGATAAAATAAATAAAACCTTTATTGTAACGATGAAGGATGGATGATACCAAACCAAATCTGACAAAAAAGAAAGGTGTGTAACTTCGGTTTTTAGCATCGGTGCCGATTCACGTTGGATTTGAATCGCTGAAGATGTTTATTATTATTATTAATTTGAGCTTTTGAATTAATTCAAAATAAAAAAATGAATTGGGTTTCGGAATTAATTTCCTTAAAGTAATTATGTCAGATTCTAATCATTTTTTAATAAAGAGAATAAATATTTTTGCCGTTAAACTTTTAGACGTCTAGTAACATAATAATTTGGAATTATCTTGTCTAACTGAACGAAATCAAGTTTATTAATTAATATATGAATCTAATGAATTGAAAGTTCACACAATGTGATAAATCATAATTTACCTAGTAATTAGAGAAATGCTAATTGTGGGAAATTAAAATAAATTACAAAGTGTCCGGTGTAATTATAGATAAGATCTTAATATTTGATAATTTGAAAATGATCTAAAAGTGATAATAAACAATATACTACGTTTGGTTTTTAATTTAACAAAATAATGTCACGGCCAGTGTGAAAAGAAATTAAACGATGAAATTACAAATAAAAATCATAGTATCACTTTAACGTATAAAGTAACTAAATATTTTAAAAGTTGTTAAGAAAAAATTGTTTTATATAAAATAATTTATTCAAACAGAATAAATTCAAAATCGTTAAAAACCCCTAAAATGATATTAATCTTTGATATATTTTTACTTTCCCGCTACTTATACCATATTAACTGTAGAAATTTATTTTCGTAACTTGAAATTTTCAAAAACACTTGTTCTATGTTCGAGCGTCATTTTGATGAGTGTTATCAGTTTTTTCGGTATTTTGAGGTCATTCATAATATTATACAGGTGGTTTTTTTAACAGTGTCATAAGCCTTTTGAAAGTTAATAAAAATTGCATATATTAGTTCAGCGTTCTTGAGTTGTCACTAAAATAATATAAGAAGTTTTTTCATTATACCATCTCTCTCAGTGACATTCATATATGAGACTTGTATTCACAAAAGTTTGTTATTAATAAGTCAATTATTTCTTATCTCAACAGTCTTCGTACGAACTCCCGGTACGTATGTTTTTTCTTGATTCGTATATGATTAGCATTGTCATAGTTTCCTTAAATTTTTTAATATATACTTATTAAATATCAGTATATGTCATTACTCCTTTCTTATCAAAAGTTAGATCTATTTGAAAGAAATTCTAAAGAAAATGCCTGGAAAAACAGTAACTAAAGAAAGTACTACGATAACAGGAATGAATTGTAATACCTGGCCAGTCGCATAATGTACGCAAAAGAAAGACTGATGATATAAGTCATGTTATATTTGTGTACAACTCGCAACAGTACCTACTGAGGAACCCCGTCACTGATATTGCATTTCTGTCTACGTCTTTCGTATGAATGTGTGTCGTAAAACTCAAGAATTGGGAACACTTAACTTCCAACGCTAAAAATAATAGAAAAAAGTCTTAGATATAATGAACTTTTACTGCAACATAAACTTTGCTTATCTATCTACCTATTAGTGACAAAAATATGCTTCAAAATCAACGTTTTATTAGAAATATAAACGAAAACGAAAAACGTTGCTGTTACTTTTTAGCCGATACCCTATGGGGTAATTAAGACCGAAATTGGGAACGATAAAAATAAATCTTTAAAATAAACTACAATTTCTTTGTGTGGCACATATCACACACGCGACCTTTACTAGTCTCGCCGGCAGTACATTTTTCGTGTGCCCAGAGTTTACAATTGATGCACATGATCCAATCTTATATCAGTGAGGATTCATACTTTTCGTTGCACATTGTACAGTGAAACACCTCTTGGTTTTCATTTTATTGTAAAGCCTTCTTCACATTTCTGACTTCATTACCCATTTCTTTTTTTTTTAGATGGAACTTTTTCTTTTTTAGCTTTCCTCTCATTTTGTCTTTTCTGTTTTTCTTCTAGTTGAATTTTTATTGGTGTGGTAGATAGATCTGAAAATGCCTATTATTCTGTTGATTAAAAGTGGTTCCTGTTTTAGGAATGACAGACTCATTGATAATTTCGGCAAGAGACACAAAAGTGGATGGAGGTGGTGCATGTTTGACTCTGGTTGACAGAGTTAACAAACTGTGCTCATTGAATTTGACTGGTGTGGGATTGATCAAATACTGTATTTTCAAAGCTGTCTTTTCCAGGATCAATAGGATGAATTCCAGCGGCTCTAGTACCACTTACAGCTTTGTTTATGCTAGCTGTTTTGTTATACGCCTTTGTAAAAAGTTCTCCAATATCATATTGGCTGATTCGTTTGCCAGGATTGTTTGACCATGTAGAGCTCACATTCTTTATTGTATGCCATCTTCACAGTGATTATCAAATATTAATAATACTGGTTCTTTGCCAGGTTTCACAAAAGAAATGAAGTGTCGCAAGTAGTCAAGAAATATGTACTCATTTATCCGACTGAAACCAGAAATCGTGGCAATCATGTCGCTGTTACAGCCTTTAACTAAAACAGTCCGTTTATTCTTTTTTTAAGATAAACAAAGGAGGTACATATATTCCACTCGTGCTGATGGCACAAACTACTATTGTTGTGACACCGCGTTCTTCGTTTGTTGCTTTTGCAATCTGTTTTAAACCTTTTTGAGTAAAAATTTTGTAATTTTTTTTAACTGTGCTAATGCCGGTTTTATCAACATTGATGACGATGATCATGTATATTGTGTTTTGTTTGGATCGGTTTTAGTTGATCAAAAAACAGATTTTTTTCTTCGGTGGCATTAAAATCTGTTATTCAATTGAATGAAGAAGCTTCTGGAATCCATAATCTGATGGAAGGATGCGGAGACATAAAACCATAGTAATAGTCTTTACCTGCCAGTTGGTTTTTTTTGTTAAAACGGTGTTTCAGGTTGATAGCTTCAGAAAATCGAAAAGCGATGCTACCAAATCCATCTTGTGTTATAGACTTGCAGCAATCAAGTTGTTTTTGGTATTGGATATTTGCTAGCAGCTTTGCCCAATCTGAGCTTTTTACTTTATTCTTCGATTGCATCGCGAAGATCTTCAATTTGATATTTTGGTTCAGTCTCTCTTATGTAATTTTGAGGCATCTAAAACAATTTGTAACGGTAAAACATTTTAAACAATCGACTAGCAGCACTAGGGGTACTTAAGAGCACAAGGGGTAATTGGGAACGTTGCCAGTTACCCGCCTGAGGCCGTTCCACATTGTAGTCAAGTAGTCAATAGAAATAAAAATGACCGCCATTATCAACAGGATTTTTCCTGAACTTTAAATCACATGGGGTTTGAAAACAGATATTATGTCCATAATAATGAAATATGGTATCTTTGAACTGACAAATATAAAATTACATCTATTATAATACACGACAAAAATATAACAGAAATGCAAAAAAATTGTTCCACTTACCGTACTTGGCGGCTGGATACGTCTGTTAAACAGGTGCGGGGTAGTCATAGGTAACACTGTGCTGAATGACACTTTTGTGTTGACACCTTTAGGTGTATCGCCAGTATTGAACGTGACACAGTGGCACGTAGTAATACACAATTCGGCGGGCGGCGGGAATCGAGGGTCCGCAAGCGGTGTGGGCGTGTACCACTACTTGTACTTGTATCAGTATCAAAGAGCATGAGCTGTGGAAATCCCTGAATCGGCATTCAATAGTGTGTTGTCTGAGAGTTTGCTTGCATTTACTAAGTTTAACATCGCTGTTTTTAAATAAATACTTTTTAGTGTTTCAATTAACATTTAATACTACTGTATAAATGGTTAAAAAAGTAAAATACATTTAGATCAAAAACATCATTTTTTATTTTTGAATATTGTGAGGGTCTGCCAACATCGTACTGTTTATAACTGGCAGATGCTGGTCTGGTACAGTAGATCGACCTAACCCCAATATTCCTGGGTTGAGCGAATGACAATGATATACGGTACAGCGCAACATGACACAATTGTGCTGATACAGTGTGTTGATACATCAAACAGTGTTAGTGTTGTAACAACAACAGAAAATTGTGGGTGTTATCCATGACTAGTGGAGTGGGGGAAGTATTACTTATGTAGCTGTTCCAACTACCCGCCGTTCTCAATTCGCCCACTACCCCATATTTCGTATTCGTATCTCATTTTTTGAGTTTCCTTCAGAGTGAAAATATGCAAACAATTCTTCTCCATATCCCTTTACCTTTTTTTCTATACTCTTTGCCATTATTTTGTATACGATATACATTCATGTTTTTTCCACTTTTTTATAAATTAGTACCGTTATTGCCATTCCCACTCTTCTGGCATTTTCTCTTGTTCCCATATGTTAGTTGTTAGCTGGTAGATTTTTATTATTAATGCATCTCCGCTCTATTTGATATGGTTCTTACTCGATTTCGTCTTCTTCAGGGGACTTGCCGTTTTCTTGGTTGCTGTATTATCTCTTGTCTCGTTGGTGACCGTATTTCTTCGTTATTTTGCAAATTTCGAGATGTAATTGTTTTCATTTGCTCGTCCTCATTTTCTGTATTTAATATGTCTTTAAAATATTCTTTATTTTCGTCTATACCTACCTGTAACATTTTCTGTTTGGCTTGTTTAATCTTTCTTATTTCTTATTTACACTCTGCATCGAAGCATTTGTCTCTTTTCATCTTTTTTTGTTTTCTGTGGAATTATTTTTTATCGTTTTCTTTACAGTTTCCTCTATTTGTTTCCTTTCCTCATTTTCATTCTGGTTCTGTTCTTTTACTAGACTCCTGATTTATTTCAGGTATTTTCTTGCATTGTTTTATTTTCTAACCAGATTTTTTTATGGATTTCTTTATGTTCCAATTTTGGGCTAGCTAGAACAGCTATTCTGAAAATAAAATTCTAATCAAAAAGTGACTACTTTGTATGTTTTTAAATAATATACCGAATTTTAGGTGCAAGTATATAAAGATTTATTGTTGTTAATTGCATATTTTATTAAACATAATTTTTGTGTCATTCTCTATAGTAATTTGAGAAAATGTCCGTGAGAAAAGATCTGTTATTTGATCCAACATTCTTTGGTTCGTGAGAAAAATTTTCTTTATCTGAACTATCGTCTTCTGTTTGCAAAATTATTAATTCTGCGCACATTTAGTAAATATTTAACTGTACTTTTTGCACTGTTATGTTTTATCAGATTATTAAAATGGTCTGTTTATTTTTCAGGTGAGTTTGTTGATAACATCGAAGTAAATTTCAAGACTTCATTGTACTGGTAAGAGAAAATGGTGTATATTTATTTATAATTATTTAAAAAATATATTAACTTTTAATGTTTATTGGAGAGCAAAAGATAAATACCGATAGAAGTCTTATATTTTGTTGGTTTTCTTTTACTGCAATGATTTTTTTTAAAAATTGACACCAGACAAAATTATGTAAAAACTGATCATCAAATTTACAAAAAATTTCTAGAGGTATTCCACAGAGTTCAATCCTTGGATTAGGTTATTTTTAGCATTTATATTAACTTCATATTTGATCAATCTTTTAATTTTCTTTTGCGAATCCACTTTATTTAGTATTTCAAAAAAGCTGTATTTACGTAAAATATTTTAATTTTTAAATATTTTCATAGTGATTTTTGTTAGAAAAGCTGTATTTACGTAAAATATTTTAATTTTTAAATAGCTGTTAATACAATAAAAAAATAAAATAAGTACCGATCGTCGATATTTCGCAATCAAAAGATATACAACGACATTGAGACTAACTAACCGTGGAAGTAATACAGGTTTAAAAACCACCAAGAACGATATTATCGGCGTAGGTGCAAGTGTTATTTAAAGTTACGAGGTGAAATAAATGACAGCTTTAAATTATTGCCATTGTAATAATTGCAACTTAAATGGAAATAACTGAATAACCGTCCATTCTGTCAGAAAATAAAATACGAATAAATGGAAAATATCGATTGTGTTTTATGATGCTAAAAAAACTATTTTAAATGTTCAATAAATCTATATACAGGGTTTTGGCATCTCGAGAGAAAAACTTATTTTTTCTGCAGCCTTCAAGTAAATCGAACTATCCCTATGATTTATTAGAGCGAAAATACAACTTTACTTTCGGAACAAAGTTTTGGACTTTCGAGACAATGACTTTAGAGACAATTTTTAAAATCACGTAAGCGATTTTAGGAAGAAATTTGACTTGATTTATATTTTAAAAATACTTGCCAAAAAATTGTATATTACTAATATTACTTTAAAGTTTAATAATCAGCTGCAGAATTGTACGTAACACGATCCGAAAGTGATTTTACGGGACTCGCGGCTTACAGGACTCACCTATGGTTCGTCCTGGAATGTGCCTACTTATCCCGTAAAATATCACTTTCGGAACGTTACGTAAATAACTATTTATTGATATATCTACATATGATATTTTATATTATTGGCTGTTTGACCCTAAATATTTCCCTAAAACTAACTATTTAAATCTGAGAATAATTATTTTGGTACAGGGACGTACCTGCATTTAAACTCTCGGTAAAAATACAGGGGTGTGTTTTTTTACGTAATTTATTTATTTTTGTTTTGCATAAAACAACTCGAAATCATACCACAATAAAGTTATTTAATACAATCATTAATACCATCATCAGGCCTATAAGCAAACAAAGACATTGTGAAGAAACATCATTTTATTATTCATGTTTCTTCACTGATGATCGTCTTGTAGACCGAAACATGTCGCTCTTTTGACTTTGTCTTTATATTAAAGAATTTTATTGTGGTATGACTTTTAGTTGTTTTATTCATTATTCAAAACTATACCACATTTGAGTATGGATAATATTTTATTTTTGTTTTGTTTTCATAGTTTTTCTATTGATTTTGGAGTTAAAAAAAAGATTGACTGAACAATGCAAACCAGTCACTATTTAATGTATTTCTAGGATCCTTTCATTTTCCTATTATCCCCCTCGCGGAGATGGATCCTACCTTACCGAGTAAGGTCTCCAAATTTGACAAATTCAAATTATTCCTTGTTGGGTTTATCAAAAATCCTAAATTTTTTTCTATGACACACTCCTCTCCTTAGTACAGTTCCCCTAGGACAAAACCTCACTTAGCATTGTTTTACTACTCGTAAATTAGTTCATGAACAATTTATTAATATTCGTGTTATTAAAAAAACTTTAATATAAAATTTCTTAGTTTCTGAAAATAATGAATAAAAACTGTTATTGAAATGATTGATATAAGATTTTTAAATAATCAACTGATACAGTGTCTTTGATTTGTCTAATTTTACATAAAATACCTGCATCTTATTTTTTTATATTATATGTTCTCAGTGGCGGACTTACCTATGGCGCCGCTTCTAGACACGATTCGGCCGGCTGCCCTTTACGTTTCGCTAATAAAGGACAGGTCTCAAAGTAATAGGCAATTTTAATTTTCCGCCATTGACACGCTATACTGTAAGTGCCAATGTTCCTACAATTTTACCGGTAAAAAACAAAAAATCGGTTGTCGCCCCAAAACTTTCCTGACGAGTATCTACGAATACTTTTTCAGTTATTTATTGTTTCAAATTTTGACATTTTTTATTTTTGACAGGTGGCAGTTGGAGAAATACTTTTGACTGTCCTGAATAGAGTTGTTCAAGGGCTTTCAAATGATATATTGCATGTCCAATTCCGTGACATATTGCATCTGTCATTTTTTGGTAGTGACACTCACGTTTGACAGATGTCATACAGAAACTAATGAGTTCTTCCAACGGGTAACCCAAACCCATACCAAATTTCAGCTCAATCGGATTAATACCTTTTCAGATATTTAATGCTGAAATTTCAAATTTGACTTTATTTTTTATTTTTGACACGTGACAGTTAGAGAAATAATTTTGTCTATTCTGAATAGAGTTTTTCAAGGGCTTTCAAATGGCAAATCGCGTGTCAAATTCCTTGAGATATTGCATCTGTCATTTTTTGATAGTGACACTTCCGTTAAACAGATGTCGTATACAAAAACCCGACGGGTAACCCAAACCCCTATACCAAATTTCAGCTCAATCGGATTAAACGTGTGGCCTCTATCGTGGAATAATACACACATACACAGACAGACAGACAGACTTCCATCTGGAAATGGTCTCAGGGGACCCGAAAATGGATATTTCCGTTTTTATCTCGAAATTTTTTTTAGCTCGTTCACAATACTTTGCCTTCTAGGAAAAGTAAAAAAAACATTTTCCGAAAAAAACTTATTTTGGTTACCGCCGTGCCGCCCCTCAAAGGCTGTGTCCCTAGGCACGTGCCTAGTGTGCCTAATGGTAAGTCTGCCACTGTATGTTGTATGATTTGATTCTGCGAATATTCACATGAAATTTTATTATTCATTTTTCTAAGAAATTTTGATAATATTACGCAAAGTCGAGCTTTCGCAATCGCATTATATCTTTAGCCTTTCCCGAATGTAAGGTATTGATCTAGCTGTAAATCAGTAGGGCCGTACATACAAAAACTTAATAATATAAAGGTAAAGTTTGTTCATAGTGCCCCCTGACCCCTACGTCATCACTAGGGCTTGTCATAGTAGCATGTGTAAACCAGTTGAGACAGACAATTTGCATCTAAAGTGAATGTCTTAAATAACTTAAAAAATCAGATTAAATTTTATGTCAGTTTTGATTTTGACACATTCCACATTTACGTATTTAAAAAAATGTCGAGATATTGTGAGAAACAACAACAGTTTATATTGAAATTAGTTGATTTTTACGAACAGGAAAAATGCCGGAAAGACTCTTTTGCCCTTCAGTGCAGTTTGTGAGGTAAGGAGAAAAATACGTAGCATTAAAATCGTAAATAGTAGAAGAAAGCAATGATAAGAAAATTTAAGTATAAAAAGGCCAGATCATGTCAGATGTCATATCTAAGATAATCAGTCCTGGTTGAATTATTGTTTGTCAATTTAAAATAAAATTTATTCAAGTGGTAAAAAAAATTGTGAGATTTATCAATATTATTTAGTTTTGAAAGAATTGTCGTTGCAAATTTTAAATTGTCAAAGTAAAGAATTTATTAAGAAATAGTTACTATAATAGACGAGGAAAGTGTGTCGCCACAAATGTTGTTCTTGTCAAAAACTGTCTCCAAACAAAAAATTTGAGGTTAGGTTCTCTGTTGATGCTTTGCTTATTAGTTAATAACTATACAAATTAAAGCAGATAATACCTTTAACACAAATATTTAATCTTCTACCCAAAAACCTCAACGAAATCAATAACTGTTCTATTTCGACCATGTTCCTGAATTAAAACGCCTTATGTTCCCGAATCATGTTCTTTCTAACAAATTTGCATTGTGAATCATCCCCACTCCACTCGTAACTTTGGATTGTCATCCGTAATACCTTTTCCCCCCTGGAACATTGAAAATGTATGATTGACTGATCCAATTCAATGTTTTCAAACCTTAAAAAAAATAGACAGAGGACAATTAATTAAGCGACGAAGATTATGAACGTGCCATCACAGGTGATTATTGAATTATTTTATTAAACTAGTAGTTTTTGTTGCAACTCAAAAAATAACATTGCTGTATGTTTTTTTATTTAGATTTTTATGCTCAAGAATTAGTGGATTATCCTAACACTATTTTTTCTCCTTCCACATCTACACAGAATACATCTAATTTAGAAAAATCAAAGGGAAAAGAGGATGAAGGTGTCACTAGCTTTTACATTAATAAACATTCCTTTGGAATTAACTATCCCTTGTAAAAATATGCTTTTCTGTTAAAAAAAACTTCTTGAGTTTTTTTGGGTTGGCAAATTTCCAAATGAGTATCATTAATTGCTCAAATTATATGTCGTAAACCGTTTTTTGTCTAAAATGTCTAAAAACCAGACAAACTGATTTGAGTTTTGTTTGAAGTCAGTTTTTGACAAGAATGACAATTATGACGTCATTAGTTTCCTCGCCTATTTTGAATATTATATTAAATGTTAGAGAAAAAAAAGGAATAAAAAAATGTTTATGTTAAAATATAAAAAAATAGAAATTATAATACTGAAAAATTAATTAGAAGATAGAAAAGATAAAGGCAGGTAAGACAGACAGGTAAAGTAAGAAAAGGTTGAGACAGGGACAGAATTTCGATAACCGAAGATTTAAACTATGTTATCAGAAGGTGAAATATGAAACTAGAAATGGAATGAGTGGAAATATGTAATTTGATGAAATGTGAAGCCCGGAAGAAACATTAAAATTAATAAAATCGTATTTTTTTTTACTAAATTTTCTAAATTTATAATATACTGAACCTAGCCCAGCCCGGATTGCGAATCTTAGAAAGGACATCTGATTTACCGATAGGTCCGTATCAATGATTTATCATATCTATTATCGGTTTTTAAGATTTTCGACGTATTTAGTATTTATTAAATTATTTTTCATATATAAATTAGAATATATAAATAAGTTTCTGTTGAGGAACATAACAGATAAAAAAAGCATTTATCTTTTCGGTTCACACAATTATTCATCGTTACGGAAGAAAAACCATAACATTTGTCAATAGAATGTCTGACTAAATTTATTTCCGACATACCCCAATTGTTTGAAAGTAGGTTTTTTTGTGACGTAGAGGTCAGGGGTAACTGAAGAAACTATATCTCTGATATCCTACACAACAGCAGTATTGACAGTAAAGCATAGAGAGACATTAAAAGTCTAATCACATTTACTGTATTTAAAGTAGAGAAACTTATTATTACATTACTGTTAAATCTTTAAGTGGCAGGTCTATATTTTGGGCCATACTATATAAAGTACAGATGATAGTTACTACATTATTCATTACTAGTCGACAAGCAATTATTATTGTCTAAATTTGGAAGAGATTGAATAATTTATACATAAAGTAACGCAAAAAACCATTTCTTGAAATAAGGCATATATTTTACTATCCCACCTTATATAGATTTTATGAAAAGTAGAACTTTTAAACGGTATTATTAACAAAGGAATTTTATGATAAACATTAAAAATAATTAAAAACTTTACAAGAAAAATTATAAGAGAATAAGATTCATTTATATTGCTTTGTTCTCCTTTTTAATCATTATAAGCATTGTTTTATAATTAAAACCGTTAAAAAATTAAAAAATTCTTTGTCTCAGTTCAGTTTCTATTACTTTTTATTTTCTTTTAAGTGTGTTGTGTTCTTTAGAATATTAGGGGAGCGTGCAGTTTGGTTTTTTCTAAAAATTTTGACCAACAATTTGTTGAATACGATTTAGCAATTACTTTCTTAAGAGGACCGCGCACCACCTAACCTAACTATTTTTTTTGGAGTGGGACACCGCATGGAACCCGCTGCTGAGTCAACGCGGCTGTCCTGTCGTCCATCTCCTTAAGTATCCTTTAGTTGTCTTTCATCTTTTTCTTTTATTGTCATTATACTGTTTATGCAGTCATTTAATTTTCTCCAGACGCCTGTTACCATTAATTCCGTTAAGTTTGGGGGGGGGGGGTTGATTTGCTCCCCTATGTTGAAGCTTAAATTTGCTCTTTTCCTTAACTACCTTATACTTTCGGGTGTGTTTGGCATCATACTTTTTTCCGCAGTATACACAGTTGTCCATCATTCTATTTATCCTTATTGTATACGTACGGAAGGGACCGTGACCGGATAGAATTTGGGTAAGTTGATAATTTACCTGTCAAAGTCAAATCTGGGATGAGGGTCTTTGTCTATTGTTCGGTTTATACAGTGTGTCCGTAAAGTATGGAACAAATTCATTTTTAGCTAAACAGGCCATTTTAAGAAATAATCCTGAAACACGTCGATTTTTGATTTTAATTTACCGTATTTTAAAATAATAATCTAATATACGGGGTGAATTACATTTTGTTCTTATGCCATCAATTAGAACTCAAAAACTTAAGATAGGGAAATGTAAGCCGTTTTATCCGATTTCATGTCGTTTGGCCGGAACAATCACTTAAATTTGAAAAAATGCGATTTTCAATTGTCTATAACTTTAAAACTATTTACTTTAGAATATAAGTGTAATAGGATTTTGAAATCAGCTTCACGGGACGAGTCTAAAAATATAGGGTGTTCCATTTAAAAAAAATGACGGTGACTTCATTACTCGAAAGTAATTCACCCTGTATATTAGATTATTATTTTAAAATACGGTAAATAAAAATCAAAAATTGACATGTTTCAGGATTATTTCTTAAAGTGGCCTGTTTATCTAAAAATGAATTTGTTCCATACTTTACGGACACACTGTATATGCGTTTCCCAGCTGCTGCTATTTTCTCATGGTTGTTCCTCTCAGCGGTTTTCTGTGACTTCACAAATGGTGCAGCCTCTCCTCCGCGAAAAGGTGCATAGGTATCTTGCGGGAGATAACTCAAACGGCCTCCAATGACATAGTGCAATACGCGCTTGCTATTGTTAGAGTAGAGCTACTTTTCTTTTATTTGGACTCTTTCCATCATATTCCTATATCTGGCTATTTTCATTGCGTCTGCCCATATCAGATCCCCGTATAGGAGAATCGAGTGGGCTTCGAAACATATTACCTCTCTACTTGACCGTCGTTGAAGGGGTGATTGTTTTATCGTTAGGCTTAAATCTGAAGGTGGCTCTATTTTCCCGCCAACCGTGACCTTTTAGTATTATGGCCTCTGTTATCTCTGGCAGTCTTCATATCCACTGGTCTACCCTTTTGATCGTCAAGTTGGCGGTATCTTTTAGGTCTTCTTTGTTCTGTTCGAAGACTAGTAGTGCAAGGTCATTTACAAACGCGATGGTGTTAACATTCCGTCCCTTGTTACCTCATGTTTTCTATCTGTTGTTATTTGGATATATCTCTTTGTCAGATAACTCTTTATTATATTTATTAAGTAATCGAAAATTCTCTCTAGTTTTTTGATAATAATGGGCCACGTGGCTGTATTGAAGTCATTCTTTACGTCCAGGAGAATCAGTGTTAGCCACCTCCTGCTCTGGTTTCTCCTTGCTTCCTTAATCACTTCTGCTGCCTGAATGGTGCTTTTGTCTTTGCGAAAACCGAATGGGTTTGGGTAAATGCCCATTTTTCCAGCTTTTGCTCCAATCTCCTTTTTGGCGTATTTGACGCATCGATGAACTGTCCTCGTCTTCCATATATCTGGACATTTTTGTTTAGTAAGTTGTTTGTTAAGGATTTTCAACATGGTGTTTGGAGAGCTCATGCATATAGTTTTGATCGCCTTCTGCGGGGATGCCATCCGGTCCGCGATATTTACCATTTTTGAGGTTACCTACTGCCTCCTCTAGTTCGTTCAATGTGACCTTGGTCCGCCATTCAATTGGACACTTCATTTAAGGTCGTATTCGCAGAGTGCATTAGTTCTTTCTTAATGTTCGCTTCTACTAGTATTGCTAGATTGTCTGGATATACCACATCAAGTAGTCTGATATCTCTTAAGAGCGGGCCTGTGCTACTATTTTCAAATATATCCAAAGTTTATATTTCTATTAATAATAAGAATAACAAAAATATGCCACAGACGCGCTCTGAAAAATTGAATACATAGTATATTGGTGTAAACCGCAGCATCCTACCTTTAATATTAAGGGAGCGCCTGTCGTCCAGTCACAAGATATCACATGATATTTGCGCCTCTTAAGTGGAACTATTACAAAGTAACTATTTTTTACGTTTCAGGAAACTGCCTTCTATCAATTACTTCAGAAATGATGATTATCAACAAAAAATATTTTGTTAGTTTTGAATCTAAGAAACCAACTGTTACTCTCAGTTGTAAAAAAACGCTATTCATTAAATATTTAGGTTAATAAAAGCTGATTAAGTAGGTGAAAAAACAAAACACAATCGCCTATAATGAATAATTAAAGTTGAAAGGCCTGAGGAGGATACACCTCAACAACAGCCGATATTTCAATCAAACCGAAAGGTATGAAGAAAAAATTATTAACGACTATAATAAATAAATTGATCTGAACTTATTGCTAGATCACAGGACGCGGTGCTGGAACCGCGTACGGCCTCTCCCATATTATGAATAAAGGCAGAGCCGGCTATGACTGATAGAAAAAAATATGTACTTTGTAATTTTTTTAAAGTTTTCTAGTTAATTAGTTTATAACTTTTGATACTTAGCGGTGTTTTCATACTCCTTATTTGTACACTAAGAAAAATACTTACCAGAAAAAAATTCTTGAATAATTTCTATCTGTGATGTCCCACTTTTTACACAAAAAAATCATCCGTGCTTTTTTATGGAAATATTTATTAATTTATTTAAATTTTCATATTAAAAATTTAATTGAATTTTTTGGTGATTTTATTACCATTTTTTGACATTTTTATAAACGTTTTTTCTGTCTTTATTCATACACTAAAAAATAGTATTTTTTACAACAAGAGATGAAAATATTGGTTTTTACGAACTGCACGAACGAAAAATACGTATTTCATCTCGAGTATGAAATGTTATTTTTTCTATGATATATTTTGTTTATAAAATACTGAATTACAATTTTCAGAACTACATTTATTTATAACAAACTTTCATGTAGAGTAGTCTGTGGAAAAATGATCATTTTGATACATAGGAGTAGATTATATCGAATCAATAATTTACAATAATTTTACAAGATTCGATATTTAAAAAAAAAATTGAATTTGCACTAATAAAAGACATTTATTTTGCAACGCTCTTCGTGTCGTCAAGCGGTCTGTTGGTGCCTTAGTCCAGGTCTCGGATTGTCTGGGGCGCTACCTTCCGTTTATTGTGTGAAGGTCAGTTGCACAGGCAGCATCAGTAGAGAAGAATACTCCAGAGGTCGTTATGGCATCGACCAAATCGCTGGCGAGCAGAAAGGCGCTCTTTACTTGCCCTACTGGGTTGAGTACCTGAATATTGGCTGCTGGTATCGAGGTATCACAATAAATAAAAATCATTAATTAAAAGAAATAACTGCTTATTAAATACCAATTTCGAAGAAAGGTGGGTAACTTCGGATTTTAGCGTCATTGTCTTTCGCAGTATGCTCGGCTAAAGGTCGCTGAAGTGAATCGTTCTACTCGATGAGAATTTCGGCTTTTAAGAAGTATTATATTCCAAGCTTCTGACCTTTCCCATAATTTTGAGTTGATTCTAATCCAGTGCCGTGTGCAATTTAATTTAAATATTTTAATTATTACGGAAATTAAAGTAACTTCGTTATAATTTCCATCCGACATTTTCTTTTGCTAATAGAGAAAACTTTAGTCCGCGAAGCCAGCCTCGATCACTTTAACCTCGTATAGAAAAAGTAGTGTCAACGAAAAGGATCGACAATATTATTAAAAAATGCCATTTTCATCGGATAGAAAGGATAGCGAAATTAAGGAAATGGAATTTGAATTTTAATTCCTAAAATTTGGTTTTTTTAATATATTTTAATTACGAAAAATCTAATTTAATGTTTTTAAATTTAATTTAATATGTTGTATTTAAAAATATATATTTTTATTAAAAAAACTATGCTGGATAAATCTAATCATCAATAAACTGAAGACAAATAGAACATTTTCATCGACTATTACTACATTTAAAATATTTTACAATCTATCTTCTTCCTAACCTGTTAATTTTTAAATAAATAAAATTCATAGACGTTGCAAAATTTAAATATCCCATATTTCGCTTATTTTTAGTAATTGTAATTCTTAGTGGGTTAACAGCCAAGAATTATAACTTGTTACTATCAGAGTGAACTTGGAAGATAATGTTTGTCGAAGAACCACTCAGTTGTTTGCAGAACTGAGATCGCACCAATAAATGAATAAACTTTATTTTGATTCTGAACAGCTTTTTCTATGCTCATTTGTTCGTATCAAAACTTTTATTATTACATTTAAACAGTTACAAATTTTGATCAAATTTGTTTGGCCCAATAACTGATTTCACTTTGGTTTAAGCTGGCAACAGACTACGTCCGATAATATATAATATATTATAGCTGTGTAATGAAATGTAATGCAGTGGACTAGGATATTATATTTTTATATTAAGTAGGTTGATATATAGTTTGTGTGTATTGGCAGCTTTTTAATAATTTCAAATAACTTGATTATTGATATCTGATTGCTAAATACATTTGACAGCACATCCATGTTTTACATAAAGAAGTTAACACGCACACAATGTTCACATTTCAATTCAAACCGTCCTTAATCCTTAAGTTTACCTCATGTATAGTTTGTATTTCATGTTCAACTAAGGACACCTTCAAGAATCCTTAAGTGTAAGGTACCCTGGTAGGTGACTTGAGCACTCCTTACCATCATTCTTAGGTTATTATTATGAATAATTGCATCACTGACATTGACAGTGTTTATTAAAAGTTATTATAATTTTTATATAAGTACTATGGATTATAATGATTTTATTGAATTGATTGATGTCTTGGAGGAAAATGTAGTAGAGCTGATTCCAAAAAGATGTATAAGAGACGCGGAAAACCATTTGTTACGATTTCTTGTGCCACCCTGTATTTTCATTCTTCGTCTACTCTGTATATTTTATAGTTTCATGTTCGCTTGAATTTCCCTTTCCTATTTATCCGCGTCATGTCCCCTCTCTCGGCATTTTTATATAAATTATCGTCCCGTGTTAAGAACCTGGCTTTTTATTTTATTTAATATCTATTTAAGATCAGAAATAGATTTTTCCTATGATCACTACCCAAAGTAGGCTTTTGCACACTCAAATCTAACCGCAAAGTTGATGTTTTCCGTGATCTGTAATAATTTGACATTATTGTCGCTCTAGCGCGTACTTTTCCGCTCGCCTGTTTTCATTTACAATAAACTAAAGGTAGTAAATAATAGGTATATTAAAACAAAATGTAGGACAGTCTGAATATTTTAGTTGAAATATTAATATTTGAAGATGTTTCGAACGAAATTAAACTTTATTTTATAAAATTTATCTAGTAAAAATATAACAGTCAGAAGGTACACCTAGATATACCTGGGTACACCTATATGCAATAGTGATTGCATATTTAAGTAACTACTTACTATTTTGTGCAAATAGTAGACTATGAAATTAATGAAATGTCATTATGTCATTTATAGTTTATGAAAAGTGTATTTTCATGTTTTTTTTTTTTAAATTATTTGTCTAAAAATAATGTGATCGTAGAAAAAATCTTGTGTCCAATTCGAGCAGAAAGTGCTTTGCCGCTTTCGGCAGATTGCTCCGCTACGCGTCGCGCGGGCAACTCTCTGCCTCAAGCGGCAAAGTATCACTTTCCGCTCTTAATACACAAATAGCTATTATCGTTGTATTATCTTTGTATTGCCAGTGTTTTTTACTGAAGACTTCTTTCTCGTCTCCCATTCAATAATAGGGGATTTTTTTTCTTGGTGGTGTATTTTTCCTGGTGTCACTTGGCGGTGAATGAAAATTGCTGCTGTTCCAATATTTGACAGTCAAGTTTGCCAGATTCAGGAGGCTCTTTCCTCTGGACATTTGGAACAGGACAGTTGACGCCGGCCACACCAAGACCCTATTCGAAGAAGCTAAGTTTTTATTTGAGAAAAAGAGGAATCTCTGTTTTTATCTATAAAATAAACAAATATAACGTTTCATTTGAGTTTAATTTCCTTAACCAAAAAAAAAAGAAAGGACGGATTTTGAAATATATCACAGTTTTATGTCAATTGTTTCTAATCACACCAAAAAATAATCAACTGACTGGCGTCCAAAATTTTTATATTTAATATTTTACTTCTTATATATTTCAAATTCTCTTCGTGGAACGAACCCATAATATAATTTGAGCTAAATCACTTCAATTTTCAATTACTTTTTTTATCGTTTCACATTTTGGTTTTTGATGCGGAACATCATTTTAAAAGAAGATACAGATTTTCAAAGCAAACTGTCTACGAAATGAATTAATAAATTTTTTTCCCTATCGGAATAAAATTTACGTTCAGACATTTTTTTAAATCTCCAACAATTTCACAACAACCAAACAAACATCAACAACAACGTTCAACTTAACGACTGTTTTCTTCTTCTTTCTCGACTTTTATAAACCGTTTATCTAAACCTTTACTCGGTAGAGACAAAATACTAACAACAAGAAGTAAAGAAATGACAGAAATAAACGTTGCCAATTACTCTTCTTATTTAAGGATTTCTTTGTCAAGCTAAGCTATAATATTGATTATGAATAGGAATGTTTGAGGAGTCCTTAAGTAGTCCTTACATAATATATCCTTAAGATTACCTTCACGTATTAACTATGAATACGGCCCCTAGTGAGTCACACTTGAGGGTGACAAGCCACAAAGGGGGGGGGTAGGATATACTGTAAAATATCGCTCCGATAGCATATCTCTGCAAGGGTTTGGTTCTATTTAATCACAGCGATATTTTTGTAATATGTAAAATAAAATACATATTTTATTATCGTGTATAGTCCGTTGTCGTCTTTACTTGCCCTAGACTGGCACTAGATATGTTTAATCACTGAACATTGTAAATTATAACTTCCAACACAATATTGTTAAAGGAATACTTGAACATATTTTTCAAACCTTAGAAAATTTACATATTAGTTGGTGCGAACTAACTACTGGTATTCTTTTGCGGCATTTTAGCTTAAATCAGGAATATTTTTCTCTAAACGGAGAACAGAACATCTTTTATCGAGAAATTATGATGAATGATGAAGAGATGTGTACGACCGGTCGTCTCTGTGAAGTCCCATTATTCCAGAAACCGTTAATTCGTCACGTAACTTAATTTTATTGGTTCAATAAGAGTGAAGTGTTGGTTTCGAGAAGCCGCATTTGAGTAAAATTCGTTAGATGAATATTTGAAGCAGTTATGAGAGCGAAAGACGAAATATGTCTACTAATGTAATCTTAGATTATTCTAGAAGGTAAGCAGTGACGTAGGCGAAATACATTTCTAGACAAGTAGAAATTAATTGAATTATCTTTTTATGTTGACATATGAAATTAAGATTTAGAAATAAAATTGAAGTATATTAAAATATGAAGATTATTTCTGGTTAAATTATATCAAATTTAACCAGTAATATTATTTTCTATACCTGAAATAAATCTAACCTTCAGCATGTATTTAATAATTCTTACTTACTGACTAACTTTGTACTGTGTACACATTTAAATAAATAATGTGACTAATGAACCAATATAAAGCAAAAAAATATTTATTTTGTTATAAGTGGAAAAATTATCTTATTATTTTGGTGTGATTGTTAAAAGACCACTAAGATGTCTGAGGCCGGTTCTGAATAAATATAGACGTAGGCGGCGTGAAACCAAAGCATTCTATGATCCTCAGAGACACCCACATTCATATTCTGCTCTCTAATTATCCGTAGAGTTAACCCATCAAACATAAAATATAATGACAGATTGTATTATCTGCAAGGAAGTAAGTGTGCATTATGACCTATATTGTATATGCGTTGTGTCAATAAAGACAATGGAGTGACATTCGAAAAAATCGCACTTGATATGCCAACAAATATGCCATTGTTGTAAGAGAACAACTTTATAGATGTGTGCCAGGTATTATAAAGAAATAAAAAAGAAGGATGGTTTGATAGTGAGAGTAATTTACTGCACAATTATTTATCTACATTTTTGTAACACACTGTATAAACTGTAATTTCTGAATTATTTATAATCCAGAATAGTTTATCGAAAATATCTGATCGCTTGTCAAATAAAACACGGCCTACTATGTATTTGCAAACGAAACGACTGTGGTGTGCTCGTGAATGAAGGTGGGTATGGGCATGGGTAATACCACGAAAAATGCATGGGTGGGTTCTTCGAGTTATATAATATATAGTAGGATTAAGAATATAAAAATGAATCTTGTTTGGCTATTTAACCAGTCTTGTTTACTGTCGAAAATGATATATTTCAGGATAACTTTTGGTTTACGATTTTTGTTGGAGGTCCATTCTACAGGATGATTCATACTAATTTGTATATATAAATATGAAGTACATCTGAATCATGAGGTCGCCCTCTCTTGGCCTTATTGTGTCCCAAGATTTTTTATTCTATAATTTATTTTCGTACGGTTTATTTTTTATTATAATAAAGTCTCTGTAAAATATTTATTTTCGACGACCATGGCCGTGCTTTTTGTATATATTTAAAAATAAAAATGCTGCAATTAGAATTTTAATTCTGCTGAAAAATGATTATCAGAGTTTTATTTGAAACACCCCCTATATATGCCTATAAAGTACGTAATATAGAGTTATATCAGTTGTGAATTGATTTTTTCAAAAGGCTCAGATAGATCCATTTTTATTTCCCAAATGCGCCCCATATTTTGACATTTTTTTTATACGGATGTATGACGAAAGGGCATCTCCGGACTTTTTATTACTTACCGTGGACTGAGAAATTGAGTCTTGGTTAATTATTTTAATAATAAATTTAAAATAAATTGGCACCTGACACCCTGATGAATATAGGGGAGGGTGGGTAAAAATGATCCCCTTAAGGTTTGATGCTATGTAACTCCTTAAAGTTGTCCGATAAAAATATAATAATCTCGCTTTGTATTTCTAAAACGGTGTAACATATAATAAAAAATAAGATGTACTGTAAAGGGATCATTTTGTCCTACTGGGTGGAGTAAAATGACCTCGATAGGGGTAAAACGATCCTCTAGTTTCATATAAGCGATATATGTCAAAAAGAATACTACTTCCTTAATAAAATGTAAAACATATTTATTGGGTGAAAAAACAAAACTAATGACTATAGTCGTTAAAAGATCTACAACAATTAAAAACTACGGAATATCTAACCTAGAAAGTGGACAGCATTTTTTTTTAAATGAGATTTCCTAGCACTTAAATCCCAAGTAAAGTCATCTGTATCATTGTAATCAACTCCGGCAAACAGTTCACGCGATCCAGCCTTCTCCAAGTGATGAATTTGAGTAAAAGGCACCGCAAAATATGCACTCCTCTTTCTTCTCCTCGTCCGAGAAACTTTTACCTATTACCGTTCTTTTTAGTTTTTGTTTGCCTTTGGATTTAGAAATTTTGACTTTAGGTCTAGTTTAAGTTTAACCTGATTACCTTCCTGTTCTCTCTTTTTTTTCTAGTCTCCTATATTTCGCTTCTAGTGTCTCTTACTGTTTCCGTTTTTCTTCCTGTAACATCTTGTAAGGACTAGAGGTTAACATGACCGATGTTAATTTTTTCTTCCAATTTTTTTGGTGTCGTTTTGCTTTTTAGTTAATGATCAAATATCTATAGGAGGTATAAAAAACGATTGATCAGTACGTAGTTGACCTTGAGTGCCACTTCTGGCAGGCATAGATTACACGTCTACTGCATTGGTTGCAATATTTTCAGAAAGTACTTGATCTTCCGTTTGGATTGCCTTTTGTTCCATGTGGTTTGACCGGTCTAGTGGAGTGTTATGTCTCCATCTGATTGTTTATTATCTCAGATGGGATAGTTTCTATCCAAGTTACGTCAGCTTCAACTGCCTGGTCTGTATCTGTAGCAGTTTCCAAATGTTTTCAAAGATTGCCATCAAATCCGTTAATTGCATTCTCTGCCGTGCATGCTTTTAGATAGCCCTGACAAAACAAGTTACTAATTTTCAAAAACTGGGATAACACGGCCAGGTTGATTATTTAACCAGTTCTCCAGAGCGTTATCTAGGTATCAACTTAGTGGAAACATGACTTCTAAATCAAGAGGCTGTGACATGTTTGGTGGGATACATAAAATAGAAACATTTTTCTCTCTAGCTTTTATAATTACGTCCAAATTTTTAATGTGTGATGAATGACCAACCAATATTAGTAGTGTAGGGTCATCAGAAGTTGGTTTAGTCTGATTTAATAAATTATCGATCCAAATATGAAACACGTCTATTATCATCCAGTCAGACTCATTACAGGCAAAAATGGTTGCACCTACCTTAAGCTTTTCTTTCATTTTTGTACGTGAAAATATTATCATTGAAAGGACAAAATTTCCCCCAGCCGACATACATACGACAGCAGTTGTGCCCAGATAAAACGATAAGCAGATGTAATTCTTGCCACCTGCTGGCGACCTTTTAGTGCCATAATGTTTTGAATTAGGAACTGTGCATAACGATGTCTCATCCACGTTAAAAATACGATAAGGTGGTTTATGTTCAGGAAGTTGTAAAATGTATCCACAACTGATTTATTAAAACCGTCAGCGCAAGCAATGGAAGTTGATTCTGGATTTCTGAGGGTTAACTCCGGATGTCTCTGATGAAAATTAGCTAACCAGTCTTTGAAAATGGATGGTTAAGGCGTTCTAAACCTTTCATTTTTGATACTTTATTAGATAATCTTCTTTTAAGAGCCATAATTGTAACAGCAAATTGCCTAGCCGCGGTTTTTTAGGCAATCCTGTATTTACGGCATTAATGGCTGCCAACATATTTTCATAGTCCCATTTTTGTCTATGATTTTTTCTACTGCATTTTCTTATCACGGCAGTCTCTGTAAGAAATAAAATAACCATATTACACTTATTTAAACAATACTGTAGAATAATTAAAAAAATTCCAATGGGGTAAAATGATCCCGTATTATTTTACCCTCACTTATACGGATCATTTTACCTCGAAATGACCTTAATTATTTAAGCACAAATTAACATGACCTTGATTATTTAAACACAAATTAACATCACCCAAAACAGTCAACTTAAACAACTAACGTTCTTAATACATTCTTTACGAGCCATACTTTATTTGAATTGGGAATTTGGAACCTTTGGTTTTCCACAATCCATACTTTGAGCATAACATTTACCTTAATGAGTTTTTTGTTGAAACAGCAATCAAAACAAAAACTACCTATTTTACATCAAACTGGCAGAAAAGAGTAAAAATTTGTACTTCTTTGTTAGGACTATTTTGTAAATTATGTAAATTTGTAAACATGCAGCCTCACCACATTTGTAGGGTGGGCCCTATTCCTTTTTTGTGATTGTTATGCATTATTATATTTTAAAACTCTCAACCAGAGAGTTTCTTTTATATCCTCATTTTTATTTGAACCAGTATACAGTCCACCCAGTGAGAAATCAAAATCACCAATAACCTTATCTTTAAGGAGGAGCTATTGGGCGGAAAGTGCTCGCAATTTTTAGAAAAATATTCCATAAAAAAATTTTTTTTTGAGAAATAAATGCAAAAATAAATACAATTTTTTTTTTATGATTAACCCCGGCTAGATTCCGATAGTAGTTTTGTTTTTTTTTTTTATTTTTATTCTAAATAATCAGAAAAAACATAATCTGACATTAACAACGCATGCGCACAATGTGGAGCACTTGCCGTCTAATGGCTCCACCTTATCTTTACGGCTGCTCATTCCAGACTAACAGTATAATACCAGGGAAGTGCAAGGTTTTCAGTGTTATGCATCTGTCACCATGCTTTAATAACAGTGTACGTGCTAGTGATCATTTTACCTGTACAGAGAAAAAAGATTATTTGAATTAAGAGCATGATTTACTTGACGAACAGATACACCTGAGGGGCAACGGTGTGGTGGGAAGAAGCATATTTTATGATAGGGGGCGTGTCTTATCCCTTTTGACCACGTTTCTCGGTCTCTACCAGGGTAGCTATAAAAGTTGGTGGAATTGTATCGACTGGATTTATCAGAATAGTTACATTTTTACGATAGTTTTGGCTTTAATATAAATAAGTAAATTAAATAAAACATTTATTTATAAAAATAAATTTATACAATAAATTAATTATGAATGATAATTTTTACAAGATTTTGAGCCATAATTAATTACTTGTTTGGCTATAACTTCTACAAATATTATTTTAAAATTAGGAAATAATTCAAACACATAGTAGTTTTTACTCTTTCGGATCCTCTATTAGGGTACACATCGTTTGGTCCGGTAAACCCCTAATAAAATAAAGGTAGTAATGATTGTTTACCTAATGAATAATCAAAATGTGTTTTTCAGAAAATAGGATTATTTTATTTAAAATTGTATTACGTACGTACTTTCTGTTTTGAAAATTATCAATGCGAGACATATATACAAATTCAGAATATTTGTAAACAAAAAATCTCGAATTCTAAAACCCAAAACGGGCAAATTATTTAATAAAAAATTAGGCAATTAGATAATAATGAAATACATTTATTGCACTATGTAAAATTGAGTTCCGAATATAATAGTTTTATGTAGTTACTTATAATAATGTTATCTAATTTTGTATTTGTGTCTCATTTAAAATATTTTTAAAGTTATTAAAAATATTTAGTGAATTAGTATTTTCTTTAATATTGATGAAATTTTAAAAAATTCCGTTTAATAATTGTTAATTCTTTTTCTTTGGTTATCTCCAGTTCATCAAGCAGGTATTAAGTCTTATAATATTTTCACTATTATTGTCCATAATTACAAAAAACAAAAATTAATCAGTTAATTTTTATGAAAATTTTTTGGCAGTTCTAACAACTAATCAAATTTTGTCATTTTGTGTCATATGAAACAATTTCACCCAATCATGTCAACATTACACTGAGAATTTCATAAATTTATTTTCAACCAATTAGAAGGCTCCTTTTTGTTTACGTTGCTTATAGCAACGGGAGACTATCGCGATAATTTTGTTAGTTCCTATTAACTTAATGGAATTAATAAGTGATAATTTTTCTGTGAAAAATGAAGCGCCTTATATTTATTTGCAAAAGTCACTCAGAATAAACATTTTGTTGCTAACTTATAATTTTTATTGATACGAACCAATTTGCTTTACATATCGAACACCGGGGCTAAAAGAAGACACAAAAAACGTATTATCAATTTCTCCTCATTTGTACAATTAATGTCCGTCACATTTTAGTAACAAAAAAGTGTTACATAACGTGAAAGTAAAATTTTCTTGTGAAAATTCATATTTCTGCATAGTAACAAATAATGGGATCATAAAATCTTCAGTTATACATATAATGGTATTATAGGTATTTCCGTTTTTGTATATAAACAATTAAAATGTGAAAGGAATTTAAAAATGAAACATAAGCTTCGAATAGAAATTGGGGTCTGTTTAAAATGCACGAAGCGAATTAGGGGGTAGTTTGAATTTATTTTAAAATGCATTTTTATGAAAAATTACTTGTTATCAAAGTTGTAGAACATAAAATTTCCTACAAATTTTGTTTTTACTTTTTCGAATTTCGCCGCTAGTTTTTATTTTAATTTTTAAATAACTTTTATGTTATTAAATTAATTTTTTTAGTTAAATTCTAAATTAAAAATATTTGTAGAAGTTATATATCCAAAAATGTAAATAGTTAAAAAACTCAAAGATAAGGGTAATTATTGATAAAAAATTTGATTTTTTTAATTTTTTTTAAACTAACTTTATTAATGTACCTAAAAACTAAAATAATTGATTAAATAATTACTCTACTAGGAGTGTTCGGAAAGTTGGGTGGGATCACCCCCTCTTTATTATTTTTAATCTCATTTTTATTGTCTGCGGTTGATGTGAACGCATCTTCTAGTCCGTGCAGGTATGAAAAAAAACTTAAACTTTTATCCCCAAAGTAAGTACCGACAAAATATCACACCCCCACCACCACTGATTTTTGCTGACAAAGTTCTTTGCATTCAAAACATACCGATTGTTGGTAATTAAACCGTCAAATGATGCCGATATGCCAATGTTGGGTAGCTAGAATATATCTTATTATTTTTTACTACTTATTAACCGTGCGATGTGTAAAAGTACCAATACATTTGTAAATTAAATCTCAATTTTAACTTACTAAATAAATTAATTAAATACTTATTATATGTTGTTAAACTCCTGTAAAATTTTAAAAATGATGAGTAAAATTAGTTTTATTGTAATTTTCATGTTGAAAATTGTAGTTCATAAAAACAAAAATTGTCATCCAAATAATAAAATTATTTTGATTAATTAAAAGAAAAATATTGTCCGAAAAATTATAAACTCTATAATTAAGTTTAAATTTATTTCGTACTGTTTACCCTCGTAAAACTCTGCTAACAAGAGAATTTATTTTATTTCAATTTACAAGCTGTGTTCCCTAAATTCTAACGGTGGCGCCACTTCCTTGGAGCAAAATCTTCAGTTGCAAGGGTTTCGCTTTACTCGTCCTATACGTTTGTTTTTTATTTTTAATGAATGAAAAAAATATAGGTGTATTGGAGAAGATCTAATCTGTGCTCCTCTGCAGCTACTTTTTGAATATTTTACTTCGTTTTTTGTAAAAAAAATTTAGAAAAATGTCTAAAATGAACAATTTTTGGATTTTTTTTGAAAAAAAATGAAGCCAAATTTTCAAAATGTAGCTGCAGAGGAGCACAGATTAGATCTTCTCCAATACAAATATATTTTTTTCTTTTACTAAAAATAAAAAACAAACGCGTAGGACGAGTAAAGCGAAACCCTTGCACATACTATTTTGTCGCAAGGTAAATCCTCCTCTTAAACACATTTTATTTGAACCAAATAAATATGTTATTTGGATAGGTCGAACAAAACGTGTTATTTGTTTTTACAAAACTGTTTATTTAAGTATCCAAATAAATGATGTGTTGAATGAAAAAATGTGTTCTTGAATAAAAAAATATATTGAGTTGAATGAAAAAAATGTTTTGTTGGATGATAAATATTTTGATTGAAAAAAAGTTTTAGTTCAATGAAATAAATGTTGTCTTGAATGAAAGAAATTCCCACTTGTTTCTGTTTACTCCTAAAATATTTACATGCTTATTATTTTCACATTGTTTAATCAAATAACCCATTCTCTCTGTGTGCAGGGGTCATTATTACCCACTCTCCTCTAATAAACAGAGTATTAGTATAAATACAGTGAAATTTTAATTTTTATGAACCAAGTTCCATTTCCGAGAATTGCCCAAAAAACACTTTCTGTTAATCAAGCAAGCAAGTTAGTCCGCACGATAATTCAAAAACTAAATTAAATAATGGTCTCAGGTTTTTTTTCAGAAAGTTTGTATCAGTTCAAGGAAGAACTGATAAAATTTTGTGATATGGTTGTTAAATTAATTAACGATAAAAAATCAAATTTTTTTATTTTTTCACAGAAAAAAAAACATGGAACATGTTGTGAATATGACCGTGAAGCGTGATCTGCCTCATTACTAATTTTTACAAATAAAACAGCTGATTTATTATCACTATATAATTTGATTTTATTTTTTTTTAGTTAATTTTCATCTATCAGTTGTTTTTATTACTAAAGGTCCGGCACTTAACGCGTTAAATTGTTTAATTAGCCGTAATTGTCATTTATTGAAGTAAAAGTTCTTTAAAAAACATGTAACAGGTAATACATTGCTATTAAATAATATTAGTAACAACATAATTACTTGACAGGTATAGTTACAGAATTAATTTATATATTTGTTTATTGGTAATTTACTGTTGACCGGATATTTTTAGAAAGAAAATTTAAAGCTTGTTTGAAATAAAAACATCCTGTGTGGTGATTAAAATTACCAAAATGTTTTTTTAACTGAAAATTTATTAAAACGTTATAGTGAATTACGGTTTATTTCGAAATTGTTCCGCTAATAATTTACAATAAGAAAATTGTTTGCCAATTTTTTTACAGATTTTTATTTTTATATCTTGAAAATGAATTGTTGAACATAAAAAAAAATAAGAATTATTTAAAATCCGTTTATATTGAATTAAAATTGAAATAAAATATTACAATATTTATCATTTAAAACGTTTTTTATTTTTGACGTTTCGATATCATTTTTAAAAAATACAATTTTAATTAATTTAAATATCTTTAAAAATTAAATCAAATGAAAATTGTCAATTTCGGTTTTCCCCAAATACCTCGGAAATCAGTCCGATATTTTAAATTTTGAAAAAAAAAACCAAGACTAATAGATAATTCTAAATTTATTTATACAGGGTGTTAGTATATTCGACCGACAACGCTCTACTCCAGAGAGCTCTCGTTAATTGATGGATTTTGATATAGGAACATTAACCCCTAAAGGGCTTAGTTACCGAGATACAGGGTGTTAAAAATTTGAAATTGAAATTCAAAATTTGCTATAAATCAAAAACGCCTTGAAATATTTTTTTCAAATTTGGTGACCAATATGCTCTATAAGAAAGTAATATTTTGACATGAACTAACTTTTGAAAAATTTAACCAGTGGCGCGCTATCAGGGTTAGTTGCAACTTATATCCCCCTACTTTTTACGCCACTGGAACAAATATATTTTTTTTAAATTCTATGTTCATTTTTAGTTAAAAAAGTAATAACCTTCTACGGAGCTAAAATGAACGGTGTTGTAGAAATTAACAGGCAAATAATATTACTAGTATCTAAGTAATTGCAGACTTTTGTTTAGATGTTAATTTCTACAACACCGTTCATTTTAGCTCCGTAGAAGGTTATTACTTTTTTAACTAAAAATGAACGTAGAATTTAAAAAAAATAAAAAAAATATATTTGTTCCAGTGGCGTAAAAAATAGGGGGATATAAGTTGCAACTAACACTGATAGCGCGCCACTGGTTAAATTTTTCAAAAGTTAGTTCATGTCAAAATATTACTTTCTTATAGAGCATATTGGTCACCAAATTTGAAAAAAATATTTCAAGGCGTTTTTGATTTATAGCAAATTTTGAATTTCAATTTCAAATTTTTAACACCCTGTATCTCGGTAACTAAGCCCTTTAGGGGTTAATGTTCCTATATCAAAATCCATCAATTAACGAGAGCTCTCTGGAGTAGAGCGTTTTCGGTCGAATATACTAACACCCTGTAGATACAAGAAATAAAGTACCAGGTACCACAACAATTTAATTTAGAAAGGCAATTAATTTCGGTCACAAATAGTAAATTATAAAAAACAGCAGCAAAGATCAACTTACGAATATTTATTACTATTATACGTAATGTACGTAATTTCAATGATTGAACAGATGAGAGCCGCTGTCAGAGCAAAATGTCAAAGCATTTTTTGCATGCGTGTTTTAGATAGATTTTATTTGCTTAACCATATTAAACGCTTGAGATACGCTCTCACAAGTACCAAATTAATAATTTTCACTACCCTTAATAAGTCTCATCTTTGGTTATTCATATTTTCATAAGTTCACCTGTTGTTTTTATAATTTATTATTTTTGAATGTTTTGTATCTGTAGGCCTGATGATGGCCTGTGACCGAAACTAGTTGCCTTTCCAATTCAAAATTAAAATATTACACGTTGTAAAAACATATGATGTTTTTAGTATTTCTGCCCGAAAAATTCACTTTAATAATAAACACAAGAACTATACACAACACGTCTTTTAAAAAGAATCAGAATGATATTTTTCATTAGCTACTGAAGAATTATTGTGAAGTATAACAAAAGTGACCTGCAAAAAAATAAAAAAAGAAATATAACATATTATCTAATTGTGATGCATGAATCCTTCACGTAACGTAAGTAACCGTAATGATTTAAACAGTCCTAAAAAAATTCATTTTATTATACATTTTTATTGAAATTTTTTTTAAGGTTTCTTTTTAAATTTTCAGATCTTTCCCCATCTTTTCCTTCTTTTTTTGTTTATTCCAATTTTTCCGATTTTTTATATATTTTTTTTTCGATTTAATTTTATTTATTTTTTTTTCGATCTTTTCCGATATTATCCCCTTTTTACATTTTTTCCAGATTTTCCCGTTTTTTTACGATTTTTCGCGATTTTTTACCTAAGTTTTAAGACTTTTTATCAGTTTTTTACGATTTTTCACGATTTTTTATGATTTTTTCCATTTTTTTCCTCTCTCAGTTTTTTAAAAATCCGTAAAAAATCGCAAAAATTTGCGAATTAATTTTATAAAAATTAGGACATGAAAAAAGTCTAATGACCATTTTCGATATTTTTAAAAATGACGGAGATATAATTTTTTTTTTGATATTTCAACACCCTCCAGTTTAACCCCCGTACGTCGGATAAAAAAAAGTTTTCTACAATATAATTTTACAATAATAATAATAATATGGAAAAAGTGTAAAGACCTGTTACAATATTTTCAAAAATGGCGGATATGGATTTTTTTGAAATTTCAACCTCTAGTTCCACCCATGAAGGTCAGCTCGAAAAAAGTTTTAAGCGAATTAATTTTATAATAATTAGGACATGAAAAAAGTCTTATGACCTGTTTCGATATTTTTAAAAATGGCGGAGATATGAATTTTTTGACATTTCAACCCCCTCCAGTTGCCACCTACTTACAGGTAGAATACCCAAAAACAATAGGGTTCCTCTCGTTGAGACGAGAAAATGATTGACGAAAGAATTTTTGAAATCTTATGACTGGTTCTTGAGTTATCGTCTCTACATACATTCATCCATCCAGACCGACGGACATGAAATTTATTTTCACCTAATCGTGTTGTGGGTGGCTTAAAACGTCGAAAAAAGTAGTTTTAAGCAAAAAAAGTTTTTCACCTGACTTTGTACTTTATTTCTTGTAAACTAGGACCACCTTTGAGATATGGATAACTTTTTGGATTTATTTAGAGATGTTTATGATAAAGTTTATAGCCACGTCCTTTAATATTTGGTAAGACGGTACAATACAGAAGACAACTTTTCTATTTCCTCGAATCTAATCAATCTTACTCTTCGCAAAACCCATTATTTACTGTCGTCAAATAAATCTGATACTTTGTTTACAGTGAAGCCCATTAAAATTTGATATATTATGCATTAAAATCAGGGAAACATGGACGTACTTTTTTTCAGAGTTGTAATAATTATGTTTAAATACTGGTTTTCACAAATTTTAGAAAAAAGATTTTTTCATTTTCTTTAATATTTGAACATAAGGATACCAAAAAATTACTGTTACCTTTTGAAAAATTTAGTACAAATTGATTTTTCTCTTGGTTATTTTTAGCACTTGCTTGATTTTTTTGATATTAAGAACAAATAAAATTTATACTTTTTTTGTAATGAAATGACGCTATAAAAATCTGAAAGCGATCATTATCTATTTGCAATATTGAAAGTGGAAAATCCTTTAATTTATGACAGATTTAGAAAGTGGAAGGAATATTGGATGCGAATTGACTATCCTTGGCCTTTGATTAAGTTAATGCATTTTAGAGAATAAATATTTATTCCAAGTAAGTGTATAAGAAGGATACATAACTATGATAAAATGAGATAAAAATGATATTCGATTATTTATTTGTATTTTTTTTCATCACATTTTTCTTCTAAAAATTTCTGGATTACAGAAGAACTAGTTTTGTCATCATAATATAACATAAAAATAAATTTAATTATATTACCGTTAACATTAATCAAATACAACTACATAAATTATAAAATGATTAAGTATAAATTACTATCTTGTTCAATTAATCAATCATTTATTAAGTTTTTTCAATTCACGTACGCACTTTTTATAGAAACAGTATATCAATTAATATTAAAATTTTCTTCATATCTTCCGTTAGTTGATGTATACGTTGTTTTAAATATGTAAAATAGATTCCAAACTACGGTTTAGAATTTTTATTACAGTTTCTCATCAGATTATAAGTACATGATCTGCATTTTTAAATAAGGTTTTTGAGAAATAATGTGCCCTAAGTTTTTGATAATAACCTTATGTAAAACAGCCGTTGGTTAAATTTTATAATTTTTTTTTATACTTTAGATCTTGATCTTTCTATAAAAGTCATCATGATTGGTTCTGAATATAAAAAGTATAAAATATTTTAGAATTTTTATCTGTCATGTCTGTCTAATGGTACTTTTTGTCTCACTCTGCCTTACTATCAGTCCTTATTTCTTCTAACATAAAAATGTCTGTCACCCCTTTTTTAAAAATCGCAATTCCCTACTTGATAAAAAAATATGTAATGATCATCCTCTACCAGACTTTTTTTCCTTACATAAATTTATTCCGCTGATAACGCATATATCAGAAAATAATTTTTATTTTAAAGTACTTGTACAAATTATTAAAAAGTATGTTTCTGCAAAAAATACCATATATGATAATAAAAACATTATTTTTAAGTAGATAAAAAATGTTAATTAACTTTAATGAAAATTAGCCGCAATATGAGGACCTCTTTTCCCTTAAAAAAAAATTTAAATTCATTTAAAAATTAAATGCCTAATTAAAAAATATCAAAGCGAAAAAGTATTTAAATTAATGAGCAGGTTTTTCAGTCGGCGCCAAGTTGTGTGTCAGTCTAGCCCTGCCATTAAAGTTCTATTTTGTTGGTGTTTGTATAAACATGTAAACACACCAGTGACACATCTAGATGTTAAAGAAAAACATCAGTTCAGTTTGTTATACCAGCATTGACAATTTAGTATAGCAGGTTCAGAATTATGAGAATTTTGCTAATTAACGGATTTTTACTTCAGGGATGGTCTATTTTGACTTTAAAATATTGTCGAGTCGCGTATACTTCCTTCACTGGGTGGAAATAGTAACAACAATGTAATTAGAATATTAAAATGTAATACTATGTCCAAACCTATAATAAGTATATTAAAAGTTTTTGATATTAGTAGTTAGAATAGAATAAAGTAAAATAGAATAGAATAGAAATACCTCTTCCAAAACGACCTTTTCAGATCTATTGTGGTTGTCCTCTCCATTAAAGAACCTTAGTTAGACTTGTCCTAACTATTGGACTCCATAATCTAGTAAGTAGTTCTCCTGTGTAGCATTCCTTCAGGCTTTTATTCGCCGTATAGTAGAAACCTTAATCTACATAGCCCTTCACAGAGCTCCATCAAGCTGGCAGTGTAAGGTTAGCAGAATCAAAAAAAATTAGACTGGAATTAGTTGCCAAAAAAACGATTTAGTTGCTCATACCGATCATGAAAAATCGCGAATACCGCTAGATTTATATAAAGGTAGCGGAAAAATTTAAACAAAGTTAGCGGAATCGAAAAAAAATACACTTGAATTAATTGCTAATTAGTTACCAAAGAAACGATTTAGTTGCTCATACCGGTCACGAGAAATTGCGAATACCGCTAGTTTTTTATAAATGTGCGTAGGAATTTATTGCTAATTTGGTGCTCAAATAATAAGCAAGAAACTGGCCGATTTTCAATTGCAGTTTTGTTGCTGAGTAAGTGGACCTTATGTATCAATATCCCGATCAGCAACAAATTCTATTCACATGCTGAACATTAAGTAACCGGGGTGTCAAGATGGCAGGAGCAAAAAAATCTACTTATTAAATAAAGCTAGCAATATTCGCAATTGCTCGTGACCGGTATAAGCAATTAAATCGTTTCTTTGGTAACTAATTAGCAATTAATTAGTAACTAATTTGATTGTATTTTTCTTTCGATTTCGCTAACTTTGCTCAAATTTTTCCGCTACCTTTATATAATGCTAGCGGTATTCGCGATTTCTCGTGATGAGTATGAGCAATTAAATCGTTTCTTTGGTAACTAATTAGCAATTAATTAGCAACTAATTCGAGTGTATTTTTTTTTGGATTTCGCTAACTTTGTTCAAATTTTTCCGTTACCTTTATATAAAGCTAGCGGTATTCGCGATTTCTCGTGATCGGTATGAGCAACTAAATCGTTTCATTGGCAACTAATTAGCAACTAATTCCAGTCTATTTTTTTTGATTTCGCTAACCTTTCACTGCCAGCTTGATGGAGCTCCTTCACAGTAACAAAGTTTTGATTTAACTCGCATGGATTAATGCTTTTAATGCTGCTTTGCAGTCGGAGTATGTGGCTCTCTTTTGTGCAATATTGTATAGCAATTAATGCTCCCTCAAATACTGTTGCGTCGTGGTTGTCTAGGCTCAGTGAGACGTCTTTGTGACAATATTGTAAATACTCTGTCCAACTCCTTTGTTGGTTTTGGAGCCATCTGTATACCAGTCCAGTTCTGCTTTCCAAACGCTTCGATCGGGTATGTGTACTTTAAATGGTTTTTCAAAGCTATATTTAGAAATCCGTAACAGTACCTTATCCAGGGGAGGGGGTCTTGGTAAATTATATTTTTAGAAGTATAAAGGAAGTAATAAATTTTCAAGCACTTTAAAAAATAGAGTAGTTTTTTAGAATTCAATACGTTGTAAATATTCACATTGAAAATATCACCAGGATATATAAATCAATAATACAAAAGCTGCCCTTCTTAGAAGGGCCTGCAAAGAGAATGCCAACAGGCTAACACATGTTGTACATAAAAATAACGAATTTCTAATAAGAAATTAAATTACTCGTTCAAAAATCTAAAACAACGTACTTAGTTTAGTCAAATAGATATGTTATTAGATAATAAATTGTAAGGCAGGAGATGGCTTTGGATGGTGGTTTTTTTTGGCGGGTTTTTCCATCCCTGTAAAGTCCAAAGTTATGATTGTAACCCGACCTACATCTTGTCTCGAGAGATCGGACATTATATTATATGGATTCTAATTACAAAGCCAGTCCCTGATATATCGCATAATTAAATTCAAGCAAACTCTTTTAAATTTTCCCAGAGGGCAGCACTTACTGGAAGTCAAATTTGTAGTAAAAAGGGATACGCCCTTCTTGGTTCGCTTAGTAAAACGCTCTCATTTCCGATTTGCTAGATTCCAGTAAGATTAACGATCGTACCGGGAAGCTTATAGGGGTCGAACCAACCCGAAAGCCTTTTGCTCTGTGATACTAATTTCGTTTGTAACTTTGAAAACTGCTTCCAAATATGAGTTAATTTCCAGCTTCTTCCAATAAGCAGTTGTTTCAGATATTAATATTCAGAGTAAGTTTTCTCAATTTGAAATTCGGGTTTCACGGTTAGGGTGTTGTTTAAGCAAATAATAGTTTCTTACGCGCCTAGCTATTAATGAGAGATAGATAACTACACAACTGTTGCTCTTTAACGATTAATTGACGTCATTTTTATATAATTTGTAAACTAATTTCTTTTCTTGGGTTCATTTCATTGTGTCTTTAATTGTTTCTTTAATAATTTGGACCAACTTATGGTCATGCATATATACATCTCTCGCCAATAAATTAATGAGTATTTATCTCGTGTTTCAATCAAAGAAAATAATTATAGTTCCGTTACCGAAAATATGTGAAAAATAGTTGCTACGACCTCCTTCACCGTGACTACAAGTTGACGACGAATTTGTCAGAAAATGGTAGGTACAAAATCTCTTATACTGGATATAGAAATTCTCTGTACTCACGATGTTGAATTAACTCCATCTCGCGATCTCATCTTACAGAATCCACGAATGCCTCGCTCGGCCTATAGTCAATTAGCGGTGTTTTTAACCAAATCAATCTAGAATCAATAATATATTGATATGTGTAGTTTTAGTTCTGTTTTTATATGTATTGTTCTTGACTGAGATTGAAAGGAAGATGGTGATTGTCAAATGTAAGTATGACAGTGGAAATAAGGTTATGATAAGAAGTTTAAGGTGCGTATGGATGTGTTTAAATGTGTTTAGGGTTTGTTAAGTGTTTTTTGTGTTTAGATGATTATTTTTTTGATTTTATAATGAGTTCATTTATAACATTACAACAATGGTGGTACAAATAAAAAAAATCTTAGTATTAATAACCACTAAATTTAAAATTTAGGTAGAGAAAAAAACCAAAAGGTGGAAGAAAGATAGTAAACAAAAATAAACACGGATTGTTATGATTTTTTTAAGAATATTGTCTTTATTTATAATTTGTAAAATGTATATGGACTGTTTTTATATAAAAGACATGGAATAATATACAAAACAAAACATTTATAGTTTGATTTATATAAATAAGTATTTAAACAAATTAATAAGAATAAAAGAAGATAAATTACTATAAAAAGGAATGTACAGAGGTACTGCGTGATATTAACACTAATTTACATAATTTCAAAGTGAAATTAGAACCAAAAGAATAAGAAGAATCATGTTTCAATATACAAGTTTTTTTTAAGCCCGCTAGAATTTATTGTGTTGGAGTAATTTAAGAAGAAAAAGGTGACAGGACATAGAAAAGTTAATAGGAAGAATCGAAGAAAGAAATTTAAGGCGCTAAAATTATAATTTAAAAAAAAAAATTTTTGTAATGTTTATTATTTTTTTATTTATTGAAGGAACCCAACCAAAAAGATCAGAGAGTTTTCATATACATCAAGTAATTCTAATATATAGACAATAAATTAGAAACAGCCGATTTGTAACAAAACATTTCGTCTGATGGCATCTCTATTACTGGGTCATTTTCTAAATCTATTTAATATTTCATAGTTAAGTTGATGTCATTTACACTGATTTTTCAAAAGTTTCTGCTTTGCTAATTTATATCGCAAACTTAATTGTCATTTAAATATAAGAGTGAACATTGGTATTCCAATACAACTAATCTAATGATAATTGATGTTTAATGAACACTGTATGCTTGTTTCGATATTCAAAATTAATTGAATTCTTGTTGTCATTTATATTATCTTTAACTGAAAATTTCGAAATATAATTTTGTTGACTTTTACTTTAAATTCTTGATATAAATAAAAGAGTAACTATTAAAAAATAATGAAACGATCATCCAATTAATTCTCGGCAATGCTGCCAACTAATCTGTGATATAAACCAGATATTTAGAAGCTATAAAAGATTAATTGGTATTACTTTAAATTTTTACGGCTTCTTATCAACACGAAAATTAATTATATTTTTATTTGATTAGGTTAAAATGGATTATAGTTAGTGTGAGATTTTAAATACAAAATTATTTACCAGTAGAATAATAAAACGTTTTGTACAAGGGGAATATTATAATGGTTCATTTGTATTAATGTTGACTAGTGATATAGACCGAGAGCTAACTGTAAATAAACTCGTAAGCAAAAGAAGATGCAGGAACCCGGATAGAACGGTAATTAATTTAAGGGTGGATTATATGCTTTTTTTAATAAAATATTACAGTTAGAGAAGCGCCGCGAGATTTGAATCTGCGTTGGCAAGTAAACGTAGTGGGGGGAGAAACTCATTTCATTTCTCTTTGAATCATCCTGCAGTTCATTTAGAAAATGAAATTTATATTTGAACTCATTCTGCCCTTTTTATGTAATGTAATATTTTAAAGAAATGGTTTGCTTGTGTGAAGGTGAAATATGTTTGGTCAATTAGTATACTAATTGTTTACAGGTTAATCTATTTTCAATGTTTAATATATTGTACAAATGTAATTAAACAAGGAATCCTTTTCAGAATCCTACCCCTACTTTTGGGGTTAATAAGGAGTCCCTAAGGCCAGACTTTGTTTTACAAGTATCTATTTGATCTAATGTAACTATCAGCTATTTATCAAAAATACTAAATTAATACCGACACTTAAAGTTAAAAAATCTGATGTGGCCACCACATGACCTCTCGCCATGTTTGAATCAAAAATTTACACGGTGGCACAAAAAAGTATGAAAAAAATTTACTTTTTTGTAAATCTGGCAACAATGGCAAAAGTTTCTAAAATTTTAATGGGATGAAAATAAACTATAGGGTATACAAAATATATGTGTAAAACTTTATTGCCGTTTTGTATAATAATGGCGTCATCACCCATAGCAAGTGCCTCTTCCGGTTGTCCGATTGACACCAAAATCTAATCAGATCTAATCTAGGGTATAAGAATCGTGTATGCAAAATTTCAAATTTTTTCATTCAGTAGTTTTTGAGTTATCTTTACTACAACATCCATCCAAACACACACACTAACACACACACACACACACACACTAACACACACACACTAACACACACACACACACAGACATCATCGCGAAAATATTAAAATCGTATTCTAGGGACCCTAAAACGTGTTTATCCATTGAAAACTCACTACCCAATTTTTAGCATGATTCCTATACCTCTCTTATCTGAAGGGCGAGAGGTAAAAATGGATAACATATTGGATTTAAAAAATCAGGTAGTCCTAAGATTAATTACATTCATATAATTTAACTTTTCTTATTTTAAGTACTTGTAGACCATGAGGCAACAGTTCAGTAAATGAAAAGATCTTATTTGTTAGTAAGCAGACGATAGTACGATGTCCTCTACGCCTCTATCACAAATCACTCGCTTACCGGATCAAAAATGAAATAAAGGAGGCTCTGAATAATTTAGATCCTGTTTTGGGCTAGCCAGAAAGCAGTGTTAAAGCATAAAATCAAATGACACAGCAAGCTGGTATCGCTTGGAAATGCTCAAATAATCAGCAAATTGATATACCCCTTTTTGATATAAATCTAACAAAAAAAAGGTCTAGAAAAGAAAATATATACATATTGTAATGATATAATCGGATCTCAAATTTTTGGGGTGAGTTCTAAATAAAAAAAAAAATAAACATTACAAGAATTATAAAAGAAAAATATAAATTTATGTATGTCCTGCTACACTTCCTCTTCTTTCCTTTCTTATGGATAATTAGTTCCAAACTCTGGTCTCCCTCTATTCTTCTACTACTTCACTGTTTGCCATTATAAATTTTATTTATTTCTTCATTTATTTACAAATTTTTTTATTCAAACTACATTTTTCCAAATATATTTATGTATAATTTAATTTTTCTTTACATTCGTTTACAATAGTACCATTCAATAAGTTTTTATGAAAATTTACTGACAATTTTTTTTTTATTTCGTCAAAAATTGATTTGTTTATTTTTTTTAACTGTCGTCCCTCCCAAATTAAATTTTTTTTAAAACTTGATTAATGAATAATTTCTTTTTATCAATTTTGACATTTAATTTTTAATTATACAGCAAAATTTTACTTTAATATTCTTTCCAAAATTTAACTTTTTCTATTAAATTATTATACAAATAATAATCATTTATATTATAATGATGATATGATAATACAAATAAATTTTTTTTTTACTCCACAGTTGTTAATTTTAAATATTTTATTATGTATGTTATTCAAACCTCTCCTTTTTCTCGTTACTCTCTCTCTCTCTCTCCTTCATCTTCTCCGCAACTCACGGCTTTTCTCCGGTTTGTCAGACTTAAGTTATTCCAAATAAATCAAAAGGTAATTCGAACTTTGACACTCTGTATTTTTATCGGCCAAAGGATTTATTATGTTCTAACCCTGTACATTATGAATCTACCGCGATGGACAGAACCGCGACGGATCAAACCGCGACCGGGCAAAACCGCGAAAGGACAAAACCGCGAACGGACAAAACCGCGAACGTCAAAACCACGAAATGAAAGGAAGTAACCAAGTACAGAAACAGACAGGGTCGTAGATTCTTAAGGTTACCCATAGGGCACACAAGGATCTGATCTACTTAACACCACATCTTTTTTTTTTATTTGGACAAAAACAAACATTTAGGTATAATACAAATCATATGTAAATGACACAAGCAAAATACACTAGGAACATCTAAAAATCAAAATTATGCACCCGTAATCTCCTTATGAAAGGCAGGTACCTTAACCACTAGACCATATTATATATTAGTTCGTATTAACTAATGAAACTCCTTTTTTTATTTTATTTTTATGAAAACAACTTTCCCATTAAATAAAATGAAAAAGAAAACGTTTTTTACTTTTCAAAACCAACCGACGCAATAGTTAACTTGTTATCTCACTGTAAAAATGGAGGTTATGGAGGGGGGCAAAAAAGTGGCGGCGAAAAATTTCAAAATTTGAACCATCGCTAGAAAATGAAGAATTTAAAATTTGTCATTTTTGTGCTCGCACATCTTGTTAATTGTAATACTTTTACCATAAGAATCGTGCGTTTTTTATAGAATACTTTTTTTTTAAGTTCGTTACCTATCACTGTATTGACGCCGAGATTTTTTTACTATCTTTCATTGATATGGATAAATCCTCACTGAAGGAGACATAATTCTGCCCAGAGTTTTTCTTAAGGCCGGTTCTCATATATAGGCTTTACTGATCTTAATTACGTCGTGACAAATCGACAAAATTGCCAGTCCAATTCACATAATATAAGCTTCACATCTAAGCGTGATCGACAGTTTGTGGCAAATTAATAATAATCTAACTTACCACTTTCTTCTATATTTTTTTCCGATATTGTTCCAAATGTTGTCCTTTCTCAATTGGTTACTATAATTTTGTTACCCATGTCATAGAGGATTAATAAAATTAAACCTTTCAATTTTTCTGGCATCCATACGAACCATTAGTAAAATTACTACTTGAGCACCGTAAACATTTTAAATTAATAAAAATATCATGCTTAGTGGAATATATTTATATAAATACTTTATCTAGCGACGCTACATTTCATTCCGTAGTTTTAAAGCCTGCCGACAATTCGACGAGTTAAGCTGCGTCAAGCTACTTGAAGGTCAGCGACGCATAGTGTAAGTGAGAACCGCTACATAAGAAACCACGTAAACTGATTCAAGCGGCATTTTAACGCTCTATGAAGTCAAGCGGAGTAAAGCTAGCCGAAGCTTAAGTGAGAATCGGCATTTACTGTGTTTTATTGTGCGTCGTCTAGCTATGGCTTTCAATTTATTTTAAGTTTGATTTAATTTCTTACTCTGCGATATCCATTTAATGTTTTTGTACATTGTTGCATTTTCCAAGGTTAGTGTGCAGTATATATACAACTTTTGCCAATATGACGCACTCATTAAAGTTTCGTCGACATTTTGTGATTTTCTATGTGATATTTTAAATCATTCAAGTTACGTTTTGCACTTTTTCAATTTTCCACTTGGCTATATTATCAGTTACTTTATTACATAAATGATGAGGTTACATTTATGTGGATTTCCCACGGTTTTGGGACTACCAGAGGTTCGTTCTGAACCCCACATTTTGTTATAAGCATTAAAATATCCTCCGATTACAAAGGAACAGGGAGTTGATTAATGACTTCGGTCCCATGTAGGATCTAATCTGGTGAAATGTAGACAATTGAAACTCTTTCTAAGTTTGTAATTAACGTATTGTAACGAAGTTGCTTAATAGTTACCGTTATTCTTTTTATACTTTTTCCTATGACCACCTATGAAAACTATAAATAGCACAACTGTTTTGATATTTTTAAAGTGTCTCATATCAACATAGACGCATACCAGTCGTGTGTTATAATAGCGCGCTGCGTGTTATTATAACGCACACTTGAACGAATTATTAAAAACAGGACGAAATATGCTACTTATGTACATACATAATAAATTTTACTTACCATTTTAAAACTGATCTAATAGTTGCTTGTTATTTTCCTACGACCACCTAATAACTAAAATGTTTTGAAATATTATTTTAAGGTTATAAGTGTCCATATGAATTATGAAACAACTTCAGTGTAAACGAATGTATGCAACACATAAGACAGACGTTTTTGTATTGTGTGTTGCATACATCTTCTAACCCGATTCTTAAATTTATTAATAGTTTGTAATTCAAAATTAATTTTAGGTTTAAAATTGCAAATTTTTCAAGTTATTAAAGTAAAAAATGTATAAAAATTATTTAAAATATATTTTTTAATTGGCTTGATACTAAGGTTATTTTTTTATAAAAGTGAAATATAATAAAGTAGGCTTATGTCAAAATTTTAAAGAAATTACTGTTTCTATGTTTTGTGAATTCTGAACAGAATAATTAGGTACTTTTATAAAAGATATTTTTAAAGTTTAAATTATTCTACTTTATAGCAAATAAATTTAAATTTCGATTTCTTACATAAAAAATGGAAGTTGATAGTGATAGCGAATGTGAATGTACATCATCAGAAATAATCGTGTCATATGAGAAAACCAAATAGACTATTCTTAAAATATTGTTGGTCGTAGGAAAAATAGTGTACAAAACTCGTTGGAAAGTGGATTTCATGCACTCGTTACGTTCCGCATTCGCCGCTACGCGGCTCGTGCTGAACTACCACTCGTGCGAAATATGCCACTTTCCTCACTGGTTATGTAATATACTATTACATATTTGATAAATATAATTTATTAATTATATCGCGCAATGTACTGGATTACAATTAACTAAAATTTATGGTAAAAGCAACCTTCTTTCGAATATAAGGTTAAGCGCGATCAGTTAAACATCCACCCGACAGATGGAAACAGTAGAGTACATGCTTTGTATACGCATAAAACCTTACCGTATACCACGATTCAATCTTGTCTCATCAGTGTTATCTGTTTGAGTTGGAGTGCCAGTTCGAGCCGAGATCCTAATCCAGCTACAGCACTGGTTCAGCTACCTATTGAGAAAAGTGTAACTGAAGGAGCGAAACCAAGTATGTTCAGTTGTGCCGGAACCGTAAATGCGACCCACTACTCTAGCCTGGAAGTTGTGTACCGTCAAACTCTTCACCGTGTTGCACACCTTTTCCTTCCTCTCCACGTGCTCAATACATTAGGGCAAGTTAAGTCCGCCCTTCTGTCCGCTAAGGCATTAGTCGATACCATAACGACCCCTGAAGTATTAATTCTTCACTGACGCTGCCAGGTGTAAGTGGCCTTCACACTCTTAACGGAAGGTGGTGCCCGAGGTAACCCGTTACCTGAACTAAGGCGCCAAAAGACCCCGTGACGACACAAAGAGCGTTACAGTATATAAAATGTCTTCCATTAACTGCATATTACAATGCGAGAATTAAAAATGATAAAGATAATGTTATAAGATTAAAAATTGTTTTTACTTTCAACCCATATATTTTTTGTAACTCTCAATTAACCAATCTCTGAAATCTCAAACAACCTAATAAATTCTTAGTCGAAATAGTCGTCAGTAGTTCAGTAACTGCTTCAAGAGAAGATGCTAATCTTAAAGACTTAAACAATGACCGTTAACATCTAAAATTTCAGCTTAATAAATTACTTGAAAGATTAAATCCACGTTAGTTTAGGAGATTAGATGTAATTTTTATAAACGTAAACAACTATCAACGTTCTTTTATCTGAGATTCAGCCATAGGCGTTGCAGCAGGAGAACAAAGTAAAAAGATAATTATAATCTCTAATATAGTAACGAAATTATATTTAGTTAAACAATATTTTGTTTTAAAATTTACGACATATTTACTTTCTTTTGTCCGACTTTTCTTCATAAATCAAAATTCAAGTTTTACGACCAAAGCGAATTTACCTGTACAATATTCTTGTCTGTGACTAGATTTTATGACAAAACACATAACATGCTTTTCTATCAATCCGAACGTACAAGCACGTCTTTTAAAATGCAATAAAATAATCATATTTTACGATGATCTGTAGAAAACGTATTAGCATTACAATTGTAAATAATGCGTACGTCTGTAAATTATAGAGTCGTAGTTATTCATTAGGAAATCGCTGTCATTCACGATGAAAATGAAGGTATTATTTTTATATCCGAAGCGTGTCAACGAGATAATTATGAGATTAGATTTACGGTGAATGACTTTTTTAATCAGATACTAGATTAGCGTTAAATGATTTTTGGTGGCATTTATAATTAATTTTATATATAGGAAATAGTTTGAGATTGGATTTTTAATATTGCGTAGAAGAATTTTTTTGTTTAATAAATTTACTAGTTATTTAAAATTTTAATGGACCTTTTTATGAACCATGTGAGAATACTGTAATTAGAAGATATAAGTGCTAGTATTACTTGGAATTTTCTGATAGCTAATTTTTCTATAATCAGGAAAAAAGAGGCTTCGTGGCGTGACGTTCACTAAAATTAAATTTGGCATCGTTGTGTAACCTGAATTTGCCGTTATATCTGAATTGTGACGTATGAGATTTGTCATTTAATACTTAATAGACTTGTTCATTTGCATCACGGAGTAGAATATTATACCAATCGTTTTTCTCTCTTCATCTATTTTTCTAGCAAATATCAGATAAGGAAATTACTGTTCAGTGCGATTCGCAATTACCGAATATCAAGGAATTCAACCCACCATACAAGAAAAACCACAGTTCAGTACTTGTCAAGAGATTACCCCGAAATTATTTTACAATTTTAATAACTGTGAAAATATCTAAAAAAATGCTTTTGAGTACATTACGTCATAATTTTGTTTAAGGAACATTATAATTTTATTGAAGAAGGCCCTTTCAGAAACTTTGAATGTTTTAAGTAAAGAAAACAGTAGCTATAATGTGATTTTTTTTGATGAGTCGAACAGTTCACAGAGTTAAATTATATATCAAATGTGTGCATCAAGCAGTAAGCTATATTTTTGGGAAGAACAGTAATGCGTGTTTCGGAACGTAAATAATGGAGGGGGTATTTCCAATGAACGTGACGTCTCGGGAACATTTTAAAACGCGATATTTTTTCGAAATGAAAAATCTGTCGTGGAATTCAAAGTGAAATGGACGTTTTGTATAAAATAGAATCAACTTATATCATTTTTTAGAATTTATATTTAGTAAATCTCTCTGTCCGTCGAGTACAGTTTTACACCCAAAATTTTTGTTAGTATCAGCCGAATATAAACATCATCAAATATTTCAATCACGAATGTCAAAAATTTAATCGAAAATTTCAAAAATTTCAATCTCAAATGTCAAAACTCAACCAAAAAATTCAAAGCTTTTAATAAAACAACTTCAAGCAAATCTGTTAAAATAGGTAATTAAAAAACTCTTTTTACCTCTCGCCTTTCAGATAAGAGAGGTATAGGAATCATGCTAAAAATTGGGTAGTGAGTTTTCAATGGATAAACACGTTTTAGGGTCCCTAGAATACGATTTTAATGTTTTCGCGATGATGTCTGTGTGTGTGTGTTAGTGTGTGCGTGTGTGTTAGTGTGTGTGTGTGGGTGTTTGGATGGATGTTGTAGTAATGATAACTCAAAAACTACTGAATAAAAAAATTTGAAATTTTGCATACAGTATTCTGATACCCTAGATTAGATCTGATTAGATTTTGGTGCCAATCGGACAACCGGAAGTGGCAGTTGCTATGAATGATGACGCCATTATTATACAAAACGGCAAGTTTTACACATATATTTTGTATACCCTATAGTTTATTTTCATCTCATTAAAATTTTCGAAACTTTTGCCATTGTTGCCAGATTTACAAAAAAATAATTTTTTTTCATACTTTTTGTGTCAACTTGTAAATTTTTTATTCAAAAATGGCGAGAGGTCATGTGCTGGCCACATCAGATTTTTTTATTTATCATGCAGATTGGTTGTATACCAAAACAGGTGTGTAACAAAGGAGTTATCACCATGTGTCTACCTCATCTGTGTGGACTAATTGTATACCAAATGGTGCTTTCTTTCTATATAAATACTATTATTAGTACTGATATCTCTTGTTAGGCCGAGCAAACCTAGAAGCGCGTGAATTGCCATAAAATGATAATTATTAACATAATTAATTATACAAGTCTTTGTTATCAACACTGATTGAAGTTCTTTCCCATCCTGAGTGAAGTTTATAAAGTTCTACATACCTTTTCCGTTGATGGGGGAAACACCACACGTTTTCACTAATTAATAATTATTGAAGTTAATTCATTATTTTTTTTATAGTAGATAAGAAGAAAGCTTTCAAACGACTAATAAATTAATTGTATAAAATATTTTAACTGATTTTAACCGCTTAACGTGTTAGTTATTTATGAAAAATCGGTCAAAAAAACACCATTTATTTTATGAATCAGTTACGTTGAACTTAATGTTTTATCAATACCTAGTCAAATAAATCATAAAAAATGTATAATTTTTGCACTCCTATAATAGTTATTTATGCAACAACTGTGTAAAGTGATACTTTTTTACGAATGTTAATGTTGTCACACGAGCCAAGGACGAGTGCGACAATCACATGAGTGAAAAAAGGCACTTTACACACTGGTTGCATACAATATTTTTTCTACTACCATAATTTGTATGTACAAAAATAGATTTCGCATGCAAGAGGTTAACAAGGTATTTTCCAAAATCTTGAAGTTAACCAGTTGATTTCTGGCACATAGAACCTTGCCAAGATAAGAAACATAAGGATATTGCAGAAAATGTGTCGCACATGTAAAAAAGTTATTTTGAAACTTTTTTTTACTTTACGCACTAATGAAAAAAAGTATAGCGTGCGTAAAGTAAGTACTTTACGCACGGTAGTAGAAAATATTTGAAAAACAATGGACAAAATACTCATCGGACCGAGTTATTACGGGTTAGCGGAAATAGAAACGACGCGCAAAACCGAGTTATCTGGGGCTAGCTTAAGCGGTTAATGTGTTTGTGTGTGTCGAAACAAAATAATTTTTTTTTTCAAAAATTAATTTAAAATGAAATTGACGAAAATATAAATAGACACCGATGAAGGCTAAACAACTGAAACGTTTGTCAAAATTAATTTAAAAAATAAAAGAAAAAAGAATGTATTAAATTAAAACGGCATTTTACATAGACCATCATTTCCAAGAACCAAAAAACAGAATTTAATTATTATTATTTCTATTGAATAAAACTAACAAATTTATTGGCTGGGGTTAAATATTTACAAAGATAAAAACAAAATGAATACAAATAAAACAAATAATTATTATCAAAATTAATACGAAATTATGAAAACGATTGCTCAATTCTCAGAAACCCTCGCCTGTCTGACATAAACGCAAAGATGCCAAACACAATTAACTGACTATTTTTGGGATTTCTAACCATAACCAAACTGACCATTTACTAAAAAAGGTTTGAACTTATAAATTCTTGAAAAATATTGACATTGACAAAAATGAATAAATCTTTGCATTTCTCTGTGAAAACTCGCTGTGGTTGGTTGGTTAAGATACCAGCGGGTTGAGTGCGTCGACACTGTAGCCTTCGGCTTATTGTATTGTCTTGTTCATCTGTTAGACTGTGACGAGATTATTGACCTTATTAAGGTTTAAGAGCCTCACAATGTCACATCTGGTGAGATAAGAGGTTTTCTGGCAATATCTGTCTATCTGTCTTGCCACCATAGCAGAGCATCACATTCCAATATGACGTGGATAGCTGTTTCATCCTCGTTACACAATCTGCATATATGTTCCCCTTGTAAGATCCCCATTATGTGAAGCTGTTTTCTCTGGCCACAATGTCCAATTATAAAACCGGTAATTAGCTTGATTTGTTTCTTGTTTAGTTTCAGGATTTCTTCGGTAAGTTTTGGTAAAGTTTGTTTTACGATTAGCTTACTGTGTTTAAGCTTCAGAAGTGTCTGTCAGTATGTTAGGTGTTATTTGTGCACCCACTGGTTATATAAAAGTTCGAGGCCGGTGCATCTGCTTGTCGATCATTCTTGTGCAAGGGTGTCTGCCTTTACGTTACCCTCAATGCCTTTGTGTCCAGGTACCTACCTTAGTAGTGGCACTTAGGATTTTTGTAACGAATGTTTTTCTTAGTTTATTTTTTTATAATAAGTGTTTTAGCTCAAACATTTATGGGTTCGTTACCACGAATAGAATTTGAAACATATGAAAATGTAAGATATTAATGTTAAATTATGGGCGCCAGTCAAGTTCATTTTTTGGAGAATCTAGAAATAAATGACAAAAACTATGATACATTTCAAAATCGGTCCATTCTCTTTTTTTGAGGATTTATGGAAATTAAACTCTAACGAAAAATTAAACTTAATTTATTTTTATACCAACTGATTGACTATTTATGAAATTCACAATATCAAATAAATAAATAAAACTTAGCTCAGCAAGATGGTTGGAGAAATAGAGTTTCCCATGGTTGCCCCACCAGACACCAGCTTTGCTATATGACATGTGATCGTTTTTTTTTTTTATTAGAGAAACACCAAACTTCGTTTTATTGCCTCTAGACGCCAAAATGTTCCAGGTAAATCCGAAATGCAAAAATTCAAATGGCAGTGCTACCGGAAATTTTGATGTGGCCGGAAAAATTGTAGCCGTGTCAGAAAAATTGTAGCGCGGTTGAAAAAATTGTAACGTAGTCGGAAAAATTGCAGCGTGCTCGGAAAAATGGTAACGTGTTTTGAGGCGAAAATAACCAATATAGCACTGTGTCAATAGCAGATAAATAGGTATGAAAGATTTTTAAGATAATAAAATAAAAAGAGGAAGAAATGAAGTCAACAACCATTTTATATGTCCTATTTTTGAGAGTAGTGGAATATATTAGATAGAAATTGTAATTGCTGATTACAGACCATAATTTGGGTTTTAAAATATACGACATGAAATAAATTATAGTGTGGCTCAAGAAAAAAGAAACGTAACATTTTGAGGTTTTCCAAGCATTCTCAGACAAGCTTGGATTTTACTTGACTTGGCTGTCACAGCAGATAAGGATCTTTTTACCTGTTTATCTTGTAACGTAAAAATTCCTAATGGAATAAATATGTCAACTACAGCACGGCAGCTCTACCGTCAGGCATTATGGTGTGAGTAACAATTTTGTACTTTTTTAAAAAACATTTCGATGTTTACAAAATTTTAAATTTTTTGTTGTAGTTTAATTTAAAACATATTTGATATTAATATAGAATAAATAAAGATGGGCGACACTGAATTTTTATAATGTTAAAGGTATTATTATGTGTTGGTTTGTTGAATTTAAAGTGATAAACCCAGGATAAAATTCGGAAACCTAGACTGAGTTTATAATATTTTAGTTTCAACAACTCTTTTATAAAAAAAAACTACCTAGAGGAGTGATAAAAATATATGCGAAATAATACAAAAATATTCACAAACATGAATTTAATGACTATACAAAGATCCCAAAAAAAAATGTATATATCACAATGCTACCTGTTTTCGGTCAACATGAGAAAATATCTAATATTATAAGATTGTAACTTAAATGGTTTTATGGCAATTGCTTTACATTAATATAAGTAACCAGTATACATACTAATTGTCGTTGACAATTAAGTTATTAATTATGTTGTATATTAAATGGGAATGACAGTAAAAATTTCAAAATTTAACATAAATATTCCTAATCAATAGTCATAGACATAGGGTTACTTATGACTATGTATCCTTTTATTAAGTACTCGATAGGAATGAAAATTTGTTTACGATATAGCTACATATGTATCAAAAACATCAATAAACATTGTGAAAGATAAAATATTAAATAAAAAAAAATTTTACCAGGTCCTTGGAACATCACTTATATGTAACGGTAGGTATCTTTGTTGGAAGAACACCTAATCAGGTTCATTGCTGCAACGAAGAGTAAAACTTGAATTGTAACATCAGCTCATGAAGAAACTTTTCCACAAAGTTCAGCCGTCCAGCCGATGGGTGAGGCTGTTTGACAAAGCTGTGGTAGAAATCATCTTCAATAGAAATCATGAACGATTCCTCAACGGAATTAAAGATGATGGAATCCGTAATAAAAAAGCCCTAATATAAAGCAACAATTAGTGTGTTGTTCTGACACAAATTTTAGACTGGTGATAAGACCTAAAACTCACCTCTTGAGAGGGTTTTCCGAAACCGGGTCCACATGCAGACGGGAATCCATTTTGTCAGGATAAAATCAGCACAAAAAATGTGTTTGAAACAAACAGGAGGAACCACCACTGGCAGGAACAGAAACATTAACCACAATGTGCATAGATAGCACCAACTCGACATCGAAAAGAAATATAATTAAATAATTAATTGAAAATTGTGTTTCGTTAAAAACGTGTGTCACTGTCCTCCGACATTCCAACGAACGACCCCAAAAGTGTCAAACCAAATCAAAGTCGCCAACCGTTACAAAATAACCTAGAAAACAGCGTTCCGAATTTAACACCTTGTTAATTCCTAAATAAATGATAAAATTACCTGTTGATTAGTTAAATGTAGACGTATCTACCTACTTACAAACTATTTACAATTATTATATATGGTTGATACATATAAAAGCAAACGGAAATGATTTTATAAAGATGGCCAAACAAACGCACTATGCTAGACGGCGTGTCAGGGCAAATTAGAAATTTGTACTAGAATGTATAACACAGTAACATATTTTAAATTTTTTTAGAGGAAAAATAAAAATGTTACAATATCTGCTTGAAATACTGTGGTATGTACTCCCAGAGGTTGACTGGGAAATTGGCGCCGGCTCCTCTTTCAGTATTGGAACCATCTGTGAAGCAAACTATTTCTTGTTTGGGTGTTTTCCCAGATTTCCCTTTCCAATGGATGTGATTTGTGATTATGTTTGTGATTGCGGCATGTTCATTTGGAAGTGGGTTCCAGCTTTTGTTTGGATGGAGGCGATATGACCCAATTCTGCTCTCTGCTTTGACGATAAGGTCAATAAGTGGGAGGTTAAGAATTGTTTCCATAACTGTTAACGGTGTACTTCTCATTTCCGCCGGTTATACAGAGATATGCCAGCTCCTGGATTTTGGATAGCTCCAAGTTGCCTGTCTTTGGTTTGTTTTGGACCATCATACTAGTGCGCCATATGTTACCATGTGTCCCACAACTGCGGTGTACAACCAGTGTACGACTGACGGTTTTAGTCCCCATGTTTTCCCAATCGCTCTCTTGGGTGACATCAGTGTCATCGCTGTTGAAAATTATCTTTTGTATATGTTGGTTCCAGGTTAGATATGATATCCACGACAGCGCTAAGGTGTTTAGCCTCCCTGCCAAAACATAAAGTTTGTTTGACAAATCTCGCAGATTTAGGCCGGGCGCAATTACTTAGAACGTACTAGCGCATATTAGGAGGTAGCTCCACTTTACATTGTCCTGCCTCCCAATATGCATGAATATGTTCTAAGTAATAGATTACAGAAAACTGTGCTGCGTGACCTGCGTCTCAATTTGCGCCCGGCCTTAAGGTCCTTCAGATATCTTTTCCTCGTATTAATCATTGTCACTTTAGCTAATAATCAAACAAAAATTCTGCTTTTTTTAGTTTTGTTACATTAAAAAGTTTAAATTTACAAATCATTTTTATTTATTTCTCTGGAAGGAGCGTGTATTTTTTTTTCTTTTCTTCTCGTTAGAAATAAAATCCTAAACTGAATACCTAAACCAGATTCCTAAATAAACGAGATACCTTGATACTATCTCTCCTACTTTTCAAATCAAGTTCACGCCGTCGTATCAATTTGTTTAGATTACATTCAAAAAGATATGCAACGTAGCCTGACCAGCGTTTATCGAGACGATTTTTTCCCTTATGGGAGAAACGAAAATTAATATATTCTGCTTCTTGATAAGTACTTATTTATACAGAAGAAGAATGAACCACACATTATAGAACACATAAGAAAGAAACAAGAATCATAGCATACATATATAGAGAGTATATATTAAGAAGGAGAGCCAGAAGATAAAATAAGACGGAGAAGACCTGGAATTACATGGCTGCAGGAGGTAAAAGCATTGAAGTATTTAAAAAAAAACAAGATCTAGGAAACAATACAGAAATATTAATAAGAAAATTTAAAATAGTGAAATGGAAAGTGATCTGTTCAGTTCGTATTTATAGATCGAGAGACCTTCGTAAGAACGGACTAACTCTTTCCGGGTGTATTTTAGCCATAATATGTATATATTGATCTCGAAATTTCTTGTAAAGGGGTTATTGTTAAATTTGTGGTGAGCAATCTTGATTGGGTAAATTCCTAAAAACAGATGATTATTATTATGAAGGAGGAATATTATTTGTCACAAAGGAAAGGGAAACTTGTCAAGATAGACATAGATAAATTAAATAAAACAATTAAAGAAAGAAAAACTAGCGTGAAAATATTAGAAGTAGTAGGTGAGACAGAAATAAAAGGATCAGAATATAAAAACACAACGTCAGGAGAGCAGGGACAGAGGTGAATACGAATATCCAACGCTCAAACATAAAAGGAAACAGGAAACATTTTGTATAAATTTTTATAGAAACGAACCAGCCAAGATTTGGATTTTTCTTTTGGAAACCTAATATACTGGTTACATATATGGTAGATTTTTTTCTTAATTTTTAGACTTGCGAGATTCTTGGAATTTAATAATTATTTTTCCAATTTTTTCAGAAAATAAATGTATTTTTATGGCCTAAAAAAATTGTATTACCATAAATTTCCAAGCTTCTCGATTCCAAAAAAAACGTAATAAAAATAAACGGGTCAAGTTCTGGCTCACAATGAGGTTATAATCGATTTTGGCTTCCAGCGCTTTGAAATAAAAAAAAACTCTTGACGTGACGTAAGTCTATGGCCCTTGTTTTTGTCATGGAAATTAGATCATGAGTTTAAATAATGACTCATAGTTCTTGGCAAAATCGTTTTTTATCTTCCCGTAGGGCGTGCGAATAATGAATATTTAAATAGCATTAATAATTAGTTTTGAAAAAAATGGGATTTTAATAATTGATTCAAAATGTTCGGTTTATATTTGCAGATACATACCAATTTATAATACCATAAGTGTAATTGTAACTGGATTTATTAAAAAATATTTCAAACAACATTTTGACCCACCTTCATTCACTAAATGTTTTAAAAAATATATACAATTACGGTTCATTTGTCGACAAAAAAGAGTCGGATGCATGATGAGAAGTTAATCGCTGTGGAAATATTTTATAACATCTTTTTCTTTTGCATGCTTTCAATTTTTTGTAGCGTAAAAATCAAATTCAATCACATCGATTAAAGACATATCTGGCCGGGCGATGCACACACCTAAATTCCAACTGTATCTATTAATCAATGAATTTTATTATTTCCTCTAATACTAAAAGTCCAATATCATTAGCACACAATTGTAATGGTTGAACGTAAAATTCACTGTCAATTTAGCTTGTGACACGGTTAAAATACGAGAATGGCAGCTGCACCTTTTGAATTAACTGATTTGTGATAGGATTGTTGCAAAAAATTGAAATTTTAAATGCTATAACCTATTTTTTCATCTTTTATTGAATTGAGAAAAGACATGGAATATTCATAAAAATGTATGGGTTGTATTTTAACACTTTGTTCGCCATGTCAGTCACGGCGAATAATAATACTAGGATGTTTTTTCCCGCTCAAGCTTTGGCTTTTGGAGGTCTCTCGTAAATTATTATTATATAGATTGCTGTTAAAAATTAGTACTTTTAAAAGGTCGATAAATATCTTCATTTTAAATATTAATGCTACTCAAAGGAGATAAAACTCAAAGTCAATACCACATAAAATTTAATTAAAGGTAATTTCAATTAAAAGTATCAGTATCGCAACATGTTTCGGCACTCAGGCCATCATCAGTCGCTAAAAATTATTTGTGAGTTTTATGCGGGGGTGGATAGTATTAATGAAGTCTAGGAAGGTTAAAATGTTATCTTTAGTATCATCTACAAGCATAATTCAATCATCTACATATCTGTAATAAAATATTATTTTTTCTGTAAAATCTGGGTGATTTAAAAACTTTGTTCTAAATTGTTCATGAAAATTTCTGCTTATAGGGGGAAAGATTAGATCCCATCGAAAGGCCGGAAATCTGAGCGTAAATGTTATTTATTGTTAAATTGTTCTAAAGCAATTTTAACAATTTTAACAATTCGCATCAACCCTACGGGTTATTAGCGAGAGGTAGTTGGTTTACAATTTGTTGACAAGCTTAATTTCTGATAGGTAGGATATTATACTTTTAAAGTTACATGTTGAGCCTAGGGCTTCAAATAAGGTGTTTGGGATGTTGAATGTATTCCTTTCATTGTGGTATTTTGGACAGTTTATCATAAAGTGTTCGACCGTCAACTTCGTATTGCAGGTGTCGCACTTCCGTTCTTGATGTTTGCTAAGTAAGTAGATATGAATGTGTTAGGTTTGTATGACCGAGTCTCAACCGGGTCACTATCACTTGGGATTTTCGATCACTTGGTAAACGCGTCCATGGGTTCACTTTGGGTTTCACTATATGAAGTTTTGATGTTGAATTGTTCCATCGGGATTGCCATGCGCTTTTGCACTTTTGTTTTAACACTATTTATCACGTCTTTTGCTAATATATGTGGTATGTGGATAGAGTTTGTAGATATAATTGCTTCGCGGGCACCTTTGTCTGCTTTTTCATTGCCGATAATCCCAATGTGTGATGGGATCCAAATAATTACGGTTTCCTTATGATTGCTTTGCCGATTGTGCAATTCTTGTTGGATTTTCATTGATATATGATTAATAGGGTATATATGCATAAGAGTTTGGGTTGAGCTCAGTGAATCTGTAAGAATAACTATGTTTTGAACATGAGAGTGTTTAGTTAGGGCCCTATATATTGCATATAATTCGGCTGTGTATATACTGCATTCGACAGGAAATGAATATTTTTTTATTGTATATGGTGATACAATTGCTGCTCCTACTCCTTCTGTTGATTTTGACGCGTCTGTATAAATTTGTAGGTTGTGGGAAAAGGTTACAAACATCTAGGGAAATTAAAACAGAATTTTTAGTAACAATAGTATTTGAAATTTTTTGGGTGAGATCTAATGAATTTTTATTTACATGAATATTATTAAAACCTGTAAGTTCTGAGAGTGAGGTTTCAGAAGGATGATAATAAGGAAACTGAAGAGTTAATGAAGTTGACTACTGGTCTAATTTGGTTTGTGAATATTGGGGAGGCCATATAGAAGAGGTGTAGTGGGGTTCATAGGACAATGCGAATAGAAATTGTGATTAAATTTTGAAATGGTTTCTGAGAAAGATTTAAGGAGAGATCTCAGATTAAGGTGGATTTTGATAGTGGGATCAGAATTAATAATTTCAAAAGAGGGACCGTTAGCAAGGAAAGTGTCCACTTTATTTATGTATGGTCGATTTTATTGAGAACTACCATTCAATTGCCTTTATCAGCTTAAGTTACGTTGAGGTTATCTTGGTTTATTTTAAGTTAATTCTTTTGTAGAAATAAAGTCTGGGTCATAAAATAAATGAGGAGGAAATGAAGGGTTGGAATGAAATTTATGAAACAAGGCAAAAATCAGATCTGATTGGTCCTTTGTTGAGTAAAGTCAGTTCCAGAAAGAATATTTTCGATGTCGACAGATGCGAGACGTAAATTTTTTGTAGTATTACAGTTATGTATTGTATCTGTTAAGGATGTCAATTTTATCTTTGTTTAACGATGCATTGCTTAGATAAAGGATTCTAGGGTGGAACTGGAAATTAGAATATTTTGGACGGTTATTGAAAGGTGACGATTTATTTCTAAGAGAGTGAAGTTTTTTCTTCAAGTTGTAAAAATGTCGTTATTTGTGTCTTGGACCCAATCACGTGTCTCTCTATCCAAAGTGTTAAATTCTAGGAAATTGAGTTGATTGTTAAATAGGAAGGACAAAAATGTGAGTTTAATATTAATAAAATTTAAATTTTTATAGTCAAACTTGATTTCTTGTAAGATACAGATTTTCTTTGTCGCTCTCAGTATGTTGAATAAAGTTCTAGAATCGATGTTGGAGTGGAGTGAAATGGAGTTTGGAAAAACGTTGGGAAGGAACCAGATCTTCAAAAGGCTCTTGTTGCGACTCAACATGCAACTATTCTTTTAATTAAATTAATGGGGAATAAACTTCAGGGAAAGCTTATTAGATGAAACCTGCTTTTATACATCCCAAAATAACGAGCTTTGGAATAATTTACATATTGCTTTATTCCCAATTAAGATCTTGTCATCTCAATGATTATAGAAAAAATTAAAATATTTATTGAAAAGAAGATTAAAAAATGAGGCGAAAAATAAAAGTGGTAGAAAACAATGATAGAAAAAAGTTGGGAAATAAAACAGTAGGTGTCAATAAAGTGGAAAAAGGGGTTAGAGGCCTGAAGTTTTAGTTTGAATAAGATGGACTTCGTAGAGTACAAAACAATATATTACCTAATGAAATATACAACGATAAATGTATGAAAAACGTATTAACTTAAAAGGTGACAAATATTCGTATAAAAATGCTTGATGTCACTCTGACGTATGTATCAATAGATACAGGACGTTATTTACATTCTAACACTCACCGACACGTTTTCGAAATTAACCGATCGTAGTATACTGACGCAAACCTCATGTTAAGATCTAGTCAGTCCCACGTACTCAGCTTCTTTCGAAGACAACGCCACTGTCTTTTGCTTTTCCGATTCCCATGAAATGGGTCCATTAATCAAGGTAAAACGATACCCACTCTAGGAACGTCGATTTTCTAATTGATTCCCACAATCTGAATCAGCTAACCCCTTTATACCTTCAGAAGATAGTTGATATTTAATTTCGAGGTTCATAATTCCTTTTAAATAATGTACAATACGTTTCGCAGCTTTCCAACACTCCTCTTTGAAACAGTGATTGAACTGACTTAAGTAACTTAATGTTACAACGGCTAAATAGGTTAGGCACCCCATTAATTCTCGATAAGAAAACTTAATTTCTGCAGCCCTTATATTACTCTGATTACCTTTGGTCAATTTTAAATTTTGTTCCATCGGAGTATTCACTGGATTACAATCGCTCGTACCAAAACAATTTAAAATTTCTTTTATATATCCCTTTTGATTCAAAATGATATTTCTTCTATGTCTGTTGAATTCAATCCCCAAACAGTATACAACTTGTCCCAAACTTTTGATTTCAAATTCACTTCTTTAATGTCTTTCTAATTCTAAGTCTAAGTTCCGATAAGCAACCAGAATATCGTCTACATTCCTATTAAAAGTAAGTTTTCTGCACTATCCTTGGAAAATATACATTAGTAGGAATAACGCCGAAACTTTTTAAAACATGATGTAACTTTTTATATCAGCTTATTCCTGATTGTCGAAGTCCGTATAAAGCTTGCATTAATTTACAAACTTTATTTCCAGCTTCCTTACACATTTCTTGTGCCTTCAGATATATATCATTCGAACAACTTTTCGTTTCCACTAAATTTTGTAAGACGTCGTAAAAATAGGTTCCATGAAGAAATCTTGTTTAAGTTCTCCATTCAGGTATGCTGTAGTCACATCAAACAGTGCAAAAGTTTTTTTTAAATAAATTCCTGGTTGTTGATTGAAGCATTGAGCTACCAAACGTGGTATTCTTTTATCGATTGTACTATCCGACTTGTATTTATTTTTATTTCTTAGCAAAAACCTACTTCCAATTATTTCTACCTTCTCTGGCCGATCTGTAAGCTTCCAGGTATCATTTTTAATTATTGATTTTATCTCACTTGTCATTGCATCAAATCATGACAAGGAGTAGATAATGCTTGTCCGACAGGGACTTCGGAAATAAAACCAGGCTCTTTATAATCCGAAACATACTTGATATTCTTTAATCGGTCTTCCCTTGGAACCAGTTCTTATTAATATTGGTCTTCCGGGACCTCTTTTCCGGTTTATTGTAGGAATTTCAACACTTACAGAAGAACTTTCATTTTCGTCATTTGAACATTGTCTCCTCATCGAGCGGTTCAAGCAGATTGCTTTCGATTTCTACAAATTTTGGCACTAACTGAAAAATGAATTTACTTTCACCTTCCGGAATAAAATCTTCATAATGTTTCTGGTCTGTTTCTGTTTCTCTGTTTTCTTTTTCCACAAATTTGATATCTTTGGTTATTTCTATTTTCCATTCTGAGCATAAATACACTCTGTCTCCTTTTAATTGTTCAGAATAACCGACGAGGATTCCTTCCTTACAAAATCTCTAAAACAACTTAACATTTGGCTTCTTACCTGTCCAAACTTCAAACCGTGTTTTTCCATTCAAACTTTTAGATGGACATCTATTACGAATGTAATTTGCTATATGGTGGAAAAAATAATAGTCGTAAAAAAATGGAAAAACGGGACAAAAAACACAAGTTTAAAAAAGAGAAGAAAAGAAATGGAGTGTAAAACAATAGTTGTAAACAACGGGGGTGGTGTGGAAATGTGGCAAAGAACAAATCGGCTGTGTCACCCCAGAACTTTCCCGGCTCGACCACAGAGAATATGTTATTTATTATTATTATTTTAATTACAAAATACTAAGCATTACATTAATTTATGGAACATATTAAAAATAGCGAGCGGATGGTGAATACATCTACCGAATTGATATTTCAATGTTGATAATGACATAAGCTGCGCATGCGCACGTTGTATGTCACACTGCTACAATTAGGATCTCCTAAAATCATGTGTGGAAACTATTGGGAATTCGGGAAAAATTTGAAAAATTTGATGCTTTACAACTTTGCACAAGAAAATTTTGCACTAAAATGCATTGTTTGTCCTCAAAATTAAGAAAAAGTAGAGAAAACTTACATACAGATTTTTTACGCGCCCTCTAGTGGCGCAACTATTGGAAATTCTAGAAAAAGTTTGAGACAAGAGTTGTACGGAATTCTATGCTCTAAAACTATGTACTACAATATTTTGTACTAAACTGTATTATTTGTCCTCAAAAATAAGAAAAACTAGGTAAAACATACATACACACTTTTTACGCGCCCTATAGTGGCACAACTATAGGAAATTCTGGAAAAATCTTAAGACAAAAGTTGTTGGGATTTTATTCTCTAAAACTTTGTACTACAACATTTTGCACTAAAGTGTATTGTTTGTCCTCAAAATCAAGAAAAACCAGATAAAACCTACATGCACATTTTTTACGCGCCCTCTAGTGGCGCAACTATTGGAAATTCTGGAAAAAGTTTGAAACAAAAGTTATAGGGAATTTTATGCTCTAAAACTTTGTACTACAACATTTTTCACTGAAATGTATTGTTTGTCCTTAAAATTTAAAAAAAAGTAAAAAATTGTTACATGTGTATTTAATCAATGTCGGTCCTGAGGACCTTCTACTGTACCAATTTAAACCAAAATCTAATGGTCGCATTCTAGCATACACCGACCCTCCATACCATACTTAATGGACCTCCAAATGGATATTTCCATCGATATCTCAATTTTTTTTTTGCGGGAAAGTAAAAAAGGGGAAAAAAATCCCAGCGAGTATCCAGAGTCGATTGGTATAATTTTGACGGTGGTGTCTCTTCAGAAAAATGGTAGAAATAAATGGCTTTAAATTTGAAGTCAATTGATTAAAAAATGGCAAAGTTTTCGTTATTAACCTCTAAATTGGAGGAAATTGGTTCTAATCCAGTCAATACTTTTTCAGATATTTAATGTTAAAGTTTCAAACTTTGACATTTTTTATTTTTGACAGGTGACGGAGAAATAATCTTTACTGAATACAGTTTTTTAAGGTCTTTCGAATGACATATTACAAGTCAAATTCCGTGACCTATTGCTTCTGTCGTTTTTTGACAGTGACACTTTTGTTTGACAGATGTCATACTGAAATTAATGGATTCTTCCGATAAATAATCGAAACCCACATACTAAGTTTCAGCTCAATCGGATTAAACGTGTGGCCTCTATCGTAGAATAATACTCATACAGACAGATAGACACACGCAGACAGAAATACTTCCATCTGGAAATGGTCTTGGTAGATATTTCACTATACTTTCCCTCCTCGTTTTATGTTGGGTCGGGAAAATAAAAAAACACAGTAGTTGTAAAAAAGGGGAGAGAGGTAATGCAAAAAATACTAGTTGTATAAAAACGGGGGGGAAATAGGACAAAGAACAAAAACACGTTTGTTTAAAAAAATGGGGCTATAACTAATAGTTCTAAAAAAATGTGAAACAAAAATTTATCAAAAAACACAAGTTTGAAAAAAGTAGGAAACAAAGTGGGCAAAAAATAATAGGGACGGGGGGAAATTGGAGCATAAAATAATAGTTGTGAAAAAAAATTGGGAAAATAGTGGTGCAAAAAATAAATAAACATTTAATTATCTGCCAGAATAGTTCTATAATACCCGCTATAAGAATTAGAATCATGATGACAATTTATTTACTGAGAAGCAGTTCCTGGTTTTAAAGTGGTAATATACATTTATTTCTTCAATTATTTGTATGTATATTATAATAATCGCACACCTCTAAGCTTCTCAATAAATAATTGAATTCGAATTCATTTCCATTTTAGTACATGTACCAGCAATGTAGCAGATATTAAAAATAAAATTATTCGAGTATGCAAACGAGATACGCATTTTTTAAATCGTTCATTGCCAGCTGAACTTCTACCTACCAGACGTATTTAGTATTTCCACATTGAGATTCGTGTGTGATAAATTTTAAGTAGCCACGAACGAAAATTTTCATATAACGATATGACATTAATCTTGATATAACACATTTTCGCTTGTATTTTTCTGAGTAATTCTATTAAATTAGATAAAGGAGCTTCTAAAAAAATAATTGGAAAATGCTATATCATTCTAAATACTTTTACGTATATGGTCGACTATAACCGTCCAGTTGCCAGAATGTCTTCTAGAACTACACAGTCTGGTTTGACGTGACACCTGCTCGTCTGGCCAACTGGCCACGCAATACCAGAATAAAATTAATATGCTTTTAGATGTTTTACATACAAAAAATATATAAAATTAGAATCATTATGTATAAGTTAATTTTTAAATATATATTTTTATACGATACATAAATTATATTCTATTAAAAAAAAAGACGAAAAATGGATAATTTATTTATTATTGCACTATTTATTTTTTCCATAGCATTTTCCACGGACCACACACTTGAAATATTCCAAACACGCCATCTCGTTAGCCGAAGCGAAGCAAAAAAAAATCTTTGTTCCGCTGCCGAGCCGCGCTAATTAATTGTTGAATTATTGTTATTACTATTATTATTAAGTTGTGCAATGCCGTTAGGTGTTACATGTTGATTAGAAATCCTTACGGCCGAATGAAACGAGATAAATTAGATGCTGGTTAAGAGTTACGGCAGAGATCGTACCAGTGATACTGTCTCTATTGAATATGTATGACTTAATCAAATAATAAATTGGTAGTTTTTTATTTTATTTATTGCTCTGTTTATTCGTTATAATTCGAACTATTAATTTTTTATAATAAATTATCTAAAGTAACATATTTGTTCGATTTTTTTAGCATCACTTTATACAATTTATGCACCTGGAAATATTACTTCCAATTATTAAGTCAGACGATAAATCAAACGTTAGAAATTAATAATTTTACTGCTTTTCATTCTTAATAAAAGATACAGTATAAGAAATATATTCCTTCATCTGTTGTTTGATCATGACGAAAATTATTTGTTAGATAATTATGTATATTGATAAATCGCAAATGGGTTGCCTAGCTAAATCGCGAGCCAAATAATATTAACTTTAATTAACTTTTTTTGACCAATTTCCCCAATTTTTTATTGATGAAAATCGAGCATTAGTCGAGAGAAAATTAAACGAGGAGTTGTAAAAATATAGTTTGCCTAGTTTCCCTTTAGAACAATTATGAAGTTGCTAAGTACAGGCGTTATTAATATACCCTCATCAGTTATTTAATTACAATTTTTATAAAATGATAGGTTATTTTATTCACTATCCAACCGTATTAGGCTGCCTTGTCAAAAGACTACCATTATCCATGGTTACCTAGATTTTAATTGTTAAATTTTAACCGCGAGCAGGAAGAGTGACAGAAAACGTTGTGCGCGCCACTTCACACTGATATTAATTTTTTTTTTCATCCACACATTTATTTATCAATAGTAGAATAGAACACAACATAATCATGATATTAATAACAAAAAAATTCTGAATCTAACTCTTCAGAAGTGCCTAATCAAATTCTTCTTTTTCTTTATGTTTAGTATACCCTCGACTTGCAAGGTCGTTGCGCCCTCTACGAACCACATTGGCTTCAAATAGCCACCCAAAAACCAATCGCAATCACCCGAGTTTACTTTGACGCAGAATACATCAGTTACATAAAGCCACATTGCATTATCATACAATTTTTGTTAAGGTGAGACCCAGCATCAGATTGGAGTCGATGCCTATAAAATTTTTGAATAAAGACAAAGGACCTATTCCATTTTGTCCACTATACAGTTTAATTAGATAAGGTTGGCGGGCTTTTTCCAAATGATTGGATAATGCGTTCGCACTTAGCGCCGAATCGCATTCATGACGGTGGTAGGTATAAATAGCTAGATCTAAAGGTCGGAAAATGAGCTATTACAAACTTTACTTCCTGCCCACGGGTGGAAAGCGACATCTGTCACTTCCCACCGGTGAGCCGGAGAGATTTCTCTATACCTATCATATCAGCAGAAAGCGATACATAGTATTATTGATTACAACAATAAAGTAACAGACTTATATAATCTATACGTTATTTCAAAACCTATTTTATTTGTCAATGGTCGCATTCAGTGGACGAAACCGTTGTGCAACTGTTGCAAAACCTTAGTGGAAACGTCCGGTGGCACATACGCTACAAACTCAACACGTTTTGGAGCGTACGCCATTTTTCGGAGCGCTTTTAATTTGTGCTAGGTAGCGAAGTGAGCAGAGCCAGAGCAAATTAAAAAAATATATAAGAAATGTTTGAATTTGTTTTTGAGGATAATGCAAAAGTTGGAAAATAATAGTGAAAAATACCCAAGAATTATAAACTATAGAAAATACCATACCAATATTATCAAATAAACAAGAAGTATATTCTTAATTAGATTTGATACACCTAGTAATTATTTAAAAAAAAACCTAGGCAAATTGTTTACTACTAACACTTTTTAAATTTAATAAAAAAACATTTTGAATAAACAAAAAACATAACTTCTGTCTCTGTAATAAATACAACTACCAAAAACTGACAGAAAACGAAAACAGCTTGACAGCGAACGCCCAACACGTTCCCATCCGCAATCGCTACCGAGAGGTAGCAGTAGCGCTTTGTGCTACATCCGCTGAATGCGACCATTGTTAAGGTGAGCGATATATCGCATTTTTTTTGCGACATACCGCAATTTTATTTTATCGCAAAAATGCTTAATTTCCATGAGCGACGAAATTTAAGCGAATAATTTTGGTTATTTTCGTTTTAATTGAGTGGTATTCAATGCTTTTGACATTTTGGTGACACTAGTGACAGTGGCATCTTGCATTTTCTTGTACATTTGATTTTAGAGGTTTGTGTATTTTTCTGGATTCTAACTTTAATAATTAAATATAGGAACATGGATACCTATCATAGCTATGAGCAATACTCCTGGAATTTGCGAAAACAAAAATCCATGGTCATGTTAAGTACTGCGATTCTATTAAACGAAATGGCTAGTTATGAAAAGCAAAATAAATCCAATCCAATATATAACCTAGTACATACATAATTAATAGATATTTTATTTCATCATCACTATAAAATGAACTTACCTCTTTGTTCTCTTCCATATTATTTGTATCAAAACTATTCATCATGTTTATCATTGACATAACCTAACAATTTCGAACATCACTTTCTAATAGAAAAATCTGATGTGGCCAGCACATGACCTCTCGCCATTTTTGAATCAAAAATTTACAGGTTGACACAAAAAAGTATGAAAAAAAATTATATTTTTGTAAATCTGGCAACAATGGCAAAAGTTTCGAAAATTTTAATGAGATGAAAATAAACTATAGGGTATACAAAATATATGTGTAAAACTTTATTGCCGTTTTGTATAATAATGGCGTCATCACCCATAGCAACTGCCACTTCCGGTTGTGCGATTGGCACCAAAATCTAATCAGATCTAATCTAGGGTATCAGAATCCTGTATGCAAAATTTCAAATTTTTTTATTCAGTAGTTTTTGAGTTATCGTTACTACAACATCCATCCAAACACACACACACACACACACTAACACACACACACACAGACATCATCACGAAAATATTAAAATCGTATTCTAGGGACCCTAAAACGTGTTTATTCATTGAATACTCACTACCCAATTTTTAGCATGATTCCTATACCTCTCTTATCTGAAGGGCGAGAGGTAAAATGAAAAATCGCAAATTATAGTCACAAGACATTACGATTAAAGGTGAGGCCCCATGAGCGATATATCGCAATTTATTTGCGGTATATCGCTATATTTAAACCAATGTGTTTTCCCGCCGAATGCGCTCAACTTTTAGCGATATACCGCAAAAGTTGACGTTGCAACAACTTCTTGCGATTAATTTCATGCTCTCTTTTTACCTCTCGCCCTTCAGATAAGAAGTGGCAGTTGCTATGGGTGATGACGCCATTATTATACAAAACGGCAATAAAGTTTTACACATATATTTTGTATACCCTACAGTTTATTCTCATCTCATTAAAATTTTCAAAACTTTTGCCATTGTTGCCAGATTTACAAAAATATAATTTTTTTTCATACTTTTTTGTGCCAACCTGTAAATTTTTGATTCAAAAATGGCGAGAGGTCATGTGCTGGCCACATCAGATTTTTTTTACCTCTCGCCCTTCAGATAAGAGAGGTATAGGAATCATGCTAAAATTTGGGTAGTGAGTTTTCAATTGATAAACACGTTTTGCGGTCCCTACAATACGATTTTAATATTTTCGCGATGATGTCTGTGTGTGTGTGTGTTAGTGTGTGTGTGTGTGTGTTTGGATGGATGTTGTAGTAACGATAACTCAAAAACTACTGAATAAAAAAATTTTAAATTTTGCATACAGGATTCTGATACCCTAGATTAGATCTGATTAGATTTTGGTGCCAATCGCACAACCGGAAGTGGCAGTTGCTATGGGTGATGACGCCATTATTATACAAAACGGCAATAAAGTTTTACACATATATTTTGTATACCCTACAGTTTATTTTCATCTCATTAAAATTTTCAAAACTTTTGCCATTGTTGCCAGATTTACAAAAATATATTTTTTTTTCATACTTTTTTGTGCCAACCTGTAAATTTTTGATTCAAAAATGGCGAGAGGTCATGTGCTGGCCACATCAGATTTTTTTTTAAGTTGATAATACGAAAATAATAAAATGTCATTTAGTATCTAAATGTCACAGTATTTTGATTTCAAGGATCGAAGTGCCCTTAAGTGAACAACGCGTCGAATACGAGATCTCCAGATCTCAATACCATAAGACAATATAGGAATAATAACCTTCATATAAATTTGTTGAAGAGCCGGGCAATAAAGATTAATTCGCCACCGGGTTTTTCATTTTTGTAAAAATAAATTTAAAAATAAAATTTTTTAAAAACTCTCTTCGAGACGTTTTACATAATTCGCATCTTTCTACAAACAACATCCGAATATTTTTCAGTTTGTTAATGTTCTCTTAAATGTGCAGATTGATGTTTATGCGAAAAATAAAAGTTGCAGTAATGAAACATTTAAAATTCAGGAAAACAAAATTAAAGAAAAAATAGAGTTTATTAAAAAACTAAAACTAGAATACGACGCTAAAAATATGTCAAGATTTTCTTTTGTTAAAAATGTATGTTATAAATTTATTCCTTCGAACTATTAAATATTTAAGATTGAATTTATATTTTAGTTTATATATGCATAATAATTATAAGTCTTTTGTAACATAATTTTTGAAATAAAAATAAATGTTGAATTAACAAATGTTTAATTTTTGCAGAAATGTAGAATAAATTAAGTATGGTAATTATTTTTATGGTAGGTAATCTTCTCTAATCTCTTAATCCTCAAACCGAAAATAGGTGGCGCACTTTACATACCCTTTTCGGACCACCCCGGGGCACGTGGCCTTTTCCAACTTCTGAGCTCGTGGGAAAAGTGACGTTTTGCGCACTTGTTGTACAAACTGCCATTGTGACATTATTTATGAAATTTTTTTAATAATTTAGTTCTAATTTTACAGTTCTTTCTAACCAACCATTAACTAATTATAAAAACATACAATAATTATTTCTGATAACGGTATCCAGTGGTTTGAAATGAAATTAGGTGCAATTATAGAACCTATAATCACGAATCGAGATTCAATCTACAATCCGGCTTTAGACTATTTATTATAAACATTGTAATTTAATAATAAATAATGATTTGTCTCCTTTATTACAAAATGTAGTGTGTCTAATTTCACACAGGTGGACTGTTTGCAATTATTTTTGCTGTCAACCGGTTCCTGGTTACATTATTTATTTTTATTATTGAATGTTATTAATGCTATAATTATAAGTTTATTTTGTAGATACATTTTACCTGATTTAAATTCAATTTTAAAAGTTCAAGTAACTTTGTGGAATTTGTATTTTATATCTTAAAAAAATATTCCGGCATCGAAATTTAACAAAAAATAATCCAAAATTCAGTTTTTAATCTTGATAAATTCCCGCAAGTGCCATTTTGTCAAAAGCGCCGCCAAAAGGCATGAATGCTGTACTGTCTTTTCTTAATTTCTTCACGGACATAAATTATTGGTGTTTTAGCGGCGGATTCGCTTCAAAAGACGATCTTGACTTTAAAAAATGGCAATCATTGGGATATTTGGCTGAAAGATTTTTATCCTGATCGACGACCTGGCGCTGATGAAGAAATTCAAACTTAATCACGTTTATTTACGATATTTTTGTAGTTTTCAACAAATATATTAACATTGTTTTTTATAAATGCTCCATAAAAAAAACAAAATTAAATAATTCAATATTTTAATTTTGCTTTTACTGCTGTTTGAAAATTACCGATGCACTCTTAATTTTTTTTACTGATTTCCATTTATTTTTTAACAAAAGGTATTTGATAATTAATATCAGTCATCAAAGATGCCATATTTAAATTTAAAAATTTTAGAATTTTTTTTAACCGTAGAAATCATTGCAATATATTTGTTATTATTTATAATACATCGAGAGAAAAGTTAGTGATAAGTTGTGTACTTTTTATATTTATTTTTAATAGTATATTACATAACGAGTGAGGAAAGTGGCATTTTTCGCGCGAGTGGTAGTTCAGCACGAACCGCGTAGCGAGTGCATGAAATCCACTATTTTTCCTACGACCAACAATATTTTAAGAATAGTCTATTTGGTTTTCTCATATGACACGATTATTTCTGGTGGTGTACATTCACATTCGCTATCACTTCCATTTTTTATGTAAGAAATTTTTTGTTTATTTGCTATAAAGTAGAATAATTTAAACTTTAAAAATATCTATTATAAAAGTACCTAATTATTCTGTTCAGAATTCACAAAACATAGAAACAGTAATTTCTTTAAAATTTTGACATAAGCCTACTTTATTATATTTCCCTTTTATAAAAAAAATTACCTTAGCACCAAGCCAATTAAAAAAAACATTTTGAATAATTTTTTTACATTTTTTACTTTAATAACTTGTAAAATTTGCAATTTTAAACCTAAACTGAATTTTGAATTACAAACTATTAATAAATTTAAGAATCGGGTATGCAATACACAATACCCAAACGTATTATGTGTTGCATACATTCGTTTACACTGAAGTTGTTTCATAATTCATATGGACAGTTATAACCTTAAAATAAAATTTCAAAACATTTTAGTTATTAGGTGGTTGTAGGAAAATAACAAGCAACTATTAGATCAGTTTTAAAATGGTAAGTAGCATATTTCGTCCTGTTTTTGATAGTTCATTCAAGCGTGCGTTATAATAACACGCAGCGCGGTATTATAACACACGGCTGGTATGCATGTATGTTGATATGATACACTTTCCAAATATCAAAACAGTTGTGCTATTTATAGTTTTCATAGGTGGTCGTAGGAAAATATATGTTCTCAATCTTGTAATCTCCCACCCTCTGACCTATATATCTCATGAAAAAACCGATGTACATTCCAGTAAAAAAACTTCCATACTCAAATTTATCAAAAAATATACCTGATCGTCTAACATTGTTAAAGAACCCATGTTACGTTTCTTTTTCCTTGGGCCACACTATAATCGATTTCTTTTCGCCCTGTATATTTTAAAATCCGAATTTACTTTCATTTCTGGTCTGTTATCACAACTTCCATTAACCATACCAATACACAATACGCTGCTTACTCTTTATATTTTAATTATCTATATCGGTAGTTGATATAATGTTATACTAATTTCCCCCTTGAAATTTTGGAGTTTTACGGCACCTGCTATCATTCACGGCACACGCATTTTCACGGTATGTGCTATATTCACGGCACACGCATTCACTAAAACTTCTGTATGCATCCTGCTATATGCATCCTACTTCTCTTCAAATAAAAAGCTCTTTACTGTCCAAACATTCAGAAAATAATTAAGCCAATTGTAATACTGTAATAATTTATTTTCACCCAAAATAATTTTTTTTTATAAATTTTGTCCAATTTTAATTGAAGTTTACTTTCCTGCAACCTTAAAAAAAGAAATGACTGATTTTGCAATATACGAATGCGTTTTTTGTCAATTATTTCTAATTCCACAAAAAAACTAATTGATTGGCGCCTGAAAATTTAACTTAATATTGTTTATCCAACTTTGTGGCATATTTCAAAATCTATTGTTGTGACGAACCCATAAACATTTGAGTTAAAGTACAGAAAAAAAAACAAGAAAAATTTTCGTTTCTCTTAGGTTGTGATGTATTTTTATTTGTTGAAGTAAAGTTTGCTGCAAGTAAAAAAAGCACTACAAATGAAACATTATGTCATTTAACCCCTATTTGTATGTGAAGACTCTTTGTAACCTCAAAACCCAGAGTTACAGTGTATGGGTTGTTCCTCCTATCGAGAAGCTGGGTCTCTCTTACACGAAGACTACCCAAATCTGGTAATATTGCACTGTGTAAACCGGGTACAAATATTCCTGGTACTAAAAATTGGGTACCAACGTCCTAGTACTAAAAATCTTGTACAGGGATCCTGGTAACCCTGACACTAAAACCCTGAAATAGTCAACAAAAACTGTGTAATAACCCTCATGAACTTTTACAAAAAAACCAAAATCAACTAACTGTGGGACTCCTCTAGCCTAGAATTTATATTTTATAGGACCTCTAAAATCATACTTGTAAGAACACCCCTAATAATCCCACTTAACCGAGTGACTAGAAATTAAGACAATACATAGGATTGTACGAAATAACCTACATGTAACCCAAAAGATTATCGAAATGAGAAGCCGGTATATAAAAAAGTCTTAACTTCTCTACAAAATGGGTTAAATCTCCGAAGTGAAGCAATCCAATCCATACACCAAAATATGGGTCAAATATATATGTCGACCAAGATGTAGCACAAGGGTCGCAATTCCAAATTTAATTCCGGCTTCCACAGTGTAAAATAGCCGTCTCAACAAAAATAAAATCGCCAATCTCGATTTATCCACAATAACAACGCCAGGAACCGGAAATCGAGGCTAAAAATCATTCCAACGAAGATGATATCCAAAATAACAAGTTATATCCCGATGTCTCCAGGAATGCTTAATAAGTTTTTTTCTACTTTCACTTTTTATCAGAAATCAACGTCCCAAAGACTACCGTCCTCCTCCTCGAAAAATTACTTCAGGAAAAAAATGTGAACGACCAATCAAATAACCCAAACCAGCCAATCAAACAACACAACACAACTATCCGCGCTTAGTTCCGATGGTAAGTCACTACTGCGTTCAAAATGTCGACCGTGATCAATAGTAGCGACAGATAGCATCCGTGCTATGAATCACACCGCAATACATGTCCACCCCAGTAATGCGTGTTGCTTAGAAACTATAAACCAAGCTTAAAACGAATATTAAGCAACAAGTATTTACCCTAGGTTCAAGAATACATATATACCAAGAAGCGAAGGCCGGCGAAATTTCTTTGATGCTGGAAGGGCAAAAATTTTTCTGACAGGTGACGGATAACTAATATAATATCTGCGTTCAGCTTCGTTACTCTTCTTACTCTTTTTACCCCGCTTTTGATCTATCCGTTCTGGTACTGACAAATATTCATTTAAATTCATTTTATATATATGTTTAGGAAACAAAGTAATATTTCCAACAAAATAATATAAAATAAAGCAAATGAACAAACAATCCGCACTTTATTCAAAAATATAGCATCTTTGGACAGAATTGACATTGACGTATAACTAATATAACTCGCACATGCGCGTACAAATTTCGGTCCATGCAAATACTAGCCTTCGCTTCTTTATCGATAGGTATTCTTTGCCTAGGTTTACATGTGAACAAACTGAACGCACCTGTGACATACTATATGACAGATGACAAGATAAATGAAATATAGAATTAATCCTACATCCTCGAAATGTCAGAATTTATCAACAGAAATTTAATTTCTTAAAATAAAGACGATTGTGCTAAACATAGAAAATCTGATTGAAAAACCAAACACAAGTGAACATACTCAGGCGACATTTACTACAGAAGTGACGATCGTGATCCAAATGGAATAGAAAACAGAATGAAACTCAAAAATAAGGGTACGATATAAATGGATACCTAGTAAGTGTCGAAACAGAGAAATTACTTTACATTTTAGGAAGATATTCGATCAGACATAGAAGTTGATGTGTACGCACTTCTGAGAGGCAATAACGCCAAACAGGACTTAAAGGAAATAAAAACTAGCAAATATCCATACGCATACCAAATAAGCGTAAAGATCAAAACTACTTATATTCGCTGGGGGCAGGGTGCATGGTGACAACTGAAACGATTCCAGCGCTCGTAGTGTAATCTGGCTCTTGTCATAAATAAACACGACAAAATTAAATATAAAAATGGTTCATAATAGTTGTGTTCTAATTGCAAAAATACAGGGAGAAATAGCAAGTGCAGATTTTACACATTTTCAAGAGTTAGTTGGAAATTAGAGAAAATAAAGAAATGGATAAATGCAGTTAGGAGAAAAAAGTAAGTAATGTATAACCTACTTCTGTAGCATGCTTACTTAGACGAATGTATTTATTATTCTACAATTATTCGATATGATTAAATAATGTTTGCCACTATGTCTCAATTCTTTCACATCTCTAACGTTACCAGCCGCGACAAGTTGCTTCCCTTTGTTCATCGTTTGGGGTTGAAATGATATTTGATGAGTAATTGACTCTAATCCGGTTTGATTGAATAATTACATTCATCATCGCCTAAAAATTATTTTAAAAAAAGTGTGATAAATATAGCAAATGTTCATAAATTTTTATTAATCTAGCTATCATGTATTATTTGTTTGGATGTCAATGATTAACCTAACACAAGAATCATAGTTTTTGATATTTTGTTTTATACTTTGTTCATCACAACACGTTTTACTGAATTTTTTCTTTCAAAAATATCACATTTTTTATTTATATGCTTATAATAAATTTTAATGAAATTTTTTCATAAAGAATTTTTATTTTTTATACACAACTTATACATACTTCTCACAATTGTCGAGCATGATTTTATGCAACCATCAGATGGCGTTTTCGTCGCGCTCCCTGCCAATAAGGACTATCGAAAAGGTATCTGTCTTATCACAAAAACTGGACTGTTACATCTTCACAGATGTCCGCCACTGGGCAAATGGAAGAGAATACATTTGTATTTGTGTGATTTCAAATCATGTGCATTTAATATGGTCAACAATGTCCTAATCGTTCAGATAGGAAGATGAGATGTCCGCGGGTCTAAAACCATCCGCAACATTTCTGGCAAATTTTCACGGTTAGGGGAAATCACATTGCCTGCTAACCATCAGAAAAATATTTATTCTTTTTTTGTTTAAAAAAAGGGACCGTATCGTAAAAAACAATCTTGACCAACTCATAAACTATACTGTATATTGTAATTGTTAACTGGAACTCCTGACTTAACCCTTCCTCCCACACAAAGGCGAGCCGCTGTGACAGGCCAATTAAACAAATGGTTTACTAGTTTGCATGCAAATTAAGTATGAATTTTCTTACCTGGATTCTGAATTTTTGGTGTTTGTGATAAATTATTTTTCTCTACTGGTTTTCTCTTTTACTTTATGGAAAGATTTTTTCTATGTAGGGTGGGCAAAAGCCTACAAAAATAATTTATTACAGGGGTAGCTTGGCGGTAGACACAGGCCTACAAAATAGTTGAAGTTTACGCCAATGGATAATTTTCTTTTTATTTGTCTTGCTGGAACTGGTTTTGTCTTTCTGGCTGGTTTTAAATTATTTTTTCTCGAAATGAGGGTATTGTGGAAAACTTAGGAGTGGACAAAAATTTTAAGACTGACTTTTATTTCTTATTTTATGGCTCTTTTATACACAGAATTTATCCTATTTTGTGACGTAAGCAATGCAATTGCGTCGTAGATTCCAACCCCCCGAGATCCGTTATCGCCGATGTTATCGTAGATAAGCCGCATTCCAGAAGACTGCACTGTTTTGGACCTTTTTACGAATTTTAAGAAAAATGTTAGTAGTGTAAATTTTATACAGGGAAAAATAAAATTAAAATATGTAACATAATCCTAATTCAACGAAAAGGGAAAAATATAGGAAAAAAATGATAAAAAATTTGGTTATTAATAAGAAATTGAGTGACCAGGTAGGATCGTTTCAATATGTAGACGAGTGGTTATTACTTTTCTAGAAAAGAAGCATTATATTTCTTGGATAAATTTCACTGGAATATTATCTAGAATTTACGAAACAAATTTATATTTTCTTTAAATTTAATAAGATTCATTTTTCTGTTTATACTTCTGGCAAGTACAGTATTTTTTTAAACATTCCATAATCCAAAAATATATTTAAACTTCAATGTATATCATTTCTAGTCGTTCAGAACTTAATTCAGAGACGTGTGCAAAACACACCTCTTTCAAAATATTTTACTCAATGCATCCTGTTGTCATTGATAGCTGTCTTTCTCTCCGCACTATAATATTAATAATAGCGACAAGTGCAGATGTAACTCTGATCAACAAACGAGCCGATTTTCATACTAGAGAGAAAATAAAACCTTTACAACCCCCACTTACAAAAAATCTTTTGGCGCTGAAAATAGCTTTAGACCACATCATTATCTTATCATCTCTTGTAGAGTTCCGTTGAAATAAAATGTCTCGGCCTTATAGAAAAGCGGTTAACTGCACCCTGAAATTATATCAATATATTTTCCAAGGTTTTAAATGTATCAAAACTGTGAATATTATTTTTACAGTGATTGTGAGTGCGAGCAGTTGCTCTATGTAAATAATAAATTGTAAAAAAATTTAAACAATTAATGATTTTGTTTAATAATGAACGGGTGAATAAATAGCCCTTAAATGATTTATTTGTGTTAAGATGATAAATCATGATACGCTGTAATCAGGTTGGTCCTTCGATCTGATGATGGTTGATGCCAAAACGTCGACCGCCTAGTAATTATTCCAAACTTGTATGGATTCTTTATCATATTTGTTCATTTCTTATACTCTTCACAATTAAAATTATTTTTACAATTGAGTTTAAATCTAATTACAAATTACCTTGCTGATATTTATTTACTTATATTTAAACACTTTTGACAGTCCGTATCTTCATTTCCTTAATTTCGAATTTTTTTTAGATGCTATCGGTTTTTTCCTTTTTTCCATTTTTTTCTATTTTTCCAATTTTCCAATATATATAATAATTGGGTTCGTTAATTGACTATTTAGCGAAAAAATAAAAAGAACAGTTAGTACTTAGCTCTACAGAAAAAGCCAAGAAGGGCGTACAGAAGAATCATATTGTAGTAATTGAAATAACAAAAATTCCAGTTTAAAGATTTTATTGCAAATATACTTTTTCGTCTTTTTTTTCCAGTCCCGTGAAAGAAATGCTAGATAGTCTTTGTTTAATGACGACAGAAATAAACTTAAATGTTAGAATAACGATAAAATCATGAGAAAAAATACATTTCCATAAATAAAACTATAGGAAAATAAAAGGAGAACATAGAAGGTTTTTACCCGTGATTTTAACACGACTCAAATAAAACGTTTTTCTGATATTTTCTCGAATCTGAAACAAAACGATACTTTCTAACTTGTTCTAAAACCCATATTTTTAAAGACCCAAATAAAACGTTCAAAATACGTCCTTTTTTTTGACTCTTTCCTTTAAACATTTTTTTGCAGACCCTTTTGTAGACATATTTTGGACGTTTTTTTTAACTTATGCAAAATTGCGTTGAATTGAAAAACAAACTGTTAAAAACCTTGTTTATTTTTCTTTTTGCAATTTTTTTTTGGAAATAAAACCTATCGATGATATTTATATTTCAACAGATAAAAATAAGAAAATCTTTCTTTGCAGGTCCAACGCAGGGTCGAAAATTCCAGATAATGCTCCTCTTGACGGATATGACAAGGAAAAACCACAATTACGACCACATCAGGTAACTCATTTTACATTTTTCTAATTTCACTTTCAACAAAAACCTAATATTAATTTTTTCCTTATTTGATAATTTGACATCCTATTTGTAAGTACAAGTATTTTTGACGAATTATTTAAAAAGTTCCTTATTGAAAGCTATAAATCTATCTGTATCCCCTGGAATTTTAAAATTTTGATTTTAGATTTGGATTTAGCATAAAAATTGTATGAGAAAAAGGTTGTGTCTATTAAGATAAAAAAAATTGTAGGAGCGGATTGGTTGTTTAGATTATTTTTTTAGTTAAACTTTATGACTTTACCTAAAACAAAATGTAACAGTAGCGTTGCTGCCACCACTCTCCTAGGAGGGAAATAAAATACGGCTTTGAGCGTTAGCCACGGCTCTGGAAAAATGGACATGTTGCCTTGCAGAAACTCTTTGAGAACGTAACGGCCACTCTTCAGACGAAAGGGCAGTTCGTGCTCTCGCGGTGGTAGAGAGTCTTTACCTTAAAGACAGGATTTGGAGATGAGGAAGGGTTTCACTGTCTTTTACTAAATATTTGTTGGTATTTAAATCTCTAACTCTTTCTTTATACTTTTCCCTTATAACCCCACTGGGCGGGAGAATTAAAATGCGTTAATAATATTTAAAGCTTGGTTTATTAAAAAAAATATCATGTGAAAGGAATAAAAAAAAATAACAACTCTACAAAAATTGAATATTTTCGACAAAAAAAAATTAAATTGTAATATATTGAATATATTAAAAAAAAAAACAAAGAACAACCTAAATTAGTCCCTCTTATTTTTACTAGGTTAGGGGAGGCAATTAACCCTATTTTTTTCCTATTGATAAGGATACAAGAAACAAGAGATTTCTCATTTTTCCTCTATTAAGTAGGCAAACTACAAAAAAACCAAAATGTACCAAGATCTATGGGTTAGTAAAAGTAAGAATCGCTTACCCCTTGATACTCTCCTCTAATCCTTTTCTGAAATGTGAAAGATTTAACCGGCGACCTGTTTTTCCGGCTTAAATCAACCGATAGATTTTTATTTACTTTTTTTTCACTCAAACTTTTATTTATCGGTGACTAATTAAAAAAAAATAAAAAATTTGCCACCTTCGGACTGGGGCACTTTTTTTCTGTCATTGCGTCCCTCATGACCCCGTCGCGACGACAGGGTGACGCCCAGGGGTATCGTACCAAAAGTACGATGATGACCGACCGACTCGCTGGTTGGAACTTCAATTTTTTTATTTTGATTGGCAGCGAGATACGTAACAAAACATGGCCGCATTCACTCTTTTATTTTTATTGTTTAGATTCTGCAAATTATGATATCTTTTTCAAATTGCGACATTCGTAACCTCATACATCCGTTGTATAAAGTTACGTAATGAGAATTGTTTATTTTTTTTTAGCAAATTAGCAAACTTTGTTTTAATAAGCTTTTGCCTAATTTCTTTTATCTTTTGTACTGGGTGTTTAAACTATTATTTAATTTGATAAAAAAAATTTCATTTGATTTAAGTAGTGTGCATGTACATAATTGTTCCCTCTTTTTATTTCTCTTTGTTTCTTTAATCTTTCTTACAGGAGTCAGAAATTTTAAAATTTGTAATTGTTTCTTTGTTTATTAAACTGTTTACTTAATCTTAGCAATGCTAATTTTCCCATCCTCAACTGGTTGTTTTTGAATTAGGTTCATCCTGTCCTGGACTCCCGCCAAACCATCATCTGTTACGACAAACCGCCTCCGGTGACGGTCGCCGAACGACCTCCGTCGCCGCCTATCGCGAATTCGTGCTACCCTCTGGCGCCGAACATCTGCGTCGAGGCGGGCCGCATTCAATTCATCCGCCAGGAGACAGAGGGCGCGCCCGTACCGCCGCCTCCTGATCCTTTGCAACCCGGTGGCGTCAGGGTCACTGTTACCAGGGGTTTGCAAACTGAATTGGAAGACGATGAGAGCGAGGAGTTTAGAGAGATTCAGGTAGGTGGCACTGGTTGTTCATTTTTGTTATAATATTTAAGGATGCATTATTTATTTATTTTTTCCGAACATCGAGAAATTCCTATATGGAATATCAATTTTATGGATTCAAATTTAAGTAACAAAATTAAATTTTCTTTCCGTTCTACTTATAGTTTTTCTCTATATGTTTTTATAAGCTATTCCCAATAAATAAGATAAAAGAGGAATTAATTGGGCTTTTCAAAATTAAAATATTAGAGCCGGTTTTCGAGATATTTTGGGCAGACTGATTTTCATTTTATATATTTATTTTTAATGATACAAAAAATTTCAAAAAGCTTTTTTACTGAAGGCCAAATTTCACGTATCCAATTTTTTGAAACAACGTTTCTTCTTTGAAGGGCCACCCTCAACTAGTTTTTTTTAAGTACGAACATGTACTTTTTATTAAATTTTTGAAATCCCCATCTATCTAACCATGTAGAATACTTAATTTTTATTATTAGGTTTCGACAATGAACTGTACTTCAGGAATTTTTGTAAATACGGTCCTGTCGCTAATCCTAAGCTCATAACTATAGGGAACAAAATAATTTTTCAGAATAAAAATAGCTTCTAAATCAGTAAAATTCTATTTCAAGTTTAATATCTATTTAACCTTAAAAGTATATGCAAAATCAGTTTTTAAATTTTCAATTTTAACGTATCTCAAAATTTTATCGAAAATCAAAAATTTTGTGAATAAGTGAACAAATTGAAAACTAAAAAACGATTTTATTCAATTATTGTAAATAAGAATAAAATTATTATATACGCTTAAATTTCGTTTCGTGTACTTAGATTCATCATCAACTTAATTTGTTTAGCATTTTTAGTTGTCATTAATTAATTAAAAAATATTTTTTTCTCATTTTACTGTCCACTTATTTTACGTCCTCTGTATATTTATTGCGTCGATATCGTTTCAGACAATTGGTTTTCCCAAAATTTCCCATTTATTTATTTCCTGTCAATTAACATCAATTACCCATGGTTGATGACACCGAACACTCTAAGTGTAAATAATAATAAAGAAAAATGAAAACAAAACAAGAACTTAATAGAACATTAGTCAATTTTTACGATCTTTTTATTACGGGCAAGTGCGTAATCGTCTATTTGGATCGGCAATTAAGATAAATAATTGAGGAGATTACAGGAAAATTATCAATGCTCTGATAATTTTATCTGTCGATCCGTTTAAGAAAATCATGTGCATAATTCCTGCTGAAATCGTTTTAAATTGTAATACCGTTTTGATATTGCTTAATCTATTCTGTTATATTAATTATTTATCTGAAATATTTAATTAGCTTTATTTATCAGCTTTTTTAAGACATTGAGTAACCAGTCTTTTAATTAAATTTAACTAATTAAAATAGTTGATTTTTATCTCGATTATAGGCCCCCAAGTTTTTAACGGAACCATCCTGTATATTTAGGGATTTAATTTGCAAAATTTTTAAACAGTTCAGAAGCCTTTTATCTTCGTTTAAAACAAAACAACTCAAATTATCCGCGCTTTAAAAATAATTAAGTGCACTTATTCAAACGATTTTCTCAAAACTTTTTTTTATTTTAAAATGACCAATTACCCCGGGCTCATAAAACCAAACGATGCAAGTCCATTGTGAACGGTAGCTGTGCAAACGGCAATTTCAGGCTAATTCAGGGGTGACAAAGTCCCTGGAAAATTGGCTTCAATCCAATCTAAAATGCAAATAATGTTTCTGAATTCAATTATATGCTTTTTGTCACAACTTTCTGTAATTAGCGTCTTTAATGCCAGATTGGTTTTAAATACACATTGAGAGGGTGGAAAGCTTTTCATCTGATGTCATACGGAAATGATTGAATTCTGATGCTAAATGGTTGGAGTTGTTGTTTTTGAATAAACTTGAAAAGTCACACAGTTCCTTAAATAATAATTTATTTTATTCGTACAACACACAATCTTTATTATCCTTTCAACAACTTCAACATTCTTAAATAACCCAGAACATCCTTCGAAGGTACACAAAAGTATCATAAGCATAGATCGGACCTAACTATTACAATATTCAAGAGATAAAATCCCTTTTTACCCACTTAAACTTTATAAGTATACACATCCTGCCGGAAAAGCCGGGTAACTGCTTCCAGGAAAAAGCTGTTTTCACTTATCCCGCGGTCATTTTCTTGAGAAATCTCCGTGATTTCAATCGTCCCCCCTACGCATTGCTCCAAATATCAGGGTTGGCTTTACATCGTCTGTCAGTATAAATGTGCAAGCATTATTCTATATTGCATTAAGTATTATTACTGATTGCACTATTGAGCATTATTCCTGATTGCACTCTCAATCATATTCTTGATTGTACTCTCATGCATTATTCCAGATTGCATTATTAGGTATTATTTCTGATTGCACTATTGAGCATTATTCCTGATTGCACTCTCGATCATTATTCTTGATTGTACTCTCAAGCATTATTCCAGATTGCACTATTAAGTATCATTTATGATTGCACTATTGAGCATTATTAATGATTACAGTATCAAGCATCATTCCATATTGCATTATTAAGTATTATTTTTGATTGTACTCTCAAGCATTATTCCAGTATTGCATTTTAATTATTTTTCATGATTGCACTATTGAGCAGTATTCTCGATTGCACTCTTAAATATTATTCTTGATTGTGTATACTCTCAAGCATTATTCCAGATTGCATTATTGTTTATTTCTGATTGCACTCTCGAGCTTTTTTCCTGATTGCACTTTTGAGCATTATTAGAGATTGTTATTATTAACAGTACCTACTTGAACACTTGTTCCTTACGATTGATTTAATTCTGGTAACTATTTTTTATATCTGTCTAACATTTATTATTTATAAAAATCGAGCATTATTATTCTTCACTGAATTATTTTTAATAGCAGTCGTGTATTCATTATTTATACAAATCTAGCATTTTTGTTACTACGGTGCTCAATCATTTATTCTTATCAAGCACTGGAGCATTTGTTTATTAAAAAAATAGGTAAGTCGTTTTTGAGTAGGTACTTGTGTAACAAAAAAAAATGAGCGGTCGGGTGACCTCAGCCCGTCGAGAAAGAATTTCATTTAAAATTTTAAAAAAAACGGGAAAAACGGAAAAACCGAAAGTATCGGACTAACCGAAAGAAATCGACAAAAATCGAAAGAAATCGTCAAAATCGAAAGAAATCGAAAAAGTCATAAGAATAAAATAAAAAAATGAGAAAAGTTTTTAAATATTTTTAAAAATTTGAAAAAAATCAAAAAACACCACAAAAAATCAAAAAAAAAACCAGACAAATCTGAAAAATGAGAGAAAAAAACGAAAAGTCGAAAAATCGAAAATTTCAGATGAATAAGAAAAAATGAGAAAAAATTGGAAAACAAAAGAATTAATTTTAAAACAAAACAGAACAATGAGGAAAGCTTGGAGTAAATCGAAAAAAATAAGAAAACACATAAAAATACAAAAAAATCAGAAAAATGAGAAAAAACGAGAAAAAAGAGAAAAAATACAACAAAAAATATAAGAAAAAAACATTAATCATATGAAAAATTGAAAGAAATATCAGAAAATATTGGAAAAAAATGAAAAATAAAATTGCAAAATACGGAGAAAACGAAAAAAATCCAAAAACTTGTAAAAGAAAACAAAAGAAAGAAATAGAAAACAACAGTGCAATGAGAAATAATTGTGAAAAATTACAAAAAATCAAAAAATCAGAAAAAAAACAGTAAAATGAGAAAAATCGAGAAGAAGTCAGAAAAAAATCTCTCTCTCTCTCTATAAAATAATTATAAATGATATAAAAAAATTCTAAATAAAAACTTCCTATTGTAGATAGAGATAGAGAGTAAGAGAAAGAGAGGAAGGTCACCTGGAGGGGGCATAACGCTTTTTCCTTACGTAACTCTTTGTGTCAGTTAACTCCTAACGTAAGACGCGTTAAGGAATTTCGTTCCATTAAGCCGGTCCTGTGCCTCCAATCCACATTATGCCAAATTCCATAATACTTAGCTTTATCTCTGGATGCGTCGAGGGGATACCGAGGAGAGATGATGGTCAGCTTAGGCCTTTTAGGATTTTATCCTCCAAAATGACCCAACTAGGAGGATTACGCCGCCTCTTTCGAATATTCCTGCGATGTCCTGCCTGCAGTATTCTTATAAGTGGTGGTTGGAAGAAAAGTTTCCGCCATCGAAGGGTAGATAACTAACTACCTGATTAGGGCGGTCATGTATGTGTGAGAAATAAGGAATGTTTTTTCTATCGAACATCACATCTGAGAATACATTGGAAAAAAAGTAGATTTGAGTCTGAGAAACTAGGATTTAACTCAACTTTGGCTTTTTTCACTGCATTTGTTTTGTTAATCAATACTCGATTTATATTATTTTTCAGCTGTCAACAGTTTGAAATTGTTAAATTACGTCCTTTTTTATTCATATCATGTAAAAAATACTGTAGATTATTTTAAATAACAATTATATCTATTAGTTTCCAAAATCTTTTGCCAGCTATTTCTTTTTATATACACCATATATAATCATAATAACTAACATTAGTTACAAATCTCCATTTACCCATCATAACTTTTCACTTATCCCTCATTTAATAATTCATAACTCCTTGCAATATTAATACCTTATATCCCAGAATCTTAATAGGGAATACACCATCAAGAGTAAATTTATTAAATTCTCTCCTCGTCTGATTAAAATTAGGGATGTTAACATCGGAAGCCAATTCGAACCGACAAACAGAGCGACGACTGGAATAATTCAATAAAGAAATTACATTACTTTACTCAGTGTATAACACAGGGAGTCAACAATGATGAATAAAACAGCTTAAAAGGAAAATTGAATATTTGGATTCTGCAATTTTCATATATATTTGATTGATTTGATTATATCACTCATGATAAATCAGAAGAATTTACTGTTGAAAAAAATCAAATTTTTTAACAAATCTCATATACGACAATTTTAAAATCGTATAGTTCCATTTTAGGTTTTGACATTGGTTTTATGGCCAACCGTACTGTATAAAGCGAGGTGCAAACTAGAGCGATAGCGGCGCGGACGCGGTGGCGATGCGGTCAACCGCTGTGAATGTAACTGAAGGAAATAGTGCAAACCCTGCGCGATCTGGCAAACGCAGCGAACAATCGCGTACCACCTAGTAGCTTGCGGTAGAACTCTGCATGCTGCAGGGCATGCACCAGTTCGCGCGATCTGCTACAGTAGGAAATTTGTGTAATAGAGAAACTCATTGAACAATTCTAAAATAAACGAAAAATCTCTTTCAATTCTCTCTGTTCTTAAAAGATTGTAAAATTCTCTTTACTTTCTCGATCCAACTTGAAATCGTAAACCCAAATTCTTTGTTTTTTCCTGAAAAAAATAATCTGATGTGGCCAGCACATGACCCCTCGCCATTTTTTAATCAAAAATTTACACGTTAACACAAAAAAGTATGAAAAATTGACTTTTTTGTAAATCTGGCAACAATGGCCAAACTTTTGAAAATTTTATTGATAAGAAAATAAACTATACTGTATACAAAATATATATGTAAAACATAATTGCTATTTTGTTTAGTAATGACGTCATCACTCATAGCAACTGCTACTTCCGGTTTTCCGATTGACACCAAAATCTAATCAGATCTAATCTAGGGTATCAGAATCTTGTGTGAAAAATTTCACAATTTTTTAATGTAGTAGTTTTTGAGTTATCCTTACTACAACATCCATCCTAACACACAAACACAGACATCATCTCGAAAATAACAAAATCGTATTCCATTGAACTTAAAACGTGTTTATCCATTGAAAACTCACTACCCAATTTTTAGCATGATTACTATACCTCTCTTATCTGAACGGCGAGAGGTAAAAAAATCGTATATATGTATATATAAAATATATAAAATAATTTACTTTAATACTTACCTTTGCAGTTCCTCTAATTAACTAATTTTAAACTATTATTTTTATTTTATATTAATTATTTTAAACGCGTTGGTGCGCGCATTTGTTTTTCCAGAAAAAAACGGCTTTTGTAGTATTTTCAATTGAAATAGACAAAGAATGTAACGGAATTTTAAATATTTTTGTAGATAATGAGCCAAGAGTAACGCAGATTCTCTATAAATAAAACCAGCATTAGTTTGTATTTATTAATAATAAATTTAATATTTCATTTTCTAATTGAGTCAATAATTCTCTGTGACAAAACAGTTTTTATAAATCAAGAGTTTCAATCGTACGATGCAGGAAATACAAAGAAAGTAAATTCTTCCTGTCTCGTGCAGATATTATCACTTGAATTACTACGACCGTAAAAGACTGAAAGAATTGAATTATTCTTCCTGTCCAAGGTCCATTGTCACAGCTAAGAGGTGCTTATTAAAAAAAGAACCTGCTGCTCGTTTCGTTTAAAACGTTACTTTTTAAGTGTTTAAATGGTTCTTTAAGGGATCTTGTTTATAAGCTCTAAAATCATATTTAAACATTTATTTTTCACCAAATGAAAGTTTTGCATATATAAAACGTTACGTATTAGTGGACTCTTAACAATAAAATTAACAAGAAAAATATGGGCAAAGTAAATTTTTTTTCAAAGCCAAAAATCACATGCGACCGGCGATCAAAATTTTTTCAAACAAAAATAAAATTTATTATAAAATAACACAAAATTCTTCAAAATAGAACATTTAATCTTGTAACGAAGTTATTTTCCGTGATAATTAAAATAGTTAAATTAGATCGCGCACGGCACTGGATTTAGAATTATTTTAAAATTATGTGAGAGGTCAGACGTACCAGTTGTAATCCCCCGCCAAAAATGGAGTCACTCGCGTATTTGTTTCGCATACCCAGCCGACCTTATGGTATACGGCAGCCAGAGTCGATCAGTGAGCTGCAGTGGCAGCCCGAATTCCGAGTTCCAGCGGCAGTCCAAGTTGGAGTTCCAGTCCGAGTTCGACCTGAGAACCTATCAGCGACCTTAAGAGATAGGTTAAGCTGACTGAAGCTAAGTTCCATTGTGCCTGTACAGTACCGGAACCGTCAATCCGACCACGCCAGTCTAGAACAGACGTGCCAGTACCCTCCGACGTATTAAAGATTAAAGAACCGTATTACACACCCGTCTTTCCTCCCCGGATCTTGGTATAAATAAGAGGTATTATTTATTGGAATTTTATTTTTGTTTATCCTTTATCTACGTAGCAAATATCCAGGTACTCAACCCCGTGGGGCAAGTATAGCCCGCCCTTCTAGCCGCTAGAGATTTTGATCGATACCATAACGACCCCTGGAGTATTTCTTCTGCACTGACGCTGTCCGTGCAGTGTCACACTATAAACGGAAGGTGGCCGACGAGGCAATCTGAGATCTGAACCAAAACGACCAAAGATCGTTACAATCTGTACAATTGTAATTAAAAATAAATGATGAGCACTTATCTTTTTGGGTAACCTTTTGTGACAATAAGCACTGATGTTTGCTTTACATCCAAAAACGCTTTGCGAAAAATAAAACAATTCTGCATGAAATACCAATTTTTTTGCCCATATAAGCTACGTGCACATAGCCACAATCTAGTTAGGTCATTTTATAAGAAAAATATTTCAAAGTCGAGAAAAGTCAAATAAAATATTTATTTGCTTTAAAACAATATTTAACGCCCATTATTCTAATTCTATTTTTTTTTTATTACTTGTCAATTTGTCAAAATTTATTTACAAGTCTTTTCTTATTATCTATGATCCATTTTACTTCATCCTATTCCTTAATTTCCCTTTTTCTTCTGTAAGTTATATGCATTTTATGGTTTCATGTTGTGAAATGACTTATTCTCTTTTATCTTTACGTATTCTTGTCCCGCTCAATCATCTAATCTTCTATATTTTCATCTTGTCCGGACTTATTTTTTTTTTTCTTTAATAACACATTCGTCCAATTCTTCCTCCTCATCAGTTAATTCCAATACTTCTCGGTGCCTCGCTTATAAATCTTGTCTATCACGTCTTCTTTATTTTCTTTTACTTTACAGATTTTTATCTAAATTCTTTTTTCAACAACTGAAATAAAACACAAAGTTGTTGTGTACCACAGTTTGTAATAAAAGCAACTAGTTTCTAAAATCTTTAATAAGTAAAACATTAATATTGCTCTTGAAACCAACAACAATATCCAATAACTTTTAGTTAACTGAAAGGACAAAATTTGTTTCCTTCACCGTTCAGGGGTTTAGAAACTTTGTTGTTCAGGCTGTAATGCTATATACATCGGTCAATCAGAGACAAGGCTTGAAACAATAATCAATGGATAAATTGACAAATATAAAAACACTGTAACGCTCTTTGCGTCGTCAAGCGGTATTTTGGCGCCTTAGTCCAGGTTTCGGATCACCTCGGGCGCCATCTTCCGTTTACAGTGTGAAGGCCAATTGCACGGGCAGCTTCAGTGGAGAAAGAAATTACTCCAGGGGTCGTTATGCTATCGACCAAATCACTGGCGGCCAAAAGGGCGGTCTTTACTTGCCATACTGGGTTAAGTACCTGGATATTTTGCTGACGGGATGTTAAAACTCAAAACAAATAAAATTAACAGGTAAAAGAAAATCCATAATATACTTTTCTCGAAACATTCCTTCGCTGTTACTGACTTTACTCTACTACATGATTGTCAGAAAGGCAGCAGGTTAAATGTACTTGAAATGTTTGAGATTAACTCTTGTTTTCGCAATGACAATTTGCTTTGCCTAAATGAACAACTGGTCCCTAAAGAGAATCATCTCTTTTATTTGATAACTTTAGCCATCATTTGATTAACTTAACCTGGTCTGCGTTTTCACTCTGGTTCCATGATGATTCCTGTCATTCTTTTTCTCCCTCAGTATCATCTCTTATTTAGTTTCGTCCACAACACCTTTTGTTTACACCCCGTTAGTTCCATTTCATAACCTTACTTCACCCCAACAGTTATTTCCTGTCAATTGTCAACCCTGTCAATTGTCAATATTTTTTCCTCCTCTTCATTTTTAACTTGACCTGTACCCAAGCTCTGGCTTGCGTATTTAATTATTAAATTTTTTTACTTGTTTATTTTCATAACTTCAATTTTAATATTGTTTATATTATTGTTATACCATTATTAAGTTACACTATAAATTTTTTTAACTTTTACCCCCTCTTATTTCATTATACATTTTTTCTGTATAGTCCGCCATTTTGTGCTAAACTTGCTCATGCAACGTTATTGTGCTTACTTGTTTTTACCAAGCTTTGTGTTTTTTTCATGATCACCACCCGTTCAAATTACGAATTGACCCCCCCCCCCCTCCCACAGAGGTTAAATTTTTTTCTATGGGGTTTTATTACCACCTTAAATTGTTCGTAGTCCAGGTGGTTATTCAATAACCGTCCCTCAAGAGTTACCCCGTTAAAAAAAAACTTACGGTATATACAGTGTGACCCATTTTGTTTCTAAGCACCCCTGTAAAATCCGCAGTTTTCAACCGATTTTGATTTAATTTTTTTTGTTAGATTCAGTATCAAAAACAGTATTTTGGCACAAATTTTCATAGCTTAATTTCTATTTTCTATTGAAATACAACTTTTTCCAAATTCATGTTGTAATAACTTTTCTATAAAATTTTGGTAATTTACATTTGTAACGATTCTAAATCCAGTGGTGTATTCATATTTGAGAAAAAAATGCCTAATATACTTTCGTCTTTTTTGGAAAAGAACAATTAACATAGAGGGCCTTGAAAACAGAAATTAAGCTATGAAAATTTGTGCCAAAATACTGTTTTTGATATTGAATCTAACAAAAAAAAATAAATCAAAAGCGGTTGAAAAATGGGGATTTTACAGGGGTGCTTCAAAACAAAAAGGGTCACACTATATGTACATATATAAGATTAAAACAGTAAATGTTACAGAGCATAACTCTGGTGTAAAATTAATACTGGGTAATGGAAATTTAACGGGGGCGGGGAAGGAAAATATGGGTACATGAACTTAATTATATAAAAAACCAAAGGATCACGCACCGCTTTAACGGGAAATACGGGAAATTGGCTTTCGGTGAATTTACTTGAATTTTTTATATAATGTACAACTCATGATGCTGATCAAATGTCACCATTGCACTAACGCTCTAAATTCAACGGTTTAGAGTATACAGGGAGATGAAGTTAACTTTTCCCAACTTTGAAATGACCATTGTAAATATACAAACCAAATCAAGTTTACGTCGATAACCAAATCAACTTTACGTCGATTACTCATATAGCTGATACAAATACACTATAGAGTATAATAATTCCTACAGACACCAACGGTATACATGGTGAGTCTAAAGATAGGAAGTTTTTCAGTGATTTCCAAAAATTTGAGCGGTGGAATTCCATTCATTGCAAGATGTCAATATCCATTCCGATTGATTATATACATATACAAGTTATTCTATTTCTTGTGAAGCCGTCCTGTTAATTGATATATGCAAATGCCTGAAATTGTAGATAATTCGCTGACACACTCGATCGTTCATGATGAAAGTTCACTTTGCAGATAAAAAAAACATACAGGGTCTATCAAAGAATAATAGCTTTTGCTGATGCTTTACGTAAATTAGTTATGCTTGAGATTCAAATCTTCTGAAATATTTTGAACATCTTGTACATAACATGTTAGTCTGATTCAGGAGATGCCAACATCATCCATCGGAACTGATTTTGGTATTCTGCAAAATGTCTGTAAATTAATTAAATACTACCGCTAAATTGTTTGGAATTTACTAAAAATCTTGTTATCTTTTTACTCACCCTGTATACTGTTGATGTGTGCTGGCATTATTATACTCTCTAGTGTATTTGTATTTTCTATATAAATAATCGACGCTTAGTTGAATTGGTTTGTATATTCGAAAAAGTATCTTTACAATGGCGATTTGAACTTTTGGAAAAGTTAACCTCAGCACCCTGTATGTGGGCGTTTGTAAAATATTTGGTAGTATTTAGTAAAAAGTGAAAATATTGACTGAATCATTTTAAAATGCAGAATAATATGTATATTGACAGAAATTAAAAATAATGTTAAGTATTGTTGTGAAAGCGTCAAATAGGTGAAAATACAATGTTGTCTTTTAACTTCTGACACAATCTCTTACGCATTGAGCCTTAAAACTCATACAACTTGTTATCTTTTTGTTCTCCATTGTGATCTTTTTCAGGGATTATCAGCTCCGTTCTGCTGAATATCTTCTAAATAATGAGCCTCCTACTGCGAAGTCGTGTAAAAGCAGCAGATAAATATAATTTGACAGTATTACATGCAAATTCAGATGTCACTGAATAATAAGTTACCAACTGAGTTTGCGACTTTATTTTTTTTATTTTATTATGTTTTACTTTTGGTCTTCGAGAAAATTTATAATTCCTTGTTTAAAAAATGTATGCCTATTTAGATATTCTGGTTTTTAACGATAGTTCTAAATTTTTAATCACAAGTTCATCTAGTTTTATTGGATCCTCTAGTATTTTTTTTTCATTTGTTATTTTTATTTAAACTCTTTTGTTGTATATTTGTAAATGGTATAATTGATATATGGTATAATAATTTTAATTTCAGGCGCTCTGTAAAAAAATTTGTAATAAACTCCCATGCGCTAATAGATTAATTAAAAATCTATTAATAAAACTACGAAAAATCCACTTCAACTTCCTAAATTAAATCCTTAATGTTATGAAAATAAAGTACGCCACCCACAGACCGAGTTTTCAAATAAAAAAACCAAAGCGCCACAACATAACTAGACAAACAATCTCTAATTATCAACTGTGTTGTAATGCATTTAAATGAGACTTGAGATTTTATGTGTAGGATATATTAATAGATATGTTTTTGTTTACATCCTGTATTATTATCGAGCATGACAAATAGCTTTTTAAAGTGGACTTCCTTCAGGTGCTTCGAAGCGTAATTAGGACATTAAAATGAAAGAAGTTAGTCTTAACCATTTGCTAGGAACCGTGATGATGTTTTTTCTTGACGTAGTATAATGCTTTGATCATTACTAAGATGGTCTTTAATTGTTACTTTATTTTTGTATTACATTTTTTTTAAATGAGTACCATATGCTAGTGATTTCTGATTTTTTACTGTTTTTTTTTTAGTCTCAAAATGAACAATAACTAACTAATATTATCTAATAATTAAAAAAACTCATATACAATTATGGTCCCTTAACGATTCCAAGAGTCAATAAAAAATATCGAAGAAGTAATAGATAGATACGTAAGTATCTTCCGCTCACTTTCATTCCCACAACGTTTCTTATTCACAACTCTGTATTTTTATGCGAGTCGAACAATATCTCTCCCAATAACACGCTATTTTATGGCACAAGTTATCGCTTAAGTTTCTGGAATGAGCATCAGTATCACGGAACTGCGACCGAAACACCGCCATAACTCATTCGTAAAACACGAAAAAAAAATGAAAAAGAACGAATTAGTCTGGCAGCAGATATTATATAAATCACTTTTTTTGTAAGAATGGTACTGATTTGTGACACATTTAAAAAAACTAAAAGAAATCCATATACCAAAAATTTTTGCCGCCACTAACAACTTAACCTTAATCTTTTTCACATTGTTTATTATTCGCAATCTTAATAAGTTCTTACATTTAATGGAAATTGACATATGTGTAGTGAAAAGTATCATAACAGTACTGCAAAGGTGACAAGATTACAATTACAAGTTTCAAAAACACAATCTACAACAATAAAGGTAGGAACATACTTGGGCTATACGCCGTGTCACGTTGCGCGCGAGCACAAAAAGTAGAACATGACCACTTATATTACACCATAGTACAGACAACGAAAAGATATAGAGGAAAATGTTGGAACACAATTTTTGACTTCGCAACTTTGTTTGGACTATTTAGGAGCTGAACATATCAAAAATCCCCGCCAGTAACCCTTGGGCCGCCGGAAGGGGGGTTTGAAGGTTCCATTTTTCGGTTTTGAAAGCTTGGTCAACTTTTTGGATATCTTGTATAGTTTTCCAGATATCCTCTCTTTTAAGTCAGCAGAGCAGCAAAGGCGCTATCGACTTAGCAAGTCTGCTGACATCCATTTCACCGAAGACACCGAGATAAACGCTAAACAAGATTTTTGTCGAATAAGTTCAACAAAAGCAGGCTTATCAACATGCTTAATCAAGACAATGAAATCAGGACCCTTCAAGCAGAAAGTGATGAGGACGTTCTGATCGTGGATACGGCTGTGGACATGTCGAAAACAACAGTTGTCGCCATTGGGTGAAGATGCTGACCTGATAGTCCTCTGCATGTTTTATTCAGTCAAGTTTTTCGATATCTTGGACAGTTCTCGAGGGATCCGCTCTTTTAAGTCTGTAATTTTGGAAAAAATCATTTTTGCCTCACATGTTTTGCTCTTTTTTACCAGATATGCACCCAAAAAAATGCCGGCCATAGGGCTATAGATCATTAAATTCCCTTCAATATTACGTATTACTTTACTATTTTACTATTTTCAACTGTCGACTAATGAATCTTTCAATTTGTCACCATTCCCAGTCAACGTATTGGCCGAAAAATGCACCATTATATACATATAGTGAGTACTAGACGTAAATAGCACAAATACTCATTTTAGAATATATACTTGTGGGCCAGCTGACCAGGTTCCTGACACTTAATTAAAGAAGATCTAGACCATTTTAATGGGAAAATATGTTGCTATGACCATGTTTGTGCATATATGAGTGTCTATAAAGCATTTGGAAACATTTCAACAATAGGTACCATTCAGTCAATTTCTTATTCTCTTGGGGTGTCAAGGACCTTCATCCTCGTCTTCGTTGTTATCTTCTTTTTCTCCGATTTCTTCTCCATCAGACCCCTGTAGGGAAACGATCAAAGGATCCTCCTGTTCTTCTTCATGTGCGGAGTCAACTTGAGGGACCCAATTCAGGCAGTTCCACTGGCAATTTTGTTATGCTGGGGAATATTTGAAGAGGCAGGTTATTTCCCAGCCATAGCTGTACTTGGTGGAATGTTCGAAAGGAATGCTGTTTTATTGCTCCGTCGGTGGGAGGAAGTACCTCCTCAAGATGCAGGTGCTTGGGCGGTGGTGAGGAAGGGTCTGAAAAGATCACTACTGCTTTCTGGACCTTTGGCAATTTCAGATACAACTTCGCAAATGCAACCTTGCTTTTACGAAATGAGGAAGATGTTGTGTCGCATCCAGTAAAGGCGTGCAAAAACAGCACGTCCTTGAAATCTTGTTTCTTTGCGGTTTTAGATATGGTTAAGTAAAACAACTCTGATTCAATCGCAAAATTGATATTTGCTTGATTTCTCAGTTTTTCTGTTGCTGTTTTTTTTTCTATAAATTTATTCTCTTCTGAGAATAATTTTGCTTCATGATTTCAGCGATTTGATGCGGTGGACTACGCTTACCGATTAATTTATTTGGCATTTGTGCCAATTTGAATTAACACGCGTTCCAAATTTTGTAAATTTCTACATCTCACACACACTTTTGACACACGAATCGTTTGCAGTGTCGTGACGTGGCGTGTCCTATGTATAAAGGCCATATAAAGGCATTTAAACCAAATTCCATTTAAACCTAATACGTTATTAACTATAAACAATGTTTGAAATATCACTGCCACACACAGCCCCCCGCTAGAGGTAGTACTTGCGACGGTGCCATATTCACAAAAAATGTCTAATATTCACGGAACTTGACATGCCGCCAGCATTAAATATCTCTTGTTTCAAGTTGACTCGATAGGAAAATGACAGAGCTTCTGGATAGCCCTGTCAAATAAACCAGTGGACGTCTTGACGAAATATACATGAATTAGACCATCCGATGAAGGGTGAATATGACTAATATGGCCCATTTTGCAAAGAAGTGAAGGAACTTTGTCTTCAATTAATAGTACTACCTATTTCCAAAACTTCTGGACGCCATCTTGGAGTAGCTGATACTGGTTTAGCCTGCTTGAAGGCAAATGCGACAAGTCATTTTGGGGAATCGATGTCAGATTGGTTCCAATGAGAAAATCACTTGGAGTTAGAGTTGGAGGTTATCAGGATCATTCCAAAATGGGAGTTAATGGCTGAAAGTTTAGCACAGCTTCAACTTCATAAAAAAAAAACCGTAGAAAAATCTTCAAATGTCAGATGTATGTTACCAACAACCCTAAAAATGCATAAATAAACTTTAATTATTGTTCTTTTTCGTAATTTTCCATCATTTATATGAAATGGCCCAGCGGAATCAATACCACTGACATAAAAAGGACGGTTTTGAACTACGCGATTTTGCGATACAGTAGCCATTTTTTATATGATTCGAGAGGAATTAATTCTAAAACAAACCATACATTTTTGAAGAACACTTCGAACTGTTAACCTGTCTTTTAAAATCCAATAGGATTCACGTAACGAAGTTAATACGGTTTGAATACTAGCATTTAGTTGACGTTTCTGCTTTTTACTATGCCAAAGAATGGTTCCGGTTATCCTCCACCCCTTCGTGCCATGGACCCAGAGTAGGGTACTTTGTTACTGGAAGCAATGCAATCAAATTTGTCTATGCAGTTCCAGACCAGCTTCGAATCCAGCCGGTTGGAGCTCAGTGCTTTTAAAGCTGCCTGATTGTCCGACAAAATGTAAATACTTTTGTTTACAAGAGGATGGTTTGCCAACCAGATATTTTACCTCCTCCGTAAACGGAATGGCTACGTCTTCCAAAATTGGATGATGTAGCTTATCCAAGATCCCTTTTTGTTAAAGGAACTACCACCGATTTGAAGGGGGTTCACAGACATCTGTTCCTCTTCACATCAACTCTATACGATGTTATGGGCTTCTTGAAGGATATTAGATATAATTTCTTCAAACAAACCTCTAACCCTTATTGAAGGGTCATCGGCATGCGCTTAAAATCCACCCCCAGCTGGGAGGTCTGTCCAGAAGGGGGTCGATTAAGAGTGGCCAAAGAAGTGGAGACAACACTCCATTTTGAGGACACCCCTTAGTTTCCTCTTGCAGTGATAGTGATGATATAACAAAACGATTTTTAAGCATGGTTTTGATCCAATTCCAGATTAGTCTGCTTATTGCAGTGCAGTATAAAGGGATTGAGACAGGGCCCCTCCAATGCCGATGAAAACTATTAGCGCAATCTCTTTATTCTTTAGACAGTGGCCTATCTTTCGTATGAGGTTATTTAGAACCAAATATGTGGATTTGCTAACCTGGTAGTCATATTGTCTGGGGTTGAGGGGAATTTCTCTGTAGTTCCCGTCTCTAAACCTAGAATGATTTGATGGCGATGATTAAATGGAAGCTTGCTTTTTACTAACCGTCCACCGACTCTTAACAAATTGTCTGACTGTACATCCATAGGTCGCTGGTTCAAATCCGATTCGAAGGAGTCCATGTTCGATACTTGACTATTATAGAGTTGAGTCGTTTAAAACAACTTTTTATTCACGATACACAATGTAATAAACATTGGGATAAACAACTTAAGATAACGAATAACGGGCTGTATAACTCTGACTCTGTTTGAAAGATCACTGCCACACATAGCCTCCTGCTGGGGGTAAAGTCGGTAGTTGCGACGGTGTCACGTTCACAAAAAAATGTTTAATATGTTCGGAACTTGGCACAGATCTTATTTTGAACTCTGGAGGCGGGAATCTTTAAATAAAGACACACCATACTATGTTCTACGCATGTGGTACTGCCGGATTCGATCAAGCTCACTCTGTAAAGCGGGTCTTCCTCGATGATATCCTGGAGCTTTGGCACGTTGAAGTATTCTAAGAGAAAAATTTTTTTGGCTCTTATCAGCTGTATACTTGGTTTATAGCGTCTCTTGGACGTAGGCGTTGGTGCTGTCCATAGTCCTTATCGTAGCTTTGCTGGATATTTTGGAATCTAAAAATAATTGGAATGGTATTAGTAATTTTGTGGATGATCCTAGATGGATGTATGTTTTATATGTGTGGAGCAGAGTTTGAGGATTACACTTTCCAAAGCGTCCACCAAGCACTTGGACGAGGAAAGCCCGCTTCCTAGCTCTATTAATTTGTATTTCAATCAATGTGAGAAACAGGATATATGATAATTTCACTAATTTTACAGTTACTATCAAGCCTTCTACATTTCAATGTATAAAACACAAATTTTATCGTTTTCTTCTACACTAATTTACAAACTCACAGATGTAAAACTCATCCGTCTTTCAGGTCGTTCCAGATGCATTAATGTATAAATCTCGGAATTCGGTATTTTCTCAGTTTTCATGTTCAGAGAATATTCCATTTACTTTTACTCCTAATGACTCTAACATAAATATACCATGCATAGCTCGTTCTGTATTGTATTTATTTCTGCTGCCGCAAAAGAGAAATAAAAAGGAACAAAGATAAAATTTGTGGTAACATTGTTAAAGTTTTATTAAAGGTGGGCATTAAAATTTATAGTATATATTTTTTTAATGTTTTTTGAAGTTCAGTATAACAATAGAAAAATGGTGATTAAGGGTTGTGTGACAATTTATGGAACATATAAAAATAGTAAGTGGGTAACAAGTGTTTAAAGTTCTCGATTCTGATCATCAGTAGTGCAAAACACACGCATCAAAGACAAATTAAATTGTGCCAGCTGTACATATTTGCGTGACCATGGCAAAAATGGTATCTTAATTTCCCCACTCCGCATCTCTTACTACGCCTCATTTACCATTATCATTTTTTTGCAATTATTTTATAAAAAATAAATACAAAGAATTCTTCACGTACCAGGAATCGAACCCGAACTTCTTGGCTCAAAAGCTGCTATCCTATCCACTTGACCATATCAGATTATAAAAATATAAAAAGAAAAAAATACCTAAATCAAGAAAGTGGTAACTACTGGTGAAATAATTTATATCAATTCTCACATAGTCTTCGAATTCTATGAATTCCAGAGTAATAGCATTTTCAAACAAAACGTTCGTTGGTTGAGGTTTAGAAGAAAATATACGTCGCGTTGTTTTGTGGCAACCTTTTTTTTCGAATTATTTTTACAGTCACGGTTACAATTATGTGGCTACATTCGTGGGAGAAGCGGATCCAGTGGTGTTCAGAAAAAAATATTTATAATTTTTTTGACAATTCAAAATTTTATTCTATCAAAAATTATAAGAAAATATTTTTGTTAAAAGAGATCAATATTTAAAAAATATTTCAGTTAAAATCCAGTATAAGTAATAATTTCTTTCTACATACATAAATTCAATGGTTTTAGCAAGTTTTGTACAAAGAAAATTGTGATTTTATATGAGAAATGTATCATCCAATAAATGCTGTATAAAATGCTAAAAGATGTATAAAGAAATATAGAATAACCCGCCGCTGGTTTGATCCGTGGGAGAAACTTTATAAGCACGTCGAGAATTCTCGGACGGGGCACTATTTGTACACTATGCATTTGTTTTTTCTTGAAATATCATAAAATACACGAAATTATGTTGGGGCATTTGCGCGTGGAATTTAAAGCATTTAAAATGAGGTTTAGACCTGCAGACAATGTAATTTGTTCACATGTATCATGGTTGCAATGGAATTAATGGATTTTAATTAAAAAATTAATATTGTACATGGTCTACAAATCATATTTCTAATGAGCTTTAATACTTTAATAATATAAATTTATTATCCTTTTTGTTAAAACTATTCTACCGGTTTTGCTTAATAAAACAGAGCAATACCTATAGAAACATTTATTTCTGTCAATAAAATTTAAAAAAATCTCTAGAGGAAAATGAGATGGGAAAGGATATTTGTTACTACGTCACGCAAACTTTAATATCAAATGCAAACTCAGCTAAAATTGCGATCAAAGTTGGTAGAAAAATGTATCAAAAAGCAAAAGTCCTAAATAGTAGAAAATTAGTTATAACAGCAGCAATAAACTGACCTTCATAATTATCTAACATCTGTTATATTTTTTAGTTTTAACCGACCAAATTTGACTTTAGAATCTTAGCAATACCTCAAACTGGTTAGACCGAACACCACGTGACTTTTGTGGTTGCATCGAAAAAAGTTTTTTCCGCACTAGTGCGGAAAAGTACAACTTTCCGCACTCAAATGCGTGCGGAAAAGTATACTTTTCCGCACGCTTGTAGAAAAAATTTTTTTTTGCTTAAAATAACTTTTAAGCCACCCACAACACGATTAAATTAAAACAAATTATGTCCGACGGTCTGGATGGATGTGGAGACGATAACTCAAGAAACAGTCGACCGATTTGAAAAATTCTTTTGCCAATCGTCTTCTCATATCTAGGAGAGGAACCCTATTGTTTTTGGGTATTCTACCTGCAAGGGAGTGACTTGAGAGGGTTGAAATTTCAAAAAATTCGTATCTCTGTTAATTTTTTCATATCTTAATAAATAATTAATTTGTATGGAACTTTTTTCCGACGTATGGGGGTGAAACTGCAGGAGGTTGAAATCTCAAAAAATTTATATCTCCACCATTTTCGAAAATATTGAAACAAGTCATTAGACTTTTTTCATGCCTTAATTATGATAAAATTAATTCGCTTGAAACTTTTCGATTTAACCTTCATAGGTGGAACTGGAGGTGTTTGAACTTTCAAAAAAATGATATCTCCGCCATTTTTTAAAATATTAAAACAGAACCAGTTGTCCTTTTAATAAATTTTTTCGCCAATCGTCTTCTCGTGTCTAGGAAAGGAACCGTATTGTTTTTGGGGGCCGTACATTCATTATTTCTGGTACTGGAATGTTAAGAAAAGCAAAACTATTTTGTGCAGTTTCATCATACCCCGGATTTAAAAAAGATATCGAGTCCCCTATGTAAACCATAAACAATGTAATTCTGATTACGTCTATTAAATAGACCGAAATGTCAACATAACGTTATATCTATAAATTTGGTGGTGCGTATAGTTCTCGTATTTACTGTTAATGTTAATTTCTTGGGCCGAAGTACTAAAAACATCATCTGTTTTTAAGCTGTGTAATATTTTTAATTTATAGTTAATTTTTGACCACCCTGTAAAACATAAAAATTTGAAGCTCAGTCTATAATACGTTTAGTCGGTTGGCTTTATAAATTGGGATTTTTTTTAAATTCTAACAGTAAATCTAAAATAGCGGCAATTTTCTATAGCGGTTTGAAATTTTAAAATTGTTGTTCTCCGATTGGGGCGGAAGATTAAAAAAAAAATTTACACCGCGGGGAGTGAAACTCGTACTTTAGTCCCGCATTTTCGACAGTAAAATGCCACTTTTACTCCCTTGGGATTAATTTTTTTTATCCAAAGGGGCTAAAATTTTTTAGTCCCGCAAATAAATAACAATTGAAACCAGCCACCTTGTTTATTCTAATTTAATTCAGAACTGTCAAATATTTCCACAAAGGGGAAACAATCTTCATCCTCGGGATTAAAAGATGCACTTTAGTCCCTTGGTATATAATGTACTATTAGGCAAATATAATAGTGCAGAGGCACGACAAATGTAAGTCATTCAGTTTAATAAAAATTACCTAGTTTGTCTAATTTACTGTTGGACCATCCTGTATACATGAAAGTAAGTTTTGCATTCGCCATTAATAAATATCATAATACAGCGTATTTCAAAAGTTTGGAAACGGTCCTGGAATTTAAAAGCTACTAAAGATAAATTGTCCAAATTCGGGATATATTTTAGTAATGTCTTTTTTCACATTTTCATGCATGCGCTAAAAATTCAAAAACCTTCATTTGTTTTTGCTGCGGGCAGGGATCTTCAGTTTTTTAAAAGTAAATATAACCGTTTCCAGACTTTTGAAACACCCTCTATAAAAGCGAAATGAGACTCATCACGAGATCTCCGAAACTCTCCGCCCGATTGACTTAAATTTTGGCATAGTTACTTTCCCCGAAGTATTTTTGGAAAACCCTGCCATAAGGGGGGGGGGAAACTACTTTTTGGCCTACCAGATCTCCAGATCTGAATCCATTAGATTTTTATTTCTAGGGGCATCTTTAAAATAAAGTGTATAATACAACGAATGTCATGATTGAAATTCTCCGCGAAGAGATTGAAAGTGCATTGGAAGATAGATATCTAAGAAGAAATAAGCAATTGTATAAGTAATTTGAGTTTTAGAATTGCCAAGTGTGTTGAAGAAAATGGTGGACATTTTGAACCATTACTCAATTAGCTTTAATAATATATTGAAATAATCTGATTTTCACTTCCAAACATTCAATTTCTTATTGTTATTATAAATAATTGCGTTTTGAAATATCTGCCTATCTTGTTTAATTTTCGAAAATTACATAAGCCGGACACGGTGACCAGGTTAGTTAGGGCGTCGGCCTTTATACTTGGTTATTGTTCGGGTCGTGGGTTCGATTCCCGTGAATCTCAAGTGGAATTAGGTCAGAAAAGACCTTCGGCAAGTAGGTAATTGTTTCATGCGCAGTTTCATTCACACCGGTATCCAGGCCGGATGAGATCGGATATCTCATGGAACTGATATGGGTTGGTGGTACAATTACACACTTGCATAGTCCTGGGTTTAGGGTGATTAAGGACTGTGGTTCGGAGCCCATGATAAGCTGTAGGTCCTGTCCAGATTAGCCCTGGTAGCAGAAAAGAGACGTTAACATAAATAGCAATCAAGCAAGCACATAAATTTCGGGAGAATTGACTTTATTTTGCTATCGAGAGGCTTGGTACTAATACCGATTCAATTGAAGATGACGGAAACTAACTGTAAATTTAATAAAATTTCGATTACGATCCACATTACCGGCATTTGAATGGCATTGTATGATACATCGCTGGATTCTGATTGAAAAGTTATTTCGAATAGTGTCATAAAATATCCAGGTCCGTATTAAAAAAAAATAAGTTGAGTGTGGTCCGGAGAATGCAAAACTTTAGATGTAAAATCTGAAAATGCTAAGTCAAAGACAGTTTACTACCGATTGAAAAATCTCCGAAATATTTTTTGGTAGTTTTGAAAATAAATGAAGGGTAACCAATTAACCGTAATGACCGGATTTTGTTTCTTCGTCATATCTCAAAAACGGCCCTGATATTTTCGATTAGTTTTCACCGCTAGATGACGCTTCCAGATAAGCAACTTTTTCTTCATTTAACCAACCTTCTAACTAGCATGGGTTAGAAGTTACGAATATAATCCATTTAAAAAAGTGGCCACCCTGTATAAAAGTATGAATAAGCCTTCAATACGAAGTATCAAAAATTAATTTTTTCTTGGAAAACTCTTATCTCAGGTTGGAATTCGCTATTACATGTTTACTTTCAATTGAAATTTTCAAAAACTTTTTATTAACTTATCTCTTCTTTCGTATCTCTATGCAAATTAAAAAGCAAATTCGTTTTTTATTGTAATTAAACCGAACTTTGGAGTTGAAAAGAAGTTCCGCCTTTTTCTGGAAGAATTTCGCGAATATTAATAATCTTCATGCATTCATTTACAGTGGCGGATCTGTTGACTTTAATTTAACAATAATAATAAACGGTTTTAATTATTCTTTAAAGAAATCTTACCTTTTCACTTTTAATTAATGCAAGGTTTAAACTGTTTTAATCAACGCATCATCTCCCTAATTCAATAAACTTAACAGAACATTAAATTTCCCAAAAACCATTCAAGACCCTACGTCAAATCTAGTCACAATGGACCTGATTGTACCTTCTGGGGGAATTTAGTTCCATCAATAGATATTTAAGAAAACTCCATCATCTCCGCCCTTGTTCGTAAACTCCCAAGGTGTTTCCGTAAACAGAGGCGTACGAAGACGTTTACAGTGTTTTAATTTTATTTTATTTTCACATAATCTGCTACAATTTAATAGTAGGTAATAATACTTTATTATCACATTTTTATTCGTACTCTGGTGAGATCAACATTTGTGGCGTTAATTACAGAGTGACCTTTTGAATCTCTCTTTCGAGCCGATCTTATTGGGGCTATTTTTCTTCTCGAATTACTGTTGACTACCAGCAAATCTCTTACCATTTTACTATGTTCCACTCTTAAAATATTATTTTTATTATTTTTTTATATAAATTTAAAAATAAACTGGCGCCTGACACCCTTATTAAAGCGAAAACTGCGTTAACCCACTTGATTCATACCTTATACCTCATACCTTTCTTTATCATATATGATAAAGAAAATCTCAATGCAATTATGGCGTAAAATTTTATTTCTCCTTTGTTACATTTTAAACTTACATAAAATCATATTAAATCAAATCTGGACAAATGAAACTGAATATTATCATTATCACTAAAAATTTTTATTTATTGAGTGATTTTTATCGGCACTTAGCGTGTTAAAATAAGATTTAACATAATAAAATTTTAAGATTAAGAAAATTATTTCTCTGCCCAAATATTATCTACGTTCCAGTGTATATAAGACTTTGAAAAGAATTGATCAAATCGGAGTCTAATTTGAAGAAAGACGCTTAACGTTATCAGTTTTTACAGTCGAGCAGTTTTCATGAAAGGGAGCGTCACTCCATGATTCTATTGAAATCTCATTTCTAATAAATCTTCGAGCTAAAAACGTATGATATTCACTTTCTTGGCTCTCGCTACAATGGAAATATAGTAAAATCTGCGGGCGGTACGTTTTTTTATTGTAAGATATATTGAATTTGATTTGGATTTCTCTATTTCAATTCGCATCAAATTTTGATTACTTTGCAACTTGGTTTTACCAGTTGAAAGGGTTTATACAATTTTCTAAGAATGGGGAATGTCGAAGCCGATCTCTGAGACCATATTTAGTACGAAACTTACAATTTTCAATTTTGGTATGTCTTAAATAAAAGCTATTTTAAGGGAAAACTGAAAGAAATAGACAATTGTGAGTTTTCATCAATTGATAGGGAACAAAATTGCTGCAAGATATCAAATATGAAAAAACCAAATTAATATTAATAGTTATAAAATTTGCGACAGTCTTGAAAAAATATACTTTAGTTTCTTTCTCATCTCTCTGATGCACAAACAAACCAGGAAGTCGAAAATAATGATTAATAATTTTAAAACAGTAATTAACCGTAATTCCGTCCAACTAAAAGCCTTTTCGACTTAATAAGGGGAGACGCGACAGTAAAATCCCGGAAGGAAAAATTCTTATAGACCAGTCAGAGCGGGACTTTTAAGAAACATTTTTAGCTGAATTAATTTTTTAAGAAAAATATTTGATACCAGTTAAAAACGATTAATAACGTATTTAATAATTTAAATATTGAATTCAATTTTTGTCACCCTGCAACAGGAAAGTTCAAATTGGAAATTTGGAAAATGAATATTAATAGATATTTCATGTTGCATTTCATTTATAAAGAAGAAATAAACATGAAAAAATTTCTGTTACTAATAAAATTATTATAAACATGAAAAAATTTTAATTCTAGGAATATTCGAAATAAACAAAAATAATGATCAACTCAAAAAACTTCTGTTATTAAAAAAATTATTATAAATTGACACCTTATTGTAAAAATTTAAGTTTAAGACAATGATAGAACCAATATTAGTAAAAACATTTGGCGTTTACTAACTGAATTCGAAATACTCTAAAGAAAAACTAATATTTTGGGAAAATAGAAAATTTTACAATACAATAGTTGACAGTTGACATTTTTTGAGAAATTGAAGAATTAGAAATTTATTAATCGAATCAAATATTTTTAACCCGTAACTGGTGAAGTGATTTTTTGCTTTCCCGGCCACCTCCGAGAAGAGAAAGTATTGTGAACGAGCTAAAAAAATTTTTTCGAGATAAAGATGGAAATATCTATTTTGAGGTCCTCTGAGACTTTTAAGTCCATTTCCAGATGAAAGTCTGTCTGTCTGTCTTTCTGTCTGTCTGTATTCTTCCACGGTAGAGGCCACACGTTTAATCCGATTGAGCTGAAATTTGGTATAGAATATGAGTAGGAAGAACCCATTAGTTTGTGACATCTGTCAACGTCAAAAAATGACAGAAGCAATATGTCACGGAATTTGTCAATTTTGATAAAATGGTTTTCGTTTAATCATTGGAAGAACTAGTTAGTTTTTGTCCGACATCTGTCAAACGGAAATGTGACTCAAAAATGACAAGCAATATGTTACGGAATTTGACTTGTAATATGTCATTTGAAAGCACTTGACAAACTCTATTCAGAATAATCAAAATTATTTCGCCAACTGTCACCTGTCAAAAATAAAAAAATGTTTGGAAGCCCTTGAAAAACTCTATTCAGAACAAAAAAATATCAAAGTTTTAAACTTGAACATTAAATATGTGAAAAAGTATTCGTCTCTGGATACTCGTCGGAAAGTTTTGGTGCGCCACAACCGATTTTTTTAACGCAGGGTTACAGATACTGTCATGCGCCAATCCCTTATTTTATATATTTTTATTTTACTCCGTACTTAGTGTGTGTGCCGCGGTGTGTACCCGAAATGCGCGATAAAGGGTGTTAGTGCGGAGAGAGTGGAGGTGACGGGGTCAGTCGGTCTCTGACTTCAATTATTCTAACAGTACAGATTGATAATTTTTACCCTGGTCAGGGTAATATTTAAACATTACAATACCCAGTTTTTTCCATGCGCAACTGAGTAGGAAAATAAAATTCAAAGAAAATCAAGAAAGTATTTGTACTACTGAAATGTGTTCTTTACAAAAAAAAATTATTATCAAAGATAGTAATTTGCACATCTATGTAGGAAAAAAAACATATACTTCTGTAATCACCTTGCAGGTATTGAAGATTTTCTTAGTCTTTATGTCAGAACCAGGAGAGCACTTCTTTCATCTTACTTCTTTCTCTAACTCCTGTCTGGCTTCTTGGGGAATTTGACTACTGATGAGTCGTAATTCACGAGGCAGGCGTGTGTTTAGAAGTCGTTGATTCAGATAAGGCTCCACAAGTTCTTTGGCAATCAGTTTGGTTTACTTCAGCCTGGATACCTTTGAGCAGAGCCATCGCGTGGGAGGTGTGACTGGGGCGATCGCTCTGGGTAAATGTATCGAGGCTATTGCTTAGTCGTAATTCACGAGGCAGGCGTGTGTTTAGAAGTCTTTGATTCAAATAAGACTCCTCAAGTTATTTGGCAATCAGTTTGGTGTACTTCAGCCTGGATACCTTTGGATAGGGCCGCCGCGTGCGTGGGGCGACTGGGTCGAACGCCATGGGCGCGACAGCAAAGCAGGCTTGAGAAAAAAATGGTTGTAAATTTTGAATCTTATAAAATTTTTGTACTTGTTTGATTCCGAAGTACTTAATTGCAAATAGTAAAAATTAGAAGATAAAACATCGTGAAATGTGTGTTGTTACCATTAATATTAACATGAACTACTGTATACCTAATCTGTTTTTGTAAAATTAATTAACGAAACAATTTTTATAACCGAAAAACGTTAGATTACGGCGATTATGTCTTCAGTATCAGTAATGGTGAGCGTGAGAGTCTATCGATATTAATTCACTGACTTTTTCATGGAGGTTCTTTTCTAGCTCTGAATCGAGCGTGAGAAATCCCACCTGTACTGAGGATCTAGCCCTATTGTGCTCCGCCAGTTTTCACATCAGACTAGTTGTCGTTACAAAGTCCAGATTGGTTTTGATGTTAGCTTTCCCTATATCTTTCGTTTTAGGATATTGTACGCCAAAGTGTCATTCCCTTTCTCTGTTAAGGTCCCGACAATGGCATAATATATAAAGAATGTTATCCCTCACATTTTGTACATAGGGAATCCTCCGGTACCCCTATAAGGTCTTCTATAAGCCTGCAGTGTCCTGTCAAGATACCTAGTGCAGTTTTATGCTTCCGTCTCTTTAGGCATAACAGCACATTATCTCTGCTTTTTGGTGGACCTTCTATGAGTGCTTTGAAATGTCTTAGTTAGAGAAGTTCCATCCAATTTGTCTCTGTTTATACTTTAATTGTTTCTCCAGCATACCCTTTATATGTTGGTTAGACTTACCACATGTGTATTGTGGTCCAATTAGAGGTTTATCGGATCTACCTCTTCATTTCCTTTTATGCTCTCATGTCCAGGCACTCATTTACGATTTATCTTGTTATGTTTAACCATAACCATATTTATATGACAGTCTAACACTAGTTTATACTGTATTTCCACCCTTTTCATTGCTTTAAAGGATGCTTTACTATCAGTGAGTATGCGCATTCTCTTATTTCTAAGATCCTCGCACAACATCACATTTATGCAAGCATTTATCGCAGTCATTTTCGCTTGAAAGATTACCATAAATCCCAGCTTTAGAATGCATGTTCTACCTTAGTTCATATGATGGAAGCGTAAATCACGGTGGGTCTCACCACCTCGGTATAGGAGGTTAGTCGGTCAGTACACCACAGCCGTCGGCAAACAACATTAAAGCAAACGTACTGTATGAGGGGCGCCTCATAAAATCTCGGCCCTTCCTTTTGGTTACCAGTACATGCAGAATATATAATGTAGGATCTCTCCATACTGACGTTCATCAGTGTTTAGAATATGGCTAACGAGTAGAATATACACTTCTCGTCTAATGCGTCAACCTCACCTTTCGTGTTGTAAAAAACAATTATGTCTGGCTTCGGGTCTTCCAGATCGGTTGCTTGAGTGTGGTGTATTGAAAATACAAGAATAACAGCCTCACCCTTCTTCGGAACAGATGAAAGGTGAAACTAGTGTCATGTCATTGGCGAAGCCGTACATAACTTCTGTTTGTTTTGCCGGTATAGAAAGTCTTTTGGAATTTCTATTTTATTTTGGTTAGTTCCTAAACAAGATCTATTGACGAAAACCAATTATGCGCCATGATATTCCGGTTAGAGCCGACAATCGCTTCAGTTAGTTGCAGTACCAGTGTTTATTTGGGAAGTTTGCGCTCTTCATTGGTAAGTGTTCTGCCATCACATTCTTGGTTTATGTGGAATGTACATGCTCAAACGGCATCGCCAGCGAAAACCAAGTAGCATTTCGTCAATTCAGGCATACTCAGTTTTCCAGGAATTTTTTGAATACCCATGAGATGGTAGCCGTAGCGTCGGGTTTTTTTCTCTCCTCTCTATCTAATGCTTCATCAAAACGAAGGCTTAGGAGGAGAACATAGACCCTTATTATTGCCATCGCGCAAAGAAAAATATCTCGTTTATTCCCATCAGTAACAAATATATGGCTTCAAGATCTTTATTAATTTTCCATTGGTTGGTAGCATAATTTCGTTTAAAATTTGCTCACTAAACAAAAGTTCCCATGGACACTGGGGCCTACAAACCCGACCAAGGGCTCGGGTGGGTGATAATATTGTGCCTTCTTATGTTTGCCATAGCATTTGGATTGCTTTCGTAGGCTTATTTGCAAGAGGTTCTTAGTCGTCAGATGAATTTGAGCTATCTGATTTGTTGCGTGGCGATATAATAATATAGGTGAAGGGCAGCTTGAAAGACATAACAAAGTTTATCATCACTATCAGGTGCTCGCATAATCTATTTGGAAAGATGGGTCTGTGATGTCTCCTTCATCGCCACTGAACTAACTTTCAACCTCATCAAAAACAGAAGTGGCGCACTCACTAAAACCAGGGTCAGTTGGTTTTAAACACAGTTTTCTAGATTCAAGTAAAAAATGAAAACGATGAACTGTTACGAAATAGGTCAGGTCGGGTTAAAAATACCCGAAATATCCCGAAATTCTGGAATAAAATCAGACACAGAGGGCTTAACAAAACGCACGCACTTCAGGACGCTAGGCGGTAAACTGACTTAAAGGTACCTGAGCAATCGGCGTGCTCGGCGTCACCATACATTGCCAGTGGCGTACCAAAATTTTGTCTGGGTATCTGACAACCAAGCTAAGGATTAAACAGAATAACGCAATTTCTAAAAAATACAAACATGTACAAAGAGAAAAAAATATTTGATTTAACAAACTTTTATTCGAATCAAATGTTAACGTTTATCTAATATGAATTGTAAAAATTAAAAACTTGTTCGTAACCCTTCCCGACAAGTTTGTTTGATCTGCCATAGGCGGAGATAGTTGATTATTTTTTAAAATAAAACAAAAAAAAATAAAAATAAAATCGTTTTAATTCCAATGGATGTTTATAAATAATCATGACTGTCAAGACGTCTGAACTAAAATCATTTATTTAGTTAATTCAGCAATTCTTATTATGTTTGTATGTGTAAATCTTATTATCAAATTCAATCATGTCTTTATTCTCACTACACTGTTCAATTTCATTATATTCATTAGTCCATGATCGCCAAAACGCTATATTTTTATTTATTTATAAAAATCTGTAAACTCAACACACCTACACCAAAAACAACTGCCCGAACGCTTCTCCATTGATATTTGAAAACCACTTGCTCTCTGATTTTCAAACATGAAAAATATGATTTATAGCTTCTTAGCCTTGATACGTCCCTGGCCCAATACAATGCGTTTAGCCTTCCGATTCGCCGTTTTAATTGGTTCAACAGCATATATTGTGCATTTTGACGCGCGTCAAATATTGAGTATTCCTCACATAAATGTGTTTTGCAATTGTTAATGGATAAACATTATATCGATTGATCAAAGCAAAACGTGATTTTTATTGATTAAATACATATTTTAAAAATCTAAAAATAAAAAAAGAAAATATACCAAGATACATCTTATGATAATGTCATTTACTGCTGTGTTTGCATTTTCCTGCAATGACTGGATTAATTTTAAAATACCAAGAATTATGTCTTGCACAGGCGATGGATGTCTCAAAGAAGCTTTTTGATGTCATTTTAAATCCGACTTAAACATTAATGGGGAACGCTATCTAACGCTGGTCCTTTTCCCTTAAAAACAGACTCGGTTTGCTCTTTTACGTTTTCTTGGGGAATTATTAAAAAGTTATTTTCATTAAGAATTTAATTTCGCAGTTGGTGATGGTTTTTATTAAAAAAACGGTCGATTTAAAGGTTGTTTTACGCACGTAATATTTTTTATTCCAAAAAAAAACTGAGAAGAGAATAAAATTTTGTTAAAGCAGTAAGTTTGTGTTTTAATTAAAAATAAAATATAAAATAAACAACACATAATACACTGCTGAGCAAAAAATTTAGGTCCTTTTAAATAACTTGAAAAATTGCAAACAATTTTTGAAATAAAATACATCAGCTTATGTCTGCAAATTGTAAATTTACCTACTGCATTTTCCTAGCTCTTAAATATCGAATCATTATTTATTTTTTTATAATTTATTAATGAAAAACAGTAACTCCACGTTTTAAACGAAGTTCGAATATTGTTATTGGGAATGAAGTGAATAAATAAACATTATTGAAAACTTGATAACGATTATGGTAACTAATAACGTGTATTACCTCCTCTTTTATTAACGGCTGCTTGCATTCGATGAGGAAAGTTCTTGGGGCTGGTGCATGTCTTCGTATACGTTGCCCTAACTCATTCTGATCAATATTGCTACCATTTTAAGAAAAACTTTTAGAAGTAGTTGTTTACAATCAAATCATGGATTTTATAACTTCCAATGAAATACTATGTAGTTATCAATCTGGCTTTAGAAAAGCTCATTCTTGCGAGTCAGCTCTACAATTAGTTGTTTCAGACATGAAAAATATTCTTGACGAGCCTGGAGTTGGTATCTGTGCAGTTTTCATTGATCTTAAACGTGCCTTTGAAACAATCGACCGTAACATCCTACTTCAAAAGTTAAAAAAATATGGATTTAGGGGAGCTGTCTATGATTGGTTGAGTAATTATTTATTTAACAGATATCAAGTGACTAAAATTAATAATAAAATGTCAAACCCAGAATTAAATACTTTTGGGGTTCCGCAAGGGAGCGTGCTCGGACCCTTACTATTCATAATTTATATAAATGACTTGGGAAAGGTTCTTGGGAAATGTAAAATAAAACATTTTGCAGATGACACATTCATTTATTATTTTGGGGACAATTTTGTTGAGGTTGTTAATATTGTTAACCATGAATTGGGGTTGTTAACATCCAAATTTAAACAAAATAAATTAATAGTTAATGAGATGAAATCTAAATTTATGTTTATTGGTAACAACTTTTTATATAAAAGATTCTTAAATTTCAATTTAAATATCAAAATAAATGAAGAAGTAGTAGAAATGGTTCAAGAAATAAAATATTTAGGAATTATGTTGGATAGAGAACTAAAATTTAATAAACATATTGAATATATCTGTAAAAAAATAGGGAAAAAAATTGGATTTTTAAGGAGGGTGTCACCGTATCTATCAATTCCGACTAAATTGACTGTATATAATACACTTATTCTACCCCATTTTAACTATTGCTGTTCTTTAATATATACAGGATGTACCAATTTCGATAGACTTCAAGTCCTACAAAATAAAGGAATGAGAGTAATTTTAGGTTGTAGTAGATATACAAGTATTCAGTTCATGTTGGAAATACTCAATTGGTTAAATGTTGAAAAACTGCTGTATGTACGAACAATGATTTTTATATATAAAATAGTAAATAATTTGTTGCCTGAATATCTTAACTGTCAACTTACCCCGATCACAGATGTACACCAGAGGAATACAAGAGCAGCAAACTCAATAACATTTTATATACGGACAACTAATAAAAGTATTTCCATGAGAAGTCTATTTTATAAGGGAATTGCTCAGTTCAATCTTCTGCCTGAGAATATTAAAAGTAGTACCAGTACTAGTCATTTTAAGAACAAACTCATTTATTATGTTAAAAATAATTATTCACTAACTAGATAAAATTTAAAATTTTTTTATTTATTTAGCTTAAGAACTTGCGCTGTTGTTATGTATATGTATATTGTTATGTATTATTGTTATGTTGTTACAGTTTGTTATTATGTATTATAATTTTGAAATTAATTTAATTTTAATTTTACTAGTTTCATTTTTTTTTTGAATTTATTGTGAAGTTTTATATTTATATTTATTATTGGTATTATTGTTTAATTATTTATATGCTATGATATTTATATTTGTATATATTATTATCTTTTTGATAAATAAAGTTACTTACTTACTTACTAATCCAACTGCCTAATTCCTACTTCATCTAAATATTCACTGACAATCCTGTCAGCGTGTGGTCTTGCGTTATCATGCATGAACATACCCTGTTCGACTATGGCGACCATGAAAGGCATAGCATGATGTAACAAAGTTAGTTTTTTTCCGTATTATTTAAAATATATAAATTAAATCGCGCACGGCACTGGAATAAAATTAAATTAAATTCGTGAATAAAAGGCCAGTCGTACCAGTTGAACCGTCGCCAGGCAGATGGAGACACTCTTGTCTCTGCTTCTTAGATGCCGAAGTTCGTATCGAGTAGGGCAATTCAAACCGTTGTCGGCAGCTGCAGAGGCAGCGAGAAGCCAGACTTGCTGTGGCCGTCCCAATTGGAACAGCAGTGCAGTCCGTCGACCTTTAGAGACAGGTCAAGTTGAAGCCAACTTCAGTTACATCCGGAGTCCAGAACCGTCAGTCCGACTACACCACGCCGCCAAGCCAATCGTCCGTTACACAACTTTTCTCCGCCGGATTTTGGTAACCAATAAAAGTTTTATTTATTAATATTTGTTTTGAGTTAACATTCCAGCAGCTAATACCCAGGTACTCAGACCCAGCAGGGCAAGTAAAGACCGCCCTTCTGGCCGCCAGTGATTTTGGTCGATACCATAACGACCCCTGGAGTATTTTCTTTCTCCACTGACGCTGCCCGTGCAGTGGCCTTCACACTCTAAACGGAAGGTGGCGCCCGAGGCAATCCGAAACCTGGACTAAGGTGCCAAAGTGACCCGTAACGACCGAAGGGTCGTCGCAATGATCTTCCAGGACCTCCGTTACATATTAGAAAGCCGTTTGCTACGAAAACCAACTATGTACATGCTTCTGAAGTGATATATCCAAACCATAACAGACCCACCACCAAATTTATGTCTCTGGTCAATACAAACGTGGGCGTATCTTTCTTCGCATCTTCTCCATACTCGTCGATGTCAGTCTGCTCCATTGAGGCAAAAACGCGACTCATCTGTAAAGAGTACTGTAACGCTCTTTGCGTCGTCAAGCGGTCTTTTGGCGCATTAGTCCAGGTTCCCGGTTGCCTCGGGCGTTACCTTCCGTTTACAGTGTGAATGAAGGCGACATATAAGGACAGCGTCAGTGGAGAAATAATAATCCAGGGGTCGTTGTGGTATCGTAACAAAGTTACTTTCCGTGATAAATAAAATATTTAAATTAAATCGCGCACGTCACTGGATTTAGAATTACTTTAAAAGTATGTGAGAGTCAAACCGTACTAGTTATAACCCTCGCCGAAAGATGGAGCCACTCGTGTACTTATTTTGCATAAACAGCCGACCTTATGGTATACGGCAGCCGGAGTCGATCTAGTAACTTGCTGTGACAATCCCAATTGGAATTTCAATTACAATCCGAATTCGAGTTGGAGCTCCAGCCGAGTACTCAGTACCTGACGGTTCAGAGACCTTTCGAGGTGGATAGAAGCCAAATTCAATTATACCGGAACCGTCAATTCGACAACCACGCCAGCCTAGAAGTGTTACCTAAGATGTCTAAAACCATAGTGTATCTAATATTCGATTTTGTTTCGAACTTTTTGGGAGTACCACCTGTTGCGTTCAATAGAACTTACCAGAATTCTGTAAGATGGCGCTGTTTAGAATTGTTCGAGTCCTCGCTGAGTTTGTCACATTTTGTGCAAACAGTGTAAAGCTGCAGATTCAAGCATTCGTCTGTATTCATTACCAGATTATAAATACACCCTGTGTGATCTGTGATTACAGTTTACTATGAGCGATATATTCGCGCACGGCACTGGATTTAGAATTACTTTAAAAGTATGTGAGAGGCCAACCGTATCAGTTGTAATCCCCACCTATAGATAGTCACTCGTGTACTTGTTTGGCATACCCAGCCGACGTTATGGTATGCGGCAGCCGGAGTCGATGAGTTAACTGTAGTGACAGTCCGATCTCCGAGTTGCTGTGACAGACCCAATTGGAGTAGCAGTGGCAGTCCCTCGACCTCTAGAGATAGGTCACGCTGAAGGGAGCGAAGCCAATTTCCAAGTTGTACCGTAGTCCAAAACCGTCATCCGTCCGTCAACACCAGCCTGAAAGACGTACCTTTACCGTCCGCCACCGACGCAAAGTATGAACCGTGTTACCCACCTCCGGATTTGGTAATTTTGGTATCATTCAGAAACAGTAGAAGGTTTATTTCTATTTTGGTAATATTATTTATCTTTCTTCTGTTCACATAAACTAACTTTCTAGTAGCAGATACTCCGGTACTCCGGTGCAAGTAAAGTCTGTCCTACCGATCGACACGGGATTGGTCGAGGCCATAACGACACCTGGAGTATTTATTTCTTCCCTGAAGCTGCCCGAGCAAGTGGCCTTCACAATATAAACGGAAGGTTGCGCCAGAGGCAATCCGAAATCTGGACTAAGGCGTCAAAAGACCGCTTGACGACGCAAAGAGGCCAGTGCCTTGGAAGCCAGAAGGGGCGGGCTTTACTTGCCCCAATGGGTTGAGTATCCGGGTATTTGCTGCTAAATATTAAAACTCTCACCAAATAGAATCATCAAATAAAAAAAACATTTATTCAATTTCCAAACCGAATCCGGAAGAAAGGTTATGTAACACGATTAGTACTGTGTTGTGTCGGACAATACTGGCACGTCTTCTAGGTTGACGTGACGGTAGGACTGGGGGATCCGGTACAATCGAACTTGACTTCAGCTGCTCAGCTCGACCTATCCCTAAAGGTCGCTGAACCGCTAGAACTCGGACTGTTCCTACAACTGATGATAATAACGGATTGAATCGTGATACTCGATAAGTGATTTCGACCAAAATTCAATCTTCCAATTCGATACTGGCGGTTCAATGTTGGCCATGTAGCCATCCTTCTGCAAAACAGTCCATTGGTACGAATCTTTCTTCTAACTGTTAGCACGAAGCCTTCTTCTACCTGTCCATTCTTTAACATTAAAACTTCTAACCTCTTGAAGCCTATGTCGGAACAAAACCGCAGAATCTGTTCTATTCCGCAAGCTTGACATCAACAAAAACAGGTCTCTTTGAATCGTGACTCTTTTCCTTCCAGATCCGTTTGGTCTGGTTATAAAACCATTCTCGTGATAACGCTGGTACACATTTTGTACAACACAGGGGCTCCTACCAATAATTTTGACGGTTTCACGTTGTCCTCTACCATCTTGTATCAACGCTACAATTCTAGAGGCCGTAAACCGTCACTATTCACAATAAACCATATAACGAATAGGTTTTAGACAAAAAAAATGATCACTTAACTGAAAAATAAGCAACGAAATGTAAATGTTTAATTAGGACCAATTTTTGTTGTTTAACAAATACCGTTACAGAATGTGACAGACGCCAACTATGACAGAAAGCATCCAACAGCAAACTTCCATCGCCTACTAGACCTATGACTTTCTGATTAATTTTATTTTTTAAATTATTTACAATTTCTTAAGTTATTTAAAGTGACCTAAATTTTTTTGCTTGGCAGTATATTAAAAACTGGAAACTTGAGTGTAATGAGCAATATTTTTTTTCACCAAACAGCTGTTTTGTTAACGAACATAGTAACTTCAGAATAAAATTAATATGTAGGAAAAAGATGTAAAATCTATATCATTAATTTTGGTTAAAATCTGTTTGAGTTGCAGGAACCTACTTGCTTTACTAATCAGCTTTTATTATATATTTTTTTATAGAGACTTAAAAGATAAAGGATCTCATAACCCGCCATATTGATTTAATTACACCATTCGAGCTTTTAGTAATAATTGATCCTAATAATACCACAACTCTTTTATTTTTCATCCATTATAGCAAGTATAAAGTATAATAAAACTTGATTTAAACTTTTCTTAACCGCTCCGAACTGAGAGGAAGGAGACCGAAAGACATTTACCGTATGAAAGGGAAATTAAAATTGAGTTTTATTCCTTTTAGGTAATTTGAACGGAACAACAGAACCATTAAATAACAGTGCGCGGTTAACGTCATTAAATTAGAGATTCTAAACTGTATGCACAAGCAATTTATTTAACAGGAGTAGACGGAAGCTAAATAGACTAAAACAGTTTTTTTTTCATTATTTTTGTTTATATTCTAGTTAGATTTGTCGCATTTTAAGTCAAAAATAGTAATTAACGTTTCGATTTAGTAAATAAACCTTCATCAGGGCTATAAATTGTATAATTTTAGATAATTAAATGTAAATAAAATAAACAAGCCAAGAAATTTTTATAATAAATTATAGTCTACATTATAAATCTTGCTTTTTTTATTTTCTTTTTTAGGATCATCTATCTGTTTATTTATCCCCCAATTAGCAGAGACCTTATTTCCGAGAAACAAGGCTATTTGCGATTTCCAATAATGTATCCACTATCGCTAAACCGTTTGATTAATTATCTTCTTCGTTCTCTAGGTCTTCGTTTTTTTTCCTTTTTTTTGTTGTGGGGTTTTTTCGAATCGGATTCGAATTTGTACACTAATTGAGTTTTGGTTGGGCTTGGATATTTTTGTAATAGAAATTAGATTGTTGAGATATTATTATATGTTTATTGTTTTCTGATTTCTGTAGATCTGTGGTAGCAACAATTAAATTAATTAATTTTTCGTATTGAATTTTAAGCGGAACGGCGAATATCAAGTTACCTAACAGACTGCAGAATTTGAACAAAAAAGAAAATGTTTTGTCTAAAATTCAAAAGCGAAATCGCAATCATGGTTTTTCATCAATTGGAAGAAAAGTCTGACGCATGGACAACCTTAAAATGGTAGGAATCTTATTTTATTATATTGGGAAACTTTCAGTTAAGTTTTTCATATAAAGCTTAGAGGAAGTTATTTTGTAAAACGTTGGTAAAATTCGATACATTTGTTGTAGAATTTAGACGATAAACATCAATACTAATGTTACGTTTATTATTTATTTGCTAAGGTTTATTAGAAATAAGAGTAATACTGCCTTAAACAACAATTATTTATTAACTAATAAAATATAAACAATTTACTTACATATAATTTTTAGACCATTTCTTGCGACAAACTTTTGGTAGGGTGACACATGTTAAACTTTTAAATCCCAGAAGTCGGAGCAAGAAGCTCCACTCCTGTGTTCATCTTTTCTGTCTTCTGTCCCTCTCAAAATTAATTTGCCATCTTTCCTCGATCGTATCATAAAACAGACTACCTGAATAACAACTATCTTTTACCTAGCTGCCAATGACCCATTTAAAATTTTGATGATTCTAGACATTAATTAATTTACCTTCGACCCGGATTAATTTATTAAATAATGTTTCATTTTGTGCTTTGAATTTTGAATAAAGGTATGAAATTAAATTATAATATTAAACTCCAAATATTAATACAAGGCGATTTTATATTTTGATCCTGGAGCTTTAATAATATCGTAACTCAATTAGGAATATGCTTTCTACATTCTCTATAAACTACGGTAGGTCAAGGCAAGATGGAATTCTGTTAATTCTCATTGGATCTAATTTACTTTTACTAAATCTAAACACCGATGCCATTATAAATTGGCGTAGATGGGTCAAGATGGGTCATTATATGATGGGCATAATGGAGCGGTGCCCCATCTTGCCCCACGATTATAAATATCCCATAATCGTGTTTTCTTATGTTTCGGATTGATTACGATGGTTACGAAGTACTTGCGGAAAAGTGAAAAAGGTAAGTGGTCAAAAGAGGCTATGAAATTTGCCATTGGTGTTATTTTGTGACGAGAAATGAGGTATAAAAAGGCAACTAATTCCTTCAATGTCCCCAGTCAATACTCGAACGAAGAATAAAAATATCAAAGTAGCCCTGTTGAAATTCCAGCAATATCTGCCAGTGCAACTCTGTACCTGCACCAATTTTAGTACAGAACTTAGGACCTAAAAAAAACAGTTTTTTCATCTGAAGAAGTGACTTTATTAGTGTAGCACGTATTGAAAATGGAAGAAAAATTACTTTGCTTAACTTCTTATGACTTAAGAGTTTTAGCTTATCAATGGGCTGAAAAATTAGGTAGAGCCCATAGCTTTTCAGCATTCAAACAATTTGCTGAAAAAGACTGGTTATCGGGTTTCAGGACGCGCCATCCCCAACTATCGTTGCGAAAACCAGAAACAACTAGTTCTGCTAGAACGGCCGCATTCAACAAAGAATGGAAAGTTTTTTATTTATTAGCTCGAGTTGTTGGGACAATAAGGTGACTCCTGATCGAATCTACAACTGCGATAAGATAGGTATTACGATTTTATCTAAACATAGGTCGAAGATACTCTCTTAGAAAGGTGGTAAACAAGTTGGAGTTTTGACTTCTGCTGACAGGGTAACACAATATCTAGTTGAAGTTTGTTTCAAGGCAGCAGGAATATACATGCCTCTTACGTTTACATTTCCGCTGTTCGAGCAAACGAACAATTGATGAATGATTGTTCTCCTGGAACTAAAGCTGAGTATCACTCTAGGGGATGAATACAGTCTGCCATATTCTTTTTCTGGCTCACAGAGTCGTGCAACTAAAGAGTCTCCAGTTATCCTTCTCTTAGATGGACATTTCACCTATACCAAGAACATTAAGGTGATTCATTACTCATCTTGTTGTGTTTTCCACCACAATCGCCTAAAATCCCTCGACGTTAGCTTCATGAGACCGTATTTTACGACCAGGAAGTTTCTATATGGCTGAGAAGAAATCCAGGTCGTGTTGTGATACAATTTCAAGTTGCTAAACTATACGGAAATGCTTTTCTCAGAGCTGCTATAATGACTACTGCAATGGGTGGCTTTATAAAAACTGGTGTGTGGTCAATTAACCAAAATGTTTTTAACAAGCACGACTACGCTCAATCACAAACAATTAGATATGTATGTTCCTGCAACAATGTAGGACCATCAGTGTTCTACAGTTCCGCCTGTAAATGGATCCACAACTAAATGGTATTCCCGTCATATTTACACAAAAAAATACTATTGCAAACTCGCAACCACAATGTAAGCCTACTACTGAATATATCATACCCATACTAGGCTGTAGTGGCTTTCATTTGAAACCAAAAAATAACGTGAACATAGAAAACCTGCTATACTATCAGAATCGCCCTTTAAAAATAAGCTGGAGATGGAGATATGATAAAAAGAACAAGAGCAACTGAATAAATAAAAAGCCAAAACTAAAGCTGGAAAGCTCTAGTCCTAAGTCTACGATGGCATCAAAACTGAAAATAATTCAGAAAAAGCCAAAAACAAAGTAACTAAAAGAGACCAATTTAGGGCTTCTTCAGAATCAGTTGATTCAGATGCAAATGTTTTTTTCTTCGTATTAAAACTATTGACATGAGTTGTGGAGGCGGTTAGACACCTCACGCTCTGTTTTATGCGTGAGGTAGTGCAGGACCCGCTCCTGATAGCGCTGCATGCAGAGTCAGGGGTACACCTGCTAAACCTGCCTCGGTAATTTGTCCTGGTGTTGTTTCTATTCGATAAAACCTACTCGGTAATTGCCCAGATGTTGTTTGTATTCATAGAACCCTGCTGTAGTAGTAAATTACTGCTTTTGAGAGATTCTGAAGGAGATGAAAATAAAGAATAGAAAACATAAGAAGAGTTATTTGGTTGATACTTACGAGCCTCCCGGAGGGAAGGCTCGGGGAGAGAGGCGTCTATGGACGTCGGTAGGGGCGAGCTCATCTGATGCACAGTGGTGCGTCCTCCATAAGATGAAGGAGCTCGTCCGGAAGATCATTTCTTCCCGAGTATTTCATTGGCGTGGGTTTTAGACCTATCTTTTCTTCTCCCGACGTACCTTCCTTGTAGTTCCTTGAATCTGGACATAATTGGTGTAAGATTAGATTGTTCGTATGTGTGGTTGAAGGGGAAGCGCCAGGGGAGGTATGAGAATTTTCTGAGGATTCTCCTCTCGGTTGTAGTGACGGCGTGCAAGAGAGGAGGAGTCAGTATTGAGAAGTTGGGAGCTCTATAGTCCATTACTAGATGAATGTAGGTTTTGTAGGTGTGTAGTAAAGTTTGGGTTTACATCTCCCAAATTTTCCAAACAGTGTTCCGATGTCATGAGTTTTTTAGACTTGACAAATTTACAGTACGCGTAAAGCATACTCCCAAATAGGTAACTTCGTCCAAGGGAACGAGTCTGTCTTCCCAGAACCTAGTGTTGATTTCATTGGGAGATTGATTGGCTATGAGGTGTGATTTGAATGTCTAATTGTCAGTAGATAGAGCGTCCTTTAACTTTAAAGACTCAATAAGTAAAGGCAATGACGTTTAGAATAAAACTTTACTAGTTGATTTCTTATACAATTGTCACAATCTAAACGTCATTGTCATTAGTTATAGAACCGTTAAAGTTAAAGAACGTTCTATCTACTGACAGTTACTGTCAGTAGATAGAACGTTCATTAGCTTTAAAGATTCAGTATGTAAAGGTAATGACGTTTAGAATCAAACTTCACAAGTTCACATCTTGTACAATTGTCACAATCTAATCGTCATTCTCGTTAGTTACAGAACCTTTAAAGTTAATGAACGTTCTATCTACTGACAGTAAAGATGATAAGTTAGGGTTTTTAGGTATTTAGAGTAACTCTCCTTTTACTAGGACATTGGGAGAAATGGTTTAGAAATTGTTAGGTTTTGGTGGTCAGAGCTGAATATCTTAGCTATGTGATGGGGGTGGGGGATATCGTGCGTGTAGATAAGGTATAGTACGGGGGAACTCCGGCAAACGGAGTAAAGAGGTCAGTGATGGAGTTTCCAACTTCGACATGGACGGATGTCTTTGAAGTATGAGTGGGTGAGTTTTATTATAGGAATATTAAGTTTGGTGTCAGAAAGCTTCCGAATAAATCCAGCATGCCAGACTTGATCAAAAGCTTTTTGGGCATCAAAAAGAACGGCCGATGCACAGTGGCCAAGGTTGAGGGCTTTGGAGTCTTGGGTGTGGAATCTCACTGGTGCACCATGGGTGGAATTTTCAAACTTAAATCTATGTTGAAATTGAGGGATCGTTCCCCTTTCATCCAGAAAAATCCAGATACGGTTCGTGAGTAAATTATCAAAGGGTTTACCTAGAACATTCGTCAAGGATATAGGTCTGTAGGCATTTGTGAAAGTAGATTCTTTGTGGGTTTTCGAGATCAGGATAGTGTTGGAAGATGCTGAATGTGTATACTGCGGGTATTTATACTCTCAAATCATCTGAGGGATTGATATTCGGTGCTGGAAGTGTCAACGATGGGCGCACTGCTCTTGTGCGGGAGGGTAGAACGAAGATGAAGAAGCTCTTCATTTATGTGATTATTGTAAAAACTAACCTATTGTAAAAACTAACCTATTGTAAAAACTAACCTATCCCATCATGTGGGGCAAGTTGAAATGTTTGACATTGTTAATATAAATATTTTCTATTTGTTAAATGAATAGATTATTTTATATTTTTCTACTCCAGTTAGATACCAACCAGTATGTGAATGAATATATACTTTTTTAAATAGTTCTAAATGTTATTTTTTCATATACAGTGTGTCTACTTAAGTTGGACTCACATGGGAAACTTTTTTATTATTGATTTTAGGATAAAAGTTATTCTTCATACAAAATTATGCATGGTCTACAACCTAAAATATCAGATAATACGAAGGGTCAAAAATTGTTCAAGAGTAAAGTACCCTTATTTTAAAAAATATAGAAAAATCTTAATTCAAAAACTTGTTTAGAAAGAATATGTACGCACCAATATGAAATCACAGCCTCATATCTCAAAAAAAAATATTTTTTCCAATTTTTTTCTTGGAGCATAGTTTGAAGTGAACTGTTACGTATATAGTTTCTACACATTATTTTAAGCCAAAGCCGTTAACTGGGCTTAAAAAAATTGTGGAAACTATTTTTTATGTAACAGTTCACTTTGAACTTTTTTTCAAGAAAAAAATTTTAAAAAATATTGTTTTGAGATAGGAGGCTGTGATTTCATATTTGTTCTTACATATTGTTTCTAAACAAGTTTTCCAAATAATATTTTTTAAAATAAGGGTACTTTACAATTGAACAAAATTTATATTTTTTGACGCCCTTCTTATACGGGTAAAAAAAATGTATTATCTGATAGTTGCATTTTAAGTTTTGGACCATGCACAACTTTTTATGAAGAATAACTTTTTTTCCTAAAACCAATAATAAAAAAGTTTCACATATGAGTCCAACTTAAGTAGACACACTGTATGAGCTGAGACGCCCTTAAATACCCCGCCTTATCCCCATCTCCCCTATTATCATAAGTTTTCTTTTTCCAGAAACTTCTTTATTTTTCAAATTTATAGTACGATTTATTCATAGATTTGTTACAGCTTGTTCTGTTGCTAATAACACATTTTTTTATAATATATGCCACAAACTGATTAATTATTGTTTAATATTGTATCAAAATTTCAGTTGCACTTTCATTAATATTATTGTATTTTTTTAGAACGTTTTCTAAATTTACAGAATTTTAAATTACATATTTATATTTTATGCTTGACTATTTAATCAGTTTATAGAAAGACCACCCCAAGTTAATTATCAACCAAATTCCATATCATTTCAGACCACTTTTTATTTTTTTCTTCTTTTGTTGCAGGCATTTCTCGAAAAGCGAATAGTCGAATTGGAAACGGCACTCGAAATGAGCCAACGCAACGAATTAAGGGACAAGCAAACGATCAACAAGCTCACTAAACAACTTAATAGGGTAAGTGGATTCATAAATATGTTGGGATATCAGATATAAAAACGATACCGTACCGGTTTTTAAGTACGTTTTCGTCTCAATGGCCAGTAATCACTTTATAGTTGATGACTATAGCCCGGGAAATTTATATCCAGATTATACATTGTGGTCATCACTTTCATTTTAGGGTTTTTTTTATTACTAAAGGTTTTTACAAGGTGTTTCTAGACTAAGGGAAAGGTTATGTCTGAAGATCAACCATTTTGAATGTACAATTTTTTTATTTCATTTCTTACAGATTTTTTAAACTCTGGCTCTATTTTTCCTATTTAATTTATATAGTTTTTCAGTTTAAGTTCATTATAAATTATTTAGACCATTGTCCAATTATTCTAAGAAATTTGTTAAGTGCATGTTTTTTGCGGTAATATAAACATTCAGTGAATTCAAATAAAAAATTTTCTTCCATTTGAACATATGAATTGTTCCTCTGTATTTTCTCTCCTCGATTTTCCCGATAGAAACATCCCTATTCGTGGATAAAGTTTCCAACGACTTGAACTCTCGATTTAACCGCAATAATCTGACTCCAGACGATAATGTGTCAATTAAAATGTATGAGAGCTTTTTAAAAGGAATTTCCATTTTTCCTCGCTCTTGTCTGAGCACTTTTTCACACAACCACTGCAAATTGCAAATAGTATTGGACGCTGAAAACTTTAGTAGTCGTGCTTATTATGTGCCAGTATACGATTTAAAACGTTTATTGTTGAAAATTCTACCTTGAATCGCTAATTTGGAATCTTTGAGAGTCAACAATTTTGAAGAATATCGGCACCACTAACCAAAACTACACTTTTTTTGGCACTCTACGTACGTTTGCTAGCTATGTTAGCATTATCAGGAGTTGATGATAAACTGAGTTAGTGATGACGATATTCGTCAACAAAAATTCTAGAATCGAATTTCGATAACGAATCAAAAAAATTTCTTCTGGGTAAATGGGTACATTGTCTTAAGGAAGGATTGCTTGGGAAAGGATTGTCTGGGGAAGGATTATCGCCTAGAAGAATCGTGGGAAAGGATTGCCGTGGGGAAGGATTGTCCCGGAAGAATTGTCTGGGGAAAATTTTTCCGGTAAGGATTTTCGTGTTACGCTGAAAGATTTGAAAATAAATACAAAAAGATGAAATAATATGTTTGGTTTAGTTAAATAACAGGAAAAAGTAACCAAAAGATCAGAAAGAGAACTAAAATATTTTTAAAATGGTGTAACATTAGGAAAAACAATTGGAAACTTTACATAACTATATTTTAAAATGTTTAATATTAAATTAATAGATAAGTCACAAATATCGAGAAAAAAGACTAAACATAATAAAAAGGACTAAAATATATAAAATATTTGAAAAAATGCTGAACTTTAGAAAAATGTATAAAAGATCTAGAAAAATATTTCTAAAAATTTAAAATAATAAAACTCCAAGTCATACCACACAATTTATTTAATGGCTAAAAGTTGATTAACTTAGCGACATGTTTCGGCCAATGATGGCCATCATCAGGTAAAAATAACGAAGAAGTTGTACATAGTCTTAAAATGTGGTATGAAAATTAAACGGTAAAATGTTAAAAAATGTCAAAAAATTATTTAAAAACACCAACTACGTTCACATTGGTTGAAGTTTTCAACTAGTTGGTATTTTTAAATATTTTTTGACATTTTTTAACATGTTACCGTTTAATTTTCATACCAAATTTTAAGACTATGTACAACTTCTTCGTTATTTTTGCCTGATGATGGTCATCATTGGCCGAAACATGTCGCCAAGTTAATCAACTTTTAACCATTGAATACATTTTGTGGTATGACTTATACTGTCAGTAGATAGAACGTCCTTTAACTTTAAAGACTCAATAAGTAAAGGCAATGACGTTTAGAATAAAACTTTACAAGTTGATTTATTATACAATTGTCACAATCTAAACGTCATTGTCATTAGTTATAGAACCGTTAAAGTTAAAGAACGTTGTATCTACTGACAGATAATAGAGTTTTATTGTTCGTTGAATAATTTATCAACATTTGAGTTATGGATAATCTACAGTTTTTTAATAATAAAGTTGATCAAAGAAATAAAATCTGGTTTGACATATTGGAATAAACTGAATTTAACTGAAACCTTTGAAAATTATCTGAAAAATGTCTAAAAGATTTGAAAAAATTACTATTACTAACTAAAATATATGAAAAAAAATGAGAATTTCCGACCAACTTTATACTTTCCTGTTATTAATTTAACGTATTTTGATTACATTAATTATTTAACTATGTTCTATGTCTTATTCGCCCTGAAAAAATGTTTTAATTTTTACTGACTAAAAATAATATTTTTTAATACAAAAATTATGGAAAGAACGAAATTCCGTAATAGTTCAAGACATTAATAAAATTTTTTGTTAAATTTTCTTCTACTTTTACCGAGCACAAAATTGGGGACTCTTATCATTTGGTAATAAACAGTATGTGGTTGACACAACACATCCGTCTATTAGCAACCTGCCAAACACATTGTAGACGAGGACAAAATTAGATGGGCAATTTCCAGCTTTCCAAATTTATATTTCCGTTAAATTTAATAACATTCATCTTTCGATTTATATTTTTGGCCAGTACAGTATTTTCTCTTTCAAAATATTTTGCTCAATGCACCCTGTTGTCATTGATACCCGTCTCTAAGAGCTATAATATTAATAAGAGCGACAAGTGCAGATGTAACTCTGATTATCGGACGAGTCGATTTTCATACTAGAAAGAATAAATCCGTTACAACCCCCACTTACACATAATTTTGTGGCGCTAGTAATAGCTTCAGACCACATCATTATCTTTTCATCTTTCGCAGAGTTCAGTTGAAATAAAATGTATCGGCATTAAAGAAAAGCGGTTAACCGCACCCTAAAATTATAACATATTTTTTGAGATTTTAAATGTATCAAAATTGTGAATATTATTTTTACAGTGATAGTGAGTGCGAGCAGTTGCTCTGGAAAAATAATAAATTGTAAGCCCTTATAGTTCACTTTAATGATTTATTTGTGTTAAGATGATAAATCCTGATACGTTTTAATCAAGTTGGTCTTTCGATCTGAGAATGGTTGATGTCAAAACGTCGACCGCCTAGTAATTATTTCAAACTTATATCGATTCCTAATCATATTTGTTCACCTAGGTCTCATCTTTGGCAGCAAGCTAACCTGGAACTCACACCTAGAACACACTGTCAACAAAGCATACATTACTTATGAACAATGCCGTCGAACTGTATCTGGGGGTTTTCCCCCAGACTCGTCTCATGGACGTACACGGCTATCATAAAAACTTGTGTTTGGCGAGTATTGGCTAACGCCGGCCAACATAAGAGAGGCACCTCTTGGCGACGTTGTCAACTACATAAAAACTGTAGGCTGGCTAATTAGCTAAGTTCTCACTTACTAAGCACAATGGGCCTAACGAGGCATAAGTGCTGTGGGACAACTCACACTTGTGGAGCAACCCACCCTCCCCACCTTACAGATACAGAAACAATATATAAATTAATATTTAACATGTTTTACCTATTTAACTCTTTTTAAATAAAAATTAAAATGTATAATCACCTAAAGCGTTAAAAAATGAAAAGTTTTTGATGTAAAATTAAAAATTAAACAACCTTTTTAAACAATAGATATTTTTATTGTGGCACACAGTTTATAACAGTACTTTTTCCTAAACCGCTTTTAACTGCAAATAGTATTGGAGTCTGGAAAATTTCTCCTATCATGAATAATACACTTTATGGTTTTTATAAATGAATTTCAGGGTAAGAAGATGGGGTAAAAACGAAGTGTATTCAGAGTTTCTTATTGTCAACACACATTTCAAATAAAACTGATGGGAAATAAAAAATAAAATACCTAGAGATTATTGAAAAAAAAAATTAAAACTATATTTATCTAAATGTTAGTTATTTATTATTATTTCATTATTGTCTAAATACCAAATATTATATCGAATCGCAATTTGTTAATTTCCAAGAGATAAACCACCTGATTTTTGTAATGGGCTTAAATATATGGAGTTTTGATATAAATATTTCAAATAATTAAATTAATTAATTTAAATTAATGCAATTTTACTTTGGTAATAAAATAAATTATGAAATATTCCATATCAACTCTTTACTGTTATTGCATGTAATTTTATTTGTTTTGTCTAATTGTAAAACTTTTTAATAATTCAAAAATTTTAAATTAATTAATGCAATATTTCAATAACAAATATTTCCAGAAGTTCATTGTACTGGTACCGTATAAACATTTGGTCTTTTATTATTATTATCCTTAAAAAGAAAACAAAAGACCGAGAACACTTTGTAAAGAGGATTTACTAGCTGAAACTTTAGAGTCTATCTCTTTTTATTGGGAAATGTTTGCCAAGTACAAAATTATACTTTTCGGGTATTACGCCGTATTATTACATGTCCGGACAGTGGCGTAGAATATAGATTAGGTAATAAATTTTAAGGTTTATTAATGTTTGATTTTCAAAATATTTTAATGTTGAATCTTTAGTTACTAAAATATAATGATTGATATGGTAAATTATAATAATTGACAAGCCTGGAAAAGACCTAAAAGAAGTAACATCATACCGTCCCATAAGTCTGCTACCAGTTATATCAAAACTCCTGGAAAAACTGATACTTGACAGAATAAACGAATATCTGTTACCTCAAGAATGGATCCCAAATCACCCATTTGGTTATCGCCAAGTCCAGTTAACCACACAGCAATGTCATTGAATAACCCAGGAAATAAATAAAGCTCTCGAAGAAAAAAATATTGCTCCGCAGTATTTCTATACATAAGTCAGGCTTTTGATAAGGTTTGACATCCAGGACACTTGTATAAAATTAAAAACATCCTATCTCATTCCTATTCTCCATTACTGAAATCATACTTAGGGGAAAGAAAGTTTGACTTAACGATGACACTTTAAGCACCCTCTCAATCAATTCTGGAGTACCCCAAGGAAGCGTCTTAGTCCAAATATTATATCTCCTCTACACATCTGATTTACCCTCAACACTAAATATAATGACAGGAACGTATGCAGGCGATACAGCATGTCACCAAGATGCTCTAATAGCTTCCACACAGGAATATCTGGATCGACTCCAAGAATGGTTAAATAAATGGCGAATTAAAGTGAACCAAAACAAGTCTGTTCGTGTAACTTTTATTCTTCGTAGGGATACCTGTTCACCGGTAAATATAAACAACATTGACATTCCTCAAAATAATATAGCTAAATATTTGGGGCTGCACATGCACATGGACATGGATACAAAAGCAAAAGAGCTATATTGGTTAATAGGAAGAAAATCAAAAGTATCAATAGAGAATGAACTTCTTATTTATAAAACCATTATCAGGCCCTTTTGGACATATGGTATAGAATTGTAGGGGTGTGCGAGCAAATCCAACAAAGCAATTATAAAGAGATGATATTCAAAAATACTCAGGCAACTAACAAATGCCCCATGTTATATTTCTAAAAGCACACTGCATAACGACCCACACATAGAAGCCATTGAAGAAATCATAGGTAAAAAAGAAGCCAAACATCATGTAAAAATAGAGAATCACTCCAACCCACTAGTAGAACAGCTGCTGGTTCCTCCAGATAACCGACGACTCAAGACTTAATATAATATAAATAAGTTCAGAGGCAATGGACGTTGACCTCATCATGTCATTATAGTTGCTAGCTTGCCTAGCACTCGTGAGCAAATCAGAAAAAATGGCTGACAGCCAAAATATAGGATATTTTTTTCTATTTTCGACACAATTTTTAAAAATTTCTATTTTAATCTTAAAACATTCAATATTTGACGTCATTTAAAACTCTAAAAAAAATAGTTCATTAATGAAAAAAAAAGTAAAAACATTTTTTTCTGGCGGAATTTTTTTCTTTTTAAGATTTTCGGTGGTCCCATATTTTTTAGATTATTATTTAATACAATAAATTTTTACTTGCCACGGTCACTTTTGCGGCAGCGCTATGATTTTGCACTGTAATGCAATTATAAAGTAAAGAGAAATTCAAATTTAAAATAAAATACAGTATGTTCCATTAAAAACAACATGAATTTGATCTAGCACGGCGTTATAAATCACCATATACATTTGCAACTATGTGAAGCTCAAGGCTGCCTACAATTTTCTTAATTGTCTTTTTGATATCTCACAGGACGTAAGATATACTTGATGGATTAAAAAAATATATATTTGCAGATTTATTTAGATAAACATTAAGGAAACGTTATTTTGGTTTTTTCATAATTTTTGTTGGCATTCTGTCCCATGGGAAAAATAATAGTAAAAATAATTCTAAAACATATTTAATTTCATGACACGTTTCGACGAGAGTGAAGTAACTTTTTTATCTGGTAATTCAACTCTTGTTTCTTGAACGTTTAATAATTCTATCTCTAGGATTTATTTCATTTCATTTCCTTCTCACAATGTATTTTCAGCTCTTCATTTCAGTTACAGTCTCAAAAATAAGATAAAATTAACAGTTCATTACAAATATCCATAGGGAAATTCAAGTTTCAATATTTATTCAATTACATTTTACTTTCGCATCTAATATAAGGATTTTAATAGCGAATATTAGAGATAAATAAATTTTCAGCATTAAATTAATAATTGAGATAGAGTTCGGATTCCGGTAGTCAATATTTTTTTTTTTTGGTAATGTCTTTCCCTTTAAGGATTCTTTACAAATTTTCGCTAACGCTTGTAGTTTTTTTAGACATTTGCAAAAAACTTGACCCCTTTTGTAACCGGCACCACTGTTTTGACTAAAACGAACCGAGTCGGATAGAACAATGAGAAAGGGTGGAATCCATCTAGTTTAAGTTCCTCCATTTTGTGTGCAATTTCTTAAGTAAGTCGAATAAAAACATGACAGCATGGAGATGAAGTGAAATAGAGGATTTTAGTCGTAATTCCGCGCTCCTTATCAAAATGATTTAATGCGTCTAGAATGAGTTAAACATGAAATAAAACGAAAATGTGGCATAATTAAAAGCTTTTCTTTGTAGTTTGATGTAAATTTTGGGTGTTTCATAATTGAATGCTGATCCTAAAGGGCGATAATTCTTGGATGATTTTAAGAAAAATTCTTTATAAGGACATGGATCCGCAACCGCTTTATTTCTGAGCTAAAATTTTCTAAGCTAAAATAGAAAATTTGACTACAATGTTTTAATCAAAAACAGAGACAGTAAGTTTTTGAAACTATACACTCCGACCATTACCATACATCTTTCATCCTTATATGAATCATCTTTGTCGGAGGATTTTGGAAAAAACGAAAAAGGTGCTGCCCTAAATTTTGAAATTTGGGTGCTAGTTTGCTGGGTGCTAACATGACCGGGGTAATGTTTTATACTCATTTTACAATACTAAGTGAGCCATTATTATCAAGGACCCCGCACGGTTCTTATGGAAAAAGAGTCCCAGTCGAATTGGCTGAAAATTTTGTATAATGTAGTTTATAATGCCCTGATCAAATGTCTCCAGGGGCCCAACGAGATCTAATGGACAGTTTTTGAAATACAGGGTGTTAAACATGAGGAGTGTTGTTGTTTATCTTTAGAAATCAATTAGTGTGGCGATTAGTTTGTTACAACAAGTTAAAGATAATAATCTTAATATTAATATTATCTATATCAATTGTGATGAAACTCTGTCTACAGAGTGATTCTTTTTCTACTAGCAAATATTAAGATTTTTATGTAATTCATTGAACAAACTCAGTCAAACGCAAAAGACCGTAGACTTGCAGAATAAGTAAATATCATTTGATTTTAATATTGGATGATTTCAGGTTACTATTATACAGGATCACTCAAAATACGCAAATTTTGATCATCCTGTATACATTTCATTCTTATGCCACCAAGTAGAACTGAAAAAGTTAAGATAGGGACATGAAAGCCGTTTTATCCGATTTTATGTCGTTTAGCCGTAGCAACCATTTAGAGTTGTAAAAACAATTCATTTTATATGTTTTGAGGACGAATCTAAAAATGTACAAAAATATATAGGGTGTTACATTTAAAAAACATAACTTTTGTATGGCACTTTTATTTGGAGCCCCTGCAGATTTCAAAATATTTTTAAAATGAAGTCCTTATTGACTTACATAACACTACCTCAATAAAAATTAACGAATACATGCCATTTCGTCATAAAAATCCGTGGCGTCGGTCGTGAATCACCCCGTATATATTCCAAATTTTTTTTAAATAAATACAACTAAAGAACACAATTTTAAGTGACCCTGTATAATAGTAACCTGAAATCATTTAATATTAAAATCAAATGATATTTATACTTATTCTGCAAGTCTACGGTCTTTTGCGTTTGACTTAGTTTGTTAAAAGCATTACATAAAAATCTTAAAACTGGCTAGTAGAAAAAGAATCACCCTGTAGACTGAGTCTCATTACGACTGGTATCGATAATATCAATATTATAATTATTATCTTTAACTTGTAACAAACTAATCACCACACTATTTTTTTCTAAATGTAAAGAACAACACTGTTTAATACCCTGTATCTCAAAAAGTGCCTATTAGATCTCGTTGGGCCCATGGAGACATTTGATCAGGGCATCATAAACTACATTATACTAAATTTTCAGCCAATTCGACTGGGACTCTTTTTCCATAAGAACCGTGCGGGGTCCTTTATAATTTTTTTTTAGAAATATATTTGGAACTTGCTGTTTGTCTAGTTTTAGAAAAAATATTGCAGGAACTTCTAGACAAGGCTTTTTACATTTTACTAAAAAAAAACTAAAATTATGGCTCATCCTTTGTCGACGGCAGTATAAATGACGTTGACCAGCCAACGTAAATCATGTAAATTTTCGACTAACGAGTGTCCGTTTTTTACTTTTAGTCCAAAACGAAACGGGAAAAGGCATGTCACAAAGCGGATTTGAGCTCTAAATTCAATGTTTGACTAGCATCAGCATTTTTATTTCCGTTTCAAAAATGTTATAATGTGTACTTAGTCTCGTATCAAAACTTTTCAGTGGGGAAAATCTGAGAGATTAGTTATAAAATATTTTTAATGTAGGTATATTAGCTTTTAAAACGAGAATTTAATAAATCGAAAATTACATTTCAAAAGCGAACAGAAAAATGTTCATACTGCATAGGACAAACTGCATATCTAATGTAAACGCGGCACTAGACATGCGGCATTCGGCGAGTAACGAGCGACTGCTCGTCGAGTGCAGGGTTGCCAACTATCCTTTGCCGATTTACTCTAAAAACTTTTCCGGATTACTCACAAATTACTCACAACTTCAAAAGATGAATATCAAATATCAAAGTCGTATCGTATATTAAATTATGTGTATTTATTATTTTTATTAATACCACAATTTGTTTGATGGAGTGCAATGTTTCCAAGCATCAAAGGCTGGTGCTCATTGGCTTGGTTAAGTGTTGCCATAGGAAAAAATAGAAATGCCCCAAAGTCCAAAATGTTCAAAATCAAAACGGGTGTATCGCTTTCTCTGCACCTTCGCCATCTTACAAAATAATAAGTGTTACGAGTTACAAAATATTATATACAAAACTGTAGGGATCTTTCGAACCAGATTAACAAAAAAAAGATTAATATTTTTAGATTTAAGCGTTCTAAGTTATATCAAACAGACAAATTATTAGGCAACTACCCTATTTAATCACTGACCTATACTATTATATTGGAAAACCGATAGAGGGCGCTGTAAATCTAAAAACTGAAAATTATACCTAGTGACTAATAGAGCGTGTAAAATTAAGTTAGGTTAGCTAAGTAAGGTTTTTGAAAACTAAAATGATTTAATTTTTTACTTACAATTGCCCCCACTCACAAAATTACTCACATACTGGTGAAGAATTACTCACAAATTTGGTGCAGTGGCAAGTAGTTGAGTTACTCGAAAGACTAATCACCAAATGGCAAGCACCTAAATCAGTTCGTCACGTAAACGGAGTCTCTGTGCGAATAACGAATATTCAGTATTGATATAGATGTATTTACGGCTTGCAATAGCCAATGATACAGACCTTATAAATTTCATCGGTCCCTGCTCCACTTTTCAAGCTGTTTTTTGTTAACCAGGCTCTAAAGAGTGCTATCAATGATTTTTTTTTCTTTTCCAATTCGGTGACTGTATTTATGACCCATCTTGACTTGTATGCATTTCCAAATTTCATTCCGATTTTTATGGTATTACAGGTTCATTTTCATACTACTCCAAAAATTTACAAACTATTTTATTAGACCAGTCCATTTCTTAATTCTACGATAATAAATAAATAATAAAAAAAACAATCCGGTAATTCAACAGTTATCCCCTAGCCATAGACTTTTGCTTGAAAAAGAACGAATATGTGGATGCAGATTCAGATCTTATTACAGCGAATACTCGTGTCCTTTAATGTTGCTTCAAAAACCAACAATCAACTGGAACTGTGCGAGAACTGTACAAACACTAAAATTGGTCATCAGCAAGGAGCAACAAATCCGTCCATACTACAGGTCATTCGGCGAGCAGTCGCTTGGTACTCGCGCTAAATACCGCATGTCTGGCGATGCCTTAAGCTCGCATGACATGGAGCAATGCAACCTTTCAAGAAATTGCAGCAAGTTCTTGCAAGGTCAAAGTATTACCGATGTTGAATCTTGCATGTTGTTTGACATTATGCAAGTCTCTTGCTATTGCAACATGGCTGCCAACCCCTCCACCCCCCAAAAAGCGGTTGCTATTGAACAGCTGCCGCCGCCGGCTTCATAAATTATTTTAAAGGGCCGATACGGTGATTCAATAGCAATTTTCTAACCTCAAAAGACATTTTTTATTTGTCTTGAATATTTTGTCGATCTGTTTAAAAATGAAAATATTAAAACTAAGCAAAATAAATAAGAGGAAAGTAATCAGTGTCCATAATTATAGCTGCTGCTGCCTTGCTTCCAGAGCCTGAGGGACATTTGGTGAGTAGGTAAACCCGAAGTAACTAGATTTCTCCCTAGAATTGCAACTTTCAGGCAAGAGAAATCGCAGCTGGGCTTTAACTGTGCATGCCTTTGATTAAGACAAATTGCGTCTTGCATGGCGTTGCAAGGTTGCATTGCTCCATGTCATACGAGCTTTAAAAATGTAGGATTTCATGGCCGGCGTCAATGTAACTGCAACTATAGCAGTCATCTTCAGTGGCGTGGATGAAGTACTCTTCGAGTATAAAAATACCGGAATTCTTCCAACAGACCAAGGAAATACAATAGTCGTTATAAACACCTCGGAATAAAAGAGTAGGCTTAATGATCTGGTCAATCAAGATACTTACAGTGAATTACCGAAATATCAACAGATATTTTAAGAAAAACTACCAAACTGATAAAACAATCGTCATTACCACATGAGACAAAGAAGAAAAAAGGAAGTATTGAAGCTCTACCATCTAGACTATATGAACCACCAAAAATTCACAAAGATAATTTGCCTTTAAGACCAATATCAAATGCCATAGGATCACCAACTTACAACGCATCTGGTGGAAATTCTGCAAACACACGTGGGCAAAAAAACATCGTTCGTCCCAGATTCTACGCACTTTATCGAACACTTAAAGAACATCGCCTTAGATCCTAACGACATCCTAGTTAGCTTCGACGTCATCTCATTATTACAAATGTGCCACTCGAAGAAGTAGTCAGCTACATATGGGAGATTTTTCCAGAGCATACTCGCTCACGACAACATATTTTCAGTGGAACCAAACATTCTATGAACAAATTAATGGAGTCGCCAGTCCAATTGTGGCCAATTTTACATGGAAAAATTTGAATAGAGTGCCATCAACACTACTGAAAAATAACCGAAACACTGGCTGATGTATGTACATTTGTAGTCTGTAGTCATGGAACAGAAGACCTTAAAAATTTCCTAAACCATCTGAACAGTTTTCATCCTAAAATCCAGCTGACCATGGAGGAAATTCCACAAATCCCTTTCCTAGATGTATTAGTCAATCAATAAGATAATAAACTACGCTACAGAGTACACAGAAAGAAAATACACTGATCGATACCAACCATCATCCAAAACAAAAATGGACTTAGTAAACAGAGCTTTATGGGTATGTGGACCAAGATACGTTAAAGCTGAAATGAAACACCCGACAACAGTGCTATAAGCAAACTGATACAGCCATAACATCAAATTGAGTGCCGTCGTAGACACACCGTATTTGTTAAGCTATTTTGGTATTCAAAGTTCAAGTGTAAATTGTGAAAACTTGCAAGTGACCTAACTGATAAGTAATCAACTTTTTATTATAACCCTATAAACATACTTTGAGTGGATTACTCTAATTATTTTTTCATAATGGTAAATTGTAATACGTGCTTGTCAGCAATTAGCCGAACGAGACCCAGTGTTTCTTGCGAAGTCTGTAAAAAAGAGTATCACGTTATCTGTATTATAAAAACAGAAGACTTCTACAAAACATATCGGGACTGTCCTGGAAATTTCCAGACTGCATTAAAGATTGCATGATACTTGTTAAGGCAAATATATTATTTAAATTTAAAATTTCGCGCCTTCTAATAAAGCAGTAGAGGGAGAAGGGATGATGCGGTAAGCGGGCAGTTCGTTAGAGTCGCGTTGAGTCAAGTCAAGCGACACATGCATTTTTATATAAGTATTTTATGTTAATAAAGTGCATTGAGAATTTTTTACAAGTATGACTACGATTCCCAAAGGAACGAGAGGTCCGCAACAAAGTACCGATAGGTCCGCAGCAGTACTTAATGCTCATAATCTACAATCTTTGTTAATAGATAAAATCAATGATGCAGTATATTTACTTAAAAATCAAGCCAGTTCTGTATAATCAGATATTGCAAAAGTTTCTACTTATTCCGCCTCAACCCATCTGCCTTTTAAATATGCCAGTGTCTTAAGGGATAAATCACAACCAGTAGTTATAATAAAACCGGAAGTCAACAATCAGTTAACAACTCAAACCAAGTGATATGCTGCGGAGCCTTAATTCATTTACAGAAAATCTTCAGCTTGCCGAGGTAAAATCCGTTAAAGATGGAGGATTCCTAACCGTGCAGATAATAGCAAATTGATTCAAATGGTACGGGACAAGATGTCGGATTCTTCTGAAGTCAAAGAGGTCACAGGGATTCTACCTTGTCTACGTGTGGTGGGTATGGCGGAGAATTATTCGGAAGCAGAATTATGTAATTTTGTTAAATCTGGTAACGCCGGAATATTTTCGAGCGACAGGGCATGTAAGATTTTGAAAATATTTCCCACAAAAAAAATCCCAACATTTGGCAGTCAATTATACAAGTTGACAAAATAGTGTATGAGCGTGCTATTAAGTCAAGAAATTTATTTGTTGGTTACGGTAGTTGTGCTATTTTTGATGCTGTGCAATTATAACACTGTTACAATTGAAATGAATTTAACCACTCTTAAAGCAGTCCAGCATCAAGAAATGCTCCAACTATCAAAAACTGTCTGATAAGTCTGTTGATTTAAACCATGCGGTTTAAAATAAAGATAAATGTACGTCTTACAGTAAATCCATAAAAAAATTTAAGGATAATCTCTTCTAACAAAATAGCAATTGGGCACAAATTGTCGCTATCACTTCGTATAATTACAAACAAATTTCCTTACTAACGAGAATACAAAAATGCTATCGATATATTATCAAAATACTCGTGGTTCAAAGACAAAAACTGGTCAGATTTTTAATTCAATCGTTCAATGCGAGTACCGTATTTTTGCATTGACTGAAACATGGCTTGACTCATCTATTAATAACGCTGAACTATTTCTGGATAATCTTAATATACATAGGGTCGACCAAAACTTCTTAGACAAGGTGTGCTTTTTGGAGTAAGTGATGATATAATTACAACGCAAATAAATCTAGCTGGCTGACTTTGCTTTTCCTGTTTTTCGGTTAGTTGATATCAGAGCTGTTGTAAGTACCAACAAAAAGTACTTATTTTTAAGTACCAGTACTTGATCAAAGTGGATCTAAGTACAAGTACCAGTACCAATAATATATGAGTACTTAAGTATTTCGTTTAAGTATTACTTGAAAACAGTAAATTTAAGTACTTAGTATTAAGTAGCCTATTTCCACAGCAAATCGAACGCATTGAAAAATATTATTGCAGTAATCCGTAATGCTTAACTACTTTTTAAAGGTTTTAAGTACTTTTCGAGTATAAGTATTTTTCGTTTTTTTTTTAAATTGAAAGTAAAAATATACTTAAAACAAATTTAAGTACTAAGTACAAGTATTAGGCATAATATTTAAAAGTTTAAGTACCAGTACACGGATTTTCTGGAATACTTAGAGTAAAGTACACCGCTGGCCGAATTTCAGCAAATCTTTGAAGCATTAGATACACTGCATTTTAGTATAATAGTCTGATTCTAGTTATTGGTGATTTCAATGTCACAGAAGATATGCAGAATATCTCGATAAAAGCCCAACAAATAAAGAAATCTCAGTCGTTAACAATTTCTTACAATTCTTTGATTTAAGTCAATTTAATTTTATATTTAACGAGTACAATAAGCTTTTAGATCTAGTGTTGTATAGAGAAAAATGCCACGTAGAAAAGTCATTAGATCCATTTGTAAGTGAAGATCTACACCACTCTGCACTTGATATAACATGTTATTTACAAACTAAGACAAACCAAAATTCCAATTTAGAATCTTCTTTCGAAAACTTTAAGAAAGCTAACTTTCCGTTGATGTACAATTTGATGGCTACCATTGATTGGGCATTTTTAGATGTTTTTCAAGAGGATGCCTGCATATACTTGTATGACAAACTTTATAATACAGGGTGTTTCATTGGGAAAGTGACATACGTTAACTGCAGATAGGGGACACCTAGACGATCTCAAAAACCCCATACTTAATGGGTCTAACTACTTTAATAACCAAGCTACAGGGTGTTTTATCTATTTTGCCAATTTCTTGCATGGTTCATAACTTTCTAACCTCACTGTATATTTTCATGATATTTGGCGAGCATATTTTATTTAAAGTGTCCAATCGATCAATAAATTTACAATAAAAGAAATCCAGTTCCGGTTTAAAAAAAATATTATAAAATATTCCGATCTAAAAACAACACCCTGTATATCAGATTTTTCTAAAATAGATTCTCTATTTGAAAAGAGCACGAAAAAATGAATTTAGTGACATACTTTGCATTTTCGGCAAAATGTTTTTTCTTTTATAATTTTGAGTTTGAATTCTGAAATGGTGTGAATTGTGAGAGCCCAAAACTGAAACTGATTTTTTTTAATTGGATTTAGTTTTAATGAAGACTTGTTAACCTAAATTGGTAAAATTTTATTATTTTTTTGTTATTTTCCATATATAATCCACAAAAAAACATTCATCTTTAATTAACAAATAAATAATTTAATTAACAAATAAATAATAATGAATTTATCCGACCTGCGGGGATGAAACTGAAGGGGTTTGAAATATGAAAAAAAAGTTATACCTCCGCCATTTTTAAAAATATCGAAACATGTCATATCGTAAAAAAACCTAAGAAATCGTAAAAAATCGGTAAAAAAATCGGTAAAAAAATCGAAAAAATCGTAAAAAATTGTTATGTCCATAACTTTCGTGTTGCGTATAGTTCTTGTGTTTATTGTTAAAGTGAATTTTTCGGTTCAAAGTACAAACAACATATGTTTTTACCCCGTGTAATATTTTTAAGCGTTTTTTAAAATGTTTGTAATTCTTCATTAATTGAAGTTATTTATTTTTTGTAGATTCATTATTATTTATTCTTTAGTTAAAGATGAATATTTTTTGTGGATTATTTATCGCAAATAATGAAAAATACTTAAAAAATTAAAATTTTACCAATTTAGGTTAACTAGTCTTCATTAAAACTAAATCACATTAAAAAGAAATTAGTTTCAATTTTAGGCTATCACAATTTCACACCATTTCAGAATTCCAACTCAAAATTTTACAAGAAAAAACCTTTTTGCCGAAAATGCAAAGTATATCACTAAATTAATTTCTTCGTGCTCTTTTCAAATACAGAATCTGTTTTAGAAAAATCGGATATACTGGGTGTTGTTTTTGTATCGGAATATTTTATAATATTTTTTTTAATCCGGACCTGGATTTATTTTATTGTAAATTTATTGATTGATTGTACACTTTAAACAAAATATGTCCACCAAATATCATGAAAATATACAGTGTGGTTAAAAAGTTATTAACCATGCAAGAAATTGGCAAAATAGATAAAATACCCTGTATCTTGGTTATTAAAGTAGTAAGACCATATAAGTTATGGGTTTTTCAGATGGCCTAGGTGTCCCCTATCTACAGTTAACGTATGTTACTTTTCCAATGAAACACCCTGTATAGTCGATCGCTGCTGCCCCAAGTATTTTGGTAAATCTCGAAACAAATATCCACCGTGATCAACGGACCTATTATTTACCAACTGCGTGTCAAAATGAAAATATGGCGTAAATACAAACGGGAAAATAAAATTCAAGATCTTGAAGAATTTAAACGGACAAGAGCAAAAATAAAGAAAGATATAAATTTGTATTATAACCAATATGTTCAAAAATCTGAAGAAGTTCTCTCTACTAATCCTAGCAAGGTATGAAGTATGACAATAACATATTAGAGGATCCCCTTGATAGCCTGAATGGCTTTGCGAACTTCTTCAGTGCGGCTTCGACAACACCTGATTTGAACTCAAAATTTTATGAATATGCTCTGAAGAAGAAGTTCTTAAAGTTTTAAAATACATTAAACTGAAATTAACTATCGGTCCAGATTACATTCCAGCTTTTATTTTAAAGGACTACGAAGCACAGTCCTTGCACTTCCTTTGACAACTCATAAAAATATGCATTAAAAATTTGCAAGCTGCTCCTGTTTTGAAACTACAGACCCATCTTCATAATATGTAATTTCTCTTAATTGAACAGGTGTTATATTGACACGTTACTAACAATATCTCCAATAGCCAACACGGTTTTATGAAAGGTCGCTCGACAGTCACCAATCTTGTAACTGTATCAATTGATAATAGGGTGCAAACGGATATGATTTATACACATACATACCTCTCAAAAGCGTTTGATAGACTTCACCATGGTATCTTACTTGACAAGCTCACACTTCGTGGATTATCTTCCTTTCTTATTACCATCTTTCAGTCATACTTAGTTGGTGGAAACAGTACGAGAAGCTGTATGGCTTCAAGTCAATTGAATATACAGCTTTTGGTGCACCCCAAGCTTCAAAATTGGGACCGTTGTTATTTAATATTTTCATCAATGACATTTGCGATGTTATTGATGTCATCTTATGCCGCTGGCTTAAAATTATACAGCCGCGTTCTAAATACTATGGACTGCGAAAACCTTTCAGAAAACTTATATAGAATTGTTGAATGGTGCCAAAAAAATAATTTAAATGTTATGTCTTATACATTAAAAATAAATACAGTAAATTTTAACTATCAAATAAAAAATGTCTCTGTACAACGACCAGATACTTTGACAGATTTAGGGGTAGTATTTGACACCACACTCTCTTTCACAGGTCGCATTGATTTCATTGCGCGCTGTAGTCGTGATTTTAAGCAAATATTAACATTAAAAACTATACTAGGCATTTTAAGATCCAAGCTAGAATATGCCTCAATAGTCCATTTTATCAATACCATAATGATCGCATAGAAGCTGTACAAAGGCGGTTTCTAAAGTTGCTTAGCTTGAAAAATGACGGTATTTATCCTCCAATAGGCACACTACAGAGTCAGCTTTTAGTTGAGCATGGAACGCGAAAATAAAACCTCCAAACGCCGGTCGCACCAAGAAAAGCGAAGGGTTCAGTTTCAGTTGATACCTCACGAAGAGTATTCGTCTACGCAATTGAAGATGGCTGCCGCAATTGCAGTCGAAACGTTTGGAAGTAGTAACCATAGAAGTCCACGGCATAACATTTAGGAAATAAACAATTGCATTGCATATCGAATATTCTGGATTTTCAAAAACTTACTTTCTCTGTTTTGGTAAAAGTTTCTTTATCCTACAATTTTTACCCTAGCAATTATCCTTATACAAGGTGGACCAAAATTGTCGAGCAATACTTTTAGGGGTGATAGAACACCTAAAAATAAGTAGTGTTTGTCTAATGAACCTATGTCGAAAACCGCTTATTAAGGGTGCAGCAACCCCTAGAATGGGCTTAACCATTATTGGTTTTTGATGAGTATCTTTCGAAAGAGGTACCATACAATATTCAAATTTTAGGTTGGACCTAAGGGTACTAAGATACGCTATTTACGTATTTTGTCTTGATTCTTCGAATTCACTAAGGGTAGTTTTCAAGGGGTAAGTTACCCTTTTTTAGACATACTTTTTTTGTTACCAACTATTTTGGAAAATGCGTATTAAAATAATGTTTTCGGAAGTTTTATTTTGAATAAAGGTACTCTTGATGTATCATCCAAAAATCAATCGTTTTCGTATAATTGGACTTCAAAGATATGCGTGTTCATCTTTCGAGACTGTAACACCAGTAATAAAATAATTACGGTTTCCTTATATGCAAAACAAAAAATACATATTAATAGTATATCGGCTTTGCAAGGAAGACCTAAAATATTTTTCATCTAACTCATTTAATTGACAATAAAAAAAGTTAAATTGTAATTTTACTGTTTTTTACCGCAGGTCGATATTTGTCCCTAGCATGTTTAAAAGTCAAGCACGCCCATTATTGAACTGAAATTACACGAAAACGATTAATATTTGGACGATACATCTAGAGTAGCTTTTTCCAAGAAAAACTTCCGAAAATATTATTTCAATATGTATTTTCCAAAACAGTTGATATCAAAAAAATATGCCTAAAAAAGGGTAACTCACCCCTTGAAAACTACCCTTAGCGAATTCGAAGAATCAAGACAAAATACATAAATAGCGTATCTTAGTATCCTTAGGTACTACCTAAAATTTGAATATTGCATGGTACCCCTCTCTAAAGATATTCATGAAAAACCAATTATCGTTAAGCCCTTTCTAGGGGTTGTTGCACCCTTAATAAGCGTTTTTGGATATAGGTTCATTAGACAAACATTACTTATTTTTAGGTGTTCTATCACCCCTAGAAGTATTGCTCGACAATTTTGGTCCACCTTGTATATACCAGTTATTTTTTTTGTTTATAAAGTAGATGTAGAATATAATCATCGAAAAACAAGGTTTTGAAAGTTCTGACATAGTTTTAAACACCTGTTTCACAAACAAAAAACACAATAGCCTAAAACATAACAATGCAAATTGAAACGAATATCAATTCTTTGAAAACAACTTTGCCTTTGAAACGAAATTCTCCCTTTGGTTACAAACGTTACCATCGTTACCCGTGCACACCATTGACGCCCCGTCATAAATTTCATCAAACGCGAAATTAAAACAATACTAACAAACAAAGTAAGTGCGAAATGAAGTTTTTTTTGTCATAAAATCCCCCTCTAAATGGCTAAAATACATTTTGGCGGGATGTACGTATGCATATGGGTAGGTGGATTAATGACCGCTGCAAATGACCGTTGAGTCGGGAATAAAAAATATACAAAGCCTTCAAATAATTTTGTTTTAATTTTTTATTCAAAATCTAGTTATTCAATTATTTTAAACATCTCCCTTTGCCAAATAAACTGGAGGCTAATATGTTTAAGTAAATATTAAATAAAGAATCCCCTATTCCTATAAAAACCGGAAGAACCATCTTTAATAAAAATCCAGAGATCAGTCCTGTTCAGTCCGGTTAGTATGCGGAAAATATTTGTTTGGTTTTTATTTAGCCGAGGGACGAAATGAATGTATTTTACTATGCTCGGAAGTTTGAGTTGAGTTCGTTGATTTTAAAACAAATTAAATCTACCCTTATGGCAATAAATTTTGTATTAAACGAGAACGACACAGCCGGTGAAGTATAATGAACGACAATTTTTATCGTTTTTTAACTTTAAATAAAATATACGCTTGTTTGTTATTTTTTTTTTATTAAAATACTTTAAAATAACCATATTTTTATTTATTTATTTTACCGGCAAAGCAAAATTCAGTTGAAATACGATGTGATATACAGGGTGTTTCATAGTTAACGGCATACGTTAACTGCAATTAGAGGGCACTTGGGTGATTCCAAAAAACTAATATTTGATTTGTCTAACCCGCCTCATTAGTGAGTTACAGGGTGTTTTGTCAAAATTGCTTATTTCTTCTAACCCTCGTTTCTTCGGAACTACCCTGTATATTTATTTCATATTCAGCAAGCTTGTTTGAGTCTATTAGTACATTAAACTGACATAGTAAGCAAAATAAAAACCACTCTGTATATCAGAATTTGAAAAATTGGATAATATATTCGAAAAGAGCGGAAGAAGTTAAGTAGGAATTCATATTTTTTGAGACTGCGCCTCTCATTTTGCTACTAAAACTTTTAACTCAAACTAAAAAATTGTTCATTTTCGTCGAATTCGTGCGAATTTGCTTATTAATATTGGAAATTGGTTTAGTGATAGTGCTCCTAGTTTTGAAGAGAAATAAATAATATTTTATTGGTATTTTTTCGGCAAATACATACAGTAAGTAAAGTTCGCACCATATGGAAAAAAATACTTATTTTTTTTTATTAAATTTTTATTATGGCTACAATTAATATTTACGACTAAAACAAGCGAAAATTTTAAAACTTTAAAAAAATTGTTTTAGTCGTAAATATTAATAAGCATTGTAGCCATTAAGTAGTGCTAAGCCATAATAATAATTTAATAAAAAAAAAAAAATATTTTTTTCAATATGGTGCGGACTGTACGTATTTATTTTCCTTCGAAAAATACCAATAAGTTTATAATATTACTATTATTGAAACAAGCTGTTCTTTTTTAAGTAAAACAATAAATATTACATCCAAAAATATTATTTATTTCTCTTCAAAACTAGGAGCACCATTACTAAACTAATTTCCCATATTAAACAAAATCGCACGAATTCGACGAAAATAAACAATTTTTTAGTTTGAGTTAAAAGTTTTAGTAGCAAAATGAGAGGTGCAGTCTCAAAACACATGAATTCCTACTTAACTTTTTCCGCTCTTTTCGAATATACTATCCAATTTTTAAAATTCTAATTTACAGAGTGTTGTCCATCGTGAAAATAATTTTGGTAAGCCGGACTTGGATTTTTATTTTGCTTACTATGTCGGTGTAATGTACTAATAGACTCAAACAAGCTTGCTAAATATGAAATATATATACAGGGTGGTTCCGAAGAAACGAGGGTTAGAAGAAATAAGTAATTTTGACAAAACACCCTGTAACTCACTTATGAGGCGGGTTAGACCCATCAAATTATAGTTTTTTGGAATCACCAAAGTGCCCTCTATTTACAGTTAACGTATGTCAGTTTAACTATGAAACACCCTGTATATCATCAAAAGAATAATAATAAATACATAATATGTTATATAAAACAGTAGTGACACTTTCTTAATACACAATGGAGTATATACAATAACACGATGAAATAAAACAATTTAATTTTTCTACAGCTATAATACAAAACTGCTCTTTCTTAACTGTTCTTGATAGATCAATGAGGTACATTGTATGTCTCCAATTTCATGTCCGTATCTGATAACAAAATAATTTATTGTGTAATTATTTCAATAAATCAGGTCTTTCATGGAATGTCAATTTCAAGTAATGACAGTTCTATTTTCGTATATTTATATAGCTGTGCCGCAAATCAGGCATGTTTAAGTTTAATTCCAGAATTATCTAAGGAAAAATATGAAAAGTTCTACAAATCATTTTTCAAAACTTCTCATTTATACTAAGTGTAATTGATATTTTAATTGTACCTAAATAGAAATTTTGAATGACGTTAAATTTGAAATTCATGTTATTTGTTAAATCATTTCGCTATTATTTATTACAGCCGTAGAAAAAGTATAGTGTTTAACTCGCATGGAATGCTAATTTCCCACTCGTATGATTTGCAGCATTCGCCTGCGGCTCATGCTGCAAACTTCATACTCGTGGGAAATAACTATCATTCCTTGCTCGTTAAACAATATACCATTGTAAAAGCCTCATCTATTCAATTATATACAATAATATAATAATACAAACAATAAATAAGAGATTGAATAAGACATATTAATATTTAATTTGAGTAAATCTGAACAAAACTGTCAAAATGTTGAAGATCATTAAGAGAATTAGCTAGACATGTTCTAGGAATAAATGAATTAAAAGCATAGTTATAGCGGTAAAAGGGCTGAAGGAACATTTGTAGTTGCCTGGTAGTTCGTCTGGGCACAAAAAGATTGATTTTGACAAGAAGGTCAGGACAGTTACATCTGCTATTGATGATATTGAAAAATAAGGTAAGATCTTTTCGTTTAGTATGAACTTCTTGAGAAAGTATTCATAGATAATATTGCAATTCAGCACAATTCTGATAAATGTCAAACTTAAATACTATGTATCTAAAAGAGCCATTTTGAACACTATCCAGTTTACTTTTATGAGAGACCATACTGAGGAATAATATTCAAGTTGGGACCTAACTAAAGAGACGTATATTATTTTGATTGTGTTCAAATTAGAAAAATCAGGAGTTATCCTATTGACAAACCCCAACTTTTTTATTGATTTATGAACTGTAGCATTGATATGGCCATCGAAGCTCATGGAAGAGTCTAAGGTGATCCCTAGATACTTGATTTGATGAATAGAGTCTAAAACATGACCAAATAAGCTATAATTAAACGTTATTAAATAATGATTACGACAAAATCGAATAATGTGACATTTGTCAGTATTTAAATCCATGCCAATATTAGAACACCAACTCGCTAGATTATTTAAATCAAATTGCATATTCTGAGGTCGTCATTGTTGTTAATGATTTTGAAGCACTTCAAATCATGTGAAAATCATAGAGCTTTGGTATCAGGAAAGCAAACTTTCATGTCATTTATAAACAGATTGATTAGTAATGGCCCCAAGTGAGATCCCTGAGGTACCCCGGAGGTTACTGAGAAAATTTGGAAAAAATAATGATTAACTCGGACCTACTGGATGCAATTTGTTAGATAACTATCTAGCCACTGTGGGACCATTCCACCTATAATATATAAACTGAGCTTATGGATTTAGTGTCGCTTTTACAAATAAGGTATAAGGTTAGTTATACTAGGAATGAATGTGCGTTAACCGTAGAATAAGCTTATCCATGGTTTATTCGTACTTTGTAAAAACGGCCCTAAGAGATCATGATCAACCCTGTCAAAAGCTTTGGAAAAGTCAGTATATACAGTATATTGTAGACCCATCTCCAACGCCTCAGACATACGTTAACAAGCTGAGTTCAGCAGATTTACCTGACGAAAAACCAAATTGTTGAAGATTTAAGATATTGGAGTAGTCATATGTAAAAAATCTGTTATTATACTTTCAAATATTTTAGGAATGTTACTAATAATGAAAATAGTGCGATAGTTTCTATCATTTGTATTCAGTGATTTATTAAAAATATGAAAAAGTGGTCTAGATAATACAAAATAAAATTTTTTGAGAAAAATGGGTGGAATTCCATCGTGGCCAGGCCATTTATTAATGTCAAGGGATGATAGTTTTTCATAAATTCTGGAGACAAAATAAGAACATACGCATACTCCAGATTGTATTTGGCTATCATTGTAATTTAAGGTTTGGTTCGTGTAAACAGAAGAAAAATGATTAGCAAATAGCAAAATGTTTTGAGGGGATTTAGGCGGAAATGAGTTTTGTAAATCTAGTTCAACTTAGCACACAAAAGCAAATATATTAAAAGTTGTAGAATATATATTTTTTATTTGAATATCTGAGGGCTGGTTTTCCTGCCTAAACCACCGCCTTAACATTTTCTACAACAGAAATCTCAGTCCGCCTTACATAACTAGTATAACACTCTTTAGATAACATTTTGCATTGACCTCTGAGTTGACTGAAATGTAATGTTCAGGAGACGTAGGCCACTTGTATAGGTTCAGTTTAAACTTCAATTGTCAGTTAAACTTTTGATTAATAAATAAAGTTAGTTGTATAGGGCCAGTTAAACTTCGTGCTTCGGTTAGCACATGCACGGATTGAAAATTGATATACTTTATATAACATGCCAGTCCTATAACGTATAAAATATTTGTTATTCTCTTTACACGATTTACACACATTTTTTTGGAAATATGTGAAGATATATTATTTGATAATGAAGAAGATATAGATGTTATAAATATTGTAGAAAACCCAAGAAGACCTCGGATTTGTCTTCCATCAAGAATTTATCAATTGGTTCAGAATTTCAAGAGCATCCATTTATGTATTAATTCAACAAATTTTCCGAACCAATGTAATTTGAAACTAGGCACTCATTCTTAAACTGGAACATATAAAAGAAAAATTTTTAATTTTTATCTGTTTAAACTTGTCGTTTAGATTACAGTTTAAACATTAGTTTAAACGTAACATATACAACTGACCCTTAGTACATTTATAAATTCTTTGGGCTGACTTTTGTCACATTGTAACTGTCTAAGCTGTGGAGAATACCAACAAGGGAATGTATTTTTACAGATCTTTTTCACTGGAACAAACTGTTTTATCATTGAAAAAATGTGCACAACTCTGAGAGGTTTTTATTCTGTCCCACTAAATTGTTTCCAGACATATAGCTGGAAACTTGCATTACGAAAATCCTAGTAAAATTCCGTTCCACCACTTTTATCAGAATTTAGCTGCAAAGTGGTTTCTAGATGGAGATGGTAGTCGGCTGGTGGAATTAAAAATTCATCAGCTTTGTAAGTTAATCAGATGAAAGGACTAGGTAAACAATAAATCTCCTACTGTTAACAACGTTGTTAAAACTAAAAGAGGTTGTATCATGCACATATATAAGAGACAATTTCAGTAGCTTCTGCTTCCGCTAATAATATGTTGCGCTGATCAGTTGCTGAGGAACAATAATCTTCCACATCACAAATTGTAGACGGAAGATTATAATCGCCAAATAGATGAAACTTGGAATTTGCGTATGTAATCTGATCTAAGTGGGTTTGTAAGAGATTACTTCGAATGGATGTATAGAGCACCCAAGATGAATTTATTGTTTACGGGTACAAACAGCTGTTAAACTAATGCTAAGGCTTGTAGAGTTTTTTCTTCATAGCTATTATTACACCGCCCCATTTTTCATCTATACTGGATTCTTGCTTCTGATAAATAGATGTTATAGTTAGTTAGCTCGAGTTAAGCATCATTAAAATCGGCAATGTTTCTGTTAAAATGATAATTTCAACTATTTTAATTCCTCTAGTATTTTGGTAATATATGGAGAGCTTGAGTTTGAGGTTTTTCATGGGCGATCTTTTGTACATTATTAAAATATTTAATTGTTAAATCCTGCTCACCTCAATTTTATCGATCAAAAAGTTCCATTCTTACAGATTCTATTTATTTAAATAATGGCATAAATTTTATAAAACTAATAAAAATAATAAAGACGTTTTGAATAGTTACTATAATTATTTATAAAAAATTAATTAATAATTTTAATTTTAAAACCAATTTCACATTATTTTTTCCATAACTTGCAGCTACTAGAAAGACTAATTGTTATTTTTATTGGGTTCTGTTTGAAGAAAGAAGTAAACTTTTTTTAAGTTAAGGACTAGTTCGTATATTTTTAGAGTTTGTAATTTTATTGTTTTCTTCACTTCATTGTTTTTGGTTTAAAGATCAAAGTTCGAAGGACCAGCTGCCGAAGCAACAAATATTATAGTAATAAATAGTTACAATTAAATAAAACTAGACTCTTTTATAGGCAGCACAATTTTATTATTATCCCCAAAAGAAATAGTGTTGATATACAAAATGTCTCTTGCTCCAACCCGAACAAGGTTTTCACAACAGATATAGATAATTGCGTAAATATAAATTTATCATGGAATTATTTAGATATTTAGATGAGAATTATGTAAAAAGGATTAGATATAGAATTCTAACTTGGGATAGGCGATCCGACCTGTCCTGCACTTGTTCATAAAAGAGAGGTCGATTGTTACATCGATACGTATTATGTAAAATGTTTCTCGGTGGCTCAAGGCGCTTCGGATACGCCCGATTAAGATTTAAGGGCAACTTCTATGTGGAAATTTTAATAGATTTAGTATTATTCTTAGTTGTTAATAATTATTTTAATATTTTCAATTATTTTTCAATGAATAGACAAATCACTTAAACAACATAATATGCTTCCAAAATTCCAATAAACGAATGGTTTGCAATTAGGGCACGTGAAAAATAGCCTATACAAGGTATTATTATTATTATTAAAACGTTGGTGTATTCAATGTTTGGTATTTAATTTCAATTTAACTTCATAAACAAAATTTACGAACCAAGCGAAATGCCGAAATAAAAGGTATCCAAAACACTCGTCTGGTTATGAGCATATGCATTGTTCACTTTAAATTACACGATAAATACGCCCCCAAAACTTTGCAGCACGTACTATAAACTATATGCCAATAATTATCTTATGTGGCTTTTTGTTTTAACAACCATATTCCATTATAAATCAAAAACTAAAAATGTAGTTAAGTGTGTAACGAAGTTACTTTATTTCCGTTATAATTAAAATATGTAAATAAAATCGCGCACGGTACTGGGCTAGAATTAACTTCGAATATAAGGCCAGGCGTAACAGTTGTAACCCCCGCCGAAAGATGGAGTACTTGTTTTGCATACCCAGCCGACCTTATGATATATCACAGTCGGAGTCGATCTCGTAACTTGTTGTGGCAATCCCAATTAGACTTCCAGTTGCAGTCCGAGTTCGAGTTGGAGCTCCAGCTAAGTACTGACTACCGGTTATTTCGAGCCGAGAGCCAAATACTGAGTATCGGTTCAGAGACCTTTAAAGTCGAAGGAGAGAAGCCAAATTCAGTTATAGCGGAACCGTTAATTCGACTGGAAGTAGTACCTGTACCGTCAGACAACATCAGAATAGAACCGTGTTACACACCTTTTCATCCTTGCCAAAGTATAAATAAAAGTTAATTATTTTTATTCCACGAATTTTATTTAACGTCCCAGCAGAAGATACATAGTTACTCAACCCAGTAGGTCAAGTAACGACTCCTAAGGGCCTTGTCGATGCCATACGATCCCTGGAGTAATTTTTTTCTCTACTGACGCTGACGTCTTTTGGCGCATTAGTCCAGGTTTTGAAGTGCCTCGGGCACCACCTTCCGTTTATAATTTGAAGGCCACTTACTTGGGCAGCGTCAGTGGAGGAAAAGATATTCCAGGGGTCGTTATGGTATTTACCAATCTTATGTCGGCCGGTAGGACATACTTTATTTGCCACCCTGAGCTAAGTTCTTGAGCATCTGCTGCTATGATGTTAAAAAATCACCAAGTAAATAAAAATCAATTTATTTATTTACCAACTCCGGAAGAAAAAAGGTGTGTAACGTAACGCGATTCTTACTATTTACGTCGGCGGTCGGTCCTCTCTATTATCGGCGCGTCGGATTGGGCCGGCTGGACTTGCACTTGACCTGAATACGGTTCTCTGCTGCTGATTCAACTGGCTGGCAGGTGTTGGCCAATCAAGCTCGGCTTTGCTCGCTTCGGCTCGACCTATCTCTAAAGGTCGCTGAAGTGAACGTTCTGGTACTGCAACTGGAAATCGGACTGCCACTGGAACTTACTAGATCGACTGGCAAGGTTGGCGGAGGTTACAACTGTTATGACTTTCCTTATATTCGAAGTTAATTCTAGTCCTGTGCTGTTCGCGATTTCTGGACTCTAAGGCGCCAAAAGACCACGTAACGACGCAAAGACGCAAGTGACAAACTAATAAATAGAATAACACAAATGTAGATTTGCCAAATTTGTAATTAAAATTATACAAAATCAGTCTGGTTAACTAGATCTATTTGATAAAATCACTTTGCCAAATCTGAGCTCTAATGGTATTACCCCCGAAAATCGATTGTCGACCATCAAGCAAATATCTGTATAAAATTTGAAAAAACTGCGTTTGTTGGTTTGTAAAATAAAAGATTAATTTTTTTTCACCTTGAATCTCATTAATTAGGTCAAAACGTCCAATTTCTATGGCCAATCTTGATTAATCTACATTTCATTTTATCATGTAGAGTAGTTCGTGCAACACCCTGTATAGCTCACTTCCCGATTTCTTTAAGCCTTCTGCCGCTTCTATAGACATCTTGATCCTACTATTACACAAAAATCCTTGTGTTCAAAATACTTCAATTAGTAATCAGGGTTTTTGTTTGAGCACTTAATCTTAATCATCGTGAAATTTGATATTTGTCAATTTAAATATTTTTTATTATTCTATACTGGCATACAGACTATGAAAGACTAACATAAAATTTCTACAAAATTATAATTTCCGAAGTCAGCATATTTGAACAACACCTGAACCTTTTTGTTAGATATCCTAATGAATTTTAGACCGATACGACAAAATTTTAATGCAGTGTTGCTATGCTAACAAAAGTTTCACAATTTTGATTTTTAAATTTCAGGAAGATAATTATAAATTCTGTACTAGACCAACTTTGCAACAAAGAATATAGCCTCAGAAATATGCTCCTATATCTGTCTTAATTTCATCAATCTTACAGAACCCTTATATCAGCACTAATTGCAGACCATCCCAATGGGACACCTGATACTTAGGAAGGATCAGAATATCCACGGCTAGAAATTTGAAAAGGTTACAGCCAGCAATTACTCTGTCCAGGGCGCTACAAACTACACACCTAATACCGAATTTGGGCACGTAAAGGCAATAATGTCCATCATAAATAAAGACAACGGGGTTGCGCTCATTAATTTATCCGAACCCCCCCTATTGATCCGACCCGCACGACGCATCATAAACGGATAGAGAGATAAAGCATCATAGGCGTAACTTGAAATTTTAATTTAAATAATTCCTTTAAACCAATTTGTAATCGTCATTAATTTTGATATAACTTATTATTTCATTCCAAATTAATCAATTTGATTATCAAATTAATTATAAATGTTAAAATTTTCTCTTCAGATTTTCACTAATTTTAAATTAATTTAATTTTCATTTGTAAAATAAGCAATTCGCAATCTATATATAAAAATAAATATTTAGATAAAAATAATATTTTATTGCTTTTTCAATTAAAATATTTCCCTGCAATGTATATTCTGTAAACGTTATCTTTAATTGTTGGACACTCAGTATATTAACAACCAGAAGATAGGACCTTGTAACTAAAAAATGAATATATCATTAAGAAAAGTTATATCCGAAAAAAATAGTTTAGTACGGCACTGAATCCATGACGAGAGATAAGGTTTTCTGTTGATTATATACGGTCTACGTAGACAAATCGGGTGGACTGGAAGTCCTTTCATTCCAGAGTTTATGGGCATTTGATACAATGAAATTATAGAGGCAATAAAAAAGCGGTTAATTTATGAAATTTGATTAGAATTTTCCACTTGGAAAATTGTGAATATCTTATAATTTTTGGATAAAACGTATTTTCTTTAAAAGTGAAATAGATACAGAGTTAACTACTCTTATTGTAGACAAGTTAGAACTTACAAAACAGAAATGTAAACAAATCCTAAACCCAATTCCTTAATTACAAGGTCGAGGAAACCTTAAACTTGATCCTAATTTGGATCTTAAACAAAAACTTCATTTAATCACTTATCTCGCTATTTTATACAAGTTACCAAAAGATCTGCATCGGAGCCTGACCATAATTGACGACTGGTATCCTATTAGATGGCATTATTAGCTCCGAATTTTGACTCAACTTCTCCTTTTCTAGAAAGTTCTGCATGTTCACCACTAGCGTTTGCACAAATCACTGCTGTAATTTGCTCTTTGCTGACTTAAACCTAGAAGAGCTTTTTCTCGGCGGGAAGACAAAGATTTTCGAGGTAGAGCTTTACAATTAAATCCCGTTTCGTCACAATTGTAAACATCTTCTCTAGCAAATCCTCTTTCACTAACAAAATCAAAGGTCTTTGTCTTAAACGACTCTGCGTCACAACTGATTGTTTCGCACCTTTTTCCTTTCACGTCGGATTTGGTATAATTCATTATTAATGATTTTTATTTTTCCTTAACGAATTTTATTTATTCTAAGTTTTGGAATTATAGTAGCGAATACCCAGGTACTTAATTAACTTAATTCAGTAGGACAAGTCAAGCCCGCAATTCTTAGTGATTTTATCGATGCCATTACGACCCCTGTGATATGATCTCACTAAATGAAAATGTTATCGATTGTTAGCGGTTGATAGTATATAACGTATCAATGTGATACGTTTTAGCGATCCTACAGAGATTTTGATAAAATGTTTTAGGTAATATTCGGAATTTAAGAACCGTGATTAGATGACAGATGAATCAAAGCAGAATTGTATGGATTGTAACGGGCTTTTGTCCTATCTAACCTCACAAAATATTCAAAACAAAAACACAAATAAATATCTAACCCTTTAAAATTATTACCTTTATTTTTGAAATTTTAGAAATGCTGGCAATTCAATGTAGATAATTCCAAATGGAAGTTAACAGAAGGCTAACAATACAAAAACGTTTAATGAGAGACCAAAGTGACCCATTTTCGTTACCGGATGTTTCATTTAAGGAATTATTTAGGTTGAATAATGACATGATACCTTATATTTTAAATTATATTGCCCCTCATCTATATCAAAGAAGAAGAGCATATTGAATTTGTGAATCTTCAAAAATATATGATGTTCTTTGCTTCTGGATCATACCAAAGAAGGACGACTGGCAATGATTATTTGGTTATCCATGAACCAACAGTCTGTTGGTAGAAGTATTCAAGAAGTGAGTGACGCTATAAACACAATGCTTGAGCCAATATGGATAAAATTCCAAAACCTAAAATAAGATACAAAATTAAGATATTATGTTTGTACCAAGATGGATGATAACAATAACCTACCTTTTGCCATTTAATTGAGATTTCTCGCCGTACCCCAATGCATTTAGTTTTTGGGTTGAACGTTCCCAAGAATTTATGTAATTACTTCTTTAATTAGGTTGGGAAAACTGCATAGTAATTAATATTGAATTTTCTTCATCCTCTTCGAGTATTAGCAGCTTATGCTTCATCCACGCTCTGAAACTTCTTTTATTTTCTTTTTCGTCCATATTAATTATATACAAAATAATTTATTTACTTCTTTTTGCAACGAAAGATTTGGTCTTTGGATTGATTTGGTTATTTGACGTTTGACTACATTCAAAAAAAGGTTAAATTGCAGACAAACGATCTATAAATTTTTAACGACGGCAAAGCAATTGCGGTATTTTAACAATAAATTTACCAACTGTGTTATTAGTAGTATACCAAAAATATTTTTCCTTACGAGTGATAAAATTAGATAGGCAAGGGGGATAAAAGGGTAACAATCGATAATGATTAACAATCGTTTAAAATTAGTGGTCTTCACACTATAAACGGAAGGTGGCGCCCGAGGCAATCCGAGAACTGAACCGAAGCGTCTAAAGGTCGCTTGGTGACGGTTTTTTTCTTACTAACAAGGACAATGCATACTGGGTTATGGTTAGACGTTATGGTTTTGATTGGCCTCATGTTTTGTAGGTTTTTGGTCAATGCAATGTCTTATGTAGGTACTGGGAGTAATGGCATGAAATCACTAGTAAGTTGGCTCCTCAGTTGAGTATACGTCGTTGTTGATATCCCTGTATATGTATCTATTTGTGTTAAATGTAAGTTTACTACGTACCTTCAGCTATAGGCTCCATATTGGCTTCGATAAGTTACTTAGTATCACCAAAAATGTATTATAAATACTTAAACTTAGTACTAAAAATAAGCCTCATTGACGTGAACTCACTAAAACTGCATCTTTTAGTAGGTACTGCATTCATCTGCATATGGTCGATGCATTTATAACTCCGCAAAAATACATTTATTGGTATCCTACACTATACAGTCTATTTCACGTAGAAGTTCTATCCCCTTCTGATTTTGTTAATAGAGCGTTACAAATTACATTCTTTTTTGAAAAATGTGGGTTTGAGCATTCTCTTTTTAGGATCTGTTCCTAACGCAATTTCAGAAGTAGACAACAAGCATTTTCTGTCTTTTGTTGTACATTTTCCTTTTAATCACATATCCATCAAGTCTGTCTTTAAATGATGTTTGCGTCTATCTCAAATGTACCGAAACTGATACAAGTTTTATTGCGAATAACATTCTCTCTTTAGATAGAATCCATTCACGAAAATTAATGAAAGACCCTGTATTGTGTTCCATAAATAGCATTTCCTTAGTTTTGTTAAACATCGTCTGTCTATTTTCTTGTCTAGATAGTTCAATCTCCTTAAAATAAAAGCAAGACAATCTGTCTTTAAACGATGAATGTAGAGAGAAGCCATTGCACCTTTGTGAAATTTACCGAGACGGAACTCAAACAGGTCTTAATGTAAGAGAATAACATCCTCTCGACTTCAGATACGATTTCTATTAAGTCTGTTCCAGACGTTTGCGAGTTTAATTACGCTGTTCACTTGAGGACTAAGTTGACAAGGAGTTGGCCAGTGCTGAATTGGAACCAACTGTTTGTAAAGTTTATTAGTTTGAATGGTTTGCATTAATTAATTAATTAAATCGACAACAGCTCCTATCACGTTGGCCATTTTTCGGTGGATTTTTTGTTTTTAGAATGTTGCTTTTTAACTCTTATATACATATTAGTTAATTATTGGTCAACATCAATGATGAAAACTGTCAATTTATGGTGTAGTGTCGAGGTTATTCAGGATTTTGTCGACTGTTTATAAATTTTGACAGACTAAACAAAACCAAACATTTAGTATACGAATACGCCATCTGATGGTTGCATAAAATCTGGCTCGACAATTGTGTGATAAGTTGTGTATAAAAAATAAAAATTCGTTATAAAAAAATCACATTAGAATTTATAAGCATGTAAATAAAAAATGTGATTATATTTTTGACAGAAAAAATTTAGTAAAACGTGTTGTTATGAACAAAGTATAAAACATGTAAATAAATATCAAAAACTTTGATTCTTAGGTTAGGTTAATCAGTGACATCCAAACAAATAATACATTACACATAGAATAATATAAATTTATGAATGTTTGCTAGATTTTCAGTCACAATAATTTATCATACTTTTTTAAAATAATTTTTAGGCGATGATAAATGTAATTGTTCAATCAAACCGGATTTTAGTCTATTTAATCAAACCGGATTGAAGTCAATTACTCATCAAATCAACACCAAACGATGAACAAAGTGAAGCAACTTGTCGCGGCTGATCACGTTAGATATGTGAACGAATTGAGACATAGTGGCCAAAGTTATTTAATCACATCGAATAATTGTAGAATAAAACATATTCGTGTAAGTAAACATACTACAGAAGTAGGTTATACATCACTTACTTTTTTCTCCTAACTGTATTTATCCAATTCTTTCTTTTCTCGAATTTCCAACTAGCTCTTGAAACTGTAGAAAATCTGCACTTGCTATTTCTCCCTGTATTTTTGCAATTACAACACAACTATTATGAACCATTTTTATATTTAATTTTGACGTGTTTATTTATGACAAGAGCCAGATTTCACGAAACTGACCACTACGAGCGCTGGGATCGTTTCAGTTGTCCCCACCATGCATTCTGCATCCAGCGAATATATCCCTAAAATAAGAAGACGAAAGCTCACGTTAATTAAGAATTTATTTAACGTTATTTTTAAACTAAAACTACAAATATTTATTAAAGAAACACTTAGACCAATTTTAACTTAATTATTTCTAAAAGCTCAATTTATAATATTTCGCATCTCACTGTAACACGAAACATCAAATGCGCACTCAAAGAACAAAATGACCTATAGAAAAAAAACATCCTTTGATCTTTCAATTTTATCCTGGAAAATAACAAGCTCGCATATTCATATTTCAGGACCTGATGAAAAATCCGAGATTAATAGTTGCTACACTGAAAATAATTACGTATTCAAGCCCGCGGAATTGCTATCCCGCTCTTAACGAGCGTCCATTTATTTTGGCTTAGTTGAGATGTCTTTGTTAGGTGCTCGTTATGGTATTATTTTAACGTAATCAGATTTAGGAAAATTATTTTGGAATGAAAAATCTTGTTTGTGTTTTCAGTGGTGGGGTAATATTGTTGAAATGGAACTAATTTGGTCACATGCACAGGATCATTAGTTTGTTATATACTGTAAATTTTGTTCTCTCTTTTTGTACAAATAATCATATTTTTTATAAACTATATAAGCAACATCAAGCGATGGAATTGATATTTTTAAGGAAAATAAAAACAATTAGAAGAAAGAATATAATCTTAAATACAATACTCTAGCAAGCAACTAAACATAACACGCAATGAAAAGGGAAAAAATTTAAAAAAAAATTCATTGCAGCTAGAGCACAAAGGAAAATAAAATATGAAGACCAAAAATAGGAAAAGATGAACAGGTTTGTTTGATAGATAGCTAAAAAAAATAATTTCATACAGTGAAGTAAAAATATTACGCCAAATCGAAAATAAAAAATAATGAAATGACAATTTGAGATTTAAACAGGAAAATAAAAAAAAGGAAATCATTGATCTAAGTTTGTCAATAAGTTGGACGATACCAAAAAATTTTAATTTATATATTTCAAATTTGCTCATTTGATACTTATCATTAATTACTTCCTACATTTTCGATACAAACAACACAAGTTTATTGACCCTTTATTTTTTTTTGTGTTTCACAAAGCTACTCTAACTCAACTCAACGCAGTGATGCTAATTCATCTAGATTTTTAGTGTGACCCACTAAAGTTTCCTCGTAAAAGAATCTTATATGTAATAAAAAATCCTAAATGGGAACCGAAAAAAAAATTAATGTGTCAGCCTAACAACGCAAAAGAACAAAGTTTGCTAATAAATATTTTAGGCCTGTCAAAATAGCACTTCGTTTTTTCTTCGTATGTTAGACTTCATTTTTATAAAATGGATAGTTTGTTATTATCGTTAAATATGAAACTGTTTCCAATTTCATTTTCTTCTTAAGAAAAAAATATATAATTATGAGGAGAAAGCTTAAAATGATCACAGAACTTTAAAGAGGTAATTAAATTTTCTTTTTTCCTTCATCATTTCTTCCCGAATATCAAAATTATTCCCGACTCAAAATCTACCGAATGCTGAATAATATTAATAGATTAGTGTGAAAAATTTCCGAACTACCCTTATTGCCTAGAATTTTTTCTTATGATGAGTTTGATGCCACTGTCTCATTTATTCTTCTGAGAATATTTCCAGACCTTAAAGTCACCCAAATTTTCCTTCCACCAATCTGTCCCTTTCAGATACTATCTAGACTAGTTAATATAGGAAATAATTTAAACTCGCAATGACTCGAATTTATTATTGTTGTCTTGGGCGTTCTCATTGGAAAACATAGTCGTCAGCCACAAAAAAGTAGTAAGAAGTAGTCATCTAATTTTTTTTATGTGTCGGGCGCTACTCCGACTAAAACCCCTCAGGACGCCCACTGCCATTCCGGGAACCGCCTGGTAGGCATAACTTCGGGATGGCTGAGTTTTCTGCTATATACTATTGCCTGCCTTGTCCTGCTCGCTCTTCCGTCTCCCTGGTACATGTTTACTATAATATAATAAATCGATAACTCATCGATAATGAATCACGAATCGAGAATGAATAACGAATCAAGAATGACCCCTCTCAGAGAGATAACAACCTATATATGCAAATTAAGCAACAAACATTTCCTGACCTGGGCAATAAACTACGATATACTATTATATAAGGTTATTCTGTATGGCCCAAAAGGCATCACAGGTCCATGATTGTATGTATTTTCCAAGAGCTGTGTTTTTTCAACTCTTGATTGCAAGGTGTAATTTGTGAATATTAAAAGGAGATTCGAATTGTGGGTTTGTTTGCATAATTGGTAATTGGTTAAAATTACTTAAATTTTAACGGAGGGTAAATAATATTGAAGATATCTTTAAGGAAACCTGTTGCAATTGGGAGAAATTTTTTATCAAAATTTTTATTTTCAACTTTTTTAAGAAATTCCAAGTGAAGTATCCTATTAATAGAGTTTTTAAAAGATATCCAACTCTCTCGATTTGCTTTTTTAAAAGTTAATTTTGTATATGCAACACTTTTCTGATAGCTTATAAAATTCGAGGATATATTATTAGTGCTTTTTTTCGTTTTGATGCTGCTTCGTCAAAGATTTACTATTACTTTATTCATTCTTACTTGTGACCTATATATAATATTTTTTATTACAACTTTTTTTTGTATTACAACTATTGTCCTGAGTAGTTATGGAGGCGAGTATCTTTTAAAGACACCTCACGCTAGGTTCTATGCGTGAGGTAGTACTGGACTCTCCCCTGGTTATTTATCCAGGTGTTGTCCTGTTCCTTGTACCCTGCTGTAGGAGTGATTTGCTCCTGTTCAGGGATACTTGGTCGGATGTTGTGCTGGAAAGGAAAACTAAGATATTTGATTGTAGATATTTTGTGACCTCGTCCGGAAGATCCTTCGCTTCGTTTAGAATTCTTAGATTCGGCTGGGGGAATTTCTTCTTTGGTCATTTGGAGAAGGCTCTTCTGTTCCTTTCATCTGTCCTATGCGTTTGTGTTGTGGCTGTCCAATCTTCTCCTGTCGTGTCTTCCGTGCAGCGTTTTTAACCTGGAAACAAGTATTGAGATATTAGTTTGGTTGTATATTTGGTTTTGAACGGAATCGTTAGGGGCGGTAGGAACATTTTCTGAGGATCCTCCTTTCGGTTACCGTAACGAGGTGTAAGAGAGGAGGAGGAAAGGTAGAGAAGTTGAGGGCTATGTAATTGATGATGGGACGGATGTAGGTTTGGTAGGTATGTAGCAACGTTTGAGGATTACATCTGCCAATTTGACCACCTATGATCTGATGAGAGCGGTTCGCTTCTTCACTCTGTCAAGAGTTCTTTGGACTTCTGTCGCCCAATTAAGGGTGCGCGTGAAGTACACTCCCAAGTAGGTGACTTTTTTCAAGGGAACGAGTCTCTCTCGCCAGAGCCTGAGGTTAATCTCATTGAGGGATTGGTTAGTTTTTGGGTAGTAACTGGGATGTTTGAAGATGATCATTTGGGTTTTTTGGAGGTTGAGTGTAATCTCCCAGGTGCTACACCGTTAGGAGAAATTTTTAAGGAGTTTCTGGATTTTTGTGTTCAGATCTCTCGTGGATGGTGCTGTAGCAGAGATTTGGGTATCATCAGCGTAAAGCTGGAGGTCTTGGCTGGTGAGAGGGGTTGAGAGATGCCGTTCGTGTAATTGACGTACAGCACGGGGGCAAGCACTGAGCCTTGAGGAACTCCTGCGAGAGGAGTGTTTAAACCTATTCTTTTTTATATAGTCGTAAAATCAGTAACACATTCGAATATATGTAAGTTTATTTCTACTGTTTTCGTAAATATTTAGAAATTCGTTTCGCATGTAATGACTGTAATTTCAACAAGATTTCATCAAGTTCGAAAGACAAAATAGTATTATAAATGAGGTAAACGCTGAAACAACGAATTCTTGAAACATTTTTAGAAGTTGTTGTGTTATTTTATTCAAAGGATGATTACAGATGATTTTGAGTACTACAAATTTAGATTTAACCTAGAAAAAGTTAGAATTTATATAATGCTTTAATATACATTTTTATAAAGAGCAAAAAAAGTACAAGTGCGAAAGCACATAGAAAATAAAACAATTAAAAGAAAATATCTGGAAGAGATCAGGAGCATAGTAGAAGAACAGAACCAGAATGTGAATGAGGAGTGGAAACAAATAAAGGAAACTATAAAGAAAGTAACAAAAAAAAATAATTCCACAAAAGACAAAAACGAAACAAGTGGAAAGATGCAGGATGTAAAGAAGAAATAAAAAAGAAAACAAGCCAAATAGAAAATTTTACAAGCAGGTACAGACGAAGACAAAAGACAGTAAGAAGAGCAAAGAAGCATAACAAAGATATGCAGGTCAAAAAAAAGATATAATGTGGAAGACAGAATAAAACCGTGAGATGAACATGCAAGACCGAATAAAATCGACAGATGACAACATCAAAGGCAAACCTGGAGAGAGGATCTGGTATAAAATCTGATTAACTAACCAGAAAAGGTACAACTCTATATGAGGGCGCAGAACCCGCAGTCTTAATGACAAAATCAGACATCCGAGGATGCATACGGAACTGGGTCAAACGAAAACAAAGAGGGAGATGCAATATTAGAATTATAGCGGGCCTCGTCACTGGCCACAGTCCAATGAGACAACACCTACATAAAGTTCAACGTAGAACTTTCCTGCAGACAATGGTCGAAAGCCTTCTAGACATCAAACAGAACTGCCGATTCACAATGACCGAGGTTGATAAAAAATTATTTTATTATTATAATTCTCCAATAAATTCATATTCTTTGAGTCTAAATTTTCCTTGTCTTGTCTTGTTTTTTCCAATTTTAAATTCAGAAAATCTATAGGTATTAGTGACTAATACTTTTTTATTATTATCTCATTGCATCATATTACAATCACTTTCGCTTGAATTCTATTCTCCTTAGAACTTGCTTACGTATTCTTAATTTTGCGAGATTTCAGATAATTTTTTTTTAATTTTTGTTATCTATATTTTCTGAATTATCCTTATGCCTCATTTTGTCTTACCAATTTTAGTTGTTTTTTTTTTATTTTTAGTTATTTTTTGTGTTGATTTATCTTTATCCTTGTATTTTGTCCCAAAAAGTTGTCAACAAATGGGAAAATATTTTATCTTGTGTAAAAAATTATTTATCCGATAAAAAAAAGCTTTTGTGTTTTTACTGTTGATAAAAAATCTTACCTCACTTAGAAACTAGTAATCAATAATCAAATTTATAAAATATTGGTGGAAAACCACCGTATTCTATAAGTTCAGATCTATGTTGATACTTTAATTAATATACAATATTCTGCTAAAACTAAGTACTTTAGTTCATCTTTTGAACATATAAATTTAGTTTCCTATACACTTGGAAAATTGTATTTTATACCAGAAGAATTTAAATAACTTTCTGACTAATTTCTAAAAATAAGGACAGTAAAATTTCTTTGACAAGTTTTTGCTTTTCGTCCATCTTTGATTTTATGATAAACAAAAAATATTTTGGGTTAAAAAATCCTAAAAACTGGCCTAATACAAGAAACTTCCTGTTCCCTTTTTATTTACTATTCTCATAGAAGTGAGATTTTGGCCCAGGGATCGTGAATTATTGCAAGTAGGGCAGTGCTGAACTGCTGTGAATCAAATCTAACGTTATTGATTCCCGAGGAAAGTTTTATTAGGAAATATAGTGAATCTGTGACGCAGTGGGTGTTTTTTTGTACTAAAAAGATTTATTAGATGAGAGTGTGCACTTATTTAAGAGTTTCGGGAGTTTGACGCCTTTATGGCGCCTACTCTGTAGGATAGATTCTTAATTGTCTAGTTTTTATAGTTTTTGGTTGTTTATTAATAGGATGATTTGTAAATGAAGTTATATATAAAAAATAACTAAGTTTCTCATTTGTGCAGTTCAATTCAAAACTTAGTTTCTTAATTCTAAGTTAAGATTCCAACTTTGTCAGTTCCTCCGCATTCCATGTAAATGTCCAAGGCCCGATCTGGAAAGTGTTTGGTCATTGGTGTAACTTTAATTTTGAGAATTTACTTAATTTTCTTATCCTCAACATATCACTGAAATAATGAAACTATCCAAATAGAAAGTAAAAGTTCATTCAATCCTGAGTGACATGCTTGCGTGTTTAGCTGCCCGGGGTATGGGCCAGATGCGAGAGGGGTAAACGAGCTTTGTAACATTGCACCTAAACCCAAAGCAGACGTTTTGCGGTGTTGCATGCTATAACAAAAAGTGCACAACTCTATCGTCGTCGACGAATTATCCATGCGAATATTGAATTCAATTTTATATGGAACATTCGGATTTTATTAAATATTTCACTTTCGTTTCTTTTATTAGTATTAGAAAAAATGAAGGTTTCTAAAAAATTAAATTAGATTTTATTGATTTTATGTAGAGTGTTCTTCAGAACACATGCTTATTCTTCATAAAAAAAGAATGGCTTTCTATTTGCCATTTTATAGTTTGGTCTACAGGGCGATAAACAAACATTTTTTATTTAATGACTTTGAAATTATTAAATATTTATAAGAAAAAACGCACAAAGAATTTATTGTATTAGAAAAGCAACTAGTTTCGGTAAGTAACCATCATCAGGCCTATAGATACAAACGTTCAAGTATTAGCAAACAATATAGAGATTTAAAGCAAGAACTTACCAATTAGATCGCATAAAGTGATACCCATTCAGGGTAGTAGAATTAGGAAAAACACATTGTGGGAGCCCGAAAGGAAAAGTCTAAAAATCTACCCTAAATGGGGGCGAAGTCCAACGGAATATCAGGTCATGGTAATCCGATGTTGATGGAAAGTTTTAATCAAAAATAATATAATGGAAGGAAAACTCGTTAGTACGTTGTTAAACATCAAGTGTTCGACCGGCAAATGTCAAAAATGGCATAAAAGACAAGTGACAGTAATACCCTACACACCAAAGCGTAGGAAAAACAAGAAAATTTTAACCTAAAATAATGGTAATGGTGGTACAAAACAGTTGAGTAGACTGTTAACATTATAATTTTGAAAACATTGAAATAATGATAAAGTTATTTAAAATTAAAACGCTTGATGGAGATAAGGTACGGGCACGGTAAGAAAGAAGAAAATAAGAAGATATTGACAATTGACAACTGACAGATGGGAAGGAAAAGGTAGGTTAAGAAACCAAAAGAGAAATTATAAATAAAAGGCACTACTTCGAGTGGATAAATTTCACTGAAATATTATCCACAATTTACTGAATAAAATATATTTCTTTTAAAATTAAAAATACTTATTATTCGGTTTATACTTTTGGCCAGTACATTATTTTGTGTCATTCCATAATCTAAAAATAGATCTATACTTGTCGTTTAGAATTTGTTGTAGAGACATGTGCAAAAAGTACAGGTAGTAAACAATTATTCACTCAATCCTACTGTTTCTACGAACACATGTCTCTCGCTCTCTCTAAAATTATTATTTAGAGTGACAAGTGTAGATATATTTAATACCTAGACGAGTCGATTTCAAGCGAGAAAATAAAAAGCCGTTATAAACCCCCACTTGTAATAAGCTTTGGGCGCGCCAATTCAGCTAGTTTTATTTCAGAAGCTTCTAGATCGTTGACTAGAATAGTACCAACGAGAGCTTTTCATTTTCATTATAAAATGTGGGTAACCACACCCTGAATTTATAAAAGTAGATTTTATGTATTAAAATTGTGAATACTATTTTTACAGTGATATTTAATGAGAGCAGTTGCTCTATAAAAATAATAAATAGTAAAGTAATGAAAAAATTAATGATTTTGTTTAATAATAAACGGGTGAATAAATAGCGCTTAGAGTTCACTTAAATGATTTATTTGTGTTAAGATAATAAATCCTAAGACGCTGTATTCAGGTTGGTCCTTAGATCGAATGATGGTTGATGTCAAAACGTCGACCGCCTAGTAATTATTCCATTATTCCAAAAATATCGATTGTTAATCATATTTGTTCAACGAGATGCTGTGAATTGAAGAAAACAAGAGGGAAAGGAAACTACTAAATGGAAAAACACTTACTGTCAGTAGATAGAACGTCCTTTAACTTTAAAGACTCAATAAGTAAAGGCGATGACGTTTAGAATAGAACTTTACAGTTGATCTCTTGTATAATTGTCACAATCTAAACGTCATTGTCATTAGTTACAGAACCTTTAAAGTTAACGAACGTTCTATCTACTGACAATTAGGGTTACAATAGAAAATTGAACGTCAAAAATGAGACTAAATTCAAATAAAGTCTTTGAAACAGTCTCATAAGAAAATATAGTTCTCTTTAGGGCATAATTGTTCCTTCAGACAAATATTAGTATTGTCTCAAGGAGGTTTAGTCTATTGCCTTTTTGACAATCACGAAGGAGTTTAATTTAAGAAATGGTGAAGTGGATAGAGGAAAGGATGTGATTAGCAAATGAGGAAGGAGGAGGTCATGTGTGTGTCTTTGTAATCATCAATGGTACTACAATATTCTCTAACTCTAGTTGAAAGTCTTCTATCTTACTAGCCGCTGTAGACAGAATTACAAACAGCACAGCATATCTGATAGACTCCTGAGCGGTGAAGAGGAGGGATTTTATCCATGGAATTAACTAGATGTGATTGAAGATTATTGTTGGTTTTGAAAGTTATATTAATATTATGTTTCCTAAAAACTATAAATTTTATAACCTAACAAGTTTAAAGAACCTGAAAAAGTCTTGTCTGTTTGGAACACACCAGTTAGAAGTAGGGTTTATAACTTATTAATCAACTCTAAGAGGAAATTTTTATTGATTGCTAACTGTTTGATAATGTAGAGTTCAGAGGTAAAAGCAGAATAAATTCTTGTGGTACCTGACTTTGTGCGTCGTCTTTTTTCTTACAAAATTGGATCATATTTGAGATATGGATAAACATTGGGATTTATTAAATATTTTTTCACTATTTTTAACGTATGTCTTGCTTTGGTAAAAAGCAATAAATTGTCATAAAAATTCAAAATAACAATGCAGTGGTTAGATCCATCGTAGCAGTTGGACTTTTTGAAAACAAGTTTTAGTAGGTCACTGATTTTTACAAATAATTTTTAATTTGTAAAAAAAATAACTCGTAATTTCGATTGGGTTTTCGCAATTTTATGATTTAATACATTCTTCTGTAAAGCAAAAAGTAAATATATGAAAATTATTCTTAAAACTCAGTGGCGTACCACATTTTTTCAAAAATATACAACTGCTACCACGTATGTACGCCACTGCATTATTATTTAGATTCCAATTTTTAGCTTTTGACTAAAGGATGAGAAATTAGATAGTTTTTAAATCAAAATTATTTTTTTAGAAAAAGTTTATCGTCCTTATTACTTATTTGGGTCAAAAATATAAAATTGTATTTAATATCTCTTTTACTTTTTTTAAGGTATGTTGCGGACGTCAAAATAGTATGCAGAAAATATGTTTACGCACAAAATAATAATTTTTTATTTAATTACATCTGGTCAAATATATCGAATGTTCAAAATTGAAAAATGATTTTTGCTTATGAATTTAAGACTGGTTAATAGTAGTGATGGAGTGAAGAATCGAATACTTTAAATAATCAAGAACTGAATATTGATAAAAATCGAGAACTCGACCAAGAACCGAGTACCGAATATATTCAACTCATTAATCGGTTGGATTAATTAGCTCGGTTCATGCTGGGCTCGGTGCTCGAATTTTCTTATTATCGACACTTGGCATTCTTAAAGTATAAAGTTTGTTTTGTATAGCTCGTTTCGGTTTTTGTAGGTAATTTTTCCTACATAACCCGAGCTCTAATCAAAAATTGGGAACGAGAACAGATATCGGTTGAAAGCTCTTAATTTATCCGAGCACCGGCACCGATTCACGAGGACCGAGAACTTTCGAACATGGTTCTCGAGAACTTCGAGAACTTTAAAGAATCGAATACTTTTCTATTCCTGGTATTCGAAAACCCCTTCACTGATTAATAGATCCACACTAAATTTGGATTCCAATTTTACTTATTTAGAAGTCAGATAATTATGAAAAAAACATCAATTTTATCACATTTTTCAGCAGCGTAAAACAGACGTCAGAAGTAGCAGCTTCTATTCAAAATTATACGACACTGGCCAAATATTAATATTTTATTGCTTATTTGAGTTTTATGAAGAGGAAAAATAATCATTTTTATAAATAGAATACAAGAGTACAATATTTACGAAGAAAGTTTCATAAAAAATCATTTATCAAAAAAATAAAAATTGCACTCAAAATACCGTAAAACTACATAATTAAGAGGCGCCAATACCATATGTTCTCTTGCTTGTATTAGGCGAGATCTCGTCTAAAAAAGAATAATTATGTTTTGTGGCGCTCCACCTTGTATTGCACAGAAAAAATTACTATATGATAGGATTACTTAACAAAACCTGAATAATAATAAAAAAATAATTTTTAGTCCCAATTTATTAAAATACAAACACATTTTCGTTGGGTAATTTTCTAAACACAAACAACGCAAGTCACGTGTGCGGGCCTCTTAAGTACGATTATCTCGAAAAATATCCACTTAAAGATGTAAAAGACGAATACAAAATGTACGCAAAGTAAATTGCTTAATTCTAAAATATGAGCATAATTAAAATTCAAGCAGTGTTATACAAAGTGTGGTGGGGTTAAGGAGTCACATATTGCTGCTGTACGTCCCTGGTAAAAGTAAGCATAATTAACAATGACAAAAATATTAAATTAAAATAATATACTTTTTCAAATAATTTTCATTTTTTAAATTTCAATTTTTGTAATTATTAAAGTCAATTTTTGTAACTATACAAATTCTGTATTATTTATTATATTCTAAACATTCAAATTATTTAATCTACAAAATACCAGAACTGACCAGACATCGCAATAAATCCCGGAATGATAGGGAAATTCTCGATCCGTGTTCAAACCATAAGCGATGAGAATATCATCACGCAACGCCCTGCCACTACCCAAACAGGAAAAAGAAGGATCTGGTAGGGACCCTTGTCCATTCCATGTACCTTTCTATCAAGTCTGGCTGTCCTGACCAAAAGCCGACAGCATATCATCACGGAAACTTAATTCGTCTACACTAAAAAATATAAATTTAACCAAAAATAATTAATTTCGCTTGAAAATTTGTAATAAAGCTAACAAATTCGTATGAATCTGTTGCCTCAAATTATAAAATAATAATTTATTATTTAATAAAAATTTTCATTATAATGTCTTATTTGTTGTGAAGTAAAAATACACGGAAAACTGGAAAATCTGGATTATAATTTTTGTTTTTCTGGAACAATTAAAGAAAATCAAAACAATTTTCCGTTGTAAATTGCTCGTGAAAATTTATAAAATATTTATACAAAAGGAGTTATAGGAAAACCATTTTTTACTTATTTTTATTTTTCTTATAAATTTTTTTCACATTTTTTCATTGTACGTAAAATATTATTATTAGAATAATTTTCTTTAGAAATGATTAAAATAAGAAAATAATTGTTTTCCTAGTGTACCATATTTCCAGTTCCGAGCCTTTACCCGTTCCACGAACCCTTCTAGGAACAAACCGGAGCGGCGTCGCGACGTAGACGTGTCAGCGAACGGCGTCGTGAACTGGCGCCTAAGTTCACGTCCTTTTGAGCCATCGCGAACGCGTTTCCTCCTATCTCCAATTTCACGAATTTGTTATCAATATCAAGTCCTGTTGTTTATGTCGTAGCAAGTCACTCAAGAGGAAGAAAAGAATGATTAATACGGTAACAGATATATAAGAGATACAAACAAGCTCTTTGTTGGTGGTTTTATATTTTTATGGAGAAAATAAAAATCCATAGGTGATACAATTTTATAAGTTTCGGTTTAGAAAGCCATCTTCAGGTCTATATTAATAAGATAAACGTTTCCATAATTTTTTTTATATATACAATAATAAAAGTGATTTTACCAATACAAAAGTCTTAACAAAACAGCACTGTAAATAAATTAAGTCATTAAAATATTATTACATATTGTTATGATTTGAAATCTCAATTTGGAAAAATTCTCATTTTGAGGTGGGTTCTGTATAAAAAAAAATAACAGACATCACAAAAGAAAACCAATAATAAATATAAATTTTAAATCCTTTCTTTAGGCCCCTCCGACAAATGCACTTTCAAATCTTGTAACACTCTTCCTTCTCTAAACCAGCTTCGTCTATTTATTTCCTCACCTTTTATCCTATCGTCCTTCTTCAACATTCTTCTTAAATTGCTTCCCCTGACACTACTCCATTTTAAATCATCTCCAATATACCAATCAGCTTTGTCTATCTTTTCAACAAAAAAAAACTTCCCTTAAAACTTTCGATTTTTTTTATTTTTAAACTTTTTTTCTTATTCCAATATTAACAATAGCATTTCATTAATACAACTTTGTTATTTTTTTACAATTTTTTTTTATAATTAACAACTTTCAATCAATTCTATAAATTCTTGTGACATTCTTTTTCTTAAAAATTTCTGACATGCCTGTTTATTATTTTTTTTTTCATCTGTCTTTTCCCCCAAATAAAAATTTTTCTTACTTAAATTTTCTTTTAATATCATTTCCCAAAGTTTTTTTTATTTTCTTAATAATAATAATAATAATAATGATGTGCCAAAAATAAAAGTAAGATTCGTCTTATTCCACACTTGTTGATTTAGAACATCTTATATACTCAAAAACTCAAAAAATTCTTTCAGTACAATAGAGACTAATATTTAGTTAAAAATTAATTGTAATTAAATAAAATTTTCTTAAAAAATTATTATTTGGAGTTCAAAAATTGAAAAAGGCTGTTGTTGGTTACTACTTGGTCGAAATTAGGTGCTCAATAAACTTAGCACAACGGGCCTGGCAAATGAAGGTCTAAGCAGGTTTTGCCAAGTTTTATTCCATTGTGAGGGTTAAGCAGCAATAAGTACTGGAAATAGGGTTTACAAGTGCGGAAAATTACGCTAATCAGTTACTTTTAAACTTGTTAGATCTAATAAAAGCGGCACGGCTGCAGCATGTCATCTAAATTATAAGATGATCACAATAAATCTAAAAAAAGTTGCAGTGGAATTGGCTCCTGAAACACCCACCACATATACAAATTTTAAATGTATAGAACTTTAGACAAGGAAGGCAAGATTACGTTAAAAGCTAGAAAGCTGAGTACTAAAATCTTATAATTGTTAAGGTCGTATAACTAAAAGAAGAAGAAAATGGAAAGAGAATATTTTAGATGAATCGAGCGTGGAAAATCCCACCTGCACCAGACCTATTGCGCCCCATCCAGTTTTCACATCAGACCAGTACTCTTTATAAAGTTCAGTGGGAAAGGGAATATATTGCGGTTATGTTCCTGGTAATATTTTTTACATGCTTTTATTTTCACTTTAGACGTTTTCTTCCACCTCTTTCACCAAAGTCGTTCTGTATCCTCCTCGTTTTATTTTGCCTCCTAATTCCCTATGTTAATATTGTATAAATTACTGTTTTCGTGTCCGTTCTCTATATGTCCCCAATCTTTCTTCTTTTCATCCATAGTTCGTTGTTCATTTTAATTCTAAATTTATTGATACTTCTGCATGGAATAACCTGTATATTAATATTTTTTGTTTCTCTATCTTCAAGTTCTCAAAAAAAAAGAACACCTAAAGGTATTATGGAAATACTGCTTGACCTCCCTCTATTACAATAGATGCTAAAATGGCTACAGGCATTATTCTATGTAGAAAATCATAGACTGAGACACACAAAATTACAAAATGTGCGAGCCATCATGCTTGGCTACATGACTGCTAAATACAACTTCAATAAAGATCTGAGGATAATAATTAAGAATCAGAATGAGTTGAATACAAGTACAGATTTCAGGACAAAGGAATTACTTGGTACATGGAGAAAACTCGAAGGGGGAACTTGAGCTGGTATATAATGCGAACAGAATAAATATCAAGAGAGCTTTTCCCTGGGAGTATATACCTCTGGTTTCCAGGCAGAGATCTATGCAATACTAGAATGTGCAAGAAATAGTAATATGAGGCGCAAAATTTAAAAATAATCATAATCAACTCGGCCGGCCAAGCTCTAAGGAGCCCAAAGGTGACATCTAGGCTGATATGGGAATGCGGAGAAAAGCTTGTGTGACACAAAGGCATCGCTGGAAACGAAAAGGCTGACAAGCTCGCAAGAAGCGGATCGTCAAATCCAGTAATTGGTCCAGAACCAGCAATAGGAACACCAAAGCGTACGTTCAGAAACCATATAGAAGACTTAATCAAGCGGGACAAAATTCCCGGACTAATACACGGGAAAATTTGTATAAAATAACCGTCAAAGAACGCAACTAAAGAATTACTTTTAAAAATTACGAATTACCACAGTGCTCCTTACGGGATACCTTCCCACCAGAGAGCATCTAAACAAAATGGGATTAAATCTAAAAGGTTATCTCAAGTATGGTCCAATTTTCAATAAATGAAATGAAACTCCAAGTCATATACCAGACAAATACGTTTCTTAAAAAAGGGGGAAGCGGTGACTAGTTTCTGCTAAAACGCCATCTTCAGGTCTATAGTCTTACAATATTTGATAAAGAGAGAAGGGGGTTTGATAAAAGTGAAACAAACTGGCCATATATAAGCAATAATAGTACAATCAATCCATGTGGATAAAATTTAACATAATTAAGTAGATGGTAACAGGAAAGGTACAAGAGGATTTAACCAGTTATGTGAAAATACTTTACATGGGAAGGGAGAATAAAAATACGTTTTATTTGGAGGAATGAAACGGAGCTTGTGGTTCGCTGAAATCAGGAGGATCTCCATATTCATCCAATTGGACAATTTTGGAAATTAAATCCTTATCAGGAAAACTTAAATTTAACAATAATAATAATAATGTCTACCCTTGGACTGGGGTGGTAGAAGTCACCATGTAAAGGTGCTAAATAACCAGAATAAATTTGAATATAACAATTAAGCTTATACGAAACCACATCGCCGCCTGATATTAAACACATTGAATTGACAAATAGGAAAATAAAAGGAGTGACAAAGTGGGAAAAGGTTAAGAAAGGATTGACAATATTGTATCTAATAAAAATTATACAGTTCAATATGGTATTATACGGTATTAAATGCACACAATGTAGTAAATGGACTGATAATGCACTCTGCATGCTGTGCAATTGAGAGGCACTAGTTCACAGAAGACAACGAATATATGGAAAAACAAAAATGGATACAGAGACTACTGCAAAAAGCCATTAAAGGAACTGTACAAACTAGTACAGGGAACAAGGTTAATTGACTGGGTGCAATAGACAAAAATACGGCAGATAACGCAAAAAGCCCACGAGGCTGCAGTAAATCCAGTTGATAAGGAACGGTCCCAGAAAGAAAGAAAAAAGTTCTCCAATTTTATTCGTTCAATTTTTCTTTACTAATTGTCTGTTTTTATTTTCTCCTCATTTATTTTTAATTTAAAAATAATGACATTCCTCATTCCTTACGTCTTTGAATAATAAACTCCTCTTGATATATAACCCCAACTTAACTAATTACCAACTTCATTATTCAAGATTTGGAGTCATGGTCTTGGACTTTATTTTTGTGAAAACTCCCAAGTTAAATCGTCTACGGAACATGTAATGCGGAGACAAAGATCACAAAAGGAGTTAGTTGATGGATTGCGGTGAAGGGTCATGGCCCTTTCTCTTTCAGATTTATCGTTTTATGGCGTACTTGTTTGAGGTATTTCTGGCGTTAAGTGCAACGTTAACATTGTTTTACTACGGAGCCATGTTCATGTTTACTATCAAGGAAGTTCGTTGTAAGGGACAATTTATTTTGTATGACAACGGACTTTTGGCGTTTATAGCTAAGTAAAGCTTAGTTTAATAATAAATATATTATTTTATAAAAAAACCAGATCTAACGCGATTTTTAAAGAAAGATTTTATTGAATAAATTGACTTTTTTAAATTTATTGTATTTAAGAAACTTTCATTGAAGAAAAAATACTAAAAAATTTAAATCCGTATATGTGTATGAAATTTGAGTAAAAGGAATAATAGAAACAGACCAAAACGAAAAAAAATAAAAGAAAGTAGGTCAGCCATAGTGAAAAAATTTAATTAATATTTTTTAATATAAATAAAAAAGATACACCCATTAAGAGATATTTAATTATTTTTGCAATAACTTCTAAAAGGAAATTACATATTGAGTTTCAGTAATCAAAATTATTAGTTTCTTAAATATTGCGAAATTAAATATGTGAATTTGATGAAAAATATACAACACGTAAATAAAAGAATTTAATTATTGAAAATTAAATTAAATTTTTTATAACAATCTACTTAAAAATCATGTATAAAAACAAAGATTTTGAGCAAGCGATTTAATTAGAAAAAATAAGTGCATATTCACTTATATATAAGTATAATGACAGCAAATCTAGTAAGAAACGATATTGATTTTTTTAAATCCGTTTTACTTCTCCGATAATTAAAATTAAGAAATAACAAAAAATTTAACTTAAATTTTATTTAGGAATTTAAATCAACAAAAATCGTTGAAGATTTTAAATAATAAAATTTGTATTCTGATTAATAAGCATTTTTACATTTTTCAATGTCTTTCGACATCATTTGTAGTCTTAACAGGTGTCAGATCTTTCCTAATGCCCCTGTAATGCTCCGCTATGTTTTAGCTCTTCCTGAACTCGCACATTAAACTCAGCTACTTTCTCATTGGTATATGTGCCAATTGAAATACTTCATATCGAAATTAAATCATATCGCTTCAACTTCTCCATCTGCTCAGTAGATTATTTTGTAAATGACGTAACTTAGCTACTTTTAGCTTCTTTCTCGGTATCACGAATATTATTTCAATTCAATAAATTAAATAAAACTCAACGTCATGTTCTACAAAAATTTAAATCTTTGTGCTTTGAGTTTCATTTCATTTATTGAACACTGGACCACATTTGGGATATGAATAACCTGTTACATTTATTATCTCAATTGCTTTATGAATCTCAAAGCGTCCCATCAATTCAGTAGCTTGCCTGTGCTCTACTCTCGCCTGTCTTCTAACCTTTGAGAGTTTAACGCCTCCTGCAATATTACGAGCTTTATTGAACGCTCCAGTCATACCACCTGCTACAAATTGGTTGTTATCGCTAACTAGAATCAGTGTTGCTTTAGACCTTAAAACCTCATGAGCCAAATAATCCACATTAGCAAGCTCTATCATACTTGCCTCATCAACAATCAGAACGCTCTTGGTATCTAGTACGTCTTGAGATTTATCACTACATACTGAATCACAACTAATAAATTTCAAATATTCCTCCTCAAAATATTTACTACTTAACTCTATCTTAAATTTAATTCCTCTTGAATCTTCTATCTCCTTACGTAGCAAACTCGTATTTTCTGCCTTTATCCCCGCATTTTTCTCAATTTTAGTTTTCAAGCCTAAAAAAGTTTCTTCTTTAGTATGTTATTTATTTTTTTCACCATTTTTGTTGTAATTCTTAAGCCAAGAATTATATTTTTTTTATCTTAAAGTGAAAGGTATTTTGCATTGAAGAGCCACTCAGTTATTTGCGGAACTGAGACTGAATGATTGAAGGAAAAACTACTATTTTGATTCTGGAGATCTTTTATATGCTCATTTATTAAGCAAAAAACACTCCGTCATAAACTTTACAAAAGATTAAAGACATTAATAATAATGAAACGAACAATGATACCTATATCACTTTTATTTTACTTACACTAGAACGTGGCACTAGATGTGTTTAATTACTGAAGATTTTATTTAAAAACTTCCAACACAACATTGTTAAATGAATATCTTTGTACAATTTATCTTTTTATGACCTTAGAAAATTTACATATTGGTGCATTCAGCATGCATGCATTTAATTTGGGAGAACTTACGACCAGTATTATTTTGCAGGATTTTAAGTTAAAATTAAGAATATTTTTTTCTCAACATTTTTTATCGAGAATTTATGATGAACCGAACTTTTAGCCGCGCAGTATTGCAAACTGCTTTATATAAAATTATTATTTTCAATGTATTCTTTTTTGTAAGAGAAAAAGAAATACTCCGAGAAGCATCTGGACTAATCCATCTTCCTTTCTTATGCGCCATTTGGCAACACCGTAGCCGCGGTCATTTGTGTGAACCACCTCTCGAAAGTCCGTCAACTCGTCACTAGATATGTAGCTTAATTTGATTAGTTAAATAAGAAGTGGTGTGTTAGTTTTGAGAGGACGCATTTGGGTAAAATTTGTTAAATGAATAATTTTTGACATACCTAATGTTTGTGATACAAGAGGCAAAGAGAAAGTACTTGAAATTGCAATATAACATATTGCGCAATTATTGCAACGATTGTACCACACAATGTATCCGTATTTATTTCATTAAAACCGTCATTTAGCAAAAGCGGAAAATCATATAATCGTACATTTCTAAGAACGTAATTTGACAATAACAGTAGAAAATGATAACCACATTTTATCAAACCGCTAATTCATCATAATCATAATTTATCAAAACAGTACAATTCTAATAACATGATATTCCACCAAACGTCCCTATAAGCGTAAAATTGCAAAACCGTATTTCATGCCAAACAGGAAGTGAGAAATGGCGCGAAATTTAATTTTTATTTTAAATGCTTCTGAGTAACTAAGTTAGAAAAAGTGAACTCTCAGTTTGCAGTTATTTGTTAAATTTTATAATATTTAATAAATATGTATTATATTAGAATATCTTGTTTTTTAATGAAAACTCTTATTCTGTTGGGTTTGGTTCCTTCAAAAAAAATAATAAACATTACAAAAAAAAAAATTTTTTTAAAAATTATAATTTTGGGCGCCTTAAAAATTCTTCTGGTTCTTCTCTCTCTCCCTTAATCAGTTTCTTTCTTCTCTTTTTCTGTATCACCTCCTAGTTAATTCCCCCATCTGCTTTCTGTATTCTTTAATCTCCCCCTATTTCTGTCTTTCCTACAGACCAATTTGTTCTTTGTCTTCTTTGTTATTTTTTTTTCCTGTAATATTTTTTTATTATATTAATACACCTTTTTTTTAATATAAATTTTTTTTATTCTTCTAGCAAACAACTTCTATTATATTTATAATAATCCTTTTTAAACATCTCATTCTACTAATGACATTTCTTTTTTTTATCAAAACCCAAAACTGTTTATTATTTTTTCTTCTTTTTTTTTTATTTCCAACTAGATTTTTCTAAATTTATTGAATAATGATACTAAGATTTTTTTACTTTTACCTATACCACAATTGTTGTAAGTTATTAATGAACTCATTATAAAATCAAAAAAAATAATCATCTAAATACAAATCACTCTTAAAGAAATCTTAAACACATCCATACGCACCTTAATCTTCTTTCCAATGTAATACTTACATTTGACTAGTAGATTCTGTAACAAGGTTAGAATGAAAAAAAGAGTGGAAAATTCCGAACGCGAGCGAAAGCGAGTGTGAGGAACCACGAGTGTCGAATTTTTTCATTCTGAAAGAGTAACAGACTATATTTTCTCCACGATCAAAAAGTATAAATCAAAATTAAATTAAATCTGGACACAAGTTATTTGTTGACATATTTGTATTACATTGTATTAATATTTATATTGCTGTGGTACACTTACCGATATTAAAATCTGGTGCATTGGTGTTTTTTCATAATTTGCAATTTCAGATATTATTAAATTCTATATCTACTTCACTTGATTTTTCACTCATTATTTTGTTTAAATTAAAATTTGTTTGAAAATAATTATTACCGTCGCCATTTTATATCTGACAGTGACACTTTTGAAATCCAGTGCAATCCATATTGTTTATTTTGATTACAGAAAATCCATTCTTTACCTTGATAAAGAATGAAAATACATGCAAAAATGCATAAGAGGCAAGTATTATAGAATAAATATTCAGACTCTAGAGGGTGAATGTTTACATTCTATTATTAAAAATGATTTCAGAATTCATACATTCAGTAATGGTCGTGGAGAAAATAACCTTCTACCTTTCAATCTCATTCAACCACAATACACACAAAAACAGAACTAAAACTACACATATAAATAAAAAACCATATCAGTATACAGGGTGTTTTTTTAAAAAGTTTCCACCCCCGATTTAGGCTTACCCAATAATTTTTGGCAAAAATGGCGAGACACGTCGATTTTTGATTTGAGGGGGACAAAATTTTTGATAACAAACATCACTCTAACGTCAACCCCCTTCACCCCACGCCCCTCAACTTTAAAATTTAAATAGGGAACATACCATGTGTGGCAAATCAGGAAAAAGGTAATTAAATGCAGAATTCAAAAATTTTGTCCCGCTCAAATCAAAAATCGACGTGTCACGCCATTTTTGCCACAAATTATTGGGTAAGCCTAAATCTGGGGTGGAAACTTAAAAAAAACACCCTGTATAATAAGATCTATATAATTTAATAACTCGGACAGGTGGATGTTTATTTCAGATAAAACAAATTGTACAGTTAAAAATTTAGCCTAATTTTACCGTTGCGCAACCTCCTTTAAAATTTTAAATGGCCACAGGGGCAGACTATGATAGCTCATTTGAAAGGTTTTTACTACCATAAAAGTTACTATTTATTTTTGATGACAGGAGTGGTTGTTAAAAACTGTTGAATCAGAAGACTTGCCACAGGCACCCACATCGACAAAAATAAATTTGTAGTTTGCATTGCACTTAACAAGCAGCAGTGTTGAAAAGTAGTTTTTATAGTTATAATATAAAGATCCACTGTCAACTGGGTTGATAACTCGTACTTGCTTCCCATCAATGGCCCCAATACAGTGGTGAAAATTTGATTTTTCAAAAAATTCAACAGCTGTTTTTAACCAAAATTGGTTTGCAAACTGTGGAAAGCAGAGTTGTCTCACGTCGTTCCATATCGCATCGTCAACTTGTCTAACATTTAATAAAATAGCAGATTGACTTATTCCGAAAACTGAAAAACACAATATACATATTTTGAGCAACTGTGTTTCTTAGAAACATCTGTTAAGAAAACTACAACCACTATTAATGAGATTGATACCTTGGTTGAAGAAGAAGGAAATGAAGCTTCTGTTTCCACACTGAGTAGACCTGGTGGTACTAAGTCTATCTGTTAACAGAAATTCGCAGAGTACCGAGCGGACATATTTTCTCTGGTCACTGAAGCCCAAACACCAATACGGCTAGGATGGCAGCAAGCCAGTTAGTTACATTAGACATTCCTACCATTCTACGCCAAGACAATCAGTGCAACATGCGTTATGCAACAACCTCTTATGCACGATCCTCATATGCAACAACCTTCTACGCATCAACTTCCCATGCTCCCTCCCCCTATGCAACCTGCTATACAACTACGTTCTATGCAAGATGTAAATATGGTGCAATCTCCTATATTTACAGGTACATCAGTAATGTCTAATGACGAATCAGAAACTGAAATGAGTGAGTTTTTGCTACTTAATGATTTATAATTCGTATTAAATAAAATAAATGAAATATTAACGGATTTTGTTTCAAATATGATATAATCCGTAAAGGGTTTACTTATCTTAAAGTACCTTACCATACCTTAAAGTTTGAAATTGTACGTATGGGCAAATATAACATTATATTTGGACAGTTTTATTAAATTACACTTATGATCGGTTTATGAAAATACGGTTTTCCTTTTGTATTGGTTTGTAAATATAGGAGTCTGACAAAAAATATTATTGTGCTTATACTTTATGATCATTGTGCCTTTTGGCAAATTAAATGTTTTTGTTTTGACAGCAGGTCACTTTTACTACTTTATTTCTATAATTTAATATATCCTAACAATATTTTACAGCTTCAATTTGATTCAATAATGAATGGAAATGATAAAACAAAATGACCAAATGAATGACCACGATTTAACTCTGACTTTCGGTTTTGTTGGCGTATTTAGTCACCTGACTGAGGCCTTGTACGTAAGAACTTCTACCCAATCAAAACGGGACAACAATTGCATGTTGCCCATAGCAACTAGAAACTGAGTCAGTTATTTCATAGAAATAGAAAATAATAAAATGAGAATGGTATTGTGAAATCGAATACACGTGTAAAAATAATAAAATATAAACAATATAATATACCTTAAATATAAGTTTTAGGACCTCGTAGGGTGACTTTACAATACTCGTAATTAGGAAAATAAAAATAAAAACAATTTAAAATTTATTACTTGTGTCCAAACTAAGTAATTTTTTATTCTTCTAATATTTTTTTCAGAAATAATAATAAAAATATGAAGGAATATTTAAATATTGTCATTATAAGAGTTGCTGAAATATTTGTCTCGGTTACTTTTTTTCAAAGTAGCCAAAAAACTAAAATTCTTCACTGTACGTTGTAAATTTCAATATTTATGGCACAGCTATTTTTCTACCTGATGCAAAAGTGATATTATGTCTCTAAAACGTGAATTTAGTAACAGATGTTTTGCGTTGTCGTATTCAAGAAAGCATGCATTTTCAAAAATAAGGTTATATATGCCATCCATGTGTTGACAGTATATCAGTTGTCAGGTAGCTTAAAATTACTATGTATTCATAAGTAGTACACAAAGCTTAAATCTCAAAATAGATATCTAGAATGGTTTCTAGCCGTGTCTGCAATAATAATTTGTAGGATTAGTTTGTTATTTACTGAAAATTTAATTGTATATAGGCAACAGTTGGTAATAATTACCCAAAATATTTTCATGATGTTAAAAAATCAAAGCAAATCTAGTAATGGAAGGATTTAAAAATTAATAGCAAACTTGTGTCAAAATTAAGAATAAAATTAAATAATCAGTAATAATTGTTGCAAAAACATCAAGGTTCCCAACAATGTTTTTTTTTTCAGTTGACAGTTTGGACAAATAACGTCAAACGATATATTTTACTTCAGTGTTCTATGATATTTTTATTCTTTGGATATTGTCTTCAATTTCGCAAATATACTTATAATAGTTAAATGATACTCATATATAAACTCTAAAGAAAATTCATTAGACATAAAAGTTTCTGAATCCATGACAATCCTTGCCCTGAAAATTCTTCCCAAACAATTCTTCCCCATAATAATCCTTCCCAGACAATTCTTACACATGATAATCCTTCCCAACGACAATTCTTTCCCATGACAATTTTTCCTAATGACAATTCTTCTCCACGATAATCCTTCCCTACAACAATCCTTTCCTTCCCTATGACAGTGCTTTCCTGGGATAACAAAATGACCGGAATTTAAACATGGAGAAGACAAGGCATCCTAAAGACAGAACAGAGGTAATGGATCCTGGAATGGCAGAATCCACCCAGGAGATGCGCGAGGCACGGGCTCTCACGACAACGATAAATAAGTGGCAGCAAGAGTATGTGATGGTCAACTAAATCCGGTATCCTCCCTCCTTACAAAAAAATGCATGTCTCCTTTGTAAATACAGATAGTGAATTGGCTTAGCACCATATTTTCGCACTTTTGGAAACAAGCATGGGACTTGGGACGTTGGACAGATATGATCATACTGAACATTTTAAGATATAGTAGCAAGTTGTCAGACCCCCTTCCCCCTCCTCTCACAAGTAACCCATACAAAATTTGAAATCTTCCAATATACAATTTATTCAACTACTTTTATGACATGTAAATACATATTTACTACTGATTTTTGGTCACAAAACGCTTAAGTAATTCGTTAGATGTACAAATAAGCGGTCGCTGACTTTGTGTGTCGCATTTAATTGGCGCCAGCGTGGAGGAGCTTGGCGCAGTGTATTCAGTTTAATGTTAGCTGTTAAAAATGGAAGACGCAGCTTCATTTGATTGGCGTCTATGCATATTTTGTCAATAAAATAAAATAAACACTGTGGTCATGCATCTGCGTGGACTCTTTGTGAGTTCATATAATTGTGCTAACTTTGTATTTTAGAATGGAACAAATAATAAATTAGTTTATTAACCTAAGGACGACTTAAAAGAAAACGAATTTTTGGAAAATTGATATTATAATTCAATTTTGTTGTCATTTTCATAATTATTGACCAAGAATCGGTACTAAACATGTATTTACATGTCATTAAAGTTGAATAAATTGTATATTGGACGATTTCAAATTTTTTATGGGTTACTTGTAAGGTGGGGGGGGGGGGTCTGACTACTTGCTTCTATATCTTAAAATTTTCAGCATGATCATATCTGTCTAACGTGCCAAGTCCCATGCTTGTTTCCAAAAGTGCGGAAATATGATGAATTTGGAAGCTAAGCCACTACAATAAGATTAATGTGGACAGCTGAAGATGTGCCCAAGACCTAGTCTTAGAGTTCGCGACCAGAATACAGGCAGACCTAATCGTGGTCCGAGAACCAAACATAAGGAGGATCGAAAAAGACGTGAATTCTAGACAAGGACAAGACAAAGGCGGTAATGTGTGTCAACAGATCATGTGGAATCAAATATCACAAGAATGGTTTCATCACAATGGAATTCGAAAAGTGGACCTTATATAACTGATAAATCTCTCCAAATGTTATCATGCAGGAAATCATATACACGGTGATGGAAGACGCCAGGTCTAGACGAAACCATGTTATATTCGCTGGTGATTTTAACTTCAAATCCCCATTATAAGGCTCCCCATACCTTGACAAAAAAGATTATCTCGTGGAGTGGCTACACTCGCTAAATTTGACCCTGATCAATGACCGCACGACGCCTACCTTTGTTTAGATGAGCACAGTCATCCTTCCTGGATCTTACCATTTCCACACAAGGAGCTGCAAGATTCGTCACAGAGTGGAAAGTCCTGGCAGTCGATGTCTACATCCACTTTAATTATAGAGTTATATGAGTCTGAAAGAGTTGACAATGAAAGTTAGGGAAGCGCACAAGTCCTGCTCACGGGCGTGAACTCCCACAAAACGCCAACCAGCATGGTGGAACGCCGCTGTGCAATGCAACAGAGAAAAGAAGAGTCCTAACCAGGGGAAGGGCGAACCACCTGACCACTTACCACATTGAATTATTGGAGGCTGAATATAAAAATGCTGGAAGGAACCTCAGGATGGTCATAAGTAAAACTAAGGACAAGTGTTGTAGGGAGTTATGTGACCCCTTTGGCAGAGGATACAAGCTGGTAACCAACAAATTTAAGCACCCATTAAAGCTGTACGACATAACAAACGATCAGAAGCTCAAGATAGTACGAGATTTGTTTCCTTCGATCAGGATTACCGCTTATCTGGACAAGACGGCGTTCGATAATCCCATGCCCTCCAGTCATATAGAACAGGCAACGGCTATTGCTAAGCTATAATCTAGGAAAGCTCCGGGACCTGATGGGATACATCCAGAGAGCTTCAAGGTTGCTGCACTGCAATTCCCGGATCTAATAATAATTATCATGAACGGAATTTTATCCAGACAAGCCCTAACCGCAGCTTTAAAAAATGGTAAAATCATCTTCCTCTCTAACAGAGCGAAAGTTCAGGCTAATCTGCCTCCTAGACGTGTCTAGTAAATTATTTGATAACCCAGTCAAAGGAAGACTACAGGACGAACTCGATACCTTAAATGGACTTTCCGATAATCAATTCGGCTCCACGTAGGTCCACAATATTGGCCATCGAACGAGTGACATCCTTGGCAATAAGTAGAGGCTGGGTCTGGGAAAACGTCGTCCTCATAGACATCAAGAATGCCTTTAATATCGCCAAGTGGGATCGAATTCTGGAAAGACTGAAGTAAGCCAATACCTAGTAAATATAGTTAAGAATTATTTTAAAGACAGAGCCCTAATTGAAGGGAGTTAAACGATATATTTGACACAAGTGGTCCCACAGGGCTCCCTCCTTGGGCGAATGTGGTGCAGATGATCTTGCCCTAATAGTTAGAGCGAATAGTAGAGAATACATAAAACCAACTTTTCCATTGAAAAAATCATCTACTGGGTGCATAAGCGAGGGCTGGAGGTTGCACAAGCAAAGACAAAGTGTATAATCCTAAGGGTCTCAAGGAAAAATGAAATCATGGCCATCCGCATGGAGATACCATCATTAACCCAAGTAAATACATAAAGTATTTAGAAAGGCCTTCGAAAAAGCCCGCATGCAGATTACAGCGCTGTGCAGGATTCTCCCCAATCTGACTGGCCCTAGCTTACCCAAAAGGAAAATGATTGCCGTGGTGGTATCGTCAATATGTGCTGCTCCAATCCGGGGATTAGTCTTCTGTTTACAAAAATATCGGACTATGCTTCTTCTACCCAAAGAAATATGCTAGGTAAAGTGGTGCGCTCGTACAGAACAGTGTCTACTAACACCCTAGCAGTGATCTGCAGAATACCACCAATAGATTTACTTATCGAAGAGAGGGGTAGACTCCATCGAATAGATATATTTACAAAGATAAATAAATAAGACTAGGGAGAAAATGGAGACCACTAGAAAACGGCAGGAGAGGTGGAATAATTTGGTGGAAGTGGATCAATGTACGAAACGACTTGTCCCTAACATCAGCACATTTATAAAATGTAAGTTTACGACAACAGATTACATCTGTACTCATTTTTAAGTCAACATGGCAGCTTCAGGGTTTATACCAGGAGGATGGGTAAAGATGATGTTAGCACATGTAGAGACTGCGACGAGGAAGTAGATAACGCGGGACACACTTGCTTCATCTGCCCAAGGTGGACAGACGTTAAACAGTATGAATGTAAATAGGGGCTAACATTGCATAACCCCAATGGACTTATCCAGTAGGAACGAATTTATTGGTTTTATATTAATGAATGAATAGCTTAAAGAACCTAGTTGCTTATATTGATTTTCATTGTTCTTAAAATATTCATTAATTAATAAAAATCAATAAAAAGTAATTAATATATTTTGAAAATCGCGCTGCTCCTTGACCAATAATTAACGTTTTACTTTCTACAGTATTGCTAAGATTGTAGCTTTGTTCGTTTGTAGAAAAATTTGACATACTTCTTTCCTTCTTTTAATCATATAACAAATGAGAACGAGAGTTGCCAGTTTTATCGATATGACAACATAGCCAAATATAATCTGCTTCAATTGGCCCACGTCACAAGCCACTATAGCCCTGATATTCAAATTTTTAGAATTAATTACAGCCGCAGGATCGGTCTCAGAAGGGCTGGACCCGGTGCAATGTGTTATGGTAGGCCAAAATTATAAAACGAAAATATAAAAAAAATCACTGGATGAGTCCATTATGAAGAAGGAAGAGAAAGGAAGATTGTTGAGGGACGCAGATATATGAAGACAGCTAACAGCCCTGACATAATGTCCTGAACGGATCTTTCCAAGACTTGGTTGTACTAGGGAGGTTTTAGTGCGGGTAGCGTCCCACACTACCTGGCCCAGCGACCAGGTACCATGCGGATTTTTATGTATTTTTTAAAAAATATTAATAGAGTTATAAAGTTTGGGAAATACCCAAAAGGTACATTCGAATGTTTTTCATGACAAATTTTGTAGAGATATTATATTTAGATCCGAAATGGAATATTAAGTCTAAAAATCTTGAAAATAAAGACGTATCTGAAGTGACAGCTAGTCTTAAGTATCAGTCATGTTATGGGAATAATTGTAGTACAGAATAAAACTAGCAAGCTAACAGTACCCAAGTAGCTTAGCTACAGACAGATGGTCAGACAGGTGGTTGTAGAGTTGACTTGGGTCACTGAAAATAGTGGGTGCGCAAGCTAAGGTGACAGCTATCGATTGCTGAAAATAGAGTTCCAACATTCGAAACCGTTCTCGAGTTATCGATAGGATAGACAGACAGACGGAATAAATACCTTCGCTTTGGAAATGATTGTCCGGGAAGGATTGTTTGGAAGAGAATGTTGCGAAGAAGGATATCGCTGGAAAGGATTGTCGAGGTGAAGGTTTATCGCGAAGAAGGATTGTCGTGTCGCGGAAATATTTGCATCAAAATTGAGGCTGTGAGAAACAAAGGGATGTAAGGGACAAAAAAATATATTAAAAAAATCATATTTAATATTGAATTATAGGAAAGACATTCATGTTGTATATTTAAAATTAAGAACAAATGTAGAAAACAATTATAATGAAAAATTTAAAAATTGTCTGTATACATTGAACTTTGAACTAGTTTTACACAAATATTTACTTTTGTCATTTACTTCTCGCTAACTCAATTTATCAAAACTCTGGTGGTACGGACCTCCAGTTTTTAAATTAATCTAAACATATCAAGCTTCTAATTTAAATGTGGGAACTTATAATCCCCCTGAAGAAAGAAACGTTTTTCATCATACTCAACAAGTTCCTATAGATTTATTTGCATATTTCTTAAAATATCACAAAGTTTCAACGTACGTAGCTCAGATTTGCTGACAATTCAAAAAGGTCTTCTAAAAAATATTTAGAACATTGTTAGTTTCAGAACTTACATCAATGCAGAAGAAAATCCAAAACGAAAATTAAAAGCATTCAAAAAATAAATTAAAATTAAGAATTATGAGAATTTAAAAGTTGAATGCCGACAAACTTAAAATAAATCCTAATGACTGTTAATGACATCATCACTATATAAAAATAACAGCATGTTAATTAAAATATGTAGAAAAATAACAAGCAATTATCGATTTTTAAAATATTACAATCTATAATTTAAGTTTTTAAGATAATTCAAAAGTCTTAATCAAGTTGTCCACAACCAGGTCATTATTCTAATTATCTAAATACCTCATTAATCATTTGAACAAACACCCAAAGGAATTCTTTACACACTTTCCGAAATTAAAACTGTCATTTCGATACCAAAATACATCAGGCTTCTATGAGATAATAAATGATCTGAACAACTGCAACCACTATACATTATTATTTTCAAGCAGTGCATCTACTGAAAAATTATTCGTTACAGTATTTGTCTTATTAACAGTCACTATGCCGGTATATCATTCTAACAGGAACAAGAATGACGGTTATTAAGAATTTTAAAATGGCATTTGATTTGGTTCAAAAATATAAATTGTTAAAATAAATAAATAAATAAATAAATAAATAAAAAAGTATTATAATTAAAATATTTAAATAAAATCGCGAGCCACAATAGGCCTCTGTTGGCCGCAGTGGAGGGGCGAGCAAACGCTCCACTCACATTGAACCTACCTAAATAAAATCGCGCACAGAACTTAAAATTATGGAAATGCCGAAGTTCTTATCGAGTAGGACAATTCAAGCCATTGTCGGTCGCTACAGTGCCAGTTGCTGTGGTCGTCCCAATTGGAGTAGCAGTCCCAGTACGTTCACTTCAGCGATATTTAGAGATAGGTCAAGCTGAAGGAAGCGAACCTGAAGTCAAACGCACCAGAGAGAGAGAGAGGCCTATCCAGAGGACCCTATACATTCAACAGGACCAACCGCCGAGTATACTGCAACTGACAACCACGTTTTGGAATTAAAGCAACAAATACCCAGGTACTCAACCTAGTGGGGCAAGTAAAGACCGCCGATTTGGTTGATACCATAACAACCCCTGGATTATTTTCTTCTCCACTGAAGCTGCCCGTGCAAGTGGACTTCACACTATAATCGGAAGGTGGCGCCAGAGACAATCCGAAACCTGGACTAAGGAGAAAAAAATACTGCTTGACGACGCAAAGAACGTTATAACAGAATGATTTTTTATATTAGCCCTCAGACCTATTACTACTTTAGTGTTGCGTTAAAAGATTTTCGAAAAAAACAGTTGCAATAAGGCAATCATAACACAGTCTAAACCTACTAAAGTATTTAAAAAAAACAGTTGCTTGGAAATTAGAGCTCGACAAAAATCCACTAAAAGTAGGAATTTTTCCAACGAAACGTCAATAGATCAAAATCTAAACAAAGTTGTATTGAGAAAAAGTTGGGGGGTGGATCGCTGAATACGAAAAATTCCAATTAAAATACAAAAATGTGTTTTTACATTTTTAATGATAAGCACATATCTTTGGAAGTAATCAAAATATTTTGTGTTTAGTATTCACTTTTTGTAATACAATACATTTATTTTAAATTGGAATTATTTTATTATTATTGTTCCATACCGGCATATGGTTTAGAAACATTTTCACTATTTATCGAGTATATCGGACGCAGTATTTTCGGCTACAACTTATCCTGCAACTATTCCTGTTGAATGAAGAAGCATTTTGTCAGAGGAAGCCAAAAGATGTGCTGCAATTCTGGATCGGAGCCAGCCAGCATAAAGAAAACTTATAATAAAAAATCCCATTGGCGTTTCAAAAAATAAAAAATCTCCCTGTTTATTTTATTTTATATTTATTTTTATTTTTTTACCATACACCATCCATTTGAATCATGTTAGTTCATAGAAAATACTGCAAATCAAATTAAATTTAACAGGCGAAGTATGTGGAAAACCCTAAATGTTATTTTTGTCATATTTAATGAATTTCAATATTTTGCTGTTATAAATATGCGTATTAAAATTTAAAACGCCATGGTAGTAGTAGTGAAAAAGTTTGAAACTAACGATGACATGTCTTTCAGACTCCCTTCACATTATCATTATTATTATTATTAGTGAACTTAATTTAAGAGCAATTGCTTCGTGCACCGTATCTCAGATAAAGGGGAAATTTCTCCTGTGAGACCCCCACCACAAATTTTTAAGCGACCGAGGCGATTCACGTAAACATTTTATTTAACAGCGCTTCAACCACGGTGTTTTGTGTCGACTTTTAAAATACGGACTCAAGAAATTTTCAAGCCCAGTATTGTTGAGATTATTTTTAGTGTCATTAGTTTCGCGGTGTTATTTGTGGATTTTTTAAAAATTTTCTTTTTATCGGAAAGTATGGGGCTAAGGAATAAACGATATTTTCTTAAGAAAAGAGGGACGAATAAAATTCGAATAATTTTTAATTTTTTGCGGCATACTGTATACAACTTGCAAGAATTTTCTTTTTTGAGACAAACTGTATATATTTGACAATAATTTTTTTTTTGACATACTGTAGGTAAAAATATCAAAAGATTTTTGAAAAGGAAAAATCTTTTAACGACAAATAATATATACCTACTATTTAGAATATGTATTCCTAAAAAACTCAACTGCAGACACACTGTATAGATTTTACAAGACTTTTTATTTTTAGGACATTCTGTATATAAGAATTTTCATTTTTGGGACATACTGTATATATCTTACAAGAATTTTTATTTTTGGGACATGCTGTTATAAGAATTTTCATTTTTGTGGCATACTGTATACAACTACAAGAATTTTCATTTTTGGGACATACTGTACGCATCTTACAAAAAATGTTATTTTTGGGACATGCTGTTATAAGAATTTTCATTTTTGTGGCATCCTGTATACAACTTACAATAATTTTCATTTTTGTGACATGCTGTATACATTTTACAAGAATTTTTATTTTTGGGACATATTGTATACATCTTACAAAAATTTCTGTTTTTGGGACATGCTGTTATAAGAATTTTCGTTTTTGGGACATACTATATACATTTTACAAGAACTTGTATTTTTTTGACATGCTGTTATAAGAATTTTCATTTTTGGGACATACTGTACGCATCTTACAAAAATTGTTATTTTTGGGACATGCTGTTATAAGAATTTTTATTTTTGTGGCATCCTGTATACAACTTTCAATAATTTTCATTTTTGGGACATGCTGTATACATCATACAAGAATTTTTATTTTTGGGACATGCTGTTATAAGAATTTTCATTTTTGTGGCATAATGTATACAACTACAAGAATTTTCATTTTTGGGACATACTGTACGCATCTTACAAAAAATGTTATTTTTGGGACATGCTGTTATAAGAATTTTCATTTTTGTGGCATCCTGTATACAACTTACAATAATTTTCATTTTTGTGACATGCTGTATACATTTTACAAGAATTTTTATTTTTGGGACATATTGTATACATCTTACAAAAATTTCTGTTTTTGGGACATGCTGTTATAAGAATTTTCGTTTTTGGGACATACTATATACATTTTACAAGAACTTGTATTTTTTTGACATGCTGTTATAAGAATTTTAATTTTTGTGACATACTGTATACAACTTTGAAGAATTTTCATTTTTGGGACATACTGTATATATCTTACAAGAAGTTTTTTTTTGACTTTTACTGACATAATCTAAGAGATTTTCTGAAAACAAAAAATGTTTTAAAGACAAATATTATATACCAACTATTTAGGAAATGTATTCCTAAAAAAACCGGTTTGAGACATACCGTATACATCTTACAATAATTTTATTTTTGGGACACACTGTATACATTTCAAAATTTACAACTAATTCTAAAAATTACTTCGTTTGGTTTGAATTAAAATATTTAATTTAACTCTTGGAGTCCGACTCTGTTCTTTAAATAACGTCCCCGACAAAACGATCGAAACCGAGACTCTACGAACCTCGGCTATCGAAAGAATTGCAAATTAAGTAGTAGGGATAATATTTGTCTTATTTATAATTATTTTAGAGACAGAACGATATCTCGTATTTTAGTGATTAGAAGCTCATGTCGAATTGAATATTTAATTTGTTTTTTGCATTATATTACGGAAAGATGAATCTGCAGATTGCTCGAATTCTTTTTTTTAATAATACATTTTTAATATAATAATTGTAAGGTAAAGTTTTATTATTTTTAATAATTTCACCAAACCTTACATTTTTTTCCAGGCGGAATGGTTGGTTTTTTCAAAAAAAAAATTCGACGAAATTGTAGATTAGTCCTTTTTCTTTTTCACAAAACAAAAAGTAGTGAAATTTATTCAGTATTGTATTCTCTATCATTAAAACGAAATGCATGAAATTTAAAGGTTTTGACGGTGTTGGAGCGCGAAGCAATTGCTCTTAATAAATAAAAGTTTTCAGCATACAAACAATAAAACATTCACAAAAAAACCACAACAATAATAAAGGTATAGTATTTTTTAGGAACATTGGTAAATTCTACATGAAAAAAACTTCATTTATAAAAAAATATAAGCATAGTTCCATTAGCGCCAGATGTAATAAACATATTTTTTCGATAAATTGAAACAATAAGGAAAGAAAAAGAACAAGCAATAAATAGTATATTGTTTAACGAGCAAGGAATGATAGTTATTTCCCACGAGTATGAAGTTTGCAGCATGAGCCGCAGGCGAATGCTGCAAATCATACGAGTGGGAAATTAGCATTCCATGCGAGTTAAACAGGCTGTAATAGATAATAGCGAAATGATTTAACGAATAACATGAATTTCAAATTTAACGTCATTCAAAATTTCTATTTAGGTTGTAACAAAGTTACTTTTTCCGTAATATTTAAAATATATAAATTAAATCGCGCACGGCACTGGAGTAAAATTAAATTAAAGTTGTGAATAAAAGGCCAGTCGTACCAGTTGAACCGTCGCCAGGCAGATGGAGACACTCTCGTCTCGGCTTCTTAGATGCCGAAGTTCGTATCGAGTAGGGCAATTCACACCGTTGTCGGCAGCTGCAGAGGCAGCCAGACGTCCGACTTGCTGTGGCCGTCCCAATTCTAACAGCAGTGCAGTCCGTCGACCTTTAGAGATAGGTCAAGCTGAAGCCAAGTTGAAGTTGCACCGGAGTCCAGAACCGTCAGTCCGACTACACCACGCCGCCAAGAAAATCGTCCGTTACACACATTTTCTCAGCCGGATTTTGGTAATAAATAAAAGTTTTGATTTATTAATATTTTTTTTGAGTTTAACATCCCAGCAGCTAATACCCGTACTCAAACCCAGCAGGGCAAGTAAAGACCGCCCTTCTGGCCGCCAGTGATTTTGGTCGATACCATAACGACCCCTGGAGTATTTCTTTCTCCACTGACGCTGCCCGTGCAGTGGCCTTCACACTCTAAACGGAAGGTGGCGCCCGAGGAAATCCGAAACCCGGACTAAGGCGCCAAAGTGACCCGCAACGACCGAAGTGTCGTTGCAAGGTACAATTAAAATACCAATTACACTTAGTATAAATGAGAAGTTTTGAAAAATGATTTGTAGGACTTTTCATATTTTTCCTTAGATAATTCTGGAATTAAACTTAAACATGCCTGATTTGCGGCAGCAGCTATTTCTGGAGGAGTAAGTTCTAATTCACTTTCGCTGCTCATCGTAGGATTTTAAACGTTTCACAGCTATATAATTGGAGACATACAATGTACCTCATTGATCTATCAAGAACAGTTAAGAAAGAGCAGTTTTGTATTATAGCCGTAGAAAAAATATATTCCGATACAGAAAAAAACTGTCACGGGTCCACGTTACTTCTGGCACAACATCCAATGCACACTTTCCTCGCACAATGCAAGCAAACAGGCTGGTGGCACTTCTGGCAAGTGTATTGTGTCTTTCTTTTCATTCTAGGAGGACACAAGTAACAGTACTTCCTTCTCTCAACGGCTTCGTCACGTTCTGGATCTTGGTCAATATTCAGAATTGTATGGATACTATTGCGAATCTTCAGTGAAAGTTTTAAGCTGTTGACTCTTCTGTGCATGTGGGACATTACAAGGTTAATTGCCAAATCTTTCATAAAAGAAGAGCATTGTAATTTTTAATTGTCTTTGTAACTATTAGACAGCGTTGACAGCACTCAAGTCCACTATTTTTAAAAAAATCGTAGAGTTCTTCTACTTGGACTATATGCGGCACATTTTTCTTCAGTTGAGTCAACTCCACTTTCGTTGCGTTGTAATAGAGGATTATTTCGGGTAAGTCATCGCCGGCGTTAGTTGACTTGCACGTACGATAGGAATTGACTTCTCTAGTGTTGTTGGGTAGAAATTCAGGTGGGATTTCTCTCTTATTCTTTCACAATGTGCCTACAAATGAACCCGTTATCAGCTGTTATGTTATATTTCGATTAGTGTCATTCAAAGTTTGAGCTAACTTTATCACACTTTGTGTGGGCTTACTAAGTTTCTTCTCATCTTGAGATAAAGTTTGAACATCGGAATCCTTCTCACAATATAAATATCCATTGTATGTATAACCGCTACAAGCATCTGTAAGCATCATAACTTTCAAGACGTACTTGTTTCGTTTTGCTAGCATTTATTTATTTATTTATTTATTTCGTACTATACAGATTAAAAATCCAAATACAGAGTAAGAAAACATGATATATATAAAAAAGTAACTCTAACAAAATGTAACCTAAGAGACCTTAACAAAATATGTGCAAAAAAAATATTAACAAAATATAACATAAAAAACTATTTAAGGTAGTAAGAATTAATACTGCTCACAGTGCAGTTAAACAAACCGAACTGGCCCCTTGTTAGTTCATATCGACATACTATGGACCCATACTCAAGCTTAGATCCAACAAAGGTATAGTACAATAATTTTATATATCTTGAAGCGGCATCTTTTCCGAAAACCAACCTGCATTTCATCAATACAAAGATATTGAATGAATTTGTTGAACAACTCGCTAATTGCACTAGAAGGATCACTTAGTTTGCGCAAAATTCTGTCATACTGATTGTCGAATCGAATACAGGGTAATAGAACAGCAAATCTTTTCTGGCTCTGAAACTATCCCTTCCCTTACAATCAGTGGCAAATATTAAGGCAATATCTTCGTTGTGGCTATATAAATCAGGAGTCCTAAAAATGCCTTTATTTCAATATCATCCACAAGATTGAGCTCTGGTTTATCAGCTCTTTTATACGCTTAAGCCATTCTCTTCAATCACATATTTGTCCATCGTACGATAAACTCCGTCTCATCATCAAACAGTTATTGTGCAACAAGAGTTCTAGCGCATTATCAGCAAAATCTACAAGTAAATCTCCATAAGAAAATCCATTCTCAATAATAGCTAAATTTGTCCCCATCAAGGTCACGCGTCACTGCTCTTATAAGATTATAGATTACGTCGGCTCTAGTCTTCAGGTCTTCCGATAGCAGACGTAGCTGACAGACTTGAAGACTAGACCAGCCGTAGCTTAAGTATAAGGACGATCGGACCACACGGAGCTGAAGTACCTGAAGACCAGAGCCGACGTTATCTCTAATCTGATAAAAGCTGTGACGCATGACCTTGATGTGGACAAATTCCCCTATTTTTGATCTTGGATTATCTTGGAGATTTACAATTAGATTTTGCTGATACTGCGCTAGAACTCTTGTACAATTACTCCAAACCTTTTCTGTTTGATTACGATCTGCTATTCTCGTTGGATCTCTTATGTTGTGAAATGGCGTTCGCGAGTTCCTGCTTAGCCCTATGCTTAACTTTCCCGTGGTAGTAACGATTTCTTTGGATGTTTTCTGCACTGCCTGAAGATGTTTCATCGACCGATTCTCGTCGCCTTCACCAGAATCCTTCTCAATAGCTGACACCGATCCGACATTGGCTGCCAAATCATTATTGACGAGGGCTTCTGAAACATCTTCCAAATTGAAGGCTGACTGTTCCAATTCGTTATTATGAACAGATAATTGAAAAACAGTATTTTATACATCTTCTTCACCGTCTGTTCATCAAACCACATCCGCAGTGTAGTCATCAAAGTTAACTGCCTTTGATGGCGTAAGATCCATATTGAAAAGACTAACAGGGCCAGTAATATCCGAACGTCAATATTTATTTCAAGCCATGGAAAAATTACACTTACGGTGACGTGGAATCTGGGAAACTCTTCTTGAACTTTGCAAACAGGTGCTTTCCCAACTACAACTATGAAGCGACTGACATTCGTCGTCCATGTTAACTGAATTAAGGATTCTGGTAAACTCCACATCACCAGTTACCCCAGTTGAAAGAAATCGTAAAATCTAATATATTGTTAAGAAGAAAACTGATTGGAGCCAATCCAAAAGAGAAAGTAATGGTAGTGAAATATATCGACATAATAAATATTAAACATTGAAGATTGAAGGAAAGTTTTGGATAAAAAATTACACCAAAGTCTCCAAATATAGCACCACAGAAAATTTGACAGTTATCTGGCGAATATCGATGCATTTGATGATAAAAGAGATTACTTATAGCATATAACAAATATCATCACCATTAAGTAATAAAACCAATGTTATTAATAAAAAGACAGACCCCTGCGGAACGCCGAAAGTTTGTGTATAATAATTTAAAACCATAAATTTCCATATATTGTAAATTATTACTTAAATGTGAAATGAACAATTGAACTAGTGAGTCAGAAAAGCTAATTTTCGTTTGTGAAATAGAAGCATTATTGGTCAAATGCTTTGGTAAAATCCAAGTAAATTACATATATTGTTTTGAATACGGTAAAAACTGTCTTTGTATATGAAAATAGGTTAAATAATATAAACCTACAATTTTATTATCATTATATGTTTCATAAAAAAAATATCCATTTCCTTTCTGCAATAGATGAAATTGGAAATGTTGTTTATTTTGAGCATTTGAGGCATAAAAACTTTTAAATTTTGATTTTGAAACCCGAGCGATACCCCAATGGTTAAACTTATGATTTCTCACATACAAAGCTGCAATTCTTTCAACGATCTCTCCGTTCTGCCGAATATGATACGCCGTTTGCTACTAGAAGGGAAATGCAATTTTTCCAAAGAGAACATTATTTCGGAAAACGCCGGAAGAAATGTGTGTTGACGGTTGCAGATAACTGGTTTATGTTCTTTTGTAATAGTCCACTAACTTGATTTAAGGGTGGATTTCTCCGTTTCTTTTTAATTATACAAGATTTTACGAGCATTTTTGGGATTTTATTCTTTATTTCGGGAAGTTGTGACCTATAAAAAATCCACAAAATAGGGATAGTAGATTTTTGGATCAGCGCTTTAATTACAAAATTAATTTGTTTGGCGAGAAAATAAGAAACGGTAAAATGATTTTAATTATAATTTTGATCACATCGCGATATACTGTTTCGTCGTTATGCGATCGGATTGGTGCTTTAGTTCCGGTAATGGTTTGCCTCGAGCGCCACCTTCCAGATAGCGTCAGTGAAGATATAATATTCCAGGGGTCACTATGGTACCGACAAAAGATTGCCGCTAGAGGTTGAGGTTCTGCTGGAATGTTAACGCTCACAACCAGTTAGTAACAAAAATATTAATAAAAAACACCAAGTAGCTAATAATGGCTGGCTCTGTGAAGTAAATACTCAGCCCAGGCCGCTTTCTGTCGGTTATCCCGATTAAAAATTTGATCAATTTCACATAATTTACTCAGAATTTTACATACATCTTATTGATAAAGTCAATTTTTATTTAAATCATCCTATTAAAAACTGTAGCAAATAAAACAAGTACTATAAGAATTTCTACAAGTCTTAGCCAGCATATCGACGTCATCCGGATTTCTAGAATCTTCGAACATTCGTATACAAATATTTTCTAATTTCTATCTCTCTGTCATACTCATCATATAAAAACTCAATAATTTGCTCGATAGTGTTCTACGTGAGTTACAAAGACTCCAGTAAAATGTAATATAGGTTACGCCCTCTTGTAAGAGGACAATATAATTGAAAATTCAAGTTTTAGCTATTAAATAACATGTATTGAAAAAGTATCAGTGCGTTGTTAAAAAAATAGTGAATTTCGTAGTAAATACGAGAGTGTCAACTTCAACAAATGTCTTCGGGTTACTACTGTTTACCTATAACGTATCTGTAATTGTATAATCGTAAAAAATAAATGAACTAGGAAAAAGTTCTGTGGAAGTAACACTTTCGTCTAATTTGATAATAATAAAGAATAAGTTTAATCATTCTTATCAAACAAAAGGGATTTGGTCCTTCGCATGCTAATTATTGTCGGTTCCAACCAACTCCATAATTTGTAAACCGTAAGAAATTACAAAAATAAATATACGGCTCTCTCCGGCAGGAACAATGCCGAAAATAATATAAAGATTAATACGCCGACAGATGGCTGCCCCTGTGAAGTAAATCCACAGCCCAGGCCGCTTTCTATTGGTTATACCGATTAAAAATAAATATGCGGCTCTCTCCGGCAGGAACAACGCTAAGCTTTACCAATACTCTGCTCATCGATGTTCTGGCCTGGCTGGTAGCCTGGCGTGATGGTTCAGCTCGCGGTGCTGGCAGAACTGAACTTTAATCCTTTGATCTGGAAGGAATCGGACGTGCGCGTTGCCGAAATCGCGGACTTGGTAATTTTCTTCAAATCCAAAATAATACTTATGAAAAATAATATCTTTTTTGGAGCAGCTACTATTGCTGTCGATTGATCGTGGTTCAAAGCGGTAGACACAACTGAATTTAATTTCGCATTTGTTCCTTCAATTGCCGTCTCTTATTTCACGCGTGTGTACAACCGAAATCGCGGATTTTGACTTTTTACGAAATTTATTTTTATTTATACTTGGAATAGCTCACCAGGTATATCGTATTGGATAGTAGCTGCTTGGTGGTCTACTAGCTCTTGAGGTGTCTGTGAACTGACTGACAGCTAGTGCAGTGTTGCCAGATCTAAAATGCCCAAGGTGGTAGATTTGCCATGTAGAAAACGGTGGATGTCACATGTCGTTATAATTTCGTTTCTTGCACTAGTGTATACTAGTGATTAGTTACTTTCATTAATATGGTTATTTTTGCATTGTCGGTTGAATCGTAGATTGGATGAATATTGAATACGAGAAAATAGGGAAAATGGGGAAAAGTAAGGAAAATAGGGAAGAATAAAGTGAAATAGGGAAAATAAAGCAAAATAAGACAAACAGAAAAAAGCAGGGAAAAATAAAGAAAAATAAATAAAAACAAGGAAAAATAAAGGAAATATGAGAAAGTAGGAAAAAATAATGAGAAATGGTGCAAAGTAGGAAGAAAAAGGATAATTGTTAAAACTAGTAAAAAATAATAAAAAATAGAGAAAAATAGGGAAAAATAGAAACCAATAGGTAAAATATGGGAAATAAGAAAAAATAAGGAATAATAGGGAAATAAGATTAAATAGAAAAATATAGGGAAAAATAGAAAAAAATTGGGAAAATTATAAAAAAACATCAGAGAGAGAGATATATTAGATCACGTAAGAGACTTATTTCCTGACGGCGGTCCCCCGACCGCACAAACTTTTTTTCTGATTTTTCCAATTTTTTGATCTATATTTTTTTTGTTCATTTCAATTTTTTTAATTTTGTTAAAAGTTTTCTATATTTTTTGAAATTTTTGTCTTTTTTAAACTTGTATATTTTGTTTTATGATTTTTTAATTTATTCTGATCTTTACTGATTTTTCTGATTTTTGAATTTCTTATTATTTTTTTACTATTTTTTTATTCTTATCTGACATTTTCCTATTCTTTCCCATACTCTTTTGATATTTACTTATTTTTTTACAATTTTTTTGTTTTCTTTTTTTTACTTCTCTAATCCTTAAATTGATTTAAAATTTTCTATTTTATTTGTTTTTTTTTATTAATTTTATTTTTTTTAAATATTTTGGTTTTTAATTATTTTTAGTTTTAATCTGTTTTTCCGTTTACATTTTTCAGAGTTTTGATTTTTTTATATACTTTTGATATTATGTATTAATTTCTAGTAATCTTCTGTTTTTAATATTGCAATGTTGTGGTAGAATTGATTGTCTCTACGGTATAACAGTAGATAGAATGTGAAAACGCTAGATATACCGTAAAAACGGTAGACCTGGTATCACTGCTGATCGCTGATTCAATATCACGTTCTCCAGCCGTATTGCTTTTCGATCGACCGTCCTGATATATACGGACTCGGTGGCTCTGTTAGCGAAATCGCTTAAGGGTGAAAGGGAGTCGGCGCGTAAAAAAGGTTAAACTGATGTGAAAAAGATTTTTACAAAAAGAATGGAGGTTGTACGATTGTTATTAACGGAGATATGATAATTAATATTACTCTGGTTTTTAAAATTAGCCGGAATTAAGTAACTTCGTTATAGAGACAGAGACGCCGGTAACTACCATGAAATTATTTTATCATCAACTTGATATTGAATAACGGTTAACTGTTTAAAACTTTTTATTTTTTTATAACTGTTAAAAGAGATTTTTTTCAAATATATATGATTTGACAAAGGTCGAAGAAAAATATTTTTTTTTGTTGTTAATATTGATAATCTTCTCTTGTTTTTTTTCGTGTTCTTCTGTTTTTTCTGGCTTCTTGATTTTTGTTTACTTTTACAAAAGAATCTTGACGAATGACAAATGAACGATTCTAAAAAGTCAATTTAATCAATCATCATTATCAAACGATATAACGTCATAAAACAATATTACAAAGACAATAAGGTTCACATGTAGTGAAAGGCGCCAAAGAAAAAAGTAGGCACTACAGATAACTCATAAAAAAAATTTAATAAGGATTTAAGAATTCAATATTTAGTGTAATTCATTCATAATGATTAATTACAACGTTCAGTTGCCAAATAATTTTGTACTTGTTCTTCTTCTTCTTCTTCTCGCATGTTTCTTAGACGGTTTGGGTAAAATCACCGAAAATAAAATAAAATCTCGAGCATGCACACAAATCTTTTGAATAATGAAGTGAGCAATTAGTAAGGAGTAGTTAAGAATGGCCGAAGAGCGATTTCTCGACTTGTTCGTGTGCGGTACGTTTCGACTTAATTGTTCGGAAAGGCGCTACGGTTATTTTAAACACTACCAACGGAAGATTGAGAAACCGTCTGTCCTATTGGGTAGATGGCTTCGTACAGTGATGTATTCAGGGGTAATATCACATTTTTTCCAAGAGAAAAAATGACAAACTAATGTTTTTTTTATCTTTATACAAATATCCAAAAAATATAGAAACATAAAAATAAATGAAGAAAGAAAAGGCTCAGCGTACTTTGAAGTGTGTAATGAAAAAATTTTTTTTATATGAAGGAAATATATATATATTTCCGAGTCAGTTAGTCAAGCGCTTTCGGCATCACAGTGCCATCATCAGGACAACTAAAATTAAGAGACAAGGAATAAATTTGTGAATACAGTAAAATAGAATAACATACTTACAAATATTAAAAACAAGAAAAAAGAGGGTTTACAAACTTCAATGGCTAAAAAACTAATGATAGCCATTGAAGTTTGTAAACCCTCTTTTTTCTTGTTTTTAATATTTGTAAGTATGTTATTCTATTTTACTGTATTCACAAATTTATTCCTTGTCTCTTAATTTTAGTTGTCCTGATGATGGCACTGTGATGCCGAAAGCGCTTGACTAACTGACTCGGAAATATATATATATTTCCTTCATATAAAAAAATTTTTTTCATTACGCACTTCAAAGTACGCTGAGCCTTTTCTTTCTTCATTAACAAGTGTGTACGCACCACTCGTAACCTTCTGTTACATTTAATAAATATAAAAATAAATAGTCAACGGTCAATCAAAATAAAAAATAATCCATTATTTTAAAAATCGTACTATTAGCATCACCCTGTACATTTTTGATATTTTTGTCATAAAAATTATTGGACAGAAACTTTTGTCACGAATAAAATTTTCTTTTCTATCAAATTAATATTACAGGGTGTGCAAACTTAAGTCATGGCAAATGCAATCAAAGGAAATAAAACGAATAGTTGACCAGTGTCGTACATTTTTGGAGGAAAGATTCTACTCTTCTTGCCTGCCCTGGATAACTTTAGCACCCTGTATCTTATGAGTAAATTACATTCGGAAATATATAGTTAAAATATTTACCATTTTCTATAAAAATCAATAATTTTTTTTTTTTGCATAAAAGTCTCAAATTTTTAAATAAATTATATTCCCACTTTTTTATTGTTTCATAAAAAGTACAATTTACTTCAAAAAAGCGTTTATAGTGACAAAAACAAGTTTTTAATTAAAAATATATAAACCATCTAATTGCATAATAGTTCTGCCCTGGATAAGCTAATTCCCTACGATCTCACTTTGAGTTATGTTATTATTTCCGTGGGGAAATTTCGTACTTCCAACCACACCAGTCTCAGTCAGTAACATTTATTACACGCCACTTACACGCAAAAATAAAATACCATTTACAATACACATTTTAAAAATATACCATACATTTTTTTCTTAAAAATTACATTGTTGCTTTACGATAAAACGATATCCTAAAATTATTCCATGCTTCTAAACCCTAGAAGATATTTATTGTTTTCGCATTATGCGCTGGCACATTCACTTGCATCATTTTATGCACATAAACAACAACAACCATCGGCTACTGTCGGTCTGACGCCTTCAGCCACCAAAATCCCCAACAACGATGAACGAAGATCCCCATGATTTATGGAACAGTCAATATAATTTACAGCTAGCCACAGAAGTGTTTGCCAGATCGTCTGGCTGATAGTAGAGGTGGTAAATATTCAAAACACTTTGTTTTGTCATTTAGAACGTACGTCTTTTCTCAGAATCTGATTCATGGCCAATTTGGCTTTAAAATTAAACCAAAGATAATTTGGCAAATTTATAGAGTGCTAATAACCAATTTATGTAACTCTGTTTAATTATTAAACAGGAATTTAATTTCTTTCACTACATTCGTAAAGTGGTATTGATCAAAGTCTAAATATGTTTAATTCTTAGCTAGTAATTTACTTTTTTTATTATTTTTTTAACTTTAGTTGTATTGACTTGATAACTTGGCATCGATCATATTCACAGAGTGATTAATATGGCATGAATAAAACCTAAAAGTATACTTGAGCAGAATATGAGTTACCTCTGTGGTTGGAAAAATTTCACTGAAAAATTATCCACAATTTACAATCCCAGCCATATGTGGTCTTAAAATTACATTAATATGATAAATATTTAATACCATATCCAAACTCTTTATTATTTTTCAACAATGTTTTCTAAATGACTAATACGGTAAAAAAGCAAGATCTAAAAATATATATATATATATATATATATATATATATATATATATTTCTGGTTGTTTGAGGTACATTGTGTCTAGTTATACAGGGTGTTATTGAAATACACGTACATATTAAAACTGGGTATTGCGCAGATCCCCACTGAATGTAGAAAAATATTATTTTTTAAAAATACCCCTTATTAAGGGAGTTATTAATTTTTGAAAATTAATTCTAAAACAAACGTACTTTACTGATATGTTGAGGATGACCTATATAAATTAGGTTTATTTACCTATTTTAAACATCAACAGTAATTAATATGCAAGTTTTGTAAGATATAACCATGTTGCCAAGATTTTCGAATTAATTTCTATTTCCGAAGACTGGTTTTTACTACCCTCGTTATCAAAAAACTAGAATATTTGATAAATGATTGTTTTTAAACTATACATTTTTGAAACTATAGATTATTAAAATTTTAGTGATTTACGAATCTGGCGCGTCATTTCCAAGTTGGTAAAAAGTGTTGTTACGATTACTTTTAAATATTTTTTTACGATGCCACTATTTACGAATATTGAACTAACTATATAGTGCTGGTTTATGGGGCAGCTGGAGAAAATTCTCGGCAAGCACAAATCCTGTATCGCGAACGGTTTCCAAATCGGAGAATTCCGGACTGTCGTACGTTTATTTCAACTGTTCAGCATCTAAGAGACCATGGAAAATTTGAGAGTGTCAATGCAGATCGAGGGAGAACAAGAACACAAAGAACATTGGCGGCCGAAGAAGAAATATTGGAAGCTGTTGAAAACCGGCCTCAGTTAAGTTGTAGAAGACTAGGTCTTGAAATTGGAGTGTCCTCATTTGTTGTGTGGCGGACACTTAAAGAACAAGGTTTACATCCTTATCACATCCAAAAAGTCCAGGCCTTATATCCAGGTGATGAAGAAAAGAGAGTGGAGTTTTGTGAATGGATTGATATTCCTGATTTTCTAAAAATATTATTGTATACTGACGAGGCTTCATTCACTCGTGATGGCGTGTTCAATATGCACAATACGCATATTTGGAGTGATGAAAATCCTCACGCCCTTAGGGAAACTGGGCATCAAAGAAAATTTTCAATAAATGTTTGGGCTGGCATAATAGATCAGTATTTAATCGGGCCTTATGTTCTCCCGAACAGATTAAATGGGCCAGGATATCTCCACTTTTTAGAAGATATTTTGCCAGTACTCCTAGAAGAGATACCGTTACAATTAAGGCAACGGATGTGGTAGCTACTAGATGGCGCTCCTCCTCACTTTGATTTAAACGTACGGCAGTTTTTGAACATTAGATTTCCTCAAAAGTGGATAGGCAGAAATGGACCTACTAAGTGGCCTCCGAGATCTCCGGACTTAAATCCATGCGATTTCTTTTTGTGGGGTCACATGAAACAACTGGTTTATAATGAACCTATTAATAGTGTTGAACAATTAACCAATAAAGTTAATGCGGTAGCCGAGGAACTACGACAAAATCCAAGACTAATTTCTAATGTTCAAAGTTCTTTGGAAAGACGATTGCAAGTGTGTGTAAATAATAATGGACGGCATTTTGAACAATTACTGTAATAAACTTTATTTTGAATTAATTGGTTTTGCTACGGCAACAGTGCAATTTCTATGGGTAAGTTCAATTTCAATTTATTTTACTTCTTTAAATATGGAAACTAGTAGGTCGGAAAAGGGGACTCTTCCCCAATATTTAAATTTTAGAATTTGAAGTTAAAATTGGTGCCAATCGTTTTTGGTCATTACATACTATTCCCCATTTTAATATGTACGTGTATTTCAATAACACCCTGTATACATTTATGTATATTTTATGCCCTCGTCTCGCTTCCCAAGAAGCAAAAATAAATTTATCTTAAAGTACAATCTCTCCTAAATAATATAAGCGGGTCAATTTTTGTTGCTTTGTTTTTTGTCTCTCTTCAACCAGAGTAAATAATAAAACGACTGGATCAGGAGTACACATTAAACGAATAAACTTGGAAAGGAGAGTACTACTATGTGTAAAAGTAAAGACAATTTAGTAAAATTGCTTTTAATAACATTGTCATTTCACCATGAGGGTTTTATAACTTTTTTATAACTTTCGATTTAAAACAGTGATTATTGTTATATAAAAATTGTTTATGATGGTTCAATCCTTGGAATTGTTAATCATTTCAAGGTTTTAATCAATTTTTAAGATTTTAATTAGTTTATTTTATATTTGACTGATGTCGGTGTCCATTTGTGTTTTTTATTCGGAGGTATCTTCCTTTGTGACGGAGGATTTGAAGATTGTCGTTGATCAGTTACCAAATTACCAAATTACCTTTATATATGACTTTTTATATTAAGTTAACAGCTTGAAACTAAAGTTGTTTCGTCCTTCGATTTTTAGGCGATTTTAACAAATCGACTGCAATAGTATGTTTTTCAAAGATTTATCGATTCCTAATCATATTTGTTTAGTGGCCAATAAGATTCTTGGCCAATAAGTGTCGTCAATAACTTAATGATAGATACATACATACATTATATAAATATGTAGTCATTGCAATGCAATTAAATTTCCGTTGCACGTCATCAAATTTCAATAGTAGAAGAAATTTACAAGTGCATTAAATTCTAAAAAATTGGTTTCATTTTCCAAAGTACTAAAAATATTTATTGTTTCCGTTCCTTTTTAAACATTAAAATTGAATTTTGTTTACATATTATAAATTTATTGTTCTACAATTTTCTTTGTGCAATGTTTATGTAATATAGTTCCTCTTCCTTACCATATAATTTTATAATAATATATACTAAACGTTATAGTCGCTGGATAAGGAAGAAGGGGTTGTTAAAAGCATATATTTTTTTCTTTTCTTTATATATACAGGGTGCTGCTGTTGTGGCTGCTGGAACAGAACCAGAATGTTTTTACGACAAGCTGCCGGTCTGTGCAGATTTAAACCCGATAGATATATAGAAAAGAAGGGACTGTGGGTACCAATAACTCTTCTACCACGACCTTTTCAGATCTACTGTGATTGTCATCTCGATTAGAGCACCTGATATAGATTTTTCCTAGTTATCAGACTCCATAATGTTAGCTCCCCTGTGGAGCATGCCGCTTTAGGCTTTTCTTCTCCGAATAGTAAAAACCTTAGCCTACGCCCTTCACAATATTATATTATATTCCAGCTGAATCGGGCGTGGAGATCCTATTTGCACTGAGACTTTAGGCCTATTGTGCCCAGCCAGTTTTCACATTAAACCAGTACTTTTGACAATACTCCTATGAGGTTCAGTTGTCTTCTGAACCCGCAGTGTCCTGTCAGGACACCTAGTGCAGTTTAACATTCCGTCTATTTAGGCATAACAGCAGATTGTCTCTGCTCTTCTATAAGTGTGTAACGCTCTTTGCGTCTTCAAGCGGTAGTTTGCCGCCTTGGTTCAGGTTTCGGATTGCATCGGGCGCCACCTTCCGTTTATAGTGTATAAAGGCCACTTGCTTGGGCAGCTTCAGTGGAGAAAGAAATACTCCAGGTGTCGTTATGTTATCGACCAAGGCGTTAGCGCTCAGAAGGGCGGGCTTTACTTGCCCTACTGGATTGAGTTACCTGGGTATTTACTGCTGCTAGGATGTTAAAACCCAAAACAAGTAAAATTAAGAGATAAAAGAAAAGCCCTTTATTTTCCAAACCAAATTACCAAATATGGAGAAAGGTGTGTAACAAAGTCCTTACTCGGCGGTGTCAGATGGTACGGCAGGCACAACTTCCAGGATGGCGGCGGTCGGATTGACAGTTCTGGACTCCGGTACAAATTAAATTGCTTCGCTTCCTTCAGCTTGACTTGGCTTATCTCTAAAGGTCGAGGGACCTTCGCAGCAACTCGGACTTTGGACTGCCACTGCAGCTATCGACAACAGATTGAATTGTCCTACTCGATAAGAACTTCAGCGTCTAAGAAGTACAGACGAGAGTGTCTCCATCGGTCGGGCGGAGGTTCAACTGGTACGACTGGCCTTATACTCGATGCATCTCGCACTTCCATAATTTTAAGTTAATTCTACTCCAGTGTCGTGCACGATTTTATTTAAATGTTTTAATTATCATGGTAACTTCTTTAAAAAAGCTTTGGACTGTCTTAGTCTCAGAAGTTCTATCCAGTATTCCCTGTGTTTGTCCCTTAATTGTTTATTCAGCATATATTTTACATGTTTGTAGGAAATACCACAATTGTGTTGCGGTCCAATTAAAGGTTTTTGGCTCCTTTACCAGCCAGGCTCTTCATTTCATTCTATGCCATCATGCACATGCACTCATTCAAAACTTATCTTGTTATGTTTTGCCACATCATTTAGGTTTTTATGGCAGTCTAATACTAGTTTGGACTGTATACATTTGCAGGAAGCATCCTCGGCAACACCTTCTATTATTCTAGTGGTTCTTCTGTTCTGACTTAGTAGGTACTCTGTGAGTTTTGTCGATGATCCTATGACGAACTCTTTATCCTGTCTCTGCCCTTATGAGTTCTTCCACCATTCTTGAAATATATTTAGCTTAAATCAATTGATGCATGTCTTGACCATTGTCTTCGCAATGCTACAGAATGGTTCCAGTCCGAGTAGAGATTGTGTTTGCCCTTTTCGTAAAAGTGTATCTGCTTCTTCATTGCCCCGGTGTCCCTAGAATGTTAATTCAAATTATTGGTCAAATAAAATAGAAATGTTGGAAAAATCTGTTTTCTCCACAATTTCTTACAAAGTTCCATTTGTTAACTTGTAATAATCATTTAAAGAAAGATTTCACAAATATCTTTAACAACTGTGCTTTTTGGTGAAATATTCAATTATTATTTTAATGTCGAAAATATCACTTTTTCACTTCTCACTGACATTTTTTAGTAACATACAATTTATTTATTTATTTAAATATTGTTTTGTAAAAAATAATACATTTTTATTTTCTATGCGTTTTTGTATTACTAAAAAGAAGTATTTTTTTAGTGCGGACTGATGTACTTCCTATGTATACAAATGAATTGAGAAAATTTAAAAGCTGATAAAGTAGGTTGATAATTGAAGTGTTTTTCCTAATATGGCGTTAACCAAGTGATTCATTGTTTATGACATAAACAATGATGCAGTCGTTCTTGAAGCAGGAATGTTTTATTTTAGTTTAGGGAAATATATGGGGACATTTGTTACTCGGTCATTGAACTCTCTCTTGCAGGGCCCCCTAGTTCTTTATACTGAATCCTAAAACTTGGGTAAACTTGAGGATTGTCTAAACTAGGCATTTGTTATACCTAAAATGCCTTTTCTGCTTTGTGCGTCACAGAATCCTGCAGTTTCTTCTGCCATATTACACATTCTGCAGTTGGTGGCCCCATAGCGGAGTCCCATTTTCTGTGAGAAGTGTGCGTAGGGATGTTTTAGAATCACCCAGAACAAATGACTACGTGACTATCTGCACACATTTGCGGAAGTTAAAGATGAATTTATTATTTCAAATCGCAAGAGTAAGCGATAGAAGAATCGAATGAAATAAGATGGAATAAAATGTATTTCCTAGTAATGAGTTTATGAAGGAAAAGTTCTATTACGCTGACAAATAAGAACAGCGATCTAGAAATTTTCGACCTGTGCTTCAAGTTACATGGGCTCTTACGGGAATAATGCGTAAAGTCAATCCCATTTAAATAACCTTGTACTTCACGCACCGGTGTGTGAAATATAACTTCACGTATAAATATTGATATGTGAATTTGATATTTTATACACGGCCGTAAAAAAAATTGTTTTTTATTTAGCCTGGTTAATTTTCACCAAACCCTTTCTCTAACAGGTAAAAATTTTCAGTGAACCATCTCTACTATTTGCTCGATCTACTGATGGTCAATAAACCTACAAATAGGAAAAGTTTTACTTGTTTGTTTCTTGTATAATAAACGGTGAGATGCGTATATTTATGGGAGAGTATTACTTATTATAAATACGATGGAATTTATTTCTGCACATAATAAAAAAACTGTTATAAATAAACCAAAGTGTTCTTTATGATAAACAAACAATTTAAGATTATAAAGATATCTCAAATGTGATAAAAGTTTTTAAGAAATAAAGCACAAAGTCAGGTACCACAAGAATTTAATTAACTAGTTTCGGTTTCTAACCGTCATCAGGCTTATATATACAAACATTCAGAAATTAGTAAACATTACAATTTAAAAAAAAATATCGAATTACCATTATTAAATACTTTAAAATGAGGAAAATTGTGACCCCCATTAAGGGTAGTAAAATTTAAAAATTACACAATATACTTGAAAATCCTAAGATTATTATGAGATTTTAAGATTAATTACGTAAAAGGGGTTACTCCGTAGAGGCTGGCGCTTAGGAACAGTACCTACTGAGGGGATCAGAGCCCCTGAAAGGACTTAACAGTAAAAAAAGCCACCCTAAATGGGGAGAAATAAGAAAGACCACCACGTCATCACAATTCTAAAACAATATTTTTAAAATTTATACCCAAACTAGTTGGGGAGAAAGTAGCCACGTGTAATAGCAGATGTCTAACCGGTAGGTGGCGAAATTGACATGAATGACAAGTGACAAGAAAAAGTACATCCCTACACGCCGAAGTGTGGGAGTAACAATAAATTTAAAAATAATGTTAATGATGGTTCCTGAACATTAGAGTACAAAGTTAACAATACAAAATTTAAAAAAAAAATTATTGCAAAAAGGTAATTTAGACCAAAACTCTTGTTGGAGATTCGGTACAGGCAAGGTAAGAAAGAAGAAAACGAAAAATGAGAGAAGAGCAGGTTGACAAGTGACAGGTGACAAATGGGAAATAAAAGATAGGTTAAGCGTCAAATGCGAAAATATAAACAAAGAGCGACCAGGAACTGTAAAATTAAAAGAAAAAGGGGGAGAAAACAAAAAACCAAACAGGAGTAACTATAATAATAGTTTTTGGGCAGCAGGATTACAAAGGTACCTGATGTACCCACCCCTCAAAATATAATTATTACAGTTTTTCTCGTTTGGTGTTTTTCTTTTTCTCTCCCCTTTTTCGTCTAAATTTACAGTTCCTCCTGGGACCGTTTGCTTATATTTTCGCATTTAATTCTTAACCCATCTTTTTCTTCCCATTTTCATCTGTCACTTGTTAATCTCCTCTTCTCTCATTTTTCGTTTTCTTTTTTCTTAAGTTGATATTTTTTTCTAAATTGTAATATTTACTAAATTCTGAATGTTTGTACCTGTAGGCCTGAAGATGGTTAGTTACCGAAACTAGTTGTCTTTTTAATACAATTAAATTATTGTGGTACCGGACTTTGTGCTTTATTTCTTAAAAAATTATAAGTAATATTTTATCTTCCGGGTTCGAATCTTGTAGCTTCTTCAGATACTATTCCAAATTACTCTATATAATTAATATTCATTAAATAAGGGTTGGCCGATCTTGCGTTCCTACCACTACTAAATAACTTTCATAAATAAAAATAGAGCCGTTAACATTGATGTTTTATACAATTTTGAAGTTTCAAATTCCCAGTTATCAGCGACGCTGGTACTATAATCCGCAATAATAAAATTATAATGGGTTCATTCTGATAACACGCGATATAGAACAAGAATACACGTTATTACGACGTCGCATTTTTATGTACTAATTTATAGAATGGATTTTTCCGGGTTAGATTGGAAGTGGCTACCACTTCGTCGAAGTGTAGCTAATTTATTTTAGTTGTAATAAATATAGAATTATCAAACAAAATAATTAACATTTAATACAAAATTCTTATTGTTGGATATTTCATAATTTTGTGTGTTTCATTAGATGAAAAAATTTTATTCTTGAAATAACATTCACGGAACAGTATATGTAGTCACCGCCTCCAAATAAACCCATCGTCGCTATTTTTCTGTATTCTTTTTATTTACTAGGCTGTATTTTAGAAATTTTTCGGTAGTGACACTCACGCATCTCATATAATTCAAGTTTATTATGACATTGTAAATAATGTTGCATGAAAATATAAAACGGTATGAGTTATGTCTTTGGAATTAATTATTAATGGCTTATGTGTGGTTGTTAGAAAAAATGTGTTATGTTGTTATTTTTCGGGTTTTTGGTAAGATTAATCTTATTAAAAATATTAAATCGATGATGGTTGGACAATAAAATTAAATATGTCCAATAGGTTATCCATATCACCAATGTGGGTAATAAAACTCGTAGTCAGTTCCACAATACATAAACGAAATTAATGAAAGTGGAGTTGGCAACTAGTTTCGGCAATACTTGCCATCATCATCAGGCCTGTAATACAATACGTAATCTTAAATAAAATTAAAAAATTAAAAGAAACAAACCGCTTACCGTTGTAATCAAGGGAAACCTTAAAGTCTTGAATTAAAATAACATCAAACTGTGATACTACGAGTTTTATTACCTCAAAATTAAATGTACTAAAGAATGGTAAAAATTTTAAACAATCAAATCTATACATAATACCTTAACAATAATTATCAAAGAATAACAAAAATCTGAATTAAAAAATAATAATTAATTACTTTTAAAAATTGTTTAAATTAATTCTCTATTTGTTACAGGTGAGTGGTAGATTTTTTTCAACTACAAGTTTGTATCAGGTAATACTTTTTAATATATTTTCTTATTCTTTGTCCTATGGTTCACATTTGAGGCATCGGGTACTAATAAATAATAATATTAATAATTTTTATTTTTCCTTTAAGACATTTACATATATAGGACAAGTCAAAAAAGAACAGTGTATAGTTAAAATTAAGTCCTACATTAAATAAACACAAGTTACAAAAATTAATAAAATTATTGCAAGTCAGTATAAAAGTAATTATCGGAATAAAAGTATTTTTTTAATAATCTGGAAATTTGAGCTTACGTTGAAAAATTTACTGAAACAAAATTGTAGATTTATTTATTATCTAGAACTTTGCTGTAGACCATTTTTTGATTGGAAGTTGGATTGGAAAAACGATTTTCAACCCTTAAAACTCACCTCCCTTCGAAACCGCTACATGTGCAGTGGTGCATTTTTATCCTTTTTTTGTAATGATTTTTAACAACGATTCACGCTACTGCTATCCTATAAACAATTTTTCGGTGTTTTGGCCTCAAAAAGTTGAATTGGCCCTGAGCTATTAATGTTTAATCTGGTTGATCTGTTAAATGTTTGTCGTTCATATTTCGTAATATGTACATCACATCGGCTAGTTTGCGAATAAATGTTTGTTTAATTATTTCATAGTTAATGATGAAAAATTGAGATTTTAATTTACCTGGACTTAATTTTCAGTTTTATAAAGGCATATCATATCGATTCTCAATATTTCAATTTTACTTATGCTCGATCGATCATTTTGTATTGGGTCTACAGGCACCATAACCCCACCTTTTTTCGTTTGTTTTTTATAAGCTACATTTTTATTAAAATACATGAGTTATTCGCGAAAAACCGTCTGGTTTTTTTAGTTGAAAAATTAACATTTTCACTCGCGAATGAGTCGACTCAGAAAGTCAGAATAAATTTATAGAATAAAAGTTGCTTAGAATTAGTCAATCTATCCATTCCTAGACTTATTTTGAGTGAAAAATTTTTCACCTGCGAGAAGGGGTGGCATCCACCTCCAGGGTAAAAACAACCCTAAGCACAGGGTCAACTTTGAGAGAGTTACCCTCCCTCAAAGTTGAACCTAAATCCAAATTTTTATGAAAATCGGTGCTGTTTGGCAACATTATAAGGGAAAACGATCATTGACTGCATTAAATCATATTTTATTCACCACTGTAGAATTTACAATTTATAGAAACAAAAATGTTTAAAACAATATATTTTTGCGGGAGATAAAAATTAAAAACGAAAGAAAGGGTTTTTGGCGTTTTTCTCGATAATTTTGAGGTTATGTTGAAAAATGATTAATAAAAAAGTTTTAGATATTTTACTTATCTACAACTTGTAACCTAAACTTTTCGATAGGATGCAAATCTAATATCCAACCCTCAAAACGTATATTTACCTAACCTTCGATCTTTTTCCGGAACCAAGACTTGTATAGACGCGCATCGGTACTCGTACTCGTTACTCGTCAGCTGTAGTACTCTAAAATTCAAAGTATATACTCAAAATTTTCGAGTACGGAGTACCTTCAAAATAAAAGTACTCACGACTACCTGCTACTGAGCCTTTGAGTACTCAGTACAATTTACCCGATTACTTCCTAGGTCTGTTTAGGACCGAAAAATTATTTTCAGTGAATTCACTTATTTAATAAAAAATCATTCTGTAACAATTTTGCATTAAAAATTCAAGTTCCCCCGAACTTTTAACAAACTCGAGCGGTTTATTAGGAGTGAAATTTCTCGCGAAACTCACTCGAACCGATATTAATTACCTTAATTATAATATTAACTTTCTAATAAGTATACAAACTTTGATACCTCGGTGTAACTTGAGTAATGTAACTTGAAAGGACCCTTTAAAGGGACTCTTACCCTCGGGATAGGGACAAATAGAAATTTCTAATTAAGAAAATAACTTCGGCGTTTTGTGAAAGAAGTCTTAAAAATTTGGACGGTTCAATATTTTATTCTGTAACCTTTAACTAGAATTGGTTTAAATTACAATAAACACAATAAAAATAATAATAATAAATAGAGATTAGATATCAAAACGCTTAACTTTTATCGTCTAACTTGCTGCGGTGTTACTAAATACCCTGCGAATTATTTTTATTATCTTTTTTCAAACCAGCAGAGGCGTAACATTGTTTTATTCATAGTGAAGTAAAAAATTACGATATATTTAAACCCTCATTTTTGAGATACTAAATTGAAATTTTTTCAATGAAATTTATCAATATTCTATATCTCCGTGCGACTTGTAGGCTGAATTGTAAACTTTGTCCCGAACAATCAAAATCAAATATCAGCATTTTGACATTTAAAAGATGAATGTAATATTAAGAACTGGTTTTGAGGAAATGGCACATAATATAAAATACAAAGAAAATATGCTAAAGAACGGTGAAAAACTCACATTCCATCACATATGCGCCGTGGAGGAGAAAATTCAAAATAAATTAAAAATAATAACTCCGAAATGTCTGCGAAAACGTCGTAGTCAAAAGAAGATTATAAAGTTTCGCTTTGAAATTCATATTTTAATATGTTTATTATTATTTAACGTTCATATGTATTTATTATTATTTAACGTTCATATGTAATATGTTTATTAAGTAAAATGTTGAAGTACATCAAAATTTGTTTCTGTTTCCTACGAATTCCCACTAGGCGGAAAATCTGTATTTCCTCCAGTTTTGTTGCGATTATGCAAATAAGTTAACTTCTTGCGGATTCCACTATAATATATTAATTGTGTTAAAAATCAGCTGCAGATGTTCCATCTATTGAGAAACCGTCTCCAGGATATAATTCGAGAACGATTATTTGGTTCCTAGAAAGAACCGTCGAGGTTAAAAAAATATTCGAAAAAAGTAAACAAGATGCCTCACGCCAATAATAAAATACCTACCTTTATCTTTTTATTGCTCTCATCCACCTTTTTCTTTGGTCACATTTATATGGACTTTGAGGAAACCAATAAAATTTTATATTAGGACTACTTAAACTATTATTGTGACAGCCCACGATACAGCATATTTCTATTGGAGTTTTCGACATTGTTATTGATATTTTGGAAGGTTAGATCGCTTTCGTCGTTTCTCACTTTAAAACGTACCACCTACTGCAAGACTCAGTAATAAATGCTCATTCGTATAAATGCTATAATTGACCCAATTATCAACGATTTTTGTAATAATTTCAACAAATGTATAGCGTACGTCACAAGCGCCTAGATAATTTTTGTTCCTGGGGGGGGTAATCAAACTTTTAGACAAATATGTTTGTCCGTTTCTACGCTTTTATATTTTATTTCTTCATTTCGTGCTATTTTTTGGTATCCTAGAGGGATAATTACCCCCTTTACCCCCATATCTACGCCCTTGTGTGTTTATTGAGACAAAATGTTCCATCTTTTATTTTTTAATTTACCGTTTTTTTTATCATTATTAATTTTATTTTGTCGTCATTTATCTTCAATCCCACATTTGCTCTTTCTTTCACTATTTTCTCCAATATTCTAATATTATTTTACTATTTTTTGTTGTATCAATTTCGTTAATAGTTTTGATTAAATTTTGATTTATTTCTCCTTCCTTTCATTATCTTCTTTCTTTAATAATCACATATACTTTCCGTAGTGCTTCGCCTCTGTTCTATGATAGCATTGTCTTTCCATGGTGGTTTTCCGTTACGTCTTTTATTAAATATTTCTGCTTAATGTAAGTTATATAAAAATGATTTCTTCTATTCCACCTTAATTATATTTTTTCTGTATCATTGCCTATTTGTCTCGTTCTTGTTATTAGGCGAGGAAGTAAAGCACTGAACCACCAAAATTTTACCTTAACGTCGGATTGAGATGGGGCTTTTTGCATTTGCAAAATCATTTGCAAAAAAGTACCTACTTTGTACCATGTTTTTGTTCGAAATTGCATATGTGCAGTGCAAAATGCATCCGGAAAATGGTTTTTCTTAAGATTCTTTAAAAAAATGCAAAACTTGGTTAAGAACACCTGGAATAGAGTCAAATCAGGTTCCCGGGAGTTTTCGAGATCTTAAATATGACCTCCAAATTAATACATCGCTGACGTGTTGTTTACGATTCCTGACGAACTTCATCTCCGAGGCTTCCTGAAATTTAGTCCCAAACGGAAAGAGACTTCTCACCCGGATTTTTTTTGGTCACTGGTATCGGCGAACATCCCCCGGGTACCTGGACATCGACGTCATCACCGGAAGTTTTCCAGTAACATTCGTGCAAATCGCATCAAGGTTTTTTTAGGCCGCTATCCTCGAATCTACCATCAGCGACCACCCCCGGACCTGGTGCACGGGAACCTGGAAATCGACATCATCGTCAGCAATAGCAATAAAAACTGAATTTTCAATATATTTGCGACTGTAATTAATACTCCAATACATATTTGAAATTGTTGATCTCATTTAAAGTATGCGGGGTGAAAATAGAGCGAATGAATTGTATGCTAACTTAAATTTGAAAATATTGTGAAAGCATTCTCATCATCAACTGACGTATTACTAATTTCTTCATCATCTATAGCCTCTCTTTCCACCGTAATGATTTCCTCTAACGAATATTTTTCAACATTGGAGCTAGTAGAGCCGTCACAAATTCTACAAGCAATATTGCAGGTTTAGTCATTCTTTTTGCAGCCACAGAAATTACAATCTCCCTTGCACCCACACAATATTAATTCCATAATATTCTTGGGCCCAGGCTTTTGCGTATTTTTTGCAGGGATGAGTGCGTTATTTTCAAATTTTCATCCTCATTTTGTTGGGTCCATGTTTTGCTGTTCTACATTCAGCCAATTTTGCACTTACAGATATACCCTCTTTAAATGGTCTCTAAAAGCGTCAACTGTCGGTAGGATTTTCCCTAAATCGACTTTCCTCCCAGAAGCGGCCTTTACATATATCCTCTATCTATAGGTATCCAGTAACTGGATACAAGTTGACCTGCACGGGACAGGTACATTAGGCTTCCTAAATATCAGCGGGGCATTGTACATGGCGAGAATAAGTTGAGAACCGTTTTCCAAAATTTATTCAATAGACAGCCCCAGCTTCTTTAAACTTCGCAGCATGGTCTGTGAATTTCTGGAAATTCTTGAAAAATTTGGTTTTTCCCTGGTAGTACTTTGCTGAAACTGCATCGCAACCTGTTATTGCGTGGAGCAATAAAAATTATCCGCAACTACCGGAATATGAGCAAAGCTACGTGAAGAGTATATTTTTTCGGGTTTATTGGGCCTTGCGAGTTTTAGAAGAACTATTTCTATGTGGAACGGGGTGAGTGCGGTCAGAATTTCGGTAGCGTCAACATCTTAGGCGATTATCACTTGAATGTGTCATGATATAAGATGATTTTCGGTTCGTTTGCGCGAATGTGACAGGAGAAATCCCGAAGATGACGTCAATATCCAGGTTTTTGGTGCACCAGGTACCCAGGGGGTGATCGCCCATGTCAGATTCGAGAAGAACGGCCCAAAAAATCCCGCTGGTCCGATTTTCGGTTCGTTTGCGCGAATGTTACTGGTAAAGTTCCGGGGCTGACGCCTATGTCCAGGTTCCGGTACACCAGGTATCCGGGGATTGTCGCCGATGCCAGATTTGGAATCAGCGACACAAAAAAACCCCAGGTTAGAAGTCTCGTTTAAGAAAATGCATTTTTCCGAATATATTTTGCACAAAGGATGCGAATGCAAAGAACCCCGTCTCATTCCTACTTTAAGGTCAAATTTTGGAGATTTTGTCTCTTTTTGTGCTTTATTTCCTCGTCTACAGGGTGTTTTATTACAAATTGAATACATTTCAACTATATAATCCTGAGCTCAAAATATGAAGATTCAACCCAAATCACCTAGATAAAATGTGTTTCCCGTCTGACTTACAGGGTGTTTTATTTAAAAAATGATAAATACATTTTCCAACAATCACTATCTTATGTGTCAGTAACAACAACTAATAGCAATGACAGCATCCTACTAAATCGAAACAATTAAGTGAGACCAGTACTAACTACACAAAACCTAAGTTTATTTTCAATATTTCGTACGCACTTTAATACCATCAAAGCACAATAATATGGAGAAATGATTCAAATCGCATTTATTTATCTGATTATGACATTGTCTATTCGTTTGAAGAAATTTCGATAAATCGCATTATGTTTTTTTTTGTTAATACGGATTAAAGTTTCATTTGCGTAATAAATTATTACAGAATAAAATCAAAGTAGTTGTACAGCTTCATGTTTAACTTAAAATATCTAGTATAATAACGACTTTATCGCTGTGAAGAGAGAGTGTGATATTTACGTATAAAGTATTGGAGAATCGAAAAATTGTGATGAAATTGCAATTCCGCCAGTGGCGTAGAATTTTAAAAGGATCAACCAGTCACTTGCCCATATCGTACGCTTTTGGTACTAGTCTTGCCAGAAACGTTTATTTGACATAATTTAGTATAGTACCTACACTTCCCGCCAAATATAACAATTATACCTACGTCGAATAGTTGTAACGTACCGGGCACAGATAATTTATATTTTTTTAAATAAAACACCCTGTTACTCAGACGGGAGACACATTATCTAAATGATTTGAGCTCAGGATCCTATACTTGAAAATTTTTCAATTAGTAATGAAATTAGTATGTAATAAGTTTATTTAAATTTCAACTCATTTTTGCATGCTTGTTTTCAAATGATTTCAGTTCTTTGTTGTGGTAATAATTTCTTATTATTTATTTGCTTAAAATGAATGATAATTATTTTTTGTTAACAATTATTATTGTTCCGCTACTGATTTGCGGTACAAACTGCATTCAACTAACTGCACCGTTTCAGATGCTAAATTGAATCTTATCCCTTCTGTAATGAAAACTATTCATGATATTCCCGACGTGGCAACACTATGAAAACCTGGAATTTAAACACTCAATCCTCGTTTGGCTTATCTTCTCTATGGCAGTGTTTATAATTTGATTTTATGGACTGTTTTAATTGGAATGTTACGGATATTGTACGCGCAAAGGAAACAATTCAGTAGATTTACTGAAAGAGGAGTTATCTGTAAAATGCATTGTCACATATTTTTAGTGATTAATTAACAAATGTGTATATATTTCATTTGAGATTACAATATTATCTGCATTTTGTTAAATATTACTGGATACAAAAATATTTTATAGCTAAAATTTTGTTGTAGTTTACAATGATTGTAAACTATGACATCTAATATCAATAAAGATATTTATTGTTGTTCATTCATATATTCTGACATTAATTTATCTTGACAAAAACACTCGAGCTTTTCTTTTAAGAGCGCTCTATCGTTTCACAATGATGATAGAAACGTAAATATTTAGGTCCATCAAACAGGTGGCAGCACTTACTAAACAATTAAATGTATTTGTCTTAATTCGCTCTTAAAACTTAACTCATGTTAGATTTTCTTTTCTTTTTTCTTTTACCAAATATCTTAAAAATATTATAGCGAATTGTGGGGAGAGCTAAAAATATTTACAAAAAAAATTAAATAGCGAGAATAAAAATATAAGTAGATATAAACAAATGTAATTGGTAGTAGTAATAATAGATTTTTTCTCCATATTTTAGTGAAACTAAAATTAAATTTGTGACTACGTAAAAAAGTTTAAGAAATTCAGTATTTGTAGGTCGATAGAACGCTCTTAAGCTATGGTTTCCTCGGAAGCGGTGCCGTCTTGTTACGTCCGTCAAAGTACGGTGGGTTAAGTACGGCCGTCGTAGCGGCAAAGAGTAGAGTAAAGTGTGAAAACGAAGTGTCGCTATGGATGATCTAGACGCCCACTTGTTATTATTTTAGACGCAGAGAAATTATCAGAAGAAGAGACAAGATAATCTGAATCTGAATTATTTAAAAAACGCAGAAAGGAAGGTGCTTATGAGGTTTTAGTTTGTCGTCATTTATTTAAAATTCGACTTCCAATGAAAATCTTCACCGCAACACACAACATCACCGTAAAAAAACGTTGATAAACTGATTCATACCGTCTTGCCGACCGCTTTGAAACGAGACGGCACCGCTCTAACGTAAACGGGGCGCAGTACCGCTCTCTTGGAAAACGTTTCTACTATTATACGTCACACCGTTTTTTGTGACGTCACCCACCGTACTTTGACGGACGTAAGAAGACGGCACCGCTTCCAAGAAAACCAAAGTTTTAAGGGTAAAGGACCAAGCACACATCTTATGGAAAAAAATTATAGATTTTTATGGGGAGTTCAACACTGATTTTCTTTGAATTCGGCTAGACTAATTGTATATCTGAATTAAGTGAACGGTGTTTATCAATGAATACCTGCATGAATGCATCTATCTTCCGTAACAAATATTAATCAATCCAAATCGATAAAGTTGCAATATGACTAATATCAGTTTAACTCACAAATTTTCGATATTAAAGATATTGTAATGAAAAATTTGTTATACCCTGTATTGGATAGAATTAATTTGTTATAAAATATAATATTAAGTAGGGGTTGGTTGAATTAATAGAAAATGGATAGGAATTGGAAGTAAAATTAAAAGTTTTCCTTGTTTATAGCATAAAAAAGAAAAATGTGAATTAAAAAGAAATTTTAGTATAAACTAATTTTGGTAATATAAGGAGTGCTTAAGCCATTTGATGTATAAAATTCCTTGTGACAGGTTGGATGGCATTTCTTATCAGGTGAAATGATTTATCATTGGGTTGGTGTCAATCAAAATTATAGTTTAAAAAAAAAATAGTAGGTAAAAAATTTTGGGCTAAAAAAATGAACATTATTGATCTAAAAAAAAGGTTGTAAAAAAAAAGAATTTGAGTTGTCAAAGAATTTAATGAATATTGAGAGAAAGGAATTTGTAACGGGATTTATGTATAAGGTTTTTTGAAATGATGAAAAAAAATGTATATAAAAAAGTAAGCAATATTATTTAATATAAAAGAATAAAAAATCAAGGACGTAAGGAATAAGGAATAAAGGAAGTTAGTGCGAAGCTTTAAGGAGATAAAACAATTTTGAAAGAGAACAGGGAGCAGAAGTGAAATGCGGAGAGAGCTGAAGAGATTGCAGAAAGAAGAAAGAAATTAAAAAGAAAATTGTTATTTGTTATTTTATTTTTCGTTTTTTTTACGCCGCTGAACCCAACCCATTGAAGAATAGTTCTACAGGGTAAGTAATGGAATTCACTTTTTAATAAGAATTCTTATTTCAATCTATATCGAATTCATCGTTATTTCCAGGAACTGAGAAATAAGGACCCTGGATTGTTAATATGTAGCCACACTTAGTAACATGTTGTATAACATTGCTATTTAATAACATGTTACTACATCTTAAAAACAGGATTACGTCCACATTAATAATTTAGTAATCATAAATTCGTATAGCATGGAACAGGATTTGCTCGCTGCAACGGCGTCCGTAATTCTTTTTGAGTAAAGTAAAAGAAAAGTGCGGAAAATGCGGTTTTGGGTTCGTTATAGCCTAAAAGCAAGATCCAGATATATTGGAAGTCAGCTATTAGAAGATCTAAAAACGGATGAATATTGTCCTCGCCGAATTTGGAATTGGAATACAGGAGGAGCTTTAAAAAATTTTGTAGGATGAGTAGTTCTGATTTTTAACACCTGATAAATTTAATTGGTCTAAAGATTAAAAAATCTGACACACGATTTAGAGATACTCTACATGTTGTGAAAACGTTAGCCATAACCTTACGATTTTTGGCTACTGGAGACTCCTACCAAAGTCTTATGTACTTATTTAAAGTTTCCAAACTGACCTATTAGGCAACGCATCTTTTTCTAAACTTCTTCTTTTTCCAAACTTCTTTGTCCAAAATCATACTTTCAGAAATTTCTATCCATACATCGTTCTTTTTTGTTTAACTTTAAATAAGGGACTACGGGTATCCCACAATGGCCACAATGCTATATGGTCCCTATGTAACTCAATTAGTTTGCAGGTCTGTTCCTTGCTCCACTCCATTAAAAATTATTATTGATGACCAATAAATAATAAACTAAATAAATAAACTTCTTAGCCCCACTGCACTTTACACTACTTTTATTTTCATATGCGCGCGACCCTGATAATACATAATGTTAAAATACAAATATTGCAAGTGTGGACGTGCTGTTTTATGTTATAATAGCAATGTTGTATAGCATCATTTGATCTTAACAAATATAATTAAAAAAGATGTAACATGTTGTATAACTTTGCTATATCGCAGTGTTATATAGCAAGTGTGGACCCTACTTAAGAGTACATTCCGCCGACGTAGACTTTTGGTGTATTTTGTTTGCATCATATAGCTCATTACTAGATTCGGGCACAAATCGCCGTACAACAGCTGTTCGTACAAAAGCGGTTACAACTTGTCTTCTTGCGAATTGAAAAATAACTAGGAAAATTCATCGGATAACTCTTGCCGGCTAAGCAATTTTATCACAATAAATATATAATTCTTGACATATCTTTCTTGTATTTAAAGTGATTATTATCAGTTATCAATTCCTTCAAAAATTCTTTCAATTCTTGCCCTGAATCAATCTCAACTGCCTAACATAGTACAAAAGCACGAGTGGAATTATATAATCTACGCTTGAGAAATGCTCATTGGGTGCCACTCATCTTCGAGATCTTACAGTTGGCGTTTATCAAGTACATCTATCTCCTCCATATATACAAGATAAACTGTCAGTAGATAGAACGTCCTTTAACTTTAAAGACTCAATAAGAAAGGCAATGACGTTTAGAATAAAACTTTAGAAGTTGATTTCTTATACAATTGTCACAATCTAAACGTCATTGTCATTAGTTATAGAACCGTTAAAGTTAAAGAACGTTCTATCTACTGACAGAAAGTGCAGCTGGAGGGAGAAGAAATACATTGATTGATAATCCCAGTTTGATAAGAATGAGGATATATTCCCGATTTCGGATCTCTACCAAATATCAATTAAGGATAACATTTAATAATGAAAGACAGGTGCCTGAAGATGTCCAGGAGCCACGTTGAAATGATTCAATCTATGGGTATAATAGCACATGCAAGAAAAGATCATGTGCGCATATAGCTAGTGTGTTGTGTTTTCCGGATATGAGGCTAACATCAGATATTCTAGTTCGCAAATTCTTGATAGAATACAAATGATACTATGAATATGTTAGCAGATTGGGCATAGATAACTACTAATAGTTTAAGAATTATTCATTGAAAAGAATATCAATTACAATTATTATCATTAGTGTTTTTTATAACCATAATCTTGTATAATAATAGTTTGAGCATTATTTGGAACACGCTGTATTGTATCTGCAATTATATTTTCATTGATTCCTGTTTATTCTGATCGATCGTGATCGATGGACTAAATAAAATAACGCAAATTATATTGACCGTCCTGTAAAAACTCTATTGCATTTTTTTATAATCTACAATTATTATATGTTCATCGATCAACACCCTGTAGAAACAATATTGCATTGATTCTTATTTTTCTCAAATCTCAAAAATTTCCAGCCGTATATCAGCTCACTATTGGGGTGAATTCAAATCATGAGACCCATATTCTCAAAAATACACGATATTCACGACTTTCCGCCCTCTAGCGCCGAATCTAGTCATACGATCGAGTTGGGCCAATGGAGACTTTTACTAATGATGACTCCAAATACAACATATCAAAAATTCAGCCATTTTTTCCATAAGATGTGCGCCTCTTCCTTTCTTTTAAGCTCAAAATTTTTCCGCCAGTAATTTTACTCGAATAATTAATATTTGGCAAAGTTACTGATTGGCAAAATTTTTCTTTACAAAGAGAAATTTATCCGATAAAAAAAGCTCTTGTGGTTTTTGTATGGAGGATAATTAGTTTTCCTTTTTAAACTAATCAATGTAGCTATTAAATTTTTCAAAATAACGCAATTACCGAAATATAATTTTTCTCGTTTCCATTTTTTTCATCCCGAGAATGTTTTCATTTTCAATTAACTGTGAAAGCAAAAATTTGTTAACTAACTTATATTCTATAAAATCCTCATTATTGATGCAACTGCAATTATATTGCACTCTGTACATTATTCAGTAGACTAAAACGTTGGTTGACTGGATTATTCACTAATTTATTATTAAAATTTCAGTATATTTTTTTATAAGGATTGATCCATATAATATTAAACTCTTAAGTTATTTTTTTATGGCAGTAGTACAAAATTACAAACATGGAATAATAAAACAAGCAATTTTAATTTGGTATTTTATTTTATCTTAAAGTAGAGATGTTCTATACTCAAGTAAACAATACAATATAATTTCGGCATCCAAAGTATCGATACAAAATATCGAATGATCGAAAATGTTAGGTTTTCTTTTTTTCTTAAAATCTTGACCGTTCCATTCGATAATTTCGATACACAATTTGAAACCAGTTATGACTTGAGAAAAATTAGTTGATCATTTTAAGAATCAACTATTTTTTTTCGACAATAAAATAAGTAATAATTTATAGGACATTGGAATTGTTAGTTGTGATTTTTGTACCATTAGTAGTACATTTAGACAACGAAAAGCGACAAATTAAGTAAAATAGTAAATTTTATTGTTATTTACACAATTAGAGGCACAAAATTAATTTTAAAAGTATCCAAGAAATTTATTATGAACTATCAACATTACATTTTTCATGAAAATGTGGTTGCACAAGAACAAGCTGTTTTCGATACGATATTACGTATTTGTGTATCGATATGTATCGAACATCTCTATCATAAATGCTACAGAGTCAAAAATCTGGATAAATTACAAGTCGCGTGATCTGGCTAATTTTCAAAGATCGACAGCAGGCTGAACATGCTCCAACACGAACGTTGGACGCTTGACACTGGACACTCGTAGTTCGAGCATCGGCCACACGATGCCCCCAACCATCAAGTGTCCAACGTTGGAAGGTGTTGGTAGCATCATCTGGTGCCGTTTTTACTTCCGAATAAGTTTCATTGCTATTATAGTCCAGTCAACAAATGCCCCAAGGCGGTGTAGAGTTCCTGAGCAGGGACCTAATCGATTCGTTCAGAAACTTGTTCAAGAGTGCCTAAGAAGTGAATATACTAAAATCCTGAAGTCTAGAAGCTGAGTCGGAGGAGGGGGTTAGAAAGAAATACCTAATTTTTGTGTTTTGAAAGGATGAAATTTTCTACAACTTTTATTCTACATACTATATAGAATTCGCAACCGTTTTCAACCTACATGTTTAAAAAAAAGATTTTTATCTCATGTTTTTCATAAAACATTCTTTCATATCTGAGAAATAAATTGCTATACATATGGCAACTTATCTTCAACCGGTCAACAGTTATACCAGTTTTAAAATTTTTCGTAAAATTTCGTATTAGCGGAACAATGATATTTGTAAAATGTTTCCATTTTACAGATGTATAAAAAGTCACATATAAGCTAACTAATTTTCAATAATTATCAATATTCTCACTCTCAATAACTCCTCAATCTTCAACTCTCGACTTTCTCTAGATTCACGTTTTCATCCTCATTGGCAGTTAGGGTCCTGACAAGGGTTCTTCGTCTATGGCGTATTTATCCTCAGTGGTACGTGGTTCCTGCTGAAGGACTCTACATCGTGTTTATCCTTGTTCTTGTCATAAACAGGCACGTCGTTGTGAAAGCACAACGCAGATCAGTTCCAACATTGATTTCAGGCATCTATATTTGTCACTACCACATTACTTTGTGCAGTGGTAAAATATCGTTTCCAGTAGGACCTCCGGTGCTGGTGGATCTTCTGTTGTAATTAGCACCGGGGTGTCTCCTACATGTATCCATCCCCATTCTTGAGGAGGCGGCTCATACCCGAACCGCTGCTGCATTTGGAGATAAATTGGAATATGTATTAGACTTAAAGGAAAATCAATTCTCCGTCCTTTTCTAATTGGCCGTATGTACTAAAATTTACCTAGATCTGTTAATTAATAATAACAATACTGTACTTAAAATAAAGCTGATATGTGCAGGGTTCGGTAGGGACGTAGCTCATTTTTTTATCAGTAAATACTAATTTTTGCATTTCATTTAAATTTTTTTGAAATTAAATAATTTATGAACCCATCCTCGTACGAGTATTTATTCACTAGACTAAAACGTGAGATGGAATGATTATTTCGCGATTTATTATTAAAATTTTAGCCTGTTTCGTTTTTTTAATAGGTGTATTATATGAATCGGGTGGCGGTTATTCCGGTCTGATAAATAAATTGGAATTATGGCCTTTTGTCGAAAATTTGTATGCAAATGGTAAATATTGTATGTTTGAATTGGCACAGACGCCATTCAATAGGTTTTTGTGCGGCCACAAGTTTTGATTTTGTTCGAACCATCGGCGTACTGAATCATGAATTCTTTCAATGTATAATTCTTATTATTAAGATTTTGTCTCATTTTATTAATTTTTTTTTATTTTTATATAAACATGAGTAGTAATCTAAAACATTTGCTTAAAACCACATACTAGTTATTTGTAAATAATAATAAATGTAGTTTATATAAAAAAACGACTTCTTCGCCCAAAAAATATAACTGGCGCAGTCAGTAGGATCCACACAAGTTACAAAAAATGCGATTTGTAATTTTTTATTTAACTTTGTTACTTTTAGAACTTCAGTGCTGATTACAAAAAAAGCTTCAGGATTTAGTTCGAGAAATCCTAAAACAACTCGTCGAATTGAATAAGTCTATAAAAGTCTTATTTAGGCTAAGGTATGTCCCTAAACAGTGAAAAAGAGCATAAATGATAATAATAGCGCAATGCAGACAATTGATCAGTATCGTGAGTTCTACAATATATAAAAAATCGAACAAATTTACCGAAAGGCTATTTCCCATTGATGCAGTGCGTGCTCCTTTATCTGTTTTTCATCAGGGATAGACTGTTTGAAGGTATCTTCATAAACAACTCTTCTCTTGTTCTCTGGGAAATTCATTGCGATGAGTCTTTTGTAAACATTCTTAATTCAAGAGAGTTTGCTTGTGTTTTTTTCGATACATTCTTATGTAGATTAAGTAAAAACGCGTCCTTGATTTCTTTCAGGGTAATACCACAATCTTATTCGTCCCCAGATATGATTATCCTCTTTTTCTTTCTCTAGGTTTGTATCTCCTCCTCTCTTGTGCATCTTAGCACACCCCGATCTTACCCAGTTATAAGCCGTCTTATACACTTATATTTTTCCATATTTTAACTGTCAATAACTTCTACACGGTTCTGTATAGAAAGATGCGGTTTTCACTGTTTCGTTTTATTTTAGTTTTGTTTGAATATATTGAATTTTTTTATCGATTTCGATGACGTCACAACAAATATGGCTATAATTAGTTAAACAATTGGGAAAAAAATTACTCAGTCATTTGCTAACTGATTTTGAAAAATTTTGCATCCCTGAATAGGTGAAAGTCAGTTCTTTCAAACTACAAAAAATATACTGGGTGTTCCTTTAAAAAAAGTCAACAAATAAATTGTCAAAAATCCGCGATTTTTGTTGTGACGTCATCTTCAATCAATTCAAACAAAATTTGAACCAAAATGAAACATTTTGCTGAAAACCGCATATTTCTATACTGAACCGTTTGGAAGTTATAGGAAGTTAAAATATGGGAATATATAAGTGGCCACCCGGTATTATAGTGTGCGTTTTCACTTCTCTACATTTTCCGTAGTTGTTTAATGACAGTTGGTCGGTTTTTATTTTACAACCTCTTTTACGAATTTCTTGCATGGAACAAGCAGAAGAAATAAATCATTTCGGAGTCTCAACTTTCATCTTTCTTGTTTCCGGATTTCTCGGTAAACTAAGAAAAAACAAAAAGAGATAAAGAAAGAAAAAAACATTTGAATAATTATTGATTCATTTTGCTGGCAATCAAATGTAAAACTTGAAATATTATATACTTATTTAAAACCTAAAATTTATTAATCTATCGCGGAACGGTAACGTATTCTTCTAGACTTTCACGTAGATAATCGGCCTGGTATCAATTGTTTGCCGAATTCTACATGTATAATCTGGAATTCAAATCACTAATTATCATTTCATATTTTCCAAATTAACGATTTCTAATTTTAATTTTTCAATTCCGAATTTCATTTTTTACTTTTTCAAAAATAAATTCACAATTCTCAATTTCAATTTTTGTTTTCAGAAATCCAATTTACTAATTTGAAATTCAATTTATGTTGCCTAAGATTAAAGTTACTATTCCAAATTTTAAACTCCGCTTTCCGAAATAAACATTTTAATGTCTAAATTACATTTATAAGAACCACTTAAGTGATTATAAACCCAAATTAACACTGACGACCAGAAAGAAGTATATTACGCACATATGAAAAGTTTGCGTAATTCCACGAGTGCCTTAGAACTTGAGTAATGTACTATACTTTTTCTACGACACCTATTTTTTCAGTCTTTAAATTGTTACAGCATATATAATAAAGTAAATTGTGTTCTAAAAATAAAGCGACTTTCACAGCAAGAATATTATTAATAAATAGAGGCAACTGCTTTTTTATACACTTCATGCTCCACTCCCTCAACAAATTTAACGGTCGTACGTATTTGTATTTGCCAAGGTCCAGATCAAGGTCAACGTCACCCTCTCCTTGGTGTCCCAGCATCAGCATTACTATACTACTAATGTACTATACTTTTCTACGACACCTATTTTTTGAGTGTTTAAATTGTCACACTATACATACAAAATTAAATTGTGTTCTAAATAAAAAGCGTTTCTGTAACATCAAACGTTATTGAAACAAATTTAGCTGTAATTTATTGTAAAATTATGAAACTTTTGATTAATTATAGCTGTTTTAGCTTCTTGTACTATTTGAGATGCTGAAAGACTATTGAAGAGTGATGAATTATTTCAATCTTTAACCCCTTCGCGTCCACGTGAATTTGAAATAGGTAGTATATTTTGGTCTTATCATGAAGATGGGCATATTTTTATTAGAAAAATAAAATCAAACTGGACATAAACTTGTATGTAAGAAAATATAGGTTATTTTAAAATGCATGTGATATTCCTTGAAGTTATCCGCAGATAACCATTATATTCACTTATAGGCTCGTACGAGGTCATACCCACCACACATTTCTGGTAGCCCAGTCCTTACACAGTATATCAAAGATTCCACGACGATGAAATAAAAGCAAATTTAACGCCACATATGTGCTCGTGTTTGGATCTACTTTGTGTTAAGTCAAAGCAGTTCTGCCGTCGAACTCTTCGGCATAAGGCATATTTTTCTAGCCGCCATGTAGATAAGCCGTAATCATAGAGAACCCTTCCAAAAGTAGCAGAGAAAGTAAGGCCTTTATTGAATTTACTTGAGTACATGATTGGTTAACATATTAGGAATATTAGGAATTGAACTGAAACAGAAAATATATTAGTATGATTTATTAAAGAACTTGGAGGGAAGCGTACTATAATGTGTAAAGTAAAAGAGAATTTAGTAAAATTGCTTTAAATAAAATCGGCTTAGCGCTTTCGGACAACTACCATCATCAGAGCCAACGTCAACGTCCTGACCGTTTTAACATATTTGTAGTTGTTTCGTACCTCTGTCCGATATGCGTTACCATGCCTCTTTTTTCTCTACTTTTTTGAGTGTATTATTGGCCCATTTAGACCGTTGTATGCGTTATATATGTGTGGCTGTGTCTTAGTGCACACCAGTGCTTTTTGATATCTACTGTGATCCCATTTCCGGTATGGTACTTTGTAGCCAACGCTACTGAGTAAGCCGAGTCGTTAAGCATTGTGATTCTTTGTCCGATTAGTTGATGAGCCCTTTCTCTAGTGGCTTTTAATATTGCCTCATTTCCATCCTGTATACTTGCATCTATAAAGACCTGTCTATTGTCTGTATATAAGGTTGCTACTATTAGGCTGTCATTAATCTTTTTCGGATTTGGGGCGGTATGGATTCTTCTATTCGTCTTAGGCTCAAAAAGTCCGGATATGCCAATTTGTTTGAGTGCAGAGCATTGCTGGCTTCAGCTTCCACTTCGAGGAGTATTATTCCAGTAAGTACGTATAAGGCCAGTGTCGGCGCAGTTTTAAATGCCTTGCTAATCGCTATAAGGAATGGTCTTTTCATAGCCTGAAGCTGTTTGATTACTCTTGTGTCTTTTTATCTCGAGTCCCATATTTCAGCTCCGTATAGCGCTTTTGGCTTGATAGTATTCTCATACATAAACTGCTGAATCTATTGACAACATATTCCAAACTGATGTGATTTACATAGTATTTTCTAAAGCCTTCGAGAGACTTGACCATGGCATTCTGCTTAACAAAATTGCTGCATTTGGATTATCTCCATCTTTAATTTCACTCTTGTAATCCTATTTGCAATATGTATGATTTAAGTTTGCCGAATATACTGCTTCTTCCGGTGTTCCTTACGTGTAGCTTTTCTTGGTATATTTTGTTGTCCCCTCTGGTTTAATACTCGGTTTCTGAGGAAGGCTACACATAGGTTTGTCAAGTTTCTGAGTGTGTTTTTTTGATCGAGCATTTTTATTATGATGGCATCCATGCAGTATTAAAAGCATTTGCCATATCTAAGGTAATTATTAATGTGTGTGTTTTGTTGTCCTTGTTATTTTTGATTGTTCTGACTACTTTATTGACCGCTTCTATGGTGAAATATCCTTGACGAAAGTCCCATTGGTTTTTGTGCAGCCCTCCTGCAGTTTCTAAATGATACATCAGTCGTTTGGCTATGATTTTGTCTGTTCTGGTATCTAGGAGCATATCAGCCATGACACCGCGAAAGTGTTAATTATAAATGACAATAATGACATTGACAGGCGCCAGCTGTGATTCTACTTCGAAATTGCAACTGTTACGTAATAAAAAAATTACGTGTTAGTGATTACGTAATAGTGTTTGTAATACGGAATTTACTAATCTAGTTTACAGTGCATGATGAGGAATTTACTAATAAAGCAGTAGAAAAAAATTGTTACCTACGCACCTGGTAAAATTAAAGTTAGTTTCTAGTTTATTTTATGGATTTTATTGTTGATTATATAGCATCTCTATGCGGTAGATGATTCTTCTAAATTAAATTAAGACTGACCTTTTATCATGATTATTTCTCCGACATAAGTTTCTTCTTTCCTGATAATAAAAATTCAATTCTGCATCAACCACTTTTTAAAAATATTAGACGCTTTCCTTCTTTCTTCAAAGAGATATTTTAACTGTGATGATAATAATTTAACTTTTTTCCCAATTAATTTTCTTTCACAGGATTGTCCATACTTATTTATCGCAGTAATTACAATCCGCATTTAGAATTATTATTGTTAGTACTTATTTCTCATCAGATTTTTTAATCTGACAAACGTAGCAAGCCACTGGTTCACATCCTAATGTACGTAACGCACATAAAGGGATATACCCAATTATAGTCTATGTAACGGCAATTATCCCTCCGATTAAAAACATCTATAATTCTCACGGATCCGCAACCATTTATTGTAACGATTAAATTCGCCTTGTGTACGAGTGTTGCGTTGCGCTTGCCGGCCGGTGGCAATTAAACTAGCATTTGCCAACTTTCCGACGACAAAAACTCTACTACTAATCGCTAATCGATTCTACGTGCGGTAGATATTTCTAGGATACTCAATCTTTGAGTTGGGAGTTTAGGGGGTGTCGGCATTTCATCTTTCACGCATATTTGTCGCTTGACAGTTTACAAGACAAGCAGTTGAGAGGTACAAGAGTACAATCGAGAATTGTACAGCTGCAGTTGACAGCTATAAGAAACAAGTTTATCTTAAAATAATTTTTTTAACAGTTTTACCATTTGATGTTTTACATTTTTAAAAATAATTATTTCTAATAAAGGCGATTAGTAATCGATATATTGTTAACGCTTCAAGGTTATTAATCGGTGTTTGAGATATCATAATTATTTAATTTTAAATATTGTTAGAATTGAATTGTTTTATTTATGAGCACATGTTAAACATAACGAACTAGAAAAGTATAGCGAAAAAAATCTGTAAGCCGCTAGTCTAGTTGTAGAAAATGAGTGTAGCAGCTTAACACTATCAGCAATTTATTGCCCTCCTAAACCCACCATAGCAAGAGCAATTTAAAAAATTCTTCAACTCTCTGGGAATCAAATTTTTGGCGGGAGAGGGTTAACGCTAAACATACCAAATCGGGGTAGAGGCTTATAACTCCAAGAGGTCTCCCTCTGTTATTAAACACTATGATAGATAATAAATTACAACATCTGTCAAAAAATGAGTCAACATACTGGCCCTGTGATCCGAATAAAACACCAGACTTACAGGACTTCTGTATAGTGAATGGCATATCACAAAATTATGTACAGATTAAATCCTCTTCGGACCTTTCCTCAGACTACTCGCCTATACTAGTAAGTCTTAGCACTCAAATACTAGTAAAAAAAAAGTCAGTCACCTTAACGAGCAAGTATACAGACTCAAGTACCTTTCGTATGGAAGTTAACGGTAAGATAAGCCCAAATGTATTGCTAAGAGACAATGATGACAGATAGAGCAGTGGAACACCCAGTAACAGTAACTCAAAGTGCAGGGTGGACAGCAACGCCTAAAGTATACACAAACCTACCAATAAATTGTCCCAGCTACATCATAAAACGGATTGAAGAGAAAAAAAAACTCAGATGAAGATGCCAAATGATAAAACTAACCTAAACAGAGCAATCAGAGAAATCAAACAGTTGTTACACGATTACAAAAACTGTAAAACACAATTCGTAAGCAACCTCACGGCCTATGAAGAATTAAACTACTCTCTCTGGAAGGCAACAAAAAAAATCATCACATTACAAGAGCACATACCTCCTATAAAGACACAGGATGATAAGTTTGCCAGAAACGATGCAGAAAAAGCCTATAGGTTCGCTAAACACTTAGAAAACGTGTTTTGTCCTTATCCTGGAGAAACACCGAATACTGTCACTTCACTATTAAATGCTCCACACTGAAGGGTGGCTAGACCCGAAACTTACCTGGCAGCTCCAGATTCAAAAAATACATATGAAAGGGGTTACTATTTTAATGATGGCTAGACGTACGTATGGGAAAACATGGGGGCTCAATCCAAAAATGGTACAATGGTTGTACCATATGGTAGTGCTGCCCATGGTAACAAAAGCATCTCTGGTCTGGTGGCCAAAGATAAATCAACGGACCGCTGTCTCCAAATAGGGCAAGATACAAAGACTTGCCTGTTAGGGAATAGCGGGGAACATAGAAACAACTCACACAGGTGCTTTGGAAACCCTGCTTGACCTCCCGCCATTACAATACGTTACAATGGGGGAGGCTAGAATGGCTCTTCTACGACGGCTAGAGGACTTACCATTCTATGAAAGAAATTATAGACTGGGACACACTAAACTAGATCATGTGGGACACAACATGCTTGGCATGAGGTCAGACTACATGACTGCTAAATACAGCTTCCACAAAGATCTGAGAATAATAATTAAGAATCTGAATGAGTTGAATACAAGTGCAGATTTCAGGACAAACCCTAACGGAATTAACTGGTACACAGACGGGTCAAAAACGGAAGGGGGGACTGGAGCTGGTATATACTGCGAACAGAACAAGTACCAAGAGAGCTTCTCTCTAGGAAAGTATACCTGTGTGTTCCAGGCAGAGCCGACGAGGGAAAAGAATCATAATCACAATAAAGTAACTTTATCGTGGGTACCAGGTCACAAAGATATCGCTGGAAACGAAAAGGCTGACGAGCTTGCAAGAAGCGGATCGTCAACCCCATTACTTGGTCCAGAACCAGCGATGGGAGTACCAAAACGTACGTTTAGGAACCATATAAAAAACTGGATCAAGCGAAAACTTCCACACGGGAAAAAGTTTATAAAAGAACCGTCAAAGAACGTAACTGAAGAACTACTTTCAATGAGTAGGGATCAACTACGATCAACTACGAATTACCGCAGGGCTCCTCACGGGACACCTTCCCACCAGAGAGCATTCAAACAAAATGGGGCTATATAACGGCGACCTTAAATACAGACAATGCAATAAAGGGACCGATAATGCACTCCACATACTATGCAACTGTGAGACGCTGGATCACAGAAGACAAAGAATTTATGGAAAACCAAAAATGGATCCAGAAGACTACTACAATCAACCATTAAAGAACCTGTACAAACTAGTACAGGGAACAAGGTTGATGGACTGGGTGCAGTAGACAAAGAAAGGGGAAATAACGCAATAAGCCCACGAGGCTGCAGTGAATCTTGTTGTAAAAACGGTCCCGTAAAAAAAACCAAAAAAAACACCAACTCGATCTCCCTATAAAAGAATTCAAAGTCGCTGAAGTGATAATGTAATTACAAACGACTTAAACCCTAGAAAAGCACCTGGGTATGACCTTATGACAGGCTATGCTGCGCTTGGGCTACTTCCCACCCCAGTGGAACGTAGCTAAAATAATTTTCAATTAAAAACCAAGGAAAAACCCGGTTGATGCAAAGTCATACAGACAAATTAGTCTCTTGCCAACTTTATCTAGGGTGTTTGAGAAGCTCTTTCTTCGAAGATTAAAACCTCTACTACATCAAAAAAATCTAAATTCCTAACCATCAATTTGGTTTTCGAAACAAACACGCTACCATAGAACAGGTACAACTGCCCGAAAAATACGGTACGATCTTGAACATAAGAAATTTTGTTCCGGAGCTTTCATCGATGTTACGCAGGCCTTCGACAATGTCTGGCATGTTGAGTTACTCCATAAGTTAAAAACGAACTTACCATACACCTTCTTTGAAGTGCTGAAGTCTTATCTGGTAGAAAGGCATTTTCAAGTAAAATATGGGGAATTACATACACATTTGGTCTCGATAAAATTTGGGGTGCACCAAAGCAGCGTGCTTAGTCCAATTCTATACCTGCTCTATACCCTAGCTACTTTTGCAGACGATACAACGATCCTTGCATTGCATATAAATGCTGTCACTGCTTCTAGAACGCAATCTTGACAAAATCGAAGAATTGATAAAAATTTGGCGTATTAAAGCTAATACCTCCAAATCTGTTCATGTAACATTCACTCTTAAGCGAGACACCTGTCCTCCAGTTGTGATGAACAATTGCCCGCTATCCCAAAAGGAAGAGGTGAAATACCTTATTGGTATCTCATTAGACAGGCGCCTAACCTGGGCTAAACAAATATGGCAAAAGGATATAGTCTGATATATAGAAAAATGTACTGGCTTATATGCTGCTAATTACAACTATCTCTTTTGAATAAAGTGCTGGTATATAAAACCATAATAAAGCCCATATGGTCATATGGAATACAACTATGGGGTTCAACAAGTGACTCAAATGTCAGATCAGCTGTAAATGCTTCTTGGTATATCCCTAATCACATACTTCACATAGACCTCCAAGTTTCAACAGTCACTGAATAATGTGCCAAACTATCCAAGAACCGGTTGAATGTTCACCCAATTGAACTAGCTGTAAATCTCCTCATTCACCAGCAAACTAAGAGCTTGAAGAAGTACGACCCATTGGACCTACCCCACAGAAGATAGTGAGTGTTATTAATGTTTGTGTATGCTAAAGGTAACTTTAATGTAGAATCACATAGTAATAAGTAATATTAATAACTAGAAGCGGTATCACTGGATGCCTCTTATCTATGCCATTTTTCAAATAGCCATAACAAATTCTATTTGTCTTGAGAAAGACAGATTGTATTTACCTAGAATGTTAATAAAAAAAATCGAAAAAAAAATGAGCACATTGGTTAAATAATTTCAGTAACTTATTTATATATTCTCTTATATTTTATATTTTTCCAATGTCACCGAAAAAATTAAATAACCTGCGTCCTCATATTGGCACTGATAAACGAAAATGTTAAATACGAAATTAAAATTGAAATGAAAACAAACATTCTGAGGGCACAAAGTGTGTCTCGTAAATGATGTCTGTTCGAATAGAAATGTATAAAATGTAAATGGGATCAGGAGAAACCTGACTCAAAAAAGCCAGAAGAGGCATTCGGTAATGTAAAAGAAGGCACGGGGGCCAGTAGAAAATCGCACGTAGGGGTAGAAATGAACTCCTACGATGGTGGAGCGTAACCCAGAGGTCAGATCGAGATTGATGTAAGAGAATAAGCCCATTTAATAGTTAGGAAAAACAGTCCGAAAATTTTGATAAGTAGTAGCAGTACCGTTAGACTTAACGTCAAGACACTACACAAAATGGTGTATGACAACTGACATTATGACAGCTGAAAAGCAAACATCAAAATTAAAAAAATGTTTTTAAAGCAATTATGTAAATGGGGGTTGCCAACCTCAAAACCAAAACCTGAAGGGTAAATTATGCAATAAAAATCAAAATTTAGGTAGTGAGAAAAATTACTAGTACAAAATAATTTAAGGGTTGTGAGATTAGGCACAGGACACGGAGAACCAAATCTCAACCTCAGTAACTAGGAGGGTACACATAAAAAAAATGAAGAAATAGAGGAAGAAGAACAACGTCTGTCACTGTCAAGTTAATGAGTCAATGTCAACGTCAATGTCAATGTCTAATAAGCCCGGAGGGGCGAAGGTTAAGGTAGCAGAAGTAAACAAACAAAATTATAATAAAAGGAAAAACTGTAGAAAAGAAATGGTCATCGTAAGGAGTAGTTAGTGAGAGAGGAAACAATATAGTAATATTAGATAATGCAGCAAGAAAAGAATGGGAGAAGGTGACCTTAAACCCAGTCCAGAAAAGAATCTAATAAAAATAAGTGATTGTCTTTTGGTCGAATTTGTTCATTTAGACACAAAATAGTATCATTAAGTAAAGAGGAGTTAATTGTGGTATTGGACTTTGTGTGTTTCATTACTCATTGGTTGACCACATTTGAGACATGGATAACCTGATGAATTTAAAAAAATCTGTTGTTCTCCGATGTAGAAATAAATATATTTCGATTTCTGTTTGTCTCTAATTTTTCGTAATTTACTATATATTGGCGGTACCCTTTATATGTGGATGAAAAGTTGATTCCTGAACTAATAAGTGAAACGGACGTCTGGCTAACTGGCTAGACCCTGTGATTGAAACGTTAATTACGTGTGGAAGTGTCACAGATTTTCCACAAAATTCTTTTCTATAAGAAAGCGCTAAATCGGATAAGAAGGCTAGATTAATTGGAAAGCGAACAGATGGGCTCGACACATTTTCGATGAAAAACGTTGTTCAATTATTGCCAGTTAATTTTTAAAAAAGGCGAAGGAAAAGTTTTTTAATAGTTACTATTATTTATTAAAAAATTATAAAAAAACTTGTCATTAGGTTATTTTTATAGCTGCAATCAACAAAAGACGCCTCATTTTTACAGGATTTTTAGTATCAAAAATGGGATATCTTCTTGTTAAACCGGCGTTCCAGTTTAAATGAAACTCAAACACCAGTTTTACAAGAAAATCTGACAAGAATTTTTTCAGCATTTAATGAGTGAAAATCTATAAGAAACTGTATAAAAATCCTGTGAAGTTAATGGTTTTTAAAATATATCTGAGTAATTAAGCCTTCTAATTCTAAAATACGGTGCAGTGATGCAAAAGAGCTCTGTATTTAATAAAGAGTGTCGCGTCAATGGATTTTGAAATGAGTTTCAAAACGTTATTATACTGTTAAATTGTTCCTTCATTTGACTGGTTATTGATATTTTAATATTAAATTATTAAATATTGATTAAAACGTTGTTATTCAACTGCAATTTAATTTCGTTGCCCAGTTTGGGTAATTCAGTTTTAAATATTACTATGGTTTCGTTGTGTCAATCATAATTTTGTTTGTTGTTCAATTATTCTGAAACCTTTTGTTTAATAGCATAATATTATTTATAAAGGATAAAATAATCAAAAATATTGCAAATGAATGAAACAACATACTAAACTTATAAGTTATTCAAGATTATTCTAATTTTCTGAAAATAATAATAACGTCACCGATCTTTTATTTTACAGAATAATTTTACAGACAGAAATTCCTCAGAATTATCTGAGACTGGTAGAAATCTGTTGAGATTATCTTGGAAATTATAACACAATAGACTTATTTATTTTTAAAAGATTATCCTGATCATCCTGAAAAGATTACCAACTTTATACTCCAGGATTATTCTAACGAAATAACAATTCTTGAGAATTAGAAAGGACTTAAAGAAGTCCTTTGCGTTTATCTTAGAAATGATATCGAAATTGACTTATTAGTTTTAGAGAATTATCCTGATTATCCTAAAAATACTTACAATAGACTTATTTGTTCTACATGATTATCCTGATCAGTCTAAAAATACTTTTTATTGTTCTTTATACTCCAAGATTATTCTAGCGAGATAGAAATCCTTCAGAATTACATATGACTTGAAAAAGTACTTCGAGTTGGTTTTAGAAATGATAACTTAAAATAGTTCTAGAAGATTATCTTGTTATCCTGAATGTCATGAAAATACTTACAATAGACTTATTATCATGATCAGTCTGAAAATACTACTAACTGTATCGTTATTTATACTCCACGATTATTCTAGCAATATAGAAATCCTTCAGAATTACATAGAGCTTGAGGACGTCCTTTGGGTTTATCTTAGAAATGATATCGTATTAGACTTATTAGTTTTAAAAGATTATCCTGAAAAGACTTCCAATAGACTTATTAGTTCTACAAGATTATCATGATCAGTCTGAAAATACTACTAACTGTATCGTTATTTATACTCCACGATTATTCTAGCAATATAGAAATCCTTCAGAATTACATTGAGCTTGAGGACGTCCTTTGGGTTTATCTTAGAAATGATATCGTATTAGACTTATTAGTTTTAAAAGATTATCCTGAAAAGACTTCCAATAGACTTATTAGTTCTACAAGATTATCATGATCAGTCTGAAAATACTACTAACTGTATCGTTATTTATACTCCACGATTATTCTAGCAATATAGAAATCCTTCAGAATTACATTGAACTTGAGGAAGTCCTTTGGGTTTATCTTAGAAATGATATCGTATTAGACTTATTAGTTTTAAAAGATTATCCTGAAAAGACTTCCAATAGACTTATTAGTTCTACAAGATTATCATTATCAGTCTGAAAATACTACTAACTGTATCGTTATTTAGAATCTAGGATTATTCTAGCAACATAGAAATCCTTCAGAATTACATAGAACTTGAGGAAGTCCTTTGACTTTTTCTTAGAAATTATATCGTAATATACTTATTAGTTCCAAAAGATTATCCTGATTATCCTGAAAAGACTTCCAATAGACTTACTAGTTCTACAAGATTAGCATGATCAGTCTGAAAATACTACTAAGTGTATCGTTATTTATACTCCAGGGTTATTCTAGCGACATAGAAATCCTTCAGAATTACATAGAACTTGAGGAAGTCCTTTGACTTTATCTTAGAAATTATATCGTAATAGACTTATTAGTTCCAAAAGATTATCCTGAGTATCCTGAAAAGACTTCCAATAGACTTACTAGTTCTACAAGATTATCGTGATCAGTCTGAAAATACTACTAACTTTATCGGTATTTAGACTCTAGGATTATTCTAGCGACATAGAAATCCTTCAGAATTACATAGAACTTGAGGAAGTCCTTTGACTTTATCTTAGAAATTATATCATAATAGACTTATTAGTTCCAAAAGATTATCCTGAGTATCCTGAAAAGACTTCCAATAGACTTACTAGTTCTACAAGATTAGCATGATCAGTCTGAAAATACTACTAAGTGTATCGTTATTTATACTCCAGGGTTATTCTAGCGACATAGAAATCCTTCAGAAATACATAGAACTTGAATAAGTCCTTTGAGTTTATCTTAGAAAAGATATCGTAATAGACTTATTAGTTATAAAACATTATCCTGATTATCCTGAAAAGGCTTCCAATAGACGTATTAGTTCTACAAATGATCAGTCTGAAAATACTACTGTATCGTTATTTATACTCCAGGGTTATTCTATCAACCTAGAAATCCTTCAGAATTACATGAAAATAATATAGAAATAATATAGAAAATATGTAGTAGAACTGTATATTAGATTTACAAGTTCTGTCAGATTTTAAATTTAAATTTGACATTTATGCTTGATTTCCGGAATGTACAATAAGCGGTGCATGTATGATGTGTTACCTATATTTTAGGAGCTGTTAAGGAGGACGATGTAGTTTATTCGAAAAGGTAGGAAGGTGAGTTTATCAGCGAATAAATTTTGACAGATGCGGGAAATAATCAACGGTAATATACCAAGACGTTGATTAATAGTCGGCTATTTTTGTTGCGTCTAAATTTCGAAAATATTTTAATATCAATTTGATGAGACATAATTTTGGCATTAATAATCAATTGATTGTCGAATCAAATTGTAAAATATTCGAGAAATTTAGCAACAACAAAAATAGCAGAGTATTAATCAAGGTCGTGTTATATTTAGGAAGATTATTTCCCGCGAAAATCAATTAATCGCGAATAAGTAAATTAGAAAAAACTTTATTAACAGAACACCAGGAATACAACTAAAATAGTAATAAGAAATTAAAACGAATACTAATTAAAGTTTGAAAACACAATTATTATAGTTCACGTGTTTTTGGTTACTTAAATATCGATTTTTCTGTAGCTGCTCTTCTTTTAATTCTGATGGTATGGAATTTGCTTGATTAATAACATAATTAGATGATGATGAAGCTACATTTACAGTATTTTCATCAGAACTTCTCATTTTATTTATAATATTTTGGTGGTGCTGCTTATCTATTTGTAAATATGGTTTGATTGACGAAGAACTTCCGTGTCCTGTGATTTTGATTAATTCTTGTTCAGAAACTCCAGATTTGGCTAATTGGGAAACGGCAGTCGAGCGGCACGAATGATTGGAAATTTTTACTTTTTTCGTATTCACGCCAATCGATTCTGCTCCTATTTTTGTCCATTTTGAAAACTCATTTTTACCGATTGGTTGATTTTTATACCACTGGAAAAACTTATCTTTACTCCAATATTTATTTGTTGTTAAAAATCGGCGTTTTTCGTAAGTGCTCAACTTTTTCCCAGGCGTCTCTTGCACTTTTAAATGTAATACCTTGAAAGGGATCGATGGAAATACCATATTTGGTAAAATATAATTCTTGCAAGCTTTTGGCTGTGGAATTCCACATACATTTTAATGTGTATTCTTTGTATTCTTCTCCGTCAATTTTCAGTCCTTCAAATTATTGTTTAACTCACCTTTCGATGTATGTGCATCTAATGTATAGTTACGCACTGTACAAAATTGTGTAAATTGAGCCCAGATACTATTTTTACTTCGTACCGTATTCGTAGGTACCAAAGATTTTACCGCTTCTTCTATTGAATTATTATCAAAAACGCCGAATCTTTCCATTTAATAATGTTTTAAATTATGACAGACCTGCGTGAGCAAAAACTGACAGAAGTATTTGACATTTTTATGTGACGTTTCAAAGTGACTATTTCTCTAAGGAGATAGTCGCTGATATAACGTCTAGTGAAATAGTCGCTGATATTTGACTCTGATTGGTCTAAATTTCAAAAATTGTGACATTTAATTGGTTAATATAAAGCAAGGGAAATAATCAGGATTATTCGTGAGATTATCCTTCTTCCATAACTTAGTCTTTATTTTCTGTACTTGTAGTGCTGCATTTTTAAAATATTTAACGTTTCCTCAAATAAACAAGCCGTATTAAAGGTTTATTAATCTATTTTTCTAACAATACAAAAATTTTTTCTGCGTGAAAAAGTTCCAATCCATTATACTCAGCATGTAGAGGAATTAAATATGACAGATCATTATCGCCGAATCCTTTCCCTCCTGCTATCCAATTACATAAACCCAATTATCTCTAGCGTTTTACTTCTAAATCATTTATCATTTCTTAACATTTATCTACAAACCATGTAAAAGAGGAAAATAATTTAGGGTTGAAATGTGAACAATAGTTTTTTATGTGTGTCTATTTATCAGGAATCCAACGTCTGCACGCACCTCTTCTAATCCATTTAGTATATTCCCTTGACTGACTAGACGATTATTCACCTTTTGTTTTTCGTTGTTTGTTAGAGTATCGTAATTTCTAAAAATACTAGCGCAAACTTCGGATGTCACCTGTCAGTTAAATTTTATATTTTTTTAGAATATCACAAATGGCGAAATTTAAATGACAACTCCATTCATGGTCGTATTTCTTGATGATTCTATTTCCTGACAGAAACATTTTCATTATCCTACCGACCGCGCCACTTATTAATTCAGTGCTGTCACCGTCGTCAATTACGCCGATTCGAGAGCGAATTTCTACCATTTTCGTGGAAAAGTGACAAAGAAACATTAACCGACAATCTCCCCGAAGCAAGGCGTTCAGTCTTCGACTTGACACTAGTAAATAGTGTGAGGTATGAATGCTGTGGGAAAATTGGGTGAAATTCTTGACTACCCTTAAATGAACGAAGGCGAAATATAAAAATGTATTACAACTTTTATTAGAACAATTATTTAGTTAAACTTTATTATGTTCGGTGCAGATTTTGTTTTTGGAGTGGGGGAATGTTATCTAGTGTATTACAAAAGAAAGAGCAGTAACACTTATTTAAATAATTACACTGCCTTGTGTTGATTACAAAAAATCGTCGACATATAATACACAACCAACTTACAGGAGAAAAGACCGAAGCTAAAAGCAACAATTTTCATATTACAATGTCGCTTGAAACTGCTATTGAGAATCTTGGGTATTTCTATAGTGGATTCTATTTTTCCAACTGGACCAATTTAATCATGACCAACATACTTACTATTATTTTGACTATTCATATTAAAATTCGCAAAAGGTTAATGTAATGAAAGGAAACTGTTAATTGCAAATTGTTCCAAAGTACAACCAGGTCTTCTACCTTGGGACAGTACTAAATTTTCTTTGAGACAACAAATAAATAAATAAATTGAAGAACTTATTTATTAATACATATTATAAGACATGAAGTCTACTGGAAAGGATAACAGTTCCATTCGACTTTTTCTGATCCTCGAACCACTGATGTTTTGGGTGATTTTCTCAAAATTTACGATTCGCTGATTCGCATAATTCACTATTCTTCATAAAATCTTTTTTATTTCGACTACATAATGACGCACAGACTTTTTACCCTTCAATTCTACTAATGCTAAGTCTCCTTCCAATGTCGTGGAATTGTCTATATCCCTTTCCTTTCATTTTTTCATATTTTTTTCGAGGGTATCCGTCAATATTCTGGTTTTTCCCTTCTTTCTTCCTCCTTTTATCTTTCTTGGTGCAGCTTTTGGATTTGGCCTTATCATTTCATCATTTCAGGACTTAATTAACATGTGTTGGAGACGTATTTTGGGGTTGATGGATTGTCCCCGGTTGTCAAAATTTTCAATCTGTTGTACAAATTATTTTTCAATGTTTTCAGTCGATTTGTCTATCTGTTAACAAAGGTACTAAAAAATTCGTCTTCACCAAATATTTCCGTATTTAGAAAACAAATGCCCGTTGCAAAAAATAACTTTGTTATTTTCTGTTAAGAAAACGCTTTTGGGTAGGCTTTCCCAACAACTTCGGCAATTTGGTACAGGTTAATTGGTTTTCCTAGATTTTGAAGCATCCATTCACTAACAGCTTGATGGTTTATGTCTTAAAGGGCCAAAAATAGTTCGATCTAAAGGTTTGAGTTTGTGTAAAGTGTAAGGTAATTGTGAGTAAGACAATACCATTGGACTTTGCGAGATCAATAACGTAAATGGACATGTGGCTCTCATGATTATCATACACTAATTTGTCTTTGGATAACTTTACATGATCGATGAAGTGTTTCATGTACTGAAATATTTTTTCATCGTTAGGCCAACCTGAGTGATTGGCAGCTTCAATCGTGCCTGCGAGAGCTCCGTTTAACATATGTTATTTGAAAAAGACCATCTGAAAAATTAGCATTAGTGGTACATGGTTTCCTATATCTCTTATACAGGCAATAATAGTTATAATAATTCCACGTTCTTCTGAAGTCATGCACTTTACTTGTTTGACTCTGTAACCAATTTTAATTAGGAAGAGACCATGTGTTACAATTCGTTGCTGATGATAGTTCTCTAATTTATGACTCAGAATGGATAAGTGAGTTAAAATTGTTTGTGATAAAATACAAAAATACATTTTGTCTGAGCGCCACTTATCTATTATATCTGTCTGAAGGATCTCGACAAGTTGATTCCTGGAAAGGTGTCAAAATAAAAGAGATAAAAATAAAATGTAATGAAATTAATAAGATTAAAAAAAAATTAAAGTCGAAATGTTTTTTTCAACTCTCGTATACGTTCTGCACTCTTATGGGGTTCTTTACCCAGAATGGTCCGGAGGCGGTGGTAGGATGTCTTCCAGCAAAAGGAATGGGTCATCTTCGGTGCTGTGTATGTTCTGACACTGTAGGTAGTGCGTTCACAAGACAAATTCGTCCAGATGTGACCAAGAAGATGTTCTCTGTTGCAAGTGCTCTTCAAGAACGCTTCTAGAGCTCTTTTCGGTCCAGATGAATGAGCCAACAGTTTTAAAAAATGTTTACATTCAAACAGGAAAGGTTCTAATGTTAATGACCGAAAACTCACTTGGCTAACTGCATTGATGCAAATATATGTGTAGTCATACGCACGTCCACAACTTCACTGATTTTCCTTTCAACGACCACAAAAAAAAATGTTGATGAGCTGTTTACACACTGACTGAATCCGAACTGTCCCTCACAGATCGATAATGAGTTATATGAATAAAATAAATGTTTTTACAAATGAACGATTCATTAAAAATCATATCTCAAATTGTCAGTAGATAGAACGTCCTTTAACTTTAAAGATTCAATAACTAATGGCGATGACGTTTAGAATAAAATTTAACAAGTTGATTTATTGTACAATTGTCACAATCTAAACGTCATTGTCGTTAGTTACAGAACCGTTAAAGTTAAAGGACGTTCTATCTACTGACAAAAAATGTTACAAATAATTACGATTAATAATAATTTTAACAACAAATAATAAAATCAATGAAATGACAAATTATAATAATCAACATTTAAATGATGTAATCAAATATATGTTAAAATTAATCAAATAAACAATGTCTGTCGAATTGTTCTGGCCAAAGACAATTCGATATTTAAATAAACCTTCAAAGTTTTGTAAATTTCATAAAAAAAGCGACAATTGTTTTTATAATGAAAACATTCCTTCATCAAGAAAACAAATATTAAGATAATTAAATGGGATCTCGCAAAATTGCTTAGTGAAATGAATAAATCATAAAAAAAATTCTGATTCAAATTTCAAATTACCTTGATGACCAAAGCTACAATGATGTATTGATTCGTGTTAAAGAAAGATACCAATACGGCATCCGAAAAACCAAACGTAGTTACAAATTCACGAACAAAAAAACGTGTTCTCTAAATCAACAAATGAATATGCAACACATTCAACTGTAAAATTGAACCACGTTTTCCTAGCAAAACTAACGCTTAATTATGTGACAACGCCTTTTCGTTTGTTTAATCAAAATTACTTTGGAACTAGAATTAATCTGCAAAAAATGTCACGATAAACAGGGGGAGGTTATATTAAATAGATGGTAGAGCAATAAATATATAATTAACAATAAAATATATAACAACAATAAGATAAACCACCAAACACTCAAATAAATACCTAACTAATATATACAAATAAATATTCTTACCATATTACTTAACACTACACTAACGGAGACTTTTAGGAGATATGTCTCTAGGGTCGGTTATTCTAACTGTCGGCAGAGGGCCGACAGTCGAAAGTCAAGTCCAAAGACTTTCTTGACTGCCCCTTCAACAATACCTGTTCGTATTTATATATCATATTGTTATTCCTTCATTCAGGTATTAGCCTTGTGCAGTTCCAATACGTTTCTACATTAGCTAAACAAACGCGTTCAGTGAACTAATGAACCAATGAACTGCACAAGGCGAGATTTAAGAGCGGAGGTACAAATTTCAGAAACTCTCGCACCGATTTGGCGATTGTATCCCACGTTAATTTTACTTCGAGCGAGAGCTGACGTAGATAACTACAACATATACAGCCAATATGCAACCGATGAGATTTAGAGTGAATGTTTGAATATTACAGTAACGTACCTACTCAATCTGTGTGGCGATATTATGTAGACAAATTGCAAAAACCCAAAATCGGAGTATAACTTTATAAGAGATTAATATTATTGTCCATTACGAATTTATACATAATAAATCAAAATTTACGACATTCTCAATTGGTCGAGACAAAAAAATTAGGTTAAATTTTTTTTTTTTTTACGTTATGACCGTGCCATTTGGCTTCTATAATAAATAGAAACATCGTTTTTGTTCGCTCCGGTTTTTCATATTACTATTGATCTGTTTTTTTATGATCAGAAGTCACATGAACATGATTTTTAATTTTTTTTTATTTCATATTGTTTATAAAATTGTTATAAACAAATTCGTTGTTTATAATTTAATTTTTTTTTAGAAAAATAATCTTTGATGCAAATTTTGATTTTTTCTAAAAAAATCGTTCTTTCAAAATTTTTTTTATTCCTTAAAAACGTATTTGTTAATTAACAATTTTATTCTACCATATAAATAAATTATTTTTCTCAAAAAATAACACATAGTTGTTTTTGTTTCATTATGTAGAAATAAAAATATATAGAAAAAATTTAATTATTTAAAACAAATTGTTTATTAAATAAACAATGAAAATATAAATAAAAACAATTTTTTTTTAGTTATCAAAGGGCAAGATAAATTATGATTAAAAAAAGTGATTCCTTAATAGTAATTACAGGGGGTAGAAAAAAATTGTTAATTAAAAAATACGTTTTTGCATTAAAGATTATGTTTCAAACAAAAATTTAAATTATCTTATAACAATTTTGTAAACAATAGGAAATAATTTTTTTTTAAATCATTTTCATGTGACTTCTGATCATAAATTTCACTTTCCGAACACACCTAGTAAAGTAATTAGTTTTTCTGCAACATCAAAATACAATAATAAAGTTAGTTTAAAAAAATTAAAAAAGTAAAATTTTTGTCAAATTTTCTTTTTAACTTTCTATAATTTTGGCTATAACTTCTACAGTATTATTTTAAAATTATAAAATATTTCACACATAATGTACTTTTTCGAATGTATTGTTTATTTTTTTCATTTGTTGTATCATTTTCGATTTAACAAAAGTACAAAAAAATTAAAAAAAATTTGGATAACAATTACAATTTTAAATTCGAAAAAACTAAAATATATTCTTAATTTAGAGCTTTGTATTACCTTTAGAATGGTACAAATACTATTTTAATAGCTTTAATATTTTTAAAGTTATTCAATTTCTCTTTAAATTTATATTAAAAATCAAAAGTTTTTCGAAATTTTTTTACGAATTCTACAATTTTTTTAATAAAATTTTGAAAAAAATCAATATTATCGAATTTTTACTACAAATTTAATGGCGTTTTTTTTCCAAATTTTTAATATTTAATATTAACCTTAAAAAAATAAAACCTTTTTTGAATAATTTTAAAATCAATAAATAATTAATATCCCATTGAATTTTATTCAAATTGGGTAACAGACCTTTTTTTAGGTTTTTGGATCAATATATATTAATAAAGTTAATTTTTTACATTTTTGATCATAACTTTTACAAATATTATTTTAAAATTATGAAATAATTTACACATATATTACTTTTCGATTCTTTTTAGATGTACTATTTACTTTTTCATTTATTTTATACTATAACACAAAATTACAAAAAATTTAAAAAAAATTATTTATTTTGGCTATAATAATTACAATTCTAAATTCGAAGATAGTAAAATACATTGTGAATTTAGAGTTTTATATCATCTTTCGAATGGTAAAAATCCCATTGTCATATCTTTAATATTTTAAAAGTTATATTAAAATCGTAATTTTTTTTATCCATTATTTTAAAAATTCATCAATTTTTTTAATAAAATTTGGAAAAAAAACGCAATTATAAAGTTTTTTAATACAAATTTAATCGTATCTTTTGTTAAATATCAGTTTTCAATAAAATTCGTAAATGCACAAAACAGTTTATTCGCCAATAAAATTACAACTCGATACTTATCGATAGGTCGCCAGTCAGGGAATGATCTCTCCGATCATCGTTCGCCATCGTTCGCCACCGCGCATGTCTGTTAGACGTACCGCCGCCCACGTACACCGCTTCGCCTACAGGGTGTGTCTAACATTCGGCCAGCCTGAAAAACATAATGTCCTCATTATTCCATCGGAGAATACATAATTAAGATCTCGACCACCTGTCAAGATCACTCGCCAAACCTTAACCACCTGTTAGGTCTAATCGCCAAAACCTTAACCACCTGTTAGGGTTATTCGCCATTTCATTCGTCGTCTGAAGACTCATAGTCGACCTCGTTCACACTATGATATCGCCTTAGGGAATCTACAGCGACAATCGCCTTAAATCGCTTATAGCCTCGAACACCCTTGATCGCCTCTATCAGATATCTATCGTTCGCCAACACCTTATAAATTCGGTAAGGTCCATCAAATTTATTGGAGAGTTTATTAGTAACGCCAACGCCCGCCTTTTTAGTGGCAGCACTCCGCCAGAGCACTAAGTCACCCACTCTATAAGTAGTTGCCGCCTTTCTACCTTTATCGAAACGCCTTTTCATCCTTTGTGCAGATGTTGCAATATTAGTTACGGCCCTAGTACGGTCAACGAGTTTTTCTCCGTACCTAGCTACAACCAGATCTGGTCCGGACGCCCTAGTCGGAGCCAAGTATTGAGTCCGTTGAGTACCTGCGCCGTCAGTCATAGTCTGTTTAGAGAATAGCCTTTCACTTCGCCTAAGTTGACCCGCCTGTCTACGCCTGTTTAACCAGAGAGCAGAATCGTCACCCCGCTCCACTGGGTGGGTGTCATTCTTACTTGACGACGCCTCGTTTAGTATCGCCTTACTACTCGTCTGAGATAACGCCTCGCCTACTACTACGCCTTTACTTGTGACACCCGGAACTTCCACCTCGTTCCTTAGACTTCCACCAGTCTGTAGACCATCGCCGGTCCGATCGCCATTGTCAACGCCATTGACATCGCCCTTGTCAGTACAATTGACATCGCCGTTGTCAGTACAATTGACATCGCCATTGCCAGTATAATTGACATCGCCATTGCTAGCTAGCTCGCCACTCGCCAAATCGGTTATTCTACCATGACTGTAGGAGAACATAAGGTGAGCAGGAGAGAAATGCGTGCTAGAGTTGTCCGCATTATTTAGGCCCCAAACAACATCAGGCAGCTTCTCGTCCCACCTTCCTTCTGTTTCCGCAACTGCACATAGCGCCTCTGTAATCGTTCTGTTTGGCCTTTCCACCTGACCATTCGCCCTAGGTGTCGCCACAGCATTTACAACATGCTTAATACCCTTATCCGCCAAGAAAGCCTTGAATTCTTTACTTTTAAACGCCTTACCTTGATCAGATATCACACGCCTTGGATATCCAAATTCGCCAAACACTTCGCCAAGTTTCTGTATCGCCTCAGAAGACTTCAGTGTTTTTGTAGGTTTCGCCAGTACAAACTTAGTAAAGCCATCTACCACCATGAGAATATAGGAATTGCCTTTGATGCTTTTTACAAAAGGTCCTAAATGATCTACATGCACCGTATCAAAAGGAATTGGCCGCCGCTCTATGGGGTGCAGTAATCCTTCAGCTCGCCCATACTGACCCTTCGCAAACTCACATCTAAGACATGATTTTACATACTTGGACACAAATCGCCTCATTTTAGGAAACCAATAAGTTTTCGCCAATAGAGTGAAACACCTTTCAAACGCCGGATGTCCAATATCATCATGATATTTTCTCAAAATACCAAATTTAGCCATTGCGGGTACATATAACCTATCGCCTTTAGAAGTTATACGATACAATCGCCCATTTTTAAGCTTATAGATCGCCTTAAGCTCCTTGTCTGCACCGCCTGTGGCTAACAATCGTACAAGTTCCTGCGCCTTGGAGTCTTGTAACTGTACGGTTAGGAACCAATCAGCCTCTTCCAACATTATAACATTAACGCCAGTGCTTCCATTTGGGGGATTCCTACTAAGTGCATCAACATGTTGCATACGTTTTCCAGGTCGATACTCCACCTCCATATCGTACTCTTGAATCGTCAGCCACCACCTGGCTATTCGAGGTACTAAGTCTCTTTTGAGCAACGCCGCTCTTATCGCCACACAATCTGTAACTACTTTAAAATGCACGCCTGCTAGGTAAACCCTAAAACGCTTAATTGATTCTACAACCGCCAAGGTTTCGAGCTCATAGCTATGGTATACCTGCTCCTGCGCCGTAGTTGCTCTGCTAAAATACTCTACCGGTCGCCACCTATTACTAGAGTCCTTTTGCAGCAAAACACCAGACACGCCAAGTTTGCTAGCATCCGTGTGTAACTCAATGTCCGCCTGACTATCATATAACGCCAAGATAGGTCTAGTAGATAAGAGTCTCTTCAGCATCTCGAACGCCTTCTGCTGTTCGCTTGACCAACGCCATGGTATGTCCTTTTTAGTAAGATCTGTCAGCGGTCTTGCCAAAGTTGAGAAGTTATGAATAAATTTTCGAAAATAAGACGCCAGTCCCATAAATTGTCGCACGCCATGCACATCATTCGGTTGAGGAAAATCTAATACCGCCTGTATTTTACGCCTACCTGGTCGAACCCCTTCGACACTCACCTCATGGCCCAAGTACTCAATAGTACTTTGCAAAAACGAACACTTCTCCATTTTAAGCTTAACGCCCGCCTGCTCTATCAGATCTAATACTAACTCCAACAACCTTAGTCCCTCCTCTTCGCCTTTGGATGGAACTAGTAAATCATCCATATACGCCAAAGCTTCGCCATGTTTTAATTTACCTAACATCTTATTTATGACCTTCTGAAACGCCGCCGGTGAATTACAGAGACCAAATGGCACTCGAAGATACTCGTAATGCCCATCCGGTGTGATAAACGCCGTCTTATCCACCGAATCTGGATGCATGGGCACCTGATGAAAACCTTGCGCCAAATCTAAAGTGGTAAATAGATCCTTATTCGCCAATCGAGTGAGTTGATCTGATATTAACGGTAAAGGATACCTGATCTTCACCGTAATAGCATTTAACGCCCTGTAGTCTACGCACATTCTCACTCCGCCAGTTTTCTTGGGAATCAGTACGATAGGACTAGCATACGCCGAATCGCTTTCTCTTATTATGCCCGCCTGCATAAGAGTTTCCACCTTATCTCTCACCATTTCTCTTTCATGATAAGACAATCTATAAGGCCTATAATAAACAGGTACATCAGTAGTTAGTTTAATCTCCATGTGACCAAATTTAGTTAACCCGAGATCATCATCTCCCTTGGAAAAACAAATCGCCTTACGCCTCAACAATTCATGTAAACGCCTTTTACATCTGTTAGATACATCACCTATTCTCACGCCTGAAAAGTCTAAATCATTAGGTACTACAGATAAATTTCTCACTTTGTATTCTGTCGCCAATTGACCACCGCCAGGAACACATATCTCCGCCCGTGATATGAGACGTCTTTTTCGCCAGGATATCTCTCTATCGCCATCATTAAAAATTTGGATTGTTTCCTGCTGATCGCCAAGCAAACCCGCCGGTATAAATACTACTGACTGTCCCACCGGAAATTGCGTACGCCTTAAGCAATACCGAGCGCCAGGGACACCATTCACGACTTCCACTTTTACTTGATTCATGTTGTGTGGTTGGAGTGTCACATCTTCTGCAAGCACTACATTACGCCTAGTAGCCTCGTCCTCCAGAGTGATTCGCCTAATCAACTCATTTGCATCAGGTTCCTTGATTAAATATGTCTTACCACTCCTTACCACCATAGTCACGCCTTGGCTATTGATGGCAGGTTGACCTAACAACAGCTCAATCGAACCCATGTCACAATCGGTCACCAACGCCGTAATGGGAAAATGATCATTCGCCATAATCATTTCAAAGTCCACCTGGCCTAACCCACGTGCAACGCCTCCGCCAAATCCCCTCAGGATACATCCTTCTCCATCCGCCTTAACAGTAAGCCCCAACCGTTTCGCCACGGCCGAAGTGATCAAATTTTGCTCACTGCCAGTGTCCAGATACGCCTTAACGTTCTCGCCTTGAACTTTAACTAAATGCCGAAAGCAACTATTTGAGGGAAGAGTTATTAATCTCACCTGTTGTCCCTCACGCCTGCCGGAACTAGATTTAGGGCACGCCTGCCACATATGCCCCTTCGCGCCACAAGTCCTACATCTCTCCGCCCGAGGTAGCGGACAATCGCGACTCAGGTGGTCGCCTACCTGCTGGCAGTTGAAGCAACGCCGCTTCGCTTCCGGTTCGCCTCTGACCTGGCCGCCCGCCGGTCTCGGAATGGTTATGCGAGACGCCACTGGCTTCGCCTTTATGATCTCTTCACTACACCCTTCCATTCCCGCCAGAAAGGAGTGGTATAGCGCCTCCGGGGTAGCACATCTCGCCGCATGCGCGTTCGCTTTAATATTGTGGGGTAATCCTCTTATGATACAGGACACCGCATCAGCACCCGATATTTTTACTCTGTCGCATAACGCCAGCTTGGAGTGAAAATAGGTTGTTATGGTTTCTGATGGCAACTTACGCCTGTTGACCATCTCTTCTAACATGGCTGCAAAATCCCTTCGCCTAGGAAACGCCTCCTTAAGCTTCACCTTCCATTGATCCCAGGTGAAATCATAATGGTCTAATCGGTGAAACCACTTCTTCGCCGCGCCATCCAGTCTAGCTTGCGCCACAGTCGCCCTCTCATAGCTTGACCACCCGTGAATTGATCCCAACTGGTCAATTTGTTGGAGCCACCTCTCCACATTATTATCCCCATCATCCGGATCGAAACGATCTACGAGTTCTGCACCAAGAAGTAGGGGTCGTCTACCACTGCTCGTTGGCTCCAAGTCGCCTACCTTGGATTGCGAGGATCCAGGAACCGCCGTGTCGGACAATTCGCCCACTGCCAACGCCGCCTGCTGCTTGGCAATCTTCAAAATATTCTTTTCTAGGCCGCCCGCCATTAGAGCCTTCACCAAGTCTCCAACCGCCATCTTCGCCACATCTGGTTCCAATGCTACTCCACGCCTTGGAGAGCTGGTTCCTTTCTTACTCCCACGCCTAGGAGAATTTGGGGAACTTAACGTCATATTTTCCTCCAAATCCAAGTGCATCTCATCGCCTGAGTCCGCCATTGCACTTGAAATTCACCCTAAAAATTAGAAAATTCATTAATATCGCCAATATACGTCATATTATTAATGCATCAGCCCAGCCGCAAGGCATCACCCGCGGAACAAATGCCCGGCCGAAGCATCCGAACCACCGATAACACCCAACAACCAAGCCATTGCATCAATTTCATATAAGAAAATCATAATTCTCTATGTACGCCAATGGAACACCAACAGGATCATTATATAAAATATCAGTGCGCCACTGATAACCTAGAAAATGCTGAAATTAAACAGTAAGATTGATAAAAATTTAATAACTACGCCACTGGTAAAATCAGACTCCTCCGAAGTCGCCAGTTATCACCAATTTAAGGTATATTCAGATACGCCCCTGAAATAATCATCCATTTAAATTAATACGCCTAGTATATAAATTTATATTCAGGTACGCCCCTGAATTAGTTATCTATTTAAATTAATACGCCCAGTATATAAATTTATATTCAGGTACGCCCCTGAAATAATCATCCATTTAAATTAATACGCCTAGTATATAATTTTATATTCAGGTACGCCCCTGAAATTGCCGTTTATTTTCGCCAATACGCCTATTGTGTATAAATTTTTCTCCAGACGCCTCTGTATTGCATAAAATTCCAATAAATTTAATTAACACCTTTAATTAAATTTAATATCCTTGTTTTCCATTAATCTGTACGCCCATGTTGGAATAAAAATTCACAAAATTCCATAAAATTCCATAAAATTCAATTAACACCTTTAATTAAATTTAATATTTTTATTTCTCCAATTATATGTGACGCCCATGGTAAATATCATCCATAAATTCAATTAACACCTTTAATTAAATTTAATATTTTTATTTCTCCAATTATATGTGACGCCCATGGTAAATATCATCCATAAATTCAATTAACACCTTTAATTAAATTTAATATTTTTATTTCTCCAATTATATGTGACGCCCATGGTAGGATTGTGAACCTACGTCACAGCATCGTCGTCGGGTATGACAATATGGCCGCCGGCATTCGATCGTGTTCTCGAATAATGTCGCTTCGTGTCAGAGCTTGTTATACATCCAGTAAAATGCAATTATTTCGCCAAATCATAAATTAAATTTGTACTTACGGTTTAGAACACCTTCTTAACCCTCGTTTCGCCTAATGTAACCGCCTGTTACAATTTAATCGCCACAAAAATTCAAGCCGCCTGCTGAAATTCTTCAAGTACCAACACCTTGGTTTTATTTCTCGATCGAACACACCACACACTTATTCGCCTTCGCCACAGGTCACAAGGTACACTATCCCGCTTCTGAATTGTTAAATATCAGTTTTCAATAAAATTCGTAAATGCACAAAACAGTTTATTCGCCAATAAAATTACAACTCGATACTTATCGATAGGTCGCCAGTCAGGGAATGATCTCTCCGATCATCGTTCGCCATCGTTCGCCACCGCGCATGTCTGTTAGACGTACCGCCGCCCACGTACACCGCTTCGCCTACAGGGTGTGTCTAACACTTTTTTAAAATTTGTAATATTAAAATTTATCTAAACCAATTAATTTAATAAGATAAAAAATATTTAGAATTAAAATAGAAAATATCGGCTAAACCATGCGGAATTCCAAAACAAGGCGAGAACAAATTTTGTAGGAAATTTTGAATTCTACAATTTTGATTTCCTATAATTAGAGAATTTTATGCCCTACAACTTTGCACTGAAACATTTTGCACTAAAGTGCATAATTTATATTCAAAATTAAAAAAAAAGTGAAAATCCTAAATGTGTATTTTTTCGCCTTCTAGCGGCGAAACTTTGAGTAATTCGAAAAAAGTTAAATACAAAAGTTAAAGAAAATTTGATGCTTTACAACTTTGCACCAGAACATTTTGCACTAAAATACATTACTTGTACTCAAAATCAAGAAAAACCGGGGGAAACCTACATGCACATTTTTTACGCGACCTCTAGTGACGCAACTATTGGAAATTATGGAAAAAATTTAAGACAAAAATTGTAGAGAATTTTATGCTCTAAAACTTTGTACTACAACATTTTGTACTAAAGTGTACTGTTTGTCCTTAAAATTTAAAAATCTATTTTATGCACTTATGTAAACAAAGAAAATACAAATATTTAATATCTTTTGTGTACATAAATTTTTGAGTTCCATTAAATGTTACAATATAATATTAGTAATTTTTTTTATTTATTTTCTTCCGTCATTTATTTATTCATGTTTATGCTATATTTCTTATGCAAGCTACCAAAGGAGTTAAAAAGATCCAAAATAATATGTAAACAAAAAGCCACTTCGTTTAAAATCTAATCTGATTTATTATGTTTATATTAATAACAAGATAAGCTCCATTAGAAAACTATAATGGGCACAAATTGGTCCTGAGTCCGTACAAACTGTTCATTTTAAACGACGTCGACGGCTATATTGTGCGAGTAAGAAAGCAAATCTCATAGGATAGCTATTAGCGCTTCAAAAATACGATTTTTATAATCAAAATCCTGAAAAATCTACTGAATATTTTTGAATCAATTTTTTTTTAAATGATTTCTTAACCTGTTCTTAAGCTCGGAAAGTCCCTGAGATTGTATAAAAATATTCTGTTGGGTGTTTTTTACGAACTATCAATTTTCATTAATTTTCATATGCTAATATTTTCAAAAACTAAATATTTTCAGGATTCTTAATAACTTTCCTGCATCCGTAGTGACCTAAATTTTAACTGACCGTTTGAATTTTTCAAAAATATTGTCCCGTTTTTCTGGGATTTTGTTTCTACGATTACATTGGAAAGGCATATGCTACAGAAAGTGTACCTCCGCTCTTAAGTATTTAATTTTAATATTTCTATGGGAATATTTTTGGGAAATTATTCCCCGTGACATATCTCCCTCGCCTACGAACACTGGCCCCCAGCGTAAAAATCAATGTACTACCAATTAGGAAGACGAAATTTGTTTAAATTTAAAATATAACAAAATAAACTATCTAGCAATACAAATTATGTTTGTACAAATTTCGACTTCCTATTTCTAAATTACAAAAAAAAATTCACAAACGTCCGCAATCCCACCCACACAACACATCAATGTCTTCAGATGGACCAATGGGGGAAGAGAGGCAGAAGGCTTTTCCTGCAGTAAAAGCCTCTGGATATTCATTTCCGTCGCAGGAAACTGGGATGAAGCCAGGAACCAGAATCACCGCCCGTCATTGCCAGGACCATGTTGAGGAAGTGTAAGACCCTTTGGGACACCATATCATTGAACCATAATCAGAAATACCATACCATTCCTCTTCAAAACAAAACAACTGTAGCGACGACACTGAATATTCTTCATTTTTTCTTTTTCTATTATTCTAACTGCTTGTGTCGTCGATACGTGACATTGAAGTTTATTTACATTTACGGTCAAACATAGAACTGCAACGTCGAAGCTATATCCTCGGTCAATGTCATTTCTCTTGTTAATAAACAATAGCGTTAAATCAGATCAGAATTCTTCCTGTCTTTCTATTTTTCCATCACATCTTTTTCATTTTTTTTTTTTTTAAAGTGGTTGTTTTCCAACTGGGTGGTGGGTTTGCCGGGAATACTTCGGACTTAACGTGTGGCCCATGGCACGGGGATGATTTAGCCTGGTCTTATTTAGCTTGGCACCATTCAGCTACGGAACCATGCCGGGGAAATAGCGCTGAAGACTGATTTGGGAATGGTCCATGAATTTGGTTTCTTCTTGTTGTGAGCTATGCGGCGTTTTAGACATGAAATTAAAAAATAAATGGGTAGTACATTTTGTTTTTTAAATTAAATTTTAATATTTTCCCTAATTAAAAATAAATCTATTTATATTGATTATTTTATTAACTCTATTTCTATATAGTATTTTAATATTTATTCTATCGAATCATTTTATTAATTATTTTTATCTAATTCGGCTATTATTTATATCTACTATTATTTATATCAATTAACCTATATGTTAATAAAAAATTAAATTATATTTAAATACACAAAACTCATCTGTATTTGTTTTGTATTTGTACTAAACATATTCTTATTATTTATTTTATATAGTTCATTCATATTCTTAATTCATTGCCACTGTCACACAAGTTTATTCACTTATTCAGGTTTTATACACCTGTTCTGTTTATTTAAAATTTGCCATTTTTTGGCACACAATTGTCGCTTTAAACAAATTTAAAAGATTGTCTTCTGACATATCATCAAATCACTCACTGTATTAATAATCAAAATCATTGCCTTTTGACATCATCATATTTACTTTTATTTTAATAGGATGACTATTACACCAGTACATCTTTCTCTCTATGAAATCACACACAAATCGCCTTTATTTATTAAAAAGTCGCCTCATATTCTCATTACACCTTTTCAACTCATGTAACTTTCTGACACACTGGAAATAAATCGCCTTTATTCATTATACATTCAACATATATTCTCTTTAAGTATGACAACTTGTGTCTAACTTTTTGACACAATACATAACACTTTCGTACTCTTCTCTCACATATATAGTAAAAAATTGCAAAAGTTATACTTCACCTGCTAGATAACCGACCTTCAAGTGGAAATGCCTCCTTAAAGCCATTCCGAAATAAAATTGAACAATAATATTAGATATTTAATTTGAGCATTGGTTTTTATTTTCATATTACAAAAATTCTTATAGAATTGAGTTGCACAAGTACGTCGTATTTTAAAAATGTTTAATATATTAATTCTTTTCCATATGTTACTTTTTAAGCAATTATAGTATTTTTAGGGAGTTAAGCAGTCATTAAAAAAAATAATTAAATGATATACAGCTTAAACGAATGCAATTTACCTTGACTTGACTTTATTATTACTTTATTAGCATTTAGACACTTTTTCTAGCATCTGGGGAAAATTCAGGTTTATATTTAGCCATTCTGCCATTTACCCCTAGCTTTATGCGTCTATTATCATACATAATTATATTTTCATTTGGTTATTTTAACCTCAAATATAACATTAATTCTCATCTTATATGATTACTATACTTTACGAATACTTTTCGTAAAACTACATTAGATACGCTATTTTACACTGGGGCGAATTTCATCCCTTAATTAACAGGACATCTGCCAATTGGCCCTAGTAACGCACGTATCTTTTCTTATTTGAACATTTTAATAAAATTCTATTTTTTTATCACCTATCTACATTATCATGATACGTACTTTATTTAATACGCTTTTTTCACCTATTTTAATCATCATTTATATCAAGTCAATACTTCTCACTAAAACTTTATGCTTCGTTCTGTATATCCAATAGCATAGAAATATTATTGTAAAAATTTAACTCTTCAAAAATACTGTCGTTATAATTTTAATGGAATTTCATTACAATTTATCCAAGATTCATTTAATTTTCAAAATTTTAATTTAAGTAAATTTTTTGATTATATATCAGCAATATTTATCTTAAAACATTTATTGATGTTTACGCAAACTGACCTACCGTACTTGTGCTAACACAACTAAAATATTATTTATTTACTTCTAATTCTCTATTTATTTACCTCTGTGCAAGAAAATTATTAAGTGATCTGATTACTAATTCTTATGGACAATATTTATTTTTTAATTCTTATTTGTTTTTGAGATAAACTGAAAAACACCTATACGTATTTAAAAATTTCATTTTCTTTTAAAGAAAATATTGTAACAAATTATTATTAAAATTAATGTTTGTTTTGTTAATCAAAATTCTTGCTTACGCAGCATATGTAAGTTTAATGACTGAAATATTTCAATGTCAACTAATACAAAATTGAAGTTAATTTATTTATATTTCTCTCTTTAAAGAAAAAAAACATTGTGGACAGAGAAAATAATGTGAAATTAAAATCAGTTTTTCTTATTAAACAAGAAACGATCATTTCCTTCTAAAATGGAAGATAGAAATTGATAAAATATATATTTACAATTTTCACATATTTAGAATTTGCTATTATTTAAAAAAAAATAAAAATGGAAGAAATTATATTTTAAACATGTGTACGGAAAAATAATGACGAATGGACAAAAAGAAGAAAAATATGAAGTTATACCATCATGGTACGAGAGGGAGAGGGTTAATTATGAAGAATTAACCCGGGGAATCGAGACGAGCACCTCCACCATGTCACGATGTAGATCAAGGGGAGGAATAAATATATAATTAACAATAAAATATATAACAACAATAAGATAAACCACCAAACACTCAAATAAATACCTAACTAATATATACAAATAAATATTCTTACCATATTACTTAACACTACACTAACGGAGACTTTAAGGAGACATGTCACTAGGGTCGGTTATTCAAACTGTCGGCAGAGGGCCGACAGTCGAAAGTCCAAAGACTTTCTTGACTGCCCCTTCAACAATACCTGTTCGTATTTATATATCATATTGTTATTCCTTCATTCAGGTATTAGCCTTGTGCAGTTCCAATACGTTTCTACATTAGCTAAACAAACGCGTTCAGTGAACTAATGAACCAATGAACTGCACAAGGCGAGATTTAAGTATTTAATTTTAATATTTCTATGGGAATATTTTTGGGAAATTATTCCCCGTGACAATATTAATACTGTCTTACAAGCATAAAAGATAAATGAATTATATTAATTGTACCATTGCCATCAAACACGAACAAGATGAATTATAAATAAAATGTAATTTCCTTACTTCGCTTCACTACACAAATATCTCAAGATAGAGAGAGAGACAGATCTTTGTTGGGACCAGAAGTTTTATATCATTAAAAGGGTTATCCCTCCCAAACACTAAAGTGGGTTCACGCAAAACAATTAGAAAAATTATAAGATCTGAACCAAAACATCATTTGAGAAATATCTCTAAATAAATAAAAATTCACTTACCTATATAAGTAAACGTTAAATATAATTAGAATTTAAGCCCAATGGACTTATCCAATAGGAACGAATTTATTGGTTTTATATTAATGAATGAATAGCTTAAAGAACCTAGTTGCTTATGATTTTCATTATTCTTATAATATTCATTAAATAATAAAAATTAATAAAAAGTAATTAATATATATCTTGAAAGTGGCGCTGCTTCTTGACCAATAATTAACGTTTGACTTTCTACAGCATTGCCAAGATTCTAGCTTTGTTCGTTTGTAGAAAAAATTGACATACTTCTTTCCTTCTTTTAACCATAACAAATGAGAAAGATAGTTGCCAGTTTTATAGATATGAAAACATAGCCAAATATAATCTGTTTCAATTGGGCCACGTCACAAGCCATTATAGCCCCAATATTCAAATTTTAAGAATTAATTACAGCCGCAGGATCGGTCTCAGAAGGGCTGGACCCGGTGCAATGTGTTATGGTAGGCCAAAATTATAAAATAAAAATATTCCAAAAAAATTACTGGATGAGTCCATTGGCATCCAAATAAAATCCGTTTTCCAAAAACGTATTTAAGACCGTCGTAGTGTCAAATTAACAAAACTAGAAAATTTAAAGAGTTTACTATTTTAAATGACGACCGATTGATTGATGGTCTGTCTAATAAATGTCGTTAAACGACAATATATTTGGTCCATATTTAAACTATTAAAGTAAAAAAATGAACAAAATATAGCGTATACAAAATATATGCTACAACTCCTTTAGGAGATATAATACGCGGTGGCACATGAATAGTGGTATTTCCAGTTTCGTAAACATTATATATGTTGCTTGAATTTGTACTTTTCTTGCCTTTTTTAAGTTTGGCAAAAAATTCATCGTTTTTTTTTTGTTGAAACTGGTTGAACGCGACAAGCTAGTTGCTTCTGATTTTCTTAATGATAATTTATTCTATCGTTTCAAAAACCACTGATTATCCGGCATTTTTTGTTATTCTTATTGGCATACTGATCAACTAATTCACGAATTTCTTGTTTATTTAAGAAAAAATGTAGTCGAAATAATAAATATTCCTCTAGCTGCTTCTCTTCGTCCACTGTAAATATTTTTCTAACAGTATTTGGTGCTGAATATTCGAAGTCATGTTTGCCGAATTCGCTGTGTATCATACATATAGTGCTGCTGCATCTCTTAAATACATTATTTACATCTAGTCTAAGATTGGTAGCATCAACAGCTTTTCTTTTATTGCCGGTTTTACTTCGTGGCATCTAGAAATAAGTAGATACGCAAACCAACCAACGATTATTAATATATGTTCCAAGGAATTGAGAATTTAATATTTATGCATGTACCTTGGGATTGTCCAAAGGGACATGCAGACTACTGTCCCAAGGTACATGTTATGATTCCTGATTGATTTTTTTTGCAAGTTTTGTCTAGGTTAAAAAATTTAGATTTTTCTTCTAACCACAAAAATAGGAAGAGACTAAACTATACACTTACATGATGCAGCCTCCCTAAAATTGCTATTTCAATCCTCAAGACACACACGTAGGTGGAGAACAATTAAATTTTTGCACTCAAAACACAAAATAATTCCAACTGGATCTAATCGTCAAAGCGACTGAGAAGTGAAATCATCTCAACACGTTCGATAATTTCCACTCTATGACCACATATGGCGAATTTAGCCTTTTTGTTCAAAGGTACATGCATCCCAAGGTACCCTCCACTACACCTCACAACAGTCGCTTTTTCTTAGTAAATAAAAAAATTAATAAAATGTTTTCATTTCTTTGAGCTAAATTTCCCTGGGCTATTACTTCCAATCACCCCAAGCAATACGATTCTTCTCCTCATTTGACGCTAACAAATAATACATCAAGTTTTAGGAGGCGTCGATTTCTCTGAAATACATCCAAATACAATTCTCTCGTTAGGACTAGATTTTTTTTATCACAAAAGGGTAACGTAAATGTGACAGCACGTTCATTTGTTTAGAGCTGAAAATAGATTATACGATTAATGGAAGTCATAAAAAAAGGGTATGTTTAATAAAATAGAGTTCAAATTAATGGAAATAAATTGTAGATTTGTCTAAAAATTACTTAGGCAAATTATTAGTAAATCTAAAATGTTATCAATTTTCTCGAATGTGGTCAAGTAATGAGGTAGTAAAACTATAAATCTAGTACCACATATAATATATTATAAAAAAATTATTAAATATCCGTCGTTACATTTAAAGGAAGCTAACGGCGACTAGTTTCGGCAGTTATGCCATCATCAAGCCAAACTATTTATAAAGAGAGACAAAATTAATTACCAAGATACGAAATGTTCATACAATTGTGCGCACAGGTAGAAGAACGTAAAATATGTAATGAAATATTAAAATGAGAAAAGGGATATTAGGTGGTACTAAGAACAACGGATATTTAACAATTATTTTATAATATATTACCTGTAATACTCGATTTAAAGTTTTACTACCTAATTAGTAATTCAAATTCTCGTCAATATCAGATCAGTTTTATGGTCTTTAACTGCACAAATATCATTGAATAAATTATTTGTTATCGTAAAATGATCAAAAATCGAAAAAAAATTTGAGTCAAATTTATTAAAAAAATAATTATTTTTTTTCTCTTTTAGTAAATCTGGCAACGGTGGCAAACGTTTTTGAAATTTTTAATGATATAAACAGAAATTATATCCTTTGACAATATATGAAGCATAAAATCTTTTTTTTTGTAAATTAAATCATTTTGTTTTCAAATTGAAAAAGAAACACTGAAAACAGCTTTTTTATCGAAATGTCATTAGAATAATATTTTATATTAACTTAAAAAGTGAAACGGTAATTATAGATGAAACAAAATTATATAAAATCCAGGTTCGTACTTGAAAAATTAAAATTGGAGATGACCCTCCGAATACGACCACAAGATCACCAAATGTTGCTCTTGATAAAATTGATAGATATCATAAAATGATCAGAAAACTTTTTTCAGTTTAAATTATTTTTTACATTACTTAAATTTTTTACTTTTTACTGAATCTGGCAACAATGGCAAAAGTTTTTGAAAATATTATTCATACAGATAGAAAAAATAATAGTTGGCGTTTTCATTAACAAAACGGGATAAAAATAAAGTTTTGTAATCAAAATTGAAGTGAAATGCTAATTATGTATCAAAAGATTAATTCAAAATTAGACTCCATATTCAAACAAATTAAATTGAGGATGATCCTCTGAATACAAAACGACGAATTATAATTTTAATATAACTAGGTGAAACTTAATTTAAAAAATCATGTATATTCTAGAGACTAAATTGCCACTTTTTATTAATCTCTATACGGACTAAAGTGCCACTTTTACTTCCTTGGGACTAAACTATTTAATAATCTTTGTATGTAAGTGTGGCGCAATGCCCCTACCACTTATCTACCACGAGACTTAAGTACGTGTTAGTCACTTTCGAGATTTAAAGTAGCACTTTAGTCCCTTATTACAATATACTATTTTTATATTTTTTTCTAAAAAGTAGCACTTTTTTGGTAAATTTGAGAACAATGGCTATTGCAACGACTTGAAATCTAGAAAACGTGGTCAGATGGTAAAGATGGTCTTTATTACTTTCCCGACCCACCTCCGAGAAAGGAAAATAGGATTGTGAATGAGTTAAAAAAAAAATTCGAGATAAAGATGGAAATATCCATTTTGAGGTCCCCATTAACACCATTTCCACATGGAAGTCTGTCTGTGTGTCTGTCTGTCTGTATTCTTACATAATAGAGGCCACATATTTAATCCGATTGAGCTGAAATATGGTATATGGGTTTGGGTTATCAAACGGAAGTATTACTATAAAAAAATACAGAATCAATATATCATGTCATTTGAAAGCCCTTGAAAAACTCTATTCAGAACAGTCAAAATTATTTCTCCAATTGTCACCTGTCAAAAATAAATAATGTCAAAGATTGAATAAGTATTCGTCTCTGGATACGATTCGGGAAAGTTTTGAGGCGACATAAACGATTTTTTTTAAAATTCTTCGGGATCCAGAAAAGTTGACCGACTTTTTCTATATATTATATTAGAATAGCTTGTTTTTTATGAAAACTCTTATGCTCTTGGTTTGGGTTGGGTTCCTTCAAAAAAAATAATAAACATTACAAAAAAATTATAATTTTGGGCGCCTTAAACATTCTTCTAGTTCTTCTCTCTCTCCAGTGTCTTCCTTTAATCAGTTTCTTTCTGCTCTTTTTCTGTATCACCTCCTAGTTAATTACCCCTTCAGCTTTCTGTATTCTTTAATCTCCCCCTATTTCTGCCTTTCTGTCTAATCTAATCTGCATCACCTTGTTTTCCTACAGACCAATTTGTCCTTTGTCTTCTTTGTTATTTTTTTTTCTTGTAATATTTTTTATTATATTAATATACCCTTTTTTTTCAATATAAAATTTTTTTTATTCTTCTAGCAAACAACTTCTATTATACTTATAATAATCCTTTTTTAAACATCTCATTCTGCTAATGACATTTTTCACTTTTCTATCTATCAAAAAAAACCAAAAACTGTTTATTTTTTTTTCTTTTGTTTTTTTTCCGACTAGATTTTTTTTTAAATTTATTTAATAATGATAGTGATTTTTTTTTCTTTTACATGTACCACAATTGTTGTAAATTATTAATGAACTCATTAAATAAAAAAAAATAATCATCTAAACACAAAACACTCTGAAAGAAATCTTAAACACATTTAAATACATCCAAACTTCTTATCATAACCTTATTTCCATTGTCATACTTACATTTGACAATAGCCTTCTACCTTTCAATCTCATTCGACCACAATACATACAAAAACAGAACTAAAACTACACATATAAATAAAAAACTATATTAATATATTAATTCCTTTTATTGGACGTTTATGGATTTTTTAACCAAGAACTAACATTGTTCGTAAGATTTGTTATATTCAGGGTGTTTCAAAAGTCTCGAAACGGTCTTGCGTGTTTTAAAAGTCTGAAAACGGTCCTGGAATTAAAAAAACTACTGGAGATAAGTTGTCCAAATTCGGCCTTTTTTCACATTTTCATGCGCTTAAAATTTAAAAACATTCATTTGTTGAATTTTTTCAAAAGCAAATATACAGATCTGGCAATTTTTTTACGGAACATAGGAAATTTGTAATGAGAGGAAGAAGAATGTGTTTATGTAATGATACAATGGGTAAAAATAAGACGAAACACTGACTCCACCCTATTCCACCAGTCTGATGATAACGTGTTGACTAGAGCGATGTGCTTCACCTACACCGCCACCCCTGAGTGCTCCGGATATTCCAATGCCAGAATTGAATTCAGCATCCCCGAAAACTCCCGAGTAACGATTTTGGAGCCATTTACATGGACTATGCCATTTCCCCCCAGAATGAACCCCTGGACACCCCTGCAGAGGCGCCCCTCAGCGGCCCCGGATATTCCGATGCCAGAATTGAATTCAGCATCCCCGAAAACCCCCGAGTAACAATTTTGGACCCATTTACATGGACTATGCGATTTCCCCCCCGGACACCCCTGCAGAGGCGCCCCTGAGCGCCCCCGGGTAATTCCAATGCCAGAATTGAATTCAGCATCCCGAAAAACCCCCCGAGTAACGAGTTTGGAGCGATTCTCATGCACGCTGCCATTCCTCCCCCAATTCACCCCCCGCGCACCCCACAGATCCGCCCCCGTGCATTCGCGGGTAATTCTAATGCCAGAATCGAGTTCGGCAGCCCCGAAAACCCCCGAGTAACAATTTTCGAGCGATTTTTCCGCGTTTACAATCGCTCCTATAACGGCACAAATAATGATGCAATTGGAAAATGCATTTTCCGGCCCAGAAGGCGTTTTTCAAAAAACTGCATACCCACATTTTCACCAGTCTTTTCTGGGACCTTCCCCAACACAATGCAGAAAACCGCATCTCGATATCTGTGGTATGTCAAAATTTCCGCTATTTTTGCTAAATGCCCTGGACTAAGTCGGCTAAAGCTGAATTGGATCTGGCATTCTGCTGGCCACGATAAACTCTCAGAGACCGTCCGTGTATTTCCCCTACCGCCGACGTAGATCCGATGCGCTACGATAAATTACGATTGTTTTTAGAAAGGCGTATACCAAAATATTTTGTTCTTGTTTCCCACATAATACATAATGTTTATTAGGCTTCTTGTCTGATACATGAAATACCCTATGTTCCGCAAAGCTTTTTCCAAACCTGTATAATAGGATCGTTTCCTAACTTTTGAAGACCGTGTATATAAAATCGAATAACTTGTTAATAATTAAGTATCAGTTCTTTCATTATATATTACACCTATGTGTCTTCTATAAATAGATTGAGATGATTTTTTTATCAGACCTGATCGAAAGGGGTTATTTTTAATTTTACAGTTAAACTTTATTATATATTTATTGTATAATCAAACTTTTAATTTTTTAAAATAGCTAATGCAATAAATTAATCAATTTATATTAAATATTGAATGCACCCTGTAGCATTACTCATTGGTTGACCACATTTGAGACATGGATAACCTGATGAATTTATATAATTCATATTTTAATTAAATATGTTTGTCATTGGGGAAATTTTTGTTTTTTAAATATCAATGTCCATGAAGTTAACAGATCATGGCAATTGGATAAAAACTTGGCTAGCGAGGAAATAAACTCTATTTTGAAAAATTTAAGAAAGGAGAAAGCAAAAAAGATTCTCAAATTATATCAAAAATAAGCATTAAAAATTATAATAATAAATTTATATGAATACAATATAATACAAAAAGGAACAATCATAGTGAAAATTAGAGTCATATTTACCTTGGTGGAAGGAATATTATCAGGTATAAGAAAAAAAATTGTGATACGAAGAACCCAGGACCAGAAAATTTCATCAAAGTCCAGTTTAAGTTATCTTCACAACTTCTGGGAAGGTTTAGACAAACTTCAAGGCGAAATTACTATGAAAGGAATATTTATCAGGACACTTTTTGGATAAATGAAACGTTATTTTTGTAACAGTACCTTATTCAAGGGGGTCTTAGTAATTTATATTTGACATGAAGGAAGTAATAAATTCTTAGCCACTTCAGAAAAATAAGTCTATTTCGTTTAAATTCAATACATTCTAATAAGTCACTTAAGAAATATTTACCAGGATATATAAATCAATAGGACAAAAGATGCCCTTCTTAGAAAGGCCTTTGCAAAAGGCAACGGTTCTTAACACATGTTATACACAAAACTTTCTGACACGAAATTAAATTTACTCGTTCAAAAATATAAAAATATAAAACAACGTATTTAGTTTAGTTAAATTATGTTATTAGATAAGAAATTGGAAACAGGACATGGCTTTGGATGATGGTTTTTTGGCGGGTTTTTCCATCCCTGAAAAGTCCAAAGTTCATGATTGTAACCCGACCTTTACCTGTCTCGAGAGATCAGACTTAATATTGTATGGCGCGGATTCTAATTACATAGCTAGTCGCTGATATATCGCATAATTAAATTTAAGTAAACTCTTTCAAATTTACCCAGAGGGCAGCACTAACTGGAAGTTAAATTTGTAATAAAAAGGGATACGCCCTTCTTGGTTCGCTTAGTAAAATGTTCTCATTTCTGATTTGCTAGATTCCAGTAAGATTAAGGGTGGTACGGTCACCTCACGGTGTCCGAACCAATCCGGAAGCCTTTCACTATGCGACACTAATTTCGTTTGTAACTTTGAAAATTATTTCCAAATTTGAGTTAGTTAATTTCCAACTTCGCTCGGGATCGGTTCTTCTTCTAATAAGCAGTGGTTTTAAATATTAGTATTCAGAGTAAGTTTTTCAACTAAAATTCGGGTTTCATGGTTACGGGGTTGTTTAAGTAAATAATAGTTTTTGCGCGCCTAGCTATTGATGAGAGTCCGCTTGATAGGGAACTGAGTAGCTGTTACTCTTTACTAATTAATTAGCTTCATTTTGTTTAATAACTTGTAAACTAATTCTCATAATTGTCTCTCTAGTAACTTTGGACCAACTTATGGTCATGCAATTAAGTATCTCTCGCCAATAAAATTAATTAGTATTTATCTCGTGTTTTAATCAATGAAAATAATTATTCTCCCGTAACCTAAAAATGTGTGAAAAATAGTGGCTACGACCTCCTTCGTGACGACTGCGAGTTGAAGATGGTTCGTCAGGACAAAGGTAGGTGAAATGTATTTTTTATTAGATATAGAAATTCTCTGTGCTCGCGACGCGAATTATTTCTGTCTCGCGATTTCCTCTTACAGAATCCACGTATGCCTCGCTCGGCCTACAGTCAATTAACGGTGTTTTACAAGGTCACTTTAAAATCAATCATAAACTCTACATAATAAATGATACCTATTAAATAGAATAGAAAATAAAACAGAAAATACAGGTGACAGGTAAAATGTAACAATTATAGGATAAAAATGTAACATTTTAATTTGTTGATAACTAGTAATAAATGTGATTTAAACTCAATTATTCTCATTATGGGTTCGTTCCACGAATATAGTTTGAAATATATCAAAAAGTAAAATATCAAACAAAAAAATTTTTGTGGGTTTAAGGAAATTAAACGTTATATTTGTTTTATTTTATAAGAAAAATTTTAATTCTTCAGAGGCTTTTTCTTTTTTTTTTTGGAAATGTGACTTAGCTTGGTTTTTGGTTTGCCTTCGAGATTCTTTTGAAATTTCATGCATCCAGTAGTAGACGACGTTAGGTCACAAAGGAGGAAAAAAACTTGCACGTTCCAAAAAGAAAAAACGTACAGTCCCTGAAAAAGAACTTGCTCGTTCCAAAGAGACGTTCAGTCCCAGAAAAAAAAATGTTCTCTCCAATAAACTCGTAGTCCAAAGAATAAAATATTCTGTCCAAAAAAACTTGTTCCAAAAAAAAAACCCTAAAAGTTCACATAAAATAAATATAGGACAAAATTCTGATAAATTACCAAATTTCGTGGTCTCAGTTTTTTAAAAAAGAAGATAAAACAAGAATATTATTTTTATTAAAAAAATGAATTTTTAGATCAAAATATGAAATATAAAATTTAGTGATTTTTTTAAGACAATCTGTAAAAACAAATTAAAAATAAATTCTCTTTTTGTAACTGAGACTGAAAGAGCAGGACAAAAATCAGATAATTTATAGTGTTATAAAAGATAAGATATGAACATTTAAGTAAATATAACAAAAAATATACCGGCATAAAAAAATTAAAAACAACAGTAACTAAATGTTAAAGCGTCGAAATAATTAATGACAACAGGGACATAAGTGAAAATATAATATAATATAAATAAAACTTACCCTATATAACAATGGGAAGAAAAGAAATTTTCAATAAGCGACACAAACGATATACACGTCAATTGTTTTGACTGAAGAGGCAAAGAGAATGAATTGTTAACATGGGAAAGACATTTTATAGTAATACCAAGAAGAGACGGAGATGCACAGAATAAAAATGTAACATAAATTTTAACCAGGAATGTATGTTGATTCACAATTCAGGTGAAACAAAAACAAATTATATGAACCACAAAAAAAAGAAGAAAAATAAAGAAATTAGCATACTAAAAGAATAAAAAGAATATGATCATATAATAAAGAACTAAATAAAATAACATCATAAAATAAATAATCATTGAATGGAAGTGGCTTTTACTTGATGAACATCCATGTTAAAGATTAAATAACATGAGTACTTTTCGATATTCACCATATTTTACAAACTTACATAACATACGTTTTGATATACAATATCTTCTTTAGATGTAAAATCAGTACAGATTTTACATATCAAAAAGTACTCGTGTTATTTAATAAATAAATAATCAGTACCTAATGAAAAAGAGGGGTTAAAAAATATATGAATTAATTCTATCAGTTATAAAATATAAACATTGTAACAAACAATAAAAAATAAAATACCAAAATGATAGATAGTCACGCCATCTATCGTATTTTTGTTGTTTTTGAAAAATAAAATAGTTACCAACGAAATTCCACTAGTGGAAATAATGATATTGAAACATTTCATAGTAATAATTAACAACGAGAGATCAATCTATGCTTACATTTTAGGGTAGATCATGGGTGGGGTGAAAAATAAATTTGTATATAAGAGAGAAAAAGAGCAGAAAATTAAATTTAATCGTAAAATGAAATCCAATCAAAATTATAACAATAAAATATGTAGCAAATTCATGAAAATCAATTCAATAACTTTGGACCTTTAACCGTTCAGTAATCTACTATTTATTCTTAAGAAAACACTTCTCTTCACTTCACATTTCCTTTTCTAATTATCTTGTCAACAAAAGCCAATGAAAACGACATAGAATCGAACTCCTAGAGTCGACGACCAGATCTAGCTTTTCAATTTCCTAAAGTTCGAACAATTTAAGTTTTTTAATTAAACTTTCAAGTTTAGTTCCTTTCTATTTCTAATTCAATTTCCTCTACCGACAGTTCGGGTATTACCCTTTAACGGTTCATCTCATTACACTCATTATACAAATAACATCGGATTTAATTTTCCTTTTCAAAAGAAAAACTAAGAGAAAGTTTTAATAATATTAATTCATGTGGTTATATTAAAAAATATTTACCAGTGACTTTATACATGGAAAATCCAATTTGTCATGATTAGTTCAAATTTTCTTATAATTTATTCTTATTTATGCAAGGAATTAGTTTCGTGAGAATTCTTTTTACCTACTAGAAACTAAAAATAACGGAACATGAGCTCTCTGCACGTAGATTTTAAAATAATCTTGAGATCTACGTGTCTGATATACAGGAAGATAAAAGAAATAATCATCTTTATGAACGATTATTTCACATTCATGGAAATAACTGTTATTAAGTTTTGACTTCACGCCAGGGGGTAATTTTTTCCAATTTAATTGTCAAGATAATCTAAACGTACAGGTTTAAACAAGTTATTGGATGAAGATGGAATCTTCGGATTGTTTTATTAAAAAAAATATACATATAAAAATATATAAATTTCATTTAATTTTAATTTTGATACTAACGATTTAGAATTTTAATTTTTGAATACTACCTTTATTTCGTAACATACAACAACTTCAAAAAATTCATTCTGTGAGCTGTAATTAAATCTAAGAAAATATTTATTTTATACAAACAATATTAAAAGTAGGCAGTTTAACATGTCATAATAATCTGACATATTTGAGAAATAAGGAAAATTTTATTAAAAATTATAAGAATATTTCAATTTTAATACATATCTAATAAATTATATCGTAGTGATTTAGCGCCACTTAAAAATAACATACTGTAACGCTCTTTGGCGGGGAAGATAAACAATTCTCTGCCTAAATCCGTTAGACCGATCAGCCATAATTTGTTCTTACTAAAAACGTTAGAGAGAATTCTAGATAGGCACATTAGAGACGGGATCTGCAGGGACATTCCACTCAACCCCAGAAAATATGCCTACCAGGTTGGCAAATCCACAGATTCGGCTCTAAGGCATACTTGAAAATCGTTTTGTGACATTATCACTGCAATATGAGACTGTTAGATTTAGGACAGTTAAGGGGTGTCCTCAAGGTGGGGTACTGTCTCCACTTCTTTCGTCGCTCTTGGTCAACCCCCTTCTGAACAGACTCCCAGCCTGGGGTAAATTTTCAGTGCTATGCCAATGGCCTTTTAATAACGGTTAGATCTTTGTTTGCAGAGATTATATCTAATATCCTTCAGGAAGGCCTTAACATCGTATTCAGTTGGTGCACGGAGGAACAGATGCCTGTAAACCCTCACAAAACGGAAAGTAGTTCCTTTTACAAACAGGAGGAAGTTTGATAAGCTACGCCATTTAATTTTGGAAGGCGTAACCATTCCCTTTGCGAAAGAGGTAAAATACCTGGAACTCCCATCTGGAAAGAAAAATCAATAAAGCTAGGGCATCCCTCTGGAATATTAGAAGGGTGTGTGGCAAATGGTTGGGAATGAACCCTAAGCAGATTTACTAGATTTATCAAGCATTGATAAAACTAATGGTCACATATGGCGCAGTATCTAGTGGACGAAGGGGCTCCAGTCCATTGCGACGCCAAGTTGTGCTCAAATACAGAACTCCTTCAACGTCCACTTGCGAATAAGAAAAGGGGGAGATCCTCTTTCCAGGGACGGTTTATGTATTGTACACAGATGGTTCAAAGACCCCAAGTGGAGCGGGAGCCGGAGTGAACAGCAGAAAACTAAAAGTTGACATCATAATTAGGCTCGGCTAGTATGCTAACATCTTCCAGGCAGAGGACTTCGCGATAGAATTGTGTGCAAGAGAGTTTTGCAAACAATACTCTTGTCAACAAAAGTAAATTTTGTCGGGCAGCCGGGCAGCTTTAAAAGCATTGAGCTCCAACCGGCCGGACTCGAAGCTGGCATGGAATCCTTGGATTACGTTGACACCAGTAGTTCATTGGACCGGAACTATTCTTTGGCATGGCTAAAAGCAGTGTCAAGTGCACTATCTGGAAATGGACTGAGAGAGGAAAACTCTCCAGCACTGGAAATATATTGGGTTGGCTCACTCTTATTTGGACTTCTTACAGGGTAGGGTTAGCCACAATAGACCTCTGCTGGTCGCAATGCCCCACTCACATCGATCCTATCACCTAACGCTCTTTGAGTCGGTACGGGTTACTTTGCCGCTTTGGTTCAGATCTCGGATTGTCTCGGACGCCACCTTCCATTTATGGTGTGAAGGTCACTTGTTATGGTCAGCGTCAGTGAAGAAAAATACTCGTTATGGTATCGACAAACCCCTTAGCGGAAAGCAGGGCAGGCTTTACTTACCCTACTGGGTTGAGTACCTAGGTATTCGCTGCTAAAATATTAAAACTCACAGCCAATGAATTAAATAACTGTCTTTATTTAATACCAGCAATAATACCAAATCTGGCGAGGAAGGAAAAGGTGTACAACAAAGTCCTTACTATAGGTGACGTGATCGGACGGTTCAGGCAAGTCTATAACTTTGGCGTGGTATTCAGATTTGTGATTCCGGTACAAGTGAGCTTTCATAACTTGTGGTCCCTCTGGCCAAGTTGTCCGGTGCATTGGCTTGTGATCGACTAAGCTTGGCATCCCTGCCGATAAACAATCTGGTCGGAGTATCCGATTGTCTCCATTTTTTGATGCGGATGTTTACTTGTACAACTAATTAATTTTTGGTAAACAGCTTTTGGCTGTCCAAAGAATTTTACTTTTTGTAATAAATAATTGTAATTCGAGTGTTTTTTGAAAATTAAATGCATTTTTATTAGTATATTTAGATTTATTTAAACAATTACTATGAAAACTTTTTTACTGCATTAAAACAATATTAAAAGACTAGATACTGATTAATAATTATTATTAACAGGTTTTCACCTCATCCAACGTAATGTAAAGTTATGTGTTTTAACTTCAAAACTTAATATTATAAAATTAAACTACACCATATAAAACTATATCTCTTGAGAGACCTTTGACACGATTAAATCTATATCTTTATCGCACGCTGCAGCTATGATTTTTAAGAAGTATCTACGTTAAAGGCATTATTTTATTAATTCACAAGATTTAAACTAGAGTATGTGTCAGGAGTATAAAGTACAGAGGCAATTCAAAGATAGTTTGTAAAACTATTAAGTTTTATATATGATATGATTTATCATTAAATCTACACATCACATTTAAAATCTTCCTGTGATTTGAAAATTTAAAATCCTTTAAAATTATTATTGATTGTACCGGTTGTAACATTGTTTAATAATATTGTGCGATGATTTTGTTGTGATTGATTGTATAAAAAAGTTATTTAGTCAATGTTTATTGAAAATATCGAAAATGAAATTTTATTTGATATGCTTTAGTACAAACAAAAAAAAATTAAGGACTTTCAGTGACGATTATTCCCTCATCTAGCTTGTAAACGATGAGGCATGCTTTTGATCAGATTTTGAATAGATTGTCCATTCCTACACTAGTATATCGCGAAGCTATCTAGAATTTCTGTTAGACGTAAACGTCTCCCCATCTTATCCCAAATATGTTTGGATTTAATTCTGGACTTCATGGAGGCCAAACAAATCTCGTCACTTAAATCTCATTCAGATAAGCAGTGTGGAAACGTGCATTATCATGCATAAAGGTTGCCTCTTCTCCAAAAATAACCATGAACGGGTACAACATGGTTTTCTAGAACTTCTTTTAGGTACATATGCGCATTTAAATTTCCATTTTTGATGAAGACCAAGTCTGTGCAAGCTTCAAAAAATATGCCATATTTGAACCTCCACCAAATGGAAGTTGCTCGGCACTACATGCTTGAACATATCTTTCGTTTTGTTGTCGAAAAACTCTTACACGTCTGTCTGTATCCGTAACATAAATCGCGATTCACTCTCCAATCCTCTATTGTCCAAGCCAAGTGTTCTAGTGCAAAATTCAACCTTGCAATCCGGCGTTCACTGTAAAGTAGCAGTCCAGTAACCGTAGTTCGAGAAAATAATCTTAGCAGCGTGAATACCTAACCCCTAACTGTCCGCGCTCACTTACGTATACATTTTTCACTTCTTGCAGACGATTTCAAAGGAAAATCACCATGACTTTTCGGTTTCTTAAAGAACTATAAATGACGAAGCGGTCGTTTCTATCTGTTGTAGTCTGTCCTCGTCCTGGACCAGGTCTTCGTGTAAGCACACCAGTCTCTTCGTACTTGCATACTGGAGAGACTTCAAAGTTTCGCGCAGCTTCGCGCTGACCACGACCATCTTCTATAGCTGCCACAATTCATGTCGCAACAACAGTATTTATGGACGTTACAATTCACTTACAATGGCAACACTAATCATTCAAACAATTTGCAATCGAGAGGTAAAACCACGAACCAAAAAATATGCTGATGATGGATTTCAGAAATATTTGTGGAAGGCCCTATTTTGTCAAATGCTTATCAAAGCATTAACAACTTTTTTTTCAAGCAATCACGACAACATCATCGTACAGTGTTAGTAAACTATATACCAAAAAAACAAAAATTTCTGAATTTCATTCAAAATACGAGGTGATCCTAATTTTATGCTCGTCAGTGTATTTCAGTGAAATTGACTAGAAGTCTATTTTTTTTAAATATTCCACATATCAGTATACTAAAAAATTCTCCACTTTATACTCGTGTAATTATATTAATAATTTTTACATATATGTAAAATTGTTATTCACTTGTATTTTCCTGTTTTATAACTGGTTGTAGTATTTATGAAATAAATAAATACATTATGCATCGACCGTTTTTTATAATATGGTGATCAGATCCTAAAAATGTGTTTTTGATTTATGATAAAAATATAGCATATTAAATCAAGAACACCACTGGTTGTTTTGTGCCCTTAAACTTTTGGCAAGCTTTCAAAAGCATAGAATTGCAAAGAGCTTAATTTAAGGGCAGGGATCGACCTATTTTCTATCTTTTAAAACTATGACTCCTCTTTATCGTGGTATTTCTGTTTCGAGGGAGGGAAAGGCATTGGAGCAAAAACGATGTTTGTACACAATTTGGTAAATTGGGGTGTTTTGTAAAAGGAGGACACTACGGTTCGTCGAGTTTTCTATTTGCTGACGTACATCACCGTTAGTTTTAACAAACAAAAATATTTGTTTTGTCGATGATGATGGATTCTTTTCATTTGTAACTACTGGATATTTGACAGAATAGTATTTGTCTTCGTTTTTAGAAAGATTAGTTCTTTTATCTGTTTTAGACAGAACAAATTTATTTTAATTTAATTTTAGTTGCACGTCAAAGTTGAGATATAGGACAAAAAAGCTGAGTTCAACTGTTAAAAGATAATAAAATTTCCTACAAATGCCTGATAATTAAGAGTAATAGAACAAATGGAAATAATTTGAAATAGGATAATTATTGTTAATAAATTCAAAAACAAATTTATTTAATAGCTATAGATACTTAATAAATAATAAGTTATAATAAGTTGCAGAAGAAAAATAACCTTGACTATGTCAATGAGCTGATTAAATGTCTGTAAGGTGCAGTCAGTAATACTACAAGAATAATATATCGCTTACTGGTCCCAGTTTTGGCACAACTAAAAAACTGTAAATTTGAGATAATTGACGTCGCAAAATTTTATATATGTTCAAATAAGTCATCACATGGATATCTTTTTTTTCTTGGAGCAGATATGAGTATAACATTATACTTTTTACATAGTCATCTTGACAAATTTTCTGTCAACTTTTGACGGAACTTTGGATTTGAGAATGATGGAGGAACCGTAAAAAATTAGGTGAAAAAAAAAGTTGCGGAAAAAGTTTCTCACGCCATCTACTATCGGAGCAATCAAATCAATCAAGCTTGAGAAACCTGTGCGTCTAATTTTTTTATGACTTTCCTCCAACTATCTTACCCATATTCGTTTCTCCGTCTTAAAAAATAAAGACATTTTCAAAAAAAAAATTCTTTTTGAAAAAGGAAACGCGTGGGTGAAAGATAAATGGAGGGAAGTCATAAAAATTGTTCAGATTAGCATTCTGTAAATTTTTCATAAAAGAAAACAAAAAGCTACACATAAATAGTAGGATTATTATGTTGGTCAAAACCCATATTTATTATTAATTTTTATTGTTAAATGTTTGCTAACCCGCACTTTAGATTATTTATTAAACAAATAAAATCGAATTCAATTTAATTTTCTTTATTCAATAAATAATCTATGAGTTGCTGATGTGTCTATTGATTTTTTAAAACCATTTTTAAATAACGTTTACCTCTACATTTTAGATTTAAGACTATAGTAATAATAATATGCTTTTGTAGTAATATAGGCTTTAAGCTTTTATCTGTTCTTAAGGTTTAAGTGAGCTGAAAAAAAAAACAAACTCACTGTCCGTCTGTCCGCATTTATAACTCAAAAACGAAAAAAGATAGAGACAAACGGTCAACGGTAATAAACTCAGCATGCCTTAATAGCTCCCAAATAGATTTTCAGATTGTTATGACTTCCGGTTTCAAAACTGGTTTTACAAACCAGAACGGAAAGTGATACTACCGGTTTCAAAAATAGCATTCCGAAGTGAAATTTAACGCTGAATCGATATTTGAAAACAGATTTGAGATATTTTGTATGGTTCATGAGATAATGCGTGTTTAGAAGTCGTCAGGTGCTTGCTAACGCGCAGGCGCTTCTGACTTGTTTTTTTATAGTTAACAAGTACCATAATTTTTTTCGCGTTTCGAATTTTATAATTCTTCAGAAGTGCTAAACTTTCTCAGTAGTTCGGTTATGATCCGTAGATGTTTTTAGAAAAAGGCGTTTACAAAATCAGACCAATTTGCTGTGGAAACCAGAAGCGAACTATCTGGGACTCGCCATAGATAATAATAAGCACGAAAAAGAAGTAACGACTAAGGCCACGAAAACCTTAATGGTATGCAGAAAGTTTGCGGGGAAAAATTGGGGATGCAACCCAAAAATCCTGCAGTATACCGCTATTATGAGACCAATCATCACTTACGAAGCTGTTGCTTGGAGTAGAAGAACTAACCTTGCAATCTCGAGATGAAATCAATCAAAGGTCCAGAGGTTAGTCTGTATATGCATAACAGGAGCAATGAGAACGTGTCCGACGGTTGCAATGGATGTAATCCTAAAGCTCATAGCTCTGCACATACGAGAATTTGGCAAAAAGGACAACATGTAATATGGTCCGAGAGGGAATCACCAGACGTAAACCCATTTCCTATCGGAGACAGATACATCTGAGACATGCCTCAGGACGAGATACCAAAAAAGTATAACTTTGTGAATGAATTCATTACAAAGCTTGTTCGCAAAAGTGAATGGGGCGAGGACACTATTGTGGCCTCAACAGAAATGTCATTAAATGGTACATTGATGGGTCCAGGACAGCACAGGGCACTGGAATAGGAGTATATGGGCCTGGTACCAGATGGTTCAAAAGTTTGGCCAAATCACCACGTATTTTTCAAGCGGAAATATGCGCGATTGAAAAATGTATCCAGTTCAACGTCGAAAAGAAATTTCACTGGCAAGAAATTGCCATTATGTCGGATAGTCAAGCAGCCATCAAAGCGTTAAGCTCTCACGTAATCAGTTCTAAGATAAAAAAGAGCTAAGAAAGAATACCCTCCTGTGGATTCCAGGACGAAAGTGGAGGGAAACGAAATAACTGATAAAGTCGCCAAAAGAGGTGATGAAACACCATTTCTGGGACCTGAACCCTTTTGTGGGATCAGTAAGAGGAAGAATTAATTAAAAAGAGAAGTGAAAATAAAAAGATCCAACCACTGAAGTAATCTACAAGGATACTCTCAAAATACACTGCTTTGCAAAACATAAGGGCCCAATACCTAGGAGCATATTAGATAGAAGAGAGAGATCTACCGAATCTGAAACCGTCAGACATCCTAAATCTATTGAGGAGAATAGGACTGGACGTGTGGCTCTAATCACCGAGACATCCTCAACCACTAAGCACTAGAAGGGAACACAATAGACAAGAGTCTAGAGATCCAGCGTCTACTTTCTCACCCGAGATTCGGCATGCGCATGATCCGACTGCCTAATAGTTGTACGTTAACTTGAAAGTTTGATTATTCATCAATGTGATACGATTTGGTCGAATGTTAACGTGTGTGCGTTACATATAGAAGATCAGGGTTCGATTTCTGAGGGTATCTTTTTTTTTAAATTTTTTTTAACGAAATAAATGGAAGTTATTTCTTTTTTTTTAAATACAAAAGCTAGTTTTGGATAGTCAAGACTTCTTTTAATAAAATAAATTAAAATACACAGGTTAATTCATTTATTTCAGTTTATAACCTCTCTTATTTATGAAATTCAGACAATTTTTGCACAAGCGGCGCATGAGGAAGCTGGGGTGAGAAAGTAGACGCTGGATATCTAGACTCTTGTGACACAATAGATCTTATAGGTCGCAGTGTAATTACTCCCCATTACAACATACCTACATACATACTTTTAAAACAAGAATAATATGCCGTGAAATAATTCCAAAATTATATTGCACGTCTCAAATTTATCTCTATCAGAGCATATTAAACATTTTTATTTAAACAAGTATTATTTTCTAGTGAATCTAATTGCAAAAAATTATTATTCTATTATACGGTTCACCTGATTTATATAGGTTAAGAAAAGTCACTTTAAACTATTATTTTATCGGTGTTTAAACACAAGTTAGCTGCTTAAGTAATGCTTCTAGATTTTTTCATCATATTTATTAATACTTTTTATTTTTGTTACAGGTAAGCACATTTCTTTCATCCACCTAAAATGCAGCCTTAAAGGTAAATAATTTTTATAAAATTTTTAAAATTTGCATTTAAAATTTAGGCCACTTTATAATGTTGGCAACGCCGCACATGTGATATAAAGGTGTAATATTTACATTCTGCGATATTAATGTCCAACAAGAAAAGTGTTACTTATATTTATCACATAATATAACGAAACTTTTTTTATAATGCGTTCTAATCGAAATATTTTTTATTTAGACTAATTCTCATTTCCGTCTTTTATATGAAGTGTCAAATACCAAACGGATTTAATTAAAATCCTTATCCACAATTAACGAAAATCCCTACGGTCGAAAACACCCGATTTATCAAATCCGCGCAAAATTAATAACAACCCTTTAATTATTGCATGGAATATCCATTGCTGCCAACCGAACCGTTCCAATTCTGAATATACCAATCCTTTTGATTTTTGGCTCGTTCTCCACGCTTTTGGCCCGTACTATAATCATTGTAACATAGATCGTAGCTACCGATTAGAATCAAAGTGATAGTGTTGGGGTTGGTTCAACTGAACTCATTTCTTATCGATAATATTTTTATCATTTTGGGTTAGTTTTTATTGATAAAAAATATTAAGAAATAAGAGTGTTATTAGTATAAAGAATTTTTTATTAAACAAACAACACTGATTAAAGAATAATTTGACAAACGGTTTTTCTCAAGAACATTTATTACAAACGCTTTTAAATGCAAATTTGAAATTTGTAAAAATCAATTATGCTAAGTATAGTCCAACTGAATACAGTGATTCAAAAATTAATTTTAAATATTTAAATTTGTAATAAACTGATTTTTAGTTCTTTTAGAGACAAAAATCGGACCTTAATAAATTATTAAAAAAGTAGAACACAAAAAATTGAGAATTCTTAAAACGATTCAATTTTTTATTTTTTTTGTCAAAAATTTTTATATTGCAATTTACACACAATATCAAAGGAGTATGCCCGTATCAGGTGCTCCCATGTTATAACTTTATTTAGTTTTTAAAGGAAGCTGTGCAGTGAAAATTTTAAGTTTTTTCGGTCTTGACTAGTAACACTTGTCTACTAGAGTATACTATAAAATCGTGAACAGTGTCCGGTGACCCTAAAGTCATCTATGACCTTTTCCTACCTCAAAATTACTTTTTTATTTTTTAAAGGAAACTATGCAGTGAAAATCTTCCGGTTTTTTTTTGCTTGACTAGTAGTACTGATCCACTAGATTATACTATAAAATCATGGATATTGTCCGGTGACCCTAAGGTCATCTATAACCTTTTCATACCTCCGAATTAGGTATTTATTTTTTAATGGAAACTATGTTGTGAAAATTTTCCAGTTTTTTGGGCTTTAGCCCTACTTTTCTATAGTATACTATAAAATCGTAGATAGTGTCTGGTGACCCTATAAGGTCATCCATGACCTTTTCATTCCCAAAAAACCGGAAAATATTCACTACATAGTTTGCAATAAAAAATAAATACCTAATTCGGAGGTATGAAAAGGTCATAGATGACCTTAGGGTCACCGGACACTATCCATGATTTTATAGTATAATCTAGTGGACTAGTACTTCTAGGCAAGCCTAAAAAACCGAAAGATTTTCACTACATAGTTTCATTTAAAAAATAAAACTTAATTTTGAGGTATGAAAGGTTATAGATGACCTTAGGGTCACCGGAGGGACACTATCCATGATTTTATAGTATAATCTAGTGGACTACTACTAAATATTCAAATTCATTACATAGTTTCTTTTAAAAAATAAATACGTAATAGGGAGGTATGAAAAGGTCATGGATGACCTTAGGGTCACCGGACATTATCTACGATTTTATAGTATACTATAGAAGAGTAGGACTACTAGTCAAGCTCAAAAAACCGGAAAATATTCACTACATAGTTTCCATTAAAAAATAAATACCTAATTCGGAGGTATGAAAAGGTCAACCCATGAGCAAAAATAGGAAATTCCCCACAAATTGGCATCACTGTTTGATTACTGACTGGCTGAGCTACTGATGTCTGGTTAGAGGTCGCAAAAATGAAGAAAACAAAAATATTTGGAGAAAATCCCGGACCAAAAAAAAACGATTTACCTTCAGCACCAGAAGCTAACGCTTATACGGGCATACTCCTTTAAAAAAAATATTTAATGGAATTGGGGACAATTTTTTTTTATTTTTAAGATGTTTTAAATTCAAATATATATAAATCACCATTTTAAATAATTGAAGATTAACGTATATTTTTTTTAACATTGCGAATATTAAACTTTACTGAAAGCAAATTTTCAATTTCATTTATTAAAGACAATTAAAATCATAGCTGCCACAGAATTGACACAAAAAAGAGAAGATAGGCAAATATTGTATTTTACATGTACAACCAATAAGAAGCATTGTACATTTAAGGGTACAGCTCATATTAGATCATTTACAAAAATCAAATATAGCCAAAATATATAATAAGGTCACTGAGTGAGTGGCTAAATTATTGAAAAATTAAATAAAGAGTTAACCTAAAGTATTTCATTGTGGTAATTATCGATCAGCCTTTTTTTTAAATCAGGCCCGGTGACAGAAATATTGAGGCTTGTTACTCTGAATTCCCGTGATCCCTAATTTTGCGTTTAGCATTAGATGATATTTTGTAATGAAATTTATTATGATACGTATTTTAAAACAAATGCTACTTTTATATCTCTTGAGGCCCCTTAATCGTCCAGGACTCTGCAGCATATTAACACATCCTCCTATATACAACGGCACCATGGTACTAAAATCTGTTAGCATTTGTGGCGTACGATTGTACTACAAAAGCTCATTGATTTACGCACCTACGGGAATTGCTTAATTTATTTTTCCGTCAACCGTTCAGTTATGATGTATTTTAACGCACTCAAAAATCGTTGATTAATGACACCTATTAATGAATGATTTTCTATTAATCAACAATTTTATTATATGCAACCTGATGTACACCGCTCTTATACATTTATATTGGCAGTGACATTTGAAATCAAGTAGCTGTGTTAGTACTATTTGTCATTGTATGTCATTATTTATTTTATTGTTATAATTTCGTAAAATTTTATATATGTTTTAAATAGGATATCTTTATTTTTGAAAAGTACGGTCGACGGAAAAATTCTGTAAGGAACTCGATAATTAAAATGGCGATTAACAATCTTGAACATTAACGCGTTCGCTTTGCTCACGCGTTAAATTATCTCGATTGTTAATCGCCTTTAATAATAAACTTGTTCGTTAAATAACTATTAATACTTCCAGGTGAAATAATCAGCCAGAGTAAAATAATATAAACAGACGTTGAAATAATTATTTATTTATTTATAATAGTAGATTCTGTAACATGGTTAGAATGAAAAATTCGACATGAGTGGAAAATTCCGAACGCGAGTGTCAGCGAGTGTGAGGAACCACGAGTGTCGAATTTTTTCATTCTAACCGAGTAACAGACTATATTTTCTCCACGATCAAAAAGTATGAATCAAAATTAAATTAAATCTGAACACAAGTTATTTGTTGACATATTTGTATTGCATTGTAGTAATATTTATAGTGTTGTGGTACACTTACCGAAATTAACATCTGGTGCATTGATGTTTTTTCATAATTTGCAATTTTAGATATTATTAAATTCTATATCTACTTCACTTGATTTTTCACTAATTATTTTGTTTAAATTGAAACTTGTTTGAAAATAATTATTATCGTCGCCATTTTGTATCTGACACTGACACTTTTGAAATCCATGGCAATCCCATATCGTTTATTTCGATTACAGAAAATCCATTCTTTACCTTGATATAGAATGAAAATACATGCAAAATACATAAGAAGCAAGTGTTTTAGAATAAATATTCATACTCTAGAGGGTGAATGTTTACATTCTATTATTAAAAATGATCTCGGAATTCATACATTCAATGGTCGTGGGGAAAATAAATTATACCTATATCATAATCATAATATTATGTTTTCGTATACATAATTTGAAGTCCTACTAATGGCTTGCACCATTACCTTTGGAGATTAAGGTTTATGTTTTTGGAAAGATTACGAGATCTTTGTATTCTTCTGTTTTTGTTTCCTCTTTTGAGGAATTCTGCGCGATCACCAGGTTAGTGTTCTCTGTCTATTTCTTCTACTAATGGAAGTTGGTTGTACAAGTATTTTTCCTCCACTTGATTTATTTTTTTTTGTTTTGACAACCATGAACAATAGTCGAAAAATGCTGTAGGGTCACTAAGCGATATATCTTTTTATTATATATTAAATAGCATATTTCCCATATGTTTGCTGAAATTATTTTTAATCATATGTATGAAGGTGTTTGTAATATTCTCTAATTTTACAGATCAGTGTTGAGTTTCCATATAAGTCATTCCTTCTTTAAGAAAATGTTCATCAGTTTGTTCCTGCAACTACTTCGAAGTACTTGAGACTTCACTTCTAAAACCGCTGCTCTTAATCATGTTCTGAAAAAATGATTCATCAATTTCTTTACCCTCACTTAGTTTTGCTAAACAAATTCGATCTTTAAAAGACAGTTTAGACAAGTTTTTTAACTAAATTTCCACTGCACACATATGTTTACATAATGCGCCTTCTTAATATGCTGGACAATTACACATCTCGATATCGGTGTGCACTACAATAGTACATTGTTTATCTAGTAGTAAAAGCGATACATTCCCGGACGACAATGTAAATTGTAGGTCGAGGCGTTAAGCCGAGGCCAACAAGCATTGGAGTCTGGGAATGTGCTTTTACTACGAGGTAAACATACTATTTTTTCTGAAATCGCAATTATCATTATCATAAATTAAGGATTTTTTATGAATGCATAATAATTTTTGATTACCATCTTACTGTCTATGAAATCATTTCCTTGACAACCACTGTTCGATTATTGTTATGACAAAAGTCAGAGATTCACTGCTTATACGCCGGCAAAAACTTTTCCGGACTCTTGTCGGTCTGGGAAACTTCATTGCTTAGCAACGGGCTAAAATACTAGAATAGCATATTTTGGGGACTGAATTTGCTCCGAGAAAGTAGGTATTCTTGAGTGATTTCAGAAAAAACATATTGTCAGACGAAGTTACGTGAAATGTGCAATCATTTATTTTCTCGACCTGCATAGTCGTTGCTTTTCACAAAATTGTTTATGTAGTAAATCAAGATTACGATTTAGTGCATATGTTCTTAAGCGTCTAACGTAGTTTTTTTAATCAAAAAAATAAAACGCCAAGTCAGTACCACAACGTTTATTACAATGGACCACATTTGAGATATGGATAACCTCTTCGGTCTAACGTAGTGTTGTTGTTATTCCAGTTTGTTTGATACAAAATCAATAGTAGCTACAGTGTTAAATGATTTACTTCTTATTGATACTTCCACATAATATTTCTTCAAAAACGATTTGGCAGAACAATAACATCATAACATAATGGACACATTGCATGACATTGCATGACATACGTGAAAGAACAAAATAATAATTTTGATGTAGGGAAAATCTTACTTAAGGCATTACTATCATCTGTCATATTTACAGGTGGAATTTTATTGAAAAAACCACATTGTTCAATAGTTTCTTTTGATGATATAAAAACATTAATGTAGCATTCTTTATTTTATGTAAGTATGAATAACACAGCCCAGGGGAATGGCACCGACTTGCTCCAAACAAAATGCAATATCTGAGCATGCCTGATCACAAGAGCCTGTCGTTTCATATACAAACGATCTGTAATATAAACATCGTTTTCCAAATAATGTTTTTGCTTGCTTTTAATATTATCTATTGTACTTTTACTAATATGATGTCCTAAGTTTTTATACCTGGAATCATACTTTAAAAAAATATGTGCCATTTTTTTTTATTCAATTAAATTTACCTCCACGCATTGCACAAATGATAAATACTTCGATCTATAGGATTATCATGGCCATCATCTAGAATTTGTAAAGCATATTTTTCTGACGTTGTGGCTAATAAACAGATTTCATAAGTTTTTGCAGTGCTGGAGTGAGTCCACGTTATAAAAGGAACGTTTTTAACACATTCCACCTCTTTTGTGATGTATTAATAAAAAACGTGCACTTCCCGAATACAGTCATATGTTTTATGAGTCGACAAGAAATCATACTCGGTACTGGCGCTTCTTGGTTATTTATGGTGATACATATAATTGATAAACGTCACCCCTCGCGATTAGACGAAAGATAGAAATATTATAAGTGTTCCCGTCAGTAGCCATTTATCACTTGGCTCACCGTTTACAATGGATGTTATTCGATCTTGAGAGTTTCACTTTTGAAATAATACATATTGACCTTTTTTTATATAGAAATTATTGTCTACAACATAGAAACATTATTAACAACCTTCCATCTTTGTATATTTTAGGATATTATAGTAACACAATTTTAAATTGGCTTATAAGAGTTCGATTATCTCTTTTTAAACATGGACGAGCATCTGAGACAATTTTAATATAAGATGTAAGTAATAAAATAACAACGAATAATAAAACTCGAAGTCATACCACATACATACATTTATTTACCAGTTTACAACTGGGGGCGACATGGTTCGGCCATAACGATGGTCATCATCAGGCAGTAAAATTGAAGAAAAATTCAATATGATGGTATGAGAACACAAATCACATTGTAAAAATTGATAAAATTAGTAAAAATATAAAAAATAAAATTTTTTGAAAACTTTAACCAATAAATAATTATACTCCAGATGGGAGTAAAAATATAAAAAATAAAATTTGTTGAAAACTTTATACTCCAGATGGGAGTATAATTATTTATTGGTTAAAGTTTTCAACAAATTTTATTTTTATATTTTTATTTATTTTATCAATTTTTACAATGTGATTTGTGTTTTCATACCATCATATTGAATTTTTCTTCAATTTTACTGCCTGATGATGGCCATCGTCATGGCCGAAATTTGTCGCCCCCAGTTGTAAACTGGTAAATAAATGTATGTGGTATGACTTTGAGTTTTATTATTAGTTGAATAATTGACCACATTTGAGCTATGGATAATCTTTTGTTAATAAAATAACATTTCAAAATAACACATTTTGACGTTAATTTATAAAATTGTTAAAAAAATATACTCAATTAGAGAAACACTTCTCTAAAATATCACTATTCACTAGAAACGAAGTGTTGACATATTTTTCTTGATTTAATTGTTTTTTAATAACGAATAATGAGTGCAATCAGTCCATTCCCTCAATACAACACCACGATAGCCCGTACTACACCGCGCAAGCGTTTTACACAGCTCCACAAGGGGTTGTAGATAGACTAAAATAGCATGTGGATCGCGAAAGATTCATTTGTGAAGGGTGGCCAGAGACAGATGCGGTCTGTGAAAACCGATCTCCCCCAAAACGCGTAAACAAAAACATTTTATAAAGAAAATAAAATTTTGTGTTTTTAGTTTTTAAAATAGTGTTAAATACAAGACAATTTGCGCAGTTTTTTTTTGTTGTGTGATATTGTATTTATTTGTTTGATTCATTTTAATGAGGGACAATACAACCCCTCTGGTCATATAATATAGTGACTTGTAGAAGTTCGGAGTGGTGAACCCCTCATTGAATATAGAGGGTTTTTTTGTAGAAAAACTTGGGGTAGCATATTGTGAAGTTGTTCGAATTAAGAGGAAAATAAGTTACTGATGAATGGGATCCACTTTAACCAAGGCTAGTCGTGTAAGTCCAAATATTTTTTTAATCAAAAATTTGTCTGTTAAATAATCTTCGGACCTAAATATATAATTATTTATTACATAAATATAAAGTTGATAATATACAATATGTTTTTTTACCATGTACAATTTATATATATTTATACTCGAAAAACTACTTTAACCTTTTAATTGATATGTTCTGTTAAAATTACCGTAGAACTCCCAGTGGGATTTTCAATCTTGGTTGCAGATGGCCTCACGAGGATATCGTAGGTGCCATATTCTCTATGGGATAGATAGAGTAAAAGTTCTGCCATGAAATCGCCATGCCACTTGGAATATCTTTTTCCCGAATTCAAAGTTTAAGTTTTAGCGAGCATCTGGAGAATGTCGCATGTTATTGTTTCTGTACAAAATAGAAAAGAAACATAAATACATAGTTTCGCGATTATATCGAAACAAAGCAGAACTAAGGTACTTTATAAATAAAAAATATTTTCTTTATTCAAAAATAATAAAAAGATTAAAACAATACTGTGCACTATTTTTGACATTAATTTAAATTCAATTCACTCTATAAATGACATACCCTATCTATATACTAATATTATTCACCACTCCCCTTTAATTTAAGCGAACCCCTATAATTTTTCAAGCAATAAAGCAGGTGATAACTATAATTGGTACCCATATATTTCTAACTATAATTTTTTATTGTTATTATTATTTTTTAATATTCTTTAATGTTATTATTTCGTGACTGAGGAAATTTTTAAACATCTCCAGTAATAATTTTCCAAAACGAAAACAAATTATTTTTGTGAATAAAAATGGATGTGTCCAACATACTACTTTCCCCGCTATATATTTGTTTTATTAAAAATATTTTTTAATCCTCCATTTATTGATTTAATTAGATTTACGGTGGAGTGTAATATACAGGGTGTTTCATTGGTAAATGTACATACGTTAATTGGAGATACTTCTTTTCTAGGCGATATCAAAAATCCCTATATAATGAGTCTCACCATCTTTTTGACCTATTTTGTCTATATTTTTATGTGGTCATAACCAGACTTAGGAAAATATGCATATTTAAACGTAAAGTATATGCGCGTAAATATGCACATTTTTACCTCTCGCCCTTCAGATAAGAGAGGTATAGGAATCATGCTAAAAATTGGGTAGTGAGTTTTCAATGAATAAACACGTTTTAGGGTCCCTAGAATACGATTTTAATATTTTCGCGATGATGTCTGTGTGTGTGTGTGTTAGTGTGTGTGTGTGTGTGTGTTAGTGTGTGTGTGTGTTTGGATGGATGTTGTAGTAACGATAACTCAAAAACTACTGAATAAAAAAAATTGAAATTTTGCATACAGGATTCTGATACCCTAACTTAGATCTGATTAGATTTTGGTGCCAATCGCACAACCGGAAGTGGCAGTTGCTATGGGTGATGACGCCATTATTGTACAAAACGGCAATAAAGTTTTACACATATATTTTGTATACCCTATAGTTTATTTTCATCTCATTAAAATTTTCGAAACTTTTGCCATTGTTGCCAGATTTACAAAAAAAAAATTTTTTTCCTACTTTTTGTGTCAACCTGTAAATTTTTGATTCAAAAATGGCGAGAGGTCATGTGCTGGCCACATCAGATTTTTTATAAATAATATGCAAATATGCATAGTCAAACATGAAGTATATGTGAATAAATAAGCACTATTTTTGTCAATAACATGCAGAAAAAAATCAACATAATATGCAACAAAACACACTAGTTGATATTTTAAATTATATTTATTATATTAAATAGGTATAACCAAAACTTGTACTTTTTATACTTTATATTATTTATTTCTCATAAAAACAGTAGACAATTAAATGTTTCTAAAAATTTTCTATTAAAAATTTGTTTTCTGTCGAAATATAGATATTTATAATTAGAAAAACTTCTTTCGATATCAACTGATGTGATAAGAGTATATTTTAGGTTGGCTGAGTGGCATTGGTCCACATCCTACATAATTGTCAAAATGGTATTATTTAATTTTCATAAAATTTGTCCTTCAATTATTCCCTTAACGTTTTTACAAAAAGAAATAAATGTTTCCACTAAAGCAACACTTTCTGAAATCGGAGTTTGCGGTTTTTGTAATTTATTGAGTGTTTGAAATATAGAAGCATAATTTGCTTCAGAAAATGGATTTGTTGTTTAAGAATTTTATTTTGAAATTGCTCGATTGTTAACAGAAAATTCTAAAGTTAAAACTTTTAGGGCCGTATTCATAGTTAATACTTGAAGGTAATCTTAAGGATATATTATGTAAGGACTACTTAAGGTCTCTTCAAACATTAGTATTCATAATCAATAGTCTACCTTACCTTGACAAAGAAATTCTTAAATAAGAAGACTAATTGGCAACGTCTATTTTTGTCATTTCTTTGCTTCTTGTTGTTAGTATTTGGTCTCTACAGAGTAAAGGTTTAGGTAAACGGTTTATAAAAGTCGAGAAAGAAGAAGAAAACAGTCGTTAAGTTGAACGTTGGAATTGTTGGAAATTTTAAAAAATGTCTGAACATAAATTTTATTCCGATAGGGAAAAAAATTTATTAATTCATTTAGTAGACAGTTTCCTTTGAAAATCTGTATCTTTTTCTAAAATGATGTTCAGCATAAAAATCAAAAGGGTTTTCCGCGTCTCTTATATATCTTTTTGGAATCCTCTCTACTACATTTTCTTCCAAGACATCAATAAATTCAATAAAATCATTATAATCCCTAGTATATAAAAGTTATAATCACTTTTAACAAACACTGTCACTGTCAACGTCAATGATGCAGTTATTCATAATCATAACCTAAGAATGATGGTAAGGAGTGCTCAAGTCACCTACCAGGGTACCTTGCACTCAAGGATTCTTGAAGGTGTCCTCAGTTGACTTTGAAATACAAACTATACATTAGGTACACTTAAGGATTAAGGACGACCTAAGGAAGAACTATGAATACGGCCCTTTTAATGTCTTCAAAATGATCGGCGAAAAAAATACAGCCTCTAACCAGGTTCCCCATGGTCACTATTGGTTGTGGAGGAAGCGTGTCTTTATACATTTGAACTCTTAATGGCGCCTTAACAAACATTTCTTTATACTCGAAACCAAATAATTGTCAAAAGGAAAGTTTGTTTTAATTTCTTCATCAATCCTATTAATACCATGGGCTAAACGTGTCACATGAATGAGTTTGGGATAAAATATTTGCAAATTTTTTCCTGCCTTCACTATATATGAAACAGCATCAGACAAAAAAAGTAAAAGTTTTTCGTAAGGTACAGCAGCTGGAAGGTAACAGTTGGACAATTCTTATTGAACAAAACGTGCAATTGTTGATGAATTTGTTTTATCTAGTTGTTTTGATGCAATTAAGTGAGATTTTGGCAATTGTCCATTGTTAAGCACCCCAATCAGTAAATGAGAAATGCTGAATCCGTCGTTTTATCTAGGCAAATGTAAAATAATTGTTTAATATTTCGGATCTAATTTTTTCTTTGACGGCCAAGTATAAAAAATCAACATTGTTTCTTCTTAAAGTCCTATCGCTCGGAATATACAATACTTCTGAAGAAATGAGCTGAATTTATTGTTAGATAGCTTCAAGAGGCCTTCAGTGCTCGACATAAATTTTCATTAAGTAGATCCTGTTAATTTAATTGTTTGAAAGTCGTTGCAAAAGATTGTAGTAACGATTTTTGGACTTTTCCGCCCTGCAACTTTAATTTTTCCTTTTTTTTTTGTCTGCCAAGTTCTGACGTGTTGGTCTATTTGAATTTTTTTTTCGGACGTGACCTATAGCAAAATGAGTATTTAAGCCAGTTCTACAGTGTATACCAAAAAGTCAAAAAACCCTGATCTGGTAACGATAAAAGAATATGCTGATATGGAACACCACATTCTTCCAATTTCATACGCTCAATTATTACATTTTGTTCTTGTGTTTCTATTGCATCTCCTTGTCCTTGATTTGAATCATTTTCGTGTTCTTTCATAATACTTATTTTCTTTCCCCCTCGTAAATCCATCTAATCAAAATACTAATTTTTCACAAATAAATTATATTACACCTCTTTTAATATTAATTCACTATTTAAATTTATTATATTCATCATCCAGAAATAAAATATGAAAAATTTAAAAATCTTACCAATTTGATATTGATTTTCCCAATTTTGTTGTTATTAAGTGCCACACGTTGTTGTTTAATGCCTAACGTTGAGAGCAATTTGATATGGAACACCCGGTATATTACAGATGTCCTACCTAAGAATCTCAATCCGGGTTGGGTTCACTACAATAAATTTATGAGATTAACTGTCAGTAGATAGAACGTCCATTAACTTTAAAGACTCAGTAAGTAAAGGCGATGACGTTTAGAATAAAAATTTACAAGTTGATTTCTTGTACAATTGTCACAATCTAAACATCATTGTCATTAGTTATAGAACCGTTAAAGATAATGAACGTTCCATCTACTGACAGTAAATTTTATAAAAAAAAATACAATTTTTTAATATTAATAGGTCTTATCCCCTCTTCACTTTCTTCAGTCTTGCTCTTCTGTATATGTTTCTTTTATCGCTCCTATCTCTCAGTCTGTTTTTGTCTCACCTTCTAGTCTTTTTCTATTTTTCTTAAGAATATTTTCCGTCCCTGTTTCTTATTGTCTACTGTCTTATCTTATAGTTCTTCCCTTCCTCGTATTTTTATAAATTCTTGTTTGCACCTTCTCGTATTACCTTTTTTTTTACTTTTTATTCACTATTTATTAGATACAAAATTATATTACAAATTTTATTTAATTTTCATTTGACAATTTCAAAAAAAATATTTTTTTTACATGTCACTTGATTAATTTTTTTTTAAATTCCAGATAATAAGTCAACCAGTTTGATTATAGATTTTGACGTTGAATTAGTTGTCACTTTTGTTGATATTGTTAATATTTATTGGTACTAGCTATATTAATTATGCCTTATAAGTATTCAAATCATTATAATCTTTATACGTTTCATTTTCAAGAGGTCCAATGGTTGGAGCCAGAAGATGATATCGGTCGTTTAATAGTTTAAATTTTAGTCGGTAAGTATTGTTAACAGAATCTTATTTACTGATGAGGCTTAATTTACCCATATTTGGGTCTAAGGTAATCCGCATGCGGTGAGACAGACAAACTCTCACTACAAGTTTTCTATAAATGTATATGGTACGGAGATTTAAACAATCGGTTAATTGAGCCACACATATTTCCATGCCTATTAACCGGCGAATCTTATTTATTTAGATTTCATTCAAAATCATCTGCCACTGCTTCTCAAAAATGTAAACATTGCAGGAATATATTTTCAACATGATGGAGCTTCGGCTCATTTTAGAATAATAGTAAGGATAATTTCCCAAATCTATGGATAGGCAGTTGTAGAGACCGCATGCCTGGACTGCATTATCACCATATTTTAGTCCTGTAGATTATTTTATTTGGAGATATCTAAAAAGGTTACATGGATTCTGCAGGAAAATTTTCTGAAATTCAAAGTTAATTAATGATTTTGTAAATTGTTATTAGATTTTCACTAGTAATACTAATAGAGCTTCAATTTTCTGTTTTTAATAGAAGCTAAAGTGGTATTCGGTAAGAAAATTTCATGCCGAAATATTAAAAAATACTAGGATAATGATGGTTGTTGATGGTTTTGAAATTTAAATACTAGGCTTTGTATGTTAATTCAAAAGGATAATATTTTTTATGTGTCATTTTTCATGTGTGTAATCAGTCAAAAGTAAAAAGTATATTATAGTATTCTTATGAAAACGTCTCGTTTTGGGAGAGAAAACCGGGACGTAATTAGAAAAGAAGTTCAAAATCTGATCACAGATAATACTACAAAATCAAAGACAAGTATTTGGAAGCAGTTTCTAGAATTTTGCGATGAGAAGTCTTATAATATACACGAAAAGTTACCCGTTTTATAAATTTTGAATTTTCAAGTACATATTATATGGTAATAAATGATTTGTACTTATTAACTTCCAGAATAAATTCCACATAATCTGTAGTTAAATGTACATGTCATTTTACTATAAACGTCAAAAAATTTCCTGTGTAATTTCATGCTCCTTACCCCAAGTAGGAGAAAAATTTGCCGAAATTTTTTTAGTTGCTATGGTAACGACACAAAATACAGGCTTTTGGTCGAAAATTTTAGGTGTGAAATTTTCACATATAATTACACGAGAGCTTTTTTTTGTCGAAGTAAACTTGACATGTATCAATAAGAATTTTGTTGCCTGGCAATTTAACGAAAAAAACTGCCTCTGAAAAAATTACGACTCCGTAGGAGGAGTAATTTTTTCTGGCAGTTTTTTGAATTGAATTACCTAATGGCAACAAAATTTGAATTACAAATGTCAAGTTTACTTCGACTCAAAAAAAAGCTAGAGTGTAATTCGGTAAGACAATTTAATGAATATATAAATCAATAAATTAAAAAATAAGATGTAAATTAGTTTATTTAATTCAACGAAAAGTACAATTGTTAAAAACACAATTACTAAAAATAGCTTGAGTCGGAAAATGAAAACTTTTCTGACAAGTTTGAGTAAAATTGACATAACGTCATCAAAAATTTGTTTACAATGCTGGTTGTCATGTTTTCAAAAGTTTGGTTCCGTTATTGTCGCTGGAAAAGTTAGGGCTAACTATTTTCGCTGTAATAATGACAAAATCACGCATCTTATGGGATTTTTTATATATGAATTAAATTGTCACTGTAAAATTAGATTATTGTTCAAATATTTTAGTAGTAAAATAACACACGGGACGATGAAAAGTGTATGGTTATATTCAAAATATTTTACTCTTTTTAAATATCCTTACCAAATTTGATTATTCGGAAATACAGGTTGTTAATAGATTATTCTGCGAATATGAACCTGGATTTTAATATGGGTTAACACATTAATGGATTAGCCCGTACAAGTAGTTCTAAAGATGATCCAATCATACTGGGTGCACAATTAGTTATGACTACATAAAAATATAGATAACATAGGTATCTCGATTATAAAGGTGGTGAGACTCACTAAATAGAGATGTTTGAAATCGCCTAGAAAGGAAGCAACTCCAGTTAACGTTTGTACATTTACCAATGAAACACCCTGTATATTTCAAATTTTTCTTTTTCATAGGTTCCAATCTTGTCTATACCGTTTTATGACTATTTTCGTATTTTTTAAATATTTCTTCATAAATCTTTTATGTAACCGCCATTTTTATTTGTGTACCTATATTTTCTTTTAGTAAGCCAATATTCAGAATAAAATCGACATATATCATGCACCAAAGGCATCAATCTTTATCCAAAGAAAAAAAGGGCACATGATAAAAGAGCAATAAATCAATAATAAATATTCTTATATATAAGGTGTCCCCGCAGTGTATTGTAAAAGACTAGTAATTTCATAAGACCGGACACTCACATTAACCTTTGTAAAAACATCGATCTTGAGTGCTATTTATGATATAAGAGGAGCACTAGTTTTGTCTACGGTACTTCCTAAAAATTGTTTAATAATTATTAAAAAAAAAAACAGTTGTAGGAAGTACCGTAGACAAAACTAGTGCTCCTCTTATATCATAAATAGCACTCAAGATCGATGTTTTTACAAAGGTTAATGTTATATTTAACAGATCCTCTTATATATCCCCAAAAAGAACTGATATTACTTCAAGTCAACCATTATAATATTGCTGTCATCGCAACAGAAATATATTTATTATTTTATTGAACGAATAGAATCCGTTTCAATAGTAAAGAACCCATTTGCGTCACGGTTAGATGCGCGAACGTGACGTCATAACAACAGCCATAATGAAAATTGCAAGTTCCAGTGACGTGGCGATTTTAATATTATTACCACGAATTAAGATAAATACATACCTATTAAAAAGAATAAGATTGTCTAAATTATTGTTTAATTATCAAAAATGGTGTATAGATAAAATGATTTTACTTCTTTACCTATGATTATTTATTGTGTGAATGTATGATGTAAAATATTTTTCGAATTAAACAAAAACAATTGTACAATGAAGAAAAGAAAAGTTAACGTACTTAAATGACAAATCCGAACTATAAAAAAATCAACCCGTCGAATAGTAGTCCTAAACTAAAAATAGTAAAAATCCTAAGGGATTTGCCGATCTATATTGTTTTTATTATCAGAAACTGCAAGGTGGTCATAAAAGTTAGAATAACAAATCATTTAGAAGGTGCCGGAGTGATATAGGTGGACGAAATATTAATTTATTAATACCTAAATTAGGACGTAAAAAAATAATAAATAAAAAAATTAAAACTACATTATTGCAGCTAATTATCCGCGCGCCACTGACATCACCGTCGCTAAGCGACGAAAGTAAACAAGTTAAAATTGTGTTTCTGCTCATCGAGTTATCTATGACGCAAATGGGTTCTTTACTATTGAAACGGATTCTACCACATAAACTTTGACCGAAACATAGGCGTATACTTATGACTGTTCATTCAAAACTGCTGTCGACATAGGCGTAACAACAAAAATTCTCATTAAAATTTGTAGTTAATTGTTTACTTTTTCATAGATTTCCAAAGTAAGCAACGTAACTAGCACATACAGGGCTAAAAATTCACGAATTTTAATTAAGAATAATTTTGCAATAAACAACAACAAAAATAAATTGCATTTTTACCCCGTGGCATTATCTTAAAACGGTTTTATCAATTTACTACAAAACAAGGTTTCTCATTGGCATTTAAAATATGTCGCTTTTAGGATTGTGTTTTTATGAATTCAGATTTATCATATATTTTAACGTAACCTACAAACATTGTCATTATCACTTAGAAAAGATTTCTAATTCATACTGAAGTAAAAGGTAACAAAATGCAAATGCTATTGCTCTAGATGGTATTAGAATTCTGGATTGTAGTAGTGGTACCAGTCTTAAACTAATCTTACATTAAGCCTATTCGCAGCAACTTTACTGCAAGCAATAGGCAAAAATCACGAAGGGGGCGACATCTATCTTCTGCCATTTGAACTACTCGAGGTGTGATCAATAAAACTAATTGCGTTTGTTTATATGGGTGAAAAGTGAACTTTTTATGTTATTTTAAGCCATTTATGCATCGAAACTGATATATTTTGACGATATTTTATGAAGAATTGTTGTTAATAAACCATACCATATGAAAATGCAAAGAATTGGAAGAAGTGATATGGAGATAAGATCACAAAAAATATGCTTTTTTCTACAATGCTCCACATACGGCAGTTCTGTTATTTCTCTAGATAAATTTTCTTTGAATCCTAAGGCAGTTAAAAAATGGAAAATTTCGATAAATTGTAAAAGATCTCATGCATAAGCTTTTGATAACTTTTCCGTTATTAGATCCCTCAGTTTCACATATGATGTGATCAGCCTTAAAAACATCTTCGCCTTTCTTAATTGGCCGAACATGTTCATCCACAATAATCCAGAATTTAGGATATGGATATGTCCATTTTTACAGCCATTACTGATTAAAAATCTATAACACAAATCCATCCTTTTGATCCAATTGTAAAAAAATTAGAATCAACTGAAATCTTCTTCTTTTATGTTTATTGGCTTTCTGTCCAAATATGACCTCATGAAAACTATGTTTTTACAAGAGGTCAAATGATGGAATATTTGTTGTTCATACCTCAATCCGACATTTTGTCATTTTTCAGTGCCATCTCGTGGTACGTGATTTTTCCCAATATAAATTGCACGTATAATTGTCACAATCTAAACGTCATTGTCATTAGTTACAGAACCGTTAAAGTTAACGAACGTTCTATCTACTGACAATAAGGGCCGGTCTTTTCATCTATAGATAAATTGTCAGTAGATAGAACGTCCTTTAACTTTAACGGTTCTGTAACTAACGACAATGACGTTTAGATTGTGACAATTGTATAAGAAATCAACTCGTTAAATTTTATTCTAAACGTCATCGCCTTTATTTATTGAATCTTTAAAGTTAAAGGACGTTCTATCTACTGACAGAAAGTCTCTGATACCTATCTATTGGATAAACTTATCCCAGAGTAATACCTGACGGATAACTTATTTCCGTCTTTTCATGGCAATTTATCCTATGGACAGCTAACTGATGCTTTTAATTGTACCTAAGTTCACGTTTCTGTCAAAAATATAAGTGTTGGGTTAAGACAGTGATAAACATATAGGAGAATACTAATAATAAAAGAAGACGGAAAATTTTTACTCTATCCTTTATTATTATAAAAATCTGAATTCGAAATACCAAAGGAAATACCAAGGGCATTTTAAATTTAATCATAAAAATCGTAGTTTACAGCAAAATTTACGGATTTGGGTTAGCGTTATTGCGTTTGTTTTAAAAAATTTTTGCAGTTTTTATTAATAATAGAAAAGAAAGAGGTAGATGGGGCTCCATTTTAGAAATAACGGGACTCGTCTTTTGGTGAAATTGCGTTTGAATTCCAAACACATTATTAAAAAAAATCTGATGTGGCCACCACATGACCTCTCGCCATGTTTGAATCAAAAATTTACACGGTGGCACAAAAAAGTATGAAAAAAATTTACTTTTTTGTAAATCTGGCAGCAATGGCAAAAGTTTCTAAAATTTTAATGGGATGAAAATAAACTATATGGTATACAAAATATATGTGTAAAACTTTATTGCCGTTTTATATAATAATGGCGTCATCACCCATAGCAAGTGCCTCTTCCGGTTGTCCGATTGACACCAAAATCTAATCAGATCTAATCTAGGGTATAAGAATCGTGTATGCAAAATTTCAAATTTTTTCATTCAGTAGTTTTTGAGTTATCGTTACTACAACATCCATCCAAACACACACACACACACACACTAACACACTAACACACACACACACTAACACACACACACACTAACACACACACACACAGACATCATCGCGAAAATATTTAAATCGTATTCTAGGGACCCTAAAACGTGTTTATCCATTGAAAACTCACTACCCAATTTTTAGCATGATTCCTATACCTCTCTTATCTGAAGGGCGAGAGGTAATAAATACTATTAGTTGTATTATTGATTTTTTTTCTTAAAAGGTACAATTCCTTTAACTGCATTTGGACTAAAGGCAAAAAACGATGGCATTAAAAAATCTTTAAAAAAGAAAATAATAAAAAAAAAGCTGATGTGGCCAGCACATGACCTCTCGCCATTTTTGAATCAAAAATTTACAGGTTGACACAAAAAAGTATGAAAAAAAATTATATTTTTGTAAATCTGGCAACAATGGCAAAAGTTTAGAAAATTTTAATGAGATGAAAATAAACTATAGGGTATACAAAATATATGTGTAAAACTTAATTGCCGTTTTGTATAATAATGGCGTCATCACCCATAGCAAGTGCCTCTTCCGGTTGTCCGATTGACACCAAAATCTAATCAGATCTAATCTAGGGTATAAGAATCGTGTATGCAAAATTTCAAATTTTTTCATTCAGTAGTTTTTGAGTTATCGTTACTACAACATCCATCCAAACACACACACACACACACACACTAACACACTAACACACACACACACTAACACACACACACACTAACACACACACACACTAACACACACACACACTAACACACACACACACAGACATCATCGCGAAAATATTTAAATCGTATTCTAGGGACCCTAAAACGTGTTTATCCATTGAAAACTCACTACCCAATTTTTAGCATGATTCCTATACCTCTCTTATCTGAAGGGCGAGAGGTAATAAATACTATTAGTTGTATTATTGATTTTTTTTCTTAAAAGGTACAATTCCTTTAACTGCATTTGGACTAAAGGCAAAAAACGATGGCATTAAAAAATCTTTAAAAAAGAAAATAATAAAAAAAAAGCTGATGTGGCCAGCACATGACCTCTCGCCATTTTTGAATCAAAAATTTACAGGTTGACACAAAAAAGTATGAAAAAAAATTATATTTTTGTAAATCTGGCAACAATGGCAAAAGTTTAGAAAATTTTAATGAGATGAAAATAAACTATAGGGTATACAAAATATATGTGTAAAACTTAATTGCCGTTTTGTATAATAATGGCGTCATCACCCATAGCAACTGCCACTTCCGGTTGTGCGATTGGCACCAAAATCTAATCAGATCTAATCTAGGGTATCAGAATCGTGTATGCAAAATTTCAAATTTTTTAATTCAGTAGTTTTTGAGTTATCGTTACTACAACATCCATCCAAACACACACACACACACACTAACACACTAACACACACACACACACTAACACACACACACACACTAACACACACACACACACACTAACACACACACACAGACATCATCGCGAAAATATTAAAATCGTATTCTAGGGACCCCAAAACGTGTTTATCAATTGAAAACTCACTACCCAATTTTTAGCATGATTCCTATACCTCTCTTATCTGAAGGGCGAGAGGTAACAAAGAGGAGGGCATGAAGACTGGGGGAGCCATTTGTAAATCTTGAGGGGCTTGAAAAAGATATGTTGGTAATTCTTAACACCCAGGTCGCATGGTTTGCTAAGTTAAAATGTTTCGTTGACCCACACGTTAAAATAGTTCGTTCGAAGTCTTGTAATATATTCTTCTCATTCCAAAATTAATTATTTCATTTAAATAATAGTCTAACAAGCTAGATCTTCAACTACATCCATTTGTACAAAATTTTTCAAGAAATAAAAATTAAACCTCGACCGTAAACCGACATAAATGTCAAATGTTTATGACATACCTCATCTTCTTACATGAAACATATAATTCCGTTAACAATTTTATTGTTTTGTGGCATTTATCTAACGAATAATGCTTTATCCCGAACGCAAACTGCCAGACAAGTTAACTCTAAGATAGAAGACATTTATCTATCAGATAGCTATAACTATAGGTGAAAAGACAGTAGAACAATGATATCTGACAGATAAAGTTATCTACGACTTTATCTATAGATGAAAAGACCGGCCCTAAAGTGTTGCAAATTTCCAAGACCTTTTTGACTGTTGACATTTGACATTACATTATTATATTAATTAGTACGATTTAGTGGACATATTTTGCCAATTTTTCAGTTTGAGTTCGTGCTTCTTGTAAAGTCTCCATGGTATGGTTAATGATTCTTCTTCTATTTTACAGTCTGCCATTATGCAGAACAACCCAACACAATCACTATGTTGTCAAAATTTAAAATTACTAAAATATGCAAAGTTGTAATTGAATAACCTTGAAAATTAGAAACATTTCTATATTTTTCAAGCCTGGAAGTTGCAGTGAAAATGGGTCGATACGCATGCGTTATTATTATTTAACAAAGGCCATGCAGCAATTAAATTGCCAGCAATTTCTTTGAAAAGGTTGTAATGTAAGATATACTTTACTAAAAATTGAATTTACAACTGTCTTACTGCATCATGATTACGTTTCTGGGCTGTATACTTATTAAGTGATTATGTTCATGATGTAGTCGCTTATATTGCCGGATTTGTTGCAAACCTATTAAAAAAAAATATGTTGCAAAAAACGTATTATATTTTAGAGGAAGATTATTCATATTCGAAACTACAATCCCAAGAAAAATATGGAAAGCTAATAAATACATCTATACTGCAAGCAAGCAGAACAAACCGTCAATATTATTAATATGAATGCTTCTACTGATTATTTTTTTAAAGTTTCAAATATAAAACCCAAAATAATAGCTCAATTAGGTATTTACTTCGTCAGACTTGATGTTTTTAGCGAACATATATTCAGTGAAATCTTAAATGATCATTCACTGGCTCTAACAAAAACAGTTTTAAATAAATACATTGACATTAGACTGCATCATGAATTGTTAATGTTAATAATATACCAATAGTAATAAATGTACTGACGAGATGTATTTTATTTCAAAATCAATAAAACAACTTAACAAAGCATGATATTAAACTACTGATAGATGTTGAATTATGTATATATGTTTAAATTGTTGAATAAATATTTTATTAAGTTGTTCAGTCGTGGCCCCGTAAGAACGGTACTTCTATGACTTCGTCGTCTCTTCTCCCTTCCCCAATAAATAATATCTGGTACAAATAATTGTGTAGCTATAATATAAGCTAATATGGTCGAAGTCTTAATCATTATTTCAGAAATTGTCTGAAGTTAACGGCAAGGGGCATGAGTAGCATCTTCTCCTCAAAGTACAAGTAAATTTTAAAATATTTAATATTATATTGTTTAAAATATCAGCAGTGAAAAAATATTATTTTTAATACCCCAAAAATCTAAATAAAGGTCGTTCAACCAACATATTAGGGTAAAAACTTTTCCAAAACCTCATTAAAATGTATCAAATCATAACTGTGGTGTTACAAAAACATGCATGCAACCAAAGCCGTGCTATAATAATTTGAACTTTTTCACAAAACCACGAACTTTACCGGTGTTTAAAATCCCATTGGCGCCGGAAGCAGAAATTAAAGGGACAACAAAGGTCAGTTAAAACGATAATAAAGGAGCAATAAGAATATAGGGAATCGATAAACTAAAGGCGCCACTCTGATTGGTCCAAGTATTTTTGCTTGTTTTAAAGTCGTCCTTGATTTGCCAGACTCGACGTACGTAATCGGCTTATCTAAATTATCCAAGATGAATTTTTTATTTGCTATTTATTTTCCATTAGTCGTCAGAAAAATATTAATAGCTGGCGTCCTTATTTTTATGTTATCCTATTTTAAAAAAATAACACAGCGAACACTATTCATATAATAATTATTTAACGAACAATTTTACTAATGATTATTATTAAAGGAGACACTTTAACACGTGAGTGAAGCTTTCCAAAGGTCGTGATAGGTTGTCATATCAAGCGAGAACTTTTTTGTTGCCAAATAGAAGATGTCTCTTTTGTCCAATGGTTGCCCATCTTCGAGTTGAAGGAATTTTCCCATCAATTCTGCTTCCTCAGCTTTTGAAACTGGCCGAACTTCTTGGCGAATCCTCTTTACGTTCGCCCTCTTCTTCCTTTCCCTACAATGAAGATAGCCTTGTACTTTTTAATGATGTAGCTCAATTTTGTTTTCTGTATTAGTTTTAAATCCTTGAAAGCCTCGTTACAATATTGCAAGCATAAACTGTATTTACTCTTAAATAATTTAAGCTTGGAAATTTTTCATTAAGAATACCTATTACATTTTCAATTATTTTTCTGGTTCTTTTGTAAGCTGTAATAAATCTATTTTGGGATGGATTATCTGGATTTTGGACTACAGGTGGAATAAGCCAGGGTTTTAAAGGATAAATCGAATCCTCCCAATAAGACAACATCAGGAATTGATCGCCAATCTTCTTCCATATTTAGGTATAAACTATTATTTTTTAAAACCTTTGCACCATTGACACTGCCAGACCAACTAGCGGAGCAAAAGTAAATAAATTTGCGACCAAAATACTCCGCCTTGGTCAAGGAAGACCCCACATATGAACCTATCCTTGAGTAAATGGAAAAAAGAAGACAACACACCATTAGCATACCTGACTATTTTCTTGGAGCAAATTCAAAAATATTCTGGAAATCTAACTATTTACACTGATGGATCCCGATCAGTAAATTGTGTCGACGCCGCCTTTGTAGTAGAGAGTAACCCTTACCATTGGACACTAAACTCTATGTGCAGTACTTTTACAGCGGAGCTTTATGCGATATGGCAAGCTATGTTATATTTTTCTCTTCAAGATAATTCTACATGCCTAACTTGTACAGATTCAACAGAATCAACATCTTAGAGTTAAATACTCACCTCCAGTACTTGAATAAAACAACAATCATGTAGGTTCCTAGCCACATACACATTAGGGGAAACGAATTGCCAAATTTTTTCAATAAACCAATTCAATTACGACAGTAAATACTTTAGTACGACTATCAATAGATAAGAAAAAATCTAAAACACTGTAGTAACATATTTTTTACTAAAATTGTTTAATGAAACCAATAAAATTGATACTAGCAAATTTTCCTATTAATTTAGTAGTAAATAATACAATTTTGTTTAATGAAATAGGCCACTGTTCTATAGTTTATTTACTTCTTAGTAGAGATTGTATTTTTTTGATAAACCGCTGTCTTTAAATAAACTTCCTCCCAACTCCGAATATATAAATAATCATTATTCCCTCCGTATACTCATTTCATTCCTTCCATCTTAGGTAAGGATCTCCGCACTTCCTGATGAATGCCTTTTGCATTCTCGAGGGGCTGTCATCTTTCTTAAATACCACAATGGTTTTGGAGTTTTGGCGGAAGACGTCGAGCCTTCTCGACTTCGAATACGAATATAGCCAGATATTCATTTAGACGTTTATTACGATTAGTTGAATGTGCCGCCGTCGAGTTTTGGTTTGTTGATTTTAGATTAAGGAGCACTTAGAGATGTCAGCCGAGTCGAGTGTTTGCATGCTGTTATTATTATTTGTTGAAACGTCTAGCATGGGAAATCGAGTAGGCGAGGAACGATATTGTTTTTCGATCTTATGACTCCTTCGAAATGTTTCGTTGTATTAAATAAGAGAGTTTATTTCTAAACTCGCTTTGATCGTTTCCATCAACTTAAACACAGCCGATCAACTCTGAACAACTTTCTGGTAGGCTAGTTTAGATGTCAACAGAAAACCGTTAAAAATTAGATTCACTTTTAAGAAATATCAAGCAATAAAGAAATTCGGTCTATTTAAACCTGGTTACTTAGAATATACTTCGATTTTTACCAAAGGTTTGTAGAAAATACTGATTTTACTAAAAGGAAAACAGGAAACTATCACGATAGTAAGAATTAAGTTATAAAAATGATTTCAAACTATAACAAATTCTAAATTTAGAAATACTTCAAGTTCAATATTATCTGTTGAAAAAGTCATTTAGCAAATAGCTAAGCAACAAAAAGCCTAAAAAAAATTACTATTTGGACAAATAGGTTCAAAGTTATAAGTACTTTATTCTTAGATTTCCAACTTATCAGTGCCGTTTTAATCCAATTGGAATGGTTTGGTCCGAAGCGAAACTTTAACCATAAATTTAACAAGATCATACCCACACAAAATAAAAATATTTTTTAATCACATTGGGGAACTACGTGAAACATATGGAACAGACTATTTTTGATTCATGAAGTTCATGAAGCATTCACAAATATAGGAAAAATTGAGAAAAATAGGGAAAATATAAAAAATTTGGATTCTCACACCACTTCAACAGCTCTGCTCCTATCGAAAGTTTTCGTTTAGATTTTATATCTTCTAGTTGAGTTAGATTTCTTTCCAAATCATATAAAGTTATTTTTTCTGTCGCCATCTTTAACTTTTAAAAATTGCGCCAGGCCAACGATTTTTAAGAATTTTAAACTATTTTTAGGGATTTTAATGTTTTTTAAGGATTATTTTAGGATCTTTAAGATTTTTAATTTTAAGTATTTTTAATGGTTTTTAGGGATCTTTAAGGATTTTTTCAGGATTTTTGCGATTTGGGGATATTCTAAGGATTTTAAAGTATTTTTAAGAATTTCTATGGTTTTCTTAAAATTTTTAACGATTTTTAAATTTTTTTCAGAATTTTAAGTGATCTTTAAGGATTTTAAGAATTTAAAGGATTTTTAATGATTTTTAAGGATTTTTGGGATTTTTTAGGATGTTCAAGGACATTTAAGGATTTTAAGGATTTTTAAGAATTTTAAACTATTTTTAGGCATTTTAATGTTTTTTAAAGATCTTTAAGAATTGCTTAAGATTTTTAAGCAAGATTTTTAAGTATTTTTAAGGGTTTTTAGGGATTTCTTCAGGATTTTTTAAGAATATTTTAAGGATTTTAAAATATTTTTAAGAATTTCTAATATTTTCTTAAGATTTTTAAGGATTTTTAAATTTTTTTCAGAATTTTAAGGGATTTTTAAAATTTTTTAATGATTTTTTAAGGATTTTAAATTACTTTTATGGATTTTTGGGATTTTTAAGGATTCTAAACTATTTTTGGAGATTTTATGTTTTTTAAGGTTTATTTATAATCTTTAAGAATTGATTAAGATTTTTAAGTATTTTTAATGGTTTTTAGGGATTTTAAGGATATTTTAAGGATTTTAAAGTATTTTTAAGAATTTCTATGTTTTTCTTAAGATTTTTAACGATTTTTAAATTTTTTCAGAATTTTAAGTGATTTTTAATGATTTTTAAGTGGTTTAAGGATTTTAAACGATTTTTAATGATTTTTATGGGTTTTTAGGAATTTTTAAGAATTTTTTCAGGATTTTTAAGGTATTTAAGGATTTTAAATATTTTAAGGATTTTAAGGATCTTAAGGATTTTAAGGATTTTTAATAACTTTTAAGGATTTATGGGGTTTTTAAAGATTTTCAAGGACTTTCAAGTTTTTTTAGGGATTTTTAAAAACTTGTTTAATGATTTTTATGGGTTTTTAGGAATTTTTAAGAATTTTTTCAGGATTTTTAAGGTATTTAAGGATTTTAAATGTTTTAAGGATTTTAAGGATCTTAAGGATTTTAAGGATTTTTAATAACTTTTAAGGATTTATGGGGTTTTTAAAGATTTTCAAGGACTTTCAAGTTTTTTTAGGGATTTTTAAAACCTTTAAAATGTTTTTAGGGATTTTAATGTTTTTTGAGGATTATTTTAGGATCTTTAAGAATTGCTTAAGATTTTTAAGTAGTTTTAAGTCTTTTTAATAATTTTTAAGGGTTTTTTAGGTATTCTTAAGGATTTTTTGAGGATTTAAAGGTATTTTTTAGAATTATTTAGATTTTCTTATGATTTTTAAGGACTTGTTTAAGAATTTAAAAGGGATTTTTTAAGTATTTAAACGATTTTTAATGGTTTTTAATGATTTTTAAGGATTTATTATTCACCAAGAGTAGAGGAAGTATAATTTATAATCCAGAAAGAGTTAATTGAACTCTGATACCTAATTGAGATAATTAGTATTTGTTATTTTTGGTGTGGTTGCATATTTCTTGTTTCTACTTTATTGTACTATATTTTTCTCCAAACTACTATAATAATTTAAGTGTCCGAACTATAACAGCTTCCAATAGAGTTGGCAACGTTGGTCCACCTCGACCCACCGTTTGAGATGGGTTGTTGTGAGTTTGGCGTGAGCAAAAATAATGACGGCATGAATGACGTTTTCGCCGCGGCCACAACGACCGTGGTTGTCATGTGGAACGGCTCAAAGAACATTTTGAGCGTTGTGAACACTTAGTGGAATGCACCCTTAAAATAACGAATATTGAAAAAAGTTTTGACATTACTAATACACATACGTTTAGTAATTAAAAGTTTCTAGAGAGTGTAATTCAAACAGGTCAAAAATGCAGTAATGTTAAATTTAAAAATGAAAATATTAGGTCTACAATTTTTTTAGGATTATACTCATTCATATATTTAGAATAATTAAGTTTTTGAAAATTGCCTTTTTGGCATACCAGTTAGGTCAAATTTCACATCAGGCGCCATCCGTCATCAACAGATTAACCAAAAAAAATGTTCACTCAGGCCATGAATACCATCGGCTAATACACCATAAATAGCTATCATTGATTAACATTATTTAAAAAAAAGAACATCACTTGTATTATGGACAAAAGATTTCTCAACAACCTGTCCAGTGGAGAGGATGATCCATTTCAAAGCTATGTTAAGTTATCAATTAGAATTGTTGTTTTGTTTATGCCATTATTTTTTGGCAGAAGATAGTGTTGGTAACAATTCCGAACTAAGCGACACAGCTTCTGAAGGCGAGCAAGAACCAGAATATATTCCAGACACTCAGGGAAGATCAAGACGTTATCGACTCAACCACGGGTAGCCAGGCTAGCTCTCGTGGTTCCCAATGGCAGCCCCCAACGGGAAATCAACCGTTATTTCCTCCATTTACTAAGCCACATGATGTTGACATTAGTTTAGCATAAATGTTGCATGACAATAAGTCGGCTCTCTTACTTCTTGATGCATATATTTTGATACATTGTCAATCAAACAAACTTATTTGCAACCAATACGTTATGAATAATGACGCTACTCCATGAGATAGATAACATAACTGGGTTCCCATAGATATATACGAAATGAAGAGTTTTTTTGAGTTACTATTATATATGTGTATAGTTCGTATGTCGTGTGTTTATGATTATTTGAGTAAAAAGCTGATATTCAAAAATACGTTTGCGTCAAGTATTATGAGCCACAATAGATTTGAATTAATGTTACGTATGGTCCGCTTTACCTATAATGAGGAAAATATAAATAATGACAAATTTCCAAGTTCTTTTGGATAATATTCTCCATAACTTTCATCTGAAAACATTTATGTAGATGAATCACTTATTCCGTTTAGACGTAGATTGAACATGCGCCAGTATATAATAGGAAAAAGACAAATGTAAGATTTTTAAATTATATTGCAGCGGCGGATATACTTGTAAAATGCAGATATATGCAGGAAAAATCTTGATCAGAGTAGATCTAATCCAACTGGAGTAGTTATGAATTTATCCGAACCTCTTCTAAATTGGTAACCGACAATTATCATACCAGCGTGGAGTTAGCTATGCAACACTTAGCTAATCAAACACATTTGATTGGTACCCTACGAAAAAACAGAGCGGATGTACCAAAAGAAGTAGAGAATAACAAACTAAAGTTATGGGAGTCTATATGCCAATGGAAAACGAGTATGTAATTACAGTTGTTTCTTAAAGGAAACGTTTTTATGCTTTCGCCGAAGCATTCTGAATATTCTGATTCGACTGTCGAGATAACGAGACGAGGAAATACCATTTTAAAACCTAAAATCATCATAGATTTTAACTATGAAAAACCATCCATTAACCAGTCCGACCATTTATTCTAAACACCGCAGTAGTTAATGCATGGATTATGTTCAAGAAAGTAAAACGAAGCGATATAAAAATTGAAGATATTTGAAAAGACATTGTATACAAATTAAGTAAAGAAGCAACGCCAGAAATAACCCCTGCCATAGAGACTGGTACTGTACCAAGAAGCCTGGACATGAAATGGGGACAAAAGAATATAATGAACGGAAGCCTTGCAATACCTGTTATGAGAATGTCAAAAAGGCAAAAGGCTAGAAATATCAAAATCCGTACATACTGTATTGGATACGAAGGCCAGCCGCATCTATGTCTTCAGTGCTTCAACAAGCGACATCGTTATAGAGCTGATGAATTATTGAATTTATTGTATTAATAAAAATATTTTGATTTGCTTTTATAAGGTCTATTGGTATGAAAAATAAATAAAATAAATCAGTATATGTATACTGCAACATGTTCAATAATATACGTTTTTGAAACCAAAATTGTTTTTTCCTGGTATGTTGCAGACCTTCTATACGATATCTCTGTCTGTTTACGTATAATTTCCATACATTCTGGAAAAACTATGGATCTTTTTGGATTTCTATTTATTTTAGAAATAAGTTTAGACACTCCTGAGTTTATTTGAACACCTTATAGTTGTTTAAGTGTATCTTCTGCTTATTGAACTGCGCGCAGACAGAGGCTGACTGGTAGTTGCCTGCTTATTTTAGATAAGGCCACACTCCATGTTATTGACCATTGAAAACAGGTCCGGAGCCGGGGATTCACCAAACCGATATTGTTGGTATTGTTGAAATGCACTTTGGAACTTTTGGCAGTCTGTCTGGCTGAACAGATGTGGCTGCAAAGCTAAGTATACAAAGGCGTATAAAAAGCATATACTCAGCCACCGTATAACGCGGTCGACCATATGTCCTATCTATACTCAATCCGGGCTAGGTTCAGTCTCGTATAAAGTATAAAAATTATATATTAGACAAATATAATTTTTCATTGATTTAAATTATTTTCTACACATTTCTTGAGTTTCACTTTATATAGAATTTTCTTAATAACCTCCTGTTCCTCTTCTCATTCTTAATCTATATGACTCTCTCGCCTCTTATACAGTTTATCTACCTTGTCATCTGGTAATATCTTCTAAATATTTTATTTTGTTTCACCCTGTCTTAATACTTTATATGTCTTGATCTATTTTATTTCTAATCTTTGTCTATTTCAAAAGAAAATCTCACCTTGTTCAATAAATTCTTTATGTCCTCTTCTAAATCAAGCTTTACAACATTCAAAACTCCATAATTATGTATCTAACAAAATTCTCATTTTTTCGTGGATAATTCTCAAAAATTTTTACAAATCTATTTTTTTTACTATTTTAATTTTCAAATTCCTAAACAATAATTTAGCCATGACATCTGTCTCCTTTATATCTTATCAATAAATACTCAATCTTCTAGACCGATTTGGCCGCACAGACACTAAGAACCTCGGTTTTATAGACCGAAATGGCAGTCAATGTCTTAATTAACGTTAACAACCAAAATGAGTAAATGGCTGTAAAAATTACCTATTTTTCAATTATTTGCTTTATTATTTCAGATGATTTACTACCAGGAATAGCATAAATTTCAGAATGTAATTTGAATGTAATATTTGAACGTTCGTTGGAATCATTAATCATTAGAGAATGATAGGGTGCAAGTAGCAGATAGGTATATATCGTTGAAATTCGTGAGACTAGACAAATTTTAGCTGAAGGGAAAATGCATGGTTATAATACATCACGATTGAAACATACAACGAACGTGCAACATATTTCATACCAAGACGAAGCGAGCTATAATACCAATTTTATTGCTATATTATGTGAATGTTTTATAGATTTGATAAGATGAAGGTATTTTTCTTGTTATTTTACTGCTAAGAAAATTGAACAATAACTACATGATGAATATTTGATTTAACACATATCCACCAAATTAGGCAAATAGGGGAGATCAGTTGAAAATGACGCTTCTAATTAATTATATTGACCAATAAAACTATAGTACTAAGTTCGCATTAATACACAGTTAATTTTGTCATGTTTACTAAGTATCTTTCGAATTTATAAAAAGAAATCTTCATAATAAGTACGATAAATTCGCCTTTTTTTTTAAAACATGTCAATGCATCGTCTTTCCCAGTAGCTTGTTAAAGATGATGCAGACGATTGGCTAAGACGACACAAAAAAGAGAGCATAATTCTGATTTGATTTGTATATGAATTATGAAAATATTTATTAAACACGTAAACATCTGACAAAAAATAAACAAATTAAGTCTATACAGGGTGTTTCATAACCAATTGGAAAAATTTCAACTATAGAAACCTGAGCTTAAAATATGAATATTCAACCCACATCACTTAGATAAAATGTATCTCCCATCTGAGTTACAGAGAGTGTTTTCAGAATTTGTTTTCAATTGTTTAATGCATCTATTCGTTTGAAGAAATTGCGATAAATGTTATTTGTTATTACGGACTAAAGCTTCATTTGCATAATAAATCCAGTCTTATGACAAAAAACACCGACATAATTAATTCACATTAAAATCAAAATAGTTGTACGGCTTCATGTTTAACTTAAATATCTCGAATAATAATGACTATCGTACGCCTCTGGTAGTAGCAAACGTTTATTTGACATAACGTAGTACCACTAGTAGCTACAATTTCCGCCAAATATGACATAATAGTTTTAATGTACCGGGCACAAATAATTTTAATTTTTGAAGTAAACCTCAAATAGGAGACACATTTTATTTAGATGATTTGGGTTGAATCTTCATATTTTTAACTCAGGATTCTATAGTTAAATTTTTTCCAATTAGTAATGAACAATCATGGTAACTAAAAAATAAAAGTATTTTCCTAATATTGGCCCACATAGAAGGAAATGAAGAGGCAGGCCGCCTGGCTGGTAAAGGAGCCGAAAATCCTTTAATTGGACCGCAACCCAGATCTGGTATTTCCTACCAACATGTAAAAGGTATGCTGGAAAATCAATTAAGGGATAAATAGAGGGAATAGTGGATGGAACTTCCGGGACTAAGACAGTTAAAAGCACTTATAGAAGGTCCACCCAAGAGCAGGATACTGCGGGCCCAGAATACACCTGAAACTCATAGAAGTATTGCGAGATTTCCTAAGTAGGAAATGTGAGGAAGAGGACGAAAATCCTCTTCATATATGATGCTATTGCCAGGACCTGGACAGGGAAAGGGAATGGCACTTTGGGGTAAAGTATACTGAACCTGAAGAGATAGCGAAAGTTAACATTAGAACTATTCTTGACTTTGTCAAGAGTACTGGTCTGATGTGAAAACTGGCGTGCACATTAGGTCTAGAGCCTCAGTGCAGGTGGGACCTACCACGCCCCATTTACCACACATTCTGCACCGGTACCAAGGTACCGAACCCGAACTCATCGCAAATCACACAAATATGATGTTCAGAGGAACCAGGAACACTTTTCTTCATTCTCATTTTTGGTGTCTGAATCTGTTTTCCGTTTAATTTATTTGTTTTTTGGTTTTAGATGTCTGATTCTTTTTTATCTTTTTTAACTTCTCTCTTTTCTTCTCTTTATCTTCCAGAATTTTTTTCATTGGGGTGGATGTTAGAAATACTCACATGTGCCTTAAAGATTTGATTTTAAACTAATTTGGTAATAATTTCTGAATTTTGACGGTTGCTAATAGGATCAATTTCAGCAGTTAGTGGTAGAATGTTTGGCTCCTCTTCCTCAATTAAGTTATTTAGTATGTTCACATTCTCCTTATATTGGTCTTCCTCAAAATTCCAGTTGTCTCAAATCCGGACACACCTTTTTCTATATTTGCCACTGGTTTATATGCAGAATTAAATATTTGTCCTATATCATATTGACTTAGTTTGTATTGGTAGAAACAGATTAAATTTTAGATCTCATTAAAAACTGGACATGTGTGTTGAAAGCGCTTTTAAAGGAACTAAAAAATGTCACGTCTAACGGTTGGAGCTTATGTGATGTGTGCGGTGGTAAACTAGCCATTACAAAATAGATTTTTTCTTACATTATTTGTATATTTCCGAAGAGATGTGGCTACTGTGGTTATCAAAAATTAATATTATCAGATCTTCTTTTCTTGCTCGAACTTGATTTTGAAAGTCCTGTAACCATCTGTAAAATATGTCTTCATTACTCCAGCCGTTCTTAGTAAAGCAGTACTGCACCATTTTTTTCCAATAAAGGAGTCATCCTTTGCCTGGGGTAAACAAATAAGGGGGGCATATACGATCCAACTGCACTAAAGCACAAATAACTGTAACATTTTTACCACGTTCTCCTGATGAAATAACTCCAAACTGTTTTATACCTTTGGGTCCCAAACGTTTAGCTGTTTCTTTTGGAACACTGGCAATCCCAGTTTTATCCACATTGTACTCCTTTGTGGAGGAAAGTTGTTATTTAAAAAATGTACGATTTAAAAATATTTACGCATACAATATATAAATATATACCATAAAAACTCACAAATGAATATACTTTACATGTGTATTCATTACAAATAGATTTAAAACACAATTTAAGTACGTTACCATCTTTGCAACTGGTCACTGAAACTACATCAAGTCACATGTAGAGTTTGTTTAACCATCCTCTGCCATTACGTCATACATTGTCCAACTTGTTCTCTCAATCATGAAATAGATGAGACGGAATTATGACGTCATAACCGTATTTGTCGACGTAAATGGTATTTATTATTTTGACAGTTCAATTAATTTTTCCTTGTCACAATGCCTTCCCGGTATAATGAGAAAGAGATGCTGGAATATCACTTTAACCGTTAAATGCAGTCTACAACGTTTGGGTTGACCCCAAAAATATTATCGTATAATAAATTTTTGAAACCTATATATTATACAATTAGCTATTTAATCGCGATTATTCGATTATCCGTATTTTTTTTAATTTAGTCAAAAATCATGCTAAGGGACGGTAAACATCCCCCATAAATTTGAAACAAATCATTTTAAAAAAAACGGAGGTTTCAAGATAAAAAACTTTGCTAAATTATGTAAACGAATGAAGCAAAATACAATTATTACCAATTTATTCATACAAACACACCTTAACATGCGTCATTGAAAACAATTCTTAACATATGTCATTAGTTATATTTTAATTTTGTGTAAAATAACATTCAAATAATATATGACAAACGCAAAACTACAGAATACTTCACCGATTATGACGTAACGGCAGAGGATGGTTAAACAAAGTATTTTTAGACTTTGGCTTCTCGTCTCATACTCAGTGTTGCCGAAGTTGAAGAGATAAACAGCGCAATGCAGCCAACATAAAAGCGCAATATTTGATTAAAAAGCGCATAATATATCAAATTCAAACGTCAATTTACACCACTGACATATGTCAATGACTGACATGGTGTGTATTTGCGCTTGCGTATTATCTGATATTTTATTCGATCTGAACAGAAATCATATAATAAATAATATTAATATTAAACTTCAAAGGCCATATATCCATTAGAATTATTAGTCATTCATTTAAACTCAGTCTTTATAACCAAATCACATATTGAACACCAACATTTGATTTCAGAATATGTTTACTTGGTTCATAGGTAACAGGATTAGTTACTTTTTGGGAAGTTAAAAGAAGACCATTCAGTGTTTTAGATTTCATCCTATGTATTCTTTTTTTTGAGGCTAAGCTGTCTGGGCTATTCGCTCTGTGGTACTTGCCCTGTGGCGACACCTGTAGGCTGAGATGTTAAACTTTGTCCCGTACAGTCAAAATCAAATACATTTAAAATTTGGCAAATAATATTAATAACTGGTTTTGAGGAAATGCCGCATGATATAAAATTCAACCAAAATATGCTAAAGAACGGAGAAAAACTGGCACATATGCTTGGTGGAAGAGAAAATCCAACGGAAAATAAAAATAATAACTGAGAAATGCTTGCGCAGTCAAAAGAAGATTATAAAATTTCATTAAAGGTAAATATATTTTGCTTTAACATGTTTTTTTTATATGTTTATTATTATTTAACATTCATAATATGTAATAAGTTCATCAAAGCAAACCGTAGGTAATTTTTCTTTGCTCTGACTCGGATTGAAAACTTTGTTCCGAAAATCAAACTGCCTCGAGTGATTTTATGACAATCAACATTTTACTGCAGTTAGCTGACCACAAAAACCGGGTTGTTATATTAAATTAAAGATTATATGTTTATAATACTCCGTTGGATATGCGGTTTAAGACACGGCTTTGAGAGCGAAGGGTTGTTGGTTCCAATCCTGAATTATTTTTTTATTTATTTTTCACAAATAGCTGTTTAATTTTTTTTTTTATAATTTTGATTCAGAAAACCTAAAAAAAATATTTGTTTTTCATTTTGAATGAAATATTAATCAAATCGAACCGTAATTAAGTTTTGTGTGACTCAGATTAACAACTTTGTCCGCAAAATTAAACTAGAATCACTCGAAGTAGTTTAATTTCACAGACGTTTAAAGTATTGTTACACGTTCCTCTGAAACATTTTATTTTCTAAAACAACACAATTGTTTTTTATATAAAATATAAAAAAAATAATTTCAAAAATAAAAATATATTTTTTACACATTCTTTTCGGAAAAGACACCATTTTTAGTTAAATTCTCTTTTCTCTTGCTGGAGCTCTCCGCAGCCAGTTTCCCATCCTTATTTACATTTCTTTTTTGTTTGTTGAAATCCCAATTTTCTGAGCTGAATCTAAAAATATTGTTTTAATTAAATGACACACATATCTAGTTAAAAATATTTACCAATAATTGCTTTTGCTAGTTTTAAATTAGCAAAATCCTTTTCTCCTTTTTTCTTACATAGGAAAATAGCTTGCACAAGTCGTCCCCTAAAATGGAAGCTATATATCTTCTAATAAATTCATATACATTTCCGCCTCAAAATACAATACCTAAACAAAATCTGTTTTGTTTTAAGATGCCTAACTATAAAATTATCTTATATTTACCATAGAAGACTAATGCTCTGGAAAAGATGCAATAAATTCCTCAAATATGTTCAATTGTTCTCCTGTAACCACTGGATCATTTATTTTTGATTTTTCCAGAATGTTTAGAGTGGTCGCTGATTACTCCACTTTGTTGCTAAGAATCCTACCAAAGGTGAAGGTTGCATCTGCATTCATTATTAATTTGGTTGTCATCTACATTGGTTGCATGACCTGGACCAGGTATATCTAAAAATAATTTCTGGAAATATGACATCAATAAAAGTAAACCAACTCTTACCAATAGAATTATTAAAATGCCTTGAGATTAGATTTGGCTACTAGTGAATGGAGTTTGAGTCTGAACGCCTAAGATCAAATTTTCAATATTTTCTGTAAATGTATTAAGCTATATTATTAAATTAAGCATTTGTTCGTGAATAGATACATTTGCTACTTTTCCAAAAATATCAGAACTACTCAGAAACAAAACAGATACTGCTTTAAAAATAATAAGTTTATGCGGAAAAACGCTGTACCAGGATATTTATTGAATCGTTTTACCCCGCTCTTGATCTATCCGTTCGGTTACTGACAAAAAATCGATTTAGACGGTACTCCAAATACTCACACTCTACTATTAACGCTCAAAATTCTTCAAACCGAACTTAGCTACAATATTCTTTTAATATGAACGTAATCTCATGGCCAAAAATTTTGTGAAATCAATTATTTGTATATGACTGTTTTATAATTGATAGGTTATTATCTTTAGAAACGTCGCAGTAATGTACCATATATGTCAGAAACATAAACGATATTTAAATTGTAAGTTCCTAGCAGATCAGTGTTATTAGAGTACCTACGGTTCGCTTTTTCTTTGTTCACATTTGTATGGAATTGAGGAAACCGATAAAATTTTGTATTGTGACTGTTTAAACTATTACTCTGACCGCCAACAACGCAACATATATCTGCTGGACATCGGCGACCTTTCCGTATTGTTGTTGACATTTTGGTCCGTCGAAAAAGGTTCGGGGCAAAAGTTCAGGTGCTGATCACGGAAAGCTGTCGGCTGTCAAAATTATCCGCTTTCTCGCACAGAGCGAATTCATCTGTTTACGCTCCGATCAGATGTTCGACAACTGACAGTTATATGTCACTGACAGAACCCTATTGTCAAATATCAAATTTCACTGTAAAGTGAGGTCGCAAGCACGGTAATCCCGGCGTTTCTCCTTCTGATCTTCTTTGGTTTTGTGAGATCAAAATTTGAAAATTATGGTTTGAAGCAATTGCGCAAAACAGTGTTGAAAAGCGCAATTATTACGCTTTTTGTGTCTTCTTGGCAATCCTACTCATACCACGATACAAGACCGTTTAACTGACACTTGGCGGTTAAGAGTTTTGTATGAGATGAGGGCGGGAAACTTGAAATAAAAAGTGTATAGTGTTACAATAACCAAAATGTAGATGTACGTCACATCAGCAGCTGCGCCATCTCCCCTATAGCAAAATCGATTGTCTATATACATTCTGTGGCAAACGGATTCTCCAATGCCAACCCTCCTTTCAACAACAACGATTGTCTATATGAAACGCCGCTGCTAACTAAAATTTTGATAATATCATAACTAAACTTTGTACAGATTTATTCGCATAAATTTTATGGTCCATTTTCACTAAACGCTTCGTTGCTTTATGATAATTTTAGAAATATATAGAGATGCACCATCCGCATGCAAATGTAGTGGAAGCATCTGTTTTAATTGTCAATTTATAGATGGGTCTGCTCATGCCAATCAAGCTTTATTGTTGTCATGGTTGATATCTGTAACCGATAATAACAATCACAATAATTACGATCAGATATTGGCTATTTCCATTAACAATGTTAGTGACAATTTCATTGTGTTGGAGGACTTTTAAAAATAGAATACCTGTTAGAGTAATTAATAGATTCATTTAATAATAATAATTTATTAATATAACAGTAGTAAAATTTAATTTTTTTACAAACGTGACTTCTCTTAAAATTATATTCAATATAATACTAAGATGTTAAGTCGTATTTCTAATCCGATATAAAAATAGCTCTTTCCTTGACCCTCGTATTTCATAAATGACAGCTCTCAAGACGCAACAATTCAAAAAGCCATTCAACAGGAAGCGGTGAAGATCCCTATCGAGAAGCCCATATTCTAATTAAATGAATAATTCAGGTGAAATTTACATTGCGGTTGTGCGAATTGTATCGCCGACTATTGACGAATAGATGCTCAAGAGTCTGTGGAGGGTGTCACGTTAAAGAGATATACTAGGGCCATAGCTTTTCCTTAGGAGAATTACCGGGAAAGCAAAATACAGGGTTTAAGCTGGAAGTATTAATTAAAATTTGTTTTATTCAACAAAAATAGTAAAAAAAAATCTGATGTGGCCACCACATGACCTCTCGCCATGTTTGAATCAAAAATTTACACGGTGGCACAAAAAAGTATGAAAAAAATTTACTTTTTTGTAAATCTGGCAACAATGGCAAAAGTTTCTAAAATTTTAATGGGATGAAAATAAACTATAGGGTACACAAAATATATGTGTAAAACTTTATTGCCGTTTTGTATAATAATGGCGTCATCACCCATAGCAAGTGCCTCTTCCGGTTGTCCGATTGACACCAAAATCTAATCAGATCTAATCTAGGGTATAAGAATCGTGTATGCAAAATTTCAAATTTTTTCATTCAGTAGTTTTTGAGTTATCGTTACTACAACATCCATCCAAACACACACACACACACACACTAACACACACACACACACACTAACACACACACACACAGACATCATCGCGAAAATATTAAAATCGTATTCTAGGGACCCTAAAACGTGTTTATCCATTGAAAACTCACTACCCAATTTTTAGCATGATTCCTATACCTCTCTTATCTGAAGGGCGAGAGGTAAAAATGTGAGACATTTGATATTAATTTTATTAAATTTACAGTTAAAAATATTTTTCAGATGAAAATTACAATAATTAGTAGAAATTATTGCATGCTAGTAAAATTAGTTATACTGGGTGTTTCGCGAGTGAATGGCCAAACTTTACCAGATGGTAGAGGACCATGTAGTTGTTTCATATCGGCTATTATTATGTTCCAAATATCTTTTGTTTAATATATGCGTTATTTTCAAAAACTTCAATTGTCAATATTTTGGCGATGGTTGTTCTAATTTGAACAAAATTTGGTAGGTATATTCTAATGTGGGTAATTTACCAAATTCTGTATCGTAAACAACAAAAATTTATTTAAACCCCGTCAAAAAAAATAATTTTTTTACAAAGTATGAAACTTCACCCTGTATATAAATTTTGCCAACTTTCGATATCTATTAATAAACTACAATGTCTACAATAATAACGTAAACAAATCAAACTCTCAGATTTTTTGGCACATTTTTGGTAATTCTAGTTTTAATTCCAAAATGTTACGATTAACAGTTTTTAAATAATATTTACGTACGCACCTGCTTTAAAACCCCAGAAATATTCATAAAACTTTTTAATTTTGCGAGATAAAACTTTTAATTGTATTACTACTATTGGTCAACATACGTCAAAAATAATGACCGAGAAAAAACAGTTACTTAAAATTATATTAAATAATAAAAGAAATTAACTAGCTCTGATCATTTCGGGATTAGCGTATACTCTTAGATGATCCCACAAAAAATAATCTAAAGGGGTAAGGTCGGGTGAGCGAGCGGGCCACGGAACTGGACCGCTATGACAAATTAATCTGTTCTGGTAAGAGTGGTTTAAATGTTCCCTTACCTATCGTGAACTTTTATGAATATTTCTATGGGTTTTAAGCAGGTACGTACCAAGAACTCTTCGAGTTTGATTTGTTTAAGTTTTTATTGAAGTTTATTAATCGATATAAAAAATTGTTTAAATTCATATACAGGGTGAATTTTCATACTTAGTAAAAAAGTTTTTTTTTGACGGCGTTAAAATAAATTTTGTTATTTATGGTACAGAATTTGGTAGATTACCCGCTTTAGAATATACATACCAAATTTGATTCAAATTAAAGTAACTTTCGCCAAAACATTGACAATTGAAATTTTTGAAAATAAACGAATACACCCTGTATATATTTAACAAAAGATATTTGGGACACAATAATAGCTGATATGAAACCACTTCATGCTCCTTTACCATCTGGTAAAATTTGGCCAGTCACTCGCGAAACATCCTGTATAATAGAAACTTTTTCATTTAATAAATTTTTATTTAATAGCGAATTTCTAGTTTGAAGGTTTCACTCTATATACTAAACAAAATATTTTCCTTTCGTATTGACTTGAAGAAAGAAATAGCATTCGGAAAGGGAATTTATCAAGCAGGTGGTAAGGGTAAACAAGGTGCATAGCGCAGTGCAGAGTGATGCCGATTTTTATTTTATTTTGTTGAATTCAACGTCTGGTTTGTGCAGACACAAGAAAACCAACAAAAGCGTTAATTAAAGCCGTTTGTTACTTCGAAATAGGAAGTATTAATTGTATACAAGTTAATGTAAAATGGAATTTTATTTGTTTTTATAATATAGTTAATAATTTTGTCTGTTATTGAGTCACAAGAAAGTATTATGGAAATTATGTTTACTGTTTATTTTTGCATCAAAGGACCAAAGTTCAAGCAGGTGAACTTAACGGTGGTGTAATACTAAGAACAAAAATTAAAATCATTTGTAAATTCAATACATATATTCAACGAACCATTTTTTCAAATTGTAGGAAAACACTACTTTAAATTAACTCCAATTGAGTTTATACTTTTTCTTCATTAAACTAGAGTTAACTAGTAATATACAAATAAAGCGCTCAGTCCTGATTGCGATTATATCAATGTGTTTTTAGCCTTCAACGTCTATACCTATACATTTTTAAGAAAAACTTTGTTATGATTAAAACCGAATAGATCAAATACTTTCTTGAAACGCAAGATTTCAAAGAATTTACAGAGTTAGTTTATAAATAAAAGAATACCCCAAATAACCAAAGGTGAACAATCGATTATTAATTAATCAAGAGTTGATAACACAAAAGAGAAAATGATAAAGGATGTGAAAGGGAAAATAAAAATGATCACCTGAAATAATAGTTTTAACTAAAGAACAGAAAGTCAAATAATCAAAAAAAACAAAAAAAAACGAAGAAGGTAATCTAAAGGGAAATAATCAAAGCAAGAAACTGGTTATTTAAGAGACGAAAAGACAGAAAATATCCACGAAAATGATATAGAAGAAGAATGGCAAACATTTAAAAATACTTTGATCATTATCGCACGAAAAGTACGATTCAGCCCTGCACTTAGTGGCCACCCAGATAAAAAGATCCCTGGACAAAAAAAGTCTGCCGTCGGTGTTTTCGTAGATATAGAATGTGCTTTTGATATGACCACCTTCAACAAAAGAGTTCACTCCCTAACCAATATGAATGTTCCAAATGGTTGGTGAATGGATGCATAACATGCTCTCAGAACGAGCAGTTAACATAAGTGCAGAAGATGTAACCATGCGAGGCTTGGTTGCGAGGGGGTGTTCACAAGGTGGGGTGCTATCACCTATACTGTGGAACATGGTCTTGGACACTCTCACCAGCCGCCTTAACGACCATCACTATACAATAACATAAGCGGATAACTTAAACATCCTGGTAACAGTAAAATTCGAGAACACACCGCAAGTAGCTCTCAGAATTATAGAACAGAATAGAAAACACTGCCGTCGAACTGTGGGGCGCATCTGGGGTTTTTCCTAAAGAGTTGTCTCATGGACGTACACGGCCATCATAAGACCTATACTAACATATGGTGCGGTAGTCTGGGTGACAAAAACCTAACAACACACAACTACCCGAAATCTAGAACCAATTCACAGAACAGCGTGTCTCAACATAACTGGAACTAACCAAAGCTATGGGAGTTCGCTGGAAACCTAATAGTAGCAAAAGAATTCACCAGAAATAACATCACTGGAAGAAATATGCTCATCTATTCAGATAGCAGACAGCTCACCTTGGACAGGCCACAAATTTCCTCAGGGTTACTACTAGAATGTCATCAAGCATTGGTCGAAGCATCACCTTAAGATAGATCAAAGGCCATGCTATATCAAAAGATAGTCTCGCCGACAAGAAAGCAGCCAACCAAAAACTATTTGGACCTGTCTCCTTCATTGGACTAACGACATAGGTCATAACGAACCTAATTAAGAATCACTATCTTGTAAAATTCAAGGAAAGATGGGATGAAAACAAGAGGTTTCAGGGTAGCTAGGGACCTCATAAGTTATCTTAACAACACAGCAGCCAACAAATACTTGTCCATGACTAGGCAGAATCTGCGCCTTTTAACAGGTGTTCTGACTGGTCACTATCCAGTACGAAAACACATCAACAACATGGGGCTGTCAGACACCGCACTCTGCAGGGCAGTGTTGGGCAAAATTAAATTGTTCGTACAATTAAAGATTGTGAGTAATACAATTAACAATTAATTAATTGTTAATTGCGACTACCACAATTAACAATTAATTAAATGTTAATTGAGAGCACTACAATTAATTGTTAATTGTGACTATCAATTGCAGTAGTCGCAATTATCAATTAATTAATTTTTACAAGCCTTTATTTGGCTTGACATATTTGTATGTTTGGGTCAAATTTTGCACAAATGTAAATCAGAGATGACAATGCATTATGAAATTTTTGTTAGAGAAAACAATAAAATGGCGGCTCCAAGATGGCGGACGAGATTTGTGATTATTGTCCAACTCTATTCAAAATTGGTATGTGGTGGTTTTTCGGATTTGAGATTAGGAATTTTTTGTCAAAATTGTGTTCGGCCAACATAAGAGAGGCACCTCTTGGCCACGTTTTCAACTACATAAAAACTGTAGACTGGCTGATGAACTAAGTCCTCACTCACTAAGAAGGATGCCTAATGAGGCTTAAGTCCTGTAGGATAGCCCACTTGTGGATGAACCCACCCTTCCCACCTTCAGATACAGATACTTTTCTTCTCCTACTTTTTTTACTGAATCATGTCATGGTTAAAAGTAGTGCAGATTATTTTTGCCACTCCTTTATTTGTGTGCTCGCTCTAATTACTTTTCCGGTGTTTATAACTTAAAATTCGGCTATTGTAATTTCAATCACATCTTTTATTTTGTTTGGTATTTCTTTATTTTTGTATTGCCTTTGCTAATTTTTTGTAGGAATTCCTGACCGTTTTTTTTTCTCCTTCATTTCATAATTCATTGAAGTGTTTTTCCACCTTTCTTCGTTGATATTAACCATTGCTTTTTTCTTTTGTCATATACCTGTATATTATTCTAATATTGTTGTTTTCAGTTTTCTCTATTTGCATTTATCCTTGTTATTTATTTTTGGCTAGTTTCCTATTGCTTGTTTTTTAATTGTATTGAATTCAAACATCCGTTGTAAACAACGAAATAATTTCTTCTGCTGAATCATTGATACTGTCTTTAATCCTTTTCATTCTTCCTCTTAATTCTCTCATTTGTTATTTTACAAACATTTTACTACTTCTAATTTTATTTATTCGTTAATTCATCTTGTTCCAGTTTTTACAAATTTTAATCCTTGTACATTTATTTTTCATTTGGTGGAAAATTATTTATAATAATCATTTCTGTTTAACTAAATTTATTATTTATATATAAAATACTAATCACGATAAAAGGCAACAACTAGACTCTTTTAAACTACGTGATAAAAAATCTTATTAAACCAAATTTACCATGAAATTATTCTCCAACGAGTAAGAACGCAGGCACCATTTTCATCTTACGCTCGACAATAATTTTAATTTAATTCTGAATAATGAGACTTCCTTAAAGTTTATCTACTTCTCCATTGAGCTATAACAGTGAGAAACTCTCGTCATCTCGTCACACTGCCCCAATTTCAGCAACAATAACAGACTAAGAAAATAGCTCAGAAATAGTCGAGCGTACCCTCCAAGCCCTAATTTCCTCTTTATCTTAATATACCACGTGCGCGAGTTTCTCTACTTATACAGGAATTCACAACGAAGATAAAATATTTAGATTTTTAATGCAAAATGAACTTCATTTAATTAAATGCGTAAATCTAGGAAATCTGCATATCTTAGATATTGCCTTTTGGCCAATTTCCATTTGCATTTATTATTGGTTCGGCAGATCTTTTAGTGCCTGATTTATTAGTCATTTAATAATTTAGGTACTTTGTCGATTAATTTTTGAATGTCTCTTTTTGATATTTCCAGATATGAGTTATCTTATTTTCTTTGAGTAGTTATAACTTTTGATCCTTTAGGGATATTATACTATGCAGCTTATTCTCTCTTAAATCTTTGTTTACTAATCTTCTAGGTTCAAGCCGTTTTACACGTCTTAACCCTTGTAGTCTTTTACCATGTATTCATATAAATATGTATTCAACAAAAAAATTAATTTCATTATTTAGTTAGATCTTGTAGAAACAAACCAATTTATAATTTCTTCAAGTTATAATTTGAAACAGCACCAACCAATATTTAATTCCATGTGTACAAAGATATCGCTTAGTGCAAGAAAAATGGAAGAGTAATTAGGATGTCTCAATGTGTAGTTTAAAGGTTTGGAATTTTCTTTGTAGCTGTAGACCAGTATAGGCTTTCCGGTTAAAGTGTTTTTCATTTAACCTGTTTGGGTGCTTCTAAGAGTAATTTTGTCCTGGTTGTTGTTGATCTAGATCTATTCACCTAAAAACCAAAAATTTTGACCACATCTGTTCAGAATATCGAAATTATGATTTTTTTGATAGCATGTCTTGGTGGTACTATTTAAAACTCTTGCAATCAATTTACCTAACATTTTCTTGAATATTTTTATTCAATTTTTTTTTGTCTTTCGAAAAGTCGCCATTTTGAAATGAAATTTAAAAAATTTCGTAAATTTCACACAAGAATGGTGCTCTTATCTGAAGCCTGCATGACCAACCGTTTTCGAGAAAAATCGATTTAAACTTTTCACGTCTTTACATACGTTTTCATTGATTAACAAATAAATGTCGAAATTATGATAAGGTGGCCATGGAAAATAAACAAAATACTTAAGAATTGTATAAATATTAAACTGTTTTTACCCAAACTTTAAGTAGGTACTCAAAAAAATGTTTTTAATTAATGACTGTTTTGAAGGTATTTCAATTAAACCGATTTTAGAGCGCGATCTTCAAAGAGCTCCAGCTTCCTTAGGAGGCATTTTTGGATGAAGGTAATTTAGGCCAACCTGTATAGCACATTGCTACAATTAGGATCTCCTAAATCATGGTTGAAAACTATTGGAAATTGTGGAAAAAGTTTAATACAAAAGTTGTAGTGAATTTTATGCTCTACAACTTTGCACTAGAACATTTTGCAATAAAGCCTATTGTCTGTCTTCAACGTAAAAAAAAGCAAAAACCCTAAATGTGTATATTTTTCGCCCTCTAGCGGCGCAACTATTGGAAATTCCGGAAAAAAGGGTAATGTAAAAATTGTAGAAAATTTTATCCTCTAAAACTTTGCATTACAACATTTTGCACTAAAGTTTATTATTTGTGCATAAAATTTAAAAAAGCAAAAAATCTTTAAACCAAAAACTAAAGGTCGCGTTGGAAGTATACACCGACCCTTCATACCAAATTTCAGCTTGATTGGTCAAACGGTTCGGCAGTTATCGTGGAAGATTACACACAGATACACAGACAGACCATACGCTGGAAATGGTTTTAATCTTCTCGGGGGACCTCAAAATGGATATTTCCATCGATATCTCAATTTTTTTTGCTCGTTCACTATACTTTCTCTTTGATGGGCCCGGGAAAGTAATAAGTACGAACTTTTACTTACAATGTGATAGCAAAAACTGTGGTTTAGATGAATAATAATTAACTTTAGCTTGAACTAATGATAAGCTATTTGCTTGTAGCATATTCTATTTTTTTATATATAATAAAATATAGCTATTACTGCAACTTTCAAGCAATAACTAACCATTTTTCAAGTCAACAATTGTGAGCTTAGTAAATTAATTTGAGACTTCAATCGATTAGTACAGTACTACTTTAGTTTGTAACGTGCACAGTATACAGTAAAATGGCTCAGTTTATGAATATTAGAAAATGAAAATATTATTCACAGTGAAGTGAGTGTCCCGAGAATGAGTACCACAAGCTGTACAGATTTTCTAGAGTTTTGAGCAGTCAGCAAAACGGTAAAATATGTACTGACTAAAATAATGGAAAAGTCCCATATTTGGATACGATTTCCTGCAAATATTAATATGTATGTAGGACAGCATCAATGGAATTGTAAATACCAATTAGCATTATTGATTGCATCCACATAAAAATTACAAAACCAACCAAGCATATAGATGAATACTGCAATAGGAAAGGCTTTTGCAGCTTAAACGTACAGGCAACATGTAATGCAGAAGAAGAAATTACTTCCATAGGCGCTCAGTGGTCGGGGTTTGTACAGGGTGGCTAACTAAGAATGCGAGGTATTGTATCTGGGAACCTAGCCATCGTAGAGGGTTGCGGCAAAAAAAGTTATGACTAAAACGGCCAAGAGAAAAACCTGGAAAATATTTTCAAGTTTCTGAAATGGCCGCTAGGGGGCGTAACAAAAAATTGTCAATCAAAAAAGATTCACATTATCCTCGACTTTAAAGATCAAGTATTTTTTGTAAGGTTAATATAGCGGATTTCACAGAAACGTAACTTTTTTAGATTAAAGATTGCAGTTACGCCCCCTAGCGGCCATTTCAGAAACTTGAAAATATTTTCCAGGTTTTTCTCTTTGCCGTTTTAGTCATAATTTTTATTGCCGCAACCCTCTACGATGGCTAGGTTCCCAGATACAGTACCTCGCATTCTTAGTTGGCCACCCTGTATATGATAACCGAATACTTAAGAGATCTAGTATCTATGCCCAAATGAATAATATGCGGCAAACTTTCGTATTTTTAGCTGATTCGGTTTACGGAGTAACATCGTGTTTAAGATACCGTACAGAAATACCCAAGCAAATAGAATTTAACACACTTTTTCTGGATCAATGCTGAAGATATTTTTGAAGAGGAAAACTATCTACATCTACAAAATTCAAACATAGCTTTATGTAGACGGGGACTACAGAGGAGATAAAAAATAGCAAATGTAATTAACCAACTGTAACTTTATCATGCATTTATTGTCAATAAATATTTAACTACCTTGCCGGAATTTACATCTACAACATAATTCGACTTTTCTATTAGAGTTTCACGCAACCTGTTTAACATAATTTGTTTTCGTTCTATCTACATACGCGTAAGCTGCAACTGTTCAAGAAGAACCAATCTTTGTACCTCTATAGTACTTAATTTCGCAATCTCCTCTGTTTCTCTATCGTTTTTTTTTTTTTTTTTTTTTTTTTTTTTTTTTTTTTTTTTTTTTTTTTTTTTTTTTAGTAAGGGTGGTATAGGATAAGGTGCTGGTATTGCTGGCAGTGGTGGAATGTCTGTGTCGTTGTCTTCGGTAGATGTTGTTTATCTGCAATGCCCATACTCACAGCTACAGGTACCTATTTTGTTGAATACTGGATTTTACACGTCACTATCTATAATCTTCTACAATTTCTTTTTCCGCCTTTAAGAATATTTTTTTATTCCCTGTTGCTTTCTGATATGATTTTTGCATTTTTAATAGCTGGAAATTGCGATTTATTGAATAAGACTTTATGATTCGCTAAACCCGGAAATGTGTACTTTATTTACCGATTTCAGACTCGCTACATTTTCAAAATCTTAATCGTCTGCACTTCCTTCGAGCCTATTATTAAATATGCAATGAAATAAATGAAATAATTCAAGAATCAACAAGTCTTCGTGTGACACACCCGGTGCAGAGTACCAAAACTTGTTTACTGCTTCTATCTTCAATTGATATTTGAAAGCCTAAACTTATAAGTATTAGCTAAAGATTATTCATATTATAGCTGAAACTAAAATTAATACTTACAGTAAAAACTTATTTTTATTTACACTGCCCAATGAACACATTTTGGTTAAGCATTCATAGTTTTAACGATATGAAGCAAAACATTAGAGATCGTAAACATTCTATCGACATCGAGGAATCTACGATTAACTATTAAATTAAATTTAGATTTATGCAAATTTAAGAATTCAATATTTTTTATGAAACAAGTAAATTTTGGTTATAACTTTAATTTTTTTTGCGTACTTCACTGCAAATCGCAGACGTCCCAGTGATAATTAAATTCAACACGCGCTCCTTAGCAACTTAGCAATAAAGCAAGAGTGATCCGAGTCGTAAGTATCTACGGTGTGAGGGTCTAAAAGAGAAGAACTAATTTAGTATGTGTAAGGAAATTAGCATTCATCCGGTATAAGCGAAACGACGCCCGACGCGAGGATGTTACTTTAGCAAGAAACGCTTCTTCCTCTTGTGCATTTCCTTATAACTTTGGATAAGATTAGACATTTACAATGTTTATTATATACAGGGTTTCTCATAAAAAGAAAAAATTATGAATAAAATTAATTATTGGCATAATTAAATATAGAAGTCTGCATTATCAACAGTGATTCAAGTTCTATCCCCTCCTGAGCAAAGTCTATAAAGTTTGACGTACCTTTTTCGTTGATAGGGGAAGTATCACACCTTTTCACTGATTATTAATTAGTAAAATTGATTAGTTATTATTATTATTATTATGGTTGTTAATATAAAACTGTACTTTTTCTAACTAATTTATTGGCGAGGGTTAAATATTTTATTCATAATTGTATATGTAATAGCTCAATTACACACTTTTTAAAGGTCAGGAAATAAGCTATTACAAACTTTACTTCCTTACAACGGGTGGGAAGTGATATCTGTCACTTCCCACCCGTGATCCGGATAGATACATATCATTATTAGTTAGAACAATAAAGTAACAAACTTTAATAAACTATTCGTATTTCCAAAACCTATTTTATTTGTTAATATTTATCGTAATGTTTTGTGACCTTAATTTTCCAAATTCCTTTTTTTATTTTTTATTAAATTGCATTTAAATTAATAACTATATTATTTTCAAATTGTGGATTGAAATAAAATGATTGTTAATAAAATCGTATACAAATCTTGGCGGAAATTATCATTTCTGCCTCGGGCAAAATGAATATGAAATTATAAAAACAATTGATTAATTCTTAGAAACCCTCGCATGTCCGACAGAAACTCATAGATGTCTGAAAACAGGTCTTTTCCCAACAAAACACAAAAATTAATGGACTATTCTGGGATTTCTAACCGTAACCAAGCTGACCATTTACTGAAAAAAGGTTTTAACTTCTAAATTCTTGGAAAATATTGACATTGACAAAAAATTAATAAATGTTTGCATTTCTCTGTGACAGGCAATATATTTAAAACCCTCCTTGTACAAGAACGACTCGGTAAGTTAAGTCATTTGTTTTTTGGTGAGGCATCAATGTTTATGGCAGAAAACTTGCCCAAAAACTGCCATGCCGCTGGGAAATTTTTCTAAAAGACGGATTCTTTGTTTGGACGAGTCAATTATATTTGCTACCCATAAAAATGGTCACATTTACACAATATATTTTTCTGGGTGTTTTCCACTCTGTTACAGTGTTAAAGAATTTCTTTATAATCTAATATAAATTCATTAACTCGTTTCTTCAGTAAAATATTATCAATGTTTCCTCTGATACTGGCTCTCTTCTCAGTTTTTAAGGTATGTAACTTATTTTATTTACCACGATATTTTTAAAAACAGTTTTAGTATTCCTGCTGGTTGCGAATCTTCTGCTGATTCTTTAAATTTAACTGAGCAAATTTTTTAATAGTTGACAATGGAAATGAAAGAAAAAATTATTAAAGAAAATTCTAGATTTTCCACGTTTATTTAAGAAAAATTATAAAAAATCCATCTCTAAAACAAGATAAATTTAATAAATATCGTTTTATGCAATTAGTCAAGAATTATATCAGATCTAAAAATAAAAAACAGTACAAGCTTTGCTCGTAACTTTTTGCCCGTTGGATCAGATAAAAGTTTTCTTGTTAAAAATAGTTTTACAAAAGTTGTAGTAGAGCACAGCGAAAAGTGGGTCTCTGGACGATTGCACAATTCGTATTTGTACGATTTTAATTTCAAGTTTTCCTTTGCGGCAACATGGTAATTACTTAATTGCGGGATTTTTAAAGTGTGGAATTGGATTTGAAGATAGGCAAAAATTGGGATGGAACTTTTATTTTTTGTTAGAAAAAAATATCTGGTATACAATCAGTCGCTTCTGGGCATATTGGTGAAATATGAAATCAATTAATTTAACAAAATTGCATATCGAACCCGTAGCAATTTTTCATTCAGATGACTCGGCATAACCAGCGATCAATATAGATAATACCGTGATTAAGGTCAGAGCTAACCCTCTGGCTACTCAGATAATATATCGCCGACATCATAAGGTCCCTAATACCTACAAATATACACAGTGGAACAAATTTTTATCTGAAACAGAAGTTTTTTTTTATGGTGGAAAAACACTACAGTGATTTTGTTTTGTTTTAGAAAACTGACTCGAATTGGGATTTTAGTTAAATCTTTTTTCGTATTTAAAAATTTTTAGTTACCACTGGTGTAGTATGTGATAGGATGAAATTTGTATTTTTTATTATTCTGGAACGCTCCATCTACTTATTCCTATTTCTTGACTAATTTTTCTTTGGTTTGTATGAGCATCTACAATTGAGCCAATTACGTGCAATTCAATATTAGAGAGTTTTAGCACCTCACCCGCTAACGTTAATTTTATGACACTGAATTTCGAGAAAAAACGAGATATCTTGAAAACCATAAAAGATATGTACAGGGAATGGTTAAAAAAGAAAACTATTTTTTACGTAAAATTCTAAAATATGATGATATACAGGGTGTTCCATTTAAAAATATATAACATTGATATGCCAAGTGTATTTGAATCACCCTGTATATTTGTACATATTTTTAAAATGTAGCTCTTATTGACCTACATATATGCAGATATTTTTTTAAATTTCTGTATCTTATGTGGTGCCCTACCCCTATTTATGTGTGATAGAGATAGCGATACAATTTCACACATATTTTTGCTAGAGATTAAAATTAAAAATTTTTTTTGTCACTGTTGTCATATTTATTAACAATTATTTCCTTTACTACTTTTGTTGTCACCTCTTCATATACATAGAAACACATTGAAAAAATTCTCATGACAAACAATAGAAGAAATCGTTATAACGTAAAATTTTAGACACGTTTTTTAACATGGCACTAGTGTGGGTTGACATTGTATTACATATTAGTTTCCATTTATGGTTATCAGAAGACATACATTTTGGTGTTAATTAAATAACAGAATGTGCGTTGTGGAGGTGTGAATCTTTTATAGACACCTCACGCTGGTGTAGTAGTTGAATTACTCCTTTTCAGAGATGCAATAGGTGGATATGGTCTAAAAACGAAAATTATTAGAAAAAATTAAGATATTTGACTTATGTGATTATTTTTTTGTTACGTACGAGCCACCCGGGAGGGGAGGAATTGAGAGAGTGAAGTCCATGGACCTCGGTAGGGGACAAGCTCAACTAATGCATAGGGGTGCATCCTTTATGAGATCTAGAAGCTCGTCAATAAGGTCTTTTGCTTCATGTAGAATTCTCCGATTCGGTTGAATGAATCTCTTTAGTGGCCTTCTTGGTAGTGCTCTTCTGTTCCTGTTAACTGTCCAATTTTGTCTGTAGTGTTTCCTGGGCGTGTACGTTGAAACTGGAACATTTTCTGAGGATCCTCCTCTCGGTTACCGTGACGGCGTGCAATTTATGAGGAGGGTTGAGAAGTTTAAAGCTCTACATTCTATGATTGGACAAATGTAGGTTTTGTATGTATGTAGTAGAGTTGGGTGTTACATCTTCCAATTGTACCACAAAGGTCTCCGATGAGGGGGTTCGTCTCCTAACTCTGTAAAGAGTTCTTTGGACTTCAGCCTGCCAGTCCAGAATTTACAGAAAAAAGAGCTTTTACAGGGTGGTCAACTGACAACAGAATATGCGAATGAGTTAAGAGTAGTCATCAGAACGGGGTGAATTGTTGAAGCCAGAAATGCCCATCTGAAATCAATATTCAAAATATTTAGTCACACCATTCCCATACACCATATTTGTTATCTCTGAGATTTCTATCGTATTGCTGGGTACACATAAATAGATATCAGGCCACTATATCTGTGGAAGGGGCAAATGCCCAATCGGCCAGAGAGATGCAAGTAAGAAACGATCGTTGGGTGCTACTCAGTCAGCATCACTTTCCTCGTATATTTAAATAACCTTCGAGATCTTACAGTATTTGTTTATCAAGTACATCTATCTCCTTCATATATCCAAGATAAAGTACAATGGGACGGAGCAGAAGAGATACATATTGATGAATTGATTGATGATCCTGATCGGAACTGTATCAAATATTAATTATGGATAGCATTCAATAGTCAAATACAGGTGGCTGAAGCTGTTTAGGTACCATGTTGGATCGATTCAATCGATGGGTATAATTGAACATGCAAGTAAGGTTTCAGAACTCTAGGAGCATATGCACACGTAGCTAGTGTGTTGTGATTTCTTGGATATGCTAAATATGAGGATAACATCAGATATTCTACTTCACAAACTCTTGACGTAATACAAGTCGCTTTGGATAGAGGACAACAGCAGAATACGAATAGTTTCGGAAATTTTCATAAAGCATTTTTTTTTTTGACAGTGATGATTTCCATCAATTCTACTAGAACGCAATATGAATTATTATTAATTATAATTATTTTTAAAATTATTTTTAGTGTTCTACTATAACATAGGTATAACTTATAAAATGATAGTTCGTCCATTATTTGTAACACTCTATATTATTTTTATCACTGTATTTAGAATTACTTTAAAATTGTGTGAGGGGCCAGCCGTACAGTCGTAATCCCCGCCGAAAGATGTAGTCACACGAGTACTTGTTTTGCATACCCAGCCGACCTTATGGTATATGGCAGCCGGATTCGATCAGTTAGCTGCAGTGGAAGTACGAGTTCCGGTGGCAGTTCCTTGACCTATAGAGACAGTCAAGCTGAATGGAGCGAAGCCAATTTTAATTGTACTGGAGTCCAGAACTGTCATCCAGCTGAGCTGTGTCTGTACGGTCCGATACACCACCGTTACACATTCTTCCTCGCCGTATTTGGTTTGCTATGATTATTTTTTATAATAAAAGTTATTATTTATTAAATCTTCTTTTTGTTTTTACTGTATCCTATAGCCCGAAAGACATTGGTAGATACCGTAACGACCCCTGGAGTAATTTTTCTTCACTGAGGCTGCCCGGTGCAAGTGGCCGTCACGCTGTAAATGAAAGGTGGCGCCCGAGGCAATCCGAAAACTGGACTAAGGCGCCAAAAGACCGCTTGTCCACTCAAAGAGCGTTACAATACGAACGAGACTTTTACTTGGGATGACTCAAGCTACATATCAAAAATGAAGCCATTTTCACCGAAAACATAAGATGTGTGCATGTTTAATTTTTTTATATCTTCACAATTAAATAGTGTACGCCACTGTTAAACATGTTCACCTTTATTAGTAATCCTCCTTCGACAAAACACTATCAATTATTCCATCTACAAATCCGGTAATATTTACATAAATCCCCGGTCCCCAGTGTATTGGCCATATAAAGGCTGGTTTTAGAGGGAATAGGTCCTCTCTAGATTGGCCAATGGCTAATACTAAATATATTTCTAGATATTAAACCCTTTGTACGACCGTAAACACCGGCCATGCATTATCTCATTGGTCAAAGGGTGAACCTTAATCAGTATTTTATATTACGATACACAGTGAGCCAATATAGCGTACAAATGTGTCTACGAATTTTGTTCGTACTAGTGCAAAATAGCTATTTTTTAAGAAACTTCTTTGATTCAAAGACAAACAATTAATAATTTTGTCCTTTTCATTAAAGCAACTATATGTATTAGATATCTTATATTAATTGTGGGTTGGATAATATTAGCTTTTAACAAGTTAATTGTTACAAAACAATTAAAAATCATTTAATAAATAAATTCTATCCCTCTTTAAAAAACAATTTACTTTTCCAATTTATTTAAACAGGAAAATAAATTTAAACCACATCCATGACCAGACAAGAAGGAACTTCCTTCCCAAAAGGCTTTTCACTATACTTTCGTTTTCGTTTTTTTTTCTTTTAGACGACCCGTTGAGATGTTCAATTTTCAACTTCATCGATCAGTGCCAAGAACAGTGAAGAAAACTTTTCTCATGGCTAACTGGGGAAATAAAATAAAGAAACAGTTGAAAATGGCAGCGGACCATAAAAGTTGACAACATAGACGGTTTAAAAGGGATTAAACTCAGACAGCCGCGAAGTTTTGACGGAGTCTATTCATTTGAGAAAAATAAAACGAGAAACAAAAAGATGAAAATTGTTAGGCGTGTGTTCGGTACAGATTTAGAAAAATATACAAGTTTGTTACAAAAGTTACTTTTCATGTAACAATTAGCAAAAAATTAAACTTTATAGATATGATGTCTCAAGTCTTTCTTTGGAAATGTGTCGAATAAAAGTTTTGATATTTTTTTTAAGGACAATTAAACATAGTTATTTTTTTCTAAAATAAAAAACATACGAAAGAGCAAATATAAAACAAATTTGTATATATAAGGCTCAAAAGTTTTTAGAATTATTTTGTCATTGAAATTTGTTAAGAATATTTTAATTAAATTTCTTTTAGCTGTAATTCAAAAGAATTTTGTTTTGTGCGCTTTGACTGTTTTTTGTCATTATTGAAAACAGAACTAATTGCCTCCGTTAGCAAGTTAAAGATCAGAAATTTTGTCCCCAGACACACGAGCTCGTAAATTATGAGCCTCGGCATCATTTCCAGACTAAAAGGGATTTAATGGGCCTCCTTCTCTTCTTCCACGGCATAGGTTTAAAATCAATGAGGAGCAGCTAGGGAGACGTGTCTATATCGATTAGGGTCCTTTTGTCTGTCTCTTGCACTGGAGAGGTCCATGAGAATAATGAAAAATGCACTTTTACTTCGAGGTATGTTAAATCTTTAAATCTGGTAAATGTTGAAAAACAAAAACTAGAACGTGGATTCCAATAGCTAAAAGAGATAATTTAATTTATTGTCATTATCAGATACCATATTTTTTAAATCTTGCTATCTGATTCTATGTTTTTACCTTACTTAATAATTTATCACCAATTAAATTCGTTATAGAAATAAACTAATTTGTAGCAACTGTATTACTCTGAACAATTTTTACAACTGGCGCAGTTTGTAGGAAATACAAAAAACGTGAGATCTCAACATTCTTAAATTAAATATTTAAATAATACCAAACCTTAATAAAGTAATATTAGCTAGACTGATAATAAAAATATAAAATATGTGAGAGAAGCAAAATTAAAATTGGGCGTGGAAAGAATCTTTACGATCCAGACCAATTTTTCCTACAGAGCATATCCATTTACAAAGTTGTAGAAACGACTTTGAAAAATAAATAATAGTCTCTCTCTAGATTTGAATGAGGCGCTGTACTCCTATACTTATCATTCTATGGGAGTCGAATCATAAAGACACAGGGACGGAATCAAAAATTAACATTTATTATCAATTATTTATTTAGTATTTATTCTACGATACTTTTAGGTATCTCTCTCTGTATCTTTTACTACTCACGTCTTCTTTATTTACCAAAGCGAACCGTAAGTCTTTGTCGTGACTCGGATTGAAAACTTTGTCCCAGAAATTAAACTGCTTCGAGTGACAATGAAAATTTTTCTTCCGTTAGCTGACCACATAAACCGGGTTGTGAGGAAGCCGAAATTTTAAAAGTTGACTTAATTGAATGTTAAAATAAAATATATGTCAAAAAAATTAAATCTGATATCTTTTAAATTAATTTTTAATAGATATCTATTGAATAAAAACATACATACTAGCTTCTTGATTGGCGCTTTGTTTTGGGGAATTTATGACGGAATAGTTTTACTTATTCTCGTCATGGATGTCATCCATCATTTCTATGGTTTCTAGCGATTTCCTCCTTGAATCATAGAACAGTGACTTATAAGTTTAGTAAGAGAAAATATTGTGAATTACTGAGGCGAAGCACTTGGGGTGTTTTTAAATATTAAATCGAAGGACTTGGGCATTGAAAATCAAAAATTTTTACACTGTATAATATATTGATAGAAATTATTTCATTGGCAAATTAAGTTTATTTTCTAATAATAGAACAGTAGAAAATTAAAATTTTGCTAATCGAAAAATATTATGAATTATTGAGGCGAAGTACTTGGGTGTTTTTAAATATTGTGGGAAGCATTTGGGTGTGTTTAAATATTGAGGCGAAGGACTTGGGCGTTGAAAATGAAAAATTTTGCTCATGAATGTCAATTTTTAATTCTTGTACACACTCTATAATATATTGATAGAAATTGTTTCATGAGCAAATGAAGTTTATTTTCTAAAAATAGAACAGTAGAAAATTATAATTGTGCTAATTGAAAAATATTGTGAATTATTGAGGCGAAGCACTTGGCTGTTTTTAAATATTCTGGCGAAGCACTGGTTGTTTTTAAATATTGAGGCAAAGGACTTGGGCGTTGAAAATGAAAATTTTTGCCCAGGAATGTGAATTTTCAATTCCTATACACACTCTATAATATATTGATAGAAATTATTTCATTGGCTAATGAAGTTTATTTTCTAATAATAGAACAGTAGAAAATTATAATTTTTCTAATTGAAAAATATTATGAATTATTGAAGCAAAGTACTTGGGCGTTTTTAAATATTGAGGCGAAGCACTTGGGTGTTTTTAAATATTGAGGCGAAGCACTTGGGTGTGTTTAAATATTGAAGAGAAGGACTTTGGCGTTGAAAATGCAAAATTTTTCTCAATTTTTAATTCCTGTACAATATATTGATAGAAATTATTTCATGAACAAATGAAGTTTAAATAGAACAGTAGAAGATTATAATTTTGCTAATTGAAAAATATTGTGAATTATTGAGGCGAAGCACTTGGGTGTTGAAAATGCAAAATTTTTCTCTTGAATGTCAATTTTTAATTCCTGTACACACCCTGTAATATATTGATAATAATAGAACAGGAGAAAATTATAATTCTGCTAATTGAAAAATATTGTGAATTATTGAGGCGAAGCACTTGGCTGTTTTTAAATATGGAGGCGAAGAACTTAGGCGTTGAAAATTCAAATTTTTTGCCCAGGAATGTCATTTTTAATTCCTGTACACATAATATAATATATTGATAATGAAGTTTATTTCCTAATAATCAACAGTAGAAAATTATATTTCTGCTCATTGAAAAATATTGTGAATTATTCAGGTGAAGCATTTGGGTGTATTTAAATATTGAGGCGAAGGATTTAGGAGTTGAAAATGCAAATGTTTTGCCCAGGAATGTCAATTTTTAATTCCTGTACACACAATATAATATATTGATAATAGACAAGTCAATATTGTTTATGAAACTGTCTGGATAAAAATTGTTTAGCTTCTACTCTAGAATAAAAATTAATTTTTAAATTATAAAACCAGAATTATTCTTAAAAAAGAACGGATTTTTATACTAAACTATTATCTACAAAAATAGATTGTTGTGTGGTATGTTACTTGATACTTTTTCTCTGAGTCCTGCCCTTATTTAAAGTTCAAGCCTGTCTACACTGTGTGCATTCAGTGCATGTTATTATTCTCTTGATTGGAAATACGGAGACCGTCTCTCCATTTTATTTTCATACAAACTTCACGGGCTTCAATAGAAGACATAATAAACACATTAAAAAAGTTCGTTAAAAGCAAAATAGAATAAGCAAAGTATGTAAAAACAGATTTTGTTGTATTTACCCTAATTGACAATTATTTTTTACTATATAATTTGGTAACTCTTCAGTTACAAAATGGGCAATTATTAATGAAAATAAGGATTCATCTGGAAATGCTTCATTTACCATCCTCAGTTGTTTTATTTGACATATTTTTGCGACATTATTGGGCGCTTTATTTACTCTGCTGTTAATAATTCATGTTAAATCTAAAGGTTAATTTTATTATTTCTAAAAAAATAAATAATACTAACATAAAAGAGAAAGATAAATTACTCGAAAGTACATTTGTAATTTAAGTTCTGTATAACAAGGTATTTGTTTATTTAATGAGTAATCATGTTGAACCCCTCAGCAAAGCGGATTTACGACCGTTATTTCAATATTTAATAAACCCATTGTCGGTAGTCTGTTTTGAAATCGGGGGTAGGATGATGTACTATACAAATTTGCCTTTTAATGTAACCAAAACATCATGCAAGTTTTGTTCCAAAACAAACTGATTAAACAATGTTTAAATAGAAAATAGAAAAAGCTAATAAGGTAATTTAAATTTTGTTTAATACTTTATTGTAATATTTGCCATTTTAATATGTAAAAAATATCATATCCTGAAAAATTAATAACAAACATCAAACAATTATTACTGCAAATTTTGAATAATAATACCAGAAAAAAATTGTAAAATGTAAAAAATACAGTTGTTTAAATAATTCCTGCAGAATCTTATCAGAAGAGTTACATGAAATTCCTGAAAATTATAATTAACAAAATTCGAATAAATATTTTTAACTTTGAAAAATATTATAGCGACAAAATTGCTAAATTTTTAAATCGTAAAAAATGTCTGTAATTTTTCTTAAAAACACAGTTAAAATTTTGAATAACTCCTGCAGAATCTTATCAGAACAGTTGCAGGAAACTCCTGAAAATTATATTATAACTCCTGCAAAATTTGAAAAAATATTTTTAACTTTGAAAAATGATATAATAACTAAATTGCTATATTTTTTAAATTTGTATGAAACAATTCATATTCTGAAAAAATAATAATAAACATCAAACAATTATTGCTGCAAATTGTGACAAATAATACAAGAAAAAAATTGTAAACTGTATAAAATTTGTAAGAATTGCTGCAGAATCTTATCAGAACAGTTACATGAAACTATTGATGATACAGTAACTAAATTACTAAATTTTTAAAATTTGTATGAAATAATTCATATTCTGATAAAAATAATAATAAACATCAAACAATTATTACTGCAAATTTTGAAAAATAATACAAGAGAAAAATTGTGAAATGTATAAAATTTCTGTTATTCTTTAAAAATACATTTAAAATTTTAATAGCACTTAAGAATCTTATCAGAACAGTTACATGAAGCTCCTGAAAATTATATTTAAAATGATATAGTAACTAAATTGCTAAATTTTTTAAATTTGTTCGAAAAAATTCATATTCTGAAAAAATAATAAACATCAAACAATTATTACTACAAATTTTGAAAAATAATACCGGAAAAAAATTGTAAAATGTATAAACTTTCTGTAATTTTTTAAAAATACATTTAAAATTTTAAATAACTCCTGCAGAATCTTATCAGAAGAGGTACATGAAATTCCTGAAAATTATAATTAACTCCTGCAAAATTTGAAAAAATATTTTTAACTGCAGAATCTTATATGAAATTGCGGAAAGTTATATTCTCCTGCAAAACTTAAAAAAAATATTTTTAACTTTACAAAATAATATAGTAACTAAATTGCAAAATTTTTAAAATTTGTATGAAAAAATTCATATTCTGCTAATTTTGAAAAATAATACAAGAAAAAAATTGTGAAGTGTGAAACATTTCTGTTAAAAATTTTAAATAACTCTTGCAGAATCTTATCAAAACAGTTACATGAAATTCCTGAAAATTATAATTAACTCCTGCGAAATTTGGAAAAATAATTCTAACTTTGCAAAATACTATAGCAAAAAAATTGCTAAATTAAAAAAAAAAGAAAAAAATTGTAGAATGTAAAAAATTCTGTAATTTTAACTAATTCTTCGGTAATTTTACTATCACGCATTTAATCTTCAGGTGCCAAGATCAATTTGCCGAGATGTACCGGACAACACTGTATTATATCACTGTACCCTAATAAACAATATTTTTTGTTGGCATATTCATACTCTTACAAATTTTTTTTATTTATTTTTTTCTTATTTTGTCCTTTTTGTTTTAGGTAAGTCAAACTCATGAATCTCAGGATCATGTACCAAAAAACACTGTAATGTACCATGATTATTCACCATTATCTATTATTTTTATCAATAATTAATTTATATACTAAATTTAATTTTTTTTAAATTTTTTATCGTTATTTTTCTTTGTTACTGCTCGCACTTACATTAAAATATTTTGACAACATTTTAACATTAACAATACATCTACGTTTAAAACCAAAAGTTAATAAAAGTTAATAAGAAAGTAAAAATATCTCCATGTACCATTTTTTTCTAAAAACTTTAAAGAATTTTAATTTAATCCCATATAAATTATCTCCCTTTACGAGAATTTTTATAGAAAAAAATAAAATATCTTTCATCCCCTTACTAACTTTAGCGGCATTCCACTTTTAATGCATTTCCGGCTCTACAACTCAAATGCGGTTTTTTTCGGAAGCCGTTTACAGCGGCGTCACATAAGGGAATTTATATTCTAAACCAATGCAGGTCCACTTAAAAATAATATTATAATGAAGATAATGAAGACAAATGAAATACTTAATTGTAGTGATAATAAAAGTAATTTTTTTTGGTCACTTACTGATGATTGATTATGTCAACTAATACTAGGACCAATAATCAGAAAATGAAAAAGACACAATCAGAATCAAACCATTATGAATATTCAAAACCGAAGCAAAGAGAACACCTGACAGACGTAGATAAAAGTAGAATAATCAAATTAGTAAGAAAAAGAAAATCATCTAGTAAAAAACATAATAAAGGATGCATATGCGTAGTAAATAAAAACAGAATATCCTACATCATATTGTATTTTTTAATTTTTATATAGAATACAGCACTAAAGGCCATTGCTTCAAATTTTCCAACTTTCTTCTCTTATTTGTTTTTACCCATGGCAGTTTCTTTCCAATTATATATTCTCACTTTCCTTAAGTCCTCTTTACATGTCTCTATCCACTTTTTACGAGACCGTTCGATTCTTCTGTTTCTCCTTCACCCTCTGATTTGGCATTCTTCCCAGCGTAACCTTTTTACTCGTAACGATTTGGCTAATCTCTACTTGACCATATAGCACTTTGAGTTCCGCATTTGTTCTTCTACATTTATTCTCTTCTACTATCATTCCTCCAAAAATTTTCCTCAGGACTCGTCGATGCCAGATATTAAATTTTTTTTCTGTGTTCTTGTATTACTATTCGATATAATCTTAGTTTTGCTACCCCTGAGACTTTTTTGACTCAGTATATTTTGAAGAACTTCAACTGCTCTGCATCCTCTTATCATTTGCTTCTCAGTTTTTTCTTCTTCCTTACCGTTACTGGTAACTGTAACCCCGATATTCAATACTATTTACTTTTTCAAAACGGTTCACCTTGCCCTCATCTGTTTAAATCTTGAATTCTCTTAAATCCCTTCCTGCATCTTCTTCAATTTCTAAGTATTTTGTTTTATTCTTGTTAATGTGTAAACCATACGTTTTTGCCTTTTTCTCGAATAATTTGACAATTCTTAGTAGATCAATCCTTCCTAAAAATTGAAAAGTACCTTAGATACCTTGCTTAAGCCCGTTTTTTACTTTTAGGTTTAGCTGTTGTTCATGAAAATTACTTTGGAGCGTTTTCAGCTCAAAAATTTGATCTATGGTGGATCTTGCCCACTTGCTCCTATGGAATTCCATCAAGTCTGCCTTGTATAAATCTCGCAAGTACTTTATATACCATATCTCAGAGAAATGTTTGGCTATTTGTGTAACCAATACTTCCTCTTCGTACCTGATAACCTCAGCTGGTATACCATTACTTTCTCCACTTTGATTGTTTTTCATATTTATTATTGCCTCTCATGTCTTACTCAGAGAGAGTTTCCACCCTTTGATTTTGTCCCATACCTTGTAGCTCTTCTTATATATCATATATTCTTCATCATCGGTCACTCTTTTGTTGAGCAGTTTTTTAAATTGTTCCTTCCACCTTTCCAGTTTTGCTTTCTTTCTATTTCATATTCTCTATTATTGTTTACATTTAGATTATCCAAAAATTTTTTTTGATATATTTGTTATTTAGTGCACGCTTGCAGTCATCATCAACCCAATCTTTATTTCTGATTTTTCTCTCGTATCTGAGTCGCTCGTGTGCTACTTATTTCATTACTTTTTCTTTTTCCTGTCACTCCGATACGATGCTTTTGTATATCTGCCTATTCAATAACTTAACTGACATTATCTTCCTGAAATTGTTGCTAAAGATCCTTATTGTTCAGTTTTTTAACATTATAATTCTTAATTGTTCGTGCATCTTTTTTTGGGATTTTTTTCCTCAATTTTGCTATGTATAGTATATGATCTGAATCAATATTTCTCTAGTATGTTATCTAACCACTAGTATATGGTTTATCTTGTTTTTTACCTCTCGCCCTTCAGATAAGAGAGGTATAGGAATCATGCTAAAAATTGGGTAGTGAGTTTTCAATGGATAAACACGTTTTAGGGTCCCTAGAATACGATTTTAATATTTTCGCGATGATGTCTGTGTGTATGTGTGTTAGTGTGTGTGTGTGTGTTAGTGTGTGTGTGTGTGTGTGTTAGTGTGTGTGTTTGGATGGATGTTGTAGTAACGATAACTCAAAAACTACTGAATGAAAAAATTTGAAATTTTGCATACACGATTCTTATACCCTAGATTAGATCTGATTAGATTTTGGTGTCAATCGGACAACCGGAAGAGGCACTTGGTGATGACGCCATTATTATACAAAACGGCAATAAAGTTTTACACATATATTTTGTATACCCTATAGTTTATTTTCATCCCATTAAAATTTTCGAAACTTTTGCCATTGTTGCCAGATTTACAAAAAAGTAAATTTTTTTCATACTTTTTTGTGCCACCGTGTAAATTTTTGATTCAAACATGGCGAGAGGTCATGTGGTGGCCACATCAGATTTTTTTCTACCATTTGGTGCAATCTACGTTTCTTTATGTTTTTCCTTTGGTTGAAGTAGATACTCATAATTCTGTCATTTTCTATACCAAATCGTATAAGCATATTTCCAATCTCATTTCTTTCTTTATGTTTACTTTTACCTTTTGTCGTTGTCCTAAACATGATATCTGAAAATTAATAAAATTTCATTTTGGGGTGGGTTCTAGAACTTTAAAAAATAACAAACATATTATAAAATTTAAATTTTGTGTATGTCCTTTTATACCACTTTATTTCACTTCCTCCACTTCCTATCCAGCCTCCTGCACCAATCTCTTCTCTCTATCTCAACTACTTCTTTCTTACTTGATTTTACCTGGTTTTCTTCTTTTAGTTGTCTTTTTTTTATAAATTTTAATATTTGTTTATTAAAATTTTTACACGAATAACATTTATTTTTATTGGTGTATAATTTTATTTATCTTTTCTCTATCTTTCCATAGTTTATCTTACAGAAACCATCTTTATATATGACAATAATCTACTTTTAAATGTATACACATTGATCTGTTTATTATTTTTTTCAACTGTCTGTCTCTCCCCAAAATAAATTTTTTGTTACTTGATTAATAAAATATTTTTTTTATATCACTTTTGACTATCCTGTCATTTACTTATTAATTGTGCAACAAAAATTTCTTTTAATATACTTTTCCAAATTTGCTCTTTTTCTTTTAAATTATTATTCAAATAATAATTATCATTCACATTATAATAATAATATAATAATTAAAAGAATAAAATTCTTTTTATATTCCACAATTGTTGATTTTATAGTATATTATACACCAAGATCGAGAAGTAATTTTTCTCAGCCGAGCATTAATATTATACCGAGATGCGAAGCATCGAGGGATAATAAGTTGCGAGGCTGAGAAAAATCTTTTCTACCGTGGTTTATATACTATTTTTTTCACTACTAGAACATTTAATCATTTTTACAATGATATTTTTTGTAATTTTTTGGATATATATTTAAAAATGTTTTTAATGGAAAAGAAGCAGCTTGTGAAAACAGTTGGATGAGAATATTCAATAAATTAAATTGACATTTCATTATGTTAATTGCACTGTGAATCTTAAAACTTTCAAGTAGCGATGAAGACATGAAGAATTTGTTTCATTTGACACTTAGATTTGAAAAACTATTAAATTGATTTTTAGGTACTTTTAGAACTTTTTAACATTCAAAACAACATAAAATTATTTATGCTATTCAAACATTTTAACAATTAAATGACAATTAACTCATAAAAAATAACTCATACGGAGTATTTCATTACAATATATATAATCAATTTTAGAATAAAATTCATCTTTTAATTTAATATCCTTATCTTCAAAATTTGCATGAACATTTAATATACTTAATTTTCGATTTTTACCTCGTAGTCTTGTCTGAGATTTTTAATTTTTATAGTATTTTTAAAAGTTGTTTAGAAATATAAATCGAAAAACAGTACCCTTTTTTAAAATTTTTGCGTACGTTCGTGCTTTCGGAAGTCCTTAGAGAGGGACCAGGAGATTTTTGGGAAGCTCAAAACGACATCGTCTATACCGCCCCGCGTGTTCCCATTGAAATGTTAATGTGTTTGCAGTATCAATCATACTTAAAAAAGTGTCATCACTGCGGTATTCGTCGCCGTACAGGGAACATTAGCCACCGCGGAAAATTGCTGATGCGTTAAAACGGGTGGCCTTTTGTCAGATGACGAATAGCGCGCAGGTTTTTATTAAAAAGATTGTTGGATGGAATTTCGTGTTGGTTAATTTATGTACTTATCAGTCTGGAAATTGTATTTATAAACTTTCTTAGCTAAACAAGTATTGTTGTGTCTAAGAAACTGCTGAACTTTAAATGGCAGGAAACCGAAGTAAGTTTGGACTAGATTTGAAACTTAGTAAACCCTAAACTATATCTGGGCTAAGTCAAATAATCCCAGTTCTCGGCTTTAGTTCCCACTAAACTCCAACATATATAATTTTATGTGAAGAAGCAAAGCCCCTTAGCTACCATTAAACGAAAGCAACATCTGATAAGCTCATACTAAACAGCTCGAGCCCATAAAGTTTTTATGCGACGAGCGAGCGGTTATTTTCCACGTCCAAACAAAGGCTTGTTTTTCCGTTTTCGTCAGGATATTCGTGTGTGCCTATAGGTGAATTGGGATGCATAATCGAAATTAACCTTTTATTGACGTGTATAGGGCGGTTAAATTTCGTTAAGGTGTGTTTTTTATTAAAAGTAATACTGGAAAGGCAACGAAAATTTAACGCATTATTAAAGCTTTTATTTTTATTTTCTTGCTACATGAATATATTTAAAGAAAAAGTATTGTGATCAGGTAAAAAACCAATCTCGAGATTTTGTGACTTGAACGCTTTAGTTTATAAATGAGATGTAATTAAGTTTACAAAATACTTGTCTGAAAGGCAGAAATTTTGGTATGGTTAAACAAAAGTTTCTGCCTTCGATCAATGTCTTCGACTAGATAGGCATATCCAAAGAGCTGTAAATTACATTAAATTTACATTAAATGGCGGCTGAAATAAAATGTTGACAATACTATTTTCAAACAATTAAGACAGCCGAATATTTAAAATGTAAAACGGACAAGATTAAGTATTTAGGAATCCATTTCGACAAAAACTTCAGTTAAAAATATTTTAGATACTAGAAAAAACACAATGATGGCGAAGGCGGTGTTCCTTACATACTTAAAACGAACCTCTTATCAAGGAACTTAAAAACTAAATCTTTCAGTCATATATCGAATCCAATATGATCCTCAACTGCGCCTATATAACTTAGAGAAAAATTGGCTGTGTCACCCCAGAACCTTCCCGGCCCGGCTATAGAGAATAAGATTATTTTAATTACAAAATATTATACATTACATTAATTTATGGAACACATTTAAAATAGTGAGCCGATGTCAAATACACCTACCGAATTGATATTTCAATGTTGATAATGGCATAAGAAGGCGCATGCGCACATAAACAATTTTACACAGTTTTAAAAATCTCACACAAAATTACTATATCTTAAATTTTTTATATACAGGGAGGGTTTCCTAATAAACATATCAATTGCTACCAGATTAACAATAAAATAACATTCGACATGATTCAACTTCAACAGTTCAGGAATGACGGCAGTGCCATCTGTCGTTCAGTGGCAAAATATGGTATGATAATAAACAGTATTAATGGTAAGATTTAGTGCTAAAAATATTCTTTTGTTGTAGACTAGCGACACTTCATAATAAAGTGGAGAAATTTGTAACATTCTGAGTCATACGCCTTCTTAATGAGAGCAGAAACACAAATTCGTTTAAAACAAATTTTATCTATCCTCCGCAACCTTTAGTGACGTACAATTTTTTTGGCCAATCATTATTTTTTCACCCCTCGTTACATCTCCACTCAAATTTGGTCAAGACAAAAGAATTCATTATTCTCGCAATGATCAACGAAGAAAAGAATCAGCTACTAAATTATGCAGTTAGACATATTTTATAAGGTATTGTTAAACTAAACTATTTTTATTAATATTTATCATGTCTTGCTTATAATTTGATTTGGAGGCATTAAAGCATTATTATTATTATTATTATTATTTTCCAACCTAAGTGGAAGCTAATTTACAAAAAACGCTAAAATTCCTTTCTATTGCGCTCAGCACGCAACATACTTTTACTCTTATGCATATTCCTAATCTTCAATTTAGGGCACTAAACAACACCTTATAATTCATATTTTCATTTTTTATAACCGCCTTCATATCTCACGAGAATCTGACCAATAAATCGTTTTCGGTTTTATAACTTCATTCGAAAATATTATCTTCGTAAAAAGGCAGCTTTTATCAGCAATACAGCCTAAACTATATTTTATTTATAACCCAAGGCGTGATACGAGGGGAGGTTACTATGATCTCCTCCCCTGTTAGAAAAAAACTTTCGTTATCATGCGACGCACGGCCTGCTGTGATTTACCTTGGTTTTGTGAGTTTGCCACGTTTTGATACTTCCTGAATGGAAGGGAGAAAGAAATAACAAATTTAATTGTTACATAGGCGTATCAATAGATATTTTTTATTATAGGATTCATATTTTTCGTATTAATTTTAAAATCACTAAATCATTTATATTTTTTTTATGAATTTGAAATGCGAATTTGACATTTTGATAATTACCATATATTATAATTATAATTTGTATACAGAGGTATCGATAGAAATATCTATTTTGAAGTCCCCCGAGAAGATTGTGACTATTTCCAGAGTAAGGTCTCTCTGTGTGTCTTAGTGTAATCTTCCACCATAACTACCGACGAATCATGCTGAAATTGGGTCTGCCTTTTTTAAATTTTAAGGTCAAACAATACACTTTAGTGCAAAATGTTGTAGTGCATAAAATTTGATACAAATTTGTATCAAACTTTTTGTAGAATTTCCAATAGGGGGCGCACAAAAAATGTGCTTGTAGGTTTTCCGTTCTCAAAATTTTGAGAACAAACAATGCACTTTGGTGCAAAATGGTTAAATGTAAATTTGTACCAAATTTCTTTAACTTTTCTATTAAACTTTTTTTCGCATTCCCCATTCCCCATGGTTTAGTGCAAAATGTTCTAATTCAAAGTTGTAGACCATAAAAACTCCCTACACCTTTTGTATCAAACTTTTTCCCGAATTCCCAATCATCCATGATTTTAAAAGATCCTTAATTCTAGCATGTGCGCATGCGCCCGCTTAGGTCATTATCAATATTGAAATATCAATTCGGCAGACGTATTCACCATTGGCTTGTTATTTAAAATTTGTTCCATAAATTAATGTAATGCTTAGTATTTTGTAATTAAAATAATCCCATTCTCTACAGCCGAGCCGGGAAGGTTCTGTGGTGATTCAGCCGATTTTTATATTATGTTCGACAATGAACTGCACTTTAGGAATTTTATGTTCCGCTTATGCCTTTTATGAAAATGCATTAATTGAGAAATAAACCACTATTTAAAAATTTCACTTTCCTTGCAATTTAGTAATTTTTCGTATACAGGGTGATTCAGAATTCAATGGTGCATGAATATAAAAATTATAATTAAAACTAAACGTAAAATATTTATTGAGAGTAATTGTCGTTATTATTTAAAATCTTTATTATTGATATTAGTATTATTATTTTTATTTAATAACTTTCAATCGTTTTATTACATTAAATGAAATGAAATTTAACAGTGGCAAAAATATATACTCAAGAATAAAAAAACGAAACAATAGAAAACTAGAAAGAGAAAAAAACAATTAACAGATAAAATAAATATAAAAAATTTTTATTACATTTTTTTATTACTAATACTCGCCAAACAAAATTATATTGTTTTTATCTGCGTCACTGTTAAAAAAAGAAAGTTAAACTTAAGTCGTCTTCCCTCTTCTATAAGTTCGGAGATTGATTCCAGTATCCCGCAGATTAAGGAAAAAGCCGCAAAGGAACCATTTTCAGAAGATTATTTTTATGATTGAAATGTAAATAACTTTTCTGCGAAGCGCGAGAACTCCAGATTGAAATTTTTTACGAAGTTATTCGCTCGCCTTGTTCCATTCATCAAAAAAAACTAATTTCCACATTATTATTTTTGCAAAATAAAACTGTTATTCTTAGTTTTTATGTTTTGCATATAAATTTTTATTGAAGTGAAAATGTCTTTTCTTGCAACTTTAATGTAATGAAAAATACAGCGTTCGGGAGAGGGTCCACTGGTAACTAAACTGAGAGCACTAAGTAGGTGACGTGTTAGTATGTTTGGTTTAAGGTAAATTTAATTTAGTATGTACAAAGTCAGTCAAAAGAAAAATAATAGTTTTTCAAATTCAAAATCACTAACAAAAATTATGTAACGTTAATTTTACAAAAAGAAAGGGAAAGGGCTTCTCGCGATTTCACTTTACATCACGACTGTTTACCGAACCAAATGCCGTCGTTTAGGTAGAAGGCATTGTGTGTTTAATTTAAATTTGGCTACTCCTTTGTAGATGGTACAATGAATACCATTTATGAACTATTTAGTTTAAAATTTTAACTTATCATATATATTGATATAAGGAACTAATAAATAAAACCAAATATTTTTCTAACTTAACTGTCGCTTTCATGAAATATTATTTTTAGTTTTGTTCTATGAATTATTACGACGAAACAAGCATAATTTTGTAATTCTAAAACAATCATTGCAAGATTGCATGGCCAAAGCCTTTAGACCAGTTCATTAGACTTATTACGATTCGTTGTGTTGTTGTGTATATATGCAAAACTAAAGCAGACATGCAATTTTTTGGGTGTAGGAATATTAAACTCTAAGCCGCACCTCTACCCCACTTCTTTCGATTAAAATAGCTCAAAATGAATGACATTATGTAACTTAATTAGATGAATTTGGAGCATAGGCCTAACTGCGGAATTCCATGCAACAATAAACTTTTACCTAATTAAATGTTAAATGATAACCTTTTCGGACCATGTTTATCGACTTTTTTTACGAATGGTCCAAATTTGAATTCTCCAATTTTGTCAACAACATAAATATGTCATGAAATTCAATACGGGAGAACACGGAAGGAAATATTAACACCGTGCTATTACAACATTATTATTATTATTTGTACACTATTTTTTTTTTAATAATAAATGCGTGTTTACAATTGTAACGAAGGTACTTTATTGACGATATTCATTTTATTATTTTTACTTAATAAATTTGGTTAAATTATAGTGAAGGCAATCTTTCTTTGAATATAAGGTAAAGCGCGATCATTTAAACCGCCGCCCGCCAGATAAACACACTCGCACAAGCAAAAAACTTTACCATATGCCACTATTCAATTCGTTCTCATCAGTTCGAGTTAGATTTGTAGTTCGGTTCCAGCTACAGTAAAGTTTGTCCAACAACTAAGCCGACCGCTACGTTAAAAATTAGAGAAGACCTGAACAAAGGAAAAATTAGAGAAGTGGGGACGCTGAAGGTGTCATTTTAGTTGGGCAATCTTTACCTGTTCTTGAAGCCGAGCTCAGTCCACCTCAAGCCGCTTGACCAAAGGAATGAAAGCTAGGAAATCACAGTTATGCCGGAACCTTTAATCCGACCACCACGCCGGACTGATAGTCGTGTACCATCCGAACAAATCAGATTGCAATATAGGAGCCTTGTTTCACACATTTTTCTTTTTTCGTTCGGATTTGGTATCATTTTAATATTTAACGAATTTTAACCAGCATTACCAGGAGCCAATACTCAGGTACGCAAGCCAGGTGGGCAAGTAAAGTCTGCCCTACTGGCCGTTAAGAAATTAGTTGCGACCATAACGACTCCTGTTGTATTTTATCTCCACTGACGCTGCCCTGAACAAGTGGCCTTCACTCTATAAATTGAAGGTGGCTACCGAGGCAATCCGAAACATGGACTAAGCCGCCAAACCGATCGCGTAACGTGGAAAGAGCGTTACACAATTTTTATTTTAATATCTAAAAAAATTATACTTTTATTATTGTTTAGGTTGTGTCACAGTTCCTGTTATAGGGCCTACAAAGAAATATTTTCCACTTTTTTTCTCTTTTTTCCACATTTTCTGTTCGTTCTCACTCTTGTTTTCTTACTTTTTTCTCACTTTGTTTTTCCCCACCTTCTTTTTCTTTGTTCTACCCTAAGCTAATTGTGTTTTTTATTTTTCTCCCATTTTCCTTTTTTTTGCCCCTTTCCCTCTTTTTTCCATTGTTTTTTTGGGGAAGTGGAGTGGGACATCCTCTACCACTTTTTCTTCCTTTTGTTTTACAACTGCTGTTTTTTGTGTTTTTTTTACAATATTTTTTCCCACTTTTTTTTACAAATATTATTTTATTTCCTATAATTTTTATAACAATTATTTTTGCCCAATTTTCAAACTTGTGGTTTTTGGTCCATTTTTCGCCTCCATTTTTTTATAACTGTTATTTTATGCCCCATATTTTTGTCCCACTTTATTTTCCCCTTTTTCTCTACTTTTGTCTTAATTTTTCTCTCACTTACTTCCTTTGTTTTTTATTTTCGCCCGATTTTTTTCCTATTTTTCCCCCTTTATTTATTTTTCACATCTTTTTTCTTTTCTTGCTCACTTTTGTTTTTTCACTTCATTTCCCCTGTTTTATGCTTTGTTCTACCGTAAAGCTAAGATTTTTTTTTATTTGTCTCCCATTTTCTCTCTACCTCGCGTTTTCCCCCTATTTGAAACTGCTTTCCCCTTTTTAATTTTTTTTCTTTTTTTTTCTCTATACATTTATTATTCTCGTTCTAATCTAAAATTATTTATTACATACCTTTTTATATACAACAAATTTTTCCTTAATTCACCAAAAACTACTTTATCCATACTTCTCTTAATCCTTAATTCCATTATCTCTGTCTAAATCTTTATTTATAATAAATAGTACAAATAAAAAAATGGCCAACCCGAATATGGATTTGATTATACTGGATGAATAAAAATATAATACATGTTTTTTATTCAAATTTAATTCTAACATTAAACTAAATTAAAGTTAAAATAATCTTAAGTTGACTACAACTTACATTTTGTAATAATCGCAAATCAATTAGAGATTGAAGTGTCCTTTTTTATCTTTTTTTTTTTGACACCACTTTCCACAATATCTCTAAAAGCTTTTTTGATGGTCATAACCGTATAAAACCGTCACAGATAGTTATTTTCAACAATAACCAGTTTCTTTTTTTCTACACATATGAATTTGGTTTGTTGTAGTGCTGGCGATATACTATAAAAAAATGCTGATTTCTGAAAATGTTACTACCGTGTGTTAATTACTTTATACATACTTTGTCGTGCGTAAAGTATATTGCTTATTTCTTACTTAGTACCTACAAATTTTTAGGTGGTAGAAAAAATATTGTATGCAACTAGTGTGTAAAGTGCCTCACATTTGTGAAAAAAGTATCACTTTACACTCTTGTTGCATAAATAACTATTATATTAACATTAAGAATCACCTATTGTTCAGCTTTTATTCGGTTCACATATAAACTAAGGTGTTGTAATTTAAGAAATAATTTAAAAAAAAACTTTTTCCGATCTTAGAAATATTTATGGCGCTGTTAGTAGGATTCGTGCGATTTGTGAAAAAACATTTGGCTTCCTGTTTTTTTATATATGAGGGCAAATTCTTGTCTGTGAAATTTTGACATTCACTGATTAACTTTTGCATTTAGTTTTATATGGCATCATCTTCTAAATAAATTTACCCAGAGTTTAATCTAAATCATATTAACAATTCAATTTTAATTCAAATCATCCTATTACTATCTATAACAAAGAAAATAAGTTAAAATTCTTTTCTGCAAGTCCTAGCCTATATATCCACGTCATGAAAAATTCTACAAACGTCCAACATTCTTTCGTAATAATCTCTGTCTTATTTCTAACTCCTCCCTCTCTGTCGCTCTCATACTAGACAAAACATATTGTCTTAATAACAGTTTTGCTTGTTGACTCATAACGACCGTTACAACAGTTCGTGTCACAATTTGTCAGCCAATCAAATTAATTCATTTTATCTCCAGACCCATCTTTCGCCTGAGATTCATGAGATGGGTAAAAACAAATGCAAATTTACATGTTGTTATTCCAGGAAAAGTGCGAGATCATGCAACACAGAAAAAGTCTACTTACTGCTATAAATTATATTTGTATTATCATGTATAATTTTAAGAATCACTTATTGTTCAGCTTTTATTCGGTTCACATATAAACTAAATAATTTGTTTAAAAAAACTTTTTCGGATCTTACAAACATTTCTGGCGCAGTCAGTAGGATTCGTGCGATTTGTGAAGAAACATTTGACTGCCTGTCTGTCAGATATGATGACAAATTCTTGTCTGCGAAATTTCTTAATATTGATCTGGACGAATTTTCTCATAGCTTAGAAAATATTTGGGGATTTGCCCAAATTATTGAAGTATCGAGTTCTAGCTCTCTTTGCTTTAATGACATTTCTGTTAAGTCCCAATATACTATCTCCGTCTCATTCACTTTAACGATCCAACTTTTTGCCATCTTTTTTTTTAACAATCTCCACCTGTATATAAATAGTACCGGTTTCATTCAAGTTTAATAGAAATTTTGATATGATTACGAGAAATAAATCAAGACCTAGTCAGTTAATGAAAGTAGACACCTCTCCAAACCCAGGTATAAGGAATTCAACGTGAGAGAGAAATCGTATCTATCTTGGTTATTATTGGTCCAAATTGAAATATAGACAACGTCGGCTCTAGTCTTCAGGTACGTCAGCTCCGTCTGGTCTATTCTTCAGCTCTCTCAGGTACATCTGCTATCGGACTAGACGGAGCTGAAGTACCTGAAGACCAGAACCGACGTTATCTAGATTTCAATTTGGACCAATAATAACGGAAATAGATACGTTCTCTCTATATCACGTTGAATTCCCTCTTTCCTATACCTGATTTCTGAATCGTGTAGAGTATCTACTAATAAAACTTAATTTTTGCATTTTTAAATTCTTCCTCGTTAGTCCCGATGTCTTCCATTCTTCTCCATATTCCGTAATAAAATTCTGAAGACGCTGGTAAATTTGAACGACGATAAATTCTTTTATTATGTGGGTTTAGGTCGAACACGGCCAACTAAAATAGAATTAGCTTTCGACGGGACACTATTTGAGCAACCTCTTCGACTAAATGCACTAAAATTCGTTTGGTGTGGGGAAGTGCAGACACCGCGACACATTGTGGTAGGCCCGGAATTGAATTTATCAATCAAGAGGTTCGAAGAAAGAACGTGATCCAAACCCGAGTGGAAAACGTGATCGGCATTTCTAGTCCAGTTTCGGAACGGCCCGAATCCATTACAGCAAATATTTATCACTGAAACTTCGGGTAGGGAAAGTTGGTTGTATTAGATTTTCGAGGAAAACTAGGGGGTTTTACTCAGACGTAAATAAATTCTAATAAACAAGAAGGAAATAAAAAAGTTTAAATGGGAAAACGTAGTTATTATTATGTACTCTAAAAATATAAGTTATGTTGTTTTCATTTTCCTTGTTTCCGTGATTTTGCAATTTAAAATTTGTAAGTAAAGTATTTTTAATAGTGATTTTATAAATGTTATGACTAAATCAAAGCTCAAAACTTAATCAGTTATAGAGAGATTTTTTAGTAGTGTAAGTCCATCTTAAGCAGTATATCTAAAAAATTATGCAATTGTTCATTTTTATTAACCAGTTAGGAATATTCTGCTCCTTGAAAAGGATTAGACCTGATACTCCATGGTTGTTCTTTTTCTACATTTCAGGTACATTGTTTAGAAAATCCTGAATTACAATATTTTTTTAATGATATGTAATTAAGCAAGAACTCTTTGTATCCTGTGTCAACTCCAAAAACATTTCAACTATAATATTTCTTTCACCAACATAAACTCATGTTCATTTCATAATACCTTTGGGGATTTTATTGATTTTATTCTTTTTGAATTTTCCCCTTTCTGTACACTTTGTGGTCCTTCGAAGCTAATAGTATCATTTCAAATCATTTCCATAGTTGTGCACTTGGCTTTATTTTCGTACATTAAATCAGCGTAAGTTACCTCTTGGCTGTGAAGATTAACTTGTTTTTCTATCGAACTTTTTTCATCATATCTTCTAAATGATTATTTCCAGTATCTATTAAATTTGTTGGTTGTTCAGCTTTATATTCAATTTTTTTGTTCATTGACATACACTGATTAACTTTTGCATTTAGTGTTATATGTCATGTATACATTTCACATAAATTAACCCAGAGTTTTATCTAAATCATATTAACAAGTCCATTTTAAATTCAAATCAACCTATTACTATCTATAACAAAGAAAATAAATTAAAAAACTTTTCTGCATCAAAATTTCTAGAAACGAACATTTTTCGTAATAATTGTTTTATTTCTAACTCCTCCCTTTCGGTCGCTCTCATACTAGTTGTCTCATAACGACTGTTAAAAAAGATCATGCCACAATTTGTCAGCCAATTAAATTAGGTCAACTTATCTCCATACGCATCTTTCGCCTGAGATTCATGGGACGGGTAAATTAGATGTATTTGCTGATATCCAGTTGAATATTCAGATTTTGAACAACTAATAACTATACAAGACATACTCAACACTAGCTAATAAGGTAATAGTGACTTTATAACAGAGCTCTGACGATAAAAATACTCGCGTGCAATAAGCACGAATAAAAATTACGACTAGTAAGCACTATTTATAGTGTAACAAAAGGTGTATCCCTCTTGTGTACTAATGGTGCTTTCTTTCTATATAAATACCAATATTATTACGAGAAAATATCTTGTTAGGATGAGCAAACCTAGACGCTCGTGAATTACGATTAAATGATAACTACCCCGCCAAATTTAGATCAGTGTGTCAGTGTCTCACATACTCTCGGAGTGAATAGTCACATCAGTAACCTATCTGACTAGTTTAAATAAGTAAATTTTCTAATATTCAACTAATATTACTGGACATAACAATGAGTAAAATAATTAGTGCTTTGTAATGTGAAAACTCGTACATTGTAAAGTCAATATGCCCAGTGCCGCGCATTGAAATCTAAATGATGCCCTATTTAATATTTTTTAAATGTCGTTAAATTATTCTTGTTTCTGTTTAATATAAATAGGCGAGCTAGGATAAAGCTCTCTAGACATAATAACATTTGTTATTTACTGTATAATAAAGTTCATCACTATCTTAAATTATGTGGTCCTTCGAAGCTAATAGTATCATCTCCATAGTTTCTGACTGCACAGTCATCAGAAATTACGTGTCCATATATGTTGTTTCCTCTATCGTGTTTCCGACTGCTATTATATCAGCAGATGTTGCTTTTTTGATGTTATCTGTAACTGGGATGTAGCACGTGTATAACATATAAAGTACTACTGCCTTGAGGTACTCTTGTATTTATTGTTTCAAGTTCCGAATAGTGATTTTCTTAATTCTAAAATTATATTGACTAATGTATTATTCCAGAAGCTGCACAAACTGAACTCTACCAGCGCAGCAAGTGCATCTTTTTAATTTCATAATTAGATGGTCATACCAGATTTTGTTAAATGCTGGTCACATCCAGGAAAATGACTGAAGATATTTTATTTTCTTCCAAGCATTTTTCTATAATATCGAGACCATTGTATCTTAATTACGAAATCTAAATTGGTGGTCAGAAACGAGCTGTTTCTCTTCAATTATTTTATATATCTTTTTCAAATAATTAAGACAGTGTTGAATTTTACTTCATTTTTGGAATTACCTGCTATTTTCCATAAGATTGGAACATTTCTTAATCTGAACGCCGGCGCTGCAATAATTAAATGCGTAACTCTTAAACGCGATATCTGAAAAAAATATTCATACATTTGTAACGCTCTTTGCGTTGTCAAGCTGTCTTTTAGCGCCTTACTCTACACGGAAAAAAATGACTCAGAACAACGGTCCTATAAAACTGTATCATATACCAGGTATATAAAATTCCAATATTCTCTATATAATGTTTCATTGAAACAGAACCCCTGTCAGATACTGTTAAAAAAATAAATCTTACTAGAAATTGTCGTCTAAACCCAGATTTCTAGCATATCAATTTAAAAACACATTGCATACGCATTATATGCTCAGTTGTTCAGGAAATTTCACATACTCCTTATATTCTCGTCATATGATCGGAAGATTCTCAGCGATTTGCATTAATCTTACGTTTTTCTGGCACAGAATCATTTCTGAAACTTCTCACGTCGGAAATGCACGGTTAAGTACGAATCAAACACGAGTCGCGTCATTAGCACAGTTGGCGCGGTTTCGCGGTAAATTAGCGAGCGAAATCATTTGTTAATTGTATTGTGTGGTGAGTGTATCTTCTTATAAGCTTCGAAAATGGAAACATTTCTGAGAGTATTAAATTTAGAAGAAGAATATATTCAACGTTTCTTGGGTAAGTACAACAAAATTGTATTTTGTATAATGTTGATTGGTAAATAATAATTTCGTTATCATCGTTAGATAGACAGCTTTTCAATTTTTCAAGTCACAGACAATAAGAATATTTCCATTTATTATTCATCATTAGTCATCGCAATTTTCCTCACTGTCGCATCATCTGACCTGTATTTCTTCACGAAATTTGTAATACAAAACTATTTGCTAAAACAAATTTTTTTGTTAATCCTGCAGTTTAGAAGTTCCATGTTCTGATATGCATGGCTCAGGCTCAGACACGGCTTGACCTTGGGAAACATTAAATATCTTGCGGCGTTGTCAGCTTCATAAGACAACGTTAGTTTCTGAAGAAATTGCAATTTTCATATGCAACATATTAATTAAATTAATTAATAGATAATAGATAAATTTAGCATAATGTGGTAAAAATAAAATAAAAAATAATTTTCTATTAAAGTACCTATAAAACAAATTAAACAAATAATAGTAAAAATAAAATTAATAACCTCTAAACATATGGTTCAAAATACAAGAAATGTTTTAGTCAATTAAATTATATAAATATTTAAAACAAAAACATTAAAATTGGATTAGGTATCCAAAATAAAATAAAAAGTTATTCGATGCAAAAAAAGTTTTTATAATCGAATGTAGAGTTGTAGACGTAACACATTTTTGTCTTTTATCTGTTAAATAAACATTTCAATATTTAGATATTCGACAGAAAACTGAATACTATTTCGGATTAATATTCCGATAACCGGCAACGCTGTACATATTTCTGATGGTAATTCGTATTGGGACTATGGGTGGTCTAAAGTTTAAACTGCAGGATTACCAATTTAATTTTGTAAATATGTATCTACTTATTTATTATGAAAACATCTTTGTGTAAAAAATTGTCTGTGAAGAAATTTCGACCAAACAATATTATTGATGGAATCATGCATACTAATTCCCTTGGAGTACTACAAATTTTCAGAATACAAGAATTTTTAACTGTCACCTTTTACTTGATGAAAATTGTTATATTATTTAGATAAATAAAACATTTTTTGATTTTCAAAAAAATATAACAATAGTTATTTTACATTTTTGTAAAAATTATAAAACGTTTTATTTATTTAAATATAGGCAGGCAGGAATATTAAAATATTTAAAATTGTCATTGTGAAAATGTTAACTTCAACAGCCTACATATACATGTGTTTATTGGGAAGTAGTAACACAAAACTTATTAAATTTGATATAGGGTAATGCTGAGCTGAGTTTAATTAAAATATTTTAAATTTTATTACATTTCCGGTTACCTATAAAGGAAGTTGACAGTAAGATTATTATTTTAAATGGAATACTTTGTATTTTTAACTTTTTAGTTAGTACTTTAAATTTAAATGTAAGATTCTGTAATAAAAACCATATCAAATGTTAATTGGTGTTTTACAGTGAGAATTATATCAGAAAAGACAACAATCTAAAATTAATTTTAATTACACATGGTGCTCCAGGAAAGTGATTTTTTTAAATGGAACATCCTATATTTTTTTTACATTTTTATAATCGTTCTAAAATGAATAGCATTGAAGTTATAGACAATTAAAAATCGTATTTTTTTAACTTTAAGTGATTACTTCGGCCAAACGAGATAAATTTAGATAAAACGACTTGGCTTTTTGACTTCTACTTGTTGGCATAAGAAAAAATGTATACAGGGTGATAATTTTTTGATAATTCTTTCAAATGCTTCCAAGTAGTATTTAAAAAGTTTTGTCCGAGTGTATGTTGTTTGACAGGAGCAATCACTTAAAGTTGAAAAAATGCGAATGTCAGTTTGTCTATAACTTCAAAACAATTTAATTTATAATATAGGTGTAATAGGTTTTTGAAATCAGCTTCTCAGAACGAATATAAAAATGTAAAAAAAATATAGGGTGTTCCGTTTAAAAAATATGACTATCATATATGAATCACTTTCCTGGAGCACCCTGTGTATATAAAAGTATCTTTGATTGTTGTCTTTTCTGATATAAATCTCGCTGTGAATACAGATATTAAAAAAAAGTTAAGTTTTAACTCTACCGACCGACACGTTACCAGTGGCCCACCCTTTATATACATGCCTAAACCATAACAATTAAAAAAATCTTTTTATATGCAATACAAGCTATATTTTAAAAATATTTATAAATGTACAGAGTGGTTCAAAAAAGTTTGGCATATCAAAGCTATATATTTTTAAATGGAACACCCTATATTTTATACATTTTTAGATTCGTTATGAGAAGCTGACTTTAAAAACCTATTTCACTTTTTGAGTTCTACTTGGTGGCATTAGAACAAAATGTTTACAGGATGATCAACATTTTCTTACTTTTGATCACTCTGAATACATTTTGTTCTTATGGCACCAAGTAGAACTCAAAAAGTTAATATAGGAACATGTAAGCCGTTTTATCCAAATTTATGTCATTTGGCCGAAGCAATCACTTAAGTTGAAAAAACGCGATTGTCAATTGTCCATAACTTCAAAACTATTTGTTTTATAATATAAGTGATATAGGTTTTTAAAGTCAGATTCTCAGGACGAATCTAAAAATGTAAAAAAATATAGAATGTTCCATTTAAAAATATATAGTTTTGATATGCCAAATTTTTTGAACCACTCTGTACATTTATAAATATTTTTTAAATGTAACTCGTATTTCATATAAAAAGATTTTTTTTAATTGTTATGGTTTAGGCACTAAATTCCGTGTCTTGGAATAAAGGTCTTTTATTCTTTAAAACTTTTTTAATTTAATGACGTTTCGACATAATTATGTCATCTTCAGGTCATCTACAATATATACTCAAACAAAGTTACATACATAAAAATTTTTTTTAAATGTTAAACTGATAAAAGAAGGTAATTATTTTAACATTTAAATTTTTTTATACATGTAACTTTGTGTATATATTGTAGATGACCTGAAGATGACATAATTATGTCGAAACGTTGTCATTAAATTAAAAAAGTTTTAAAGTATAAACGACCTTTATTCCAAGACACACCCCAAAAAAATATTTATCTCAATATCAAAAAGTTTCAGAGTATTTCCTACCGATTGTCACATTATTCTTCATTAAAATTTTGTCACCCTGTATAACTTCTATTATTAAAAAGACTGGCTTATTAGCCATGAATTATTATCCGATATATTTTTGGCATTTTTTTTCTTACAGATGAGGGAATTGATAATGAATCAGTTAAACTGCTGGATCAAGACACCTTGAAAATATTAATACCAAAGATCGGACCTCGCCTTAAATTTCAAAGAGCACTTGCACTTAATGTAGGAAGTGAATTTGTGAGTTTTTGCTATAAAATTGAATACACTTATAATCTTGATGCACGAGTAAATTTCTTGGCCTATTTTAGGACAAAAGTTCATATGTAAAAATATGTCCTAAATAATTTTGTGTGTACAGGGTGATAAAGTTCTAATATTAATAACCCAAACGTACACCACTGATTTTCTAGTATCTTTTGTAATTTATTCAGATTGTGCAATAAAATTACAACGGTTTTGTATCTTGAAGTCTTTTTGTATCTCGCACTTTGTTTTCAACATAAAAAATGGTTTTAGTTTTTTTTTTCTGCAAATCTATTAACTAGACCAGATACAGAAAAAAATTAAGACACAAGAAAGTTATATGTATTTTAGAAAGTTCCATCTGAAAAAATGAGACCTTGAGTAACATACAATGTTTTTTTCTATAAACATGAAATGGATTACCTGCCTCACAGTATAATTAAAATCCAATTATAAATAAGCCGCCCTCTACTATGAACTGAGTTTGATTAAAGTCAGCTAAAGCACAAATAAGTTTCCTAACTAAAAAAAAATATTTTTTATATAAACTTTGACACTTTGTTTTTTGAAAACGAAGTAAACAAGGACATGTTTATATGAACTTTCAGTCCTTTCAAGGAATTACCTCCTTCAATATGTACAGCGTGGGCTAAATTTGTAAACTTTTGAAGGGAAACTCCTATTTTTGAAATATAAATGTAAAGTGATATGTTGGTATCTGTGGGTCCATTGTTATGAAAATTTTAATAATGGAAATTATGATGCGGTTCTCGCCATTGAGTTTTTCAAAAATTGACCATCAGGTACCGACATCAGTTTTCGTCTATCTAATTATAGAATCGAATTTTCCCTTAAATGTATCAAATTAGACACAATCTGTACATAATATTTAGTAACACCCTGTATACAGAATTAGATTATCTAAAAGTTTTTATAATGAGATGTCGAGTAGTAATGCATTCTGAAACAAAAATTTCTATATATAAAAAATTAGGTGATTATAAGAAGTGTTAGACTGTTTGGGGTCTAATAATATGTGAATGTCAACTGATCATTTTTAACTCACTGAAAAAAAAATATTTTGCAGTGCTCAACTCCCATTATTGAACAAGTTTCAATCACTGAATCCGCCGAAAGTGAGGGCGAAACATATTCTTTTTCTGTCAGCTCAGATTTGTATGCCATTCTGGATAAACCTACATCAATTGATGATTTACCTTGCCGGGATTCACCTTCTACTTCAACACCCATTTCAATTGGTAAAAAACCTGAAAGTAAGAGATATTCACCAGACCCTCCCAACAGAAATCCAGAAGGGAGTAAGAGAAAGAGGGAGTTGCTTTTTCCCAAAGTGAGTAACTTCAGAATGAATAGAACAAAATTTAATTTTTATATAATTGTATTTTATTGAAGTTGGACAATACTGAAATCTTTTATCAAATATTATGTTTCCTTTTTTGTAGGGCTTGGAAGAATATTTAAAATCAACAATTGATGGAAGATTTGTTCTTTCATTTAAAGCAAATTTGGGCTATCGTAATAGTCTCCCAAGGAAAAAACTCTGCAAAGAAATTATTAGTCGATTTTTACAGATAGAACATATAGATGAGTAAGTATTTTTTCGTATTATCGTATTTGTATACACATTTAAAGACCTCATGTCATCTGACTAATTAATTTTAGTATCGCCAAACACACTTGGATGTTTGAGGAATCCTCAGTGGAAATAATTAAATTATTCCCAAATGAGCAGAAAGAAACATATTATATTCCCTATAAAAAAAAAACTACAACCAGTCCAAAAAAGGCACCTAGAGGACGCTTGTGGTCAAGGTATCACAACGTCAGGAATTTGCTAAGGATATCGGAGAATACTACAAACAGATCTAGAGGACTTCCCCATCGAGATACAGATGAAGACGGTAATTTTTATTCAATGATAAAATCTGCTCAATTTGAGATTACTTCAATTCAGGAAATGGATCTATTAACTTATTCGTTTATTCATATTTTCAGATATAGAAATAGATCAAACTGAAGATACTAACAGTTATGAATTACTGCATACAGTTTTGGAACCCAAAACTAGAGTCCTAGAGCTGTGGGAAGCATCTTTCAATATCCGAAAAACCCAATTCAAAGATCTTTCAATAGAAGATATTTTTAATGAAGTACCTGCACTAAAAAGTGACATAGGATCAGAACTAGTGAGTTCATTCATTTCAAGAATCTATTTCTGGTAATATAATATTTTTTTGTAGATTAATTCTGATTTTAACGAAAAATTTCCGGAAAAAATTGACAATATATATTTGAAATGGCCTAATTTATCAAATGCCATATTGAAAGAAGCAGAACATAGAAAAGTGAAAGCCGTAGAGTACTCTGCAGATGTTGGTGAGTTTTTCTATATTTCCTTAGGTATCTAGCTTGATTTTAAAATTTAGTATTTCATTTAAAATTGGTAACGTACAATAAATATTTCATATCATATGATATTTGAAACTAATAAAATCCGAATTTCTTTCAGATCCATCCATTGTAGCATTACTGACATTGCCTTACTTGATACCCCCAGTTACTCTGAGAAGAAGCAAGGGATTCAATTGGAGACCTAGTAGGACTGAAATACAAGAAAGTTTTTTTTTTCATGTGGATGTAAGTTGACAGTTTTATATAAAGTTTAGAAAATTCGTGTGCATAGTAATTCAATACAAAAAATTGCTAGATGTAATATACTTGATAAAAACAAATTTAATTAATATATTATTACATTTGTTTTAGAAAATTGAAGACCTACAAGAAATTATTATCCGCAGAAAGCAGAAGCTGAGTTGGACAAACTCCACTCTCCAGCCATTTGGACTTATTATAGGACCATTGAATATGGTTACAGAGTTTCGAGTATATGTGGGTGATGTTGTATACAAATTTGACTCTTTACTTCGTGCTTTTGAAATATTATTTAAAGCCTTCCACGCCTTGAATATTAAGTACCCAATAGAGTCACAACACATTTGGTACTTCATAGAGTCTATGATTTATGATATGAAATGTCGAAACAGTTCTGCAGCTGCACTAATATCTGATTTAAAGCCTTATTTATATACAGCATAAAAAATAAAGTTAATGGTTTTATGTAGCTCATAAACTCAAAAATGCCGAAATGTTCATACTGTTCTAAACATTTTGATAATTTCAAATACCTGATTACACATCTCAAACTAATTCACAACTGTGTTGAAAACCAAAAATATCAATGCATTGAAAATAATTGTTTTAGGAACTTTTCGAATTTGAATTCATTCAGAAAACATTTGAAAACTCATGAGGTCATTGAAGTCCCCAGTTGTAACAGTCATGAAGCTTCTAAAAATATTTTTGTGACAAATAACCATGAAACTTCAATAAACCATGAAGACAATATAGGTTTAAACATAGACAATCAAATTCAATGTGAAACCACTGACTTGGACTCTAATAGTTATGAATTTAAAAAATTATTAGATACCTTGAAAACATCATATTATTGTAGACTATATGGCAATACAACATTCAATAGAAAAGATGTACAAAATATTATAGATAATACTCAAAATCTGTACGAGGAACCACTTCAACTTATTCATCATTCGATGCTTTATTTTACTGATAAATATAATTTTGTCTCAGCTGATGTAGAAAAAATCAATCTCATGTTCAATTCTGTACTGAATATTTTTCAGGACAGTAATTCAGATTATCGTCGTTTGAAATGTTTGGAAAGATCTAAATTCTACATTAACCCTTTAGAAATTATTATTGCAGAAGATATCCGAAACAATAAAGTAATAAATGAGACAATTAAACATGTTGCTCATTTAATTCCTATCACTGATGTTTTGAAGAATTTTTTTCAACTACCATTTATTTTACAAAATACTTTGTCATATATGAAAGAGCTAACTTCCAATATTTCAAAAGATAAAATAACTCATTTTTTTCAAACGTCTTTTTGGCAGAACAAAATAAAAAAAGTCGCTTTGAGTGAAGGTGAATATGTTCTTCCTATAGTATTTTATTACGATGACTATGAAGTTGGTAATCCTCTAGGGTCACACGCAACTATACATAAACTTGGCGCTATTTACTATTTTTTACCAACAATTCCTCCAGCTTTTCGAGCATCTTTAAACAATATATTTATAGCTATGCTTTTCCATACAAACGATCTTAAATCGTATGGAACTAATAATGTTTTATCTAGACTCATTATAGAAATACAAAATCTAGAGAATGAAGGAATTGAAATAAATGAAATGGGAAAAAAAACGAAACTTTACTTTGCTATGCCTTTTGTTTTGGGAGATAATTTAGGGATTCATACAATGCTGGGATTCACAGAAAGTTTTTCTGCTACTTATTGTTGCAGATTTTGTAAATGCCCTAAGGCAGAAATGAAATATTTAACAAAAGAAAAGATGTCTGTTCTAAGGACAGAACAAAATTATAGGGAAGATTTAAAAATAGGTAATATGTCTGCAACTGGAATTAAATCACCATCTGTGTGGAGTAATATCAGGTCTTTCTCGGTAACAGAAAACTTCGTTGTTGATATATTGCATGATTTATTTGAAGGTGTTGTAATTTTTGATATAACTCTTCTCTTACATCAATTTATTTTTGTTGACAATTATTTCACTGTAGACGTATTGAATTGTGAAATTCAGTCTTGTAAATTTGGTGAAAACATATCTAATAAACCTAATCTTTTCTCAAACGAACATATCAAGAAGAAAACGTTAAAAATGAGTGCCTCTGAATGTAAGACATTTGTATTGTATGCTGGATTATTAATCGGCCATTATATTCCTGAAAATAATAAATATTGGTCGTTGTATATTGTGCTGAGGAAAATATTGTCTATCACATTGTCCAAAACCATATCTGAATCTGATTGCCGAATGTTGAAAACCTATGTTTCTCATCATCATGAACAATATATCAAGCTATTTGGTGAAAATTTAAAACCTAAGCACCATCATCTAACTCACTATCCAAGAATCTTACAAACAGTTGGACCTGTTGATTATTTATCATCTTTTCGTTTTGAATCGAAACACAGACAAAGTAAATTAGCTGCAAATGTTGTATCTTCGAGAAAAAATATCACTAAAACTTTAACAATAAAGCATCAGCTACAATTGGCAGACATATTTTTAACTGGGATGGGGTTTGATAATAAAATAGATTATTCGGAAACATTTTCATATGATAATATTCTTGAAGTACTTCCTCAATTCCAAAACTATGGTCGACCAGATATAATGAAAAATTTTTCTAAAGCTGCCATCTTAAATAAAGTAGTTTTTCGTAACACAAAATATAAGATAAATCAAGTAATACAGGTTATTGGTAATCTCAATCCGCAATTTGTAATGATTCAAAAGATCCTTGTTAATGATTCCAAAGAAATATGCTTCATTTCTGTCGAATTAGAAGCATCATTTCATGAACATTTCAATAGTTTTAGAATTAGAGAAACAAGGAAAATAAAATGTTTGTTACATTCAGAATTGCTTATCTATAAACCAATAACCATTTTTGATCATAGTGATGGACATAAATATATAACAGTGTTTTGATATAACTAATTTTTACGAGGTATACCGGGTGGCCACGAGTCAATGTACGCCCTCAATATTTTGGTTGCTTTTAAATTTAAAAAAAAAAGCTTTTTGGCACACATTAATTAGGCAATAATGGGCCACTTTTAGACTAACAGTAATAAAAATATCACTTCCGGTAATGCATACATTTCTAAGTACAACAGTTTTTTTCACTTTTAAAAAATTCCAAAAAATAAGTGAGATACGAACAATTTTTTAATTTATTCAAAATGGCCGCGCAGATGAATGAGATGTAAGAAAATTGTGAAGTATGCTAGGGAAATTAGTAGTAAAATTGTATACTTGTCTGTAGAGAAGAAAATACTTGTTTGAATCACTGATAGGTACCAGTATTTTTAGGTTTTTTTTCTTCCAAAAACTGAATTTCATTTTCATTTCCGAAGAGCTCCTATTGATTTTCTTTTATGGAACTGCTATTTTTTTATACCATAGTTATGAATCATTATAAAAATACTGGTACTTATCAGTAATTCACTATTTTCTTCTCTACAGAGAAGCCTACAACCTCACTAATAATTTCCATAACCTACTTAGTAATTTTCTTACATTGCATTCATGTGATGCGGCCATTTTGAATAAATTAAAAAATAGTTCATACCTCACTCATTTTTCAAATCTGGAAAATTATGAAAAACTATCAAAAAAATATAGTCATTCCATTTAGGAAAAAAAAGTTGATGTCACTTTCGGTTTAATCGGAACTGATATTTTCATTCCTGTTAGTCTGAAAGTAGCCCATTATTGTTTAATTAATGTGTGCCAAAAATCTATTTTTTAAATTAAAAAACAACCAAAATATTGGGGCGTACTTTTGACTCGTGGCCACCCAGTATTAGATATTCAATGTTTCTGAATTGGACTTCTCAGTAATTTTTGAGTTTATTTAGGTTAAGTTTACTGTATGTTATGTTTATTTTGTTGTTTTTGTTTATTTTATTGTTTTTGTTTGTTTTATTTTTGTCTTATCTCAAAAAATTGAGCCTACTTTTTAATAAATATATTTAGAGTTCAAATGTTTTTTTGTCACATTAACCCACCATCTATTTAATTACTTATGTTTATATATACAGGGTGAGGCAGAAGGGATGGACCAAACTCTAGGAGTTCATTCTTCACCTGAAAATAATTGCAAAAATTCATCAAATTTTCACTTGTCCTTAGACGAGGTATTGAAGATTTTTTCAATTATTTTTGGGTATAGAATATACTTAATTGTGGTCCGTTCCTCCAAAATCACTCTGTATATATTAGAAGAGATCAGTATTAGCCAGATAAACGTGATCACTAGTCTCATATGACGAGATTGCTAGCTTTATATGACAAGATTACTAGTTTCATATGACAAGAATACTAGTTTCATATGACGAGGCTACTAGATTTATTTGACAAGATTATAAGTTTTATATGACAAGATTCTCAGCTTAATATGACAAGACTATTACCTTCATCTGATAGGAATACTGGGGCCAAATCTTGGTTACCTAATTCTATTCGACTAGATTCCCAATTTCACATGCTCGAGTTACTACATTGGTAAAACGGGGTTTCTAACTTAATATGCCGGTTATTTGGGAATATATGGAAGTAGTTTAGTTCTAAGATACCAGAGTATCTGATCGTCTAGGCCGGTTATTTAGGAGTATATGAAAGTAGTTTAGTTCCAGGATACCAAAGCCTATTTGGAACAGGTGACTCCGTCGGATTATTTTAGAAGTGCGTTCTTCTGTCACGCCGGGTATATGAATTTCAGCTAATAAGTATATGAATTTCGTATACTAAGTATAGGATTTTTTTTCCGTGTAGGCTTCGGATTGACTCGGGCGCCACCTTCCGCTTTTAGTATGAAAACCACTGATTCCTGGCAGCGTCATTGGATATAGAAATACTTAAAGGGTCGTTATGGTCTCGACCAATCTTATGTCGGTCGGTAGAGCAGACTTTACTTGCCCCCGGGCTGTGGGCCGGAATATCTCCTGCTAGCATGTTATCGCTCGGATTGGATTATGAAAAAGGAAATACCAAATAAAATATTAATAGTCTTTATTAACCAGGAATTTACCTAATAGTCCTATCTTGAGTGCAGGCATGTCAAAAGGAAGAACGTATAACGAGTTCTAATATTAAAGCACAATCTACGGCAAAAAATGAAGGATGTGAACGGCGTACAAAAAATTTCTACAGCCGTACAAGTACAATGTAATCGAGCCACAAAGAGTACTTGACGCTCTTTGGTATATCAAAGATAATTCACGTCGACGAACTGTACAATGTAATCGAGCCACAAAGAGTACTTGACGCTCTTTGGTATATCAAAGATAATTCGCGTCGACGAACTGTACAATGTAAACGAGCCACAGAGAGTACGTGCCGTCGATTCCTTTCCATGGTATTTCAAAATGAAAAACGGCTCGGTGGATAAATTTCACCGAAAAGTTTTTTAGAATTTACAATCTTATCCATAAGTGTTCTTAAAATCACATTAATAAAATAAATATTTAATATCATATCCAAACTCTTGATTATTTTCCAACAAAGTTTTCTAAACGTCTAATAGTTTTCTGCATATCTTCGTCATTCAAATTCGTAGAAACATCCAACGTTCTTTCGCAGTAATATCTGTTTTTATTTTATCTTTTCACTCTCTGTCTCTCTCATACGGGACGAGAAATATTGCCTTAATATTTTATTCTATATTTGCAAGGTGACTCAAAACGGCCAATACACAAAATCACGCGACGAATTTTTATCCAATCACATTAGATCAACTTATCTCTACACGTACCCTTCGCCTGAATTTTATGGGTTGGGTAAAAAAGCTAACCCATCAAATTATCACTGTTTTATTAACCCTCAGAGTGAGCAGTCGCATGGAATTAGTTATTCGTTATTTTATCACATCATTCAACAACATTTTCTGAGATTTCACCAAAGTATCGTACCAAGTTTTACAGTGAAAAGTGAGTGACAACAGTTAATTTGATCATTGTTAAAGTGTATTTAAAAATAATGTACCTATTGTAATATAATAAATTAGTGAAAAAATAACTTTTACAGTTCACGTCAATATGTGCTTTTGTTTATATTAATGTAACTGCGTGAAACGCGGTTTGGTCCTTCGATAATTAGTCGATGTTAACACGTCGACTGTCATAGTAAATTTTCCAAACATTTCATATTTGTTCACTCGGTATTTTAACACGTCGAGTACAATGTAAACGAACCACAGAGAGTACGTGCCGTCTATTGTTTCCCACGGTAAATCAGATTGACAGTCAATTAGATTTTATTAACGCGTCGACTGAAAGCGCAATATAAACAGAGTGTACTTGCAGTGAATTCGTTTTCCTCGGTATATCAAAAATGACATTGGTAAAATAGAACTTTGTTGAAAAATACAAAAATCTATAATTAATACTATGTCACACATATATTCTTACGGACGGTGTTCCTAGACTGCTTGCTGGACGGTTGGCTGATTGGATTGTAAGGATCAGCTGGTGTCGTCGGAGCTCTCTAATAACCCACTGTTTGCTATACTGTACTGGATTCAATGGAATTTAATTTCTCACGATCGACTGTCGCTTGACCTGGACACACTAAAATGATTATATAATTAATTAATCAATTTACTGTGGCCTAGCTGTAGCGGCCCCCCTCTCCTCTCACGATTAAAAGTGTAGGAAATGCGCAATGTATATGCCTTTCACGGTATCGCGGTTTATACCAGATTAGGTAAGTATTTATAAACGGAGTTTACAAATAAAAAATGACATGGCGAATAAATACCAATATAACAAAAGTTGGGATGAGGGAATGAATATTACTGGTATTTAAGTAACTTCGTTACATACTAATCAAGACCAAAGCTGATTAAAATAATGATTTTAATTTTAAATAGTACAATGAACCAATATAATTACACGCGATTTTTGCACTTCAGGACTAAAATCTAACTTTACTCCCTAATTTTAGAAAGTAAATATGACACTTCAGTTCCTCCACCTATAGTTCCTCAGATTAGGCAAATTGCGTAGTGTTGTAAAAGAAAGTACACAGTGGAGCCCGGATGTCCGTTGGTAGCAGGGATTGTAGCTTACTCACTTACTGCTTTGTAACAATTATCCTACAGTTGGTAACCCATCCGCGCACATTGGAGCCTGGCTGATTACCTCGATGGCTGCATTTACCCTGGATAGGTGAAAATATAATTGCTATCAGTTTGTAGCTACTACGCCAGTCCCGTCGTTTGTTGTACATTTCCTCATCAGGAAAATGTTGGCCTCATCATCATCTCCAAATAAAACCAGAGAAGTTTGAATGTTTGATAAAGGTAGACATTTATCAGTAGGAAGGTGTAAGGTGTTGGTTCTTAAACATTTTATAGATGTTTGATGTACGAAATGTTCCGCCGTCACTTTGCTTGCCAAAATCCCATTCGTCTATAGTAGTGCATAGTTACGATTAGCTACGTCATGCAAAACAACAGAACAGAAATGCATATAGTTGTAGTACGTTGTTCCTTAATCTGGGGGTGCAATTATTTTCACATATTTCCCATCTATGCATACGATACAATTAGGAAAGTTCCATATTGGTTCTAAATCTTTTTTTGTTTTCAAAGTCCTTTGCGGTTGTTGTTGGCATATGTTGTAGTGCCTTCCACAAAGCATCGACAGTTTCTTTTATGATTTTAATTACGATAGGGCACCCATCCTAAATGAAAACGATAGATGTTTGAAAAATGTACCAGTGACTAGGTAACGCAATATTAGAATAAGTTGTTCTTGTGTAATGGGATTCTTATGAAAATTACACCAATTCTTCTGTAGTTTGGGAGATACTAAATCCTTTATATACTCAAAGATGTCAGTCTTCAGATATTCGGGATGGCTTGTCAAGTTCTTGTACAAACGATGAAACTCGCCGTAATCTTCCCACAGAATGAACAGTTAACTGACGGTTAGTATTTAATAACACAAACGACTTGGGGGCCGTATATGAGAACAAGAAAATAAGCAAGGAAGCGCAGAACCTCAACGTGTCCCCTCCCCATCATTCCAGCCAGATACTCATCTAGTAAGCAAGTAAGCTACCATCTCCCCGACTAAAGATTGTTCAACTAAAACGATTAGGGATATGATACTACCGATATAATCCAATATCGATCCTTTTGTTTCGATACTAAGTACTTTTGGTATCGATATTTTACTAATATCAGTACTTTTTGCGCAGTATCGTATCGGAATCACATATCTTGTATTTCCGAAATCCGAGAATGGAATAGTACACAAAATGGGCTCGTTATTTTCCAGATACGATGTCTTATCCCGTCCATATTATGACATTATGAAATTAACGCTGTAACTGCGTCGATTATTAGGCAACCAATATTACTATAGAGGCATTTTCACGGTTGCTAGGGGATTCCCACACATTATAAATTTAAAATGTAAATAACGCCCAAAAAGTATCGATATTTGTAGATATCGATATTTTTCTTTCGATGCGGTACCGTTATCAATATTTGGATTTCGATATTTTTCCGGCTTCAATATGTACGTAACCTTACTCGGCATTTAGCAGGTTATTTTATAGACGATTTTTAGTGTAGTGCAGTTAATGGAAAATTTGAATGTCGTAAAATTTGACTTCAGAAGGTTATACTAGAGTCCACGTTTGTCTTATCCAACCCAATTGTGCTTGCAGTGTAACAATAGTAAAAGTATTTTTTTTATAAAAGGTCATTTTTTCACGTGTTAGAAAATTTTAACAAATTCATATAACTTTTGCATTGATTTTTTCCTGCTTTCTATTCTTATTTGCTTTGATTTTTACATCTTTGTACTATCAAATTGTCTTTTATATATAAATCTATTTTGATGGAATATTTTTATTTTTTTATTGCACATTATTTCTAATATTTCATTATACAAAAGCTACAGGTTGCAGCATTCATTAAAAAAACACTTCTGTTTGCTAACTTACTAAACCGACAATGATGTAAGGCAGAATTTCCTGCAATGGCCCATTTAGATCGTTTATAAAAAAGGCTGCTACCTGTTTTCTCCGGAGGCAGTTCCTGCAGCCCGTTTTATTTATAGTGCCTGTTCTCGCCTCGTCTTATGAAGCATTACAGCCACTTTGATATTATGGCGCGTTTATTTATGTGATGGCGTATATGGACCTTTATATATCGCCGCCGTACGGTGGTCCACAATATGCGTTTAGATGGAAAGAAAATCGTATTAGTTTTATAAACCAGTTTTCACATTTTTATTGTTTATAAATACACAAGTCCATTTATGTATTTATATTTAAGAAAGTTTACCTATATTTATCCGGTCGCGTCGTAAAACTATGTTTAAAACTTTTTAATTTTTTGTCCAACTAAATTGTTAATTTACCTTCTTTGCTCTAATACAGGAGTCTTTTGTTAATTTTTTTCTGCGTCCTTTGTCCACGACTTACCTTATTTACATATAGAGTGTTGGCGTTTACGGAGAATGAACTTCTTTGGCCACTGGTGTTAGCTTTTGAGTATGAAGTATTAGTTTATTATTCATAAGTTTGATAGTTTTGGAACAGCAAATTGCTGTTTAGTATTTGATGATGTAAAACTTTGTCAGTAAATTAAGTGCTCGTTATTTTTTTACACATTTATCTAGTTTGTCCTAAAGTTTAGTCATAATTTCTAATGTCAGTCAAAATTTAATTTTATACATATTCATCTTTTTTCTGAGTATTGGGGATGTTCAATCCATATTTTATTGCCGTTTAATAACCATCTTTTGTAGTTTTACTGTTGCAATTCAGAAAAAATTAAACTTTCAAAAAATAAATTATTCTTTTTCGAAAGTAATATTGCATTATTAACCTCTCCATACAGCCTCTAACTTTGCAATTTATTGTAATTTTCCACAATTAAATATAAATAAAAAGCTTTTGAAGATTCCTCAGAAAATATAGAACATGGTTTATTGTTTATTTTCTAATATTTACTAATTAGGGAGATATCTGTATAGAGTGGCGTTTCTTATTATCTTGTCCGTCTCTGTAAGGTTTTCTTTTCACCAAAACTTTCGTAAATATTTCAATTATCAAAGTTTGCCCTTAAGACAATTATAGGGCCACAATGGTTTTTCTTTTGAACTCTCTGAGTGGATCTTAACAAACTCAATAAGTTGTTTATAATGGAGTGAACGGGATGGAGTTGGAGCGCTCGGTAAGGGGATTATGAGACCTTCCAGATATACCTTTTCCAACGAAAAGGGAACTTTAAATTGGACTCGCGAACAATGGCATTAGAAGTAATGAATGTAATTGTCGGGAGAAACAAAGCAATTAGGGAGTGGAACTACTGGTATTTTAGTTTTCTGGACTTTGAGAATGGCGCAACGATCCGTGAACTCGGCCACTTCTTCGAGGTAAAAGGGACAATTGCTGGTCTTTTTTCGGATAAGGAGTCTGAATCATTTATCATTTTGAGACATTTAATTGTGTTGTATTGTTCTTTTGTAAGTGGTTGGATGTAATATAGGAAGATTAATAATCCTTGTCACCAATTGGGGGAAATGATTTTTATTTTTGTGCAAATCACAGTACTAATACAGTCAGCTAATACATTCTCTGAAAGTTCCAGAGAATTAAGTGTTTCTTTAAATTAATTGTCTAACAGTATTATGACATTTACATGTAGAATTAAAGCCCTAGCTGATAGCATTCGGCTCTATCCAGAAGTTTCTAAGAAAAAATTCCATTAGTTCCTATTTAATTTTATTCTCATATCTGGAACTGGTACAATTAGGCTTATTGAAAATTAGTGTTTTGAAGATCGGAACCGTGTTCGGCCGTAGACAGCCATTTGACAGCCGACCAGCAATACGTCAACTGGAGCCGGTTTGGCTGAGCATGTTTATTTGTTGAAAATATATCCGTAATGAAAAGACAGTGGTTCTTCGACCTATAACTTTACAACAAAAGGAATAAACTTTGTCCAACAACTAAACCGACCGCTACTTTAAAAATAAGAGAAGTGGGAAACGAAAGAGAAAATTAGAGAAGTGGGCGCTGAAGGAGTCGTTTTAGTTTTTGGATAATCGGATGGTTAAAGAATATGTTTGAAGGAAGACACGAGTATATCTTGGTCCCCGCTTTTCTTTATTATATTGTTTTAATTCTTAGTTTATTCATTATTTGTGTTTCAATCTTCATTTTTCCATTTCTTCTTTTTAGGTTTTTGGTTCTTTTTTATACTACTTTCCCGGAAGGGAAAGTATAGTAAACGAGCAAAAAAAAATTCAAGATACCTCGGTCCCTCGAGAAGATCGAGACCATTTCCAGAGTAAGGCCAATCTGTATGTAAGTGTGTAAACATTCACGATAGCTGCCGAACCGTTTGACCAATCAAGCTGAAATTTGGTATGAAGGGTTGCTGAGTACCTAATGCGACCATTAGTTTTTGGTTTAGTAGAAGGTCCTCAAGTACGATATTGATTTTTTTTTCCGCTTATTTTTTTAAATTTTAACACGTTCCCTGTCATGCTGGTCCCAAAGCAGATGTTGCCTCAACCAGGCCACGTTGATCCAATGGGTCCAACACCTATATTACTTCAACAGACCATGTTGGTCCCATGAGATATTCTGCTTGATGTAATCTTGTTCCATTAATATATAATATTTTTGTACTGTATCTTGATTTATATTTTCTCAAAGTTAATGGTAAAGTTATAAGTAATTAAATGGGTTTCTAAAATAGATGTTTGATTGCAAAATTAACCATGGGTTTCAACATCTACAATGTAATCATATCGGAGGACAAGTGAAGGAAATTATAAGATTAATCGAATACTATACTTAACTGTATGAAGATTAATCGCAATTTTCTGAGCTTGTCCTCCGATATGATTACGACCCACCCTCCTCCCCCCATAACACAACAAAAGTCATGTAATTTTGCGATGAAATCAGAACGAAGAGTGTTATTAAGAGTGCCCAAAAAGCAACAGAACAATGAGTTCCGTTTTGATTTAATGTCGTACCGATGGTCATGATAAATATGAAACTAGCATATTTAAATACGTGCGACTATAAGAATGGACCAACGTGGTCCGGATTAACATTAAAACTAATAAACTTGATGCAAATAAACATATTTGATTGGTAATACATAACATTTAAAATAAACCTATTCTTGATGCAATTCGTTAAACCAGTCAATCCACAGGAATGGTTCGTTAGCACAATTCTTACAGAATGTATCTATTTTTGTTATTGTATTCTTGGCATACTTACACCCATGCTGATCTTTGTTTTTCTTTTAACACTTCTTACACATTTTTCCTCCCTCCCTCCCTCCCTCCCACATCCTCTCAAGAATATGTGGTTGTTTGTCATGTGTTAGTGTTAGTGTTGCCAGTAACTAAATGCATAACGATGCTTTTTTTAAATATGTCACTGACATACTGCTTTCAGTTACAAAGTTATATAAAAAAGAGCATTTACCATAAACGCCGTTTATAGTAGCTCTAAAACCACTTTTCTGAACCACTTCACAGTTTTTTGGAGATGGTTTGAGTATGCACCCATTTGGTCCGCTAGATCAACTTCCGCGTTGCCTTTATTGTAATCAATTACAACTTGTGGCTTCATTTTAGATTGCTGATTACAACAAATTTCGAACATATTACTTCCATGCTTAGTCGACATTGAAATATTTCTCTTGTCTTTCCAGTTGGTTTTTGTTTCTCCTTTTTTTAACTTGGCAGCTTCTTGGGGTAAGCCTTGTCTGTCCTTTCTAATAGTTCCTATCAGATGAGTATCAGAATCTAGCAATGTATTTGCAAATGGCAACCTTGTGTACCAGTTATATGGATTACAAGTGTTCTTCTCTGATTTAATAAATCATCAGTCAAATACAGTACACAGTGTGCTGTCTTCTTTTCCTTCATACACTTTCAGGTTGTATGTATATCCAAGACCACAACATACCTTAAACACTTTTGCTTCATGTTTTGTCTTTTATATTTGATATATTGTCGGAATAACAGTCTTACCCTAAATGACAAGAGGGTCTCGTCAAAACAAATATATTCCTCTGTAACTTTTTTTTTCTTCCGGGGCCTTTCTTTACAATCGGATTCACTGCAGCCTCGTGGATTTATTGCGTTATCTTCCATCTCGTCTACTGCACCTAGTCCATCAACCTTGTTCCATGTACTAGTTTGTACATGTTCTTTAATGGCTCTTTGCAATAGTCTTCTGGATCCATTTTTGGTTTTCCATATATTCTTTGCCTTCTGTGATCCAGCGCCTCACAGTTGCACAGTATGTGGAGTGCATTCTCAGTCCCTTTATTGCATTGTCTACAATTAAGGTCGATGTTATATAGCCCTATTTTGTTTAGATGCTCTCTGGTGGGAAGGTGTCCCATGAGGAGTCCTGTGGTAATTCGCAATTGATTCCTACTCATTGAAAGTAATTTTTCAGTTAAGTTCCTAAACGGTTCCTTTATAAACTTTTTACCGTGTACAAGTCCGGGTCCAGTACAATTTGTGTTCTCGCTTGATCCATTCTTTTATCTGGATCCTGTACGTCCGTTTTGGTATTCCCATCGCTGGTTCAGGACCAATTAATGGGGTTGATTGATTCATATGAGTTCGTCAGCCTTTCAGCTTCCAGCGATACCTTTGTGACCTGGTACATACGATGAAATTACTTTATTGTGGGTCGCTAGTTCCCTAAGTTCTTCGCCACATTCCCATACCAGTCTAGATGTCATCTTTGGGCTCCTTATAGCCTTAAGGGCTGCTTGACTATCTGAGTAGATTATAATTTTTTTCCCTCTGTAACTTACATAAATTTAAAAATTTGTTTACCAAATTATCTATTAAGAGTCGTAGTTTATAGAATTTATCGCCTCTATTTGCCTCTGAATTATCAACGAAGTGTAACATTTTCAGCAGTATCTTAAATCGATGCCGAGATATAATATTTTTTGCAAAAATTTGAGCGAAGAGAGTATCGTTACTCCAATAGTCAGCGATTTTTGTCCAATTGGGTCCACACATTGTCTAATTTTAGTAGGTGTTGTTGAAGTAAAGTTGTGTAACTAAGAGCTTGGTCAAAAGGGTGTCAGATTGATTATCATCAACTACGGCGTCAAAAAATCACCAGGTTTACTACTTGCCAGCAACGCCGCTACCTCGGGTTGTATTACTAATAACACAGAAAACCGTGAAATCTTTTAATAATTACTTACTACTGGACCCCAATCGTATTTGGGTTCTGCAGATTTTGCGTTCTGTGTGGGCTCTGAGTTCGGTTCTGGAAATAAATTCGTTTCTAAACCAGGAGACTATTCAGGATCTAAGTTCGGTTCTGTACAGATTGTTGATTTTCTTTTGTCTTTTTTTCTGTATCTGAGCTTTCAGCTTGTGATTCTGAACTGCATATCAGAAGGTTCGTACGGCTCCCAAGTATTGTCACTAGATCCAATATTGTGAACAAGTTGTTGCAGTTGATTTAAAACATTATAATTTCATTTAGACATCTAAAACCATACAATATATTGTACAACTTTATATTATTTACGCAAGAAAATATGGGTTAGAATATGCGTCTCTGAAAAATATGGTTGGCAGGGAACGTGTTAAAGATGTGGACCTGAATGTTGGTATGTAGATGCCACTTCCGCCCTAAAACCCATTCAGACATTTTGTGTTTTATAATTAAAATAATCCTATTTTCCAAAGCCGAACTTGGAAAGTTCTGGGGTGACCAGTTGACTTTTTTTTCACTTGTTGGATTGTTTCCTCCATTTTTTCCATTGTCATCTATGTTCTGCAGGTTTTGATCTGTAAGGGGAGGGTGGGTTGCTCTACAAATGGGCTGTCCTATTAGGCCCATTGTGCATCTGCAAGTTTTTATATTCTTCACTTATTTCTTGATTTTGTAAAGCTTTCATATTGGATTCTATTTTTCTTTTTCAACTAATTATCTTTATTTTTTATAAATTGACATTTTCAAACGCTTTATCATTATTGTTTGCTTAAAAATTCGCTGCTCTAATTTGTTGTTGGACAAAGTTCGATCATTATCGTAACTTTTCTCAAACATCTAACAGCAAAGTTCCAAAGGAATACAATAATTATCGCGAAACTTTTAACTAATCAATTCTCAAAAGTTTTCCAACTCATGCAAATGATAAAAGGGAGGGCCAATAACTTTAAAATTAATAAAGATTTTAACAAAGTTTTCTTAAAAGTTATCCTATTTTAATAATTGGAAAATAGATGTTTTTTTAAGAGCTCCTTACTTTTAGTTATAAAAGATTGATGGATCATATTTTCTATAAGGTTTAATGGTTTGGAAATAAATTACGATCAGAATACATTTAAAGATGCTTTTATCAAAAGAATTAATGTACCCTTATAAAACAGTTTTTAAAAATAAATGAATAAATAAATATGCGTCTATTTAATAATTGTCAAAATTATAACTGCATTGCTATTAGTTACATAATTATTAGCGTTAGTGACTGGCTGTATATGGATAATATCGATACTGAATATGCTAATTTAACCCCTCAAACCTATTTTTAAATAATCCAATAATCAACCCGCTGCCAATTACGATCTTGTATTCAATTAATATTTAAATGAAAAAATGGGGCCGGGTATGTCATTCCCACGCGATAAACACCCTGTTGAACAACGGAATATTATTAGTATAGGACGGCGGGCAAATTTAATTAATGCACAAGTGCATGCAAAAATTGATTATGTGCAGGAACAGGAAAGTGCAAACACTATCAGCCAAATGACAGACGCACGTGTTACTCTTGATTGCTCTCAATTCAGGTCGTTTGCGAATGTTTCACCAGCGGCGCGCACCACTTTTTTCCCAAGCTAAAGGAGTACTTTCTTAATGTGAAATTATTTATTTTGCAGAAATAGACATCCCCAATTTTTTTCATATTTTTTGAATTTATAGTTTTGATCTAAAAGAAAAAAGATTTTTTAAATAATTGCTAAATTTTTTACTTCTTTTGTATTTATAATATAAATCTTGTTGAAAATCTATTTGAAAGAATGAATTTACAAGTATTTAATAAAAAATCCCGACGAGTATCCAGAGACTTGCTTCTGTCATTTTTTGACAGTGACACTTCCATTTGACAGATGTACAAAAACTAATGGGTTCTTCCGGCGGATATCCCAAATTTCAGACAGGCACACAGACAGACAGACACACAGACAGGCAGACTTCCAACTTGAAAATGGTCTTAATTATCTCAGGGGATCTCAAAATGGATATTTCCATCTTTATCTCGAAAAAATTTTTTTTGCTCGTTCGCAATACTTTCCCTTCTCGGAGGTGGGTCGCGAAAATAAAATATACGATTCAGTTTGGCTTGTTTGAAGAGTCATATATGTAATACTCCTATATCGCCAACTTCCTATCTTTGCCTGTAGAAACAAAGCGTTCCGAGAGAAGGAGATGCAAGATCGGAATTGGGTGCCAACGCGCATGCCCTTATACATAAATTGCATTGGCGTCGTGACGCGTGGTGAAAAAGGAACGTAGAGAAAAGGAATGTTAAGCAAACGTAGGCCATTTTGCAATTGTGACGCCTATAACTATCCGAGGCTGCGTGAGAGAGAAACGATCGTCTATACTCTACTATCGGCGACACACTTCTCTCTCAAGCTTTCGATATAGGAGTATTACATATATGTGTTTAGTCAACGGACTGTTCTACGTTGCCGGTTCGTTCTTATTACTTTTTTACTTAGATTTCCATGAAAACTTTTAACATCCACTGTAACGCTCTTTGCGTCGTCAAGCGGTACTTTCGCGCCTTAGTGCAGGTTTGGGATTGCCTCGGATGCCACCTTCCGTTTATAGTGTGAAGGCCACTTGCACGCTCAGCTTCAGTGGAGAAAAAGATACTCCAGAGGTCGTTATGATATCAACCAAATCACTGGTGGCCAGGAGGGTGGGCTTGACTTGCTCCACTGGGTTGAGTACCTGCTAGGATAAAGTAAAAACAAAAATAAGATTCAATAAATAAGAATTTTTATTATAAAAAAAAATGATACCAAAGCAAATCTGCGAGGAAGAACGGGTGTGCAATATGGTTCAATATCTGTGATGGCTGGCGTGGTCGCATTGACGGTTCCGGTACGGTACAGGTACAATGGAATTTGGGTTCGCTTCTTTTAGCTTCACCTGTCTCTAGAGATTGAAGAGACTGCCATATCAACTCGGACTTTGGGCTGTCACTGGAGCTAACTGATCTAATGATAGGAGTATTCCGATACAAAAATCGAAATCTTTCCGATCCTTAAAATAATCGGATTATTTATAAATATTCCGATAGCCCCCGAGATCTCGAATTTCATCCGGCTTCGGTGTTCGGTGGTTTGGACGTCCTGTCGTTGTGTTTATGACGAATCGGATGATTTGACAAATCGGATGATTTGATGAATCGGATGATTTGATGAATCGGATGATTTGACAAATCGGAGGATTTACAGCGAGTTTTTTGGAGTTTGGTTACGAAATATATTCAAATCGGCACAATGGTACAAATAGAACTCCTATTATTTAGAAATTATAAGGAAGTAATTTTGATTTCTAAATCTACGTATTAATTTAGCAAAAATAAAATTCATAAAAATAAAAAATATACTGGAAATAATGCATTCATAATGCCGTATACCATAAGATCGGCTATGTATGCAAAACAAGTACGCGAGTGACTCCATCTTTCGACAGGGGTTACTATTGTGGCGGCTGGCCTCTCACATAATTTTAAAGTAATTCTAAATCCAGTGCCGTGCGCGATTTGAATTAAATATTTTAATTATCACGGAAAGTAACTTCGTTACACCATCTTCAAAAGTTGATGTTTTGGCAGTAACGCAGACAAAAACAATCTCCAATCATATGAAATTTAAATGTGGCAAAACGAGAATTTTTCTTTGAGCATGCCATCTAGTGAGCATGATCGAAAGATTTTCGGATCTATAAGTTATGTTGACAGTATTCTGTATAAGCCATCTTGCGTACAAAAAACATAATAAATTTAGGTCAAACTATCAGAGACGATTTGTTAAAATTTTATATTTATAGTGAATTGGGAATTTGGAACATTTACGTCGAATTAAAATTTTAATAATACTTAGTTATACAATAGCAAACTGAATTTATGAAAAAAAAACATTCTCTTATATTTTTTAATGTATAAAAACTTACATAATAACTTAAAAAGTAGTAATTTTGACAGTAATGGCAAAAAATTAAAAAAAAAAAACATATAATCATTCGAAAATAAAATTTAAAAAAATGTCTAAAATTGTATCGCCCCCTTGTTAAGTCCGATTATTATTTTTTTCAACTATGTTAAAGGCACTGACAAAGCCAACAGGCAAATCTTTAGTCCGATTATTAAATAGCGTAAATGCATTTAAATTTTTAACCCTGGCTATTTTTTAACAATTTACCAAAAAATAATTATAATAGCCAAATTTTTTTCTATTAACAAAAAATCCAGTTATTACATAACAATCAGGATTTGAATATCTCATATTTTTAAGAAATTATTTGTATTTTTAATTTTAAATATTGTCAAAAAAAATTACAATTGGAAAATATTGACAGTTATTTAGCCGTTACTGACCCTAAACATAGTAGAAACTAAATTTTTCTTTCATCCAATTCCCATAAAAAAATATTTAAATATTTTTTTATATTTCTACATTAAACCTATTTAGTTAAAAATTATAAATTTTGTTTTGTTGCTACGCCATTGACTTTCATTTAAACGTTTAATGCGTTAAGTTTAATTAATTAGTTTGTAGATTTAGTAGAACGAGATTGCAGTACGAAATTCCATTCTAGAATTACAGCTGGTCCGATATAATAAACAGAATTATTTAACTTTACAGAATGAATATTTTCTAACTCGCATACCAATTGTAACCCTGTACCGTATCTAAAATTAAACTTGAAACAATGGTAAAATCAATATTTTTAATAAATACTTAATTCATTGTAAGATAAATAGTTATTTATTATGCAAAGGGAAAAAAGTAGTAGATTTTAACCGAGAGCTAAAATCTAATATTTTTCCACGGTATAATACACTATTTTTTTCTGTTTCGGGAAAAACTATGATTTAATATTGAAAAAAATATAACAATATATTGTAACGCTCTTTGCGTCGTCAAGCGGGATTTTGGCACCTTGGTCCAGGTTTCGGATTGCCTCGAGCGCCACCTTACTTTTGAAGTGACCACTTGCTCGTGCAGGTTCAGTGAAGAAAGAAATACTCCAGGGATCGTATGGTATCGACAAGGCCCTTAGCGGCCAGAAGGGCGGTCTTTACACTCTGAAAAAGGTTTTCTTGACTCAAACAAAATTTGTTTAAGTTAAACAAATCCCATCTTTCGATATAGCCAACAAAACGTGATTGTTAATTTAAACATTCGGTTTGTTTAAAAATTCAAACAAGCCATTTTGTTGGTACAAAGCTACCAATTGTTAAAATGTTATTAATATGTGGTGTGTTCATTTAACTAATACATTTTTTGAATTAAACAATGCAATATTTCAATTAAACATTGCTTCGTTTGAATTAAACAATGCATTGTTTGGTTAAAACCATGCATTTACTTAAATTAAACATGAATTGCTTGAATGAAACAATTTATTTTTAATTTAAAACACTGTATTGTTTGAATTAAACAATGAATTGTTTCAATTAAACAATAAATTGTTTGAATTAAACAATGAATTGTTTGAATTAAACAATTAATTTTTTGAATTAAAAAATGAATTGTTTGAATTATACAATGTATTGTTTGAATTAAACAATGAGTTGTTTCAATTAAACAATGAGTTGTTTCAATTAAACAATGAGTTGTTTCAATTAAACAATTGATTGTTTGGATTAATCAATGTTTTGTTTGAATTAAACAATGGATTGTTTGAATTAAACAATTGATTGTTTGAATTATTCAACGAATTTTTTGAATTAAACAATGAGTTGTTTGAGTTAAACAATGGTTTGTTTGAATTATTCAATGAATTCTTTGACTTAAACAATGGATTGTTTTAATTAAACAACGGATTGTTTGAATTATTCAATGAATTCTTTGACTTAAACAATGGATTGTTTTAATTAAACAATGAATTGTTTGGATTTAAACAATGAATTGTTTGAATTAAACAATGAATTGTTTGAACAAAATAATTGATTTTTTGAATTATTCAATGAATTGTTTGAATCAAACAATTGATTGTTTCAAATATTCAATGAATTGTTTGAATTAAACAATGAATTCGTTGAATTAAACAATCCATTGTTTGAATTATACAATGTATTTTTTGAATTAACAGTTGAATGCTTTATATTATTATGAAAGCTCACATTGTTTGATTTAAATAAACAATGTCTCAAATTTCTTTAATTTAAACTATTATAGCTCTAAAATAAATCATTAAAAAATGTTTCAAATTTTTTTTTTTTAATAAATGTGTCATAGTTTTTATTTTTTGGAATAGGTATCTTAATTTAAGTATTAAGTCATTTAAATGAATCAAAGTATTTGTTGGCCATACAAGGAATGTTGAAAAGTTATGAAATTAAAATTAGGAAATTATTTCAAAATGATTATTTCTTGTTTAGTTTTTACCAGGTTGTGCCTCAGTCAAAAACGGCTGAAAGATTCCGTAAGCGTGCTTAGAAAAAGGATAAAAATAATAGCCGTTCAGTGTAAACAAAACGTATTTATTTTTAACATACAAACGAACAAAAAACATAAAACTAGTTATTATAAGAATGATACATACCCTTTAGGAAGAAAATGTTCATTACATACGTTGTTATTATGATGACAAATAAATTTAAAATATACAAAAAAAACCTGTGGAAAACAGTGGTAACATATTTTTATAAAACACATACCTACAATTGTGTCACTAAGTGAATTTCGATCCTTGCTCTCAAGTTTGAGGCTCGTGCCATATTTTGTGAGAATGGCTCTACCTATTATATGGCTTTGTAGGAGCTGTGTAAGATCAAAATTGGCAATATCAATAGGGTTTAACACTTTTTCCATAATGTTGTCATTACTTAAAAGTGACACATCACTTTGAGATGACAAACTTGGTGTATCTAAACAAGCCCTCTTTGTCAAAGGTTCATCAAGCTGTTGGAACTCATTTTCATCATAAACTTCTAAAGTTTCACTATGAGATTCGATGCTAAGGACAATTGGGGTATCTTCATTAATTTTTGTTTTGCTCTAAAAATTATGAAAGGGTAAGTATGTATTTAAAATAAATAAATTGCATTTATTAGTTTTGCATTGGTGCAGGGTTATTTATTATACTTTTACTACCCCTTTATTTTTGTTGTTCGGCATTGAAGGACAAAATAGGTATTTTAACTAGAGTTTAATTATTATAGGTACCTATATTTTTAAATCATTTTTCTGATTTTATACATACAAGGTGTCCCAAAATTTCGACAGTCAAGGCCTTATAGACAAATTCCTTGTGCCAAATCATGCTCATTGAGGTAGGTAACTTATGTCCATATGCACCCTTTCCGAAGTTGAGAAAAAAAATTCAGAACAACTTAATAAATTTTCACCAAATTTGGCAGAGGGGTACTGCTCTAGGTAAGCAATATGATTTTATTTGTTATTTGACATTTTATTATAGGGCTCCACATGAGCGATACCTGATGGTGAAATTAGACCTGAACATTTTTGACGAAACTTTTTGATAATTTTAATGAGAAAATATGATGAAAATATTATTGATATGTAAATTTATTACAGTTTTAAACTTAATAACTTAAACCGTTTTCCAGAAAAACGAATTTAAATATCTCACTGTCTCGAAAATGCTTTAATATAAAAAAATGGGTCATTTATAATAATAATTTTTTATTTTTAATGAGATTGAAACCACATCAGAAGTTGAAAAAGATTATTTAGTGACGTTTCGTTACCACTTCAAGCAACGGTTTCAAAGTAATAAAAAATCTGATGTGGCCAACACATGACCTCTCGCCATTTTGAAATAAAAAATTAACACGTTAACACAAAAAAGTATGAAAAGAAATTACTTTTTTGTAAATCTGGCAACTATGGCAAAAGTTTTTGGAAATTTTATTGATACAAAAATAAATTATAGTGTGTACAAAATATGTATAAATCTTTATTGCCATCTTGTTTAGTAATGACGTCATCACTCATAGCAACTGCCACTTCCGGTTGTCAGATTAACACCAAAATCTAATCAGATCTAATCTAGGGTATCAGAATCATGTATGCAAAATTTCAAAATTTTTCATTTAGTAGTTTTTGAGTTATCGTTACAACAACATCCATCTACACATACACACACACACACACAGACATCATCGGGAAAATATCAAAATCGTATTCTAGGGACCTCAAAACGTGTTTATCCATTGAAAACTCACTACCCAATTTTTAGCATGATTACTATACCTCTCTTCTCTATGAAGGTCGAGAGGTAAAAATGATAATAAATACGATAATTTTATTTATTTGCGTCAATAAACTTTTTTCAATTTAAGATATGGTTTCAATCCCGTTAAAGATACGTATACATCCACAAGAAAACTATTCAAAAATTTAAGAAAATTCATTTTTAAACAAAAAGATTTTCAAAAAAGTCATCTTTCTTTAATGTTGACAGTTTTAAGGCTTATGGTACATAATTTATATTAAAATTTTATTAATGATTGGGACTATAATTGTACTTAAAAAATACAAGGCGATATGGTGCTCATGGGCCCTATTTAGTGGCATTTATTCTCTAGAGCCCATTGACTAAAAAACCTATTAATTTTTAATAAAAGTTATACATTAATATTCTTAAAACGAAAATAAACTTATAAACGTGCGTTCAGTATCAAATCGCGGTACGGTAACCGTCACACAAACAGATCGTTTAGTGTCGAAAGAAGGAATAAAAAGATTTTTATTTACGTATGCCGTTTTTTTGAAGTAGAAATAGATTTATAGGTAACCGCTATACTAATGTACTTTAAGTTATAGGAAATAAATATAGTTTAGGAATATTGAATACATAGGTACCTACCCATCAATAAAAAAATGGTGTATCTACTTACCTTTAAAGGTTTCTTCAAGATGTGGTAAATTCCACTCACAAAATAGATCCATATTAAACGCAAAAGAATAAAACAGGAAATAAAATTGAATTAAACTTTCTAAACGGATGTTTTAACTCACTAATCAAAAACAACTAAACTAATAATGCATGGCATGGATAATGACGACTGGCGACGATTTCTTAGTTTTATTCTTGCTTGCACTCTGCACCTGTGACCTGCTGTAAGAAATCTGGCGGGGCCTGTGACGCAATGTATCAGGTGACATAAGCTTGGCTTTTCATGGGCTGATTGATACTCACATAGTACCAAAGACTACCGACAGGTCCGTTCATGTTAGGTATTCAAAATAAGAATTTTATTTGTTTGAAATAAACAAATCTGATGGAATGGGGTATTGTAAATATTTGTAAAGAAATTAATAGTTTGATTTAAACAAACGAAATATTGTTTCAACAAATTGTAAAATTAAAGTTATTGTATAGTAAATTCAAAAGAATTATTTGTTTTTAACAACAATTTTAATTCTTCATTCAAACAAAACAAAATTTAATTCAACCGGTATTAAATTTCTTTTGTCAAACAAAAGATTTTTTTAATGTTAACAAATTTCTTCATATTCAATAAATTTTGTGCTTAAATGAAACGAATATAAACACCAATTTGAAACAATTTGTAATTTATATTCAAAGAAACCGAAATTCTTCACAGAAGAATAAATTTCTTGAATTAAACAAAATTTCAAACAAATGCATTTGCTTGATTCAAGAAAACCTTTTTCAGAGTGTACTTGCCCTAGTGGGTTGAGTTACCTGGGTATTTATGCTGGGGAGATGTTATGTCTGATAACCAAAAAAAAATTAACTAAATAAAAATACTTTAATTACCAAAAATCCGGAAGAAAGATGTGTACAGACGGTACAGGCGCGACTTTCTTGGCTGGCATAGTGTGGCCGATACTACCGATATAATCCAATATCGATACTTTTGTTTCGATACCAAGTACTTTTGGTATCGATATCAACCTTTCAGTATTTTACGAATATCAGTACTTTTTGCGCATTATCGTATTGGAATCACATATCTCGTATTTCCGAAATCCGAGAATGGAATATTACACAAAATGGGCTCGTTATTTTCCGGATACGATGTCTTATCCCGTCTATATTATGACATTATGAAATTAAATTATATTGGCTCTGTAAATGCGTCGATTATTAGGCAACCAATATCAATATGGAGGTCGCTAGGGGATTCCCACACATTACCTATTTAAAATTTAAGTAACGCCCTAAAAGTATGGATATTTTTCTTTCGATGCGACGGCTCCAGGTTCCTGTCAAATTGGACTTGTCTTCAGCTTGATATATCTGTAAAGGTCGCTGAAGTGAACAGACTGTGGCTGCCACTGCAGCTGCCGATGACGGTTTGAATTGTCCTACTCGATAAGGACTTCGGAGTCTAAGAAGCACAGATGCGAGTGCCTCCATCTGTCGGACAGAGGTTCAACTGGTACGACTTGCCTTATATTCGAAGCTTCTCTCAATTTTAAATTATTTCTACTTCAGTACCGCGCGATTTAATTTATATATTTTAATTATTACGATAACTTTGTAACAATATTGATGTCAGAAAATTATCTAAGTGAAATTTGAAGTTTTAAACTGGTAGGCTATTGTATCTACTTATAGCGACAATTAGACCTGCGTTGTTAAGGAAACCTTAATAAAATATCTCAATTTAATTCTGTGATTTTATTTAAAAATTGCGAACTTAGTGGTTGTTTGGTAATTATTTTGAATAACATAAAGATAAAAGTTTTCTGTCTACACCGTAGTTAGTAGAAGCAATTAATTAGCGTCATAAAAATTATTGCCAGCTAAATCGCATATCCGAGAAAAAAGTACTCATTTTTTTCCCGGAAAAAAGTAATTTTTCAAAAAAGTGATTCAGGTGACCTCAAAACGTAAAGATCCGTTAAAATCCGGATATGGCCAAAAAATCATGATCGCAATACCTTCCTTCTATACAACTTTGTTGTGTTCGGAAACTAATAATGATCACAACTAGAAATCCAAAATATATACAAAAACACAGTTTCCACCAATGAAAAGACTAGAAAATTTTGTGTATTAAAAGCATTTCAAATGCAGTTGTAATTAGTCAACAGAGGAGAAATTTTTTTATTATATGATAATTTTTTATCGGATTTAAAGAAATAACCAAGAAATATTAGGAAAAATTTACAATAAGAAATTTAAATAATGTGGAAGAAAAATTATCACTACTAGAAAACTAAAATATGTAGAATAACAGGGTTTCCAGCAAAAGAAACAGAAGAAAATTTTGTGTAATTAAAGCGCATTTTGTGTAATTAAAGCACATTTTGAAAAATTAATAGCTAATAAATATTTGACGAAAATCGCATACGAACATTTTAAATAATTTGCCACATAATGATCACAACTATAAAATTGAGATATATAAAAAAGGCGGTTTTCATTAGTCAAAAAACAAGAAATTTTTTATGTGATAATTTTTCATCGCAAAATTCTGAAAAAATAACTAAGAAGTATTGGGAAAAATTTACAATAAAAAATTTAAATAATGTGCAACAAAAATGATCACAAATACTAAACAAACAAATATAGAAGAACACGATTTCCACCAATAAAAACTAACTGTCAACAGAGATATAATGTCAAACGTTTTTCCCGTCACAGAAAAAAATTATGTGTTCTTGCAATTGGGCATAACTACAATAAATAATATGTTTCTTAAAATTAAAATAATTTTAAAATCCATTAAAAACCATAATTTATCTTCCTTAAAACTTTTTTTACAAATTTTTCCAACCCACCTAGTTATTAATCCTTTTTAGCGGGTAACCTGACAGAAACACTTACATTTTAATAAATCAAAACTCGGCGAAAAATATTGCCTTTGGAAAAAACAAACAGAAAGGAAGGACTATACTCCAGATTGTTAAAAAGTGCTTTGAGTTTAGGCATCATTAACGTAACTACAAGAAAATAATTTGATGAAAAAAGTTACAGAAAGTCAAAGGAAAAGAAAAGAATAATATCTTTAAAGGTTTAGAGCTAAGGGATTAAAATTCAAAAGTTTGGCTTGTTGTTTTTCATTAGAAAATTTAAAATAATAAAATTAAAAAATAGAAGTAATAATTTGTTGAATTATACAAACTTAAGTGTTAATTATAAACAGGCGAACTTATGAAAAACTGAACAAGAGAGACATTTTCATAGTAAAACAAATGAACCCAAAATACATTCAAATCTAGATTTTTTTTTTGAGTTTGATTCCTATGCATCCAGGCCGTATACCGGACAGCTGTTTCGTCCCTTCAGGACTCATCAGCGGCAATGTGCCCAGACGCATAGAATTAAATTCTCATCTCGAAACACATCTGCGCAATACTGAGTTAAAAGGATATTGTACTAAGGCTGGGCACATTGCCGCTGATGAATCCTTAAGGGACGAAACAGCTGTCCGATATACGGCCTGTATGCATAGGAATCAAATTCTCAAAACAAAAATAGTCGCAGAAAACTGAAGCCTTGAAAAAGTTCCTGAAAAGTTGCAGATTTGTTTTTTTCGACAGGAGTTTCTGTTTTGTTTCTGTTGGGTGGAAAACCGTCTTTAGATATTTTTGGGCAGCAAAACTGGATTAGCAAAGAAGGTTCTTAATTTAAAAAAACATTTTTTTATGAAAATGTACAAAAATATACTAAAGATTAATACAATTTAGTATAAATTTACATTAAATAAAAATCGTCTTCATTTTTCAGATTTTTCATTTAAATTTCGGAAAATAAATTAGTATAAAAGTAATTTCATATTAGATTATTTATAAATGTCATACCAAAAAAAACTTTTTCTCAATTTTTAATTCCAACTAACACGATAGTATTAAGTAATTTTTCATCACGACATGACGCCAATTAACAACACAAAAGTCGCCAAACCAAAAAAAGAAGATACAAATTCTCGTATTTTTATTTTAATTTAGTAGCTACGCAGTCCATACACTCTCTCAATTCAGATTATAGATTCTGACAGGGCTCTTGACAAGCACGCTGGGGCTCAATTTATAACCGACCAACACGATGCAGATAAAGCATGTACACTTCTATTTTATACAGTTAGAACAAAAAAAAATCCGAAGGGTACAATGACAATACATCGGGTTGTTATCGTTGGCTATTTACCAATCAATCGATCAAATCACACCGTACGTGTCGAACAAGCCTAAAGGGAGCATCAAATATTTGGATACTGAATGGGACATGAGTCAGCATATATGTCATTGTTGTTAATTTTTTTTATTACAAGAAAAATAAAATATAAAATCGAAAATAGTTTTTTTCTATGTCTTCCATTTACTTTAAAAACTATTTTTACATCTTTTATCAATTAGGTTTTAATTTTTGTATCGTTTTCATTAAATTTCGTTTAGTTATTCATAATTAAACCGTAATCGATTTAAAATAATTCTTCCTTATCATTTAATCCGTAGAACCAGACCTTCCAATATTCCAAATAAAAAAACAAACTTTTTAAAACGAATATAATGATAAACGACATTTTAATACTGAAGTTTACGACCGCCTTTTTAGAGTATTTAAATTTGTCAAAGAAGATAAGCATTTAACCAAAATAGGATCGTAATCCCAAGATTTTATGGAAAATTCGTAACTTTCGGTCTCGGATGGAACGAGGATTATATACGTTTAAATCGATATTTTTTATAAATTATTTTTGCGCGACATATCTTAAGAATTTTTACGGGAACGATGAACTCTATTGTGAATATAAAAAAACGCAGACAACACAAAGTTGACTGGAAAAAAAACAAGACAAAATTATGAAAATGCTTTGGAATATTTATAATGTACTAAAGAGCACCATTTTCTTAAATAAATACCCCTTACGGAATATTTTTTACTTTATGAGCTGATTAGAAGTTCTATCAATGAATAACTTTTTTGTAACGTAAAATGATACATTTAAAACATAACTAAGGTTGTACTCACTAGCCTGCCTTAGGTTCTCTACGCCACAGGTTCTCTACACTAATAAAACTAACGTGTAACTATACACTGTGCTCTGCTTTTCACTATCACTACAGCAATTCAAACGGCTTGGTTTTCGTTAGTCTTCTTGTCCAATTGGCGTTATCGAGGAGCTGGATTGCTTCGATGTTGTAACAAAGTTACTTGTTTCCGTAATAATTAAAATAAATAAATTAAATCGCTCACGACACTGGAGTAAAATTAATTTAAAATTATGAGAGAAGATTCGAATAAAAGGCCAGTCGTACCAGTTAAACCTTCCCCCGACAGATGGAGACACTCGTCTGTGCTTCTTAGACGCCGAAGTTCATATCGAGTAGGGCAATTCAAACCGTTGTCGGTACCTGCAGTGGCAGCCCGAAGTCAGACATGCTGTGGCAGTCCCAATTAGAGCAGCAGTGCAGTCCCCCGACCTTTAGAGATAGGGCAAGCTGAAGGGAGCGTGCCAATTCCTATTGTACCGGAGTCAGAACCGTCATCCAACCACACCACGCCAGCCCGGAATACGTGCCTGTACCGTCCAAGAAAGAACCATATTACACACTTTTCTCTCTTCCGGATTTTGATAATTGAATAAAAGGTAATTTTTTTCTTAATGATTTTTATTTGTGATACCAGCAGCAGCTAATACCCAGGTACTTAACCCAGTATGGCAAGTAAAGACCGCCCTTCTTGCCGCTAAGGATCTTGTCGGTACCATACGACCCCTGGATTATTTTCTTTCTCCACTGACGCTGCCCGTGCAGAGGCCTCCCCACTTTAAACGGAATGGGGCTCCGAGGCAATCCGAAACCTGGACTAAGGCACCAAAGTGACCCGTAACGACCAAAGTGCGTTACAATGTTCATATCTTAGCTCATGACTTCTGGCGAATTTGGAGATGGTCTGGTTAACTGTGTCTTCTTGTAAGTCCCGATGAAGGTCACAATTACGAAAGTACCAAGGTGCATTGAAGACATTTCTTAGCACTTTATTCTGGAACCTTTAAGTCGTTAAAATGTTGCATTTGCTAGCATAGAGCCATAGAGTTGGATCCGTAGGTTCAAACCGGTTTTAGAACTTGCTTATACAGGAGCAATTTATTGTAATTGGACAGCTTGGAATTTCTCCCAGATAACCAATATATATTTTTGTATTTTAAGCCAAGCTCTTCACTTTTTTTCTCACAGGGATTTTCGAGCGTAGTCTTATGTCTAGGTTCATGCACAGGAATTTTGCGTGCGGGATCTTGACATCGTTGATTTTAATAGGGAGATAACCTTTATGTTTGTTAGTAAAAGCTACATGTATTGATTTGTTTTCATTTAACCTGATACGCCAAGTTTTAGTCCAATTGTTAATTCTTTCTATCGAGGCTTGTAGCTAAGATGTCTAAAAATCATGGTGTTTCCACTTATACCTGTAAAAGTTTGGGTCAAACTGGGAGATCTCTATTTTTTATAGATTACTCATATCCCAAGTTTGTTCCACGTAAAGGTAATTCGATGATATATTTCTGAAGTCTATAAGGTCTGGAATTTATGTTGGTTTCAAAGTCGATAATGGTTCACACTTTAATCGGGTAATTGCTGCTAAAAGTTATGTACCTCGATCCCCAGTGAGTGTGCTTTGCATTTAATCACCTCCCACGATAAATCGGTATCCTTGTTCTTCCATGAAGGTAAGGTACTCTTTTTACTTGACAGAATGTTTGGAGGGCTGTAAAGTACCGTGATCACTACTTCAGATGTTTTAGTTTTGACTTTAACGGATGTTGCCTGGATCCTGTCCGTTTGGAAACCCTTTACTTGATAGTGTCTTATGGACTCTTTTATAATAATTGCACTGCCGATTTTGGCGTCGTTGTCCGGTGTTATATATTTATAGCCCTTAAACTTAATATATGACTCTTCAGTAAAGTGTGTTTCAGCAATGAGACATATATCAATTTTTTCCATGTCCAGAATTACTTGCACTTCTTTTTGACGCTTTAGTAGTCCATTGGCGTTCCATTCTAGTACTCGCAGCTGATTAGCCATTTTAATTTTTTGGAATCGCTTCTTTATCGCAATACTCTTATCTTGGTAATAAATGTTTTCCAGGGCATCTAACACATCTGAGTTTCTTTGCGTATGTCGGTAGGCTTGGCATCTTTTACATTGAGGCACTAGCCTTGATTTTCTAATTGGCAGAATCTCTACTCTAATTACGATTATATCACTGATTTCAAATACTTTATTAATGTACTTGTCATGTCTGAATACTGAATACTGAAACAAACATATTCAGGATCTGTTTGGTTCTGAATTTGTGAATTTTATTAAATCCTGTTTGTTTATTTTTTGGAACTTTATATACATAAAAACTAAAGTGTTGCCACTAAATAAAACCTTAATATGGGGTTGAGCGAAAATTAGTTTTCCCGTTTTCTTAAAATAGTCTTATTGATCGATAACCTGTTACTTCATAATATACTCAATGGGAAAATGTTTTTGACACAAATATATTCAAACGTTACGTATTACCGAGAGAGCGCAAGCAAGCAACTGTTTAGATTTCTGTGGGAATTGAAAGTTTGTTTGGGAAGTTCATTATTTTCCCCTAGGTAATACTTAGAAATAATTATCCCAGATCGCAGAAACAGTGAGATCAATCACTCTATTAGATGGAAACTGTTTAGAGTCGAAATTAGGCGTACCATAAACTAATCACTTGAGCGTAAGCAAGTCTTTGACAGATTATTTTAGGTTCGTGGATTTAGTTGGTTTAGTGAACATCATGGTTAATAATTGATTAATTTTAGTCGGTTTGATAATTTTTATATCTGTGTGAAGCAATATGCTTTCTTTTCAAGGTCATAGTATACAGAGATTTATTTATGTTTAAATCTATCTATGACTTGATTTCTCACAATGGGGTAGCACACTGTCGATTAGTTTGTCACCAAATAATACATTGGGATATATAGGATAATTTGTGATTTTTCGTGTTTATCACAAAATATATCTTGACATTTCAATATCTGAGTGTCTCATTTATTTATTATCTTTTTCATCTGTTTTTTCCCAAAAAAAAATCTGACTTGATTATTAAAAAAAAAATTCTTTTAATCTCTTTTGTATCTTTTATCATTTACTTATTCTATAACTAAAATTTTCTTTCAAATTTCCAGAATTATATTAGAAAGTTCAAAAAATTTAAAATTCATATAGAGTATTTCATTACAGTATATATGCATATTTTTAAAAAAATATTATTTCATATATATTTTTCTATTGCCTCTCAAGTGAATTTTTAGACATGTGTCTATGAATGTTTCATGAATGTTGGTTTTGTAATTGGGGAAAAAATTCACTGAACACATCTTTTTAATCCTTTAATGAGTTTGATATTTTCACTGACAATGGAACTGATACTGAATAAATAATTTATGCTATATTCAGTGTAGACGTTTAAAACGAATTAGGTTGATATATTTTAATTTAATTAATTATAATTGGCTGTGTTGTCTTCTTGTATCTGATATCACTTTATGGTGTAAACTCTTCATCACTTTTTTCTGATGAACTTTCAAGTAGTTCTGGCTCAGATTCTTCTGACAATTCTGATTCTGAATCCTCCTCTAAAACTATAGATCGTTCTTTACTGGATGTTGGGCTTTTCTACTTGTTCTGGTTTACTCTGTACAGTCTCTTTATTTTGTCGGGTTTACTGTTAGATGTTCCATGCATCAACTTCCAATTGTATGATAGATAAGTTCACTTGGATGTCCTCTGGTGTAAGTCTGTTTCGTTTCTTGCTATGTATCCAGTCAAAAGTGCTAAAGGTCCGCTCGGTGGCAGCAGGTACTCCAAGAATTGTAACTTTTGTTAATTCACATGTTCCTCTCAATCCTGTCTACCACAATAAAGAAGTTGCAAGATAAATAGTCTTTTCTTTAACACCCGCTCCCCACACAAATTATCTGGATCAAGTTTCTGGTTTGTCCCTGTACTCTGCTAAGTTATCTCTAACTTGAGTAGCATTTAGTGTTCTTTGCTGTTTCATAAACAAAACTATACAGAATTCACATTTACGTGCTATGAACAATAATGACAACCGATGATAATAATTATCATTATTATTATTATTAGCAATAATCAGTCACTACAAGTTTGTTCTTGAAATGTACCTTTGATTAATGGTTTTTATGACGTTTTAGAAATTCTAGTAACAATCAGAAGCAGTAAAAAGTTAAAACAATACTTTTTTTATACATTCTCAGATTTTCTGCGCTTAAAATTGCTTGGGCAAATACCCATTTATAAATGTCCTGTAAAGTGGGCATTTGCCCGGCCCACATCACTAGAACCCAGAATTTTCCGAAGAAAACATGTGCCCGACTCGACATGGAGAACATATATAAGAAGTCTTAACGATTAGTTTATAACACACTTTTTTAGACGTCAGCCCGAGGCCTATAATTACCGTGACATTGCCTTCATCAGATTTTGACACAAAGTTAGATTTATTTTTTAAGAAACTTTTTTAAGTAGAAATTTCTGAAAAAGACATCGTCAGAACTTTTGTTATGTAATATTCATTGATCTATCCATAAGAGTGTTCTACAATCTTGATCAGGGACCAAACAGTTTAATACTTAATTTGGGTCCTAACGCCAGAAACTTAAGAATATCACTAGGAATTTGAGTATCTGTTAAGTTTTTATCCAATGCTCCTTAGAATTAAATTATGATTTAATATCATACATTGAAAATTTGCCCCCCAGCATGGCGCCCGACCCGCAGTGGTGTAAAGACTAAAAATATGGTGGGGTCGATAATAGGTAGCCCCTCTTGGCCAAAAATTTGCCTCTTTTTCTATACACATCTTGTTGACGTTTTATAGTAATTTTCCACACATTTTGATCGAATATTGCATGATCATGACGAAAAATACGTCTACTTTGAGGGCGTGGGCAAAAGTATTTGCAGATAAGCGGGGCGCTCTTGCATGCAACAAAAAAGGTGTATAGTTAAAATAATCTATTTTTCGTATTAAAGTACAACTAAAAAAGGAAAAATTCATGAAAATTACTACGAATTAACCAAAAAATATATTTTTTACTGCTGTTGTAACAGAAGGAACCATTCCATTACGTCAACCGTATTTGGGTTGTAAATGTGGTAAATTTTATTTGCAAAATACACTTTATAAAGTATTATTGGAATAAAGAAATTGTTCTGTTCATAATATTGTAACACACAATTAATATATATAAAATATAAAAAGTACTAATTTTAGGAAAAACATTCTGTTTCCATTTTTTTCTACGAAAAAAATATTTATTTAAAGTTTATAATGGTCATCAACGTATACTGTATCTCTCAATTCTCAAGCTGATTTTTATTATAAATATCTCAAGTACATGGATTTTACCGTCATAAAACTCTTGAATAAAAAAAAGGATCGAGTAACAAACCTGCATCATCGTAAACGCTGTCTGTCTCTTCAACATTTTTGGTTTTTTTTCTAAACAGCTCTTGACCGGCCGTAATCCTACTTCTGCGGTGAACCGGCGTCGGCGTCGAGAGCGCCGGATATTGTGCCGGAGAACAGCGTAGCGAGCGACTTTCACCCTCCAGCCGGCCCTTCGGTCATCGAGCAAGCTCTACGGGCCCTTTGTGTTTGCCTGTCAACTACAATCATGGCAGGTTGGAGGTGGGAAGTTTTGGTATCAAGTAACAGTTATAAAAAAACTTGTTTTGATTTAATTTAAATATTTAAATGATAAACATGAAAAATTAACCATCTTAATTATTTTTCTTACTAAATCAGTGTTGGTTTGAAACGTTTTTTGGAAATGTGGTAAAACATTATTTTTTGCATCAGTACTTTCCTAAAAAAAAATGTTTTTATGCAAATGGTAACCATAGTAACTAACTGCATATATTAAGACAAAAACTGTCGGATTTTTTAATGCTGATATGAGTATAAAGTTATTTTCAATATTTTTTCAGTTATAATATTTTTTATCTTTACTACTATTTTATCAAAATTTCTAGTTTTTTTTTTTTTTTTATAAAATTTCATAGTTTAATTTTGGATTAAGTTTGTCTTAAACCTAATTTTGTGACCGATCATTTTAATTCTGAATAAAATTTTACTTTTAATTTTAATTTAATTTAATATTTGGATCAGAAACTTAAATTTTAGATTAAGCAATTTTAATAGATTAAAACATTATTTTTTGGTACAAAAGTTTTCATTTTAGTTTACAGTTTTATTTTTGAAGTAAAAATAATTTATGAAGATTATCTTAAATTTTACTTTTTGGGTCTAAAATTTCAATTTTGTATTAATTTTTTTTAAGCATTATTTTACCAAAACTTTTAGTTTGCTATTAAATTTATCTTTTTATTCCAAATGTTTTAATTGCCTTTAAACTTTTTGGTCTAGAAATTATAATTTTGCGTGAAGTTGGTTCTAAAACATTAAATTTTTGACCTAAAATATTGATTTTAAATATATGTCTTGAGATTTGTATTTTTGAATCAAACATTTCTTATCATTTTTTCCATATTTGTACTGCTTTAGTTTTGGATGAAATATATCTTAAAACTTTAATTTTGTGACCTAAAATTCTAATTCAAATTTGATATTTTAAAATTTAAATTAAAAAAAATGATGTTAATTTCAAAAATTTTTTTTTTTGGAAATGGATATTTTCCATAACATTTTACGTACCTATTTTATTTGTAGAACATCTGATAAATGTAACTATTTTTTATTTATTAGTTTTTGAAAAGATTTTTAAAATTTCAGATATTTTCATATTTCCTAAGAACTGTTCAATATTTTTATATAAACATTTAGAATTATAATCATAGTCTTGCGTAAAAGAAAAAATAAATAGCTGATATATCCCACCTCTACACTCTCTTTCCTTTATATCTTGGGTCTGTCACAACCTTATCAGATGTGTTTCACTTGTCGCAATATCGAGATTATTAGCAGGAGAAAAGCAGGAAACCGTATCCTATCCATGTCCGTTGCAGAGTCGCTCTTGGTCTTATATACGACGGTATATATATAACAGACACTCGCACGCATCACTTTTTATTGGATAAGTAACCAGAAGTGATATTAATATCCCGGGGAGTTTTGATGTGTGTCCTATCTGGCACCGCGCTTTGGGGGAAATTGATATCTGTTATCGGGGAAAAATGTATCAAACGAGAAAATCGTTTGTAATAATTTTGTCCACAGTAACTGAAAATTTATTAACCTAAACTAGAAATGAAAAAAGGAAGATTGGTATTCAGCATTTCCATGGTAGAATTCATTCTTGATTTAACATTAATAATTGGATTAATCGATGTTATATTTCCATAGTACAATTTTTTAAATTATTTCTATTCTGATTTTTTCAAAAGGCTTCTAAATTTTTCGACATGTGATACAGCATTAATCGCCGAATTCAGAGACGTTCCAACTTATAATCACTTAAGAATGAGAGGGTTAACTTTCTTCTTTCTTCAAAAAAAAAAACACAACGACAGTGCGGCTAAGAAGAAAAAAGGGTGGCAGAAACTAGCCGAAGAATTTTGTCCAATGGACCAAATCACAAATGTAGGTATAATAAATTATATTAGTAAAAAATTCTGGTCAAATTTGGTTTTTAAAACTAAGTGCTTCCAACACATGTTCTTGACAACTTACCAATGCATAAGTTGAATTAAAATATCTTTTCATTATCCTGATATAGAACAGTTGACCAGCTCAGAAAAGTCTAGAATAATATCGAAACAAGACGGAAGCAAGTTTGAAAGTTGGCTCGTTAAAAACATGTCTCAACAGACTATCTGTAAATTAAATTTAATAACCTAAATACTCCTAAATACATTATTGGTAGCCCTCGATTAATATTTCCTACATTTTCTGGATACATTAGAAGTAACACATTATGAATTGTGTGTTTTGAAAAACGGAAACGCTGCAACAATTCAATATTCATGTGTACATGTCTAATGGTTTTTCGCATCTGTCGAGTACATTCTGAAATAAAAAATATAATACATATGAATTTGTGTTCAAACTGAATACCGATGAACTAATTATTGGAATGGGAAAACAACCAATGTACACTATTATTAACCTATATAAAATAGTCAAATGACCAACTTGATAATCATTTAAGGAACCTCCTGTGGATCCTCAGATCTAACTAATTTATATCTCAATAAGACATTCGAGAATAGATTGAGTTTTAATGTAGTATGACTGAAGCATTGAGAAACGTCTCTGAATTCGGCCCTAAATCTAGTCGTAATGACTGGTTTCTTTGCCTTAAAGATGAAGATCTCGAAACGTCGGTATTGGTTTTGCCATACGTAATTCTTGGATTGTCACTACTAATAGCAATAAAGGCCACTTCGCCAAAAATTTGATTATTAATAGCTATATTGTTGAAAATTCCAATATTATTAATAAGGTCCATATCGTAGAAAATTTCACTATTTTCACTGAAAGTTTCATTCAATTCAAATATTAATGTTTAAAAATGTTGATGAACTAATAAAAAGTATCTGTAGAAATCAAGAAAATAGTAATTTAAATCCCTATTGAGAAATAACAATTTTCTACTCACTTTCATTCTCAAACTACAAACACTTCATGACCATTAATATAAATAATAGTCAGATTGGACTTCGGTTATTGACAGTCATTATTATATATCACCTAATCCAGTGGGATAATATATAACCGTGTTTGTTAACTATTATTTAAAATTGATATACATCGACGTTAAAATCTATATATTAATATGTGTTAACTTTGACGCTTATCATGTGGTTTTATGGAAAATATAGCGAGATTTTTCTTTAGTTTAATTTTAGTTCATTGGTTGTTGATTTGTGTTTATTTAACACTTTTCCTGCCAACCATATTTTTAAATATCGCGCCCCCAAAAGCCAACCATATTTTTATACATCGAGCCGCCGTGGGCCAGCATATTAAATACGTGTTGGATGTCATCGGGCAAACGCGGCCCAGATAACCATGTCAGTACCTCTATGGACCGTTGGGCCCAAACAGTATAGTATCACCTATATTCTACAAAGTAAACAAAGAGTGAACTTTGTAGAACTAACACAGGTATTTTTTTTATTTTGCAAACTGAAAGAGTGAATAGCTTAAAGTATTACATGAAATTCGAAAATACAGATTTTACAAAATTTTTCATGGTGTATTGCCTTTTGGGCCACACAGAATAACCTTAAATAATAATAGTATAAAGGTTGAGACGTGAGTTATATGTAACGTGATATAGCAAGGTAACGCTGACAGGTTGAATGCCGGCCGTTGCTCAGGTCAGCAAATGCTTATTGTTGGCTTTGCGTATATAGGTTGTTATCTCTCTGAGAGGGGTCATTCTTGATTCGTTATTCATTCTCGAAATGTCGAAATGCGAATATTCTAAAACTCTGAATGAACGTGAATTGCAAATTGTCGCATCTAATTACGGAGGACTTTCCGGCGAAGATGATTGGGAGCCATTCGAAGCTTCTGAAAGCGAATATGTGTGTAGCTCAGAAACAGAATTGGGATCATCATCAGATTCAAAAACTGTGGAAAATCTACACAAATGTATAAAAAGAAAACAGGTAAAATTAAATCCACAACGGAACCCGATCCAGAACCAATCTTAGATTCACAACCTAACCTCGATCCAATACCGAACTTATATCCAGAACCGAATTCAGATTCCCAACCGAACGATAATCTACAACAGTTTTTTAGCGTCTGGAGTAATTCCAGAAGTAGCTGCTTCTTTAATGCCATCGTCGACACAATGAACTTTGTATGATTTGTAAGCAAACAAATCTATATACAACAAATACTGAAATCAGGAATGGGTTTAATGAAAATGCCAGAAATTGCAGACTTCTAATAATTTTGCAAAGAATGTCATGTCGAGGAATCGATTCGAAATGTTGATAATGCTACATTTTAGTAATAATTTGTTGGCAGATACAAATGATAAACTGTACAAAATTACACCTCTAGTAGACCTCCTGATAGCAAATTTTAAGGAGGAGGAATATGTTTGTATTGATGAGACCCTCTTGTCAAGGTCAAGATTTGGCTTTAAACAAAATATGAAATCCCAAAGACCGAAATATAGTGTGAAACTCTTCAAGATATGTTCCGGACGTGGATACACATATAATAAAAAAATATATGCAGTGCGACGACACTTCGGTCGTTGCGGGTCACTTTGGCGCCTTAGTCCAGGTTTCGGATTGCCTCGGGCGCCACCTTCCGTTTAGAGTGTGAAGGCCACTGCACGGGCAGCGTCAGTGGAGAAAGAAATACTCCAGGGGTCGTTATGGTATCGACCAAAATCACTGGCGGCCAGAAGGGCGGTCTTTACTTGCCCTACTGGGTTAAGTACCTGGGTATTAGCTGCTGGGATGTTAACTCAAAACAAATAAAATTCAATAAATAAAACATTTATTTTTACCAAAATCCGGCGGAGAAAAGGTGTGTAACGGACGATTGGCTTGGCGGCGTGGTGTAGTCGGACTGACGGCTCTGGACTCCGGATATAACTGAAGTTGGCTTCAACTTGACCTATCTCTAAAGGTCAGCGGACAGCACTGCTGCTCCAATTGGGACGGCCACAGCAAGTCTGGCTTCTGGCTGCCTTTGCAGCTGCCGACAACGGTTTGAAGTGCCCTACTCGATACGAACTTAAGCGTCTAAGAAGCAGAGACGAGAGTGTCTCCATCTGCCTGGCGACGGTTGAACTGGTACGACTGACCTTTTATTCACAATTTTAATTTAATCTTACTCCAGTGCCGTGCGCGATTTAATTTATCTATTTTAAATAATACGGAAAAAAGTAACTTTGTTACACACCCTTCCTACTTCGGGAAAAAAAAAATATTACATACATTTTTTTTTTACACCTTAACTAAATAAATCAATGAAAAATAAACAGATCCTATCAGGTGCCTACCCCTGTAGTGGTCGAACCCTATATTCGGGGTAGGTACGCCTGTTACAAAATAACTAAAAATAAAAACTTCTACACCGTCTTCGGCTGGTGTCTTCGGTCGAAGGGATGTGAGCAGGTCCTATACTGACAGCGTCGGCAGGAGGTTTGTCTTCGGGAAAAGTCGATCCGGTTTCTGACGGTGCTGTTTTCTTCTATACTTCCACCCTCTGTATCTGGAGCTGGGAGTTTGGAGCGGTATCTCTTGCTGTCGATTATCCTGGGTGCAGATTAAGACTGATCCTATTTCAGTGGTACTGATGGGGAAGCATGGTACGGGCCAGGCATCTACCGCGACGGAGCGGCTGTCCACCAAAATATCTTCAGAAGTTTGTTCTATATGGTAATCCTCTTGCTGAATCTCTGGGGTGGTTACGGTCTCTGTGTTTACCAATCGGGCACTACTTGTGTCAGCTGGAACATTCGGCTCTTCTCGGCTGCACTTCCATTGTTCGGCTATCCGATCTTCTACATAGGAAGTCGTAGCATCACTGGTGCCACTTGGCACGTCGACGGGTAACTGGGGGTGACTGTCTTCATACGGTATGATGGGTGCGGCATCATAAGGGCGTTGCTGCACAGGTCTCATTTCTCGGCAGCGTTCTAGCGGTTCTTCCGACCGCGGACAAGGGCAGTCACGGGACATGATTCCTTCTCTTTTACATCTCGAGCAAAAGATCCGGGGCGCCTCTCTACATCGGCTTTTCACATGTCGCGCCTGGCCACAACGCCAACACTCTTCGTTCCTTTCGGTGGATCCTCTAGTGATTGGGATTGCTGGCATCTGCTGGTTTGTCTCAGTACGGTCTACGTTATTTCCTGGTGTGACGGAGGCGGTAGGAAATGTTCGTGGTAAGGGGGTAGGAGTATTTCTAAACGGGAGAGACTGAGGGGTAAAATTGGTAAAATACGGCATAGACGGAGCAGGGCGAAAAGATATGTACGGAAGTGGGGCAGTGATGCGGTGTGGGGTGAATGGAACGGTCGACTGGGTTAGTTCGATTTCGGATCGAAGTAACTCATATTCTCTGACGGCCTTGATAAATCCCTTCACATCACTGAAATCCGTTCTGCGGATATGAAGTCGAAATTCGGGATGCAGGTTTCGATAGAGCCACTGTAGTTCCTGTTCTGTTGTGATTTCTCCATGTCGGCGAATAAGTGTCTGCAGGTCGGTGATATAGGAGGTGGCGGGTTCCTCCAGATGCTGTGTCCTCCTACTGATGGCGACCTCTAGGTCAATTCGGTAATTGACGGGAAAGAAGAAACTTCGGAACGCAGTGCAAAAATCTTCCCAGGTGGACCAATATCGTCGGTTATTCCTAAACCACATGGCGGGCGTACCTTGCAGTAGGTCGGGCACGACCTGCAGGAGTCGGTCGGCGGTGATTCCATAATATTCTCGAATTTCTTCTAGTCTTTCTAGAAATGCGGCGGGATCGTCAGTACCATCGAAAGTGACACACCAGTCCTCTATCATCAATGGCAGCATTACGGTGCTTTGGACGTCTTACTCGGCGGAGACTCCAATGCTGACTCTCTCTCAACGCACAAAAATGTGTCTAACAGCGGTTATCAGGTAAATATTTGTGCTTCTGCGCACTCTGTAGTCTATCTGGCTCGGTATTACTCGGAATTCCTCGCTGTTTCTCGTTTTAAATCAAAATTACGGCTTGGATCCTTGTATCTTGAGAACGGCTTCTCAGATTTGAAACCGGATGTTGCCAATCAATTCTACGACCTCGTAAACCTATTAAACGATGGGTCACTCGGTATCCTTTTTCAGTCTGTCAAAGTGACAAGTCGGTAGAATTCAACGGGTTTCGGTGTATTTCCTCCTCTAAACGTGTTTGGGATCGATGCGGGCTCTCTTTGAGCAAATCTGGACAATCTGTCAAAATGACGGGTCAGCGGTTTTTGACGGATTTACGTATATTTCGGTCCTTTGAATCGTTATACGGTGATTTTGGCTCTTTACAGTGGCTGGTTCAATCTTTAGCCTCGGAATCAGCTTTTTCCACAAGTTCGGTAATCAGCGGTCTTGGTACACCATAAAAACGGTCCCTGCTCGGGCGCCAAATTTGCGACGACACTTCGGTCGTTGCGGGTCACTTTGGCGCCTTGGTCCAGGTTTCGGATTGCCTCGGGCGCCACCTTCCGTTTAGAGTGTGAAGGCCACTGCACGGGCAGCGTCAGTGGAGAAAGAAATACTCCAGGGGTCGTTATGGTATCGACCAAAATCACTGGCGGCCAGAAGGGCGGTCTTTACTTGCCCTACTGGGTTAAGTACCTGGGTATTAGCTGCTGGGATGTTAACTCAAAACAAATAAAATTCAATAAATAAAACATTTATTTTTACCAAAATCCGGCGGAGAAAAGGTGTGTAACGGACGATTGGCTTGGCGGCGTGGTGTAGTCGGACTGACGGCTCTGGACTCCGGATATAACTGAAGTTGGCTTCAACTTGACCTATCTCTAAAGGTCAGCGGACAGCACTGCTGCTCCAATTGGGACGGCCACAGCAAGTCTGGCTTCTGGCTGCCTTTGCAGCTGCCGACAACGGTTTGAAGTGCCCTACTCGATACGAACTTAAGCGTCTAAGAAGCAGAGACGAGAGTGTCTCCATCTGCCTGGCGACGGTTGAACTGGTACGACTGACCTTTTATTCACAATTTTAATTTAATCTTACTCCAGTGCCGTGCGCGATTTAATTTATCTATTTTAAATAATACGGAAAAAAGTAACTTTGTTACAGCAGGGAAAGAAAATAATTACAAGGTTACTTCGGAAGGCATTGTAATGTACCTTATGGAGAATTTAGTATATCAAGAGAGGACGCTTATAACTGACAATTGGTATACAAGTTTACCACTAGCGGAAAAAATGCTGAACCTGGATACTCATTTGGAAGGAACCATCACTAACTCACTAACTGGCCTAAACATGGCAATGAAATGGTCTAGGTGTCTTGTAACAACAAAGGGAAAGCAGCAGTAGATTTTTCTGACCAAATGGGGCTTACTCTAACCCTGTCAGGAAAATAGGAAATAGTTCAGGAAAGTGGGTTTTGAACTTTTGCTAACGACATCCATGGTAAACTCGTATATTCTATATAAGCTTGTAACTGAAGTGATATATTTAAAAAAAAAACAAGTAGTGAAGCATTTAGTTGGCGGCAATGAAGACACCACTACACCAAGAAAAATACCCAATAGTGAACATGTTCTTTTACACAAAGAAAGACTGAAGTAAACACCAACGACGAAAGATATGCAAACACTGTTATAAGAAAAAGAGCGAGCAATATGGGCGTCAATATTCCATGAATAAAACTAAAAACCTTTTGTAAGAGTTGTGAGGAGCATCCGTTTTTCTGTATAGACTGTTTTAATGAAATGCAGAGAAATTAAATGATTTTCTTATTCGTTGTTTAAAATGCTTAATTTTTGTGTGTTTTTATTTATATATTGTATTTGATAAAACAAGTTTGTTTCTTAAATAAAGTTCATTTTCAAACTTCAAATTAATATTATAAATTAACAGGGACCACACCCCTCATTTTTTAAAAATTGCATAAATCGTATCTACAGCATACAGCTCCTGGGCCATGTTGGTCCATTCAGATACTTGATCATAACTAAATATCCACCATCGACCTGATACGTTCCAAGAAATGTGTTGGTCCAAAAGGACCAACATAGCCTGTCAAAGCAACATCTGTGTTGGTCCCATCGGACCAACGCGGCCGGTTGAGGCACCATCTGTGTTGGTCCCATCATACCAGCGTGGCAGGGAATGTGTTAAGAAATATGTGATGTTTTACACAGTGGAACTATTTAATTTACTAAACAAAAACCCATAGAGGTTAAAAAATTCTACTTAGAAATTTTTATTACAACGAAACAAAAAATTTTAGACATATTTATAGGTATTTTGTTTTTTATTCTATATATAAAACCTTTTAGGTTTCATTTTATTTTAGTTTTTCCACAAAATAGCTTTAACTAAACTTTTACAGTTAGCAAACTTTTCCCCATTAAAGTTACCTTTTTCACGAATCCACACACCCCTGCATAAACGGTTTTAATTTTCGGAAAATTTGCATGCCTTTAACTCCTTCCACACCTACCACAACTTTAGCACTTTAGTTGGAAAACTAGAATACGAAACGTCAATGTATTATTCCAGAAGTTTAGGGAAAGTTTCAAATACTGAACAATGACGTGTATATGAAATGTAGTTAATAATTGTTGAAATGAAATTTCATTGGTTGGAATTTTGGCAGAATCTTCTAAAATACCAATAAATGAAGAATATTATATTAAATAATATGTTTCATGGTAGTGATAATATAATGTTTTTACATTTAACTAAAATATAGACAAAACTAATAAATTGGTAAAAAAAAATTGAAATCAGTTAATAAATACCGGAGAAGTATAATATTAAAGTTGTTGCTTTTTAGCGCGAATTTTGATACGTGTGACGTCATGTCTTCGCATAGCGAAAGCGCCGTACTACAAACCAAACTCTTATTCTATGCCACGGACACGGACTTATATCACCCGCTTATTTAGGAAGAGAGATACATTCCAGGAATCATGTTGACCTGCATTTTTATTTTAACCACTTAATATTGTGATATTCCATTCTTTACTTGACTTTCAAACTAGTCACATGTATTTCTAAATAAAATATAACTTTTTGATACTTTTTAAAAACTGTTTTTTCCTAAAGAAAAACAAAATAGGCGCAGTCAGTAGGATTCACGCAAGCTGTGGTAAAAACAAAAAGGACTAAAAATCGATTTCGCGACTGTGACTTTTCAGGGCTTTAGCATTGTAACGTATTAAGTGCGAATTTGAAACATTTCCCTTTTGTGGATTAATACAACTATAACAGCTCTTCAGTGCCAAAATGTCCTTTTTTGACCTTTCCTTATCCATTTTTAGTAGTTCGGAGAGATAGAAATTTATTTATATTATATTACATTAATATAACTTTTTATGAGCAGTACAGATTTTGATACTTTGGTTGTATCATTAGAAAATATTTCGTTAAGTGATAACGAGTTAAATACCGAGAATATGGTTCCTCCTGTATACCACCAACGCGCTAATATTAACTGGAACCTGTTTAAATACAAGTTCAATAATATTAAATCTTTTAATGGTAGTAGCGACTAATTAAATAAGTTTATAATTAAATGTGGCCAATTTAGTCATACAGATAGGAATTAAAATGATCCCGAATTAGACGCACACTTATTTAAATGCATACAGGAAAAATTAGAGGGTAGATCAGAATTTATGGTAGGCAGTGTTGTAAAATGTAGCACAATTGTGCCAAAAATGGTACTTTCAGCTTTGGAGTGGCACCAGAGCAAGCACTATTGAAAAATATACAAAAACGAGCACTATTTCGTTCTATGACGTTTTTGGCCTGCAATGACTTTTCTCTAGGTTGATTGATTAGAACATAAAAAAACATTATTTAATAAAAGAAGCTGAATTGATACTGTATTGTTATATTTGTGAACATAGTTTACTTATGTTGTTACTAGATACATTAACAACAGTTCAATATATCCTGATTCAGAAATTGCCAAAGTCCGAGTCTCAAGAGGCAAAAAGCCACCAAATTAATTCTGGGGGTCTTGGGGTTTCCCCATTTCATGATTGCTGATATCGAAGAAAACTGTTTCTCAATTATTATCAGTAAAGCCATTGATATAACAACTAAAAAAATCCAAAAGGTTATCCATAATCTCAAATGTGGTCCACCGATGAAGAAATAAAAATTCAAAGTTTAGTACCATAAATATTTATTGAAAAGTTGGAATTGGCAACTAGTTTCGGCGTACTAATGCCATCATCAGGCCTATAATACAAATGTTCAACTCTAGCCACTATTCTTTGTGTCCGATGGATTCCAAAACACCTTTCTTAAATGGTTTACCCAAAGTCAAGATATCTGCTCCTTACTTTCTCTAGTCCTTGATCAGATTTATTTTCAATTCAATAACTCATTTTACAGGCAAACTACAGGACTTGCTATGTGTTCTCTTTCACCTCTGCTCGCAGAAATTTTCATGAATCAACTTGAACACTCATACATCACTCATCCACCTTTCAAAGATAAAATGCTCTTTTATTTCCGCTATGTTGATGATTGCATAGTTCTTTTTCAAGGTCTTCAATTAGAAGCTTTAGATTTCCTTTCATATCTAAATACTTTACACCCCCGTATGAAATTTACCATCGAGTTCGAATCGAACAATAAACTTTTCCATTTTTTGACCTTCTCATAATTAATAATACTCCTTCCTCACGTTTAGAATTCGAAATCTATAGAAAACCTACCACTATACCCTGATTAATTTTTTCTCTAATCGCCCTTCATCACACAAATTAACTTCCTTTAATAGTCTTTAGAAATCAATATCATTAAACAACTTGTTATCAGTAATAATTTCCCGTTAGAGAAACATTATAACAAATCCTTTATTAAATTTAAACTTAATGCTTCACACATCTCCGCGAATACACAAGATGTCTCTCCCTTCTACGGTTCTATCACCTACTACTATCTAGCTCTAGCTAAAATTTTCAGAAAACACAACATTAATACAGCTTTTTAAACCAATTCCAACACTCATTCTTGTTAACACTAAAGATGTTGTTCCTTACCTTCATAAAACAGGTGTTTATAAACTTTGTTGCTAGGATTGTAATGCCAATCAGGTAGAAGATTAGAAACTAGAATCAAAGAACATATAAGATAGATTTACAAATATAGAAATACTAATATTACTAACACCCCCTCTTCTTTCGCAAATCACATTATTTCCTCCAACCACTCCTTGTCGATTACTGATTCTGAATTACTACATATATAGGCAAGAGTACTAAACCCGATCTCCTTGAAATCTTTAAGATTAACTCATGCCTACAAAATAACTCAATGCTCAAATCAGGCCGAAAGACAATCACCTCTTTCTACGCGAACATTTTAGAGACATAATCTAATTTATCTAATTTTCGTTTCAAATAGCCCTACTTCCATTATATGACTCGTCATCTATATTCCTAATGTTTCTTCGTTCTCCAACCTAATTGTTTCCTTGTTTTAGTTTAGATTTTATAATAACTTAATTTTTCGTTATTAAACAAGCATTTTTCCAGACCTTAACCTAGTTCTAATGTCATTTTTCTTCTTCTTTCTTTTTGCACTTCTTTCCATCTCTTCTCTTTTCCTCTTCTTCTTTCCGCCTCCTTTGGTGTTTTCTTCTTTCTGCTTTCTTTTTCCTATCCACAATATATATTTTGTGGTACTGGACTTTGTGTGTTTCATTACTTATTGGTTGACCACAAGCACATTTGAGACATGGATAACCTGATTTATTAATCTACTTATATTTAATTGTCATTTTAATTATGATACATTGTTATATTGGTATTTGCCCTTTAAGCCCCCTTCTGTTTAAATATAAATATTTACACTTTAATGTTATCCGACATCCTGCCACGATTGTTATAGAATATATTTCTTGATTGGAGTATGGCCAAAAAATCTCAGAAATGTTTAAAATTAAATGCGACTGAAATCACGTCATATGGGTCGAACAAAGAACGAAAGTCATTACAGTCAAATATGTAGAATCTGCTATTTTATGACGTCATAAACCACGCCTCTTTTCTGGCGATGAAACCATCAACCGTGGTCGAGTCGAAAGGTCCCATTGGGTACTATTTTGTGACTAACTTCAACACAGTTAAAAGTTGATCCATAACAACACTAATGGTAGGCAATAGGGTAGAATTAGATACATGGCAAAAAGTAAAAGATGTTTTGTTACAACGTTTTGCAGATCGTAAAGAAAAACAAAATTACAGCGCAATTGACGCATGTCCTAACTTTAATTTCATTAAATTTCAGTCATCGTAATTGATTAACTGTCACACAACAAAATGTGAGGAATAACGAGAATAAAGAAGCGTGGTACGTCGCTTTGTTTACAATTCCGTCTCGTACACTAGTTAGGAGATATGACGTTAGGTCACTAAATCGGACGGAGCAATGCGAAACTTTTAAATGTTATTTGCTAGTTTTTGAGTTATCTTAATTTAATTTTGTTCAGTTTTGTTTAAATTTTCAGTTTAAATAAGAAAAATGGTACTTCTTAACTGGCTTTTTTGACTCTGAGCTGATTTTGGAGACAATATTTCTTCTCATAACTACAAGACTAATTTAAAAAAAATATTTGCGGAAACAAACATAATTTTATCACTTTCAATTGCATTTGTACAAAACAAAAAGAAACACGTTTAGAAGCTTTGTTCTTTTTTTTAAAGACCCATTAGGCTGATTTGTATTCCTTGGTTGAATCAAATGAACTCACAGGCATTCTTAATGGTTCCACCGAGACCATCCCCGTTAAAAAATGACCACATTAATCTTCTGAAATCAATTCGGCCAACGTTTAAAGTAAAAAAAGGAGAATAAAATTCCGTTCATAAATTTTCGTTTATTTCCAGATTATGGGGTAATATTCGAACATTTAAAAAAAATTATTTCAATAAAAGTGTGTGTATGAATTGAAATAATTTTGTATTGTTCCTAAAACTTTCAACTTTGAGTAAAAATAACAAACCAAAAAACATCAAAAGGTGTAAAGAAAACAAAACTTCCTACTAATCCAATGAACTTCATTATCGTTGAAACATCCTTTATTTCGACTCCGGAAGACCGGAATCCAATAGCGTAGAGACTATTTCAAGTTTAATAGCAACAAAGTGTTTAGCGTTCGTATTTCGAACGCTTACAAATTCAATATCGTCCCTATGAGAGACGATAAACAATGCTAATCAATAAATTGGAGGTACCTATGTGCCGTCAACCGGAAATTAAAGCCCCATTAACAGGAAGTACAACCAGGGGTGGAGACAAAAGCCATGTAAGGGAGTAGAATCTTTGGAACAGATAATGAAATTGATAAAAATGTTAATGGTAGATTTATTTTTATTATTATGATAAAGAACGAGAATTTTTCATGATTTTCTGCAGATGAATGTAATTAAGTTAGGAAACATGGCTGCCCCATTGAAAAATGCAGTAACTAACATTTTTTAGTTTTATCTTTCTATCTCTAATACATCCTTAGATATAGCAAATCTAAAACACAGTATCTGTATGTTTGTGGCTGATATAGTTAATATTTCTGTGTCAATAATTAAATCAATATTGGCTACTGTGTTTTTCATTGAGGCAGCCGAAATATACGAGTAATTTGTTAGATTATCGCCTGTTCTTCTGACTAAATGTACGTCAACAACGTTTTGTTGCTGGTTACTATAACCTATTTATTGAATCAAAAACAAAACGACTATAAATATTTTATCTATCAACCAAGAAAACCTATCTAAACAGTTTTATTGTGATTTCGATCCCGGCCCTTATTTCTAGTCCCGGGATTATAGTAAGTCAATCCCGGGATCCCGGGATTATTTCGGTATTGAGGGTTAATACAAAATAAAATGTAAGAAATTAGCTCTTTAATCAACAAATCAAAATTTAGACAAAATTCAACGTGATTAAAATTTAGACAAAAAACAACGTATTTTATGGTATTCGTGTAGTATACACCTAGCTAATCCAATCAGACTAACCAGACTTAAAATCACTCAGTCTTCATGTTAAAGTTATTCGTTTTCAAGAATCAGTTAGATCTCTTTAAACACTTTTATGTAACAAACTATGCAAATAAACTTTGAAAATTAACAAAAATCTTTCTTAACTTCGACTAAACAGACGACTTTGATATAACAACCTAGTAAGTAGATAGTAATTAGTAATTTACTACTAATAAAGTGAGTTTCTTATAGCAAAAAGTATTAAAATTAATATTAATCAGTCACATTATTCTTAAATACAAAGAAAACTAATCTAATACTAATATTCTAATTTCTAATTTGATTTTATTTTTATTACTATTATTATTATTAATTGCGAAAATATAACTCCGAGTGCAATTTTAAGTCCCATACAGGTTTATTCATTTCTTAACAATTTTGGAAAAATCATTTTCATTTAATGCTTCAGGAGTATCGGGAGACATCATTTCCATGCTGTTTTCTATTTCCAGCTGAAGCTTTTCTTTGAGGGTAAATCACTTTTTTCTGTATTTGTAGACTAGACTGGATCGATTTGCTTCGTTTTTCCTCTTCATTTTTTTTTCATTTGGTCTCTCAATTAATAAAACAATCTAGTCTTTTATCAGTACTTTGCTCGGACTTGATAATGTACACTTTTTTTCGTCTTCGTCGGCCAAATTATTACTATGAGGATCTTGTAGGTAACACAAAACATCACTCAACTCATTTCTTAGGCGATATTTAATGCGTTTTTGTAAATGTATCTTGAATGTAGAAGCCAAGTCGGAGCTATTGCCATTTAACTGCTTAAAGAGAAACTTAAGAACAGCATCAGCTCTGCATAAATTCGCATCAGTGCAACAAAATGCTTCTACTGGCGCCAAGATTTTCATGATTTCATCGATGAGTTCTAGATTCTTCCAATTGCACTGGATTATTCAAATCTATAAGCACCTTTCTGATGCTTTCAAAAAAGCAAAACGCTCGAGCATACTGTAGAGGCTGTTCCATCTGGTTTTACAATCAAGCTGTAAACTTATATATTTTTGAGTAATGGTATCATCCAAATTTCTTTTATTACATTGTTGATATTCTGGTCATTGCTTAGATCCGGACACTTTTCTCTTTCTTCAAGGACTAATTCTGATTCAAGATCTTCGTCGTCATCATCATCATCTAAGTCTGCATCGTGGAGCTCAGTGGGCTCATTTTCTGAAGCATCTGGTATGCAGGGTATACTTTTTTATAAAGTATATCGCAAATGGCAAAGTGAATGCCATGAGTAAAACAAAGTTGGTGGTCTGCATTGACAAGTTTTCCGACTTTGAGCATGACATTTGGTCCGTCGGTTACGATTGCCATGATTTCGCCAAGACTTCTTCTCCGAATGAATATTTACGGTCATGTATCTTTTATTAGAAGTCGATGTCCATTCATCTAAACTCAAACTAAAGCGCTGGCCTACATTTTTTAAAGTAGTTAATTCAGCTTTTGTATACTTTTTAATTCTGTAGCTATAATTGACGACACGGTTACAAATCTGAATACCGTTTTGATAATAATAACGCTTTCTTTTGAGGTTACAAAGGCACTAAAAGGAAAGCCTTTCATTTGGGTTAAAAGTTTCAGTTTTGACAAAAAAGTTCTCAAGTTTACGCTTCAACTGCGATGGTTTTCGCCATCGCCATCGGCTAGTTGATGAGGACAGCCTAACAGTAATAACTTTTTTGCCATGTTTGGTTGGTAGTAATTTAGTTGACCCTAAGGTTTTTAAAAAAGCCGGACAGAATTTAGACTGTGCTGTTTTACTATCTTTGTTTTACTATCTTTAAAGACCAAAAATGGCTCCACACCGACGTTGCGTCTCCGCCTTTTTTATAATCGACGAAAAAACTTTCTTTAGATAGAGACAATCATTATAGTCTTATCATAAATACCTTTAAAGAGAAAAACACTACATTAGTGCAATAAATTCAAGTACCTACTACATTCACAGGTCGGAATTTTAGCGTAATGGCATATAAAACCCATTAAATAAAAATCAATAAAAGATGCTACTGAACAACTCACCTCACATAATAAAAAGCGTAGTTTTCACAAACAACGAACAACCTCCTCTCAGTCTGCTGGTTGAAACGCTACTAATACTAAAACTAAATACTAAAGTACTAAAATAAAGTCTCTCGTCTCGTGTGCTCTCGACTGCGCGGCGCAATCTGCGCCGGAAAATCGATGCGATGCTTGCTTGGAATAAAACTTCTTTTATTTTATATTAAAATGATAGGCAGGCAATTCTGTTAAGGGGACCACTGGTATTGAACGTTTCGCATCATGCAACTTTTTTAAAATGATATCAATCCCGAAAATCTCGGGATCAGGAAAACTTAATCCCGAAAATTTCTGGACTGCAAAGTGGTCGGGATTCCGGGATCAAATCCTCTTATTGTGATGCTGCAACAAGTTTCTGTCTATTTCCTCCAACCACTTAAATAAATTAAACTTTCGTCCAATCAAAAGTCAGGTTAGCACTGCTTTTATCATACAAATGCGGTATAAATAAAAAAAGTTTAATTTAATAATTAATACATTCTAATGTTTCTTATATCAGCAACCAGATCCTTTGCAAATAATAGCTGTACTTTATTGGTATGGTAACCATCACTATTATAATCAGTACTTAATATTTCAAGTCCTAGTTTGCGAAAATGTTTAGTTACAAAGTTGCGCATAAGAAAGAATAATGTGACAAAGACAGAAGAAAAAACATCCAAGTCCTAGTATGCAAAAATGCTTGGTTACAATTTTGCGCACAAGAAAGAAAAATGTGACAAAGAAAGAATAAAAAAACATAACTATTTTGAGGTTATGTTGCGTATTTTTTATTCTGCTAATGATTCCAACTTGGATATGTTCAAATTGCAGTGGCAGTCACGAATCTTGCATTAATATCTTGATAGAAAAATTATACAAACTACCAGATAAAGTGATACAAGACACCAAAATATTCCATCGTCTTTAAGTATCTACACTCAAAAAAAAGGATCAGAAAACCACAGAAACGACTAGATATGAAAATAAAGATGTTATCCAGAACATGTTTCTGTTTATTTTTGGATTGGGCCAGCAAAATACTGCCAAGTAAATGAAAATTAGTTTTGGCATATTGGAATACTGGGATGGTGACCACCGCTTACATAAAAGTCATGGAATTTATCAAACATTTAAAGGACACAGAAAGTCTCTAGGGACGAAATAAATCCCGGAGAATTTACTTACCTTCCGAATATATTGGTAAAACAAACGGTCAATTTCAAATGTTTCATACATCGAATTTGGTTCTCCAGCCTCCGATTTTTTTGGTTTTTGCTTATGGCATCAAAGACAACTTAATGTATGTCAAGACAAAAGAAGATAATTACCAATTTGAGAGTGCAATCAATTTTACAAAATTATGAAAGAAGAATCAGAAGACAGTCTTTCTTTCTTCTTTCTTTCTTTCTTTCTTTCTTTATAGTAACATCTAAAGTCCCAATACGAGAAACTTTTTTATGTACAAATATCTTTATATTCAAATAGGATATTTCAAGCTTGAGACCCAATCCGGTCGTGGATTCATCGAAACAGGCTTTGCGGTTGCTTGTTTCTTTGCTTTTTATTTTTTCTTTTCTACTACCAGGGCTAATCTGGACGCGACCTACAGCTTTTAGTGGGCTCCGAACCACGGTCCTCGATCACCCTAAACCCCGGACTATGCCGTAGTAATTCAGATGATCTACCGACTAGCAAGTGTGTTCCTGTGCCATCAACCCCTATCAGTTCCACGAGATATCGGCGTTAATGGAATCGCGTATGACACAAATAACTTTTTGCAGTAGCCCAAAGTCTTATCCGCGTTTTTTTCATTTCAGTTTCAATGGAATTCGAATCCACGGCCCGGACATCGACTAATTATAAAAGTTGTACCAAGTGGCTTTACGGTTTTTGATTTCCTCATAAAAATAGAGTTCCCGGCACATGTGAAAGAACTATACCTGAATGGATGTTGTTGCCAAAATAAAAATAGCCATATTGTCCAAATGTATATCATTTGGCTTTAAACGATTCAGGCATGCTTCACCAACATTACCGATTTTCTTTTCTAGTTCGTAGACATTTTTACTTACCTGCTGATCGCATATTTGGTAGGGCCGAAAAATTGTTGACAACACACAATATGCAACAATCACTAGAAAAATACTAGGACCTTTATTCTAAAATTGGAGAAGTAAGTAAATAAGGGATACACTGGGTAATTATTTATTTCGAAGAAGCTTTAACATGTTTAAAAATGTTACAAAACAAAAAAACCTTTAGTAAAAGAATGAAAGAAAACTGTTAAAGAAAGGAAAAACATTTGAGAGGATTGTTATGCTAGAAGTACCCGCTTAGTAAACAAAAATAAATCTGAAGAAAATAAAGAACCTAATTAAATTGGAGAAATGATCCAGATTTGCTTGATCCAATTTTGCCTTGTAGTGTTGAAGATATTTCTGTAGAAGCAGATGAGGTGATGACGTTGAAGGTGATTCTGAACAATAAGAATTTTGTCAATCTCAAGAAGATAATGTTGGAGTGAAAATATAGGTACATATTAAATTCTGGTTTTTCCAAATTAAATGAGTTTTGTCCATTTCTGACAAACAAAAGGCATTTAGATTCCTGGGATAAATAACAAAAAAGATTTTTGGGACGAAGTTTAGACTGAAGGTCTTATTTTATGGAAATTTTTCGTTTTTTTTTTTAATTTCATCAAAGTCAGTATCAGTTTCTTCATAGGAAACTTTCTTATTTCCCAAAAATTATAAAATTCGTACAAAACGCATTTACATCATTTCGGTTCTTCGAAGTTAATTTCTCTAACTCTAATTAGGTTACTATTCTCACTTACTTGGCTTTACTTTGTCTCATTTGTGAAACTTCATATCCTGCCACTTTCGACGTTCTATCAAATAAACTTTCAATTACTGATACGACACTGGTTACAACGAGAATATTACGCAGTGCCTTTGGTGCGTTACAATATACGGTTACGACTGGGGATGTGTGTTTTATGTATACATATATATGTATGTGTGTCGCTATAGAGAGACGTGTTATTGGCCCTAAAAAGGGATTGGGGGTGTTAAATTTGGAGCTCGGGATTTCGCAAATTATATAATCGGTTCGGTGGGTTTACCAAAATTAAATTGATTGAAGTCTAAAAGGTCCCTCACTTGGTTGAGTTGATTGCATCAATATGGTTTCAAATCGCTAATTTTAACTTTGTGGCACAATTTATTCCCTAGCTATTAGGGAAAACAAAGTAACTATTTCTTGTCAGCATCATTTTAGTATCCCATTCATAAACGTTGTGCGAGTCCCGACGAATGTCACAAAGTGTTATGTCAAAGTCCTCTAGATTATTTTTAATTAGCTCCGGCATACAGTGGTTTCTGTATCAAGTAGCATTTCAACATTACGTACACATTTATACACTAAGAAAAATATGAAACCTAGAATGCCAATATTTAAAAAAAAAAAACCTATTTTTTCTGAGAGATTTTTCAAATACTACAGCGTATAGTAATTTCAAGTAAGACATACCTAATTACGGTAAAATATCCAATTTATATATCGGATATTACTGTAGTCTTCTTAATGTAGAGGTGGGAACTAATAAAATAAAATTACATCAAATAACGATTGGAACCGATCCGGAAAAAACGTTACACATAGTCGTTATCTTGTTATTGAGAGCGATGATCTCAAATGTTGTGCCGGGACAGGACATCTTGTATAAGGATTTCTATTTTTTTGTCGATTTTTTTTTTTTTTTTTGGTTGATTTGGAGAATTTTCAATATTTTTTTATGAATTTAAACAATTCTTGAATATTTCTTGCATTTTTTTTTATGGTTTTTTATTAGAAGGTATTTTCATAATATTTACCATTGTTGCCAGAAAGTAGTATGTTGGTCACAAATCATTTTTTTCATATATTCTCGTGAGTCAAACCTTAATTTTGTTTTTTAGAAATATTCCACTTTTTAGAGTCTTCGCAAGAATTATTTTTGATAATTTTTAATTTAATAATTGATGTATTGGTTTTTTATTGTACAATAAATAAAAAATTATGAAAATAATAAAAAATAATATTGATATACACCTATTTAATAACTAATAATTCTTTTGTCGTAACTAATTTACAGACTATATTTCTTGGTGTACATCAAACGATGAGTGGTGTATACAAAACAAAACAAAGCCGGCTAGATCGTTTCGTTGGAATTAATTAATCGAATGAAGCAGGCTCAGCTGAACAAGAATGTTATTATTTTTGACATGTGACAGCAGTTGTTTGCAACAGCTTTCCGCGATAGTGTCGCGTCGCGTCGTGCCGTACATACGAATACTGGTATCGTTTCGGTTGTTGTGAAAAGGAAATGGGATTCTAAGAAGGGTGGGTCTTCTTAGTTGTTTTTTTAAAAAAAAAAAAAAAAATTCGGTTTCTTGGAAAGTGTTGGTTTGTTTTCTGTTATTGTTGAGGTGTGATGGCCTTTTCCTGTTTTAAGTATGATTATAAATATGGGTGTACGAGCAGTGTATGTATTTTTATTGACTTAAATATACAAAACCAATATATTATTAACAGTTTTTGTAAAATTGTATTTATAATTAATTCACCACTTTAAAAAAATATATATATTTTCATCGTTTCTTATAATATTCCGCCGTTTTAAAATTTAATATTCGTTTATTATTAAATATTTTTCAATATTATTAATATTGTATTTTTATTTTTTTCGGTGATTTATAGGATCTGATTTTTTTTATTTTAAGGATTTTCTCCATATTTTTATTTTCCTGCTACATCTACCTAATAATATACTGTAGTACGATTTTTTTATAGATAAATATAATATTGTAATCGGGTAAAAATTGTGCATACTGGGGTACAAAAAGTATAAACAAATTATTGAGACAAAAAATATAGAGAATTCAAAACATGAAAAAACGACTTGTCTAATTTTTTTTATTGTTACAAAAGAAATAAAATAATTACAAAAAAATCAAGAATGTAAATGTATTGAAATACGAATTCCCTGGTGATGAAGTAAATCCCATTTCCTATCCTGTAGAACTCTTCCTCGATGGGCTGGGTTCAGAGGCATTAAAAAAATGAAAAAACAATATTATACAAAAAAAAATAACAAATAGTAAATTTTTTCTTCCTTCTGCACTCACTGCTCTCAGATCTCACTTCTGCTTTCTGTTCCTTTTCAAATATGTATACCCTCCTTTAAAATTCGCACTACCTTTCTTTGTTCCTTATTCCTTATTCCTTAGATCTTCGTTTCTTTATTATTTTATATTAATAATATTGCTTATTTTTTATACACTTTTATTCCATCATTTTAAATAAAACCCTATACTCCTGCTTCAAATTTTCTTCACGCAATATTCATACAATTCTTTTACAAATTTTATAAAATCTTTGTTAACCATTTTTTTTATATTTCCATCAATCAATAATAATCTTCATTTTTTTTGATTGATTTTCCAATGTTAGACCTCGCAGTGTTTTGTATCAAGAATTAAAATTTTAAATAAGTTAATCGAAAAACGAAAAAAATTGCCAGTAAAATTAGAAATACATTCACAACATCTAATAAATTATATAAACTATTAAAAATTTACAAAAAGAAGAAACACAATCAAAATTTGTTATAGAAACTTTCAAAAATGGTAAAAAATGAAAATGAAAACAAAAAAACTTTAAAAAAACTATTACAAACCACTAAAAAAATAAAAAAAAAACGTTTAAAATTTTCACAAAGTTTTAGAAGTTGTCAAAATTATTAAAATTTACTAAAAATATGTACAATCTGTCAAATAATGCAAAAATAAAGAAATACGTTTAAAACAACAAGAAATTCGTAGAATCTATTAAAAATGTCCAATAAATTGAAGAAACAAATTTTTTTGCAAAAAAATTTAGAAACTACTAAAATATGTTAAATATGTTTATTTTTTATTAAATATCATAAATTGCTACGAAGCTAAACAAAATTATTGAAAATTTGTTTATAAAAGTAAAAAAAATATATTCCAGCATTTTAAAAATATTAAAAACTAAAATTTCTAACAAATGAAAAACACAATCAAATAATTTGAGTTTTAAAAATTTTTAAATGTGCATAAAGTGCAGAAAAACAACGAAAAAAACAAGTGAGAGGGATGGAAGGCGAGTGGGTGGCCGGTGCGGTGTGGAGTTTTGACTTCGGCTAAATATATGAGAGCCTGAGAGCCCGGGCCAGACGCACATGTTCAACGTTTTTTGTTTTGGATTCTGGGAAGTTTTACGTCGACGATGGTACTTTTCTATGATTTCTCCGTTTGTTGGATGTACAAACTGTAATAAAAAATTCTTGAGTCCGGGCCCCTTGTTTCAGTCTTGGCTGACGTGGGCTCTCGGCGGCCCTGTACTTTTGGCCCGTACACAACAATGACTTTCACTTTCCACGTGTGAGCTTGGCTTAATAGTCGGTTCACACTTGGCAAGTCAAAATTGAAAGGCATTCTACTTCGCTTGAAACTTGAACGACACTTGAAAGAACAGTTCAAGTCAAGTGAAAACGAAGTCAAGTCCACATTAGTCAAGTTGCTTCAAGTTACTTGCCTTTAAGTAACTTGAATTCAAGTAGCTTGATAAGTGAGAACGAGCCTTAAGTAATATGAATGGTTTAACAATTCTGAAAAAGAAAATAAATATGATTATATATTTTTTATTTTAATTGTGCGCCACTGATACATTTTGGTAATATAGTTTGCCTTTATCTTATCACATTTTGCTTGTTGACAATATTTTTAAAAGTCAGATTTTATATTACCAAAGGTCAAAAATAAATTGAATATTCCCGAAAAATAAAAAAATAATTTTCACAATCTAAAATTATAATAATTACATATTTGATGATACTCAGTTTCTCAATAACTCAGTAGAAGTAGCATCATTAACGGCTAATTTAAGATCATAATTTCACCGTTACCTTCTAGTTTATTATAAAAATATCTTACCGGACAAGACTGCACGTATTCCATATTCTTTAAATAATATCCTTAAAGTCTAAAAATACGATCGCTGCATCCGCAAACCGAGAATGTGACAGAACAGAACTCGCAAGAACATTGAAGAGAAGAGTTAAAGTTATTCGAAACATTAAGAGCACATGTGTGTCCAATTAAAATAAGTATGCAGTTTGTAAACAGTCCAAGCGACTTCTATTATTATGAAATAGTGGCCGCCATTCGGCAGGTATGTGCATTCCGAACGAATGGCGATAGTGTTTAGTGCATTTTCCGGAAAAAAATTAATTACGAATTATGCGACGTTACCGTTAATTTGTTTCGTTGTCTTGTTGAAAGGATGATTGTGTTTATGTGCGGTGATTTGTTGTAGTTTAGAGGAAAACACGTGCAAGTTTGTAGAAATAATTTTTTTTTGTAAATAAGCAGAAATCGGTTTCTTTGATGAATGTTTTGATATTTTTTTTAAAGATTTTATTATAGGTTTTTTATGTTTTTCAAAGATTCATAGAATTTTTTTTTTAATATTTTTTTAACCCTTATTTTCTTTACGTTTTTTATATAACGTGGATCTTTTTAAATTAAAGCATTAAAATAACAGAAAAAATAATTTCCACATTGGGTTATTTTCAATTTTAAAGTGCCATAATTTTCTAATCGGAAGTATTTTTATTTTTTTACTCCACATATGATATATTTCTTAATGATAAGTAATAAATTATTGTAACACAGTCAAATGCCCTATTTAAATCACAAAAAATCGTCATAACTTACGATTTTAATATAAACTTCTAGGGGCATACTTATTTAATTAAAAACTGTGTTTAAAATTACATTGTATTTATTTATAAAATCAAGAAATCAATACTCCAATCATTTTGGAAAAAATAATTTTGCAATACAAACTGATTACCTTTTTCATGTAATGGAGTAACGTTACCAGTCTTTAAACTATTTGGAAACGGTCCAGTCTCTAAAAATAAACTTATAAACTGGTTCACAATTTCAAAACATTGTTAATTATTGATAATGCTCGTAAAAATATGAAATAGGGCTCATTGGATTCAGAATGACATCTAGAAAAATGTTCAAAAGTTTCAACAGTAAATTAGTCGGAAATTATCAATAAAAACCAACCAAAATTTATGAACAAATTAAGATGAAAAAAGGGATTTGGTTTTTTGGCAAATAAATCGAAAAATATATTAACAACATTAAAAAAAAGAAAGTTGGAATCTTGAACCCAAACTATTTGATAATGAAATCACAACTTAATCTATGAGTTCAAATAATTAGGTATAAAACTGGACTCTAAGCTAACTTGGAACGTACATTTAATCAGGAAGATTAAAAAAACGAAAAGCATCCTCATGATGGCGAGGTCATCATTCGGAAAAACATGGGGACTGAAACCCAAAATATCCAACTGGCTATACACCTCGGCAGTTCCACCCACAGTTACATATGGAGCTGTCTTGTGGTGTTCAAAAGTTGAACAATCATCAGCGAAAGCCCATCTTGCAAGTCTACAAAGGCTGGCATGCTTGGAAAAACTGGAAGCATTAAGCGAAACATCAACAGCGACTATGGGCATACTCATCAAGGAAGAAATGAGATTGGCAGCTTACGGTCTTAAATTTACGGGAAACTGGGGAAATTATTCTAACGGGCATGGCAGGATCGTCATCTTGGCTGATAATCCAATCCTATAGATGACCGCTTCTAAAATGATCCCAAATTCCCATTTCCAAAAACGAATTTCTGTCGACTATGATAATATACATGAATGGGAGAGAGGAAAACCCCCGCATTTGCAAGGAAGTTCGGTGATACACTGATGGTCCGAAAACCAGAAGTAGTAGCAGCGCAGGAATATATGACGGTAAACCAAAGAAAGACATCAGTCTAAACCTTGAACAACATACAAACGTATTTTAAGCTGAGATTCAAACCATTCAGTCTAAGTAGCCTAGAATATAGACAGGGAATACAAGTTATATCGAGCTATAATCACACCAATACAATTCCAAGCTTATATGGGACTCAAAGAATAATAATAAACTCAAAGTCATACCACATAAAATATATTGTATATTAGTTGAACAAATGGCCATGTGCAACATGTTTCGGAAAACCAGTGGCCATCATCAGACCCACAATACAAATTATAAAATATGTTAAAACACAATATGAAATCACAAAATTTTCTAAGTTACTTACAAAAAGCTTATGCTCGTACAGATGAATTACAAAATAGTATGATTATTAAATGAACATATCAAAATTTGTTAAACTGAAAAAACTTTGTAAAGGAAAAAAATTTAAACTTAAAAAATAAAATAAATACATTTGATGCCTCCATACTGGAGGATTCAAATTAGTACAAGTTTACATCGAAGTGCCTCCTACGATGCAGTTACAGTTGAAAATTAAATTGCGTCTTAAACCACCACCATGCGGCACTTGACGTGACAGATATGAGAGGAAAGAAAAAAGTAACACACCACTAGTAGAACTTAATAAAATACGAGATCAAAATTAAAAAAAAGAAGAAAAATAACCCATAAAATCTATCAAATTAAGGTAAATGAAAATGAAAAGTTACAAACGTAAATTTAGAAATAAATAATTTTGGGTAGGGTAAAGTTGTTCATTAAGTAATATTTGTGTTCGAAAGAACTCTTTTGATTTCAAACATCTATAATAAATTCAATTTTGTACTTTAAGTACAATTATGTAAAAATGAACCGTGAAAATTGTCATGTGAATGTCTGGATTCTAAAATATGGTTGGCGAATACAGAGAGAGAATTAAAAATATTATTATGCCAAAAACTGTCGATATGTTTTTTGTGTTCCTTTATACGAGTTTCCAAACGGTCTTTTTTGTATGAAACTATCTACAATCACTTAGTACCTTGGCAAAGAACAACAATGTCACTTTTGTTTGGGTACCAGGGCATAGTGGTGTAAAAGGCAAAAATACAAATACGGCTATCCGTTAGGAACAACGCTGAAAATAATATATTTGGTTATTACGTCGACCGATAACTACTCAACTCAGGCCGCCTTCTATCGAATATCCCGGTTACAAATATAAGGGCGGCTTCCTTTCTGGAACGATGCAGAAATAATAATTGTTCTATTAGTACGTTGACGAAAAATAGAACTAAATTTACATTCGATACATTCGATTTACCAATACTCTGGCCGCGGGTGGTCTGGTTTGGCGTGGTGAGTCGTCTCGCGGGATGGCACAACTAAGCTGTCTCTCTAAAAGTGGCTGAAACTGATGAGAACGCATTGAATCGTAGTATAAGGTACTGTTTGCTGCGTGTGAGATAACCGTCTGCATCTTTAGGGACGGACAACTGATTATAATATGTTTAAAAGGACTACGGAATTACTAAAAGGAAACTTATCGCGGTTTAATATTTGTCAAAATTTAATTTCAGTTTCTAGTAGCTTCTTTACACTCTAGTACTAAAAACTATCGACAATTGCCAAATTGATAAAAATTATCAACAGTTGCTCCAGTGATAAAAAGTCGATTGCACTAATCAAATTTTAAGTTGACTCAAGGTATAACTGAGCTTAAATCAAAAATTCGATTGCACTAGCTTTGTTGATTTTTTAACTGAACATAACCTCAATTTTTACACGGAAATTACTTCTTCGAGTTTCTTGAGATGGAAATTCTAGATTTTTTGGAATATGGGACTTCTAGGCCTCATAATATAAGAAAACATTATTATCAGGAACTGGATAATAAAACTTTTCCAGAGGTTTCGCCTTACAAAGCCAACAGTGTTAAGCCTTGTGGAAACCCTGAAGGGAGAGCTGGAAGATTCAAAATTTCTGTAGGTATAATTTGGGCAGTTGGAATTGAACTCACGTCCTATGTCTTCCAACTTTTAATTTTGTCTTCTTTTAACAGATCTAACTTTATTATTATATCGAAAAACTAAATACCGAAAAACCTGTTACTAAAACTGAAAACAAAATCCAGACTCTCTAGAGCTAGGACAAACTAGGGTTATGTTAATTTTTGACAAAATTTGAGGATGTCCAATCTAAAAGAACGAAAAATTCTAGAATCTTTACTTAAAGTGCGTTGTTGCCAGTTTTATTTATCACTTTATAAAGCCTGAAATGGTGCAACCCGAATAAAAGTAAAACCTGGTTTTAATTTTAAATAAACTTAACTATCCTAAGCTTATTGGTAAAATGGTGCAATCAGGCCAAAATGGTTGATATTTACTTGTATGTAAAATTTATCGACAGTTCTCAAAATTAGCGGCAGTTACTCGATTAATAAAAAAGTTGATATTTACTTGTGTGCAGAAACAATCGACAGTTGCTCGAATGATAAAAATTATCGACAGTTGCTCGAGTGATAAAAATTATCGACAGTTATTGGAATACTAAAAATTATCGGCAGTTGCTCGAGTGCTAAAATGGTTGATATTTACTTGTGTGTAAAAATTATCGACAGTTAATCGAGTGATAAAAATTATCGACACTGTTTCATGTATTAAAAAGGTTGATATTTACTTGTATATAAAAATTATCGACAGTTGCTCGAGTGATAAAAATTATCGACAGCTATTCAAATACTAAAAATGGTTGATATTTACTTGTGTGTAAAAATTTTCGACATTTGCTTATATCCTAAAAATTATCGACAGTTGGTCGAGTGATAAAATGTCTGATATTTACTTGTATATAAAAATTATCGACAGTTACTCGAGTGATAAAAATTATCGACACTGTTTCGTGTACTAAAACGGTTGATATTTACTTGTATATAAAAATAATCGACAGTTGCTCGAGTGATAAAAATTATCGACAGTTATTCGAATACTAAAAATTATCGGCAGTTGCTCGAGTTCTAAAATGGTTGATATTTACTTGTGTATAACAATTATCGATATTTGCTTATGTGCTAAAAATTATCGACGGTTGGTCAAGTGATAAAATATCTGATATTTACTTGTATATAAAAATTATCGACAGTTACTCGAGTGCTAATAATTATCGACAGTTGCTCGAGTGCTAAAATGATTGATATTTACTTATATGTACAAATTATCGGCAGTTGCTCGATTGATAAAAAATATCGACAGTTGCACATGTACTAAATATTAATATTAAAAGCTGACAACCTCACAAGGAAGGTAACAGACGACACCGTTATGGGAACCGAACCTGTATGTGAAATTTTATATGCACTGGTTCGTTAGAAAATAAAACAATGGATGCTCAACCAGTATACTAACCGCTGGAAATCATTACATGGCAATAGGCACACGAGAAGAGTTATAAAACAATCTCGTAACCTAGCAAATGACCTATTACAGCTCAATCGTTGACAACTGTGAGAAGTTATCTGCCTGCTAAGAGGTCATTGCAAACTACGCACACACTCACAGAAAATGGGACTCCAACATGGAACCACCAACTGCAGAATGTGTGATATGGGTGAAGAAACTGCAGGACACTTTCGGTTTGACTATGATGCATTGCTAACAAGCAGAAGAGGAATTTCAGTTCAGAGAATCCTCAAATTTACCCAAATTTTAGGATTTAGTATAATGAACAAGGAGCCCTTCAAGAGGGAGCACAATAGGTCAATGACCGAGTCGCAAAGGGATAAATACCATTTCTATATCCTTAAAATAAAAAATAAAAATTAACAAATAAGAATTAAAAAAAAGATTCTTAAAGAGGAGGACATTTTTGAGTTTTAGGGGTAGTTTTCACCCTCATACGGGTGGATTTTGGTTTAACTATATAGAGAAACCTTATTTTCATTTGAATTTATATAATATAAAATATCTTCCATTATTTCTTTCGTTTTGCCCTATATTTTTGAGCAAAAAAAATGACACGATAAGTTTTTTAACTACGAACCATATATCCATTTATTTTGGTTTGTGGTAAAAATCACACACGTGAAAATAATTTTTGACGTTTCTTTTTCTAGTTATAGTCCACACTATGAAACTGTGAAAAAATTCATTCACACACATTTTTAGTTGCATAATATTGATTCCTGCTTTTTATTATGCTGTTTCTCAGTTTCATTTTCTTTAATTAATGTTCGTTTTTGATTGATGGCATACTTGTGGACAATTTACAGTTATTTTTAGCATCAACATGAAGTTGATGTTTTTGTCAATTCATAATTTCTATTATAAACTCGATACTAGAGTAGTGCAGCATCGTTTTATATAATATTTAAACTTCATTTGTATAAAATGTCTTTGTGTTAAGTTATATTAAAAAATAAATGTAATCATAACTTATAGAAAAAAGTGAATTTAGATCTGTAAAATTTTTAACCAAAAAATAAATCTAGCACGGCCGCAATCGATGCAATTAACGCTGAAGTACACAACTCGCTGTTAATTGAAGTGAAAAACGTGGGGACTCGAGTCCAATAATTGCTTCTTAAGAAAATATCATTAAAGGAGGTAAAAAAATAAAAGAGCTGGGTAAACAAAAATCGAACAAATATTTGAAGGGTCCGATTCCAAGTTTTAGCCATAGGGATACACGAAAATTTTATTCTACGAACAAAAGAATTTATTATTTTATCAAAAAATAAAGAAGACTCAAACACTTTCAATGTTGCGATTAACAACAATTTTCCTTTAGACATTTCCTACTTTCTCGGGCTCCTTACATTAGATAGGTAATATTTCTTACAAGAAACATAATATCAACGTAGCTTTTAAAACTAATCTCCCCAGGGCCTTCCTCGTTAACACCAATGATGTGATTTTTTATCTTCACAAAACATAAGCTTAGTATCCCAGATTGTGATTCTATTTATATCGGTGAGTCGGGTAGAGGACTTGAAACTAGAATAAAAGAACACGTTAGGTACATAGACAAATATAAAAATTCTGACATCGATAACACACCTTAATTTACCAACCGCATCCTATCTAATCATCATTCTTTTTCAGTATCCAATTCTGAACTCCTACACGTTTGTCCGAAAGGCAATAGACCTAAAGACAACCACATTTTTCTATCCAATGTTTTCAGAGATTTGATTTAAATTTTACTTACCCTAAAGTTCTACGTTACATCTAACCCTCTTGCCTTATACCCCATCCCTCCTTTTATTTTATAGTGAATTTTATTAATCATCCCAAAGTCTTTTGTCAAATGATACTTCATATGTCATTTCTGTTAATTCTTCTTATTCTCTTGTTCTTCTTTTCCTTTTGTGCATTCCTCCTTCTACTTATAAATACCCACCTTTCTTATATTCCTTACTTATCGGTTCGTTGCCCACCTTTGTACCCCGTTCTCATCTGTAGCTTAAGAATATTTCAAAATTATTAGTAGCGTTAATTTTATTTTTGTTTTTATTGATTGTTACAACATGCTACATTTAGTATTAACACCCTTTAGGTTTTTCTAATTTATGATTTGTTACACTGTATTTATGGGTCAACTGTTACTTGTCAATTTTTTTATATGTGCACTCCATTTTGTAATGGTGATGTGGTTAATGTTCACCTTGATTAGCAATCAGTTTTTCAACGTCTTACTAGTGAGCCTCCTTGGGGCAATTCTCTTGTCAATATTTTGTTTCACCTTTTTCCTTATTAACTTTTACCAAGTGGTTTCCAACCCCACGTCTGGATCCTGAACCGATCCTAAAAAGGGTTGGCCCTCCTACCTTACACATTCGCTGAATATCCCGTTTACCAAAATTGATCCTTTGGTTCCTTATGATTGGAGAAATCCTTTATCTCCATTTCCTATTTTTCACACGTTGTCAAAGTTAGGACATTGTCACCACCTTTGCGGTTTGTAAGTATCAAATTTTAACCACTTTGTACCACATTTTTAATATTTAGTTGATTCATTTAAATACATGTAACATTACATATTGTGTCATTTATGACCAATTAATGTAGACCTGATGATGGCAAAATTTTGACGAAACTGGTCGCTCTTTTTACTTTAATTTATATCAATAAATCAATGTTGGTACTTTGACGTCGATTTTTATTGCCTTATTACCTCAATTTCAATGTATTTTTTGTGACATTTATTTTACTTTATTGTATTATTCATATATTATCCGGTTAAAAAAAACTGATCTGGAAATTTCTACTTTTCAAGTTTTCAGGTCTCCACTGAGCCCGATAAAAAATGTGTGTGTGTGTATGTCTGTCTCCGGATTTTTCGAAAACTATTTTGTTTACTGTCGAACCAATTATAACAAAATGTTCACCAAAAGATATTTTGATCTTAACTTAGAATTGATTAGTTTTAAATAGCAAATCTGCACTTATTAAAAAAATGAAAGTCAAGAGAGCAGAAAACCAAGAAAAAGAAATAAACTTCCATATAAACAAATTTAACACATAACAACGGAAATACAGAAAAAAAGTATTATTTTTGTATATCGCCATGAACATGTGTAAACGGTGGGTGGAATATAAGATTTCCTATTTTTTTTAATTACTGTTGTCCCAAGAAGGCTAGTGGTCTAATGGAATCTCCGATTTGAGGTTATGTAAGCAAAGCATGAATGAAGAAAGAGTTCATGGTACTCGTGTGAACAACGTAAAATCGAAAACTGATTTTGTTTATTTTGAGAGCAATGGAAAATAAATTTGATACGTAAGTTTAGCATAACTAATGGTTGATTGTTGAACTTTTGGTATCTTTATTGAATTGAAAGCATTGTAATTTTTTTTTATACGCTACTTGATCATCTGTATCTATTAAAACCATTTAAGAGTTTTTAAAAGAAGGCTGACACTATACTTTATACTATAAAATATTAAATAAGTTCCACTCTATTATCTAAAAAGACAAATAAAATTAAACATGTACTTGCACAAAAGAATTACCTAGAATCACTTTATACAAATCATTAAAAAATAACGAAATCAATTCAAAATATGTTTTTTTTCACAAATTGTTCAACACAACATAAAATCCAAAAGAACATGCAATTACCAAAATTATCGTTCATCTTATATTTGTCAAACCAAACAATTTGCACACATAAATGCGACACAAAATAGTACATTAGGTACGAAGAGACTAAAGTTATCACTTTTAATTCCGAGAGTAAAGAACAATCACTCAAGGGATTCAAACGCACTTTAGTCTCGTGATACATACGCTATTTTTTGCATCGCAGAAACTAAATTTTACCTACGGGCGCTCTACTGTTTCGTCACACTGACATATAGAGATTATTAAATATTTTAGTCCCAAGGGAATAAAATTTATATTTTAGTACATGCAAAAATATTATCTGAAATGCATTTATAAAACCGTCTTTAGATAAAGGGTTTAATTTTGATAAACATCAGAAGATCAGTTTAAAAAATAATATTCGACACATATAAAAAAGATATACCGGGTGTAAATGGATCATGGGTCATCTCTATAACTTTTAAATGGGTTAATACTTTTATTCTATATTGTATTAACTATGTACAATAATTTAGTGAAATCTCAGAAAATATTATAATAAGGGAATATGAACAAATACGACTACGGTAAGAAATGTTTGCTGTAGCCAATGGTAAAACAAGCACAGCTGTAGCAGACTATTTTAAAATGCGACTGCTCTCTTCGAGAGTTAATGAAACAGTGACAATTGTGGAAGTTGATCTTCTTTATCCAATCCATAAAATCCATACTAAAGATATGGCAGGTGAACGACTGTCATTAGTTAAGAATTAATGGTATGATTTTATGTAACGATCTATTTAACATCTTCGCAAATATAGAATAAAGTTAAAAGACAATATTTCTCGTCTCGTATGAAAGTGATCGAGATTGAATGTGATTTTAACAACACATATAAGGTTTGTTCTCGTTCGAAAAATATCTGCCAGAGAATGTCGTGCACGTGCGCAGTAATAATGTCGGGCACATGCGCAGTAGGTCACGCGCATGTACAGTAGACAAATCTGAGCACGAATCTTATACTGCACATGCGTCTGATTTTCTCGGACAGATATTTTTCGAAACTAGACCAGACCTATAGATATGATTGTAAATTCTGCATAATTTTCCAGTCCGTTTGAATTTTTATATAATTTTAGGTGAAACCGGATATCGGCAATATTAGATTTTTATTTAACAACTCTTCATTCGTTTTTTAACATTCTTCTTTTAAACTTGTCACGCACGCACGCACAGAAATATCTCGGTTTCTAGAATATAAAATGTTGAAGAAATGATGACCTTATTTTTTGTTATAGAGAGAATCAGCTCAGAGGGATGCTGACCGCGAACGTCGTCTGCGTGCCGACAGCGAGACCAGGGCTAAGCAGGCACTGCAGGAGGCTGCCCGCTGCAGGTCTAGGCTCAAAATCCTTACCACCGAATTCCAAAGGTAAGATATTTCTGCCATAATGTTTTTACTAAAAAATATATATAAAGTGTTAATTATTGACAACTAAGAGTTAAAACATAGAAGGAATCAAGAAAGTAATAGAGCTCGGAAAATAATTTGTTAGAAATTTTTTTGATTTATTTTTTAAACGAAACACTTATTTTGAATTTGAAAATATCCTAAAAATTTAATATTTATATTCAAATTTACTGAAATAAACCCAAAGATTGATTTTAATATAATATTAAAACTCCAATGAACAACTTGAAAATTAGAAACTAAACACCTTCACCAATTTGCTCGTTTTTTATTACTCTATTAACTCTGTCATCAATTTTCTCGCTCAATAAATTTGTACGCAACAAGCTCGGGTAAACGATCATTGATTTTTCTTGGGCAGAAATATTTTTTTAGTAACGAGGAAAAACGATCACGAAGCAAGAATCAAGTCTAGTGTGTAAAAACCGGTTATACGTTAGAAAGAAATATTTGGGGGAAATCGTCAGTAAACTAACCTTATCCTGTCAATGTAGAGATGATTTAGTACAAATTGCTTTCATAAAATATATCTTTGAAGGAATTTGAAACGGTGGTTTGGGCATTTTTTAACTGAATTTTTCTTTTTACAGAATATTTTAATACCCTAGCACCCTAGCAAAAAAATACAAAAGAAAGAAATTGATGTAAACAATTTACAAATAATGAATATGGGTATTAATAAGCTATAATAATAAGTAACTTATTATAATTAACCAAGGATGATAATACACAAATATAATAACATGTAAGTTTGAATAATACATATAAATATATAAATATACACTTCATAATCAATTAAAAACCAAAATACTAAAATTAAATAAACATATATACTTAAACCTAATAAAACCAGTCGCAAGCATTAAATGGGGTGTGATAGTAATAGTTTGCTAATGTTCTATAAATGCTTCATTCAATCTAGAATAGATTATGGAAGATTGATCTATTCCTCAGTTCAGATATCAACTCTTAAACCACTTGATTCAATTCAACTCGTATGTGTCTCTATGCTGCGAAGCGCCTATTCCATCAATAGAATATAGAACTCCTAGCTAAATATTACACTAAAATACTATCACAACCTAATCACCCGATATATAAAATATTAACTTCTTCGAATGATGACATCTTTTACAAGCGATCTTCCATCACTAGAACAATTAGAGAACTACTAGATGAATTACATGAAACTTACCCAAATATATAGCTGCCAAGAATAAGGTGTCTCACCATGGGTTCTTAATAGTTACTTACTTTATCCTGGTCATTACCAACGGTTGCAACGGTCTTTACTACAGAGCTATATACAATCTGGAAAGCTCTAAAATGTGTAGATGTGAGCATTAACAACTTAAATTATATAATCTGCTCAGATTCACTTAGTTACAAGCTCTCAGCAAGAATTTCAGCCAAGACCCTCTTATAAAAAATAGTCTAACTTCTTTACATTATCTTGCGTCAGTAGGAAAAAGAGTTACTTTATGGGTCCCAAGTCAAATTAGAATAATAGGTAACGAAAAAGCCAACCAATCCGCAAAAGAAGATCTAAATAGAAAACCCGAAAGTACGAGCAGACGACCTTAACGGTTATTTAAAAAGAAAAAATCTTAGCAAATGGCAACAGAAATTGGAGCGGCACGAATCGAAACTTAGCAGAGTTAAACGATTTACAGACCCATGGTACCCCTCCCCCCCTAAAACTTACAGAAAGAGAGCAAGTCATTCTAACTAGAATCCGTATCGGGCATACCTCATCATACATTTTACTGCGACAAAACCAACCACGATGTGAAATATGCAGATGTACTCTTACTATAGACCATCTACTATTAGAATATCCAAAATACAATCACTTCTTTGTTTGATTTATTTATTGCGATTCACTTACATAGGTAGTAAACAAGAGTAAATGTGATGGTCTTGGCACTACAGAGTCGGATTTCTTTATTTTTTAGTGGGTTGGCTTCAGACTTTGTCAGAACCTTAAAGAAAATTATCTTTGAAGCACAATTTTTGGGGTTTTGAAAAAAATCTATTATACACCGGCTGTGTCCGTCCGTCTGTATGTCGGCCTGGGACAAGATTTTACTCAGAAACGGTAACAGGATAGCGACAAACAGACAACAACAGGAGTTATTGCTGATAAAACGTTGTTTATAAAAATATCTGCTAAAACATCAACAATCAATATATTGACCATTTCCTCATAATTTATATTTACAAGAATTTGTTTAGTTTCCTCTAAATCAGTATTAGGGATTTGTTATTTGACTTGATTATGGAATGGGCTGATATTATGCAATTCTTTTCCACATAAGCAGCTAAAGTGAAATCATTAGTTAACACAAGGTCAATTGTTTATTTTGAATCTTTATGCACTCTAGTAAATTCAGGGAATAGTTGTTTCATCACATTATTTTCAATACATTCCAGAAATTTTCTTCTTTCTTGACAATTTTTATCAAAATTAATGTTGAAATTACCTGTTATAATTACACTACAACTGCTATATGTGCTTCTACATATTCATCCATCCATTTTGAAAAAGATTCAAAGAATGGGATAATATTAGCATATCTCTAAATACCGGTAATACAAAATCGTACTTTTCACTTTAACTTCCATAGATAACAGGCAAAGATTCATATCAATGATTAATGTTCCTATATTTGACGCATTTAAAAAAAAATTGTTGAATATTATGTCGACTACTTGAATCACGCCTTGCTAAATTATACCCATCGATCCATAATTCAGGATCATCAAAATCACTAGTTATACAAGTTTCAGTTAAACATAAAATTAAAAAAGTCAAATTTCCAATTGTAATATAAAAATTATTTTTCCAAACTGGGTAATTTGTTTCTGTGCCTGAAGACGGCTCATTAGCCGAAACTAGTTGCCCCCTATACTATTGTTTAATTAATATATTGTGGTACATGTCTTGGAGTTTTATTTCTACTGAATAAAATTAAAGGTCAATTTTTTTTATTCGTTAATAGAAAACTTTATCGTATATCAAGTAAAATTTGGCCATTCAGATTTCACCAGGGGCCCAGGAAATAATTATTAAAATTTAAATATGGATGTCCAGTATGTCTCGTGACCTGTACCAATAAATTAAGAACATTTAAATTTTGTTGCCAAATGTTTATTTTTTATTTTCCCATTTTTCCTATCTGCGTTTGAATTTTAGGAAGAGTGAAATAGAAACTTAATTTCTCAATTTTAATATGCATGATGTTCCGCTGTAACTAAATAATAATGGTAGCGCTGATTAAAATTTATCCATTATATGTTTTTAAATTGTTGTGGTCGATATGGATTTTAAATAAATAATTAGCTCCATATAACAGAAATTCCTAATCATCTATAATTTTTTTACTTTAAAAGGTAGTTAATTTTTATAAATTAAAATACAAATCAAAATACATATACCCATAATAAATAAATGTTATATGCCCTATTGAATATAATTAAAAATAAGATCAAAATTTCTGATTTTGATCTTTTAATTCCTCCTTAAATTGCTTTTAGGCGGTACCTTGCTTGTATAAAAATTTTGAAATACTATTAGGTTCCTTTCAAAATAACCGTGGGCCCAGACTTGTTATCTGCCAGTTTCAGTTTATAACCTAACATTAAAATTTATTTATATTTTTTCTTTCGTTTTTGTGACATATTGAAATCTATTTTTAAATTAATTCCTGGGTTTTCGAAAACTCTAAACTCAGCTAATAATAAAAAAATTCAATAATTAACCACTGAAACTATCTACGCATTACGATAAGAAAATAAAAGTGTTTAAAAAATACCTTTGATATGAATAAATACTATCTATATTTGGCGGTATCCGGGTCAAACACCGCTTAGCAATTCACCAACTGCAATTCACCGACTGCAATTCACCGAATAGCAATTCACCGCACCAGCAATTCACCTCATCGACAATTCACCGAGAAATTATGAAATAATAAAGTACTACTGGGATGAATTAAATAAAAGCGTACGATATACGATACTAATATAATTTTTACATGTACATAGATATTACACATAACATTTAAAAAAGTAAATAATATAATTTCATCATAGGAAAATAGAAAAATTAATTAATTTGATATAATAAATTAGTATGATAAATTATGAGCTAATACCCCTAATATAGTCAATTATGTTGGTATCATTGTCATATTGAAGGCCAATGTTTCTCAATTTCTGAGCGTAATCCCTATATTTTTTTTGTATGGTTGAGGTTCAAAGCCAGCAACGTATTTTGATTTCATTTAGACTCTGCTCCTTTTTTAGACAATTAATAAATTTCCAAGTATTTAAGTGACACGCCACTGCTTGTTCTTCAAATCTACGATGCCACCCTTCTACGGAGTTATTATTTCTTGGAAGACCTTGTGGTGGCCGGTGCCGTCTTCTTTCGAGATAGCCCACTCACGTGTCTTCGAAATAATCTTCAATTTCCTGCGCCTCTGGAGGAAAAATGTCTTCATCACAAAGTTTCTCAAAGGTATAGCGCACTTGGTCCCGAAAGCCGGATTAAGGGTTCCAGGAAAATGAAATGGGAATATTTCAATAATCATTTTAATAGTGGAAACCCTTACTTCGTGGAATTTGTGCATGATTGTAGAAAATACAAGAAGTTTATAAAATTCCACAGTATATTATTAAAAATATAAAATTATACAATTAAAATTTTTGACCAACATCCATTTTTCGAATAACAGGTCGTTATGATATCACAAATTCCATGAAAAATAATAACAAGTATTTCTTCATAGTTTCAGAAAAAATTACAAAATCGGTGAACTGCAGTTGGTGATTTGCAGTCGGTAAATAGTTCTAAACCCATATTTGGCAACGTTATAACCATTTGTAATAATTCTATTGGTTACTTTTGAGCGCGAATTATAAACGATAATATTATTTTATATTAATTTACTTCTATATTTATAATAATTATTGATTGTTTCTACGTAAATAAAATTAAAAGTTCCATTTAGCATACCTCATTATCAAAGTAAAGTTTTAATAAAGCAATTTATATATGTTCAATATTACTTTTTCGCATTTATCGATCAAAATAATGGAATAGTTATTTGGTAAACGTCTTACTGCCTATGAATTATTTACTGGAAATATTCTCGCAAGGGGATTTTTGCACTCGGATCCGGGATTAGACTGTTTTTGTTTCGGATTAAGATCCGCTCTTTTGAAGAAATTTCTCAACGAAATCGAAAAGGGGGGAAAAGAATAAAGGAAAAAGATATTCGCGATGGTGTAGAATTTCAATTTATATTTGACAGGCGTTTATTACATTTGATTATTTGTTGTGTTGGAGAAGATATTAATAATAACATGAATATATAGATTTTATTTTATTTATTTTTAAAGTTTTACAAGTTATAAACCTATAAGCAAATTACATGTTACGAATGGCCAAAATATTTTATGAACTCTTCCTAATTTTCGCGACGAATTTTATTATTGGCACACCTTATACGAAAGCAATTATTATTCAATCAATGCCTCTAATAACACATGTATCGATAATTATATCCGCCGCATCTAGTGTACTTACTACGGTTCAACACCACTGCAAACTTGCAGACAAGTTCGTACAAAAACAATCAAATCAGGCATCAATAACCGGCAGGATTTTGAATTAAAACCACGTTCCGAGTTATCCTGACCGGATGAACGTAGACATTTTTATATCGAAATGTACATATAGTTCGTCAAGCGATAAGTGACAGTCGAATTATAATTTTGATAGCTTCATAATAGACCAGGGTCAGTCATTTTTTAAACAAAAAAAAATTCTTAGCAGTAAAAGTCCCGGCGCCGTGGGGGTACATTTTAAGTATTGGACTCTGTTTTTTTTTACGATTTGTGGCTGAAATGTGCATCCTATCGAAAAAAGTTTAACACAAAGATATAGATAATTAAAAAATCTAAAACTTTTGTAATAATCATTTTTCAACATAATCTCAAAACTATCGAGGAAATCGATAAAAACCGGTTTTTTCGTTTTTAATTTTTATCTTCTGCAAAAATAATTTCTTTTTTATACAATTTGATGAAAACTTTCTTTTTTGTGTTTTAAATAAGCTGTAATTTTTTCAAAGTAAAATATGTATTTTTCGATTTTATACGAATTTAAATTAAAAATTCCTAATTTTCAATCGAAGAAGTCGGTTTACAAATTTTCAATTCTTTAACTTTATAATATTGTTCGTATAGAAAAATGCAAAAAATCAAAAAATTATTCCCTATTTTTCCTAATTTTTTCAGTTTGTACTTATTTTTCCCTATTTTTCATGTTTGGTGAAATTATTAAACGTAATAAAACTTTACCTTACAATTAATGTATTAAAAATACATTATAAATAAAAGAGAATTCGATCAATCTGTAGATTCATATTTCCTTAACATAATGCAAAAAACAAAATAAATATTCAATTCGACATGAACTTGTAATCACTAAAATACTAGTATCGTTCTGTTCCTAAAATAATTATAAACAAGACAAATATTATCCCTACTACTTAATCTGAAATCCATTCGTTAGCCGAGGTTCGTAAAGTCTCGGTTTCGACCGTTTTGTCGGGGACGCTATTTAAAGAACAGAGTCGGACTCCAGAGTTAAATTAGTTATAATTTTTGAAGTGTATACAGTGTGTCCCAGAAAGAAAAATTTTTGTATGATGTATACCGTGTGTCTCAAGCTAGGTTTTTTTAGGAATACATTTCTTAATAGTATATTATATTTGTCTTTAAAAGATTTTTCTTTTTCAGAAAATCTTTTAAAGTGTATACCTAAAGTATGACCCAAAAAAATTATATACAGTATGTCCCAAAAATGAAAATTCTTGTAATTTGTATGCAGTATGCCACAAAAATGAAAAATTGTTGTCCGATTTTTATTCAAGTCATTCATATTCTTCTTCCTTTTTTCTTGTTTTCTATTTATGAAATTTTAATATGACTTTAGTCTTATTACAAATCGACAAAGAAAAGAATACCGACATACATCATTATGAGGATGAAAAGCATAAAAATGTTATTTACTAGTTTTATATGATTTAAGTATAGTCTATAGAACTCCGTCTACCACTATAGGGAATTCAACGTGATAGAGAGAGAGAGAATTCAGAGGTTTAATCCAAATTTGTCCACATCAAGGTCACCCCTCTTATCAAATTAAAGATAACGTCGACTCTGGACTTTATATTTAGGTACTAGAGTTGAAGACTAGACCAGATGGTACATGGTTGATACAAAGCAGTATAACTAAATGCGCGCACTGGTACAAATAGGTAAAATGAAATTTAAAGGTGGAAAGGAGATAATAGTTGGTACTAGAAAGGATAAAACATATAAGATACTGGACTATTAGGATTCAAGTACAGTGACAAATAGTCAAAAGCATCCGACAACATTAAGGAATAGCTTCGACTGGTACAGTAAGTTTTCAAAATTGTCGATGGTGAAGCGATGTTAATTCCAATTTCAATGTCCAAACCCGATATCAATATTCATTTAAAACAAAAGTATGGACCTCACTTTTTTCGAACTAACTTGAATGGAGAAAGATACCTACAATTTTTAAATATATATTTGTCTGAATTTTTTGATGACCTACCACGAAATGAACGATGAAAAATTTGGTACCAACAGGATGGAGAACAAGTAAAAGAAAAATTCGGGACTTTCTCCTCGTACATGGAGTTTCCTTAGCCCCTTACCACACTAGATTTCTTTTTAATGGGGCTACTTAGAAAAGAGGCCATTTCTTGAAAGAATCGTTAGTTTCATTGCAATTCGAAACCACCGCCCGGACATCGACCAAGTATAAAGGTTGATGCCTTAACCAACTTGGCCACCATGTCCAGTTATGTTTATTTATTTAATAAAGTAGTAAGACATAAAATATTGTGTGCACCTCGACAGGTTTGTAAGTCGCTTGACAAATGCTCTTAGTATATAAATGTATTTTATATGGGGATTCATCTAAAAATATTTTGACATTTATTTCTCACTTTAAACTATTGCACATCAATAAATACATTCTTATTTTTTACCTTTTTTTTAAATATCGATATTTCTTAAATATTTTCATTTCCCAGTATTTCCGACCATTTGTCGTTGGACGAAGTATAAATATCAACTGAAAATAAATGAAAGTTATCGAACCATGGTGCGGCTTATGCACAGCTGGCCACTTTATTCAATTTTAATAAAAATCTTCTTGTTCGACGTGATCTATCTTGAGGAACTCGCAGTTATTACAAAATTCGAATCTTTGAATCTTAATTGTATTGGGTTGGGTGTTGGATGAAGCAATTACAAAATGTAATAAAACGAAAATAAAAATTAAAGACAAGCTTTCGAAAACTATACATTCCGACCGTTAAAATACATTATGTTTCATCCTTATAGGAATCATCAGTGGCATCTGTGCTCATTACCACAAATATTTGTACAAAAACGAAAAATGTTATTACTACTAAATACTTTTAACTTGTAATATATATGACTAATGCGACCAAAGTATTAAAATCTTTTAAATTAAGAAAATGGACCGGGACTATTCCTACTTTTGGCTTCCTGATTTAGGGACAGCCGTTTATCTCCGACCTAGTAGACCGAATACTTGCTATACAAAGGGCAAATATTTGACTGTTTGCTTTAAAGTCGCTTATCTTATTAGGGCCTAAGGTTTACCGGCTAAAACGGAAACATCGAGACTCGAGATTTTGTTTGTCTTCTACTTTAGGCTTTATACGGTGCTTTTTCTTGTTTGGAAAAGCTTTAGGACGTAGGAAAAGGCAAATATGAAGAAAGATAGAGAGAATTAAGTAAATTATAGTTAGATGTAAACGAAAAAGTTGAATATAGAGAATTAAAAAAGGTGCATTTTAGAATTATCTGTTTATTTTTAATGTCATAACAGTAAAATTGTAAAATAAATATGAAAAAGTATTATCTTTTAGATGGCTTTAACTTAAGTATGTTAATAAATTTATATAATAAATTTTGTTTTTATTTTTATTATCAGTTTGGGTACTTTATACTTTTTGTAACTGTAATCCTTGTAAGGATACTTATTTGATCTTTTACGAATTCATCTTCAATTTTCTTTCAATCTATTATACTAATAATTTTCTTTCTCTTCTTCTGGTACTTGTGATCTTACATTGTTTTTGTACATTTTTCACATTTTGTTATTATTTTTGCACAATTTATCGAAATTTCACTACACATTTTATTCTTTTAGCTTGTGTTTGACCTATTCCCGTCATTTTATATGTATTCTTCTCGTTGCTTTCTTCAGCTATTTCCCACCTACCCTTACATTTGTTGTTTTCTATATAGTATATTGTAATAAAATATTATTTATAAATTTTTTTAAGTTCTAATATAATTTTGGAAATTTAAAAGAAAATTTTAGGTATCTTATTCTATACTTAATGATAAGAGACAAAAGTGATTAAAATTTTTTTTTAAATAATCAAGTAAGAAAAATTTGATTTTAAAAAACAGATGAAAAATGTAATAAAACAAGAAGTCAATTTTGAAATTGATTTTGGATAATTTTGAAATGTCAATATATAATTTTTTATACAAAATTATATGCCAATAGAAATAATATAATTTTTTATTTAGCAAAGACGCTTGATATTTCTTTACATCTCTTACCATGTTATGAATGTAGACCTGTTTACTGATTTTTTTACTCATAGTAGGTTGTTAATAAATAATCTGTATTTATCCCCCTTACTAAACATAAAACCCTGCATCGTCTCTTTAAACAGCTTCTCGTTTTTTTGGCTTTGAATCAAATCGAATTAAACAAACAAATGTTCCTATCGTAATACAATGAATAGGTAGTTTCTATTGTCGAGATTAAATTAAATGTCTTCGGCCCGAGCAAGAGGGGCTTTCTGTTTCTTAAAGAAAAAAGGCAAAAGATTAATAGTGGTCAAAAGAAAAAGAATGTGTTTCGATATAAAAGTTGAATGGACATTTTGGGGAAGCAGTTCCGCTTGCTCTGTTTTGTAGAAAATTGGATGAAAAGAATTACTTGCGACAAGAGGATTATTTATGTAACATAATAATACTTTACCGCTATTTTTGCTAATATAATAAATTGTGGTCCAAACCGTTACTAACTAGCTAAGTTACAACTAGAATTCAATGTTTCTAATATGGGAAACCAAGTTTTTTTATTGTAAAAACTTTTTTTACTAATTATCCTTTATGATAAGTCACTACTAAAAATCAAAGGAAGGTATCGGCTTTTGGGTTTTTTTGCGACCCAAATGGGTTATTTCTTACTAAAAGATGCGCGCGTTTTTAAAGGTTTGATTTAAATATGCTGGAACGATATAAATAGGCAAGCCATTATAAGTAAATGTGTATAATGGGTTGCCTATTTATTTTGACAATATTTAATTTATTTTCGTTTCATAAAAAAATAGAAGCTATAATTTAAAATTGAAGTCCTATAATAGTTATTTGTATGCCTAGGCCGCGAAATACCTTTTTGGCGGACCGAAAGAAAAATTATCGCCGAGGCAAGATAATCTTGAGGTGGCCAAAAAGTTACGCGGCCGTGGTATACACACTATTTTTCGTGCAATGATTAAAATTATGAAGTTATATCATTGCAAATAAAAATACTATTGCCTTAAAATCAACAGCAGTTCAATTTAATTAAAAAAATGACCGTGTTTGATTATACAAAAGATTTTGACAGTTCTTGACAAAACTCAAATAAGGACATTTTTATAGATATTTCAGTATCTTGTTGCTTCAACTTCTAGAGTAAGTACAAGTAATAATACAAACTGTACAATTAATGTTAATATTTATCTTGAATAATATAAGTACCTATGTATTTGTTAATTTAAAAATGAATACTGTGTTTAATAAAAAATTTTAACATTGTAAGTTTCGTATTGTAGAAATGTGAAATTTGAAAGTGACCTTTGCTTTTTCCGCCGTTGCCGAATTGGATTTCGCGGCCGCTGAGGAGAACGCGAAGTGGTCACTTCGCGTACGACTGCACGAAAATGCATTTTTATTCATGCCTGTTTTAATTTCAGACTGATAGCTTATACGGATTTTAAAAAAATGGGATTTAAAAAGCATTGCAAAATGCATAGCGGATAGTAGACAATTATAATTTCATGAGAAATTCATTTAAAACGATGCCCTCTTTAGACTACGATTATCATGGTCTTAATTTAAAAACTAGAACATATTGATAATATATGTCCTGTACGTACAGCTATTTCTTAGAAAAACTTTACTTTTATTACTTGAAACAATAAAATTGTACTATCCTTTTGGCATCTACAAATAATTTACAAAATAATTCAAATATTTTAATTAACTAAACTAAATAAACGAATCAGGTTATAACTATTAGTGTCAATCGAGGCAAGGCCAGATTTCTGTAAACTAAAACACATTATTAAACAATTGATTGCAGTGAATCATCACGTATCGGTAACAGTAAAAGTAAATTATATATTTATGAACTAACACATTTAGACAATGTGTGTGTTGTGTTATGCGTTGGCATTAGGAAACTTGGTCGTTAGCCACAAAAAGTTCTAAAAAGTAGTAATTTTTTTAATTTTTTTTTAATCAGAATATTGTTGTTTTTATTAGACGCATCAAGGTATATTTTTTTATTTAGGAATAATAAATGTGTTAAATTTATAGGAAATTGTACATTATTTAATTTATTTATTTAATTGGCATGATTACTGCAAGAAAATATTAAATGATTAAAGTCAGATAATGAAGTTTGGTCACTTAGTTGATACTTTAGCAAGATGTGAAGGAAAACGTCCATGATTGAGTTTAAGTCACGAATAACGCCTGAATAGAATTCATTTACGTTATATTCTTATATGGGATATTTTGTCAGGAAGATTAGGATGAATTTATGTATTTGGATTTTTTGATTCTTGCCATAAAATATTTCAACTATTTGTACATGTCTTTTTTAATAACTGGCTAAATTTGACCGAAAAATTATCCAGAATTTACAATCATTTCATATCATTTTATAAACGGCTAATAATTTTCTTCAAGTCACAGCTTGCATAGCTATGTCATTCCAATTTATAGAAAGATCCAAAATTCTTTCGCAATCACTCTTATCTTCATTATCTCTTCCTTCTCGGTCGCTCCCATACGAGATGAGAAATATTGTCTTAAAACTTTATTCTATATTTCCAAAGGAGTCAAATCGACCAGTACATAAAATCATACTACTATTTCTTAACCAATGACAGTCGTTCAAGTTACCTCCTGACACATCATCGTCCGCCTGACTTTATGGGTTGGGTAAACAAGATAACCACTGTTACATTAAATCTCAAGAGAGCAGTCGCGTTTTAAAATAGCCAGCTACGGCTCTGCTTGTTTTACAATTCACTAAGCAAACATTCCTTGTTGTAGCCAAGTTAGTTTATATTACTTTATTACAAAATTTTCACAAAATTATTATACATAGTTATACAAGTAAATAGTGAGTGACAACAGTGAATTAATCTGATCATTGCTGAAGTCTTTAAAAATAATGTACCTTTTATAAATTTTTTGTATTACCATAAGTTTTATTAGATGAAAATACAATTCATTAGTTGGTCCTTCGATAATTAGTCGATTTTAACACGTCGACTGCCGTAGTAAATTTGATTTGTAGTTGTTGCTTTGGTAAGCTTATCAACAATTTCATTACCGTGTCCATTTGCCCAAATAAATGTTATGTTTAAATTTGTTTTACGTAGTAGAAATAAATTATTTTTGATATTCCAAAAAAGAGAATTTTTTAAATGGCCATATAAATGCTTGGATGCTAACGCTTTCAATACTGACTTAGAACCTGTCATTATTAGACTGTTGACTATTTTTTTTATCTTTAATATATATGGGAGATAGCCGGATTGCATGCATTTCGGCAGTGTATTGTAATTAAAATTTATCAAACACTCTGTATATAAATAATTCTACCTTAAAAATTTGAGAAATGTCAAGATTTTGATATGTCACGATTGGTGAGAAGGAAAGAATTAAATGACTTACCTTGTACTGTATGAAATTTAATCACATAAATGTCATAAATTATAAAATAATTCCACATGATAAATTCCATAGCTAAATAACATCAACGGGTCCAAATTATTTATTTTTGCAAAATAAATTTGATCTTTTGGTAACATAATTAGAATCCATTGATTTCATTGGCCAAATTTTATTTTTTTAAACAGCAGGTACTTTTTGATCATCCGTTGCTAGGTTGTTTAATAAGGATTTGTTGAAGGAGGAATTTTTCGAAATTTTTCGATCCTAAAAAAATTTTAAAAAAATAATTAAGATAAAACAAAACGTTTATCAATTAAAACAAATATTTATTATCAAAATTAAATGTAATAATTTAAAAATATTTTATAATTAAAAATCGCAAAAAGTGATTCACCAAGAAAGAAAATCAAAATCCTGAGAAGAAGCAGGTACGGAGTCTTAAGGCGGCCTTGCATACCAGCTTCTAAATTATAACCAATCACATTGCTCAATTTCTTTCCGCCATTTTTCAAGGTCATGCCGCTAATTGTTGGGTAAGTTAATCTTTTTAGCGTCTTTGTTACATTTTATCTCCTTTTATTGTCATACCTCTCTTTATCTATGCTCATTTCATAACCAAACTTCTTTGTTTGTGGTTAGGCTCCTAGGCTGTGTTTACTGTAGTATTTTAAAAATAAAAAGAAAAATGAGTACAAAAACGACAAGCGTAAAATTCGAAGTAAACGGATGTATTTACAATTTTATAGTGGACAACGGTATAGCATTGTTATTGTACAGTTGGGGCTGAAAGAAGTTTGTGTGCAAGGCATGGAAACAAAAATTAGCTTCTAATTAATAAGAAGTCAACTTGTAGAAGCTGGTATGCAAGGCCGCCTTTACAAGACTAATTTTTCCTGTGTATCATCCCAATAGTGTTTCCAGTGTTGTTATGTAATATCAAACAAGTTTTAAAGTGAAATAACCTTAAAACTATAATTCAATTGAAAAAAAGTTTAAAATAATACAAACAATTTAGTTTAATAAAAGTTTTGTAGAATAAAATAAAAAAAAATTCAAAGAAATTTAAATTTTCTATCTATGAACCCTCCTTGAGATATATTTAAAGTACTCATTGCCAAACAAAAATAAATAAAATATAAAAAAAATTAAAAAAAAGGGCAGCTAATTAAATTTTGGGCAACTTAGAATCAAAAATTTCATTAAACAAAATTAACAATTTGTAACAGATTATAGAACATGTGTATTATGAATATGAAAATGAGAATTATCTCTGATGACAGGTTCTTTTTAAATTAAATATTACACTGTTATTTTGTATTTAATTCTTCAGTATAATTGATCGAATAATATTGTGACTTTTGGTCCACTCTAGTTAATATAGCACAGTTATCATGTATACATTACAAGTATAGTTAATATTTAAATAAAAAGTGAATAGACAAAAGTTAACTACTTCTTTTATTTATCAACCCGACACTTTGGGACAAAGGACACTTCCGATGTCTGGTCAAACTCTCAGCATGACAATGTTATAAAAAAAAATTATAAAAAAAAGATTAATAGAAATAAAAAATTGAAATCAATGTAACATAATGTCAAGAAAATATAGAATTGAATGTAGAATTTGAAATTTTAGACAATAGGCAGGTTCGACATTTTTGTTTTTTAACTGAAATCGAGAGATTTTGTTATTTAAAAACGACCAAAAAAAACTTGAGCGCAAAATATTAATATTTACGTCCGTTATAAGCATTTTAAAATCAACGATCGGCGAGAGGCTGGAAAACGGTACCTGTGCGCGAGACTAGACCGGTGACGTCAGTAGCCATGAACGGTTCGTCTCTGGCCCGCTGCTGCGCTGTATTCACACATATTTTACAGGGTTACCGTTTTTAGTAAATTTTCTACTAAATTAGTAGATTTTTAAGAAAAATAAGGGTGTTTGGTAGAATTTTAGTTTGATATTAGACAAGTTCGACATTTTTTTTAAACTGAAACCGATATATTGTTTTATTACAAAACGATAAAAAAATAGGGCGCAAAATATTAATATTTACATCCGCTGTAAAATTCAGTAGCCTTTTCAGATTTGAATTTAAAACTATATTTTATCGCTATCTATTTATGGTATATTTAAGACGAGTGTCTCATTGCAGAAAAAAATATTTTGTATCATCCAAACGTGATACGTGATTAGCTTAAATAAGTAGTTTGAACAAACGTAACTATCAGCTCTTTTACCTCCCCAGTGATATGTATTTTTTTATTAAAAGAAGTCTTGACTAACTAAACTAGCCTGTGTATTAAAAGAGAAAAAAAATATTTAATAACGTTTAAAAGTAAAATATAAAGATAAAAAGCAAAAAAAATATGCTGTGTGCGGGATTCGATCCCGGACCTATCGCACCACTAACCAGAACCATTCCACGCTGCTACTAGAGCTCATACTTACATTTGTTCAAACTCATTATTTAAGCGAATCACGTGTCACGTTTGGATGATACAAAATATTTTCTCTGCGATGAGATACTCGTCTTAAAACCATAGATAGATAGTGATAAAATATAGTTTTAAATTCAAATCTGAAAAATCTACTGAATTTTACGGCGGACGTAAATATTAATAGTTTGTGCTCAATTTTTTTTTGATCGTTTTTTAATAAAACAATGTATCGATTTCATTTAAAAAAAATGTCGAACCTGCCTATTATTAATTCTATTAAAATTCTACTAACACCCCCATTTTTCTTTAAAATCTACTAATTTAGTAGGAAATTTACTAAAAACGGTAACCCTGTAAAATGTGTTTGCATCGTGAATACAGCGCAGCAGCGGGCAAGAGGCGAAGCGTTCATGGCTACTGACATCACACGGTCTAGTCTCGCGCACAGGTACGTTTTTCAGCCTCTCGCCGATCATTGATTTTAAAATGCTTACAGCGGTCGTAAATATTAATATTTTGCGCTCAATTTTTTTTTGATCGTTTTTAAATAACAAAACCTCTCGATTTAAGTTAAAATAAAAAAATAAGAATATTCTCGAACCTGCCTATTGGATTTAAAAAATTTATATCAACTTTATGACTTTTTTAATCCATTCCAACTTGCACATAGGCCATTAATAGAACGAAAATACAAAATTGAGATCAGCAGATAGACTGCACTCAATAATATTTCTCTTCAGGAAATTGAGTTTTGTTTAAATTTCAGAAATTGTTAAAATATTTGGCGTTTTTAACATTAGACCATTAAAACTTCGCTAGACATAGTATTCTGTAGATTTTGTTTGGTTCTTGCGGAAAAAGCAAGATGAGGTGAGACGCACCAATAAGTGCCACTATATCAGTAACATGCCGTTTTAAAAAGGTTTTTACTTTTGAGACAAAATGTTTAAACAAATTCAACGAAGTTACATTTCGTCATTTAATAATGTATCCTTACCTTTCTTTTAACTATTTCGGTCTATTTATTCATTATAATAGTTTTTTAATAATAAACAGTTGGTATATCCTGCTATCCATTTATGAGACACGCCTATGTATATTTACGTGTGAAAAGAGAACTGTCAATTCTGTGAAATTCTATTATTTATTTCAACTAATAAGAGATCGTCGGACATCTTATTCCCCCTTCATTACCAAACACACTAATCTATATGCTACGTCTAGCCCTGTATGATCTAAGTTTTTAACCAAACTGGCACATAGTCTATAATATAAAATTATGCCGCCTGTCTCTTTACATTTACATAGATTGCTTGTTATCGCGTTACGCGCAAAATACTTTGCTAAACACGATATATAACACAACAATCTGTCTTCGTCATAAGAAAATCTCCAGAGTTTCAACTCTATCCATCAATGTAGCAAAGAAACTGAAGGAAATCCTAACAGCGTGGGGTATGAAAAAAAAGGGATTTAAACGGACAAATTGTATAAATCATTATAAACACTGTTTTGGTGTTATACCGAGTGTTACAAAGCCTTATAACACATCCTGATTTATTTTTCGGAAATTGGAAAAAATATTTTCGTCAAAAATAATAATTTCCACATTATTAAAATTGCATTCAAAAAAATGTGGATGTGACACACGGTATATATTGATTACAGAATCTTTATTAATAATTCGCAAAAAAAGATATACATTTTATAATAATAATAATCATATGTAGAAATAAATAAAATGTAGGAGAATATATATAGTTTTCGAATGATTTAATAAAAGAATAATATTTTATTATTAGAAAAACGGAAAAGATTAAAAGCACACTGCCTAAAAATTTTTTCTCAGATACATAAAAATGATAGATTGATGTTTACGATAGTTTAAAAATAAAGAATTATTATTTTTAATAAAAATCTATCAAATAAATCATGATATAAAAAATATATGACTAGAATACATTTCAATTTTATTTTATACCAATGCTACATATGCAAAAAAGTTAATAAACAAAAATCCTTTTAAAAAGTCATATTAGATTTATAAAACGTTCAGATTAAAAATAAAAGAGTAATAAATAACGAAAATAATTCATTTTTAGTATGTACAGAAATATTAAAATTGCAATAACAGTCCATTTCACATTTTTATTTTAATAACTAAAATAAATGAAAAAAATTGTTTTTTTACTCCATGACATTTACAATCTATTTAACATATGTAAACAATAAGTAAAAATAATATGTCATAAGTAGATAAGCTATGGGTATTCAGGGCCATTCCTTATGGAAAATAACATGGGAAATATCTACGGTTCCTTCTGTTAGATCAGAAGCGGATCGGAAGCTGATCAAACCTGAAAAACGAATGGTGACTCCTCTAACGTGGATCTAAATCATCCAAAGTGGAACGAGAATCTTGACGTGTACGAAAAATTACCAGAAGGGATCTTTGCGATTTCCCCTGTTATTTTCATTAAGAAGTGGCCCAGAACACCCATAGCTTATCTACTGACATATTATCGAATTTGACATGTACAGAATATAATAAGTGGTACGCTTATTATCGATAATTTTTTTTCAAATTACGAATGCCAGTTCCAACGAATGAGGCTGGCAAGGGATGTTGGATCTAAATCGATTATTCACAAGATCGACATGTTTACCTGCCATTCTCGATCTTTTAAATCGATCTTTTCATAAGCGATTAATCAGTGTATCGATTTTTTATTACAAAATCACCAACAAAGAGCTAATGTTCCCAAATTATATTCTTACTGCGACATCGCGACATCTAGTATATTTAAAGTTAGACGGAAACAGGAAATTGCCATTATTTCATTTCATAAATATATTAAATTTTAAACAAATAAATGATTTCCTTAAAGGACAGACAGAAGGAATAAAAGACTACCAAGTATTAAATAGTTTTGTTTCGGTTACTAAAATAAAATTGTATAAATATTAAAGTACAAGATGGAAAAGATCGAAAAAGTCGAAGAAGTAGAAAATTAAATCCTTGAAGAGGACATAGAAAACCTACAATACACAACACCAGAAGAGGTGAAAGGAATCATAAAAAAGGTGTCGGCGAAAAAGGCACCGGGATGGGATAACATAACAAACATCGAAGAACCTACTGCAAATGGTGGCGATAATAAACGGAATACTCAGAATAAAGTATTTTCCCGCAAACTGGAAGAAATCAATTGTCATGATGAAAAGGAATCTTACCTTTCCACAGAACTACAGACCGATACACTTTTTAATATCAATGAGCAAAATCGAGGAAAGAATCATTCTGAGTAGACTGCAAGAACAAATAGATGCTTTAATTATACTGCCAGAAGAACAATATAGGATTTATAAATGAACATAACTGCGAAGCACAACTGATAAGACTGACCGAATATATCACACAGGGCTTTAACAGAGACCAATCGACAGGAGCTATTTTCCTTGACATCAACAAGGCGTTTGACAAACCTGGCACGAATGACTAATATACAAAATGGGACAATTGGGGTACTCCAACGTACTTACAAAGCTCCTATACAGCTATCTAAAAGGACGAACCTTCCAAATTAAAATCGGAGAGATCTTATTAAACCAAGAACATCAGGAAGCCGGAGTACCCCAAGAGGGCGCCCTTTCAGCGCAACTGTACAATATCTACATCGCTGATATTCCAAAAAACAGATAATACCGTGCTAGTGCTCTACGCAGATGACACGACAATACCTACCCATAGCACACATAGAAGGATGATAACTAGAAAACTACAAGAAGCCGCAATAAACATCAAAGAATGGTGCAAAAGATGGAAAATTAAAATTAACACAAACAAAAACCAGGCAGTCTTATGTAGTATACATATGCCGGTTCTGCGTCGCGTCCATCGATTTCCATCATCAATCCGAAGAAGTAGCCTGCCCTTAGCTACCCTTATCCGAAGAGAAGATACCCTTAGACGAGAAGAGATTAGCTTAGCCTCGTTTAATCACCCCTAACTAACCCTAATCGAAGTAGATAAGATCTTTTGGTTATAAAACAACCCCTGTATAGTGCCGAGACCGACGACAATGACTAGAAGCGGTAGTTGAAGGTGGTACTTTTTGACTCCCCCTGTATAATGCAAAACTCATCGCAATGGGGTTGGACTTCACCTTGTTTGAGTAATTATTATTTATTTTTTATATTTTGACGTTTAAGTTTTTTTTCAAGTGTTTATTAATTTTCTCCATGCTGCCGTTGATCAGCAGCAGCCACAGGTCTCGCACGCGAACGGGTTTGAAACAACTTTCGAACAGGTCCAAAACAGCTTTAGAATATATCCAAAACAGCTTTCGAACAGATCTCGAACAGGTCCAAAACAGCTTTAGAACAGGTCTCGAATAGGTCCAAAACAGCTTTCGAACAGTTCTGGTCATTATCGTCGGTCTCGGCACTACAAAGGGGTTGTTTCATGGTCAAAAGGAATTAAGAAGAGGTCAAGCGATAAGCAATGAGTTTTGCATTATACAGAGGGAGTCAAAAAGTACCGCCTTCAACTACCGCTTCTGGTCATTGTCGTCGGTCTAGGCACTATGTAGGTGTTGTTTCATGGACTACTTTGGGGTGGTTAAACAAGGCTCTCTTCTAAGGATATCTTCTCTTCGGATAAGCGTAGCTAAGGGGAGGCTACTTGATGATGGAACTCGATGGACGTGGCGCATAACCGGCATAGGTATACTACTGTCCTATTAAAAAAAAGTGTATACAGAGTATACAAAAGCAACAATAAACAAAGTAAAGAGAAAGGTCAACTTGTAGGTCTCATTAGATCCAACTGGTAAAAACAAAGCTAAGGATAATAAAATCGGTAATAATACCGACGATAACAGATGCCTCAGCAGCTTGTGGACATACATGCAAAACGAACAAACAAAGAATACAGTCCCCCTAAAATAAACAAACTGGTAAGAAATGCCATAAGAGCTATATTACAAACAGACAACTATTCAGATAGAGCAAAAACTGTTACTCGATACCATGAAAGGACGAGCTAGAAACCTATATGAAGACCGTAGAACACACCCGAATGCTAAAAGACTAGATTACAGGAGACATTCGAGACCAAGAAAACACTTCGAAAATTAAGAGATAGTGACCTACTGACGGACCTCTGCTTTCTGCATGTTTAGAATTTTCTCGAGTGCAAAGAGCTAATCCGAAATATCTCAAAGTAAGGACAAAGCTCACACACGAGAATGCACACAAACAGACGATAAGAGAGCAAGGTATTAACACAGCTACTCTACACAGAAAAAGGGCCTGCTTGAACCCACCCAATGAATAATTAAGCAAATAGGTGATGTGTTACTGACGACATATCGGACGAGATATGGGGTAGGATGGCAGGGTTCTCAGGCTTTTATCTCTATAATAGCGATATATGTGAAAAATAGTGTATCTTAAGCACAAGCGATTAACAACCAACAAATTGAAAAATCTACAGTTACTTTAATCCAGAAAGATCAAAACATGATCAATTTTTGCTCCAAGAGCGAAGAAATTTTTTAAATTTCAAAAATAATGCTGAGGTATAAGTTTCAAATTTGTTTTAACTCTCTTATATCAAAAAAACTATACAATCTGATAAATTGAATCCAGCACCATTAAAACGACAATAAAAAATATTATAAAACAGATTTTTTTCAAAATGTTGGAAATATAATTGTAGACTCTAGAGAGAAATAACAAAAATCGAGAAATATTCAAATATTTTTTTCAAAACAAAATTTTAAATTAGATTAAATATTTTGAAATAATAAAACTTTATTTTTTTACTTACATAACATATATACAATTTTTAAAAGGATCTGCTCTATTAAAAAAAATTGGTAAACCTAAAAAAATATACTAACCGAGATAAAACATTTAAAAAATAAAATTAAAAATAAGTATATTATTTGTTAGTACTTCTTATTTTAATTGGATACTCTAGTAGGTTAGGTAATATACAGGATGTCTGGAATTGGAAGGGGTAACATTGCTATATCAGAAACCGTAAGAAATACAGAGACGGTTAAATGGGAAAAAAGTAACTATTTTGGAGAGTACTACATTGGTCAAACTATAAATGCTACTTTTGGTTTTTTTAGGCATATAATTTGTATTTGAAAAATATCAAAAAATGGAAAAGAAAAGTTTTATTGTATCTCAAATTTTCTATAAAAATGTGCTAATAAATCTTCGTTACGACATTTCGTGTCTTAACGGCCACCATCAAGTTACTTTTTTTAAATACGGACCTTTCTTTTTTGTTACAAAAATTGAGAAAAAGTTAAAAACCAAATTCAGTGATATATTATACTTGTTATTTTAACGACGTTTTATCTGAAATAACGTGACAATAATTTTTAATTACGTTTTAATTTCATCAAAGCGAATATACCAGAACTTGAAAAAATTGGTAAAAAAGATGCATTATTAGTCAAATAAAAAAAATCAAAATAGTACAAATTCAAAAAAATATTCGCCCTGCGTTATTATGAACATTTATTATAACCAAATTAAGTATAATAAATTTTTGATAATTATGTACCTAATTTGTTGGTTGAATATTTATAGTTATTTATTAAAATAAATTATTCGTTATTCTAATTCTTTTTACCTTTTTTTACGTAAGATAAGATCCATGATATAAGATAACAAATAATCATCATCCATGATTTAAGATGATGATTATTTGTCATACAAAACGTTGTAGAAAGTATAATGTATGATACATGACTGAATTTGTCTTTAAATTCTTTATCAATATTTTTTAATCTCAACGCAGCTCGAATATTTTTGTGATTGTTTAATTTCTGCTATTTTGATTTTTTTTATTTGACTAATAACGCATCCTTTTTACCAAATTTTTTAAGTAGTTGTATATTTGTTTTGATGTAATTAAAACGAATTTACAAAAGAATGACGACAGGACCGTAATTAAAAATTATTGTCGTCACTGATGATGTTAGTTATTTTACATAAAACATCGTTAAAATAACAAGTGTAATATATCACTGAATTGGAATTTTACGGTTTATCAATTTTTGTAATAAAATGACAGGTCCGTACTTAAAAAAAATAACTTGATAATGTGTCCGTTAAGACACAAAATGTCGTAACGAAGATTTATTAGTACAGTTTTGTAGAAAATTTGAGATACAATAAAACTTTTCTTTTCCATTTTTTGATATTTTTTCAAATAAAAATTCTATGCCTAAAAAACCAAAAGTAGCATTTTTAGTTTTCCCTGTATAACTTGAGAAGGGCGAAAGTCCCTGTAGATATTTGTTGACCAATGTAATAATCTCCAAAATAGTTAACTTTTTTCCCATTTAACCGCCTCTCTATCTCTTAATGTTTCTGATATAGCAATGTTATCCCTTCCAATTCCAGACATCCTGTATAGTGGGAAAGCAAAAAATAAAGAATCGGCATTTGCTAACAGTTTTCAGATTTTTTAATAATCATCGTGGAAATGAAATTGATACCATTTTCCCCGAACTTTCTGGAATTTCATCCCTACAATATCCATCCAAAATCGAAAGTGTTATCGAGTGTTTCAGCTGCTCGTGCCATGGCTGTCAGTTATTTTCGGATCCAGAGCCAATTTGCGAAACAATATATTTCCTCGTTTTCCCAACGTTCTCTTTCCCCGGCCCCTTGGGCCAGAACCCTATCGATAACGTCTTAGAGGAAAATTTACTTGCTGAAATACATTCAACAAATCGTATCATTTTTATTTATGAATGTTTGACAATCGACAGATTAGATTTAAACAACAATAATTAATAATTTGACTGTAAATATTTTTGTGTCGTGAACTATTTTTTTTTAATAAATCCAAACAAGATTTCCTATAAGATTTGTAAATAATGCAAACATATTTTAAGAATAACAAAAAAAAATCAAACTAAGTTATGTTTTATATTTTAAATATTAAAATGTATGTATTGATTCTATTTTAAAATTAAACATTTACGTAGTTTTTTCTAAACTTGTATCGATTCATTTTTTATTATGGTATTCTATGTCTGTCTCAAAAACATCGTTTGGATCGTTGGCAGTTTTTTAATTAATGCTTCATTTATTTGGTTGTCATTTTTTACTCCTCGCGTTTTTATGTATTCATAGCGGAGGCGGGCGATGGCGCCTATCTTTTTCCACTTGACTGCAATTTCATTTTCAATTTTAAATAAATGACGTGAATGCGCAGATTACATAAAATAAATACAGGGTAAATCAAATTTATTGATTTATTCCAGTAGACCAGTAACACAATGTATCTGTAATCACAAAAGTGGTAGTGCAGTTAATAAAATGAGCAAATAGGTCTTGGCAGTTTCCCTTTTTGTAATCTTGAAGCCATCTGGCACCCTCACAATGTCGCACAATTCAACGAGTGTGTACAATGTACATTTATTTCAGAAAAGCGAGAGCAAATACTGTCGTATTTTCACGTACAGACTTCCGTTCACAATCACATCTGTGTTGACAAAGGACTTTTGTATCAAACATGTCATTTTCACCAGTTAGGATTTATCTAGTCTATTCAAAAGTAAAATAATCGAGTTTACTGAAAATTTTATATACAAATTAAATAATTAGAAAATAAAACTTTGTAAGGAATCTACTGAAATTATCTCCTTTTCTGACATTTTTTTCTATTTTATAATTCTTCATGGGTTAACAGTCAATAATTATAGTTTGTCTCAATGTGGACATAAAGATATTTTGCGTCGAGGAACCACTCAGTTATTTGTATAACTGGGACTGTATGACTAAAAGAATAGGCTACTAATTTGATTCTGAAGAGCTTTTTCATGCTCATTTATTCGTATTATAACATTTATTATTACATTTAAATGAGTTACATATTTTGATTAAAATTATTTGATCAAACAACGATACGGATTTCACTTGGTCGACATATTTAACCACTACACATTTTAAATTATAATTTCCAATACAGCATTATTAAGAGGAAGACTGTTTTCACAATTTATCTTTTTATTTAAACCTTAGAAAATGTATTTATTATTGGGGCATTCAGCACGCATTGATTTGATTTAAGCTGATAGTGTTTGATGAACTTGGCGCTATCGTCTATGTGAACCACTACTTCTAGAAAAGCCATTGACTCGTCAGAAGATATGTAACTTAATTTGATTGGTTAACAAAAAGTAGTGTGATATTTTTTAGAGGCCTTCTTTGGGTTAAGATTCGTAATATGAACACTTTTAGATATGATATTTGATGCAGCTGTGAAAGCGAAAGAGATAATCGTTAATATAGAGACATAGTGTGTCTACTTTAATATTGGATTGTTTATAGAAAGTATTTCAATGACGTAGGAAAATATGCAATTAAATTATATTTTTATGTAAACATTATTTAGAAATAAAATTGAAATATAGTACTTAGTTTTGAGGATTATTTCTAATTAAATTGAGAATCAAATTTAACCATATTTAATAAACATTTTTACTTACTTAGCCAGAGGTGTACTCTGTAGCAGCAGGAGTCCCTCAGAGATCTGTTCTTGGGCCTTTGCTCTGGAATATCCTGTATGATGGTATCTTACGAATTAAAACATCCGAAAATACCAAACTTGTTGAATATGCTGATGATTTGGCTATAGTAGTTACTGACAAAAATGAGGAAATATTAAAGCATGAAATGAATCATACACTAAGAGAGTGGTGATATGGTTAAGAGACCATGATCTGAGTCTTGCACCTAAAAAGACGGAAGCGGTGCTCTTCATAGACAAAAAAGGACACAAATGGAAATAAGTTTCAAAATAGGAGGTTATAGGATAACACCCAAAAGAACCTTAAATTACTTAGGCGTCACTTTGGATCGAGGCATGAATTGCAAGAAATATCTTTTGAGGACTGGCTCTAAAGCTACTATCGCAGCTAATTTCTTGGTGAGACTAATGCAAGAATATTTGGAGCTTCGGAATATAAAAGAGGGCTATTAAGTTGAGTCATAAACTATTCTTTACGCGGCAATAATACGGAGGTGTAGTCTCGAAGGGGAATAGAATCAAACCTTATTAAAGAGCAGGGTTGCCAATGGCCTTCGACGTTATTTCCCGTTGCAAGATTCCCCAAAATTCTCCACATTATATATTTTACCACGCGCGTGCGCCAAATTACACTTTTCTGCAAGTATTAGGAGGGGACTATATTTAAAACGTTAACCGCCTTGACGGTCGCTAGGGACAGCCATGTCATCCCTAGAAAATGATGTTATTTTTTTTTTGTGGTATTTATCATTGTTTTATCTGGTTCAAAATTGTGTATGCCTCCATGTGGTCAAATTATGGAGAATCAATAAAAGGTCTATGTGAGACTTCGGAATTACGGAATTCGAACTGTGCGAGTGCGAGAAAGAAAGAGAACCGTGGAACGTCAAAAGAGGTAGTATCTAACAAACCAAGAAGATGTTTTAAGAAAAATTAATTTTTAATTTTGTCACTTACCTACCTTATTTAGTATGAGAAATCCTGGATTCGCCACAAAATCATCACAGCAGCTACACCCCATAAAATTCCCAGAGTCAATGAAATTCCCGTCATTTTGGGGAAATCCCCACAGATTGGCAACGCTGTTAAAGAGATTTCAAAGAATAGTTGCGATTAGGATATGCAGGGCATATAAAATAGTCTACAGAAGCTGGTTTGATACTTTCAGGATTAGTAGTTCCCATTGATATGTTAGTAAGGGAAAGAATCGAGATAGAGGGAGGCAGAGAAAAAACAGAGGCTACAGGTCGCACGAAGAGTAAATGGCAGGATATATGTAATAATTGTGAAAATAATGCTTCGGCGCGAACGCTTATTCCTATAATAGAAGGATGGACAGAAAGGGAACATGGCAACGGTAATTTCTATTTGACCCAGATTCTTACAGGGCACGGTTGTTTTAAGGAGTATCTCTGTAGAATGAGGATAACAGAGTAAAACGAATGTGAGCAATGCCAGCAGATTGATACAGCTGTAACAAAAGGTGTAACAAAGGTGTGTACCTCACCTCATATGTACTAATTGTGCTTTCTTTTTATCTAACTACCAACATTATTACTACAAAATATCTCTTGTCAGGCCGAGCGAACCTGGATGCGCGTGAATTACAATAAAATGATAATTATTTACATACTTAATTAAACAAATCAAAGTTATCAACGGTGATTGAAGTAGTTAGGGATAATTATTTATCTAATTAAGAAATTTTAAAAAGAATTTGGTAATAAAGTAACGTTCAAATTATTAAAAATTGACTATGAAAATAAGAGAAATGTAGATAAATAATATATCACAAATAATTTAGAAAATAAGTTAGTTAGATTGGTGTCACGTTAATTGGGTATAGAAGAAATTATTGACAAATTAACGACACAAGGTTTAAAGTTCTATATAATGACGTATAAAAAATTACAGAACATTATTTGGTCAAAATTTTAAAAAATACGAGTGTACTAGAATAAGAAAGTAGTTAGCACGTATTTAATCAGTAGAAAACAAAAATTTGATCAGCTGGTTATGTAAAATTAGAGAAAATAATTTAAATATGGGTTAAATTTTCTACAGAGAAAAATTCATGGAATTCAATTTTGATTGAAAAGTTTAGAATTCATTTTAATGTGAGCATCAAAGTGTATAATAAATGAAGTAATCTTTATCTATTTTATATATAAATGTTTTTTAAACGTAATGTGAAGAAGTTTTATCTCAGGAAGATCTGGGTAACCAAACTGGATATTACTGAAAAAGGTTTTAACTTATAAATTCTTGTAAAATATTAAAATTGACAAAAAATTCATAAATCTGTGACAGGCTATATGAAAACCGTCTTGAGGCGACGCTGTTTATGATAGAAAACTTACCTAAAATCTGCCAATTTAACTTAAAATATGTTTTCCCAACTAAACATATTCTTAATCTTTGTTTGGACTAGTATTTGCAACCCATAAAAATGGTCACATTTACACAAAATATTTTACGGGGTGTTTTTTCACTCTCGTCCATAGTGGAACACACTCTATACCAGTGTGAAAGGTGGAAAGAGGAGTGACAAGAGATAGAAAGCACAGTCTGAACAACTAAAGCAAAATGGGACATGATTATAAATTGGATAATAGATGTTATGAAACAGAAGAAGGTGAAGTTAGGAGAAGAGAGTAGATAATAGTTTCGCAACACCAAAATTCGTTCCTCTGAAGAAATGCGGAGGAGTACTAATTTTCAGAGCGAAGGGGATTTTTAGTTGGTAAAAATTCCACATATGTAGCTAGGGCAAACGGGAAGAATCTTTTTGGAAATTTTCCTCCTTTACCAAAAAAAAAAAATGTGAAACAAAGACTTATTTCTCTTCGACAAAACACTGTTTTATTGAATTTAAAAGCGTTTTTACAAATTCGAAATTAAACGTTTAATGACAATTCCCTTTTCCTTAAAAAAAAATATTTTTATTTAAAACATAATTTTACTTATTTCCGAATTTCTTTTTAGACAGATACAATAATTTAAAAAATCAAAATATTGTTTTTTCTAATAATTTTTAATTATATTTTTAATTTTTTTTTTGTAACATTCAAATTTTTTAAATTTTTTCAAAACTTCGATAACACTGTAATGACGGTTAATGCATCTCGATTATTACCAAAAAGTAATCAAGGTGAAATATTTTTTAGTAAAAATTCAGTTAAAATTGTTTCAGTAGTGGTACTATTTAAAAAAAATTCAAAATTTCTATATTCTTTACAAATTGTGATTTATTTTCAAACAATTTCATACTAATAAACAACCTAAAAATAAATCGATTGCTCACAGTTAATTAACTTTACACACATTTTTTTACAGAAACTAAAATATAACAAAAAAATAAATACACTTATACCAACCCCTCAATATTCAATTCATATTTACATAAAACGAAAACAAAAAAAACATACAGCAAGCTTTAGAAAATTAGAATCCAAACATCGCCCCTAATGAGGCTTTGACTAAACTCTGTGAAATACCTTTATACTTGAGCAAACTGAATAAAATTTCATTCCTCGATAAACCCACTACACATAAATACATGACAGTGATCGCATCTGTACCGCGCGCCCTCAACAGATTAACTATACCCTCGGGTGAAAAACATCCCGCCCTTTCAGAGCCGACCACGAAATGTTTGCCCTTTTCCCAAACCAAAGAGTAGAAAAAAATTGTACGCTTTTTTATAAACTTTTTCTTAAATAAAAATATTAAATCTTATATCGTAAATTTTATATTGAAGAATATCGTCACCACTAACCAAAACTACCTTTTTTATCACTCTACGTACGTTTCGCTCACTATGATAGCATCATCAGTTTATCATCCACTCCTGATGATGCTTAAATATGAAGCGAAACGTACGTAGAGTGATAAAAAGTGTAGCAATACTCAACTAAGCCACTTCAATAATTTTGATTATTTGGAACTTGAATGATTCATTATTTTCATTGGAAACTCGGAAAGTATCACTATGGGAATATAGTTATAAATCTCTAGGAAGTTTTCTTTTATATATTTATCAAACTTAAACAAGAAATGGAGTGACAACATAGAGAAAGATTGGTGTCTGCTTAGGTCGAGAAAGTAAAAAATGTTGATGGTTTTACACAGCTAATATTGAGAGCGCAAGAGATATCCCTATAAGGAAGAGAGATGGGTATATACTGTAGAAAGATTTGGAATACCTGAAATTAATTATTGTCTTTCACCAATTCAGTATATAAAAGCTAAGGCCGGATCTGTCCTTAAGAGAAAAATATTCCCTTTTGAAAAGGAAAGAGGATTATAAAGCCCAGCTCTTCTGCCGAAACAGTGCATGTTTATTTTACCCTCTTTAATTGGAAGAGATCAACGGGGAATAACATTATGAGCTGAAAACTTCCAATCAAATACGGATCTGTTTTGAGTACCGTTGGGCTAATACTGCCTTTATTTTGTTAATGTTTCAAAAGACCTTGCTTAGTGAAAATATCTTTTTTTATTTCAAAATTATTTTTAGCGCTTTTTTCTGGATTCTTAAGTATTTTTATTTGCTTTCAAATTTTCAAGATTCCAAATTTTTCAGGGTTTCTGGAATTTCATAGTTTTTTCTTCAGTAATTTGTTTTTGAAATATTTGAAGCAAAGCACCAAATTTTATCAAGAATAATAAAAGATTTCTAGATGCAAACTTTTATATATTTGTTTTTGATTTTTTCCAATTTTTTCCAATTTTTTCCGAATTTTTTCTCTTTTCTGTATTTTCTATTTTTCATTTGATTCGATAACTCAAAACTATCCAAAATATATATAGATTTTTATAGTTTTTTTGTTAGTCTTTTAATTTTTTTATATTTTCTATATTTTTAGACTTGTCAGAGATTTTTAGTGTTGCTTGATTTCCTTTCTGTTTATATTTTTATAGAATTCCAAATGTATTGATTTCAAAATTTCAATTTCCATTTTATGACTTTTCAGTGTGAGTGGGGCATTGCGACCAGCAGAGGTCTATTGTGGCTAACCCTACCCTGTAAGAAGTCCAAATAAGAGTGAGCCAACCCAATATATTTCCAGTGCTGGAGAGTTTTCCTCTCTCAGTCCATTTCCAGATAGTGCACTTGACACTGCTTTTAGCCATGCCAAAGAATAGTTCCGGTCCAATGAACTACTGGTGTCAACGTAATCCAAGGATTCCATGCCAGCTTCGAGTCCGGCCGGTTGGAGCTCAATGCTTTTAAAGCTGCCCGGCTGCCCGACAAAATTTACTTTTCTTGACAAGAGGATTGTTTGCAAAACTCTCTTGCACACAATTCTATCGCGAAGTCCTCTGCCTGGAAGATGTTAGCATACTAGCCGAGCCTAATTATGATGTCAACTTTTAGTTTTCTGCTGTTCACTCCGGCTCCCGCTCCACTTGGGGTCTTTGAACCATCTGTGTACAATACATAAACCGTCCCTGGAAAGAGGATCTCCCCCTTTTCTTATTCGCAAGTGGACGTTGAAGGAGTTCTGTATTTGAGCACAACTTGGCGTCGCAATGGACTGGAGCCCCTTCGTCCACCAGATACTGCGCCATATGTGACCATTAGTTTTATCAATGCTTGATAAATCTAGTAAATCTGCTTAGGGTTCATTCCCAACCATTTGCCACACACCCTTCTAATATTCCAGAGGTATGCCCTAGCTTTATTGATTTTTCTTTCCAGATGGGAGTTCCAGGTATTTTACCTCTTTCGCAAAGGGAATGGTTACGCCTTCCAAAATTAAATGGCGTAGCTTATCAAACTTCCTCCTGTTTGTAAAAGGAACTACTTTCCGTTTTGTGAGGGTTTACAGGCATCTGTTTCTCCTTGCAATAACTGAATACGATGTTAAGGGCTTCCTGAAGGATATTAGATATAATCTCTGCAAACAAAGATCTAACCGTTATTAAAAGGCCATTGGCATAGCACTGAAAATTTACCCCAGGCTGGGAGTCTGTTCAGAAGGGGGTTGACCAAGAGCGACGAAAGAAGTGAAGACAGTACCCCACCTTGAGGACACCCCTTAACTGTAAATCTAACAGTCTCATATTGAAGTGATAATGTCACAAAACGATTTTCAAGTATGCCTTAGAGCCGAATCTGTGGATTAGCCAACCTGGTAGGCATATTTTCTGGGGTTAAGTGGAATGTCCCTGCAGATCCCGTCTCTAATGTGCCTATCTAGAATTCTCTCTAACGTTTTTAGTAGGAACAAATTATGGCTGATCGGTCTAACGGATATAGGCAGAGAATTGTTTATCTCCCCCGCCAAAGAGCGTTACAGTATGTTGTTTTTAAGTGGCGCTAAATCACTACGATATAATTTATTAGATATGTATTAAAATTGAAATATTCTTATAATTTTTAGTAAAATTTTCCTTATTTCTCAAATATGTCAGATTATTATGACATGTTAAACTGCCTAGTTTTAATAGTGTTTGTATAAAATAAATATTTTCTTAGATTTAATTACAGCTCACAGAATGAATTTTTTGAAGTTGTTGTATGTTACGAAATAAAGGTAGTATTCAAAAATTAAAATTCTAAATCGTTAGTATCAAAATTAAAATTAAATGAAATTTATATATTTTTATATGTATATTTTTTTTAATAAAACAATCCGAAGATTCCATCTTCATCCAATAACTTGTTTAAACCTGTACGTTTAGATTATCTTGACAATTAAATTGGAAAAAATTACCCCCTGGCGTGAAGTCAAAACTTAATAACAGTTATTTCCATGAATGTGAAATAATCGTTCATAAAGATGATTATTTCTTTTATCTTCCTGTATATCAGACACGTAGATCTCAAGATTATTTTAAAATCTACGTGCAGAGAGCTCATGTTCCGTTATTTTTAGTTTCTAGTAGGTAAAAAGAATTCTCACGAAACTAATTCCTTGCATAAATAAGAATAAATTATAAGAAAATTTGAACTAATCATGACAAATTGGATTTTCCATGTATAAAGTCACTGGTAAATATTTTTTAATATAACCACATGAATTAATATTATTTGAAAAGGAAAATTAAATCCGATGTTATTTATATAATGAGTGTAATGAGATGAACCGTTAAAGGGTAATACCCGAACTGTCGGTAGAGGAAATTGAATTAGAAATAGAAAGGAACTAAACTTGAAAGTTTAATTAAAAAACTTAAATTGTTCGAACTTTAGGAAATTGAAAAGCTAGATCTGGTCGTCGACTCTAGGAGTTCGATTCTATGTCGTTTTCATTGGCTTGTATAGGCAAAAAACGTCAAATTTTTCGACGTTTACGACATTTTTTAACGTTCAGTATTTTGAAGCGTTAAAAAACGTTCGTAACGCTACATTTAACGACGTTTCCAACGTTTTTTAATGTTTAGTATTTTGAATCGTTAAAAAACGTTCGAAACGCTACATTCTACAACGTTTTCAACGCTTTTTAACATTTATTTTTGATGTGAAAAAGCTTTCACTGTGTTGCAATAAATACGTGTAGTTTAAGATCCCATAAGAAAATATGTAAAAATAACATGTCGAAATCGAGGAAATATGACATTGTTTGGCGTATTTTTTCGAATCAAAATTCAAAGTGTTAAAAAATGTTAAAAACGTTGTAAAATGTAACGTTTTGAACGTTTTTTAACGCTTTAAAATACTGAACGTTAAAATCGTTGAAAACGTAGTAAAATGTAACGTTTCGAACTTTTTAGCCCTTCAAAATACTGAACGGTATAAAACGTCATAAATGTCGTAAATGACGTTTTGTGCATACCTATCACTCTAACACGTTAAATTCTCTATTAAAATAGTATTATTCCCGTACACTATCTACTTCACATATGAATGTCGAGAAAATTGCGTTCTTTCAAAAATCATTTAAAATCCTTTCGTGAAGGCGGCAGGTGACCCTATGTGGCCCTGTGAGATACACTATTCATTGTCCTCCTATATCCTGAAAAACCACCTAAAATTTCATGTTTTTTTCTTTAAAAACGCCAGAAATAACTCAATATTAAGTTTTCGTCTGGACACCTGGTATATTTCTTCTTTTTTTTTAGTTATTTTACGGATGTTTTGTATGATTCCATTTTCTCTTAAATCTTTTTGTTTTTTAATTTAGGATTTTTTGGGCATCAAAAAGCCTTCAGATTTTAAAATTTTCCTGTCATAGATTTTTAGACGTTTTACAAATTTTTATGTTTTGCATATATTTTAAAAACTTTTTTTTATAGAAATAGATACTTCAGGTCCGTCTGGTCTAGTCTTTAGATCTGTCAGGTACGTCTTCTATCGGATCAGTCGAAACTGAAGTACCTGAAGACCGGACCAGACGGAGCTGAAGACTGGACCAGACGGACCTGAAGTACCTGAAGACGCGATGACTAATGACCTTGAATTAACGAAATTTTGCCACAATGGACCTTAGCGATTTCTTATGGAATTTAACATGGGGAATGCAGAGGAACCGGTGCAACTACTTTACTTATAGATTTATTCAACGTTTAAAATACTTTTTAAAATTTTTCTACATTTATGCATATTTTTAAATTGGGGTTTTCAGACCTTTTACAGATTTTTAGACCTCTTACTGATTTTTAAACTTTCATATTTTTTATACCTTTTGCTGGAAAATGGGAAAACTAGTATGTTGCCAACAAACCATATATTTTATTTTCGTGTCATTAAAGTTTTTTTCCAAACAAATGTTCTAGTGTAGCAATTTAAAAAGAAAATCCCAAACACAGACACATTTTTCTTAAGATTCTTAAGCTATAGCAATTGCAATAAATATTGTAATAAAGATAAGAATCTGGAATGTGTCCAGAAGAAAAATTCTCCACCACGAAATGTCCTGCCCTAGCGCTTTCTGGATTGGTAAAATAACAAATATTTTCCCGAAACTTTGTTGAAATTTTCGAACCGGCGAATTAATGCTCAAAAGGAAAGTTTATTTAATTAAAATTATGTTATGTTTATTTTCGTGAAATTCTGTTTTCGTTTTAACTCATAAAATTTAATTAAATCATTAAAAGTTGGTTAATTATGAAACCATATTTGTTTATTCGGAAATATTTAAAAAAACATAGTGTGAAAATCTACTAATTAGATATCATATTTTACAGTTCCATCAAGCGATTCTTTTTTCTATTTTATAGCGTTTTCTACATTTTTAACTATTGCTAAAAATTTCTCAAAATATTTCAGTGTTTTTGTTTAACTTAATAAAATTGCAAAAGAACATCACACCAAATTCATCGCTTGTCTTTCTTTAATTACTTAAAAAGTTGACCTCGATTTCTTTTAAAAATAAATCGCCGGCGTGACATTTTTAGAAAATGCAAGAAGGGGATGTTCGTTCAAAAAATTAATTTGGAAAACGTAGCGGCCATTTTGGACCTTTTTTTTCTTTTGTTTGGCGACAGTAAATCTTCCCGGGTCCACGAAATTTTCGTCAGTTATTTAATTAATACGGGGGTAATGTAGTCTGGTGTTTTACCCGGGAAATTAGTTTTTCCTTTCTTATTAAATTAAAAAAATACTCTGAATGAGAAAAGATCTGTGATGAATGGATAATTTTTGCCAAATTCTGGATTTTTACGTTACGAACACAAAGGAGGAAAAAAAGAAAGTATTATTATTATGATTTTCGATATTCGGATTTTAATGAATTTTTATCTTTTGTGATTATGCTAATTTTTGAAAAGATGTAAAAGAATTTTTTTTCTCTAAATCAAGTTTGCTATAACCCAGTTGTATTCAAATTTTAATGCGATGTTTCATTTTCATAGTTCGATTTATTTCAAATTCAGACCTAGATTTTTAGAGCTTTTTGAACTCCAGCAAAATTTAGTGACCTTTTGGAAACTCAAAAAGTTTAATATATTCAACAAGTTTTTTACAAGAAGTATTCGTAAAGTTCATTTTATATTCCAATCATTTATTGTTATAAGAGAGGCTAAGACAAAATATTTTAAATTGCCAAATAATTTTAATTATTTGATTGATTTTCTTTAAATAGTTCCTAACATACTTTAATAAATATACAATACATTCTACTGCGTTAAGCACGAAATATTATTTGAAAAGTTATCATTTCAGAAGTGATCCTTGTAACCCAATTATTTAAATAAAAAAAAAATTATTGGTCAGTAATTTTGACGCAGTTAGGTGTCCCCTGATTAGTAGATGAAGAAATCACATTCTTGCTTATAAATTAATTATGGAAACTGTCAGTCACCTTGGATTTTGTGTTTTTGCCGATTTGCACGCGTATTTTGGATTTTTCGATAAAAAAGGTAACTAACAAAATAGACGATTTAATTCTCTACAATTTACACCTCGATCGTAGGCCGATGAGGATCTAGTTTCAAGGTCACGTGAATATGCTAGAAGGACTCGCTCTTCTTCTACTGTCCAGATTCGGCCGCCTTTATCCGGGGATCCCCCCGTTTTTTCAGACAGGGGCCTAAAAACGGTTTGCTTTGCTTCTCGTTTCGCACGTCCGAGCAGCATGAGCAAATCGCCTTGACATAGCGTTCATTTTCATGATCGCAAATTTGACAAACCAGAATTCGCTGTTGTCTATGATTGGTGGGTGGTGGGTGTCGTGGGCCCGGCCACGACTCCGGCCATGTGTCCAGGGATAGAGTTTAAGGTAGCCTGGCTACCGGTAAGACAGTTTTGATGTCTCGGTGTACCTACACCGGATCCGAGGTTCATATCAGCTGAACTCATAAGTTTTAAGAATTTCTAAACCACTTGTTATTGCCACTAGCGATCTGGACCACTTCCGACCTTGGCGGTCCGTGGCGTCAACGAGTTTGATCGCCGGCATGGCTGCTTGAGTGGTCGCATTCCGATCACCTTCAAAGCCTTTCGGCAACTCGTGGTCTGCAGCGCGTCGAGTTTTTATACTGCTCGCAGTGTTATAGTACGAGCGCTTGGGCAGATACAGGGGTGACGGAATATTGATGACAAATTATAAGTAAAAAGTGAAAATTTGAGAGTGACAACCCCTAGAGCTTGCTGGCGTAATTAGACGAGAGAGCATTATATCGTCAACGCAATGAAGGATTTATTTCGCCTTTACCCTCGACATCATCACAACAACTCGAAATAACGATTATTTATTTTGAAAAATTATGATTTATTTGCATAGAAGTAGCTGATGATAATTTCATTTCAAAGCAAGCGTCGAAAGTTCTACCTCTGCGGTAGTGTGGAAATGAGTTGTTCCGTCACTACTCCGTGTTGATCGTAACCTAAAAGTCGTATGAAAAACTTGTAATACAAAGCCTGTTGGAAATTGATCCATCTACAACTTTGTCATTTAGATGAGCCTCTTATTTTTAATAAAAATTTTCCATTTACGTAATTTTTCACACTCTTGGCTTATTATTAGCAAGAAATAATTTTTTTCAACAATATTGATTATACAGTGTGTCCATTTAGTGCGGCATTCCTCTCTTACAGCGTTGTTTGAAATCTGATGCAAAAATTACTTCGGAAATAAATATGGTACCAATTAAGCTATATTTTAAAATTATATTGGCTTCTACAGGGTGTTCCAAGAAAAGGTGCCACAATTTTTTTTTTTAATGGAATGGTGGGGATATTTTTACACTTTTTAAATCAACCCTTAGGTCTACATTAATAGTTAATTTTGATTTAATATCCCATACACCGTTGCCAAGTTATTACGAAATTTGTGAATTTTTCGAATTTTATACAACTTCTTATAAACCGCCATACAAAAGACATCTGTTAAGAAATTTAGTCACAAATTTGTACATGATATTTCGTAAGAACCAGAAAGCCCTCGGTAAAAGGTTATTTAATTTCAGTGTTACAGGGTATTCAAAATTTAATGTCAAATTTTCCGATTTTCCAAGTAAATTTATTCACTTTTCTTAAATACGATACCCTGTATATTATAAAATATTTGAAAAGCCCATTAAATTCTCTTTTTAAAAATATCCATACATGATACCCCAACTCTTACAGTTTTTTTTTTTAAACGGTATAATTTGTAAAAATATCGAGTTCACATTCATGTATTGACAGAAGGCTGTGAAAAAATATTAATATTATCAAATGCAGGTCAGATAATTAAATGTTTCTACCAATAGTTTGTCTTACATTTTCAATATTTCCCTTAATCTTGACTTAAACAACCAGGTACATCGTTGATTGAAAGTTAAAACACGAATAATTTAAATATGGAAATAAAACGGTCTATTTCAGAACGCATAAATGTAATTTCACAATATTGTATCAAAAATAAACTGGTAGTATGAAAATTTAATAATTTAAAGTAAATGTTCAAAACGTCGACCGTTAACTTCGATGCACTTCTCCAGTCTTTCCGAAAATGACCGCCTAACATTCTGCAGCATCTCTGGCGTCACGAGTTGAAATGCATGTCGAATTTTGTCTTTCATATTATCTCGAGTTGTAACTTCTTCTTTGTATACTTTTATTTTAACGAATCCCCAAAGAAAGAAATCCATACAAGTTAGACAAGGTGATCTTGGTGGCCACTCAATTGGCCCCGATTTTCCTATCCATGTATTAGGAAACGTTTGACCCAAGAATTCTCTAACGTTCCTTTGAAAATGGACGGAAGCACCGTCTAATTGTAACCACATGTCATTTCTAACACATAAGGGAACTTGCCGAATTAATTGGGGAAAATCGTTTTGCAAGAACTCTAAAAATAATTGTCCGGTTAAACGTCCTTCAAAGAATAATGGTCCTACTACATAATTGTGTACAATTCCTCCCAAACATTTATGTTGAAAACTGTTGACGTAAATTAAATGTGGATTGCTTGTGTCATAATAATGAAAATTATGACGATTGACAAAGCCATTTCTGTGGAATGTTGCCTCTTCGGTAAATAACACATTCTTAAAAAAAATTTCATTTTCTGCCAACATGTTTTGTGCCCATGTACAAAAATTAACTCGTTTCTGATAATCGTTTTCCAATAATTCCTGATGAAGCTGAAAATGGTAGGGGTGGTATTTATTTTGTTTTAAACATTTTCCCATTGATGATTTGGCTATACTTAGTTGAACAATTATTTCTCTAACACTTATTTTAGGATTCTCTTCGACGGCCAAGCAAATCGCTAATTGGTTATCCTGATTCAGAACACTTTTCTCCCTGTTCTCTTTTTCATAAGCTACATTCCCAGTTCTTTCAAACCTTACTTTTAACTTTTCGAATTTCCTTACATCTGGGTGCCGCTGTTCTAGAAATTTGTGTGCATAACATCTAGAGGCTAGAAAGCAATTCCCAAAACTTTCTCCAATTGCATACACCATATCAATCAATTCTTGTTGTGAATAGTTAGCCATTTTAAGAATAAATTTTAGCACTTTTACAATATTTAAAACTGACAAGTGTTACTGTCAATGTCAACGATGAAATTTTTCATTTAGTCCAGAGCACACTTCTAATTTTAATATAAATATAATTCATGCCAATTACAGCTTCAAGAGAAATTATTAGAAACTTATTATGTGCAAAGACCTGCATTTTGTTAATGGTCGGACACTTGCTAGATCAACTAATTATTTTTTAGTTATAAAATTACTTTAATGAGTATCCTTTAATTTCTATATTTAAATTATTCGTGTCTCAACTTTCAAACATCGATGTACCTGGTTGTTTAAGTTAGGATTAAGAGAAATATTTAGACATATTCAATTTGAATGAATGTTTTTTTTTAAACTGTAAGAGTTGGAGTATCATGTATGGATATTTTTAAAAAGAGAATTTAATGGGCTTTTCAAATATGTTATAATATACAGGGTATCGTATTTAAGAAAAGTGAATAAATTTACTTCGAAAATCGGAAAATTTGGCATTAAATTTTGAATACCCTGTAACACCGAAATTAAATATACTTTTACCGAGGGCTTTCTGGTTCTTACGAAATATCATGTACAAATTTGTGACTAAATTACTTAACAGATGTCTTTTGTATGGCGGTTTATAAGAAGTTGTGTAAAATTCGAAAAATTGACAAATTTCGTAATAACTTGGCAACGGTGTATGGGATATTTAATCAAAATTAACTATTAATGTAGACCTAAGAGTTGATTTAAAAAGTGTAAAAATATCCCCACCATTCCATTTAAAAAAAAATTTGTGGCTCCTTTTCTTGTAACACCCTGTAGAAGCCAATATAATTTTAAAATGTAGCTTAATTGGTACCATATTTATTTCGGAAGTAATTTTTGCATCAGATTTCAAACAACGCTGTAAGAGAGCAATGCCGCACTAAATAGACACACTGTATAAATATTGTAGAGGATTAAATTCTCTACAAAATTGTGAGTCACCTTTTATAGAGAAATCCAAAATACGCCTGCAAATCCACAAAACACAAAATCCAAGATGGAGGACAATTCCCATAATTAATTTCTTGGCAAGACATCTAATTGCGTGAAAAAAATAACCTGTAATTTTTTTTCTTAGATGGAATTTGATCTAAAGTCATTGGGCTATTGAAAAAAATATAAATAAAATCGTTCATGAATGGAAATGAAATATACGAACATTAAATAAACAAGTAAAAATAAAATATTCAATCTTCAATCAAGTGACATAATACCGACATATTGTCAGTAATAATACTCGCGATGTTTCGACATCAAAAAGGATGAGGAAATAGAAGTAATTGTTCCGTTTTGAACGTTTGACAGGTAATATATGAGAAGCTAACAGAACAGCAGTCAGTCAGTCAATCGCTGCTTGCGATGGTTGATCTTCGGGAAATTGATCAAGATCACAAGATTGCCGATTTTTTTTGTGTAGAATCTGTCTTTGATTGATCGTATATGCGTAAGACATTGAATGCATGTTATTGATATGTTAGGTATTTTAAGATTAGGTAAATAAGTTTAAAGAGCGTAGGCGTACCTACAAGTATCATTAAATAAGGTGAAATATTTATTTTTAATGGCCTTTGTGGTTTACTGCTGCAATTATGAATGCAGTCATAAGTCATTTATACAGTGTGTCCCAAAAGTTTCACAAAAAAAATTCTTCATAAAAAGTACAAAAATTTTAAAAACATTTTAAATTGTTATTCCTTATTCAACACTTTCCTGATAGAGTGCTTTGGAATCTCTAAAATCTGTCAACAAATGTCAAATTTAACATCAGTGTATTATTCGAAATGTCGGTGAAATTGAGTACTAAAGATAACATTGAGATTGTTCTCGTTATTGGAGAATATTATAAAACATGTACGGAAGCAGCAGAGATCTTTACTAATAGATATCTTGATATAAATATACATTTTACAACTGTCAGATATGTAATAAATAATTTCAAGATGTCTGGAATTGTTAAAAATAAATTTAGAAAGAAACGTGATGTATTAATTTAATCAAATATTTAATATACTTAATTTTATTGCTAACGACACATCTTATTGTCGATTCATCAATACTCTGGTTTGTAATTTGTAACATATTTTATTAAAAAAAATTATAATTATTAATTCTTTTTGTCACAAGTAAACTAGTTGGGTTGGGCCATTTTAAATAATAAATCTGTTATAAATATGGTTTCTTTAATTAACCCTAAGAACCGTTACACAAGCAACTGACGGTCCATACTGACGATCAGTCAGTCCCATTGACTCTATTTGGGTTTTCACAAGTAGAGCGTATCGTTCGTCAACTGATTGGTCCGTTGGAGTATCCGTCGACTGATTGGTCCGTTGGAGCACTAGTCGAGCCCTTGGGGATGCGTACGGTACACGTCAGTTCGGACCATCGGCGTTATGAGTCTTTTTACACGTGTACTGACTGATGATAGACAGTGTTGAGCATTTTACTTACTGTTTTAAGTTTTAGAATAGTTGCATGCGTTTGAAATATATCCTCCAGCGATTTTAGAATCGACACCCAGATAATAATTAGTTTAGTGGAACAAGAGAGGTATATATTAGATCCACATAGCTCCTTTTTTTTGTTTTTCTTCGACTATTAATATTTTTACGTACGGCAACAATGTGTGCTTTCACTCTATGTGCGTACTGACCATACGGTGTATGTGAAAATCTAAGTAATCCGTGTAATGGCTCTAATCTGTAAAAATATCAGTTTATTGCAGAAATATTTAATGAATTTTATTTTAACATTTAGCAGCTAATACTCAGGTACCTAACGCAGTATTACAAGTAAAGCTCATCCGTCTGTCCGCCAAGGGATTGCACGATACCATTACGACCCCTAAAGTATTCTTCTCCATTGACGCTGCCCGTGTAAGTGGCATTCACACTATAAACGGAAGGTGGTGACCGAGGCAATCCGAAACCTGGACTAAGGTGCCAAAAGACCGCTTGACGACGCAAAGAACGTTAGACTAGAAATCAAAAGACTAATAGCGCAAAAGAGACGCATAAGAGCAATATTCCAACGAAGCCATACGCCAGTTGATAGAGATATTACTACAATCTAGCAAGCAGAGAAATAAAAACTAAATTAAATGAAGTAAGAAATGAAGAATTCGAACAGTATGTATCAAAGTTGACGAGAAGCGATTACCATATCTAGAAACCAATCAAAAATTCACTTCCAATTAGAAAAAACCAAAATATTTGCAGAAAACGACCTTGAGAAAGCACAACTATTTACAGAGCACTACTTAGCTTTCGTTTTTTCAACTACTATACGATGAAATAGATTCATAAATAGAACACGATATGCTTAATACACCTACAACTGACAGACCAATGAAACTGGTAATACCCAAAAAAAATAACGTTTCTTAATTCCAAGAAGTCACCTTGAATTAATATTATAATGGCAAAAATGATGAATGAACTACCAAGAAAAAGAATTGTGTTACCAACTTACATCTATAACTCTAGTCTTAGAACTGGATACTGACCAAAATGTCCTAAACTTGCGCAAATAATTATGATTTAAGAACAAAGTAAAAAACCAATACAGAAGTAACTTGTTATCTGCCTATAAGCTTACTGCCTGTTGTTTCAAAATTGTTTGAACCACTGGTGCAGCATAGAATAAATGAAGAGTTACCGCCAGAAAACTAGACCCCAGATCATCAATTTGGTTTCTGACAGAAACACTTTATAGTCCAACAAGTTCATAGAATTAGTCAATCCATGGATAAAGCTCTAGAACACAAACAGTACTTTACCGGAGTTTTCCTTGATATCAGTCAAGCATTTGATAAATTCTGGCAGAATGGACTAGTTTATAAAATAAAATGCGCTTTACCTCCAGCTTACTTCCTAAAGTCATACTTTAGTGAAAGAAGGTGTCAAACGAAGATAAACATAATAGAAATCAGACCATATCCCAATCAAGTCACGAGTGCCACACGGAAGTGTGCTTGGGCCATTTTTATATGTCTTGTACATACTAGACCTACCATTGATTGGCACATAACACAACAACAGGAACTTTCGCCGATGACACAACTAACTTGGCTATTAATTTAAATAATCTTTAACAATGGATAAAGAAATGGAAAATTAAAGCAAACGAAAATTAATCTGCATACGTTACATTTACACTCCCACATGCAGTCTTTGTAAATAATAACCAAATACCACAAACAAAAGCTGTTAAATATGTAAGTCTCTGCACATAGATAATAAACATGAAAATTGGAACTCAAAAAGCAAGAGAATTGTAGTAGTTGAAAGAAAGAAAACCTTTGTAAAAACACCCTCTATCTCATTGACCTTAAGTGCTATTTATAATATAAAAGGAGCACTAGGTTTGTTTACAGTAAATCCTAAAATTGCTGTTTTAAAAATAATCTAACAAATCCTCTTATATATCACCGAAAAGGTCTGACATTACTTTAATTCGACCATTCTAATGTTGCTCTGATCGCAACAGAATTATATTTATTATTTTGTTCACCGAATACCACGTACCAATCTTTGACCGAAACATAGGCGTTTACTTAAGATTGTTCATTCAATACTGCTCTTGGGCGAACACAACATGTTTTTATGTTTTGTGATCGTAAAGGCCGAAAGTATTTCATCCCCTTTCATCTATATCGCATTGGTTCGGGATTTGGAATAACACCGACAAAGTCAATTTTCTCTCTCATTTTGTGTTTTCTATTAATTTACAAAACTGTCATCAAACCAATCTAGTCTTACGGATTGAAACTTAGCGATACAAAGAAGTCAGTCGAAGATACTACGTCATATAGTTGATACCTTCTGGTACATAACAAACCATATCAGGAAAAGGCAGCCAAACACCACTAAGCTGTAGTCTATTCGAACTATCCACTGAAATCAAAAAAGAGATTCTTTTCACTCCGATTGAGAAAACTGAAAAAAAAAACCGAAATTTATTCCCGCTAATTACCAATTACGAACTAGTCCCCAAAACGCACTTACTTACTCTTTTTGTTACCTAAGTCCAAACAAAGTAATTACCTGTAGATCCGCTTAATAGGGGTAGTTTTTTTCTATTCGCTACCAATTAACATAATGTTTTTATTATGCGTGTTGATCACGCGTTTTTCCTGATTCAGCTGTAACAAAGGTCTATCCATGTGTACTAATCGCGCTTTCTTATTATGTAAATACCAATATTATTACTACAAAATATGTCTTTTTATGCCGAGCGAACCTAGACGCGCGTGATTTACAATAGACTGATAATTATTGACTTAATAAATTATACAAGTTCTATCCCATCCTGAGTCCTACCTTGTCCGTTGATAGGGGAACATCACACCTTTTCACAGATTATTAATTAGTAAAGTTGATTAGTTATTTTTATGGTTGTAAATAAAACTCAGTAGTTTTTCTAACTAATTTATTGGCGACGGTTAAATGTTTATAAATGTAAAAATAACGTGAGTACAAAATGAATACAAATAAAACAAACATTATCAAAATGAACACGAAATTATAAAAACGATTGTTTAATACTTAGAAATCCTTGCGTGCCCGACAGAAACTCAAAGATGCCTGAAAACAGGTCTTTACCCAACTAAACACAAAAATTAACTGAATATTCTGGGATTCCTAACCGTAAGAAAACTAGCCATTTATTGAAAAAGGTTTTAACTTATAAATTCTTGGAAAATATTGACATTGACAGAAAATTAATAAATCTTTTCATTTCTCTGTAACCTGGCTTGAACAAGCCCGATTTGTCGAGTTAAGTCATATGATTTCTGGCGGCGAGGTATCAATGTTGATGACAGAAAACTTGCCGAAAAACTGCCAAATCCCGCTGGGAACCATTTGGATCGCCAATGGAACTAAAAATATATAACTATCTAAACAGATGCTTGTTCTTTGTTTTGATGAGTCAATTGTATTTGCTACCTATAAAAATGGTCAGATTTACACAATATATTTTACTGGGTGTTTTTCCTTCTTACAGAATGTACGCCTATAATTTCATGGGAATTTTGTTATTTTACCATTTCGCAGGTTAATGACTTTGTTTTAGCTTGGGAACTTTGACATGAAGAAATAGAATAATGGTTGTCTTGTTTATATTTTTAACACGATTTTGATTATTTTTCTTAATTTTTGGCTTTTGAAATTCGAACAACTAGTATAATAATTTTTTTATTTCAACTAGTCCTTAATGAAGACTGTTAAGCACGCTGTTAGAAAAATAATTTGTAAATCTGATGTAATTTAAAGCTAGTTACTCAGAGTTTGTTAAAATATTGGCAAACAATTGTTTGAGAATTTTCTTTCTATACCTTATATCTAAAGCAATCAGTTTTATTAGTATATACATATATAAACATAATTTGATCGATTCAAATATTCCATCCATCCAATACTTTCTCCAATCGAAAAGTTTTACGCAAACTTGTCAATCTCTTTAAAGCAAACATCAAATAAAACTTCCGTTCCTTTTCTCTTTTTTTTTCCCTTCCAAAGCTATTATGGACGCGTTTGTTCCCGAAAAGAAATAGAAAAACTCTCTTTCTAAGAATTACCTTATTTACTTGCTCGAAAGCTTACATATATATTTTACCATTTAAATTTCAAATATTTACCTTGGTTGAGAGCTTTAAAGGAGGCTTCCGAATACTTTTCGCATTCCTTTTCAGATTATTACAAAACGGAATCCTGCCGTCGTGAGGGTCGAATCATTCAAATTCAAGAATTCCCCAAGGTAAAAGAGGGAAGAGGGATCAATAAAGAAGATTTAGATAATTTCGAATTTATTATTTATTTACCTTATATAAATTCTCTTTTGTAAAAACTAATCATTGGAAAATTAAACAAAAAGAAAAAATAAAACAATAATTAGTTTACTTTTTTTTAATGAATCAGTAACTAATTTTGTAATATTAATTTATAGATCAAAATAGGTGTTTATAGATCGTGGCATGAAGATAATGGCCCGAGGAGTTAGGTTAGGTTTATAACAGTTACGAACACCTCATGCCGAGATTGAGCTTTAATATTCAAAGAGATTTTCGGTAATTTACTATAACACAAATGCATAGAACGTTGTGATTATAATTTAAAGACAAATTGGAACTTAATATAAAATAAAATTCATGTCGCACATTATTTATATAAATAAATAATCTGGCGCCAAACTTAAACTAAAAAATAAATCAACGAAAAATACAAAGTCTAAGTCATACCACATAAATTTATTGTTAGGTTAAACCAGATTAACTTGGTGGCAACATGTTTTTGCCACAACGATGGCCATCATCAGGCAGAAAAAACGAAGAACTTGTACATGATATTAAAAATTGGTAAGAAAATTAAACAAGTCACATTGTAAAAATATTATAATTTTTTTTTTACTTTTAAAAACTTTTACTAATACACTTTAACCATAATACGATACGTCCAAACTAGAGGATCAAATTAACGTAAAATAACATCAAATGCACTAAGAAAACAACATCCTCTAGTTTGGAGGTATCGCATTGGTTAAAGTGTATTGGTTAAATTTTTTTAAAAAATTAAAAAAAAAATATGATATGTTTGCAATGTGACTTGTTTAATTTTCGTACCAATTTTTAATTTCATGTACAAGTTCCTCGTTCTTTTCTGTCTGATGATGGCCATCGTTGTGGCTGAAACATGTTGCCGCCAAGTTAATCTGGTTTAACGTATCAATAAATTTATGGGGTATGACTTAGAGTTTTTATTATTAGTTGAATAATTTAAGACATTTGAGCTATGGATAATGTAAAATAATTATTCAAAAGTACATAAAATTGGCGAGCATTCAAATTTAACAATATATTTCTTGTAAAATACTTATTGATTTATTTTTCCTGATCAAAACTGGTGACTTGTCTAACATTATCTTGATAAATGATAAAAATCCAATCGAAATGTTTGTCGACAACCGATAATATATTTTTATTTTTATTATTGTCTCTGATTGAAGCCGAACAAATTTAGAAAGAGATTTGCCAATGGGGTTTCACAAATTTAGTCCGTTTTGATTTGATTAGAAACTGGAATGTTACAACTTTCCTTACTTCCTTATTTCCCAATTTTCGAAGTTTCCAAAGTGAAACAATACGTTTAAAATCCTTTCACTTCTTTTATTTTTACTCGGAAAAGAATATCGAAAGAATAATTTATTCCCTTCGGACGATATTCTCTTGCCATCGTGTCGAATAACTCTAAATCCTAACTCGGGCTTTCTACGAGATTTAACATCAATTTTTCCTTAAGCGAGTTACACCAGTAACCTAAAAAAGCGGGCACAAATATCGAGCGGCAGTCGTAAAAAGACGCTAAAAAGTGTTTATGCGTATACTAAAAGACGTAAAGTGCCTTATAAAACAAAATAAAGTCGATTTTGAAAGTGCGGGAAAAAGTGAAAAAACGTAATAATCCTCCTGAGGCGGAACCATCATGCAAAATGTTTATTCATTTTATCTTTTTGGACCTAAATTAGCATAGAAGGCGAAATTGTGAGGAATTTTACATAATTTCGATTGTGACCAACTGTCTTTAATTTTAACTTATTTACATTTTTTAACAAACTTTTTCCACCCGACTCCTAGCTTAGATTTTTAGAAATGATTTCGACCATCTAAAACCGTCAAACTTTCTCTTTTTCAGAATTTTGATAATTATAATTTTTAGAAGTTTTTACCCTTTTTTGAGATTTTTTAAATGTATCCAAATTTTTCATATTTTATTGAATTTAAAAAACAACCCGAGCTTTTATAATTTTTTCCCATTTATTATTTAGTATTTAATTCTTGATCCAATATTTTAAATTCTTTATTATTTTTTATGGTTTTTATTATTTTACTAGGGATTTTGAATTTATTTCTTTTTTTAAAACTATTTTTCTATATTCCAAAAAGTTTCTTTAAGCAATATTTTCGTATTTATTCTACATATTTGTCTAATTTTATTTTTTCGCCTTTTCGATATATTTTCCAAAAATATTTCAAATTTTTTATATGCAAAGTCCTCATTATCACTCTACTCAAAATTTAATCAAAGTAGTTACTCGCCCAGAGCAGATTACAATAATCAGAACCTCTATTATTCTAATGAAAGAAATAATATAAAATAAATTAAACAAACTAGATTCTGATTTTCACGCCATCTTCAGGTAAAATAACAAAATTATAATTTAAAATTAAACTAACTAGCTTAAACGAAAAAGCGTAAATACATGTCTAAAATGTGGTCAAACGTGTAATAAATGAAATGAAACACAAAACCATGTACCACAATATAATTACAACATCAACAACTAGTTTCGGCTAATGAGTCATCTTCACGCCTAAAAAGAGGTATGACATTGTTCGAAAAATTATGTTTTATAACAATAACAAATTTACCAAATAAAAATTTGACAAATAGTAGTTAACTCATTTATGATGTTTATTTACGTGTGGGCATAGAAGTTAAAATACTTAGATAAAGGGGAAAATTGGGAAATAAATATATTTAAGTACTTGAAAATTGATTGATAGTACGAAAGTAAAAAATAATTATAAAACTAAAGATAATCCGATAACGGACTTTGTATAAAAAACTCTCATACAAAGTCGAGTTACCGTGCGCAGAGACATCCACACATCCAGTCCTTTTTTTTTCGAGGAAAATCAATTTTCTCCACGTTTCATAAGTCATTTTGAGCAAACAAAAATTTTGAGATTTAGAATAGTGTAAAAAGGTAATTACACTCATCAGGAAAACGATCGAGGTGTAAGTCTATCGATCTAAAGTAGAGGAATTGATGGGGACCTGTATGGAGCCCTATGCTTAAACAAAGTGATGAACCACTTCAGATGTAAATGTTAAGTTACTCAACAAGCAACCTAACTTCGAAAACTGTGTCTATGACACTCGCTGAATAAATATGAATCAAGAACTCACATCGATTTGGAATTTGTTTTACTAGTTGGTCGACATTTTGGCATCAACCGTCTTCAGTTCGAAGGACCAGTGTCTGATTATCACGTCAGACACATTATTTAACACAAAAGAATCGATTTGATTTATTTTTAAGGGTTATTTTCTCACCCATTTATAAATTTTAAAATCTAACATTTACATTTTTTTAACAACACAATGTGTAGAGCATAGCTCTAACTTCATTAAACTGAAATAAACATTAATAACACTTGTTACTAATTTGAAATTTAAGAATGTTATCAATATTAATATATCAAAGCATGGTGGTCAGCCCTTTTATCATTAAACGAACTGTCCTCGTTGAACGAAGCTAATGTAATGATCATCTGTAGACCCATTTGGCGCGCTAGAAGAATCTTTTTAAGCGGGGTTGTAACGGATTTTAATTTGTAATTGACTATTCCATATTCAGATGCAACTGCACTCGTCGTCCTCTATGAGAATGGTATATAGAAAGACGTAAGTGTTAGTTTTAACGATTTTTTCTTGAAATAATTCTTTTGGTATAGCTGTACCGTTTTACATCATGTGATAAATGACGTATACAATTTTTTTATAAAATGTGTTGATTTGGAATCTATTTTTAGAATGATAAATTGTACAAATAATGATCAAAAGTATGAACCGGAATGACAAACATATTAATTTTAAAAGAAATAGAAATTAGTTTATAAATTCTGGTTAATATTCCAGTGAAATGTACCCACTCGCGGTGTTTAGGATTAAAGTTAAAATTCTATATGATCCGAAATACTAGAAACCGACGATAAATATTAAAAATCTAAACAATGAGAAAAATTTAGAAGCTAATTAGAACTAAAGTAAACAGAAACTATTAAGCTACAGGGAGAATGGATACCAGCCAAGTGGTTATTAAAAAAGAAGAGTTGACAAATGGCAGAAATTAATTTAAAACTTAGAAAAAGAAGAAAATAAAAAAGTCTAAATGGACTTATCCAACTTAAACAACAAAACAAAAGGAGTCTTATAGCTATTTGCACGGTTATTACTTAAGGTTACTTTAAGACTTAAGCTAACACTATTTAGAGACTAATTCAGATTTAGTTCAGATAATCTCCGCAGATTTATCAATCTTAACCCCACTTAACACCACTTTGTTAAACATTGACATGATAATCACGAGTCACAATATTTTTATTATGTTATTATTTGATATTGCGAGCACGTTCTCCGAAATTTTCATATTCGTATTTTTGTTGTCTATGTCAATTTACAAACAAAATGGCATATAGAATGTTAGAGGATGACAACGACCTGAATGAATTAAATTTAATAATTTATGGTTTGTCTAGATAAATATATGAGAGGGTAGATTATTTTCATACGTTTGACGAACTTACTTTTTTCCGACAATTTAGAGTGACCAGACCTACAGCTCTCCTTATACTAAACCTGATTGAGGCTGAACTTGAATATCCGTATACTTTAACGAGGCCGGCCCTGTGCACACAGAATCCTGGTGACTTACGAATAGTGCGCCAGAAATCCAATGTACGTAAATATTACAATACGTACTAATAAAAAGTATTGTTATTGATTATAAACAATAAATTATGAGTGTCTAGTGGTCCGTCAAGTCGGACCCGGTGAAAATCCAATAGATCCGTCCGAGCGCACGATCCGGCTGCCTGACAGTTGTATACGTTAACTTGAAAGTTTGATTATTCATCACTATGATACGGTGTGGTCTAATGGAAGCATGTGTGCGTTACATATAGAAGTTCTCGGTTCGATTCCTGAGAATATCTTTTTTTTTCATTTTTTTTTCGAAATAAATGGAAGTTATTTCTTTTTTTTAATGCACAGGCTAGATTTAGATAGTTAAGACTTTTTTTAATAAAATAAATTAAAATACACAGGTTAGATTTAGATAGTCAAGACTTCTTTTAATAAAATAAATTAAAATAAACAGGTTAATTACGCTGGTTCTCTAGACCCTTGTTTTATTTTTTCATCTTTTCTTATATTTATTTTAAACTAAATCCTAACAGCCGATTGACGGACCTTTTTTAATTAGCCACGATATCCGTCAAGACGGACTTATTGGGTTTTCACCGGGTCCGACTAGACGGACCCCTAGACACTCCCATAAATTCTGTCGTTTCTGTCAAAAATTATTCTTGAATGTGGTCAGAAAATCAATTTTGCTCTGTTGCTCTGTTGCCATTTGATTTGGTACAGATTTATACGGTGCAAAACATGTTTATTTTAAGGTTACCTTAAGCTAATCCTTGAATTGACTTAGTTTGATATTAAGGAATACCGGCGCAAAAGACTTTTAAAGGTAAAAGGGGAGTTTTGTAATTTAGGGACAAAACATTAACCAGGAAAGGGCAAAACGCAATTGGTTGGTAATGTTTTCAAAGAAATTGGCTAAATTGATTTTAAAACGGGAGTAAACGTTTCCAACATGTTCAGTCTGTCTAGACAGTCATGTAAGACATCGAAAAGGAGTGGTTATTTGCACTAATGAAATGGATGAAATTTCTCTATATTCCAAATCATATAGATATCCAATTATTTACAAACAAGAAAGTTTACAACCAAATTGCAAAATTGTTGGATCAAAATATTATTAGACCTAGTAACTTGCCATGGTCCTCTTCAATTTTGGTACTTTCCAAGCGTATTTATACACCATGAATTTAAAAATGGAGAGTGGTGGACTGAAGAAGACTTAAGGAAAACCTGTGGATGACGAAATACCCCCTTCCCAAGTACTCTAGATCTAGATCTTGCTAGTTGGTTCCATCAAATTAAGATGGATGGAAACGATAATCCAAAACAGCCTTTAACACATAGCAAAGTCATTATGAATATATTACGGCGTTCTTCAGATTCAAAAATTGCTCGGCTACCAAATCAGTTTTACATAGACTCTACGAGTTAAACTTTAAAATTCATTTAGATAAGTCAATATTCTTGAGAAAAGAAATAACATATTTAAACGACATGGCACGCGCCCCGATGTAATCGAAACAAATCATAGATTTTTTAATAAGGTCACTACAGAAAATTCATTATTAAGTTTTTTAAATTAACTAAACCGCTTACTTAATGTTTTAAAATGAGCACAGAAATCGAATTAATTAAACAGTAAGTATATATTATAATGAAATCATTTTGTATGATTTATGGAAGTTAATTTATTATTCTTATTATTATAAATAAGTATTTTATTCTAAATATTTGATTCCAAAGAATTTTATAGTTGAATATAATATAAGTTAATTTAAAATAACTGGGTATATAAGGAAACATTTTTTTTATCAACAATTCTGGATATCGAAAGATATGAAATTTTAATAGAAATAAAATTTGTTTATACTAAGAAAATAATTTAAAATTCAACTATGAGAATGAAAAATCATTCAGTATTGAAGATTTTATGATCAAGTAACCAATTTTATTTGTTTTTGATAAAAAAAGAATGGTGTAATTAATTAGATACAAAAAAATCATAAGATTTTTAGTCAAAGAAAAAAAATTAAAATTTGTTTGAAGAGAGGGGATTATTGAATGTAAATTAACTAAAAAGTCTGAATATGTATGCATTTGGATATTAACAGAGAAATAAAACAAACATTTACAATTTAAAAATTTTTATTTAAAATACATAAAAATAGTTACCATATAGGAGATATAGAAAATAAATTGGTTAAGAAGAAATATATTTTGGGGAATAATGGTTACAAAGAATTTATGAAGAAGAGGAACAACAATTAAGAACATAAAAAATAAGAAATTAGGAGAGGTAAATAAGGTCAACAAAGTTAGATAAGAGGAATAAGAGGAAATTAACATAAGATATAAAATTTATATAAGTATTTATAATTTTTGTAAAATTTTATGATTTTTTTTTATTTAGATTAGAATCCATCCCACAAATTGAGATAGAGTGTCAAAATTTTCATAATGATAATTATAATATTTCTTGTTTCCTTCAATATCCTGACTTCTCCTAATCATTAAACCTATCCACTGATGCAAGTAACGTGACAGTTAATGAATGTAGGATTATTTTGAAAAATACAAATTTGGATCGACAAAAACAGAAAATAATTAAAATATGACTTAAATTAATGAATGCTAATTTACAAGTGATTTCTAGAATACAATTATAAAGCGAGATTAAAATGTATAATGCCAAATTAACAAAGATAAGATTTCCTTGAAATAGTAAGTTAAATATATTCTTTGTTCTTCAAGGTGATGATTTCATATAACTTAAGTCTGCGGGCGCTTTTTTTCCAGTAACCGCATACGCATCGAGGATATTGAACAATTCGGAACAAAATTATGCTGTAATCGAAGAAAAAATTTTAGCAATTGTTTGGGCTATCAAATATTTGCGCTCCTACGTTTTCTGTCTAAACTTTAACATAATAACTAACCAGTGCATAAAATAACATGTTAACTTGTTTTATCGCCCAGTAACTGAAGCCAAAATTTTGTTTACTAAAATCGGTAAAATGTATTGAAATAAAAAAATTACTGCAAACGTTCCCTTTGGTGAAAGTTATAGAATATTCTCGGCAATCTCAGCTTGGCGCAAAGTAACTTCTAACTATGAGATAGTGAGAAAGATTAGATTAGGTCAGTCATTATGTTGATTACTTCAAAATATTTTTGCCACAGCTAACCCAAATTTCAACTAATTTATAATATGTATTTTCATAACAGGGGTGGAACCTTTTTTTTTTAATTAAAACCATATACAATTCAAATTTAATATGGCCACAGGGGAAATGTAAAGGGCTTCAATTCCATTGAAGTTAAGGTTAAAATGACGTTTTCAGGGTTAAAAATCTCAAAATTTTCGCGGGGAGGATCCGCTTTACTGGGGAGAATTCCACAACCCCAGTGGGCCCCCTTGTGTCGCCCAGTGGTTGTTTTTTTGACTTTTTGTAACCAAATAAATAATTCCCAACTGTTGCATTGGAAAATAAACGTATTATAATATTATATATAAAAAAGATAAGCTAAATATAAATACTGACACTTTGTTGCATTGAGAAGACACTTACAAACGAACTAATGGGCCATATAAATCAAATTGTGAAACATTCTAAAGGCAATTCCAAGATAAAAGAAATTATTTAAGATTTAAAAAATCTCGAACCAAAGTGTAAGAAAAAAATTAGTACACTGATTATAAACGCAAAAAATGTCGGATTTATTCCAGGGGATAAACGTGTTAAAATGAAAATATTCGTGTTCGCGTTTGTTTTCACATTAATATAGAATTTAATTCACTTTTGTCAAAAAAAAAACATACAAATAGCAAATCCTATTTGCAGTAAAATAGAAAATCTGGAAATCCCATTTAATGAAAACTCGACCAATTTCCTGGTGCATCCTCAAAAATACGGTTCGTAAAACCCGCATAACGGTGAATCCGCTAAAATTCTGTTAAAAACCGATTCTTGGGCGACGAACAAAAGACCTGGACCCGTAGCCCGGTAATATATTGTTGAAAACAAGCTGCACAAAGCGCGTTTTGTGCTACAACAGCATCATTATATTTCCACGTTATTGAACCCGTATTCAGGCGCTTCCTAAACCTAGTCAGGAATTTTCGCTTTATGGAATTTTCGTGCCAAATATCTATTGATTGGAAAATTTAAAATATTATTTTCATTTTATGTTAGCTGAACATTTAGAATGTTATTTATTATTTATGTCTAAAATAAATTCTCGGATTAAAATAAAGTTAGATCAATCCCACCGAACTTGTCGAACACTCAATTATAAAGTAATTATTTCCTGATAAAAAGTAGAAACTGAGTTTATAATGTTCGCGAGTTATAAACTATACTATACTTGTTCTAAATTACTTATGATTTAAATATTGATTAATTGTTACATATGAACAATTATTCAAAAATATGGGTGTTTCACAATCAAATTTTTACCTAAATTTCGTTCCTAGTGACAAAAGTTAAAGATATGGGATTTTTGGTGACTAGTGACGGAAATCAAGTTTTCGCTCGAGTACTCAGTGACGTTTAAAGGGTAGTAGAATAGTAGATTCTGTAATGAGGTTAGAATGAAAAATTCGACAAAAGTGGAAAATTCCGAACGCGAGCGAAAGCGAGTGTGAGGAACCACGAGTGTCGAATTTTTTCATTCTGACCGAGTAACAGACTATATTTTCTCCACGATCAAAAAGTATAAATCAAAATTATATTAAATCTGAACACAAGTTATTTGTTGACATATTTGTATTACATTGTATTAATACTTATAGTGCTGTGGTACACTTACCGATATTAAAATCTGGTGCATTGGTGTTTTTTCATAATTTGCAATTTCAGATATTATTAAATTCAATATCTACTTCACTTGATTTTTCACTCATTATTTTGTTTAAATTAAAACTTGTTTGAAAATAATTATTACCGTCGCCATTTTATATCTGACAGTGACACTTTTGAAATCCAGGGCAATCCCATATCGTTTATTTCGATTACAGAAAATCCATTCTTTACCTTGATAAAGAATGAAAATACATGCAAAATGCATAAGAGGCAAGTATTATAGAATAAATATTCAGACTCTAGAGTGTGAATGTTTACATTCTATTATTAAAAATGATTTCAGAATTCATACATTCAGTAATGGTCGTGGAGAAAAAATGTTTATTTGCTAGTTTCATCCAGTTAAGAATGCTGAGTAAAGGAGTTTTCATTAAGAGCGCTCGAACTTTAACACAACTTTTTTTTGGCATAGAGTAGATGTCCATTCAGCCAGCCACAATGATTTTTTGTTTTTTTTGCCAATGATGAATTGGCTGCATTGGTTTCAACCGAGCTATTCATTGTTACTAACAGCATATGGAATAATTAAAGGTTACACATTTTTCTCACTCAGGGGTCGATCAGGGCATTTTTTACATAGGGGGTAGACCACGTTTAAGTAAGTATATAAACATTTAAAACTAATATTTGATGGTAAAATTTGTATTGTTTTGTTATCTTTTAAGTGGGAATGTAGAATGCACATCCTGTTTTCTTTGCTGATTTGGAGGCATCTGTATATATTTCTGTCCAGTCAATTTTGTTTCCCCTTAATTTAGCTATGAGTTTTTATTTTCTATTGTATTTATGCAATATTTCGGTATTGTTACTTTAAGAATAATCCATGAAATGAGTTATGGTATAAAGAGACATTTCTAAATCCAGTACAGATAGTTGGTGAACTTTTTTTAAGACAATAATTATTTTATAGGTCATTCATATTCAGTTAATTTATGTTTTTGTAAATTAGTGATTGTAAGTAACATTTTAAGCTTAGGTATAACTTTTTTTCCGAGTATTCCCTTCTAAGATTGAGTGGGGTTTCGAGTGCTTCTACCCGCAGGGCTTCTGGGGATGTGGACTTCATGACACAAATTCAATATTTTCCATGCATTATGGCAAGTAGTGCCATCCTGTTGGAACCACACCGTCTATCCTAGGCCACAAAAAATTGTTATCATCATCCGATATTGGTCGCCATTAACAGTGCTCATTTTCGAAGAAATAAGGCTGTGGTCTTCAATTTTTACGCCTTGCGCTACATCTTGTGTCAATTGACGTTGCATACGGTGTTAATACTCGTGACTTCGCGTAGTCTCCCATTGTTTTGAATGTCGGTCTGCTTCAGTCTAGTTCTATATTTTGTGCCAATTTGTTCAGAAATGGATACTGAAACAATATTAAGAATGTTGAGGTAATAAAACTCTTCGAAATTTATTTCGATAAAGAAGGACTGGCAACTAGAGTCGGCAAACTACCATCATCAAGCCAAAATTACGTTTAGTGTGATAGTACTTATTAAACCTAGAATGTGCGTATACTGCTAAAAGGTAAAAAAGTGTATTAAAGGAGCCAATGTTGTAGTACTTGAAAAGGGAGGTAATTAAATAGTTAAGAGATTATATCAGCAAGAAGTGCTATGTAGAAGGACTATTTAAGGATGTAATGGTAGTAGAGGGAAAGACATCCACATCGGATAACGTTAGGTAATATCCCATACACGGACTTAAAGAAGAAACTGAAATTTGTGAGGCCGAATACAACAGACAAAGGTATTAGCCCTTTGGATGTTAAGCAGTAACATTGACAAATTACAAATTAGCACCATTAGCAAAAAGCGCTTAACTAACCAGTTCTTCTTCATCAAAATAAAATTCTTATAGTACCTATTATCTCATCAGGAAACCACATTTGAGAAAACAGATAAACTTTTTAATTTATAACAATGTTACCGGCGAAAAAAGACGTAGAACACACAATTTATTTGTGAGACGGAGTACAGAAGGTTGTTTTGCCATATTAATGAAACACTTCCTTTTGTTTAATATATCTAAGACTGAATCAGTTTTCCTTTTTTTGATTTTGGTGTTTTAGGAGGATATTATTCGATTTGTTTTCTTGCATGTCCTCATTTCATCATCTAGTAAATGCTGCAATGTGTCATCTTGCATATCATTTTGCGAAAGGTAATAGTCGCATATTTTTATTTGACAATTCATTATTGCTGGTGTTTAGATTATTAATAAATGTAAAATATTTTTATCTGATTCAGCATGTTATGTAGACAGAGCACGATGCCATTTTCAATCTAATTTCTCTTTACTGACTTAAATGTCACCATTCGCAAAATATTATCTCCAATCGCAAAATGCTATCACCATTCAAAAAATGATATAACCATTCGCAAAATGATATGCAAGATCACACACACCAGCATACCTTTCAGAAGAATGGGAGGAGCTGAAGTTGTTTCAGCAGTAAACATTAGAAATGTACTAAAACAATATATTTGTTCACCGCAAGGAGTATTGGCTTGGTAAAATGAGAATATTATATAAACTTTTTAAAACATTAGATTTAGTTATATATTTTATGTATAAAAAGTGAAAAAAAAATAATAGCACTAGCATAATATTGCCCTATACCTTTTTACAGTTTCAATTAAGGCCCCTGTCCCATCATAGCAGCGCAACAGCGACACGATTTCGACATGAAACAAGTAGGCGACATAGATTTGTCCCATCAAAGCAACGTATTCTCTTCATTTTTCTGTTGTGCCATGAAATTTATTTCGCTTTTCACATACACAGTTTGAATGTTGCTTGCCCAGTCACTCGACAACAAACAACCGATACGCAGCTTGGATGTTTCTTGGCTGGAGCGTTGGTGTGTGTATCTAAACCATGGGCTAAACACAAAAGATACACGGTAGCGACATCGTATCGTCATCGTGTCGCTGTTGCGCTGGTTTGGAGAGACAAGAGTTCGTCTTTTACTTTATTCAGTTGCAACGTTTAATCGAGTAGACCATGTCGCGTAACTTTTCTATAGACTTGACCGTCTATATGGACGGTCTCTAAACATGGTGCATAGTCTATTGAGACCGTACTTTGTCTCGTCTATCATCCACACAACGATTTGAATCCTAAGGGACACTCGATAAGTGAGAGAGACAGGGACTCATCTCGCCTCTCGTCATACTGATGAAATGTTGCGTAATACGTCTGCCATTGCACGTTTTCTCCCTTTCCGATTGAGAGACCGTAGACCTGCGATTTTTGGTCTCGCAATAGACTGTGTCGATTGATCTATAGACATGTCTATATAGACAACTTTAGATATGTCTCTGAGACAAAAATCGTTCAACGTGTCTACAAGAGAGTATGAGCCTTAAGAGAGACCGTATTCATTGGCATCATTTAGAGGCAACTTATGGTGTTTATTGGAAACCACCGCCTAAGGGTCGTTGATACCGCTGGACCAAAAATTTTTCTGAATGCAGAGGCACCTCATGAATCTCCCGTAGATTTTCGTTACACTACATCCGGTAATTTTCTTTGTTTACGAAGCCACTCAACCAAAAATGAGGCTGATCACTAAAGACGTTTTTTTTAATCTCCCGTGGATTTTTGTCGCTCCAAATCCGGCAATTTTGTATATCTACTAAACCACTCAATCAAAATTGAGCTTCCTCACTGAAGATGTTTTTTCCAGAAGCAGAGTCAGCCGTCAAATGCTCTAAAGCTCAATTAGCAAATATTCGGCGCTGTCTATGGTCGTTGGAATTTAGCTCTTGAGTTAATTCAATTGTATGGATAAAAACCAAAGTCTTTACGCAAAATCCGCCAAGTTGATGTCGCAGAAAGACCTTTGTCTCCCCAAATCAACGGAACACGGTGTCACTAGCATGCATCTTTCATGTTTAACCGATGGTTTATATACACCATATACACACCTATGCTCCAGCAAAGACATCCAAGCTGCGTGTCGGCTTCTTGTTGCCGAACGACTCGACAGGTCAGTTGTGAAGTACCATTGACGCTGTGTATGCGATAGTATTTTGCGTTTAATAACGAAAAGGGAAATGAGTTTCATGGCACAACAGAAAAATGAACAGGACACGTTGCTTTGGTGCGACAACTCCATGTCGCCTGCTTGTGTCATATCGAAATCATGTCGCTGTTGCCCAGTTTTGGTGGGACATGGGCCTAACTCTTGCGCACGACACGAAATTGGAATGAACTGTCCCGAATCCCGGACGTCAACAATATCTTGCGTTTCTTTGACGTATAGCCATAAATTGGACGAAGCGCGCGCAATGTTTGAAGAACAGCACACTGATTTTGATAATAAATTTTAACAATTTTAAAGCATTGTTGAAACGTGTAGCGTTCCATGGTAAAATGTCAAGACCAAATAAGTATTCTTGTCAAAAATTTGCCAGCTGTCAAAGTTCGAGCGTCTCTAATGAAAAAACCTGTATACAAACTTCAGACTAACTCCTTTTATCGTATTGTAACAAAACTTGATATTACGATATATACAAATGAATAACAACCTATTATAAGTCTACTTGCCGACCTTTTGTAACTTCTGGCAAATGATCTAAACTCTAGATGCATTTAAAATAATAAAGTAACGTGATATTTTTGTGGTACCTGAATAGTCATTTTTATTTGTTACTTCCCACCTCTCTTTTTACTCATTCCAAAATTTGTATAACCTAAAATACTATAAATTGAATACTATGACTGGATTTCGCTCCCTTTTGCTAAAATTTAATTTTAACAAAAAAAATACTTTGGTTTCCTTAGTCCCACATTTACTTAAGAGCTAAGCCATAACAAGGCGTATTTAACTAGGTGGATTTTGGTGCTTGCATGACAATAAAACATTTTAAATTTGTTCACTAAGTAACCAAACTACCCTACCCCTGCCACTATTCTTAATCTTGATTGATAATAGTACAAGCATAAGTACGTTGCACAGAACGGATTAATTTCCCATACAAATGTGGGGACAATAGCTTTTCTCTATCGCATAAAATATTTGTTTTATATTCTCTATTCACTTGTAAAAATTCATTTTATCAAAGTGCGATAAGAAAACTTGTATAATTTATAAAATCACGTATTCTGTGTCCTCTTACTGTGTAAAAATTTTAAAGAAGACTTTTTAAGGTAGATAACAGGCCACATGTTTTATTTGCATCAAATTTTACTTTCACTATTTTTTTATTTTTAATTACCATAGAAGACGTTGAATTCGAGTTAAAAAGCATTTCATATATTTTCTTAAATATCCCTGTACTATAACTGACATTAGAAGAAAGAAACCCATACACTCATAAGAATTTACTCCATGACTTATTCGATTTGATGAGGATAATAGATCTAAGTAAATTGTATGCATTTGCGATGTAATTTAAAATTTTCTCACGCGGCTACAATTTCGGCATGTAATGGATTATAATAATAGTGCGGTAAAATGTTATTAACTGACAATAGACTATGACTACCATGGAAAAATAATTCTTTGCGGTCGTTTCTTTTTCTCTCGGGGCTCCGATGAAGAAACAATAGAATGTGTAATTTTCTACCAACACATACAGAAATTGATTTTAACGTTATTATTGGATATTTCACAAAATTGTTTCTACTGCTCATTATGTATTCCACGAATAGTATTATTTTTAATAATTGTAAGATAAATTGAAATAATATTACTTCAATTCAATATGCAAATGTTTTTTTTATAAATTGTGCATACTTTTTATAATTATTGTTTTCTTCATCCACAAACTTCTAAAATTAAACTGTCCATAAATTTTTATAAATCTCTCAATCCACAAATCCTTAAATGCACTTTCTATGTAACTAAAATAGAACCTTTTTAAAACCCTTAAAAGTTAAACTCGGATTTAGCTGCTACATCATTAAATTTAAGTGTGAAGTTTGATTTATATTCGTAATCGTCAGCAGATAAAACTCTCAAGTGCTACAATAAAAGGTTTCATTTTTCAGTGAGTCACACCCTTAAAAGATCAAGTATCTCCGAAAATAATCCCAATAAAATTACCTTGGAATCAAATTTCAAAAGACAAGAAAAAAATCGTTTCATTAATAATTGTCGCTACCTTTTGCGAATTGATCCTGTACCTCAATATTTTGCAGGACCCTAAACTTCATCCCCTACTTGAAGGACTCCTTTAGTAAGGGCATTATATGCATCTGCTACTATAAGTTCCCTTAACATTATGCTTTATTTCCTTATTAAGTGACTAGTTATTACGATGAATGAAGTCGTTAATTTGAGGAAGTTTTCAACTTAAACTGATGCAACTAAGGGATGCTAATGGATTGTTCAAATATTAGAAATATAATTTTCTACAATGCACAAGAAGTTCGTTTAAACTCTAAAACTACAAAAATTTAAAAGTAATTTGGTTATTTTTAATTGGCAACATTGACCACATGCAATACCTACTTTGTTTGTGAAGTTTGTTGAGAACTGGTAAAATATTTATACTTCTGTTAAATTTAATAAAAAGTTTACAATTTCTTAAAATAAATATAAAAATAAGCACAGCTATAAAAGTTTAATAAAATTTATATGTAAACTGTTAGAAATTTCTGAGGAAAAAAACCCCATTTCCTTCCAATTTGCCATTTAACGAAACCGACCAATTTCGTAGAGAACTTCCTAATTCCGTCGGAATAGACCTCCATCAAAGAAAATAATTGACTTTGGCTTTTTACAAGCTAGTTTCTTCTGGTGGCTCTTGACCTTTTTGTCGGTATAATCAAGTGGCCCGGTCTCTTGCGCTCCCACTTTTTTTTATACAAACCATCAATCTTGAGTTGTGTTGCTGAATCTGCTTCACACTCGCAAAAACCTTGTACAATTTACTCTTTACAAGATTTTCTCTAGAACGGACGTGATTGATTAGGTTTATATATAATTAACTGTTTAAAATATTATTTGCTACTTGAAAGTTTATTTCTCTTTAAAAAAATCGAGATTAAAAAAAATCGCTTCCTGTAAGTCTGTTGAGTCCATAAAAAAACAGTTTTCAGATTTGTGGCTTAGATTTTTTCTTCTTCAAACATCTGGAGTAATAAATAATAATAATAATAGGCTTTTAGTCAGTAAATTCCAAAAAAGTGTTATTTTGTCAAACTCAAAGTGTCTTTTGATTTTTTCTTTGTTTGTGTTGTGATTCTTTGTTTATTTGTTTCTTTGTTTGTTTTTTTGTTTGCTTGTTTGCTTGTTTGCTTGTTTGCTTGTTTGTTTGTTTATTTTTTGTAGCTACTTGTATTGTTTTTGAAAAAAATTGTTTATTCGTTATGGACTGTAGATGTGCAAAAACAGAATTTTTTATTTTGTATGTTTTTATTTTGCTTTTGTTGGAATTTGAAAGTTTTTTGTTGTCATTAGGGAGAACAGACGCCGTTCGAGCTAATGTATTAACCTCTTTTAACAAATATGATTAAGAATCGATAAATGTTTGAAACGGTTTGGCAGTCGATGTATTAAAATCAAGAAGGACCAACCAATATAATGGATTTTAATTTAGTAAACTGGTATTAAACTGAACTGTAAGAGCTATTTTATCACCCATTTATTTATAACAAAAACAAATTATAAAAGGTACATTATTTTCACTGTAAAAACTATCAGATCAACTTTCGGATTAATAATTTAATAAAATAAAGGTGCGGTCATTTCGTCATTTTAACTAAGAGCTCTCATTTACTAATATAGTATTCTCTCAGAGAATTAAGAAGCTAATGAAGCAGAGTGTGGGATTTTAACGGTTTTTTTGACCTTGGAACTTCGGCCAGTGTGACAATGAGCAATATATCTATTCTAGTCACTCCTGCGGTGATAAAAAATACTAGAAGAAGACACGACATATAGCAACAAAATTTGACATGCGTATAATACTTTGGAGAAACATTACTTTATACCGAGACAATAATATTATAAGAGAGAGAAAAATGATCTGAAACAATGATCCATATGAATATATTTTAGATATTGCTTTTGTTTCAAACTATTTGTTTAAAAAGCATCGGTACAAAGTAATAAAGAGTTAGGAAATTATATTTATGTATTTTTTAGTTTTTAAAAACATATATGGTTAGGTTTGTAAATTTTGGATAATTTTTCAGTGAAATTTATCTACCCTTCAATACCATGTATGACACGTGAATAATTATTTTGCGTTCAACAATACCTTAGAACAAATTTTATAATATAAGTTATGTATTGCATTGAGCTGGTATTGCGTAGCAGATATTATTTAAATGTGGTATAGTTTAGTAGATTCTGTAACAAGGTTAGAATGAAAAATTCGACACGAGTGGAAAATTCCGAACGCGAGCGTCACCGAGTGTGAGAAACCACGAGTGTCGAATTTTTTCATTCTAACCGAGTAACAGACTATATTTTCTCCACGATCAAAAAGTATGAATCAAAATTAAATTCAATCTGAACACAAGTTATTTGTTGACATATTTGTATTACATTGTATTAATATTTATAGTGTTATGCTACACTTACCGAAATTATAAAATCTGGTGCATTGGTGTTTTTCATAATTTGCAATTTTAGATATTATTAAATTCTATATCTACTTCACTTGATTTTTCACTCATTATTTTGTTTCAATTAAAAGTTGTTTGAAAATAATTATTATCGTCGCCATTTTGTATCTGACAGTGACACTTTTGAAATCCATGCCAATCCCATATCGTTTATTTCGATTACAGAAAATCCATTCTTTACCTTGATAAAGAATGAAAATACTTTAAAAATACATAAGAAGCAAGTGTTTTAGAATAAATATTCAGACTCTAGAGGGTGACTGTTTACATTCTATTATTAAAAATGATTTCGGAATTCATACATTCAATAATTGTCGTGGAGAAAAAAACATACCCCACTTTTATTTTCATATCCGAATATGTTCGAATGCACTGGGCGGTATATTACCGCAGGAATTTTTTTTAGTAGTAATGTTTCAGCTGTTTGCAGGAGCGTATCGTTCAATTGTTTTAGACAAATAGGCGCCAAAAATGAATGATTCGAATGAAGAAGAACTGTTTTAAAACCCATCAGAGGATGTACCATCTGACGAAGATGATAGCTTGAGTAGTATTCCAGATAATGAAGAAATTGATTATAATTTTTATTACTCTTGGCTAACATTCTTAACTTTTAAGATATGGAAATTCCTAAAAATTGTTTGAAATCTTTTCTGTCTGACAAAATTTATTCAATTTTTTAGTCACTGGACAAATGAATGAGTTGGCTATATTTGGTAAAATGTGGCAACCAAAAATTCCACTCTGTTTTATGGAAAGACGTTACTTTAGCGGAAATATATGGAAATGATACACATAAATACACTACTGGAATCGTAGTTTCTTATTTTCTGGATCTGAAAATCATGAATTGTAGTCGTTTTTTCTCAATACTAAAAACGTTACGATTTATTGCTCCAAATGCATTTGTTAAAAGAAAAACCTCTGACATGTTCAGCAATGTTTTTTGTGTATCTAAGAGAAAAGTGTACAAATCTTATAGATCCAAGAGAAATTATAGCATTGGACGAATGTCTACTTCTCTTCATTTCGTAAACCAAAAGATCACGTTTTGGATTGAAAATATTCTGTCTCTGCTCCAGTGATCCTGAGTTTAGTGGATATACATTGTAATGAAATATTCTCTATGAGTTTTTTTTAAATATAATTTTGGAAATTTAAAACAAAATTTTAGGTAAGAGATATACAACTTTTTTTTTTTGACATGCTGCAAAGTATACTCAGCAACAGATTTCTTTGTATGACCGTATTTCAAATGAACCAGATCTTCTCGTTTATCCAACATACTTTTTGTCACAATCAGAACAACCTTCAAAAACAACTAGTAGATGAGTTTCTAAAAAGCATTCGGATCAAGGTATACTATAAAAGATTCAAATCCAAATCCAAAAAAGCAAAGAATGCACAAAGTCAGAACCGCACCGTCATGTTTTTATTTGTAATGTAAAAAAAAACAGATGAAACGAGAAGAAAGAGGAATAACTGCAAAGTGAATTATATAAATGAAAAGAAAAGGAAGCTAACTGCAAATATTTGTACAACGGGTCCTGATTTACCATATTTCTATACAAAAGAGCATTTTGACGAATTTCACAAATACACGACGACCTAAAGAAAGTGCCAATTTTCTTCTAATATCAGATTCTAAATACCATCTATAAAGTAATACCAGCCCCAATAAAATTTGTATTCATCAGTGGATACATGGTATGTGAACAAATATGATTAAGAGTCCATAAATGTTTGGAAAAATTTACTACGGCAGTCGACGTGCTAACATCGACTAATTATCGAAGGACCAAACAGCAGCAACGCTGTTAAATTATTATGTAACTGCATTTCAAGCAGTTATATTAATATCAATAAAAACAAGTATATTGAAGTGAACTGGAAGGCTTATCTTTACACCCATTTATTAGTAATAAAAAGAAATAATTATAACAGGTATATTATTTGTATAGTACAGGGTAATTCACTGATGTCACTTACTATTCACTTGTATAATTATATACAATAATTTTGTAAAATCTCATCAAATTCTATTTAATTATGTGATAAAATAGGCGCGGTTACAACTTCATTTTCAACTAATAACTTTCTATTAAATTGTACTAACCCATCTGAACGGCTGATTCAATTCGACTGCTCTCTATGAGAGATAATGATACAGTGGTATTTGTGGCGGGTTATTTTATTAGCCAACCCATAAAATCTAAGCTAACGACGTGTTTGGTAAGAATTTTAACGAATCTTATTGGCTAAAATTTAGCGGTACGATTTTGTGTAACTGTCGATTTGACTCCTTTGCAAATATAGAATATAGTTTTAAGACAATATTTATCATCTCGCATGAGAGCGACCGAGAGGGAAGAGTTATAAATGAAGATAGCGTATCACTAAAGAATATTGGATCTTTCCAGGAATGGGAGTGACGTAGCTATGCAAGCTGCGAGTTGAAAAAAATAGTTGCCGTTTTTATTAAAAACGTAGTTGCAAAATAATAGTGATATTGGATATGATTTTAAATATTTATTATTAAATGTAATTTTTAGAACACATATACATAGAATTGTAAATTCTGGATAATTTTTCAGTGAAATTTATCCAGTATATAAAAGTATAATTCCTTGTAAACAATATTGTCCCCTATATTGCGTCAATGGCGATTGGTAATTTTTTTACATAAAAAAACAGTTTTCTTTTGCCATACACAAACGTGTGGTAACAAAAAACTAACAAAAAGAATCTGGAAATGCAGAACGTGTTTTTTTAGAGCTTGGTAGCAAATTGGTTAATAAGATTGTTTATATACTAAATTAATGAATGTTTAAGATTAGATACTTAGGGAATACAAAATGATGAACTCAAAGAAAACAACAATTAACTACTTTCTCTTCAAAACAAAACATATGATTTAAATAAAATATAATGAAGTGTATTTTACAATGTAATTATTTATTAACTCTTCGCTTTTTAATAATTATGCTGTTCTTGATGAATTTAAAAGCTAATATTAACAAAGCGGGAATGGCTATTTGAAATTTGTAATGCTAATACGTATCTATGTATATAAAGAGGTGTTTTTACATAGTTTGCTCTTTGTGTCCCACTTTCTACTGTGCATTAATGCATTTATTGTTTGTCACAGAATGATGAAATAATGGCAAGAAATGTGAGCCAAGCTTATAATTATGTGAAATATCAAATTAAAATGTTTCCAAATATAACAAAGTTGTATAGGAAGGAAAGAATAATAATAAATACCCTAAAGTCATTTTGGATATTTTTTGGTGTATCAATCGACCGATTGTGCTGAAATTTTATACATATACCAGGAGGGCATAGATTACAATTTTAATTGGATAACAAAAAGCATGATTAATATTTTTTCTCAATCATTTGTCTGCTTATTTACTAAAATTTTATTTGTTTTTTTTTTTATAAAAATAAATATTTAGATACTATAAATGGAAAAATGTATTAAACAGTTTCTTTATAAAATACGTAGGGTAGGCTTATCCCATTTAATATATTTTTTCGTGAATTATGGTCTTCCTTTCATAATGAATTCTCACCAACAAGAAAAAAGGTCATACCTCAACTTGACCTTAGCCGAAACAATATCGTCTCTCGTGTCATATATATATAAGAAAATAAATCTACCGCACAAGGAGGTTCCATTTCTGTTTTCCCCTTATTCCCATACATCATTACAACAGTTCTCATTTTCGTAAGTATACGCATTTTGTGGAGAAAGTAGTTTTCGCATTCCTCCATCCAGAAAACCGTTCCTTTTCTTTCTAGCCTAATGACAAATGTAAGTTTTGCCAACCGGAAGGGACTCCAATTATTAGTATGCGTGTGGTTCTTTATCTCTTTGTGTTTTTGATGCTGAAAAGGTAGCGCATTTTTTCATTATACAGAGCACAAACGCGGTTAACTCAGTTTTATCTAATTTCTAACTTTTTTTTAGCATTATTCGAGTTTAATATTGCGTATTTTATTTAGATATCACAAAAATAAACTCGACTACTTCGCAAAAGTGGATAAACATTTCAACTCCGCAAAAATCCTCAAATTTAAAGAAAATTTCGAAAACTTGACAATGTTGCAAGACACGTTTTGGTGAATATTTTGTCGTTGGAAAAATTATTTACACTTATGGTAAAACTCAAAAACTTGACAACGCCGCGAAAATGAGGTAAACATTTGAACGTAAAGACGTAAAAATCTCTAGATTTAGGGAAAATTCCGCAAGATGGGCACGTTTGGAGAAATATTTTAATGTCACAAAATTTTAGAAAATCGCTATAAAAATACTCACAGAAAGTATGTAAACTCGAAAAAAATCATTAAATTTGAATATTTATTCAAAAAAAAATCAACTTTACGAAAACGAGAAATGTACAAAAATTTTTGGTACTTTTAAAGTTAATTTTAAAAACGTCATAAAAAGACACGTTTAGGTAGATAAGTGGTGGCAAAAAATAGTCAGGTTTAGGGAAAATTTCGGAAACTTGACAACGTCGCGTTAAGGAAAATGTTTTAACGTTACAAAAATTAAGACAAAAAATTCATAATTTTAACATCGCAAAAATGACACCATAAGAGAAATATTTAAGCATCCAGAAAATTATTCGGATTTAGAAAAAATCTAACGTTGCAATATTAGAGAAATTTTATAAAGTAGCAAAAATTCATTACATTAAAGTAAATTAAAAAAGTTAGCAACGATGCAAAATTGATAGATTTAGGAACATAGTCCTATACTTGGAAATCTCGCAAAAATGGCACTTTGTACAAATATCATTAAGTACGCCACAAAATCCCCTTAAGTAAACTTGACAACGTCACAAAACGACAGGTTTAGGTAAATATTTTAAAATCCCAAAAATTACTCTAATTTAGGGGAAAATGCAAAATTTACAGATTTATCGTCGCAAATTAAGGAAAATTTCAAAATCTTGACAACGCTGCGAAAATAAGCAGATGAGTTGTATAAAGTAGTAAATTTCCAAAAATATGTTAAAATTGCACAAACGACAGATTTGGAAACATTGTTGAAAACTTGGCAACATTGCAAAAACGACATTTAATGCCCGATTTTTTTTGTAAATTTTCAGAAAAACCCTTAATGAATCACCATATGCAAAACCATATAATTATCAAGATTATTCTTATTTAACCGATTTCTGCGCTACTGTCTTCAGGCGCCCCGTTGGCCGAAAAATATAATTCTCTTTTATGGACATGTGGAAGAGGGACGGCAATAAAAAAGGGGGTTTTTTACTATCCGAAAATCTAAATTCGGTCAGTAAATCTCAGAATTTGGTTTATAACCCTCGTTTTCATGTGAAATAGGGAACATTTTAAGTTAGTCCCATAATTTGAGACTATTTTTTTTATGAAAAATGGTCTTGATTTTTTTATGAGATGGGTTTTATCTGAAACAAAAAATGTATTTATTTATTAGTTTTCCAGATGGTTTGTTGACCCAAATATACAGGGTCAAGAGTTCTGTTAATTTGTTTCCAAACGAGATAAAAATATCGTAAGTCCTTTTTTTTTTTACTATGTTAATGGCACTGGCAGAGCCAACAGGCCAAATCGTAAGTCCTTTTGATCTTGAAATGTTAAAAATTCAAGTAGGGTAGGTTGGATCGTTTCTTAATGGCTTGTTAACGGTGGGTAAGAATTTTATCCCTTTTCAAAAATTTCCATAGTAATTTTTTTTTTCTTAACTACAGCCGTTTAAGTGAAGAAAGTAAGAGATGCTCAACGTACCCCATAGGTGAGGTAAGTTGAGCATGAATATGGGGAAAATTGAGGAGTTGGAAATTCTAGCTAAGCAACTGTTTCAATGTTTACTAGACATGCATTAAAATTTATATTTTACAATCAGCTTTTTATTTATACTATTTCTTTTCACAAGCACATCTTGCACCAACCCCAGAATCCTAAATACCCTAATTGTAATGGAAACCATCCGGTCTTTTCCGTAAAATGCCTCGAAAGAACCAAAAATCCCGCAGAGATTATTTCGGTATTCGTACCAAAACCAGAATCCTCCTTAAACCCCACTACTGAGGTCAACTCCACCATCATCCTCGCCACTGTCCTTATGTTCATACCACACAGTCGTGAGCTTATATCCAAATTTCTCGCTATCCAAGCACCCATCCTTTTCGGACATAACTGTCTGACCACTGGCTTTGGCAACGAGATCAGAATATTCTATTCTCCAATCGACTCCACTTTCCAAATTCCTCTGTGATGGATAGTATACTCAAATACTCTCTATCACAGACACCGTGGCTAGAACCTCCCCTAGATTCGCCGGATACGGCACACATCACACTCCAAAGTTCGACCCACTGGATGTTTCTGTGATAGACCTTATAATGGATAACATCGCTACGACTTTTATCTCATACTACAATCAGCCGGGCCTAATCCTATCCAGGCCCCTGTTTGAGTAATTCTCAAACCTTCCACGAGCTGTTCTATTTGCAGACACACACACAGTTTGGCGATCATGCCATCAATGCGAATGGAATATGTCTCCAATCTGCTTATTCACCTCTCTATATTCCGAGTTACCAGCACTTCCCACACTTTCATAGGACGCCAAGGAAGTTCTATCAACGACCATATTCTGCTCTCAGATCGACGCAGTGGTCAGGTGGAGGATAGATGTTTCATTGGTGCCTCTACAATTTCTGACCACCATACGCTCCTAGTTAAAACTTCCCTCTACGTCTCAGACAAACTTAATACCAAATCAGAAGTTATAAAAAATCAAATTGGCCCCTCTTTCAGAGAACCATCTCCAAAAATCTGCCACCAAATCGTGTTATTGAATCAAAACAAGATATCGATAACCTGGAAAACTCCATCAGCAACATCATCTCCCAGACCCTTGATGTTACTGTCCACAAATAACCGTAAAAACTAAGTAAAAACCCCTCCCTCTCAACATTCTCAACAATAACCGGCGAAAATGCCGCCTTTCATTAGAACTAGAGACCCTGTACTTAAAACCGAGTGGAATCGGTTAAATGCCCCCATCCGCCTCCAAATAAACACCTATAAATAAGAAAAATGGATCGAGGTAACTTCCAACCTTGACTGAAGGGATGGCTCCAGGTTCTGGAACAAGCTCGTTGTTCTCATTGGTCAAAAGTCCAAGTCCCGTTCCCACCTACAGGTCAACGGACAAATCCTCCACACTCCCGAGCAGAAGATCACCTCTAAAATACCCTTGTGAATTAGTATAGTGTGGGAAGGTGTTCTGCCAAAATTTTAAAATAGGAATGGTGAAGGCAGGCGTTCATGAGGATAGGATAGTAGTGGGAATGTTTTTCGGGTCCTGACCACATCAGGCCTTGAAAAACCTTTCCGCTACTATTCTCCTCATCCTTCATCATTGACAGCCTTTGTTCTTAAACCTCTTGAAGTTTCCCGCATCCGAAAGTAAAATAACAAACATACATTACTTTCATACTAAATCGTGGGGTTAGTTGAGCAACTATTGCTCAACTAGCCCCAACCCGAAAATTTTAAACAAAAGTGAGGTTATAAAAAAACTGTTAGAATTATATCCAAAACCTCTATACATATCAAAAATTTTATAAATTTATGAAAGTTTAACACTTACTTGATTGAAAACTAATAATATTTTACTTGTACAGAAGAAATATTCCCTTTTAATTGTTTTTTACTTTTTCGTCGTAAAATAAACAAAACGCGTGTATACTTTAATGAACAAATCGTCACTGGCGGTTATCTCACAATTACGCAAATATTAGTAGAGTAAAGTTCAGTTGATAATGAATATCGTATGGCGACGTCAACGCGCTATGCCAAAAAGATGTGTAATACATTTAATAAATGTGTTATTAAATGAAATAACGGAACTGTTAGAACACGAAAATAGAAAAAATAGAATGTGGTTGAAAAACTGGATTCAAAGAAGAGATATAGCAGCGGCCTCTACAAGTCTTTTACGAGAGTTAGCAGCAGAAGCTCCTGAAGGATATAGAATGACATTCGACAGTTTGACATACTATTAAATTTACTGATACTCCATATAACGAAAAATGATACAGCAATGAGAGATTCTATATATACCAGCACGTACTAAACTCTAGATAACTTTAAAATTTTTAGCAATGGTTACTAGTTACCGCTCCCTGCAGTATCTGCTTCGTGTTTCAAAACCAGCCATATGTCAATTTATTCCACAAGTATTTGCAGCTATAATGCGTTAAAGGAATGTATAAAAGTAAGTTTCAGTTATTTCTTACAATACCAATGAAAAACAGAAATATCTTATAACTCTTGTTAGTTTGTTAATTGCCATGCTCTTTTGACAATATCTCCTATATGTGTATGATCATCGTCACAGTTAAGGTGTTCAAGGTATGCAGGGGTCGTATGAAATTTGGGATGATACTGGAGACGACAGATCATCGTAATAGCCGTTAGTTTCATCTGGCAAGGTTATGTGACGATCATCGTTTTGACCAGATGATGCTGGGTGAAATGATCTACTGTTAGGTACAGAAGTTGAATGTGTAGATGATGGCAATGCCCTCAGTCTGTGCTTACCTTCTGTATATCATATTAAGCCAAAATAGTTTCCCTTGGCGGTTTCACTTAATACTAAAAAATTAGTCTGCATTATGCTTTTCTGCACATTATGCAGTTCTGTAGCTGCCGCAGTAAGGTCAAGTCAACGTTTTTTGCCTTTTAATTTAGGTGATGGATATTTCGCGAACCTCGCTTATGTGCCACCAGTGGTGTGGTGGATACCTCATCTCTTGTATTTTCGGGTTTTGTCACTGCTGTTATATCTGCTTGGCTTTCGGATTGAATTGTCTTCAATAAAGTAGTTATTTTTTGTACATCGAAATGGTTTACGGTCAAAACTCATTACACATTATAAAATATACATCTTTATTAATTTTTCATATAAATACATTAAAGAAAAATGTGTCTGAAATGATAGTTTTCTTTATATGCCAGAGTAATAACTCAAGGATTTGAAGATACGTGGAATTTTTCTTAATGTTGTTAGGCTTTTGATGGCAAACATGTTATGTTACTCTGTCCTACTCATTCTGGAAGTGAATTCTTCAATTACAAAGGATACTTCAGTGTTGTGATGATGAGACCACAATTACTGTTTCACCTATGTATGTACTAGTAGTCGGAGATCTGGGGCTATTCTCCCCAGGATATTACGATGTAGGCAATGGCGCTTTTCTTTTGCAACATTATTTAATACAACCTTATAAGAATTATAGAAACCCTCTTACTGTTCAGGAAAAGTGTTTAGTTATCGGTTAAGCAGATATGGACGAATCGCAGAAAATGCTTTTGGTATTCTAGTGAACTTTGTCCAACTACTAAACCGAAGGCTGGGTTAAAAATTAGAGAAGTGGGGACGCTAGAGGTGTCGTTTTAATTGTTGAACAATCTATAAGACGATGTAGATTATTTGACAAAAAGGTGTACTATGAATTATGCACAATTAATAAAGTAATACTAGCTGCTTGCACTCTTCGCAATTTTTTACTGAAAACTTCCCCAGCTACTTATTGCCCACGTGGTTATATCGACGAAGAAGTTACAAATACTAGTTCCATAAGCACTGGTCAGTGGAGAAGAAAAAATGCAGAATTTCGTAATTTAGAATTACAAGCAACAAGAGCAAAGAATTTGGCAAAACAAATTCGAGATAAATTGAAAATTTATTTTAATAATGAACGTGCCGTTCAGTGGGAGCACACATACATTTATTAAGTAAAATGTAAAATGAAATGTATACAGGGTGTTTCATTGGGAAAGTGACATACGTTAACTGCAGATAGGGAACACCTAGGCGATCTCAAAAAGCCCATATTTATGGGATGTTACTACTTTAATAACCAAGATACAGGGTGTTTTATGTATTTTGCCAATTTCTTGCATGGTTCATAACTTTCTAACCACACTGTATATTTTCATGATATTTGGCGGGCATATTTTGTTTAAAGTGTCCAATCCATTAATAAATTTACATTAAAAGAAATCCAGGTTCGGATTAAAAAAAATATTATAAAATATTCCGACACAAAAACAACACCCTGTATATCAGATTTTTCTAAAATAGATCCTGAATTTGCAAGAGCACGAAAAAATTAATTTAGTGATGTACTTTGCATTTTCGGCAAAATGTTTTTTCTTGTAAAATTTTGAGTTTGAATTCTGAAATTGTGTGAATTGTGAGAGGCCAAAATTGTAACTAATTTCTTTTTAATGTGATTTAGTTTTAAATTGGTAAAATTTTAATATGTTAAGTACTTTTTCATTATTTGTAATAAATAATCCACAAAAACCATTCATCTTTAATTAACGAATACATAATAATAAATCCACCAAAAATAAATAATTTTAGATAACGAAGAATTACAAATATTTAAAAAACGCCTAAAAAATATTACACGGGGAAAAAACATGTCTTTAGGACATGGGCCCGAAAAATTTACTTTAACAATAAACACAAGAACTATACGCAACACAAAATTTATGGACATCACGATTTTTTACGATTTTGCACGGTTTTTTACGGTTTTTTACGGTTTTAAACCATAATTTACGGGTTTTTACTACTTTTTACGATATTTTCAGATTTTTTACAGATTTTTACGATTTATTACGATTTCTTATGATTTTTTACGATTTCTTATGATTTCTTACAATATTTTTAAAAATGCCGGAGATATTTTTTTTGATATTTCAACCCCCTCCAATTTCACCCTCGTAGGTCAGATAAAAAAAAGTTTTATACAAATTGTATTTCAAAAATGGTTTTACTTTGTTGTTTTTTATAATTTTTGTTGTTTTTCATTAATAAAAGTTATTTAATTTTTGTTTTATTATTTATTCGTTAATTAAAGATGAATGTTTTTTGTGGATTATTTATCGCAAATAATAAAAGAATACCTAAAATATTAAAATTTTACCAATTTAGGTTAACTAGTCTTCATTACAACTAAATCACATTAAAAAAAATTGTTTTAATTTTGAGCTCTCAAAATTCATACAATTTCAGAATAAAAAATCAAAATTTTACAAGAACATTTTGCCGAAAATGCCAAGTATGTCACTAAATTAATTTTTTCGTGCTTTTTGCAAATACAGAATCTATTTAAAAAAAAATCAGATATACAGGGTGTTGTTTTTAGGTCGGAGAATATTTTATAATATTTTTTTAATCCGGACCTGGATTTCTTTTATTGTAAATTTATTGATCGATTGGACACTTTAAATAAAATATGCCCGAAAAATATTATGAAAATATAGAGTGTGGTTAGAAAGTTATGAACCATGCAAGAAATTGGCAAAATAGATAAAACACCCTGTATCTTGGTTATTAGTAGTTAGACCCATTAAGTATGGGGTTTTTGAGATCGCCTAGGTGTCACCTATTTGCAGTTAACGTATGTCATTTTCACAATGAAACACCCTGTATTCTTACAACAATAGAAATTGTGAATTTTCCGTAGTTTCCTGGCTAATACTGGATATTTTCACATTTTGATAAAGGAATCCATTAATAAAAACCACTTGATATTGGACCTGACTTTTTAGATTTTTTTATCTTAAGAGCCTCCTGATTATAAGTACATCTCAAGTTATTTATTTTCCGCTTTAATTCTACAACACCAAAATTCTGTTTGGCCAGTTCCATAACGATTTCTTCATAAGCTGAGCTTCGCATTTGTTTATTCCTATAAGTAGCACTACTTATGTTTCAGAGACATTCAGACTCTTTTTATAGTTCAACTAATTTAATTTTTTCACTGTCTGTCCACTTCATCTTAACATACAAAAATTTCTTTGTTTGCAAATAACCAATAATGATATAGTTGGTCCAACAACTAAAACGACACCTCCAAAGTCCCCACTTCTCAAATCTGTTATTTGTTCTTTCGTTCCCCACTTCTCTAATTTATAACCAAGCGGTCGGTTTAGTAGTTGGACAAAGTTTAGAGTAGAGTGATAAATGTTATGGTAGAGTTGACTATACAACGTGTGATATCCACTCTATAACTCTACAAGATACTATATACTGTTAGAACTATTTTTGTTCCACATTTCAAGTAATAAAATGTCCATGGAAAGTTATATTTATAAAAAAAAATTGTGTTGTTATAAAAGAAGTCATTGTCATAATAAACATAATAAAACTCATTGCAACCACTGCACCTGTTTTCAATAAGTTTTTACAAGTACTAAAATGTACCAATGTAAATGCGCGTGTACGGTTTCTGAGATATTTCGATTGCCCAACATACCCCTATGCTCAACTATATGAGAAGTCGTCTCTGCTTTTACATGTAAATTACTATCTATCATTTCGGACCACGGTTATAACCCTGCTCTATGCACCCATCTTCCTTGTGAATGTTTAATTTTCGTTTTTAAGACTAAAAATTCTTCAGGATTTTAGATCAACTGATTAAAAATTTTAATTATTCCGTACCTAGAGGATTATCTTAAATACCCAAAAACTGAGTACAGTTAAAAATTTAAATAAACAATGTTTATTTATTTTGCTTATGACAGACAATGCTGCTTATTGCTTTTATGATATATTTTTCCACCTTCGTGCACCAGTAAAAATCGCCAAGTGAACAATTTTTAATCAAACATTTATTTCTGTAGGATTCATTTTTTTTTTCATTTCATTCAGTATCAATTACAATTTTTATCTGTGCATAAATTTAGTAGTATGAAAGAAGATTATTAATCGATTTAGTAGAGAAAATTAGAATGCACTTTCACATTATAAATATTAATCATAGTAATTTACTCAACAAATTCCTTAGTATATACAAACAATCTCTATTAAGTTTCTTGATTGACAAGAAAACAACCGAAAAGTATTATGAAAATATTGTTAATAGTACCCTTTTCATAAACGTTCTTTTTGAATATAATGATGTTATTTTTAGTAAAACGTGAAAGTTGTTAATCACTCAGAATTGACTGACGTGTTTTATGCATTTTTTACGCTTTTCCTCGATAATAACTCTTATTATGCCTAGAAAATTGATTTATCATTAAAATCTAAATTTTTAAATATCTTGATCTAAATTAAACTGATAAAATTTTTAATATAAAATTTTAAGTCGATGCATGTTTGCTGCATTGAAAAGTAAAAATATAAACAGTTTACGTAAAACAATATATTAAACATAAACAAAATATAATTGCTAAAAGCTTTTTCAAGTTTATCCCACAACCATAATACTAAAAATTCCCATAAAATCTCCCTGAGCAGCTAATTTCCTCACTGAAAACTTTGGTAAACAAAAAAAAAATTATCGCACCTTAAATCCAAGTGAAAATTATTATTCAAAACATGAAAATGTAGCAGCTATCTTCCGGATTGTAGCTGGCAAATTCCACTCGAAGGTTATTATAGAAATTTGTATAAAGTTAATAAGGGGGCTAGCGAATTACCGAGGGTAAGGAAAAGACGCTGAGGAGTAAAATCTTTAAGAAGGGGATCCAAAACGCCAAGAGGGTATGAATTAGAGATGGAACTGTTAATACTATGGTTATTTAAGTTGACAGATATTTTTCCAGTCATTTATTTTAGTTTAAAATCATTGTATAAGTTACAAAATAAATCTAACTATAGTTATAATATAATGCCTACTTGGAAATTTATTAGTTTTTAATATTAATCAGTAGCGTAACAATGTATATTCTTAAATTAGGAAAATTTACCGAAATTAATTAATTAAAGGTCTCGGTCTCCTGAACAATAATTATTGTATATGTTGTTCTTTTTTTCGCCATTTTTCCAATTTTCTGGAAGAACTATCCATTTCCGAGAAAAACGTAGCATAGAAGGATTTTAGATAATTCAATAGTTTAGCCGCAGGAGGGCGCGAAAGGAATGTACATGTAGACTTTTTTCTAAAATTTTCAGCACAAATAATGCATTCTAGTTGAAAATATTATGGGGTTAAGTTGTAGAGCAAAAAATTCCCTACAACTTTTGCATTTCACTTTTTTCGAATTCCTCATAGTTTCGCTATATATGGAGGATTTTATAGCTTTTTCCATTTTGTGGGCAAAGTATTTTATTGCAAAGTTGTAGAGCATCAAATTCCCTTCAACTTTTTTCAGAATTCCTTGTAGCTTCGCAGCTAGAGGACATGAATGTTAATTTATTTAGCGCCATCTAGCGGCGAAACTACGGGTAATTCTGTAAAAGTTTGACACAACAATTGTAGGGAATTTGATGCTCTACAATTTTTCTGTTGGTGTAGGAAATATTTTGGTAAATCGTAGATTTTTCGTCTAATTTGAAGACATAATTTAACTGATTGATATCATCGTGCAAATTCGAAGGAAATTGTGTTGTTTGGATTTTGCGCGTCGCATATTTGGCCCAACAATTCAAAAAAAGATCAAAGACTTATGACTGAAGATAAAAATATATTGATATGGACCACCCGGTGAAATCAGATTTTTTATCTAGGCTTCTCAATCTATAACAATTTTAGAAAAATATAAAACAAAAAACAATTTGATCAATATTAGTGTTTCCTGTCTCCTCTTCACTTTCGTAGGTCAGTCTTTTTCTGTCTGGCTATTTCAGTGTTCTCCACCTCACCTGTTAGTCCTCTATTATACTGCTTTCTTATCTTTTTCTTGTTTCTTGTGTGTCTTTAGTTTCTATTATACTTTTACTATTTCTCTTTTTGGTATGTTCTATATATTTCTTTTATATTAAATAATATGGGCTTACCCTTTATAAATTATTCTATTTTTTTTAAATTAACAGTCCATTAATTCATTATTAATGTTAACAATCCATTAAATCATAATTAATATTTAATATTAAAACATCTAAAACTGTATAAAAACTTTTTAAGTTTGACAATTTTAAAATATTCAAACATCAGTTATTACTTATAATCTCCCTAGTAGCAGAATTATTACCGATAATTTTCTATCAACAAAAGCATGAGCGAAACCGAGATAAAAATTATCGGGAACTAATTCTGCTGCGTGGGAGATTCGGTAAGAAAATTTCATAAATTGGAGTTGCTATTTCCAATAAGTTTAGTTAAATATGACGCACTATATTTTTACAATAGAAGTTGATTTTACTTGTTAGTAACTAAAGTTTAACAAAATGTATTTTGATTTTATTCTGAGTGACTTTTGCCAATAGATATAAGACGCTTCATTTTTGACAGAAAAATTATCACTTATTAATTCCATTAAGTTAATAGGAACTGACAAAATTATTGCGATAGTCTCCCGTTGCTATAAGCAACGCAAACAAAAAGGAGCCTTCTAATTGGTTGAAAATAAATTTATGAAATTTTCTATATAAATTGACAAATATCTCAAAATTATTTTCTTATTATCACTTGATTAATTTTTTTTTAAAAAATTTGCCAAACAGTACTTCAGCCAGGAATTTCTAATAGCATTTCTTAAAGAAAATAGTAACCCTGAATTGCAAACAAAAACAAATGAGCGCAAATAAGTCAATATTCCACCAGAAAGGCCAATCATCCCTGCAGATATGGATGTTAAATCCACCATTGAATCCGAAAACGAACCACCAAAAAAATATTCATTCCACGCCTGGTGGACAAAAATTTAAAAGTGCCAGAATGGAAGCAATGATTCCCGAACAATGATTCTCGAAAAACCAAGAGACTGTTCTGCAAATGCTTTTACCCTAGTTAAACCTTCCAAAGCAAATTCTTTAAAAAAGCAAATTCTATGTGGCACAATTATTACGAAAAAAAATTTGGGCTGATGTTTGGAAAATTTGAAATTGTTTAAACGCTTTTGCCTTCACATATTCAAAGACGTCGTATTAAGTTTTCCAATTTACCTGATATTATATTTAAAAATTTACGTGAATGGGAAGAAATGGTAAGTTACATCCTAGTAGATGACACGATAGGTACTAATTATGATTTTTAAGATACGGTTTGTGTATTGTTACCAACATTGTTTGATTTGTACCTGAACAAAGTGATGAAATAAAAATGTTTCTTATTCAGACCAAAATAATGGAAAAAATTAACTTATCGATAATTTGACAGCAAAATATTTCTACTTATTAATTTCGCTCTGGAAATTCCAATCCAATCAAGTTAACGAAACAAAATGCAATCATCCGATTGGTTAGAAAATAAAGGTGTGAAATTGTCACGATGTGAATATTCGCAGGTAATATTCCAAGACATGGTAATATCGAGAGTACCTTGTATTTCGAGACAATTTGATGAACATTATAATAATCTTTTTATTAATATTCATATGGTCGAATTGAATTGCCTCCAAACACAAGTTGCTTGAGATAAATTAAAGAAAATAATACTCTCTTTTTATCAAAGTCATATTCAGACAGATTATTTCGTGAACATCACAAAATCATTTGGTAAGATTTCGGTCATATTTGTCAATCATTCATATACGTTCATCAACATTTATTTCACTAATTTTTTACAACCACGAATTACTCATAAACAACAAGAACTTAAATATATAAGGTTTGTTCCAACACGTCGAAAGATTGTCACCGTACAGCCACGCGCATGAGCCGTAGATAAAAGTTGTTTCAACCAAGAGGTGTCGGTAATCTGACGATCCTCTTGGTGTTCCAAACAAACTCGTAATCCTATTTGTCACAGTTTCAGGATGGTAATTTCGGTACATGCTCAAAATTACTGACTGTGTGAATTGACATGCGCATTTAACACCTTGTCAGCTGATTTTGAGCTGCTCCATGTCATCTTCCATCTATCGAAGATTCTGCTGCTGTTGTCATTTAATTTGTTTTATTGTTTTTTGATGTTTATTAAGTTGGGTTTTTAATTATTTTTATCCGACGAAACTAGTGAATACGATTTTGAAATGTTCGTTAACGAAACAATAGTAAAGATGAAAATTATTTAGGTAACAACAAGTACCTATGTACTGTTTATTTTCAAATTATTAGGTTATGGCAAATCGCTATAAGCCCATCACACAACCGATCCAACGTTTCCATACTTTTGTACCGTCACGAGACTGTAAACGCATGCTTACACAATACAACGGGAACGATCACAAAACGGTTTTGTCGTCTTTTCTATCTCTTCTTCTATGACCTTTATTGTTGAAGTTAAAGCCTGTGTGTCTTCCAACTGTCACATGCTATTTATAATTTTGTTGTGGTGCTCCTCATCGAGCAGGATTTAAGGTTTGATAGATGATGTATTACTGTGGCCCTTTATTTTCATCAGTTCCTGTTCCTGCACGCTAGCCTTTGCAAGTTGTGAAATGGCTGTAGAGCGACATGAATGATTCGTGATTTTTTTTCTTTACTTCCAATCCAATACGTTCTGCACTTATTTTCATCAATTTCGAATATTCATTTTTTCCGATAGAAGAATTTTTATACCATGCAGATCCTTGTTATTTCCAGTACGGATTTGGAGTCAAGAAAAAACGGTCGGTGATTATGTGTGTAGCTCGATGGCTAAGAAGTTTCAAAAAATACGTACAAAAGAACGATGTATATTTTGACCGTAAGCTGTAAGCCATTTACTATGTGCACACTTTCGGGGTTTCTTTTGTATTTGATGAAGTATAATTCCTGTTGAGTTTTCGGAGTTGAATTCCACATTAATATAATTGTATACTCTTTGAGTATTACGGCTATCACGAGAGTTGGTGTAGTCGCACAACATTCAAAATTCTTCTGCCGGCAAAAAATATAAATTTTCTCCAGACAGACTCTTTACTCTTTCAATCGGTATTTTGGCACCTTAGTTCAGGTTTCGAATTATCTCGGGCGCCATCTTCCGTTTATAGTGTAAAGGTCACTGCACGGGCAGCGTCAGTGTAGTAGAAATATTCCAAGGGTCGTTATGGTATCGACCAAAATCACTGGCTGCCAGAAGGACTTGCCCTACTGGGTTGAGTACCTGGCTATTTATGCTGCTATATATTCCAAAACTTTGAATAAATAAAATTTCTATACTAATAGATGATACCAAACCTAGTACCAAGTGTGAAAAATGTGAAAGAATATGATTTGTCACAAAGTCCTCTACTTGGCGGTGTCAGACGGTACGGCACTCTTCCAGGTTGGCGCCGTTCGGATTGACGTTTCTGGATAGAGATGTGTTGTTATTTCACGACCTGTGATTTTATCACTTTGACTGTTCAGTCACGGGTAGTACCTGTTCCTGTTCCGCAAAACTGATAAGTGATTTTTCAGAACGCCACTTTCGGAAACTGTGACTGTGTGTACGTGTTACAAGTTACTCCTGAGAGTCATTCTATTTTCATTTAAAGTCTCGTTTACCGTTCACGATTACGATACAGATATTTTTAGTAGTTCGTCGTTTGCGATTATCGCCTACCATGGACTCAAACAAGCGTATATATTAGTAATATGAACGTAATGGTAATCTCTTGTTATAGACAGATAATGCTGTTTTATTTTTAAAATTGCAAGAGGCACCTTTATAATAAAACTCATTTTAATATTAAAAATATGTATTTAAAACAAAGAATTTTTAAATCAATTTATTAAATACTGCACTAAAAAATTATTCGTACATTTTATTAATATCGACATGTACCTATATACATACAAAAAGCGACTTTATGCAAGAAACGCAATGAATATGAAACATTTAAAAACACTGCGCGCTGTATTACTTTTATTTCTACGTTCTCGGCAATCTTCGGTAGAGTCGTGAAGTTCAAATCGTTTCGTTCGTCATTAGTCACGAGGCAACATAGAAGAATTGTAAGTGAATATTGTTATTATTTCCTATTAAAACGTGTCACGACTCCGGAAAAGAGCTGTGATTTGGACCTGTGATATTTCAGGAGCAGTCAAGACAAGTCACAACTCCTAATAAAACCCAGTCACAACCCATCTGTAGTTCTGGGCTCCGGTACAGTTGAAATTGACTTTACTCCCATCAGCTTGACCTATCTCTTAAGATCGAGAGACTGCCACTGGAACTCGGACTGCCACTGCTACTCCAATTAGGACTGCCGTTGCAACTACCGACAACGGATTAAATTGTCTTACTCGATAAGAATTTCGGCGTGTAAGAAGCACGGGTGCGAGTATCTCCATCTATCGGGCGGAGGTTCATATGGTACGACTAGCATTTTCCATAATTCTATAGTCCAGTACCGTGCGCGATTTTATTTAAATATTTTAATTATTACGGAAATTAAAGTAACTTCAATTTTGATCGACAGTTACTTCAAATTTTACATTCTTCATAACACTCATACAAAATAGCCCCTTATATTTCTTTATTTAAGTGAATAGTCGATCATATTGCATATCATGCAATGTGTGAATGAAATAATCGAAATAATTCTGTCGATTTATTCGTTATTAAATTATGTTGCTACACGGCAACGAACTAGAATAATAGGTACGTTTTCGTCAATATTTTGGTTAATGATTTCATTTGAATTTGCACCGAAGCGATTCATTTTGACATCTAAAATTATAATGTTATTTGCCAAACTGTTAAAATTTACGTTGTTATGGTTATATCGTTGAACACACCGAAACTGACTCTCCAAGCACAATCGCGATAATTCAAGTTGTCTTTGGTTTATGATTGGTTGAGAATTTTAAGATGAGTAGAGTAGTCACCGAAATTCGATTTTAAATCTGAACACACATCACACACTTTAAAATTAAACTGTAATAACTGTAACGGATTAACAATATTTGAATATTTGCAAAACCCAAAAAATGGTTATAAAATCCTACTTTTTTACTAAAATTTTGTT